>CM069533.1:71907500-74307500 GCA_035773235.1 Eospalax fontanierii
ACCTTGTAGGAATTTGAAAAATGACTGCTGGAACCATGAGTTTTCAGATGTGAATAAGCATTCTATCTATTGGGAACTGGATTAGAGGAAATCCATCCTATATTCTGGCACAGCACAAAACAAGGAGCAGCAACAAAACATCTCTACATCCTTTCCCATACACTGGGAAATTGGACAAGGTTGAATTTCAAGGTGATGGTGAATTTAGTGAATTTAGAGAGGTTTTAAGACATGACAATTAGACGGAAGTTATGGCATGCACATGGTTGACTACTTTTAGTCAAGTTTAAATTGAGAATAATGAACTATAAGCAGAGGGAAGAGATTTGCAGAATTTGTACACTGGCCAAACCAGAAAAGAAGCATTTGTGAAGTTGTAGTCAATAAGGATATGTTTGTTGATGATATAATTTCCATTATAAACAAGGTGAATATATTTTCCTGCAACATTAGAAAAGATGACTTGAGGGAATATAGGTGGCCAGATTCCACTCACCTCAGAATACCCTGTGGAAAAGTGCAAACTCCTCTAAAAGACTATGCTCTGAGAAGACTTCATGATACCTTCCTCATCCTGAACTCCCACATTCTCTCACGTAGAGTTGGTTAGGCATTTAGTCCGAGGGGGCAGAGCTACTGTTCCTGGTGGTAGAAGACCATGGTGATGTCCCTGGTACCTTCATTTTAGGCATGATGATACATTTAAACGACTGATCTATAGAATGAGCACATGCAGTGTATTTTAGGCATGCAGAATGCAAGAACTCTGGGATCATGAGTTTCCACTCAAATCTCAGAGGAAGTGCATGGGGGCCAGGATAGGTGTGACAGAGTCAGAGTCCCTGCCATTCGTGTCTGAGAGAGAGAGAGAGAGATGCATGAAGCTGTAGGAGTGGAACTGAAATCACGGGAAGTTCAATGTGACAAATGTGGAACACCTTCTAAGGATGACTGCTGCTAAAGAGCCAAGCCTACCCAAAGGAATGGCCATGTGGGATGCAGCCATCAGAATCAACAGGATCACCTGGGCCCTTTGGAGCCGCAGTGCATTATCACATGACTTAGACACTGGGCATGGAGCTATAGAATTATGCTGGTATAGCCTGCCAGATTTTACTCTCATTTTGCTCCAATTCTTTCTTGGTATTCTCTTATTATTTTCTTTTGGAGTGGGAATATTTACGTAACCAATGAAACAGAGGAAGTATATAACTTTTTAATAATGATTTTTAGTTAGTTTTTGAAAACTAGAATATAAAGAATGAGATTTTTTTGGTGTATGTGTGTACATGCGCATACATGTGTTGTACATGGTCCTGTACATACGTAGAAGTACACATGAAGGTGTATATATATGTATATGCCTGAGGAGGCCAGACATCATCTTTGGGTGTCTTTATTAATCATTCTCCACCATAGTTTTGATAAAGGGTCTTTCACTGAACCTGGAGCTCATCAGTTTGACTAGGCTGATGACTGAGCTGCAGGGAGCCTCTTATCTCCAGACTCCCCACCTGATTTGTGCTGTGGTTGCCATTACATGCTACTGTGTCCAACTTGTATATGGGTTCTGGGAATCTGAATTCAAGTCCTCAGAGCAAAAACTTCACCACCTAAGCCATCCTCCCAACCTTAAATTAGTATGTTTGTCTTAAGAAGTTCTTTCTTTGAGGTGTAAGCAGCATCCATCCCGCCCTCCTCTCTAGGTCTCTAACAACAAAGCGAACGAAACATAGTTTTGCCAAATTACAGTTTGGAAAACCAGAGTTTATTTGGGCTTACTTACAGAGCAATTAGTGGGGAAGGGGTCGGGGGAGATCCCTCTACTGAGGCCATGCAGTGAATTCTATGTTTCTCTAGGGTGCGGGTGATCTGTTGCCAGCCACCTAAGATGGTGAAGGGTTTATCCTCCACCCAGCCTCCTCTGCTCACACCTTAGCCCCTCCCCTTACATACAACTGGGGTCACTGGTTGGTTGGGAGGTGTAGCTGACTCTGTTGGCTTCTTCTTTTGTCAATCAAGTTTGTATATGAGGTGGTTGAGTGTGAGTGGTCCACACTGCCTGTTAGAGGAGAAAAGTCACACAGCTTTTCATTATGACATTTTCAGAGATACATTGTTTTCCCATCCCACTCCCCTGCCTTTCGTCCCCCAGCTCTCACCATTCCATCCCCAAAAACCCCTCTCTTCTTTCATATCACACATATTCGTTCACTCACTCTCGCCTAGCACCATTTAAAATCTCGTTCTCCTTCTCCCCTTTCTAGATTTATGACTTATCCTCCATTTCTTATACCGCACATTTGCAGGGGCTCATAGTCATGAGTTTGACTTTAGCTTCAGAGAACTTGATTTGGACTTTAAACAATGGTGGCTGTTGAGATTTTGGAGACTCCTAGAAATGAATGTGCTTAGATATTGTAACTTGCTGTGAAACAAAGGACGGCAGCTGAGTGTTGTGCCATGAACCTACCATGTCGCTAGAAGACTCAAACCTGAAGGTGCTCCACTGGGGGTAGTACTGCTCGGTGGTAGAAACTTTAGGAGGTTACAAATTGGATTTCTCTCTCTCTCTCTCTCTCTCTCTCTCTCTTTCTGTTTCTCCTCTCTCACTTTCTCCAATATTAGGTAAAAGCTCTGTTCCACCACACACTCCCTACCATCATTTTCTCCCTTCCCAAGTTCCAAGCTGTTGAAATCAACTGACCAGGTATTTTGTCACAGTAATGGACAACTAAGTCAAAAGGATTATTTTTTGGCTTCCAACCCTATCCTAAGTTAAGCAGCATTTGCATATTAAGTTAAAGAGCCTATATTAAGATTCATGAGAGAAAATTAAATAGTGTTGAGAAGGTAACTTCAACCACTGAACCACATTAGAAAAGTGGGAAAATGTCAGGTCAGTGACCTATGTGTCTATCTCAAAAACTGAGAAGTATTAGGTAAAGAAAGAAATGAGAGATGGAACATATTAAACATATTAGAAAAAGCAGAAAAGTACTATGCACACAAATTTGAGAACTTAGATGAAATGGACCAATTCATTGAAAAATAATATTCATACCCTTCTCAATATGAAAAAGATATTTTGAATAGCTCTTCAACAACTAGGGAAATTGAACTGCTAGCTCAACAAAATAAGATAAAAATAAAACTCATGCAAAAAATTCTAGTTGCCTGATGATTTCACTGACAAATTCTAGCAAAGGCTTTAAGAATTACCCATAGTCCATAAAACTTCAGGAAAAGAAAGTAGTTTCAATCCATTTATTAAGAGAGTATTGCTCTAATCTCTTTTATTGAGACAAGGTCTTAACTATATTTCCCAGATTGATCTTGATATAACAAGCCTCCTGCCTCAGGCTCCCAAGTGCTGAGATATAGAATGCTCTACCACATCTGACTAGTATTAATGTTATCATATAGATATAGATATTGATAGTTATAATATAGATATGTAGATATAACTAGAGAGAATAGTATAAAAACTGCCCTATACAAATGTGAATATCTGAATATATTCATGAACGCATATAGAAACTCTTTAGAAAACTTAAACAGAGCTTATTATTAAAAACATTGACATATAAATATAGTGGAGGGACTGTGAAAACTGGATTACTTAGGCTTTATAGTAACGAATGTAAAATAATGCAGCCATTCTGAAATCAAACTGGCAGGTTCTTACTAATCTACATCTGCAATGTCACACTACTCAGTTATTTTCCTCCTAGACACGTATCTCAATAAATGAAATGCATGAATATGCAAATATCTCAATACAAAGGTTAACATGGCTTTGTCTGTAGTAGGCATCAACCAAAAATGTTGAGCTTACTGTCAGTGGGTGAATGGTTAATTAAACTCTAGCAAATCTATACCATGGAATGGCCATTCAGCTATGAAGAGGATAGACTATTGATGCCTGAATTTACCTGAAAGAGTCTTCAGAGATTATGTTTAGTGAGAAAAGCAATCACCTAAATCATATTTGGTATAATGATTCCCATTATACAATAGCATTGATGTGACAAATGGGCCAGTTGGTAGCTGTCAGAGCTTAAGGAGTTGTCAGCAAAGGGAAGAGGTTGTCTGTATCAAGGACAAAGGAAAGGATCACCGTAGTCATAAGAATATTCTGTCTTGACTGTACTGATGTCACATGCTGGTCCTGAGACTGCACTATAGCTCTGAAAGACATTTCCAAAACGAGAGAAACTGGGAAAAAAGACACCCAGAATCTTTCTATCAATTCATTTCTTAAAGTGTCTGTCCTAAAAGTTTTAAGGAAAATAGTTTTAAACTAAAGTCATACATATGCTTGGCACATAGCCAGTATTCAACACACTTTGAATTGCTAGGATTCACTAAAGATTATTCCTGGGTCTCTCCCTTACAAAGAAAGACTTTGGCATTTCTGGTCCTACATAGCCTTTTCTGTCTCTTCCAGGATTTTTTCTAATTTCTTTGCCAATAATTATCATATGTAAATATTTCTCAGTTCATTGCAATATTTAAAATTCATGAGACTATTTGCTAATTGACAGTGCTAGATGACAGTTCTGGTTACAGTTTCAAATCTGAATTGTAGGCATATGAAAGAGCTTAAAGACACTGCTTAGCACTGAGACTGTAATACTTCAGGTTGTCTTTAGCGTTTAACACAGTATCCTTATGCACAGTGGGTATGAGACACAGTTTTGTAAGGGATTTATTGTTCATGATAGCATGTGGTAGGATTTCATTAAATAATCAATATTGGCAGTAGTAGTAATTTCAGTGATTACTAGTGTAATGAAGAACAGAAATATTTTTTGAATAAAAACAAATAGATGAGATGTAATCTCAGAAACAAGCCAAGTTGATATTATTAAACTGGTCCACACACTCATATTTCTGCAAAAATTTCTTTATAGGGAATTCAAACTGTTAACCTTCATTGCCGTTTCTTCTACTCTGTTAACAAGTCAAGATAGTATCTATTATTTATCAAATCACCCAAAACTGGGACTGGAGTGATGGCTCAGTGGCGCCTCTCGCACAGGAACTGCGTTTGATTTCCAGCACCCACAGGGCAGCCAACCACCATCTGTAACTCCAGTTCCAGGGACTTCAACAACACCCTCTTCTGACCTCCATGGTCACTGCATGACACAGGTGCACATACACATTCAAGCAATAGACTCATAGACATAAAATAAAAAAATAATAAATAAAATATTTTCAAGAAAGAATCCAAAACTCTAAGGTGATAAAAACAGTCACTTCATATTCAGAAACCATCTGAGGTTTCTGAAGGATCTTCACGTGTGCATGGATGTTTTGGTCCTAAGTGTGCCCATCAGTCAATAGGGCTTTGTACTACATTTCAGGGTTTTATAACACATGGAACACTATAGCATTGCTCTCATATCACCTGGGACTACTGAGCGGAAGAGCAATGTGTATCATCATGATTCTATGGAGAGAACTGCACACACCCTGCTGAGCTCTATGGGCTGCACTCAGTACTTCCTGGTGCATAAGATCACTGCATGAGCCCATGCTACAGCATAAGAGTTGAAATGAAGCATCATATTGTCTCCTCTTTAAACTATCAAGAAGGAGCAGAGCAACTGAGAGGAAATTGTTACAGTACCAGCAAGGGCATGCCCAAGACCCATGCAAGTTCAAGCCAGAAGAATTCCAAGGACAGAAGTGCGGAAGTAGAGGAGAAGCTCCAATCTTAGCTGAGGAACTACTGGCAACCAATAAGTACTGGGAGAGAGAGAGTCAGTTTTCTTTAAGAATGTGACACTACATGGTAGCCGGGCTCCAGTGGATGGATGCACACTGAAGGACACTTGAGCACACAAACTTGACTTGATAGGTCTTAATATATATATGACAGAGTACCTAAAATCCAGCAGAGGGGAAGACAGCTGAGTGGGTCTAAATAAGATAAAGATATGTTATATAAAATTTACAAAAATTCAATAACAATGTAACAAAACAGAATCAGAAGGGAAAGATAGAACGTTTGATCAAGTTTTGGAAGAAGACCAACATGCTTTTGTTTACTCAGAATTTTTCATTATGTGTATGCAGTATTATGGAAAACATTTAATAACACATGATGCTCAATTCTTTGAGCTGTTTATGCTTCCAAGATGTGTTATTTTATAATATAAGATATTGCATTTTTATTGAATTTTTGTGTACTTCATACAGAACATCTTAGTCATCTTTATGGCCTCTTCCCCAGTGGCCTCCCATAGCCCTTGCCCGCCTCCAGCACTGGAATTATGCATTCTGTCATTTGTGTTAAGACCTGTCAAGTCAAGTTAATGTCCACAGATGTCTCTCAGGGAAAGTTCATTCACTGAGGTCTAGTCATCCTATCTAGACTTCCTGTCTTTAAGAAATCAGTTCTTCCTCGTCCAGAAATAATCAGCTGCCAATAATTTTTCAACTGAGATTGGGGCCTTCTGCACATTTCCATAGTTCTGTGCTGAGTTTTTGTCTTCCTGAGTTTGCATGGGTCTTGTGCATGTTGACACCTTTGTTGTAGGTTCATATGAGCAGGGTCCCAGGAGCTTGTAAGACTTTGTTTCCATATGATCACACGTGTCCTCACTGGTTCTTACAGTCCTTCCTCCCTGTCTTCCACAATGGTCCCTGGGTGGGTGGAGTTTAATAGAGGAGTCCTGTCCAAGTTCACACTCTGTAGACTCTTATTCTCTGTGCTTTGGCCATTTGTTCCTTGCCCTCTGTTGAATGAGGGAGCTTCATTGTGTATATGTACCCTTATCATGCAATGACCACAGAGGACAGAAGAGGGTATATACCTCCCCGAACTGGAGTTATGGATTGTTGTTAACTGTCACGTAGATAGTTGGAATTGAACCAGGATCCTCTACAAGAACAGTCAGTGCTCTTAACTGCTGAGCCATCTCTCCAGGTCTTCTGAGGCATTCTTAATCCAGTTAAATCAAAAATCAAGATCTACTATAACAACGTTCATAATTTTATTTAAAGTGAAAAAAGCAATTGTTGGCAAGGTTGTGAAGGAATTAAAAACCCATAGATGAACTTGCACTAAGGAATTTTGGGGGACACTAACTTGACACATTAGACCTTGACACACATGAAGGAATGTATGAATTCTTGTTGGGGGCTGTGGTGGGGTTCTGGTGGGGAAGGAGGTATGAAGACGATTAAGATTGATTGAGATGTTCTGTATGAAATACACAAAAACAAACCTGTGCTTTTAGTGGTAATATAAAATAGTCCAACCACTATGAAAAATACTATGGGAGTTTCATTAAAAATGGAAACTAGAACTACTATGTGAACCAGACATTCTATTTCTGGGCATTTATGTAAACAAACAAACAAACAAACAAAACACAAAACAAAACAAAAACCAAATCAGGACCTTAAAGACATATTTGAATTCCCATATTCACTGCAACATTCATCACAATAACTAAGAGAAGAATGGAATATAAATTTCCATTAGTGGATCGATGGGTAAGGAAAATGGAACATCACTCTGCCAGAAAAGAAGGAAATCTTGTAATGTATTGTTGCATGGATGAATCTTCAAAATATTTATCAGTGTAAAAATGGGCGAGTCACAGAAGCGCAAATACTCTATTAATCCGCTTACATGAATTAACTTTCTAAAATACCAAACTCATGAAAATAGAAAGTAGAATTGCTATTTCTGGAGGTTGAAGAAAGAGAAAACTGACAATGTAGACTCATTGTTCCAGAGGCATGCTGTGGGACATGGATCTTAATGTTTAAAATGCCATATTACACACACAGTAATTTCTAAGAAGAGGAAGCAAAGCTGATTCAGACAGAATGTATAGCCTCCTTACCCCTAACTCTGTCTCCAGTGTTAATATAATTACTTAAATTCCAATATAGGAGGCATCATGTATGAGAGTATCTATCTCTCTGAATTCTAGTATAGCTTCTGGTTTTAGACATGGTAAATTATTCTAGATCTTCCAAGGCCATCTGTGTAATGTAAGGTGTATATTGGAGGTAGTTAGACTCATCTGGGTTCCAGTTTATCCACATGATCTTAACTTTTCCTTATACATTTCACATAAACCTTGATTTCCCCATTTTCCAATGTATGTATGCTTATCTGAACTTCCATCTGAGCCTAGGTTCACAATAGATTTGCCTATCTGTTTATACCCTGATTCAACTGATTAAAGTTTTATCTCTTCAGTAAATTCCTTTATATGACATACAACAACTTTGGCCAGTGAATAAAGCTGTTTCATACTATATTAGACCAATATTGAACCATTAAGCAACCCTGAATATAGTATTTATGTCTCAGATTATCAGAGAAGAAACATAAGTAGGTCTTCAGTCTTGAAACTCAGAGGATCTACCATAGCATCCCTTATCTGCCTAGATATGAATGTCACATATACTATGAACTTTATACATACTATAATAAACTTTTTTACTTGCAGTTTCCATTACATGAAAGTAAATCAAGATATGATTGAATGAGGTACAATGTATACTATTATTTTGTAGATTATGTTAAAGTACAGACAATAATAAAAATATTTGGTAAGAGTTTGGTGAGTCCTCGGAGACTCATTAGGGAATTTCAATAAGTGAAGGTTGGTGTTCTCCCCACACCCTTTGATGGTTAGTGTTAATTATCAATTTAATGGAATCTAAAATATCCTGAGACTTGGGCTGCTGGGCAAGACATCCCTGTGGAGCATTATCGTGATGGAATTAATTGAAAAGCCACCCATTGTGGTTGTGATTCTGAACTGTATATGTGGAGAAAGGGGGCCAACCAGCTGCATGCACTTACCACTTTCTGCTTTCTGATTTTGAATGCAGCATGACCGGCTACTTCAAGTTCTTTTCGCCTTTACTTCTCCACATGCTGAACTGTATCCTTGATCATGAGCCAGAACAAACTCTTTCTCCCTTACGTTGTTTTTGTCACAGCAACAAGAACAGACAATAATACATGCTCAAAATCATATACTGAAGTTCTCGTGCCCAGTGCAATGATGTTGAGATGTAGAGGCTACAGAAGGCAATTGAGTCCTGACAGTGGAGCTCGAAGAATGGGATCTTTGATCTTGCATGCAAGAATCCAGTTGTTCTGCCCTTTCTCTAATGTCAGTGTGCAATAAAGAGATCCTGTGTAGGAATGATAAAATAGGTTCTCACAAACACTGAATCCGCTGATGCGTTGATCTTGGATAGCCTAGGTCTCAGAGAGTGCGGATTATTTGTTGTGTGTCAATGTTTAATATTTTGTTACAGTATTTTCTTATAGCAGACAGCTGAAATAAGAAAATTGTTGTTACCAACAGACTAAACTTTCAATTTTGATTCACTACTAAACAGTGGTAGAGCTTCATTTGACATATCCTCCTTATCCTTGTGGAAGTTGCCGAACCCGTGCAAGTCTTCTTATTATTCTCCTCATACTCTCTAAAGAGACTGATATTTTCTTGTTTGTTTCATTGTTCACATCTCTAAAAAAAAAAAAAAACTATGTTGAAATTGCCTTTCTTGATTTCTAGTGGAGTAGGTTGAAGCTTTCTGAAACTTGACTTCTGTTGATTCTGGATTTAAATAACAAATTTCCAAAATCATAGACAGAAATATTTCCTAGTATTTTCTATATCAGATTAAAAATTTGGATTGTGTGTCTTCACTTCATCATAAACAAACATTGAGTTTCAAAATGCTCTAATAAATCCATTTTTACCTATAAGTAGATGCTGTGGAAAATTCTAGAATAATTTCTACATGTTGTATTTCCCTCTTTCTAACTTTTCTGATGCATTTGAAAAATGCTGTATCTAATCCCTACACTGGACTTGTTAATATTTGCTAGTGTATAGCTTGTTTACATTGAGTAAGATGGATAATTTCATGACTGTCATCAACTTCTTTATAATGAAGATAATCATACTTGAATAGAACTGGTACAATTATTAAGTAAGATAATGCACAGTGTCAAAGTAGGCTTTTGGAATGTGCTGGTGATTCCTGCTAGCTTTCTCCTGAAAGGGGCAGCTATTCAAAAATATTCCCAAACCATTATTTCTTCTAAAAGGTTGGCCAATTTCAATTAAATAAAAGTAAGAAATTAAAGAAAAATAGGCAAGAATGGAGTCAAAGGATTACCTATGCTGTGTTTTGTGTTTTTCTTTGCTAAACTTGCTTTAACTTCTTAAGTTTCATTACTACTTAGTGCAGACCACAGACTGCTGAGGATTTAGACATCTCCTCTGCCAAATCTCTCTCTCTTTCTCCCCCTCCACCAGAAAACTAAAACAAAAACCACCTCCAAAATTGCCTAAGTGCACATTCTTCAAGCAGATTGGAAGGAAAATATTGCTTTGATATTCACCATAATCTGCTTGATTAACCTTGGTTATGTCTCTGAACTTAAACTAACTCTAAATTATCTCAAGAGAAAATGAAGGTATTAGTAACTCTCCTTTGTTCCACACATGTTTCCATGTTGAACATACACACGCACACACACACACACATACACACCACAGTTCTCTCTTGATGATGTCAGTGCTCACCAGGAATGTAAGATTTAGAACAAGGGAAAATTCTGACTAATGTGATTATAGGAAGCTCTAGAAAAGGACAGAACATGAAAGATAGACTGGAAATGTTCTTTGATTGAATTTTGGGTTGTCTTTTAGGCGCTTGGCACCCTCGTTCCTAAAGTTCAAGATGTATTAATTAATTACCTTTTGCCTTCACTTTGAACATCATTGCAGTTTATGAATTTTTACAAAAAAATTAAATGGCCTAAGTATCCAATTAACTGGCACTCTTGAGGTAGAGCAGATAATATTTTGTCAGTGACTTTTTTGATATCCATAAACTATTTTTATGTATCAAAGAACTAAGAGATATGTGGGTTTTATTGAAATTCAAAGTGAATGGATTCTCTCTCTGTCTCTGTCTATCTCCTCTCTCTCCTCTGTGTTTGTGTGTAAGTGTCCTGAGCATACCCCTGTTTAGGGTGGAGTGGGTGTATTGGACAGGCATGGAAAATCACTTAAAAACCACTTCAAATGTTTTTAGATAGGATTAACAATCAATTTGCTTGCTTTTATAGAAATTACAGAATTCCTAGTTAGTCTTTGGTTTATAAATTGCCTGATTATAAGTCAGATTTCTGAGTGATGAGGGTTAGTTATAAAAGCAAATTCTCTGAGGGCTTTTGCTTGAGAAATTAATTTATAGACCATCCTGTGCTTTTTATACTTGAGGTACTTTCTTATCTAGCTGATTTGCTAGTGAATTTTAAAGTGATATACAGCTGGGAAATTTTGTGCTAAATCTTATGAGAAAAGTATTATAAAAATTACGGCTTAATGTTGATATTTTTTCCCTTGGGACATAACATGGTTTGTTATAACAAAGTACATGTGATAGATTTTAGGAGGACATTTTATTTTCAAGAGTATTACTCTTTTGAAAATATCTTGACTATTAGGCTGTCTATAGTTATAAAAGCAATATTTCCATAGACTTTTTACTCTAATGAGTATAACGTTCTTATACTATCAACACATTAAACTTATCATAATACAACAACAGGGATAGGAAAATAGAAAAATAAAACACATGCACTCAGCTTTCTTTTCTGTTTGCTTGAATTATCTGTTTGATATCTGAAACTTATATGGGAAATATGAACAAATTTTATATCTTGGCTTCTACCCAAGTATATAGAAGAATTCACCAGTTTTCCAATGAATGTCCACTTTCTTATCCTTTTTGGGGAAACTGACTGTGTGGTCTTAGGTATTTTAGAATTATCTAAAGACCCACTAAGAAGCACAGTAAATGGATATGTTAGATAAATGAGCTTAAAAAAGGCATTTCAGATTGACAGATGTAATTACTTGAAATGTACCCAGGATACTTGCTATTGATGCTTTCAGATGGTGCAAAAGATCTTTAATTACCCAAAGCAACTAGCTTGTGGTTTCACATCTCAGAGGAAAGAAAGCAATTTCTGGAGCAAGGCACTGTAAACACCATGAGGTTCTGAAGCATTCCTCTGATCAAAGGAAACCATGGTGGCTTCTTATTTGTGGGGTCAGTGGTAAGCACGTCCAGTTAGTTATTAGGACAAGAATAGCCAGATACTTTGCAAGAGTAGATAACTTTTTTTTTCCAAAAGGCAATATTTAATTAAATGGACTTTAAACAAGACTTAGATTGCTGAGGTCCAACTGTGTCACCTACCACCTCGGATTTATACTGGTTATTTAATTTCTGACATCTCAAACGAGAAATGTAATGTATGATAAAAAGTAATTATGGACCTTAAATAATTTAACAAATTAGAATTCTAGCACTGTGTTTGTTAGGTAATTCAAACTCAACAAATATCAGTTCTTGTATCCCAAAATGTGTTGTATTTGAAGTTTATGCTTTATATTGAGCAACATTTGAATATTTCTTATCCAAAACACTTGACATTGGAAATGTTTAGGATTTTATTTTTTAGAATACTTGACTATAAATAATAAAACAACTTGGGATCACAGTCCAAGTTGAAACATGGAATTTATTCATGATTCATATGTAGTTTATATTCATATTACAAAAGTAATTTTATACTATTCTGTGTTGTACTCTGGTTTATCGAATGTGACCCATCCTATGTGTTAAAGGATGACATTTTCCCTTTTGGAGTCCTGACAGAGCTAAAGAAGTTTCATAATTTCCAGATTAAGTCTGATCAATTTATATCTAATGGACCAAGCAAAGAGTATTGCAGATCCTGCTGCTTAGCAGGTGAGTTTAGAAGAAAGTATGGATATAGATTTGCACTGCGGCACTATGTCTTGGTCGTCATGTTTTAGGGGAGACTCCTTGTTTTGCTGCATCTAAGATTCCTTGTCTTTGACAAATTATTTAAATTCTTCAATAATTGTTTTTTTCATCAAGCAGGAAATAAAGTATTTTTTTGTTTGACTCCTTGGCATATATGGAAAAAACATGTATGAAAATCTTTCAGCTGTGAAGAATGTTTTTCATACCCTAATTGAGGTGAATGGATCTATATATTTATGTAAATAAATACATACTTATTGAACTGGGTGTGTGGCACACACCTTTACTCCCAGCATTTTGGAGCAGAGGCAGGCAGATCTCTGTGAGTTCAAGGCCAGCCTCGTCTACAGAGTGAGTTTCAGGCCAGCTAGGACTGTAAGTCGACCCTGTCTCATAAAGAACAAACAACAAACAATCTAACAACAAAACAAAAACATATTAATTGAATCCTTACTACAGACCACTTATTCTGTTAGAAACTGATGAAGAAAACAATATAATGTGCTTCCAAGTTGAATTATTTTTCAAAATTGGATCTTTCTGGTAAGGATCAGGGATCTCTGGGATTCTCTTATTTTAACACTGTCTTGAAACACTGTTTATTTATTTATTTTTTGAACAAAGTGGGAAAAAATGACCCTCAATATTTTTCAGTATCTCAGGCAGTCTACATATTCTGGGAGACGGGTCACTGAAACCTGTTCTACTGCTTTCACTGCCCACAGTTTTATTTACTTTAGGGATCATTTGGCTTCGTGTCTATATGGAAGACTAGCATTCTCCTTACTTTGTGGTTAGTGTTTGACTGACCTTTTAATTCTTGTATTTATGGCAAAATATCATGCAAATGTGCTTTACTCTTATTGGTAACAGAAATTATACTATGGAAGAAGGTGGAGAAGGAGGAAGAGGAGGGGAGGAGGAAGAGAGAAGAAGAAGAGGAAGAAGAAGAAGAGGAGGGGGGAGAGGAGAAGGTGTATAACAATAAGTCATTAGGAATGTTTAATAAACATTTTGTTAAACAGTTTAATACTTTTATTATTTGGCTGTATTATATTAGTAGGTTGTTTTTTATGCCCTTTGACCTGTCTAGCCTCAAGTTCTTGACACTGATAACAGTGCCAGGTCAGGATTTTGAAGGTTCCAACTGAGGGTAGATTGGCCCTGTTCTTTGAGCCTCTGATGAAACTGTATGGCATGGTGGCATGTATGAAAGGGTAAACCTGTTCACATCCTGGAATCCAGAAGCAGAAAAATGGAGACAGGAAGTGTCTGAAGTCCTAATATAGTCTTCAAAGGGACACCTTCCAATGACTCACCTTCTATAGCCTGCCTCTTTCACAGTACTTCTACCGACTGAAGACAAGATTTTATCAGATGGTCCTTTGGGCAATACTGCTGATCCAAACTGGAGCTGTCACAGAGAAGCTGTTCAATGCACTGTGTAAGCCTCAGGGTCAGGGATGCTTTGTATTGTGCTAGTGAAGTTTGCCCGCGGTTCTCTGCGACAGTGATGGCAGATACCAGAGAAGCTGACAGTCTGAATGGGGCTCCACAACTAGAATTCCACTTTGCATGACTTAGTGCCACCCTGGTGACAGATGTCCTTTACTTAAAAGTTAGAAGTTCCCTTTTACATGGTAGATAATTAGAAAGCCTACGATTGCTTTAGAGAAAAATCATAAAAAAGGAAAGGTAAGCATAATTGTTAGTAGGAGAAAAAGTAAGATAATATCTAAGGTCAAGACTGAATCTCCTAATTGCAGCAGGTGATAGTAAATGGGCTTTTGCTGTTGTACAGAGGATCTTCTAGGTTCCACTGTGCATGAAGTAGGCAAAGGAGCAAAGTCCATAGTCATATGCCATTTTGACCTATTCTTTTATTGTACATCAAGAACAATTTAGGACACAGTGTTGTTGACAGCTAAAGACATCTTCACAATCTTCAAATGAAACTACTTTCTAGGAGTAAAGTCTTGTTTCAGAAAGATATCTTCATTCAGAGGTGCAACAGCACTGGCTACAATACATTTTGAAAAATGATTCTCTATAAACAGAAATCTATACTTACGTTTACCTATATTCAGTAACAGGAAATAGGAACCTATTTTCTCTTGCCTCAGACAATGTTTTCTCATCTTTTCACTGCAGTCATTCTGGAATCAGATAAATATGTAATTTCATTTCTAAAAGTTTTGGAATCTTACTCAGGAAGGCATGAAGTCTACATAGTTTGTGTTTGAATAGTCAAGTGATAAGATAAATTAGCATTTCTGTTTTCACAAAGACTGACTATTGAATGGAGGGTTAACACTGTAATAGTTTTTTTAAATATATATATATTTTATTTATTGTATTGTTTTATGTGTATTAGTGTATTGTTTGCATGTATGGAAGCACACCCATGTATGCAATGCCCACCGAAGTCAGAAGAGGGTGTTGGATCCCATGGAAGTGGAGTTAGGATGGTTATTAGCCGCCATATGGTGCTGGGAATCGAACTCAGGTCCTCTGTAAGAGCAGTCAGTGCTCTTAACCCTGACTACTGACTCCAGCTCACTCTTTTGTTTATATTTATTTGCTTCTATCCATTTACTCAATTACATGGTACTCACAAAACAAAGTAGATTATCAATTTATTTTGGTGGAAATTCTATGATTATTAGTTGTAGGTAATTACAAACCGATGAATGATTACAGTCTACTTTTTAAGTAAAGTTACTGTGAAATTTTCATTTTATTGTTTCTACACCAAGCATTTTAAGGCATCTAAGTTTATATTGATTACTGTAAATACTCAAGAATATTGAAATAACAAATTAATAACCTAAACCACCTATTGGAGCTATAGATTTTCATTTTGTTCTTATATCATTGCTGTTCCAAAAATCTATAAATGTTTTTAGAAACATTTGATTTTACAACTCCAATATGCTTCTTACCTTTCCCAGAGTGAAAAAATCAGATGTTAAGACATTCTGAAATGCAGAAGGAAGGAATATGGACAGAGATGAGAGCAAAACGATGATAATAACCTCAGCTCTGCTGTCCAGTCTTAGATTTTCACCAGCAAGAATGGAGAATTCCCAGTGATTATCTCCTGTGCTCTATATCAGTTGCTTCCAAATCAAAGGCAATACATATAGGATACTTTTAAATTCAACTTCCTGAAGCACCAACATATATATAGTCAAATCTTTGAGCCTCTGACTAGGAATTTTGTTTTTCACATCTCACTGTATATTGAGGGATTTTGTATTTGTTTTATTTTGAGACAGGACCTCCCTGTAGCCACAAAAGCTCTAGAATTCTGTGTAGATCAGCCTGATCTTCATCCTGATCTGCCTACCTCTGCCTCCCAAGGTCAGGGATGAAAGTGTGTGCCATCATGCCTGGCTTTCACTATAAATTTTGATGTAATTTGTTTCAATGACACTTACCCTTTATTTCTCTCTACCCATGTTTGCATTTTTTCTGAAGGTACATCAACTACTGAGGAGCCGATGCCACCTGTTGTCTTTGCCTGCTCTTCCCGGAGGCCTGCTCCTCCCAGTACCTAGTTTGCTGTGCATCTTTTCATCCACCTCTGGCTTGGTCTTTTTGAGGAAGACAAGCATAAGAGGAATATAGTGCCCTGTTACTCAATGTGACTTGGGCAATAAACACACCTTTTCCATGCAATGCACCTAGCAACCTGATGGCAACCCAAGACCCCAGCCTGCATCAGCGTATATATGCACCCTACTTAAAACCATAGAAATAAGTTAATTCACTTAGCGACCTCTCTATTACACCCGTTTTCTATTCAGACATGTTTGAGGATATATCCGAAACAGGAGACAGGGGTACTAATGAGGCTTAGAAAGAGTCTGAGTACGTGCTCAGAAAGGCAATTTGTGTCTTCTGAAAGTACACTGAAAGAGAATTTATGCCTATACATAATGAGCCTCTACATGACTACATTCAGATGCATCATGCGAAAGGGCATGCACATTAGATAAAAGTGCACATGGTAGGTCTGTGGCTCAAAACAGAACCACTCAAACTATTCCACTAGAAAGGAAGGCATTTCTGCTTCTCTTGGGCTCTATAAAAGGTACTCTCTTACTCAGTGCTCTGTTGTCTGTCAACAATGTATCCAAAACTTGTGCTTTCAATTTGCTCCTAATAAAACTTCTTAGTGTTTTGCTTTTTCTCTATCTATCTTACTCTCTGTGCATGATGACAAGAACTTGGAATCACCCTATCACGAGAGTGTCCTCCACAAGCAACCAGAAGCCCCATTTCTCAATGGAGTCCAGAAGCTCCCTCCAGAAGAACCTAATTCTCATTCATTGCCCTGTTCTTGAGTGTACTTGATAACTTGGAAACACTTTGGTTCAATCATGTTTCTTTTACAGGTCTCATAACCCATTCCTCTCTCAATCTGGTGGCAATACTTGATAGAAAAATGTGGAAGAAAGAAGAAATTTATTAGCATACATCTTAAGTTTATTCCTCCATCCATGATGAATTTTCTTATAGTGACTCCAAAATGGAGCTACTTAGTGTTTGGGGTTAAGTTAAAACAAGGAGCCTCTGTGTCTATCCTGCTTTATCATGCTGTTTGAAGGGAACTCAAGTCAGATTTCAGTCTCTTCTCTTTCTTCTTGTTTGTTGTGCAGCTAACATAGTGATCAGTGGAGGATTCTGGAGGCTTTACAAGTTGTCCCATTCTTTACATAAAACCATAGGTGTATTTGTCTCTCTAACATTCCAGACTACATTAAAGAGGCCTGTTTCAATGCTGAGTGACACAGCCTGGTCTCCAAGTAGGTCCTCCACTAAGAATGAGTGAGGTTCTTGAAAGTTTGTATATGGCATGCTATTCATGTTTGCATATTTACAAACGTAAGAGGTAAAAATCAGATTTATCATACTCACCTTACAGATAAAGTCTCCATCAAGATTTCTTCTTTTACTTGGACTATGCTTTTTTTTTCTGACACATTTCTGTTATGTGATAACAGAACACACATTCAGGTTACCTGAAATGTGCTCTCTACAGAAGACTGGGAAATGACAGATTGGCATCCTGATTATTTTCCCATCCTTCAAACATAATGACTCTATAGTAGTAAAATTCAAAAATGATTAATATTTAAAACATACTTTGTGACTGTATCTGTGTGGGCATCGGTCTATCTATCTGCACATTTGTATACATAATTATAATGCATATATTATGCATATATATTATTAATAAAATACATATATGGGTATCATTCTTATTATCCTTACAATGATTCTGCATACTTTGAATTATCAATACTTTAAAAATGAGGAGGAGAATTTCAGATAAGAAAGAAATTTTGCAACTCCAATACAACAGAAGACATTACACTACTGGCCATAGCCCTTGTCCTAAATCTTTGGACGTTTCGTAGGAGGACAACCAGGTCCTCTGGCATCAACAGCTAGTCTCAACCATTTCCCAGATGGCTACCAGGAGCAGTAGTTTTCAGTGTGAGTCATGTTCATCTCCAGCGCAAAGAAACAAGAGAAGTGCTGTGTCATCACAGGGTGTAAGATCACTGCCTTCTCAGCAGAGCTCCGGGAAAGCCAGTTGTAGAAAATGAAGCGCAGTTGCCGTCTGAACTGAATGCAGGTCTGTAGTTCCTTACTGTAGTCAGTGAGACTCCAGAATGGTGTGCCAAGGAATCTCTAGGTAACACATTCCAGAAACATGCTTAGAAGACTTGTAAGTACAAAAGATCTGAGAAAGTTTCAATATAATTTCCCATATTAAAAAGAAAGGAAAAGAAAAGAAAGAAAAAAAAAAAGAAACATGCCTTCCAGCATGTTATTCATTAATGAAATCTGGATGAGAATTTCATTCATGCATTGAAAAAATATTTACTAATTGCCTATTTTTTGCCAGGCTCTCAGATGCAAAGAAAAGGGCATGCCGACATAGTCCATGTTCTCACATGGCTGAAACATGTGGGGAAAGAAATGCAGGGAACTATCACAGCTCCAGGGGGAGAGAGAATGAGACAGAGTAGGGCGAGAAGAACTGTGAAAGGGGAAAGATGACAAGCCAGCGGACTGTGTCCAGGCAGAGCAGGGCAAATCAGCAAAGCTGCTGAAGGAAGAAATAAAGGCTGGTGTTTTGAGGGAGGGAGGGGATCAGTATAACTGAAACTGGGGGAGCAAAGGCTGTGTGGCTAGGCCTAGGCTGGTCTCTCTCTGATGTGGCTTGAAGGAAGGGAGGACTTTCTCATTTGTAAATGAGAACCATTTTATAGTTATTTCCTGTAATTATCCACCAGCCTTGGAACCTGTTGCAGAGCATGATTCAAGTAGGCTGCTTCAGGGCCCTTGTTGCTACCCTAACAGCACCACTCCACTGAGCCAGAGAATATCACGTGAGCACTATCGAGCTTAGGTGGTGTTTGAGTGTTGCCCTGGGCTTCTTCGTAGTCCAGCAAGGATTGCATGGAACCTGAAGCAGTCGCTCCTTTTCCTGGACACCTGGACAAGGCTCTTTTACTGGTCTTCAGAGACAAGAAAACTCATCAGACCTGGGTTCCATCACAACAATGGAGATTTTTCTCTATGAGGAAGTATCCATATCCCAGCCAGATCTGAATCCACAGCAACCACCCAGCATTGCTAAGCAGGAGGCATATGAAATACAGGCCAAACTTTAGAGTTTGGAAAAAAAAATTCAATTACTTGCCTAAGTAGAGGACGCCACTAACACCTGGGCAAATTGGTGCAGCTGTGGCTTTAGGGTTTCTCCACTGTTTCTGTGCATGAGTGTATTTTGCATAAGAACACACATGCAGCAAGAATCTCATCTCTGACCAAAGTTCACTTAATGAAAACAAACTGATGTAATCACTCAAAACCATTTTTATTGGTAAAATGATCATTTTGAAATTCCCAGAGTCTCAAAAACTTTATTTCTAAGCCTGAATTGAAAATATAGCAGAGCGGTTTTAAAAAATTTCAGGGCACAGGCAGAATGGAGATGATCTGATTACAATCTCTTTTCTCTCAAAGAGTTAGGCAATTTATTTTTAAAGAAAGCAATACTTTGGTTAATAAATATTTATATTCATAGAGATTCTGTGTATATAGTTTCAAACTAGATTGTAGTTGAGTTTTGGAAGGGTTTTCAGACTTCAACTAGAGTGAATTTGATACAGAGGCTTTTCAACATTTGAGCACATTTGCATTCTATGTTATCAAAGGAAGGGTTCATCAATCCATCACCCAGAGCACGTACACACTGGACATTATGCTTGTCCATCCAGAGCTGTTCTCTAGTGCACTTAGCAATGTGCCATGTGAAGCTGACCTGTCTGGACTGCAGCAGCGTCCTCTTCTAGCCTACAGCTTCAAGGTGACTTTGCAATGAGAAAGACTGGAGTAGACAGCAGGCAACAAGAGAGAGATGGCATTGATTGTCATGTCATGACCTGAACCATCCTCCTAAGGGCAGAGCTGGTGTGATATCACATATATCCACTCTGTTCTCCTCTAGGATTTTGGATGTATTCCATGCTGATTGTTGTTCTGCTTGTGTGCATATGCACACTTGAGCATGTGTATACAGAGGCCAGAGATCAACATCCAATGTATTCCTCAGTAGTTCTCCGCCTTCGTTTTTGAGAGAGAATTCCCTCATTAAATCTGGAGCTCACATTTTTAGCTAGTTGTCTGGCTAGGGGGATTCAGGAATCCACCTATCTCTGTTTTCTCAGAGCTTAGGTTGTAGGCAACCACACCATACCGAATTTTGCATGAGTGCTAGAAATCTGAACTCAGATCTGCATGCTTGTAAAGCAAACACTTTACTGTCTGAGGCATCTTCCCAGTCCCCATTGTAACTTTCTAGTGCTCTTTCCTTGCTCACACTCCATTAAGTGGCTGAGCCATTAAAGGTCACTAAATGCGTACGTAATATTCTAACCAGATTTTATTGCTATGAATCAGATTAAGATGGGAATCCTGCTTTCACATCATAACTATTTGACATTTCATGTGAAATCATCTATGGAGATTAAAAGGAGTAAAATAATGACTTACAGTTCACACCAAAAACTACCAAACATTTCTCATTATTCCCCTTCTAATCACTTGCATGCCACTTATAAATAAACTGTGTCCTTAGAGTCCCTTTTGTTACCTGTGCAAGAGTCTGGCTTAGAGAAGTTTTGAGATTACATGATTATCTTGAGACAAAGCAACACACACAGCTCATGGTCCTGTTGGCAGTCTTTACATGTGCCGTGATAAGAAACACAGTGTCAGAATGGGAGAAGACCTAAAGATGAGGAAAGAGATACAAGGCGTTCTTTATCTCAAAACAAAATTATTTCCCCTTCAAATTCTCACTGAATCAGAAGTTTGGTGGCTTTTAAATCGAGGCTTTAACAGGACAGAAGACCGGGGAGGGCTGAGATGACATAGTCACTGTATGTCCTCTTATATATAGGACTGAAGGCTGGGGAAGGCTAAGGGACATAGTCTGATATGCAGAAATTCTGCAGACCAGCAACATCTGTAATTAGATTTCCCATAGATTTAACCTTTCAAAAACTAAGCAACTTTTGCATAGAAGTTCTTAGAATTTGGAAAAATAAGCAAGACCGAAGCATGTTTATATTACTTATTCAGTGTATATATATTTATATTTATTTATTTATACATTTATGATATATGTATATATGAATTCAGAAGAGCTCATATAATCACTAAACTCTATGAAAAGTTGTTTCCTCTATCCCAAAGAAAGCAAAATCATCCCAGATAAGAAAACACAAACAAACAGATAATTTCCATAGTGGCCAAGTTAAATTTATATTCAGCAAACGTTTTCACAGAATAAACATAGCATTTCCTTAAGCCCTGGTTTGTTAAATAAACCCAATTTTTAAGAAAGGGGGTGTTAAATGTTTTTCTTCTATCAAGTTTGCCCAAAACAGAGGTGGGTGGAATATTTGTAAGGGATTTAAAGATGTCCTCCCTTCGTTCATTTTCTCCAAGTGTTGTTTCCTTGGATACTTTAAGATCAAATCTAAATTGTCTTTCATATTATGAAAGATGATAGATGTGTAGATAATTCTGGGATCCTACATTTGGGGCTTGAGTGCTTTAGACAATCACTGACATTGAAACAAAACACTTCACTCTTTTTATTGGCATGGAAACTCCATTTCATGAAGACCAACACACTCCCTGTTCATCCGCAAAGCTTGAAAAGCTTATTCTCAGAA
This sequence comes from Eospalax fontanierii, assembly GCA_035773235.1. Lineage (NCBI taxonomy): Eukaryota > Metazoa > Chordata > Mammalia > Rodentia > Spalacidae > Eospalax > Eospalax fontanierii. Next base: position 71,929,637 of record CM069533.1, read on the forward strand.
GAGATAATGAGACAGGATTAGCACAAACACACTGCTCTGGTTTAGACTTGGATAAAAAGAGAAAAATGATCCTTACGATTTCTGGTATTGTAATTGCTAGGCTACCACAAAGATGCTATTTTGAAAATTGATTTAAAAGAAACCTCTCAGGTGGTGATACTTTCATCTCTAATAGCCACAGGTCACTTGTAAATGGAAAGCTGCCTAGTCTTTTGTCTAAGAAATGGAGCAGGTGGCAATTTGTCTGTTAAAACCTCACCGCAGCAACTTACCTGCTTTGTGCCTCTGGGAAAGTTAAAAAACCTCTCTGTGCTTAATTTTTCTTCTGACATAAAGTGACTAAAGGTGGTATTTATCTTGTCACTCAATATTATGAGTAACTATTTCAAAAGTAGTTAATGCACACACGTAGCAAGTGTCATAAAGTGCTAAGTTTTGATTTTAATAGAGAAAACAGATTTGAGTTCTTTTTCTCATTCTAGACTTACTCATTTTCTTTGTCCAATCTTTTTAAAATAATATTTTATTTGTTATTTTTATTTTATGTGTATGCCTATACTGACTGCATGTGTGCACCCGTGTTGTGGAATGCCAGTGAAGGTCAGAAGAAAGTGTCTGTTACCTGCCATGTAGGTGCCTGGAATAGAACCCTGGTGCTCTGCAAAAGCATTGTCTTAGTCCCTTTTCTGTGACTGTGATACAACACCATGACCAAGGTGGAGTTTATTTGAGCTTACAGTTTCTGGGGAATTAGAATTCCTTATCACAGGAGGCATGATGGCTGAAGTGGTTGGAGTAGGAGAAGAAGCAAAGTGCACACATCTTCAAGCAGGCACAGGAAGCAGAAAGCAACTGATGTGATGAGGTTTAAGAAGTCTCTAAGCTTGCCCCTGGTGGCAGGGCTCCTCCAATAAGGCTATGCCTTCTAAGATTTCCCAAAGCAGTGCCATGAACTGGGGACGAATTATTCAAATACTTGGAGCCTATGGAGGACATTCTTCTTCAAACCACCATATGGAACCAGAGCACTTCACCACTGAGCTGTCCTTCTCACCCCTGTTCAATCTTTTAACCATCACCTACATAAAGAGAATAATTAATTAATATATTTAGTTCCTGAGGGCCAAGCACTGTACTAACCATTTCACTTTTATGAGCTTATTTAAACTTTATGGTGAATTAAGGAGATGGATGTGGAGTGAAAGTTAAATTAGGTGTCAACCATTGCATCTGGGAGACTATTATAGTATTCTGTGTCTTCAACGAAACTATTTTCATAAATAACAAATAAAAATGTGATTCTTTAATTTGTGTTATTTAATCTAAAATACAGGAAGCATTTGCTGTGGCCTAATAACCACTTAATGATCTCCTAGCAAAGACCTTGTTAACTTGGGGGGTAGGTGAGAACATGGAACTCTTGTTAAGAGTTAACATTATCCAGGCATTGCTTCAGTCTTCCCATTTCCTCTTATGCCACTTGATACCTAAAATGTCCTTCAATTAAACAAGTCCATTGTCAGTATCTCCATCATCTTATTACTTGCAGTCTTTCTTCTCTGCTGGGTTCAAAGTAATCTCCTTTGAACTCAGATGGTGGTGATGCCCCTCTGTGAGCAGCAGAGAATGTTCTAGGGAACCCAAGTTTTTAGAGAGTGAAATTGGTCTCAATTTATATTCATGTCGGCCCACAGATTGAGAGGAGTGTCCTTTTGTCCTCCTGTTACTGGCATTAAACACAGGTAATTATGTATTTTAGTGCTGATCTCTATTGAATTTGTCATATCTTGACGAATCTGGTAGAATGCTCGGATTGAGTCCTGTGCCGGGAGGTGGACAGACAACTGAAAGGTTTATATTCTCAAGCTGCAACTTCCCAATTTTTTCCATTTTCCCTTCCTTCCTTCCTTCCTTCCTTCCTTCCTTCCTTCCTTCCTTCCTTCCTTCCTTCCTTCCTTCCTTCCTGTCTTTTCTCCTTTCTTGTGTTTTTGACTGATTTACTAGAAATGAAAACACTCATATTAATATGATCTTACATTGTCACATGCAGCACATTCCAATCTGATTGCAATAAATATGCAAATATTTCATGCCTAACCAAAATTTTAGCATTCTTTCATAGGGAACTCTAATTCAAATACAAGAGGGAAAAAGTCATTTTGATTAATGTGTGGTAGTTGATATTACCAAATAAACACCAAGTGTTCTGTCCCAGAACTTTTTCCTTAGCTTTCAGAATTTGTTTTTATGGTACCTATTATTTCCAGATGACAGGACATGGGCTGAAAAGTATGGGAAAATATGGTTAGACTAATGGGTTTCCTGCCGATGAAGCCATTCTGAATCATTTAATGCGGCTTCTATATTATCGCACTGTTGATTAAAGCAGGAGCAAATTGCAGTACTGGAATGTCTTTAGGAGAAATTATCTGATGAACCGGTTCCGAGGAGGTGGAGAAATGTGATGTGGCTCTGTACCAGGAAGTGTCATGGCAAGCAATGACTTTTTGAGGTGCAGTCATGAACATGAATTTGTATTCCCAATGAATGTGGTACTGTGTTCATGGCACACGTATGTTGAGATGTTATCTGAGCTGAATATTCATTTTCAACTTTCTAAATTTATAAATCTCTACAGTTCCTGCAAAATTGAGACTTTAAAACTGAAACACCTTAGCTAGATTCCTGCACATAAGAAATTAAAAAGGGCTTCTTATAAAAGAAGAATGTCAGAGGGGAAGAGGAATAAAAAATAAGGAAATATGTCAGAGTTGATTAATTATTGGAGTTAAAAATACACCCATTATAAATGGTAGTGGAGCAGTGATTTTAAAATGCATTTTAAATGATGACGGCTTTATGATTTGAATGTCATTTGCTCAACACAGACATTCTAATGTTGATTGATGGGCTTATAGATGTCTTCCTTGGGATTTGGCAGACAAAACTGATGTCTATGCATTAAATCAAATGCTTCCACATCTTTTAGTTCTATTAGAACACTCAAAGCATCATTCACACTAATCTGAAAGAGTCATGTCTCAGGGCTGTGACAAATGAAATCCACTTATCTTACCCAGATTATATGACTCTATCCCAAACCTTTTCTTTAATACATGCCTTCTGAAGCTTCGCCATGATCATTTCAGACATTTTCTCCTGTTCTATGCAGTAATATTTCCCCTCACATATTTTGGCACTTGATTCATCTTCTTGAATTGTCATCAGTGTTTAGCATTGGAAATTTTTATGATGTCTCATGAATGTGACACAAGAAAGACAAAACCTACATATGCTTCAGTCTTTCGTGTTTGCAAGATTGTTGCTAAGGAAATATACAGATCTTCATACACAGTATGGGTAGAGAATAAATATAAACTGTAAAAGAAAGGATTTGCATTATTTGTTTTTAGAATAATCTGGGGAAATAGACTTCACATTAAATATTACTCATTTTTCATTTATGATTTTAAGATCTGTTTTTAACATATGTATCTGTATTCAAGTACGTGTGTGTGTGTGTATGTGTATGTGTGTGAAGTTTGAACACATGAATGCAGATACTTGTAGAGATTCAAACAGGGTATTAATTCCATGAATCTGGAGTTACAGTTGGTTCATGTGGATGCTGAGAACTGAACTTGGGACCTCTGAAAGAGCACTGCATACTGAGCCATTGCTTCAACTCATAATTTTTCTTTCAAAAGGAAAGGAAGGGGATGGCAAAATCATATCTAATGGAATGTTGTTTCTAAAATTGATTCTCCTAAATGCAGACATTAGTTGAGTTTTTTATTTCTGAAGGACAGTTTACTATTCTCCTTAAATCATAATACTATGTGAATGGGCATTGTAGGAAGCTGATTTTGAGAAATTTTCTTGACAAATTCATTTAGCATATCTGTGTTGCATAACAGAGTTGATATAACTTTCATCAATTGTAATTTTTATCATGGCCATATGTTTATTTACCTTTTAGATTAAAAGTCTTTGGACAAACATCTTGTGTATTATTCTTCTGAATATATCTATTTCTGCTACAATTCATGACAAGTAATTGAGAATTGGTATAAGTTAAACATTTTACTTAACTGCTCTGAGCTACTCTAGATATTGGGAATGATTGTGATTACCATGCTGTTTATTCCAAGAAAACACAAAGGACATTAGTTTTCCTCAGCGTGATTCTCAATATGTGTAGTTGAGAGCACTTCAAGGGACATACTTGGGAAGAACTGAATCCAATTTATATACACGACCAAATAAAGAACAACATCTAAATTGATTCTCTTTAAGAAGATGCTTGTATAAAATCTTTAAATGTTTCTGCATCTAAACATTAATTTGGAGAACTCTAAAAACACAAAGCACTTCAGATTATGGAAGCATACAATTTTGTCCATATTATTGCTATTGTGACAATATTATTCACTATGACTTGGCCTCAAAAGGCAGAAGACAGGGTGCCAGTGCTTTATAAACACTGTGGCATTTCTTTTTCATGATGTTCTGATGTGTTAGGCTTTAATTTTATTGCAGATAAGAATGGTAAGGACTTGTAAAAATGCTTGTTCGAAGAACTTCTCCAGGAGGTAAAGAGTAAAACTTTGAGAGAGCTAACCCCAAAGGCAAGGATTCTACCCAACACCTCATCATGTCTCCTAACACTGTCTGTGGGGCCACTCTTCTTTGCTTGCCCAAAGGGAATCTCATTTTTCCCATAACATTCTCAACTCAATTAATATCATAGCATATTAAACAAACGCTTCACTCTTATGCAATCATCAAAATTGAATACACTGAACACACGAACATATCCAGCAACAACTAAATTTCAGAAATGATCTCACAAATTATTGACCCTCGTAATACCCCAAATACCTATGAGATAGCTTTGAAGTCTTACTAAATCATCTCCTTACCATGGCTATAGCACAACGCTGCATTTTACATGCTGAAATTCTTCATCCTGTTTGCAGAGTTTGACTATTTTACCTTGCTGTGTACATCAGAACTTCCTCCATTTGACTGATATATAGTCCCATTAGTCAGATTGCTCAGACAAGTACATGAGATACATCAACAATTATCACATAGTTTGACAAGTTCACTGGGGAAGACATGGAGATTTTGGTGGCATATATATTATTCCACTGAAAGTATTATGGGGCAGAGTGAGTGGAACTTCCAGGCTCTCAACAGCTGTTTCTCAAAGACAAAGAAGGAAAGGATGAGTTTCACACCTATCTCAAGTTTTTCTCTTGGTGATGATTTCCAAAATTAATATTAGCATGTCTAGCTCTTTAAAAGCAAATATGCATGATGACAATACAACATTTCTGGCTTAGCACCTGGTGCCAACTGAATTGTTTTTCTCAAACTTCCTTTCCATGGGCTTAATCTCCAAGGTCTTTGGAGATGAAACTAGAAGGACATAGATTAGGTTGGGTTAGGAGGACAAGGTCTTAATCTGATGACCCTGGTGTCCTGATAAATAGGAGAGATAAAAAAAAATCTAAAGTCTCTCTCTTTCTCTCTCTCAAATTTTTCTCCAGAAATCTCGTTCTCTCTTTGTGTTCTCTCCTTTTTTCCTCCCTATTCAAGCTGTAGAGAAGAAAGACTGTGTGAGATCTCAGCAAATCAACAATCTTTATCAGGACTTTATCAGAAACTCAATTAGAACCAAAGAATACTTTGGTCAGGGAATTTTAACCTCCAGAACTGCAAGAAAAATAAATTTCTGCTGTTTATACTATTTAAACCACTCAGTGCATATTACTTTATAATGGAAACCTGAGGTGAACACTTGATCAATTCTGGTGAACAAGATCATGCACTGTGGCAATCTCATTCCCAATGTCGTCTAAATCCAAATTAGGAAATATCAGTTGTTATATGAGAAGTCATTATTGAAGATTACATTGTGGCAATTTATAAGTACTTGAGAGAAGATTCTGTTATAATTGTTATGGAACATAAATGCAAATGAGATTTTTTTCAACTGCTTTTGTAGGTCCTGGTAAATTTGAACTTCAGATTTTGTCTGATTTCTCAATATAGGCATTTTTTGGATACTAAAGCTTTAATATTTCAAATATTCCAGATGTGTAAATATGTATCTCATATGTAACATTCCACAATTATTTTGATGAAAAAATGGAAATAGATACATAAAATTTATTTTGTGTTTTAGTTTTTAAAAAAATTTTGGCTGTAAATGTTCAAGTTAAAAAAAAATGATGTTTTATGAGAGATACCTCTAAATGGCCTCAGAATTTTTAATTGTGATTGCTGCTTGCGATATCTTGGTCACCTTTCCCTATTCCTGGAGAGAATCGTCCAGCAAAATATCACCTACTTTCACAGATTTGTCAAGACTTTTTGGGGTCTCACTGTGTGAATAGTTTGTTCTTTTAAAGCAGTTAATGCAGTAAACTATTTACATTACTGATGTGTCTTTTGAATGATTATCGTTAATAATTTAAGAGCCAGATATTTTCTCCTTAGCAACCAAATCAGTGATGAACTCACATATCACTCAGTGGGGGGACAGAGTGCTGGGTTAGGGAGCAAAGGGAGAAGATCTTGATTGAGGTTTTGAGTTGAGATTCAGTTTCTTCTCCGTAAATTTCTGGTGGAGAATTTCAGTTCCACACAACATAAGGATTATTTATGTAACTTAAGGTCAACTGAACTTGGAATTGAACAAAATGAAATGTGAGTGCTGAACTTATTATTTACATTTACATTTCCACTCAAGCTTTGTGGTTTCTATGTTTAAGGAAAATAAAGATTTCTTTTATTCAAGAAAATGGCTTATACTTTAAATATTTTTATGAGGTGTATAAAAATAGCCTATTTTTATTTTTCCCATATTTTGGCAACATTGGAAAGTATTGTATGTCAGCCATCATAGTGACATGTGATGAATTAAGGATGTTTTCATAAATCTTTAATACATTCCCTAAGGAGAGATCCTGATGCTCCTGAGGAACACTACGAAACAGAACCTAAACTGTCAGGAAAAGGAGGAAGTCCTCAGTCCCGGCTTTACTTGTCTCCCAATTCAGCCACTCATAACTGCACTGGAGGACTTCCTGTCTTAGTGGGAGGTGATGTTTACAATGCCTCCCTGAATTTCTTATTTCCATTCTTCTGCTAGGGATACCAACCCAGTTTGCTTTATCTCCTCTGCCATTTCTCATGACCACATTCCCTTTTAAATAGTCCTCAAGTACTAGTGCTCCTTCTGCGTTGGCCCCATGCAGAAATAATTGGCCTGCCACAACACCAAAGACGTCTTTCAGTAAGAATAATTTACTTACCCATCCTATCCATTAGTATGAGTGTTCTTGAAAGGCAAGGATTGTACTTCAGACATCTTGTATTTCTTCAGATGCTTTGGACTAGGCTAGTTTACATTAAGCTATTCATAAATATTTATTCACTACTTCTGTGTTTCCAGCTTTGCTAATTCTTGAGTATAAGTTTGTAAGTTTGCATATGATGTATGCAGATGTATCACAGTTATGGTGTGGTGCAGGGGAGAATATTTGAATGAAAAAAGAGGTCCTGACTTTACTGGCAGAATGTTTCATGACCTTGGGAATCAAGTCATGCTTTTTCAATGCTGAAATCTTCTTTAGTCAGTCAATGGAGGGCAGCTTCCATCTTTGGGTCTTGTCTGTGCTTCTGAATTATTATCGGCATCTAAGAAGCAAACACTTCTCAAACCTTTTTAACTTATTGGATGTCACAATTCAACAGCTTGCAAAATTAAAATATCACAACACACGGCATATGCAAACTTAATAAGGAAGAAAAAAACAGCCTAAAACTGGGGAAACGGGCAGCAGGCCCCAACCCTAACTGTGGCATTGCTGGCAGCTGATTGGTGCTGGGTGACACCGAGTTGATCTTTGAGAGAGTGAGACTAGCCAGGCCGAACAGACTCCAGTGGATGAACCTGCACTGAGGGACGTCTAGGCACACAAACTTGACTCCACAGGTTTTAACATATATGACAGAATGTGCGAAATCCTGTGAGTGGTCTGTGGGGAGTGCAGATAAGGGAAGGGTCCTAAGTATGATTGAGATGTGTAAAATCCACAAAGATTCAATCAAAATAGACATTGGAAAAATATATCATAGCTTGTTCTAAAATATGACCAGAGACAATTTAGGGAAGGAGGCTCCTTTATTTCTATCTGTTGTGGTAAAATATTGTGCATATAACCATAACTTTACTGTTTTCTGGCATGTACAATTTTGTGACAGGGGTTTACTCTGATGAATCTGATGCCATCACTCCTGTATACTTCCAGAGCATTTTAATCATCTCAAAGTTATCTCCATATCCATTAAATACTACTTCTCGATTCCTTTCTTTCCATAGCTGATCACAGTCACTTTTCTCCTTTACTACTTAAGTAAACTGTTTTATGTAACATACAAATGGATTTCTATAATGGTTTCCCTTTTGAGGTGATCTTATGTCAGTTGATATCATATTTTCAGGAATTATTTATGCTGTAAAGTGCTTCATAAGTTCCTTCTTAAGACTGAATAACCTCACATTAAGTCTATAGAGGTGCTTTTGTTTATCAATTCATTCATTGATAGACATTTGTATGAATACTACTTTATGGGCACTTTAAATAGTTCTGTTATGGATATTAATGCACAACTATGCATTTAACACCTAACATGTGTTGGAAGCCATGATCCCAGTATGTGCTTGTTGGACTTGTGAGAGTTAGATCTAGTAAGAAATGACTCAAGGGTGTTTCCTTCATACTGCATTAGTTCTGTTCTCCTGGAACACTAGATAGCACATTTGGGAGGGCCTGTTAGAAAGGGCAGTCCTTGCTCTCCGGCCTCACCACGTGTTCCCTCTTCCATGCGCTTCTGCCGTCATGTACCATCATCAAGAGCGTCCTTACTAGAGGTCAAATGAATGCAGCCACCTTGGATGCTCAGCCATCAGAATTGTTAGTTAATTAAATCCTTTTTCCTATACACAACCCGATCTCAGGTATTTTACTATAGGAATAGAAAATGAACTAAACCACTTACTACATTCTAACCTAGTTTATTCTAGTAGTGTTCAGTAATTTGTTAAGGAACAGGTGTTATAAGCAAGAAGTGTAAAGGCTGTTATCTAAAGATGAGAATACCTAGAAGAACTTTCATGAATCCAGATGCTTTCTGCTTCTAAATTACCAAAATATTGTGTGTGAAGGTTGTAGGGCTACATTTTATAGACAAGAGATATTATACTCTGAATCAATATTTTCTAAGTTCAGATTATACTTGTTGTACCCCTACTGTACCTGGAAACTTCAAATGCATATTTAACTGCATAGGTAGTCTGTTTTACCACAGAGGACTCATCTTTAGTAAATCTTCTCAATTCCCATACCTCTTAAGTTTTAATACTGATTACAAGCATTGTGTGAAAGAATATGACTTCTGTCTTTTCTATGTCACCACAAATACATTTACTTTTTCCCTAAGTGAACTTTATCTTGCTATTCATTAATTAATAAATTAATTCAGCAATTACTTTTGAGTACTTACTATGTCTTCTATATGTTACTGGAAGCTAATCTTTATGTGTGTGTGTGTGTATGTGTGTGTGTGTGTGTGTGTGTTTGTGTGCAAGTGCATCTGCATGCATCTGAATGTATGTTTGAGATTTATACTAGTTGGTAGAATATGAGAAAATTCCCACAAAGGTATTGATTGCACGTTAGAAAATATTACTCTGCCCCCATCTGGAAGAACTTCCCAGTCAAGTATAATATATAGTCACAGTGGTCTCTAAGTGTTGGAGTCACCAAATTATAGGTTAAGTCAATAGTTTTATTGGAGTAATAGTCATTTTAACACAAAGCGATGACATTGCTAAATTTGTGCCATTGATCTGACTGAAAAAGAACAATCATTTTCAAGAAGATTGCACTATCTTACTCTGTGAGCGTAAAGCAGGTTGTGAGGACAAACTGTGTCATTCATTTTACAATAATTCAGGAGAGGGCATAGTTTTTACAGGAATAGATACCAGTTAATGACTCCTCCTGTTTTTCATTTCTTTGGCATATGTCCTAGGGAGCCTATCCTGGCCTCTAACGCTAACTCATCATGTATCTAGGGCTGTCCTTGAATTCATGTAGTGCCCCTGCAGCATGCTGGGATTATAGTTATTTAAAACCACAACTGACTCCTTAGTAACTTTCTTTTCTATTTTCAAATATATCTTATTACTTTTTTGAGAGTTATATAAAATGCATTATGATCACACTCCCCTGGCCCTTAACTCCTTTGAGATACACCCACACATTCCTACCCACCAACTTTTGGGTTTTTTTTTTTTCCCCTCATCAAGTCCAATTTTTGTTTCCCAAATACTCTTGAGTATAGAACTAGCCTGGAGGCATGACGACGACATCTTACCATTAAGGAAAACTGACTCTCACTCAGCAGCAATCAAGTGCCAAGAGCTCTTTAGCTAGAGCTAGGACTTCATGCCACTGTAGTATGTCACAAAAATTTTTTTTCCAATCAGAAGAAGCACTGACTTCTCTTTTGTTAAAAGTTAAGAATATACAAAGAACTCAAAAAAACAATGAATCAAGAAAACAAGTGACCCAATTAAAACGGGCTAAGGATCTGAGCAAGAGTTCTCAGAAATAAAAATGACTAAGAAACATCTTGAAAGTGTTCAACATTGTTAGTAATTATTGAAATGCAAATTAAAACCACTTTAAGATTTCATCTTACCCCAGTCAGAATGGTTAAGATCAAGAGAAAAAGCGATATAAAATGCTGGAGAGGATGTGGAGAAAGAGGAAAGCGCATTCACTGCTGGTGGGATTGTGAACTCCAGCAACCCCTATGGAAAGTGTGGAGAATGCTTAAGAAACTAAAAATGAATCTACCCTTTACCTGGTTAGGCTACTCTTTGGCACATACACAGAGGATTGACACTATTGCAGAGATACTTGTACATCCATGTTTGTGGCTGCTCTTTTCACAATAGCTAAGGAATGGAGGCAACTTAAGTGTCCCTCAGCTGACCAGTGGAATCTATACTATGGAGTTCTATTCAGTAATAAAGAAAGAGGAAATCATTAAATATGTAGGTAAATGAGTGGAACTAGAAACTGTTGTACTACATGAAGGAACACAGACTCTGAAAACAAACAACATATGTTCACACTCATTTGTGGCTCCTAGCACCAAATCCTTACTTGTGAGTATGTAGCCTGATGTAACCTCAGGAGTCAGAAAAATGGAAAGGAACCATGGAGGCTAATGGAAAGAAGGATTCTGAGAGACGAATAGTAGGATGCAGGTGTTACTAAGGGAGAAATGGGGAAAATGGGAACACTTTAAATGGGTAAGATATGGAGGAAGGTTAGGCAAGGGGAGAGAGAGAAAAAATAATGCCAAACTAGTGTAAAACACCAGAGGGAATCATATTAGTTTAACAACCTAATGACAAATTACACAAACAGTGAGTCCATGTGCATAGCTGAAGACTGCATAGCAAGAAACGGTGCCAGACAGGATAAAGCTTTCTTTGAGTTTTGGCCAGGGTTGTTCAAGAGGTTCCCAAAATCTCACAAGTGGTTGCCACTATTTTAGATTGCTTCTCAGAACTTGAAATTAAGACCCTATTGCTAAAAACAGGACATACTGAAGAGACCAGATTTGGAGAAATGTAGTTGGATCTGACCTAGAAATCACTTGCCCTAATGGCCAGCATTCATAGCTCTGGAAAGCACTACTATGCAAGCATCTAAGGGAGAACATCAGACTATGGTCCAACACCAGTTTCATGAACAAATAACTACATCAATGACCAGCACAGCATACAACACTGGTGCATGAGTGATACTTTTATCTTGGAGGCAATCAACAGCTCCCTAATTGGACTTCAAGTCCACTCAGTGGGAAGAAACTCATTTGTGGTACTGTAATCTTAGCCAGATATAAATGGCTGAAGAAGTCATATATCTTAGAGAAACCCCTAGGCTGTCACTAGAGTAATGTAACTCTTATTAACTGCAAAATATATATTCTTATATTTACCATCAAGTATCCCAGTCACCACTCATCAAAGAAGCTTATTTTCTACCAGATGGAGACTACTACAGAGTATCACAACTGGTCACATACAGACATTGTTTTTGAATTGCCCAACCCTAAGCAGCATCTACAATACAACCTCTATATCTAAAGCTCACCCAACATAGAATAAGGGGTAAAGAGGACAGTAATGAACCTAACTCACATTCATGAAATTTCCTCATACAACATAGGGCCAATAACACAAGAGGTCACAAGTGGTCAAAGCATGGAGATTAAGAGTCTGTAGAGTGGATCTCTGGGTTGAACTCCTATATATATTAAGCTTCACTCACCCAGGGTCCAAAGACCATTGCAGAAGAGGAAGAGAAGAAAGAATGTAAGAGCCAGGGAGGAGGTCTGTGATCATACAGAAATGGAATCCTACATGCTCCTAGGACCTTACTCATATGAACCTACGGCAATGGTTTTGGCATACTCAAGACCCATGCAAACTCAAGTGGACAAAAACTCCACATGGAAATGGGGAAATTGGCAGAAAACCCAATCTTTGCTGAAGAAATGTTGGCAGTTGGTTTCTGTTGGGTGAGGAAAAGTTAATCTTAAAGTGAGGGGCTCTGCACAGGGTGACTAGACCTCAGTGAGTGAACTTGCACTGAGGAAAATTGGGACACTAACTTGACCCTAAGCCTTAACAGGTGATAGAATATACTGACTCCAGTTGGGGGCCTATGAGTGGGTGCTAGTGGGGACAGGAGCAGAAAATTGATTAAGATTGATTGAGGTGCTCTGAATGAAATACAAGAAGGTTCAATAAAAATTTATAAAATAATAATAATAATAAATAACACTACACAAAGAAAACCAGTCTTTTCTCCTTAAAAAATCATATAAATTTTCTCTTACACATGTGTAATAAAAAGGACATGTGTCTGATACTTCTAAACACGACCCCATACAGCTTCTTTACCCTTGCTCTGTTGAAAATGTTTCTTCAGGGAGCTCCAGTATCCCCCTAAATCCGTCACATCATATTATTTTCATTTTAACAGATATGAGGTTGTTGGATGAAAGTCGTATTTTGACTCCCTAATCTACCTTCCCCAACGTTATCATCCATGTACAGCTTTTCAAAATTCTACATCCAGGCCTTATTTTTCCTTTTTTACTTACTTGGTGACTTAATGATATACCTATCTATAGGACTTTACCTTTCGCTGTTATGTGAATGTCTTAAAAATCAACATCTACATGAATTATTTCTTTTCTGGATTTATTTCCTGTGTTTGCTATAAACAATGGATGAATCTTCCTAAACATGACTAAATGTTTAAAAACTAAAAATATCAAAACTAAAATTCTTTTTCATTTCATGTACAAATTTAGCAAGTTGCCTAAAATTACAGTTCTTGTAATTATGACCTCATTGTTAAGGTAATAACGAAGTTTTCAAAATCCACATCCAAAAATCAACTTTGTACTGAAATCTGTAAGATCTGTAATAGTTGACAAATATCTATAACATCCATTTTTCTTAGTCATAAGCTGGGATAATATTGGTAACTATGTCACTGGGTTATTTATTTAAAACTATTAATGCTTATCAAACATATTCTGCAGGGTTGGATACAATTCAATTGCTAAGCAGTGATTATTTCATTAATATTTAATGTTATCACCATGTTCAAAATCAAAAACCAAATAGTTACTCCCACTTCTTATATTACCTCATTGTTCCCATTACCAGTTGACTACTTTCCTGTGAACGATTACTATTTTCCTTGTTTGTATACCAGGAAGCGCTAGGCATTTGATTTAGGCCTTGGCATGTGAGCAGAGATCAACAGAAGAGCAAACGAATGAATATTCCACTGAGTCAAGAAAGGAGAACTGTCTTCAGTGAGAAGAGAAGAGCGAGCTGCTTTAGGGCATGGAGGGAGCATCAGAATGGGTGCATTATGAGGCTATCACACGATGATTTCTTTGATTATGAGAATCAAGGGGAAGTGTTTGATTTATAAGAACCGTTCTTGGTCTGAGGAGACAGTTCAATAAGGAAATGGATTGCTTTTTACTTATTCCATGTTAGGAACTCATGTAAAAATGTGGAGACTTGGCCATATGTGTTTCTAGTCCCTGGTATATTCACAAGAAAGTACTAGTATTCCCACACCTGGGAGGGTGGGGGAAGTGGGGAAGAGGATCTCTGGGACTTCATGGATAGCCAGCCTAGCCTAACTGGCAACCTCCAGGCTAATGAGAGACCTTGTCTGAGAAAAACAAGGTGCGTAGTACCTGAGGATCACTATTAAAGGACACCTTCTGGCATCCATGAACATTCTCATGAATACATACTAGCATGTGCATGCACCTGTATATAACCTAGCAAAACACACACACACACACACACACACACACACACACACACACACAAAGAGTCACTCTCAAATCTATGCTTCTGGAACATACTTCTGGCTTCCGAATATGACTCTGTAAGTTTTATGATGTCTATTGATACCATGATATTCTGATACTGCCGTTCATCTCTGGTATCTGACCTGTGTAAAGTATGCTAATAAGTTTTCATCGACTGACTGAATGTGTGAACAAATGAATTATTAAATGAACGTTTTAACCCTTGATGTTCTTCAGAGAGAAGATAGCTGAAAAAAATGATACTTTTTTGCTGAAAGTTTTAACTTTATGATAAAAATATAATATTGTTGTGAAATTAGAAAGTTTCTCCTTAATAGAATAAAAGCTTCCAAGTAAGAATGGTCCAGAGTTAAATAAAGAAGCCAGATATGGTGTTGCATGCCTTTAATCCCAGCACTTGGAATACAGGGCCAGATGGATCTCTGTAAGATCAAGGCCACTCTGGTCTACACAGTGAGCTTCAGGGCAACTGGGGCTGTACAGACCCTTTCTCAAAACAAACAAACAAACAACGACAACCACAGTGAAATAAAGTTCTATCAGTAACAATAGGTTTGATAGTGAGTCATTCAGTCAATACTGCAAATGCTATTACTTTAACAGAAAATCCACCAGTGGCTCCATCCTTATCTGAGAAGAGCCCAGAAGCTTCCAGTGAATAGTACCATGGGTCTAACTGGTTGACTCTGGAAGCTGCTAGAAAATTATCCTCATTTATTAATTTGACAATTTCATAAGTATAATCAGCATATTTTGATCTTAGCTATCCACACCACTTTCTCCTGTCCCATTCTCCTTCCCACTGAAACCCTCTTCTACTCTCATGTCTCTGTTTGATTTATGACCCAGTGAATTTAACTCGAGTTTCTTTCATGAGCATGAGAGTGGGATTACTTACCAGAGCACAGGCCACTTGTCAGTGGTCTACTGAAGAAAATGTCTTCCTCTCCCCAGCAATCATGGTCTACATGTACATAGCTCCTCAGGGAAGCATGTGACATCAACTGTCCCTTACCCACTCATGAAGGGAAATTGAGGAGCCTAATCTTGTTTATGTCTAAGGCAGGTAATGACAGCTGCTATGGATTCGTAAATAGAGTGGCCATGTCATACACAGAAGACAACACTTCACAGCACTCTTCCCCCCAAATCCGGCTCTTTTATCCTCTTGACCATCTCTTTGACAATGTGCTCTGATATTTGGAAAGGGTTTCATAGATGTCTCATTTAGGATGAGACACTAAACCCTTTGACCAGTTCTGAATCTCTGGAATAAACACTACCCGCTGCAAAGAGAGGCTTCTCTGACTGAAGCCCAAAGCAACAGTAATCCACGGACACAAACACAGATATTCAGACGGCAACTCAATCGGTGCAACATGTCCAATTAGCAAAATTAAAGTTGTAGCTCCTTGAGCCTAAGACCTTCTCAGCCAGGAGCTTATAGCTAGATTTACAGTAAAAGGCATGAATTCCTTTCTGTGGATCTGACCTCAAACTGAATTAGAAACTGGCTACCCACATAGTATTCATGTAATTATTGCACCAATGGGCTCATCTTGCCAGGCAGTCCAGCTGTGTAGACTGTTGGGTCCATTTCTGGATAAGACTGTCGATCCCTTTTCACTCTCCTAGGGTTTGCGTCTAAGTGTTTTCTGGCACAATACAAGCTAGCCAGCAAGGAAGGGACTTCTGGCTCTGTTCCAGCTTAATTTCTGAATGTCTTGCAGCTAAAGCATGTGGCACATTCAGAAATATCATCTTTATATGTGCTATTCGTAAATGTTTCCTTCTTTAAGAGAGTCCAGGGTCAAGAGGATTTACTCAGAATTTGAGTATGTACTGCTCTTGTAGAGGATGCAGGTTTGGTTCCCAACCCTGCTATGAAGGTTCACAACTTGTAACTCCAGTTCAGGGAATCCCACATTCTCTTCAAGCCTCAGTGTGCAGCACACATGCATGTGCTTCATGCACCTAAATGCAGACAAACAATCATGCACACAAAATACTAATAAATTTAAAAAGAGAAGAAACATTTCTTACAGTATACTTTATGACCACCATACTTTTGTATGCTGGAAATTTACTAAATAGATGTGAAAAATAAGTTTCTCTATGCTGCTGTTGGATGTTTCTGTTGTACTGGAAACAAGAAGTTCAGTACAGTCTAGAAGAATAAAAGTAATGTAGAGATTGTATGGGTTATAGATTCTTGTTGGGCTGCAATGTGGAAAGAAGACTGGAGAATAAAACAGTATTGGTACTGATGTTTATTGTGGGTTATAATATTTTGAGGGAACAAAGAATAAAAGTTCATAGTGTTAAAGAATTTGAATTTTTTTTGCTTACCATGGGATTCTAAAATTTTTAAGTTGTACAAAAAGCATTGTTTCAATTTAAAGCAAGTTTTAGCCTTTGAGACAATAATCCAGTGGTTAAGTACCCATTTGAGACCATGTTGTTTGTATTGTAGAAATTACTTTGCCTCCAGTCATTCTGAACACAAAATGCAAAGTGCATTTTGATTACGGTTGAGATACAGCATTCAGAAGAAAAATTTCACTGAAATACAACAGCTTTTAATGTACATTTTCTTTAACTATGCGGTGGGAAATAAGATATTTGATGCAGATTATCTATGGGACCCTGAGTACAAATTTTTGTTCTTTAAAGAAGTTTCCCCTGTATATGTATTCCAACTACAAACTGAAGATATTAACACCTTTCTCTTGCTCCATTTATATTATACTGTATTCTATGATCCTAGAGCATAGAATTTAGAGTAGATCAAACTCATTAAAATTATTTGGAGGTTATTTAAGATATGGATATAACCAGTTAATGTCTTCAGAAGAAGTTATATGGAAACCTACCACTATAGAAGCTTCTTGGAGTATTTATATACACTTTATTAAATAGTTAAATATTAAAAGGGGTTAGCTTGCAATGGGAGCATTGCCTACTAGAAATGATAGGCTAGAAAATTATAACCTAAATGCCAGTCACAGACCCCTCCTTAGAAGCAATTGACCAGGGTCCCATAGACCCTCAAACAGCACTGACCATTGCTCCTACTCTTGGTATACACCAAAGCTTTACATTAAGACCATGTTTCTGAGAATGCTGCACACATGAGCTATAGAACTAACATGAAAAGTTTGGGTTTCAAACAATACTGCTAGCTGTGCTGTCTCTTTTCATTACATTAAATTCTTGGATTATGAAAATATGAAAGATGACTTATTTTTATTCTGTAAGGACTAAGGAGTAGCCTACCAAACTGTGTTATCAAATTCAGGATGTCCTAAAGATACTTAGCAAAAAAGTTTCCCTATCTGCAGAGTTAAAGAGGCAATATCTACCATGTACTTCTGGATAAGTATTTTTTAAGATTTTCATACATGTATGTATATACACTTTGATTGTTCAACCACATTAAACTCTCTTAACTCCTCCCACACCTGCTAAACACCTACTTACCAACAAATCCCATTCTTTTCATGTCTGTTACGCTTTTAAATGACTCACTGCATTTAACTGGGGTTCCATGCTTGATGATGAGTATGCAGTTTTTTACAGAAGTGTGGGAAACTTAGCAGTGTCTACATCACTGACCAATAGTGATACTTTCTTCCCTATCAAACTGTCACTGCCAGTGGCTCCTTAGCTAGGGGTAAGGCCTCATGACCCTCTCCGACAATCATGCTCGACTTACTTTACTAAATCTAATGTCCTCTAGGTCTACCTCTGTTTTCACAAGTGACAGGATTTACTATGTTCCTATGGCAGAGTAAAATTTATGCTTCCTGACTTCATAATAGTATCTAGAATTAAATATGATGATGGTACAATTGTCATTTTAAGTTTTAAATATTTTTTATCACAAATCCATACTTTGAAAATATAGCAGAGTGAGCATATAGCTGACACTGAAGGGTGAAATCCTGACTGCACTCCCAGAAACACATGATTCTTGAGAGGTTTCAAACCTTACTAAAGGAAGAAAAGTTAGAATGGCAGATTGAAAATTCCACTAACTCTTTTATTGAGTTTTGGGAGGGCACTGTAGCAATTATTTGATTCTTTCATAATCTGACACTTACAAAATTTTCATTGAAATAAGATTGGAGTTTGATATAATGAGGTTCAGATGGATACAGTAGCTGAACACCGTTGGCTGTTAAGTCGTTTAGTCTGTCCTAGGTATTAGAGGTGTTGAAGCTCTATCAAAGCTAAAACATTTCTAACCATCATGGTTTTCTGCATATTTTAAGCCCTTAGAAAGCATCTTTAATGCCAGGATCAATTCAACTGGAAGGATCCTTAGTAGAATCTTCGTATTGTACGAATGAAAAGATAAATTTCTGTGAACATATAATATGAAATTCTTGGTTAGTTGAGGAGATGAGTCCTGTACACATGAAAAGACTCCATGGTTGCAGGAATAAACACCCTGGAAAATGCTTAAAGGATGTAATGAATGAAAACAATGAAATGTTCTGAAATACTGCATCACTCTGGGCTGAATGAATGGGGGCATTGAGCTACATGCCAAGCAGTGAATTTTGGGGATATTATTAGGAGAGGAGAGAAGAAAGCATCCAGGAGAGGGACCTGGCATTTACTCTGGGGTGAGGAGTGAAGGCATTAACCTGGGCAGGCAGCTGTGAGAAGTCTATTGACAGAGTTGTGCTTGGTAAGCTTTCCCATGTTGGTGATATCATTTGCAAGGGCTCTTCTTTTCAGCTGCACCTTGTTGGGCAGTGCATTATGAACAGTGCAGTCAATAACAGACCTTAGACCTTACGGTAATGGAGTTCTCAGAAAAGACTTACTTTCTGGTGACTCAGGAACTTGAGCTACAATGCTGATATTAGGATCTGGGCTGAAATTCAGACTTTGCCTTTCCTCTAGGCTGTCACGTACATTTGACACTGAGTAGCATCATTTCCACGCTGTTCTTCTGGGCATCCTCAGAGTTCAAGGAGGAAGGGGATGAATTAGTGAATTTTGAAAAATAAAAGAGTACATGGTAAATGATTGTCTGGTATAATCACTCGTTTTAATTGCATTTAAGGTATTTTATTTATTTTTTTTTATTTTATGTGTATGAATATAATGTAAGTGCACTCATATCATGCAATGACTGCAGAGGTCAGAAGAGAGCATCAAATTCCCCTGGAACTGGAGTTAAAGACAGTTGTCAGCCACCATGTGGGTGCTGGGTATCGAACCAGCCAATGCTCTTAACCACTGAGCCATCTCTCCAGCTCCTTGATTGGATTTTTTATGTATATGTTTTTGCTAGAGTGACTAACAAAAAGGAAGAATCAAAGGCGAGCCATCTCTCCAGCTCCTTGATTGGATTTTTTATGTATATGTTTTTGCTAGAGTGACTAACAAAAAGGAAGAATCAAAGGCATTTATATTTGATTGAATTTTATTATATGAATATGTATGTATGTTATATCATTTGAAGTGGCTATTCTAAGGTGTATACCCAGATGGCATTCTAGGGCAAGTATTAAGCACTGTTTTCTTTTATTGAATCAAAGAAACAAGAAGTATAAATGGCTAGAGATTAATTCTAAGTAAGACTGAGTTTGAATTTAAGCTCTTGTCGTATTGATTGTATGATATTGGTCAGCCTGTCACACTCTGTTAGATCAGCATTTCTAGACTGAATAAAAAATAGAGCTCTCTAAAAGTCTGTTGTCCTTGCTGTTTCATTTGTAAATATATAAAGTAAGTCAACCACTGTGCAAGTAAAAGTTTGATTTTAGATAAGTTATGGAATAGAAAGAAGATAGATTCTACCAATTGTATTCTGAACCCAAGGACCAAATAATTCATGGGAATAAATACAATAACCAGCAGGTCTTCCTCTCACAGAGCAAACAAAAAGATGAGATTTCTTTATACCACATTTTGATATTCTCTGACTTGATTATCTATCATCATTTAAAATGTTTTTCTCTCTAGGTGGCCAATATAACCCTTTACCTCACTGTAATATTTGGAAAATGCCATTTCCCTGTAAGAAGACTTGATTTTCATGACACAATTTCTAACACTATTGAAATTGTTATATTTTGAGTCATTCGTGTTCTCAGAGGTCCACGTTTTAAATGTCTAGGTCCCAGGTTGCTGCTGTGAGAGGTGTTGGGACAATCGAAAGAAATGGCCATAAGAGAGGCCTTTAGGTAACTATGACTCTGTCTCTGAATGATATTGTAGGACCCCAGTCCAAAGGGCTTTCTTTGCATGAGTTGAACAGGTTTCACTCAGCGTTCATCTTCCACTATGGTGTGTTACTGGTTGTCACAGGCCCAAAGCAATGGTACAAAGTAATCACAGACTGGAACCTCTGAAACTTTGAGATGAAATTTTCCCTTTATGGATCAATTACCTACGGTAATTTTTTAAATTTTTAGTCTTTTACTTTTGAGAATTTTGTGCATGAATTGAATTCCCATTATTTCTGTCCCTCCCAGTCTATGTCCTCTACTTCCTCTCCATTTCCTGTCTTACTGTTATTTCATTTACAGTCATACTTCATGAGTCCATTTAGTGGCGCTCCTATGTACCTGTGTTTAGGGCTGTCCATTGGGATACTCTCTCAGGGAGCAAGTCCCTGGAGGAAATTAATTAAGCCTTCCTCTGCATCCATTGAGTGCCTGTAGCTCTTCATCTTGAGATGGAACCCCCTTGTCATTTCCCCATCCACCTTGGTATATCAATTGGTTTTATCATTTTTTAGATATTCTCAGATTGTCATCATATGGAGAATTTATTGCTATAGTTTCCTGATCATGTCTAGAATGCAATGATTATCAGCAGTTGTCTTGTCCCTCTGTCTCTTACATTCTTTTCGTCCCTTCCTCTGCGATGCTTCTGAGCCCTATGTGTAGAAGTTACATTATAGATGTGTCAGTTAAGACTGGGTACCTCACAGTCACTGATTCTCTTCATTTGACCAGTTGTGGAACTTTAAAATTGCCTCCATATATTAGAAAAAGAAGCCTCCTTGAGTGGTGAAAGTATTTTTGTTACTAAATACAACAATATCTATTTGGAATATTGTAAGAGTTACCTTTGTCTAAGATTTTGATAAAGGTAGGTTTTTCTCTAGGGTCTATGCTATCGACAGTCATGTGTACTTGGCTATATTTACAGTTACATGATGCATCATTTTCCTCCCTCTGAGCAGACCTTAAGTTCAATTAGACAACTGCTGAATACTGGGAAGAATCATATATTGAGTAAGTTTTATAGTAATGTAAAGGTGATCATTCCAGAAGTATTTTCAAGTGTATTAATATTGTCCAAAAATACATGAATACTTAACTTTATAACCATGAAGTTTCGTTTTCTTATTACAGTAAAGTTATTGAGAAAGGCAACTATGCTTCAGCAGAACAGAGCTTTCCTCATTCTGTGAGCTTACATTTAAAGTAGAAGTATCAACAGATTATCAACTGTGATGTGTGTGATCACAATCCCACAGATGTGCTTTCCACATGTGCACATGCTTCACACAAGAAAGCCACTGTGGACAAAGATGGATGAGAGGATGTTGGTGTATATGAGTGTACTGCCTGTACCGCGTAACTATTTCCTCAAAGGCCCACTATTCAGGAATTTCCCAAGTCGTACAAGTCTCCGAAGTGTTTTTCTCAGGGTGTATAAGCAGTAAAAAAAAAAAAATCCTGGGAGCATTTCGGTAGAACTGCGTCTAAGTGGCAGGAAACTCCACTGATGCAGCTTTTCTAAACTGCCACCCATGTGCTGATTGGGTTTTCAGGGGTGGGACTGAGTCACTCATGCGTCTAGAAGTCACTCCATGGCTTAGGTGTCTTGATGCTATGACAAAATACTCTGATGAAAGTCACTTAAGGAATTATGTATGTGTCTTACACTTCGAGAGCACCTTCAATCAAAGCAGGGAATTATGACAGCAGAAGACTGAGACCATCAGTCGCATTTCATTAGTGGTACCAAAGGCAAAGGAGCTGAGGGCGTGTGCTGAGTTCTCCATCCTTTCTAATTCCAAGACCTCAGCTCATGATTTTCCTACTTTCCACTTTTAGGGTTGGTCTTCCCACATCAATTAACCTACACCTGAAAATATCCCCACAGCTATATGAAGAGATTTGTTTCTTTTCTGATTCTAAATCTCATTAAGTTAAAAATCAAGATCAATAACCATACTAATCAAACTCATTGGGTTGCCCACTTAGGATTGGGTAGAATAATTTCATTGGTCTGTCCTTGGTGCACTGCCTGGCATGAAAAGATATTTGTTCACACTCCCGAGGAAAAGAATTAGCTCAAATTTCAAAATAAATTTAAATCACCTTCAGATATTGATTCTTCAATCTTGATACAATTTCTTGTGTATTCCTCACATACTACTCATAGAATACTGAAGTTCTCAGTGTTGTCTTTAATTGTGTTCAGATGGCACAAGTGCCTCAGTAAATGGGAAATTTTGGAATAAACGTTGAAGTAACAACAGGAACCTGTTTTGTTACTTATTTTTGAGAATTGTTCAATAATTAAAAGGAGAAATCTTCTGGATGAACACCATGAAACTGTGTCTATTAAAATATTCTTAAGCTCTTCATTTCCCATGATGAATCCCATATGATCATAGGCTGCTACTGAAGCCCAATTGAATGTTTAAAATGGCTGTTCTATTTAAAAAAAGAGAGAGAATACTTTCTAAATATAGGGAAAGTGGGCTGGAATCCATGGGGAAACATTTTATCATTGAATTTTATGAGTATTGAAATTTTTTTGTTCAGTGGGGAAAAATTATCCTTGCAAGGTTAAAAGGATATTCCCAAATAACCATTACATGGTAGTACATAGCATATTTATTTCTATTTTTCTCTCTATGTTCCTTTCTCTTATTTCGTCAAGTGCTTTATTTGCAAGCCTTTGCATCTATAATGATTATTGGACAAGAATAATTACTTCTTTGAAGTTAAGAGTGTTTTCTATTTTCCAAAAATACTAAGACCTCCAAAACTAAAATTATGTCTGGAAACCCAAAGATAGGAGAAAAGGAAAAGTCAGAGAGATACCTGGGGAACTGAGGGAATACAGTTAGGTGGAATGACTCTATTTATATTTTATCTCTGTATAATATTCATACTTTTTGTTTATCTGGCATCATGCAAACATCATTCTGAAACATAGATGTAAATATAAACAGGCATTTTTATATCTGCCTTTAGGTTATTAAACACGAGGACTACAAGAAGTGAATGAGGGTGAGGAAATCTTAGAAGAGAGAGAATTCTTGACCAAACAATAAATCTTCCCACCTTATTTTCTAAGCTTTCAGTACAGCTGGCCAAAAGTAATCATGAACATCATAATGTTACTATTGTTGAGCATCTGCCCAAGTGAAGAGGGTTGGGATAGATAGACTGCTGGTTTTATACTTCATAACTTTGAATCCTCAGGCTAGGTTTATGGACTACATTATGTCCCACAAATGTGTCTAACAAAATCTGACTGTATCTGAAAACAGTCATTCATAGGTTATCAAGTCAATATGTGGTAGTTAGCATGAGTGATAATCCATTAAGAAAAGTGTCCTTTTAAAAAAATTATTCTTTTTATTTTTTGTGTATAAGTAAATCTCTTGCACCAATGTTGTACAAGAAAAGTGTCCTTCTGCGTGAGCAGAAGGAATGATATATGCAGGTACAGGGAGAGTAAAAAGCCATGTAATGGTTCATCTATAAACGGAGGGACCAAGAATTGCTGTCAAATAGCAGCAGCTGGAAGAAAGAAAGAGGACTGTTCCTGGAAGTATCAGAGCCCAGTTTTGCAGACCTCTTGATTGCAGATTTCTGGCCTTAGAAACTGAGGAACAGCAAACATCTCTTGTACTTCATCAGGTATTCTTGAGTCACTAGGACAGCAAGTAACTCAACATCATTGTTTCAGATTCCTTACCTGATGGCTATACATTCTGAAATTTCTTGCAAATAATAATTTCTTCATAATTGTTAACTATTATAACCATGAAGATGGAGAAAAGAAATGATATTGAAAATGTTCATTTCAGTCAGAGAGTTGGTATGGAGATTATGGCACTGTCCTCTGCAACACGGTAGCATGTGTCACATCTTCATATAGGCTAGTTATTTCTAATTATTTTAGTTTCTTTAAAATTTTACTGTCTGATCTTTTACTAACCTGCCCACAGCTACTGTTGCAGTGTCATTCTGAGGATCAGGAAATCTTAATATCCTGTATTCTTTGTGATATTTGGAGAAATTAAATATCAATAACACCCTGGATTGGGAGGCTGGGGATCTCAGTCTTCTCTATTAACTGTGCAACTTCAGGAATGACCTCTGCCCCCTTTGCTTTACTCCCTTAAAATTGAAAAGTTTCACTGACCAGTCTCTGAAGTTTCTTCAGTGTTAAAACTGATTCCCTTGTTTCTAGAATAAAAAAAAAGTGATATCTTGAGCTAATGGTTATCAGTGTATTTTGAGCCTTGTGTGGTGATTCCTGACCCTAAGCCTAACATTCAAAAGGTAGAAGATAACATGGCCCACATAGTAAGTTCCAAATGAATTAGGGTAATGAGTGAGATCTTGTCTCCAAAGGGAAAAAAATAAAAAGTAAACGAAAAGATTTACTCTAAGATAGACATCCAGAAATGATTAGAAATGTAGTATGTTTCCTTTATTTTGTGTTTTCATCTTTGTATGACTACCTTGAGACACCCTCTGGTGTGGTTTCTGACATTTACTCCTGACTATTGAAAGTCAACTAAATAGTGATTATCTGTCATTTATCCTCATCAAAACATCCAGGGAAGAATCTCAAGTATCAATATATGTGATGGGTTTTTAAAGATGAAAAAAAAAATGCAAGACTTATGTTATCAGGCAGAGGAAAGAATACATATAAAGATGTCAAGTTTGGAAACTGCATGTGACCCAGCCCTCTCTGAGAATTTCCATGATTTGATTTCATGGTAGCTATGATTCATTGTATCCTGTTGGAAGCAGTTTAAGATCTTTTACTTGTGCCCAGTGATATATAACATATGTAGCCCATGGAGAAGACAGTCATTAGGGTAAACATCCTCACTCTAGAACAGAAAGCATAGATACTAAGTATTCAGTTAGAGTGATGGCCTTGAGCTGTATTCTTAGCATCAACTGAGAAATCAACAGCAAGAAAAATACACTTATGATAAGTTTTAGAATGACTGGTATTTTCATCCAAGAAAAGAAGAAGATTTGAAAAATTACAAATTATGAAGCAGATGATATATGCTCATTCTAAACCAACATCAAGAAGAAAGATGAATTTCCAGGCCAATCAAATTAATATTGAATATTAATTTCAGCATCATTAACCTATCAAAATGGAGTTATATCTGCAAAATTAAGATTATCCATTTTATTTGGTGGAATTTGGACACTGAAATTGGAATTATAATTATTCTTTAATGGATTCTTTCTGTGTAAATAGTACTATATTAAATGTTCATTCCGATTCACATCAGTGTGGTTACAGAGAATTAGTGGTGTATTATGTGATTTTCATATGGGAAAATGATGGGCTAGGTTAGTAAGCATTTTTAGCATACCTGTTTGAAATACTGTATTAGTGATTTGATGGGCGTAATATGCACTGTGTTAACTTTCTATACTATGTAAATTGTAAGATGTGCAAACATGGAACTAGCACATGAAACATTTTGGTTTATACAAATATGTGAAATCCACTTTTCTGTTAATGATCACTACCAAAAAATGAATAGTGAGAGCCCCATCTTGATGCTTTTCTAAACTTTCCCCTCACCTTGGAAATACATTCTTCTTTTACAAGTGCTAATATTTATCACACAGAGTCAGAAGTTCATTACCCCCAAGACATTTCCATCTTAGTTATCTCATTATAAAGTGTGGGGTTTGGGCTCAAGGAATATGGGTTGAATATTTCAGGAATTTTACCGCAATCCTAAATCAAACTCTAGTAAGCAAATAAAATCACAAAGAGTCTTACCCTTACACAGCTGTTTATTAAAACAGTGGGTTCTTAGAGGATAAAAACATTCTGACTCTTGGTAGGATGGTTATTTTCACAGTGTTGATCTTGACAATGCCTGAGTATGGAAAGTCTTTCCATCTTCTGGATATCTTTTTTAATTTAATTTCCTTCTTCAGTGTTCAATGTCCTTAAAATCTTTGTCATTTAAATATTTCACATTTTTGATAGATTTATTCCAAACTTTTGTTTTGTTCTGTTGTGCTTTTTTTTTAGAGACAGGGTCTCCTTGTAGCCCCAGCAGACCTGGAACTCTCTAAGTAGACCAGACTGGCCTCCATCTTAAATCTGGTCACTCTTGAAAACCTACCTGCCTCTGTTTCCTGAATACTCAGACTAAACACATTTGCCACCATTCCAGACAAATTCTTTAATTTTTGAGGTTTTCATGAGTGGAATTGCTGCCCTGACTTGTTTATTAGTATGTCTGTGGTTGATGTATGGAAAGGCTACTGTTTTATGTTTTTTTGCTACTTTGCTGAATGTGTTTATCAGCACTATAATTTTTCTGTAGAGTCATTAGGGTCTTTTATGCATAGAACTATATCATCTGCAAATAAGGATAGTGTGACTTCTTCCTTTCTAATTTGTATCCCATTTATGTATTTCCTTTGCTTTTGACTCTAAATCTTCAAGCAGGCCTTGAAGAGAGTGGTCATCCTTGTCTTGTTTCTGACTTTAGTGGAAATGCTGAGGTTTTCTGTGTTTGGCATCATGTTAGTTGTGGGCTTGTTATATATCACTTTTATTATGTTGAGATATCTCCCCTTTATCTTAGATTCTGCATGACTTTTATTCTAAAAGTATATTTGACTTTATCAAAAGCCTTTTTTTGCAACTGATAAGAGATGATCATGTGGTTTCTGTCCTTGAGTTTTTTTATGTGGCAGATTACATTTATTGATTCATGTATGTGGAACCATTCCTGTATCTCTGGGATGCAAACAGCTATGGAATGGTGGAATGGGTTTTTAATGTGTGCTTTGAATTTGTTATGCAAGTATTTTATTGAAAATTCTTATATCTATGCTCATCAGGAAGACTGACCTATGGTTGTCTTTTTTGGTTGGGTCTTTGGATTTGCTATCAGAATAACACTTGCTTCATAAAATTTTGGAAGTGTTCCTTTTCTGTTTTATGAAATTCTTTTGGGTTTTGTTGTTATTGTTGTTTTTGACATGATATCACTATTTCAAGCTTGCCTTGTATTCTCTATGTGACCCAATTCTGGCCTTAATCTTGTAATGATATGATGACCTCTCCATGGTTGGGATTAGTGGTAGGTGCCACCATACCAGGCATTTTAAAGAATAAATTTGAGGAGTATTAACTTTTCTTTGCAGGCCTGGTAGAACAGAATTCTCTGCTTAATCCATCTGGTCCTGGGCACCTTTTATTGAGAGATTTTTTATTACTGTTTCTATCTCCTTGAAAATTATGGGTATGCTTAAATTATTTATTTCAACTTGATTTAAATTTGGTGCACCCATATATCTAGAAATTCATCCATTTCTTTTAGATTTTCCAGGTTAGTGGAATATATATTCTTAAAGTATATACATATAATTTCCCAGTTTCCTTAGGGTCTATTCTAATGTTTCACTTTAGAGTTATGATTTTTTTTTTTTAGTTTGGGTCCTTTCATTTTTCCTTTGGATAATTTTATGAAAGGTTTGTCAGTCTCATTTATCTTTTCAATGAGCTGAGTCTTCATTTCATTGATTATTATATTTTTGTTTCTTTTCCTTCATGAATTGGTTTATCTCTTCCAATCTGTTCATTTTGTACATTGTTTGTTCTTGGTTTTCCAAGGTCTTCAGATGTATCATTAAATTTTTAAGGTGAGATGTCTTTAAGATGTTCTGATATAGGTTCTTAATGCTACAAACATTCCTATTAGGTCTACCTTCATTGTGTCCCATATATTTTGATATTTAATTTTCATTTTCATTCAGTTCTAGGTATTTTTAAATTTCCCTTTTGATCTCCCTTGACCTAATTTTTATTTGATAGTGTGCTGTTACTGTCCATAAGCTTTTTGTATTTTCTGTTGCTATTGATATCCAGTTTTATTCTTTGTGGTAGCATAGGATACAGGCTGTTATTTCAATTTTCCTACTGCTTTGTGTCTTAATATGTCATAGATTTCAGAGAGAGTTCCATGGGTTTCTGAAGAGAATGTATTCTTTAGTTTTAAGGTTCAATGTTCTCTGAATATTTGTTAGGTCCCTTTGATTTAGGATATCATTTAACTCTTGGTTTTCTATGTTTGTGGGAAGGACTGTAATAGGAAAGATTGTAACAAGCAATTACAAATTGAAATTTTACAAAACCTTGCAAACCAAGTTAATCATATGTTTTGAGAACATTTAGAAATATATAGTTCTAAGAAATATAGTGTAATTAGACTTACAATGATTTGAAATCACAAAGCAATTAACTGTTACAAAGTAAGCTAAATGCATAGTTTTTATTTTATATCATGTTCCCTCTTTGTGACTCCGTTATGCCCCGACTTTGAAAAATATACGTATGCTTGAGATGTGACGGTGATGATGTTGAAAACCATACTGACAATTTAATAACGTCCCTCACCATGAAAGTTGTAAGTGACATAGGGGCACAGGTTGATGGCATCTACTTGTGGCTTTCTGTGATATTCTGTGTCAATCGTGGCAGAAGATCAGTTTCTTCCTTTGCAAAAGTGTTATCAAAGATAACATTGTTCATACCATGATTAATACATTAGAAAAATAAAAATAGAAAAAACACATTTCTGAAAGAATAGTTCTGAGAGAAATTAGAACACCTCAAAATAAGACCTGGCCCACTCTTGCATAAACTATTCCAAGAAGTTTACTCCATGAGTAAAGTTCCTCATTATGGCACGGGCCTTGTTGTATGCCCCAGGTGAGGTCTAAATCACCACCACATCTGTTATTCTTTTTTTTTTTTTCCTGATAGCCTGTCTATTGGTGACAATGAAGTATTGAAGTCAACCACTATAATTTTGTTATGATTAATCTCTAGTTTTACAACAACTAACAGCATTCTTAAATGAATTTGGGTGCACCTATGTTTCATGTACACATGTTTACAATTTTAATATGGTGTTGGTGGACTTTTCTGTTTTTAAAAAAAAATTTTGTTATTTTTATGTGTCTGAGCATATTGCCTGCATGTGTCTAAGTGCACCCGTGTCATGCAGTGCCCACAGAGGTCAGATAAGAACATGATATCCCCTAGAACTAAAGTTATGGATGACTGTTAGCTGTTATATGGGTGATGGGATTCAAATCTGGGTCTTCTGCAAGAGCAGCCAATGCTCTTCACAGTGAGCCTCTCTGTAGCCTTGGTGAGCTTTTCTTTTTGATAGTATGAAGGTTTCCTCCTCATTTCTTCTTGCTAGTATTGGTTTGAAGACCGTTTTATCAGACATTAGAATTCCTAAGCCTGTTTATCTCTTGGTTTCATTTGCTTGGAATAGTTTTCTCCAACTGTTTACCTCAAGGTGGTGTGCATGATTGGTGATGAAGTATGTTTCTTGGAGGCAGTCAAAAGATGGATCCTGTTTTCTAGTATATTCTGTTAGTGTATATCCCTTTGTTGAGGCCATTAATGGTCACATTATTATTGAAAGATCTATATGAATTTCTGTAATTTCATAATGTTTTACAAGATCTTTTGCTTAGCAGCCTTAATCTGGTTTATTTGTTCTCTCTGACCTCCTGAATGTTATTGCATTAGACAATTCTCTGATTAGATTTAAGGACAATTTCTCAAGATTGAGCCTATACCTGCTAATGTTATTAGAGCCAAGATCCTGATACAGGTTCTGAACCTGACCTACAGGTCAGAAACTGTAGGGCAGAATCCACAATCATTCCCTAAATGGACAATAATAATAAACTAACTCTGAATGACTTACTGTTATAGTTATTAATTAATGCATCTCACAGCTGTCACCTGAGTGGCTTCTTCTTGAAGCAGATGATAATGAGAACAGATACCCACAAGTTGTCAATGTACAGGAAATAAGGGACTCTAGACTGCTTGGTCTTCAGTGGGACACCTATATCACATCTTTTCCTCCCAAGGATCAGTGGTCATTGAATGTTTATGGAGTTTTTCTTTCTAATAGTATCTAACTGGAAACAATTTAAGTAGTAATACTCTAATATTTCAGTAGAAATATCCTACAGAAATAATAATGGATGCAACTTATTACATGAATCTCGTCAAAGACTCTAGAAAGTACACTGTTTAAAGATTAAGTTAGAAACTAGGAAAGACATACTATATAATTCTTTTTATTTAAATTTTTTGAGCTTGAAATAGGTGCCGACAGGGAAAGAAGCCACATGATTCTTGTTACTCTTGCTCCATCTCAACGAAGTTGTCTGTGCTTTTCCTATTTAAAAATTGACCAACCCAGACATTTAGAATTTCTCAGGCTTCAATGACAATGGTTTAAGAAAACCTTTATTTAAATTTCAAAAAGAAAAATTAATATACTAAGTATCATATATTCTCATTTTTACAAAATAGCTGTGTATGTGTGTGAAATGTTAGCATAAAATATTACCTAGGTCTTTCTAGATGCTAGGATTTTAAGTGATTCCATTCCCCTTTATTTTGTATCTTTTTCTACTGATTAATAGGTCTAATTCATATCTCTTAATAACATACATTCCGTATTTATACCCGAGGTCAGTAAGAACAGTGATAGTAAGAAGAACTATCTTATTTATAGTTCATTCCAAATCGCAAACTTCTTGTAAATCATTGAGATTTATTCTTTGTCAAAATCATAGTGTCAACTTGACAATGTTTTATACACAGGGAGACATCAAGTTACACTTGCTGAATAGAAAATAAAGGTCTTTAGTCTGATTTTAAAGTCACCAATGATGTCTTCTATAAAACCATTCATTTGTTCTAAGACAGAATCACCTTTTTAGGACACTGAGAACATTTTATTTTGATTCATTTTGTTTTCTACAGCCTAGGTTCTAACTGATTTGAATTGGAGAATAAGGATTTTGAAAGTCAGAAAGTGGAAGGCTAGAGTGGAACACGTCCCTTCATTCTTCTGAATCCCAAGTTTTTCATTCGTAAGGAAGGGGATGGAACCAGAAGATCCAATGCTAAAGAAAATACCTGTCCACCATCAATATAAATGTTTACATACCAACGGAGAGGTTTGTAAGGTACAAATAACAGTGCAGCCTTTTTAGGTATGTCAGGTAAATAGCTATCTACTGTGTCAACTCCTGGAATAATAGCTTACCTTTATAGACAAAGTTAAACAAATGTTTTTTATACATGTTAGGCTTGAAGGTGTTATTTCTAGTCAAATTATTATGACTGTATTTTTAAAGCTTTTCATATATTAAATGAGAGACCTAGTACCTAAAGTGAAAGGAGTTATTAAATTATAGACCTATGAAAATATGAAAAATGCTATTTAAACCTCATTTTCTATGTGCTCATGCCCCAAATGAAGGGACTCTGAGTACCCTTAGACACAAACACCTCTTTGGTTTCTTCTCTTAATCCTATAGTTTCCTCTCAGGGCCAATACATCCAAATTGTGACTAAATGCTCAGAGGACACAGATAACAAACTATGGTGTAGTTATGATGTTCTGTAGAACAGCAATACGTACTTTAATTTAGAATCAAAAGACTGTTATATGTTAATACCCCATGTACATCCTCCTCAGAAGGCCTAGGAAGACAACATTTCTGTTACTGTAAAATAAAATGCTTATGATAGGTAAAGAGACCATTTTCAAATAACTTGGTGTGGAAGAAATGGTGGACCATCCAAGTCAGTAGAAGAAATTCCTCATGAGCAATGACCCATACCATTTTAGATGCTGGAAAGTGAATGTCATGATCTGTGATCTGCAAGGTAGAGAACGAAGAAAGCTGGACTGTAAATTCACTAAAAAAGAATCATGTGAAGCTAAGACAGACAGAAAGCAAGTACTATGGAATGCAAAGGAAAAAAAGGAAATTGCTAAATATGGTCTTTATACAGCATATTCACCTTTCCAAATCTAGTCTACTTCTTTTGTCTTTTCCTTCTATTGGATGGATGGCTAACTAATGGTCATCAAATATAACTATGGCCAACAGTTGGTTAAATGGAAGGATACAGATTTTCATGAAGATCCACTGTTTTCCAAGAGAAAAAATTTGTAAGTATTGCATTTTTCAAGCACCTTATGATCACTTGTGAGTATTCAAATGAATTTAATTTTGTGTAGATAAACAGTGGACCAGTAATTTCTTTGGAGAATGAGTTATTGTTCAAAGATTATGCTTTGTGAAAAACAATGGCAGCCAACATTTATGCATAATGAATTGAAGCTTTGAAAAAGGCCAGTGAGAACTTCTAATTATTTATGCATATATCAGCTATCTACCTACCTATTAATAGTCCATCGGATGTATTTTACTGGAGTATTATGACCAATATACCACCTTTATAGATGTGGGTTTATGAGGATTCTGGTTATATTTCTTCATTTGGTTATACTCAAAGTAGATATTACAATTCCCCTTTCTCACAGTTTCTTTGAGAAGCGGAGATCTACCTACAGCATCATTTCTCTATGCCCTCAGGGGTTTTCCACACAAAAGAGAAGGGTTCTGGCAGAAAAGGTGCTGATGATGCCGAAGCAAGCAATCTCCTCTACTATGGGATGTCGCAGAGCTTTAAAACGCAGATATACCTTGTGATTTTCCTAGAGGCTGACATAACATGAATGTTTCTGAAAATAGATTAGGCTTGAGCATCTCTGTCTTTGAAAATAGTATGTCAAGTTCTATTTTAAAGTTTTCAGCTTTCTATAACTATATGTACTAGTTATTGAAACTAGCCAATAGGATATTGTTTCTCTGGCACACGTTTTCCATAAAACATTTTCTTAGATGTATTCTTCCCAAATTTCTTCCTTCTCCTTCCTTATCAGAATCCTTTACATCTGCCAGATTATTGTCATTATTTATCCCTAGTTTGTCACATTACTTCTGTTTCATAGGTGCATGCATTTTTGATAAGCTCTGTGACTTACAAAATTCTTAAATATATATAGACAATGTAATTCTCATCCTTACAAGTACGCCCCTTACATGTGGAGTACTCTGATGGAGTGGTCAGGTTTCCCTTTGTTACATTTGACCCTACTTCACCTTTGGAAGTATCTATGTGATCACCCTTGCTTTTGATAAACGAGCGTTGACAACCTTAGAAATGCAGTATATTTATCTGTTTCCCCAGAAACAGTCCTGTCTCACAGATAGTATTCAAATTTCATTTCCAACATTTCTTTGAACTGTGAAATAAATCAAAGCAATTGAGAAAGTGATACAAATGAGTAAATAACTCGGCTTTAGATCTCAATACTGCTCAATACTGGAGGCAGATATTCTTTCCATAAATTCCAGGAACAGTGGAGAAATACATATCTCATACATACCAAGTGGACAGTGACGTAACTGGAATGTTTGTGTACTAAGTTCTATTATCTGACCTCAAACTTTAATTCCCAACCACAGTCATGGCCATTCTACAATACACATGGGAAGAACCATCCTTGAAAAATCCACTATACAGAGATAAGGTAGACTAGGCTTAAGGAGGCAAAGGAGCTGGTGGGGTCACCAAGAAATACAATTGAACTAACAACGTAAATAAAATGGGAAAGTACACATTTCTGTTAGTTGAAGTAGACTTATGTTCGTAAATGACAATTCATGATGACTGCCCCTGCCATTTCCCACTCCCCAGCAACTCTAACTACTGCACATGGATAGGGAAATTTTTTCTTAGGTTCTTTCTAAGACTTTTAAGTCTAGAAGTTGACCTCGTTGGGTCATTATTCTCCTTATGCATTTCTGAAAACTCATTGAACTTCACATCACATGGATAACAAGGGTCATATCAGGTCATGTAGGGTGGCATAGATCCTGAATGTGGCTTTTCCAAACTTTGAAATACAAAAGAATTATTGAGGTAATTGCATTTTCCTTTCTGTTTAATGACTGAAATTAAAGGTTATATATTCTTGAAAATTTTGAACTTTAATGCAAAAATCATTTAATGATTTCACCAAAATGCATTCTCTTATAAAGTGATGTTTGTGTGCCATATGGTTGATTCAAATGTATCCCTGGTACAGACAATAATAAAAATTTCAAAACAGATATGTCTACTTGTAGAGAAGGGAAAAAAATTCCTCCAGAATTTAAAGCAGCATGGAAATGCTCATTTTCATCCCTTTCAAGTGAAAAATAGTTAACTTCGGCCAAGTTCCCTGCTCTGTGTCCGCCTCTGTTCCTGTGTCTCTATCTCAAGTCATTCTAGGACCAACAAGACTTCTGAGCGCCTTGAAGGAAGACTTGAGCTTAGTTTTGTTGAAAGGGAGAAGAAAGCTACTCTATTTCTTCTTTTCCAAAGAGTATTGATTTCCCTTAGGAACTGACAGTATATCTCTAGCCAAGCTTACTTTGGGATTCATGTAGTATTGAAACTCTGAAACTTCGACTTTTGCTTTTCTCACTTTTAAATTATTTTTGCACTGTATTTCATGGGGCTTATTTTAAATTAAAGTATATTTGCTGTTAAAGAATGACCCTTAACACCCTTCTGTTTGTCTTTTAATGAATGTTACTTTAATCTAAAATTAAGACATTCAAGTATACGTTTTCTTTTCTGGAAGGAAACTAGGAACTGACTATCTTAAATATGTATTTATGTATTTTTTCATTTAAAAAATCTTTTCTGTCTGTTTATGTGTGTAGACGCACATGTGTTTGTGTCTGTGTATTTGTGTATATGTGTATGAGTCTGTGTGTGTGTGTGTGTGTGTGTGTGTGTGTGTTGTTGGGAGGGCATATGCATTTTATGCCTGTGGAGACCAGAGAACAAGTTGCAGTTTCTTAGGCACCCTCTAACTGCCCTCAGTTTTTAGAAGCAAGATCTCTCACTGGTGTGGCATTCACCAAGCACTCTGGACAGGCTGAGCAGTGATGTGCTTTAAAAAATTGGAGTACTATGCAAATCTTTTCAAAAACTGTTCTTCTTTGAGAATGTCTCCCTATAGCCCCAACTGACCTAGAACTCACTATAGAGACCAGGTTGCCCTTGATCTCACAGAGATCTGCCTGTCCTTGCTTCCCAAGTGCTGGATTAAAGGTGTGCATCACCATTCCTGATGTTAAAGTGATTTTAAATGTGTGTGCAGTTGCTGCAGTCCTGCTGGGATGATAAGTGTATAATGAGGCATTCTACTTTACTCAGCTTCTCAGAATCTGAAATCATATCTGTTCAGCAAGTATTTGATGCCCTGAGTCATCTCGGACTTGAAATATGTTTTGCTATTTTATTTCTTTGATATTCTAGTTTTATTTAGTAATTGCAGAGAAACATGTTTGATAGTGGGTAAGATATTTCCCAAATGCTTTTCTTTGTAGTTTTTAAAACAGTTTATTTATGTGCATGTGTATGTTTATGTGCCTAACATGTGCGCAATTACCTATAGAGGCCAAAAGATTGCATTTGATGCCTGAAGATGAAGTTACAGACAGTTGTGAGCTGCTGTATAGGAAATGCGAGCCAAACGCAGGTCTTATACAAAGGCAATGTAGCCCTTGAAGACTGAACCAGCTTTCTGGACTCTGGCTTTACTTTTTATGTTGTTGGTTTTTCTTCAAGTTTGCTTTGGAGACTGGAGAGATGGCTTAGTGGTTAAGAGTACTGGCTGTTCTTGCAGTCGAGTTTGAATTCCAGTGCCCACATGGTGGCTAATAACCATTGGTAACTCCATCTCCAGGGGGTCAAGCACCATCTTCTCTTCTCAATGGCATTGTGCAACAAGGGACATACATATATACAGGCAATACACTCACACATATAAAATTTTAAAAAGGGAAGAGAGAAATTGTTTTGGCCTTTCTGATTCTTTTCTGGTTCCCTGAAAATTTTAAATTGTTATTTTTATTTCCCAAAAATATGACATTGCCTGGGACTGAATCAATGGTTGAGAGCATTGACTGTTCTTGCAGAGGTCCAGGGTTTAGTTCCCAGCACCCACGTCCCTGCTAACAACCGTATGTATTCCAGATCCAGGGAACCTGATACTGTCTTCTGGCATTCAGAGGCATTGTATAACACAGGTGCACTGACATACATGCAGGCTAAATATTTAAACACATAAAATAAAACTAAATAAATGAAAAATGTCTTCAAATGTCATTGATATATTGATTGGGATTGCCCTGAGTCTGCAGGCAGCTTTGTTGAGTGTAGATAATTTAGTAGCCTGAAAGGATACTTTAAATGCAGACTTCTTAGCATTTATTTGTGTCTTCTTCAGCTTCTTTCATAGTGATTTATGCATTAGAGTGTGCAGATCTTTTGCCTTCCTGTTTAAATTCATTCCAAAGTACTTTACTTTTGTAAGCTATTAAAAGTGAATTTTGAGTTTCTTTTTTAGATTGTTTCTGGTTAATGTACAAATATGGTACTGGTTTTTGCATGGACTTTTTTTAGGCTTTACCTTTAATTAATATGTTTGCTACTTTGAAAATGAGTGGAGGAGACGAACATTTGAGAACATTTTACATCTAAGTACATGCTATCTGAAACAGAGAAGTTCTTTGACTTCTGTTTCCTGATTTGGGTCATTTTTTTAAATTTTTCTTTATTTCTTAAAGAAATGATGCCTTTGACAAATACCTGCTTGAATGCAAGAATGCTATCCAAGGAGGGCTGTCTTCCATGAGCTTAGCTGGTGGAGACAGCTGTATGGCATGGACATTAGGCACTATGGAGCCGCAAGCAGCTTCCGAATGCTTAGAACACAAGCCCTTCAAATTGACTTTAAAATGAAGAGGGAAGCAGATGTTTAGCCTGGAGTTTATACTTTCTGCGCTTACCTGTCAGCTTGTTTCTGTTCATATCTTAGACATTCAGAAGACTGCTCCCTCCACTGACAATTCCTTCCACAATAAACTAAGCAAGCAGCAAAGTTTACTGCTCAATCTAATTCAGCTACTTTAATAAAGACAAAATGGTGGGACTGATTGAAAAACAACAGCTTTAAACCTGAATGCATCATATTTCTCTTTATGTTCAAATCCTTGATCCATTTTCATTACTGTTTTAGAAAACTGGGGCTCAGAAATGAATATAATATTCATCTGACTACTTCATTTATAATTACATAGTCATACACTGAAACTGTGCCAGAGTAACAGAGTCTGTGGCTTGTAACTATTTGGGCATCAGGTATATTCATAATAGTCCTTGTAACTGTCCCTAGGTTCATTCCCTGGGAGAATGCTCGAAATTCATACAAAATTAAAGATGTTCATAGACTTCAATAATTTTTTCTTTGGACTATGTGAAGATTCACAAACCTCACTTTAAAAACCTCTTAGTAGTTTAATTCTCCACCAAACAAACTTTACCATCTATTTTAAAAAGACTGTTCTATAAATTACTGTCTAAGTTTAACAATACATATTCTTTAGGTAAACATTTTCTTTATCTTTAACTAGTGTTAAAGTGCTTGATAATTTAAAAGTACTTGATAATTCATAAACACTATCCTTTATTTCATTTGCCAAATATTTATCAAGCTAGATACCATTAATCCATCTATACATCCATCCATTCATCCATCTACTCAGGTGATGTTCAAGGTGTCAAGATGAAGCAAACATCATATTTAAAGACATATGCTTAGAGTCAGACTTGGCTAACATCTTTGTTGGACTTGATAACCGTGATGATTGACTGGTATTTCTTTCCTTCTTTCAGCTTTTGCTTTCCTTGGAGTAGTCCAGTTACTAATAAGTCACACTTTTGGAGATAAATCTTTCATTGTAGCACATTTTGAAAAACATATGTAGACACAGGGAGCACAAAGAAGGGAAAGTGATGCCCTTCCTTGGAGATCTATCCATGACCTTACCTGGAATATATTTTTGGAGCTAAGACAAGTCTAAGAGATAAAAAAAAAAACAAAACTTAAACTAAAGGTGAAAATGGATAGAAAGAAAGAGAAAGAGAGAGTGCACGCACGAGAGAGAGAGAGAGCCTAAGACACGAATAAGGATGTCAAAGTTGGCAAAATACGGATTTATTTGTCACATGGACGTAAGAGAGCTGATGCCAGGGCTGGAGAGATGGAACAATAGTTTAGAGCACTGGTTTCTTCTGCAGAGGGTCTGGTTCGATTCCCAGCACCCACATGGCAATATAATGTCCATCTCAAACTCCAGTTCTAGAGAAATCAAACTCCTTCTTCTGACCTCCATGGACATTGCATGACATGAGTACACTTACATAAAGGCAATGACTCATACACATAAAAGAAAAATCACATATTTTTTAAAGAGAGAGAGAGAGAGAGAGAGAGAGAGAGAGAGAGAGCTGATGCTAAATTTAGGGTGACCACAATGTGAAAGACTACCTCTTTCACATTAAGGTTTTGATTTGTTTTTGATACTTGTGAGGGCCTTTAAGTACCTTTAATTTGGATTTGCATATACTCTGAACAACAGATTTGTGATCATAAACTTAGATTCAGTTTCATATACAGAGGTATGCTCTGGTGTTTAACTGTGATGAAGAAAAGTGAGTGTCTCATACATGTTCAGCATTTGATGAATTTCAGCTGTTAAAGTCATAATATATTCCATAAAATTAGGTATTACTGCTTCTATCTGTGTTAAAAGATCTTATTCCTCAGAGTCAAAAAAATTACATTACTTCAGGAGAAAGTATAATTCACTTTATGCAAATACATTATTTTGAAAAAGACTCTCAACATCTACTAAGCCAATAACTTAAAAGCACGGCTCAGTATTGCATACATTTTTACCAATTAAAGCCTCGAGTGAGGGGGCTGGAGAGATGTTAAAAGCAGTTAAGAGCAGTTAAAAGCACTGGCTGCCCTTGCAAAGGATCTAGGTTGGATTCTCAGCGCCTGAATGGTAGCTAAAAACCGTCCATAACTCCAATTTCAGGGGGATCTGATGCCTTCTTCTGACATCTGTGGTTATTGCATGACACAGGTGAAATCACATATATCATATAGGCAATACACTCATACACATAAAATAACAATTATAAATAAAATATTTTTTCACAATTAAAGACTAGAGCAATAAAGGAGAGCTGCCTTGCTTATGCCATGGAGACTAAATGAAGTTTCTTGTCTCAGGGAAAAAATGGAGAATGATTGAGTTGAGTGTGCATTTAAGAAATACAGTTGGACATGAGATGGGAAATTATACCTGGGGTCGTTGTTGAGAATGGCATCAGCAGCAGTACTGTTTGTTTTCTTCAGTTTTCACAGTCAGAGGACCTCATGAAAGAAAAGCTCATATCTTTGCCCTCTTTGCTCATGAGGTCTCCTGTGTTGAGGAGTTATCTACCTCACCACCCCTCTTTTCAGACAGTTTTCCAGCAATAGCTAAGTATGGTTTGGGTATTTTCCTATGCAAAGTTTGTGCTTATAGGATTCCAGAAATCCATCTATAATATACACTTATTACCTTCTCTACTAGTCCAAGTTAATTATTAAAATCAACAATTGATGGCCAAATTATTTGGAATGAATGTTTACTATTTCATATCAGAGCCAAGTGGAGTAGATGAAATACTGAGGTTTATTAGAGTTTGAGAAGGGAGATGATATCCATTTTTTTCCTCATGAAATTTGGAGACGAAAAGGAATCATGCAAATGGAAATTAAAAATATCTTTGTTATTAACAGCATAGGCTAAATGTTACAGCATTGGTTTTAGGGACTTGCTACTGCCTCTTGCCTTACTGTTGAAATCAATATAGTCCATCTAAATTTGTCTTAAAGTTTTGTCTTCTTCTGAACACAACAGAAAGAAGATGTAATTTCTAGTGCTGCAAGACACTTGGCAGTGAAATAATGGCAAGCAAGAGTCATGATTCCATGACTTCATTGCCCAACTACCAAGTAAAGAACGTCGGGAAGGATCAGCAACAATGCCCTCTTAAGACAGCAGAAGGATGCTGACTGCATGAAGTGCTTAATGATTAGACCACATGTGAGGAAGTATCAGGGCTACAGTAGAGGAGAGTGACCTTTTGCTGATTCCATTGGTTGAGATGAGGATACTATTGCATAACTGAATTTTCACACTAATTCAGTAAATTCAATAATTTAGTAAATAAAATAATCTGTAAATGTACACAAACATGAAGTTTATGTCAATTAAATTAAGTACTATCCATCCATAAAAGCAGTATGTGTAGAATAGAGTAGAAACCGACATGGCATTTAAAGATTCCTCACTTTACCTAGAGCAGCATTTCTCAAACTTTTTCTGAAGATGAGTTAGTTTTGAATATCTGAGGAATTAAGGCTTATGTGAGGTGGGATGAGAAGCATGTATGTTTGAGATAGGATATCTGACAATGCAGTTTTGTAAGGAAGATCTTCCTCTGGAAGCCAGAAAAAGCTTGACAGAAGTCTCTGCATTGCAGAAGTGTGGATTAAGCCCTGGAACTTGTTGGGCAGGTCTCAGTCCATAGACAAATAGAAGGGAACAGCAACATGGCGGAGGAGCAGGGCGTTTGAGGAGGTTGCTCATGGAATTCTCTGCCTTTGTTATCATACTGAATTTAAAATCAAAGTAAGTTTAAAAAGTTCCATAGGAATAAAATATAACTTCACCAAAACATGAGAACAACATTCACCCTTTCTCAAAGATTCTTCCATTTATAATGATCAAAAATTCTCCCTCTACACATGGACTTGTTATCTGTACGCTCGATGCTCGATCAGGGATACTTAATCACCCAGTTGTGAAGACTGAGTGAAGACAGTGCATGTGGAAAGTTTAGTGACTATTAACAACTATAGTTATTAGTCATCATTATCTTAGACTGCACACGTAGAGAACTTCTTGCGCTTCGTTTTAACTCCTAGTCAGCTGGTTGGCAACAGTATCAACGAAAGAGCAGCTGTCAGAAATCACAAGTCATCCAAGGTTAAAGTGGCGTCTAGTGTAAGTCAAGTAGAAGATGAATGTGAGTTTTATAATTCTGATCCTAGCACTGGGTTGGTTGAACCCAGAATTTCAGGAATTTTAAGGCAGACTGAGCTACACACACACACACACACACACACACACACACACACACACACACACACATATATATATATATATATATATATATATAGAGAGAGAGAGAGAGAGAGAGAGAGAGAGAGTAATTAAGATACTTCCTGTGGATACTATAATCCCCAAATCAGTTTACATGTATCACAGGCAGAATAGAAATGTCCTGTCATGTCATTCTCTTCAAGGTCACTTGATTTGGAATCCTTACAGGTTTAGACTTTTACAATGGCTGGTTACTGGGACAGACTGTGAGTTCCTTGTTTCTGCTGTATTACTATTGATAATTCTGAATGAGAGTTTAATTGCCTTAATTTCTACTATGAATGTAGAGTCTGGGATCTGTGCCAGCAGCTACATCTTTGAAAATAATAATAAAAATACATCCAGGTTTTGATTTTGTAAACATGTCCTGGACTTAATTGGTTCAGTGCATGAGATGTTAGTGAATTACACATCTTATTATCTTCAATTTAATCATAATTTCTAATGATGGCCATTGTTGGAAAAAAGGATTGCAGTTAACTAGTAATAATCCAAGTAAAAAGAAGTGCCTTTAAAAAAACCACATTTATAATGGTAAATAGCTTTTCCTGAATGGAAATTTTATGGCTTTACTTTTAAAGTCTTCACTGCTTATTCAATCATCTCCTTATGAAAGTCTTTAAATTTAAAAATAAAAATTTCAATCTTCTTAGATTCCTACGTGGCAGACAATGAGCACTTATGTCATTTAATATTTAGCCTTTCTAACTTTAAAATAGAAGCCTCATCGTAAAAATTCATTCTAAAACAAGGAAGCTGTGTAGAGTTACCAACATTAGATAATTGGTAAATTGTATAAAATAATTCAAGAGGATTAATGTCCCAGTTACAATTTCACTTTCCATAGCCGAAATGCCACTGAAAACCTCCCAATTAATATTAGTGGGATCAATAGCTAACTTTCATTCATCTTTAGTCTATTCTGTTGGAAAATATGTTAAACAAGTATAGGAAAAACAATAGGACATAGTGCCCCATATTTAATGCAAAAAGCACACTTCATTTTTGACTTCACTGAGGTGCATTTTGCCTCTCATACATTCCCTGCTAGTCATAT
The DNA here is from genome assembly GCA_035773235.1 of Eospalax fontanierii. Classification (NCBI taxonomy): domain Eukaryota; kingdom Metazoa; phylum Chordata; class Mammalia; order Rodentia; family Spalacidae; genus Eospalax; species Eospalax fontanierii. Next base: position 71,972,540 of record CM069533.1, read on the forward strand.
GTTGCAGATGTATAGAATTTACTGATTTTAGGTAAATACACGAGTTGTGTAACCAGCACAGTAGATCAGCATGAGAACATTTCCATTGCCTTCTAAGAGTCCTCATGTGCATTAACTGTTGAACTCTGCTGTGCCTCCTACTCTCTTGTATGGCCCAGGAGCCATCAGGCTGCAATGCAGATCTAGAACTAGTTTTTCCGAGACATGTCACATAAAGAAAGTGGTATACTGCATGGTTTCCTGCCCTTGGCTTATTTTTTTTAACATAAACATTTTAATGCTTTTTCACACTGTAGTATGCATCAATAGTTAGCTTCCTTTTATTGCTGAGTAGGGTTCAAATGCATAAATAGACCACTGTGTCCAACCAGTCATCAGTGTAATGATCTGGATAGTGTATTAGTTCTTTTTGGTTTCTGTGATAAAACACCATGACTGAGGCAACTCCTAGAAGGAAGAGTTTATTTGGCTTATAGTTCCAGAGGGATGACAGCCCATCATGCATGGTGGCAGAAGTGCCTGGATCAGAAAGCTGAGCCTTTGTATCTTCAAACAAGCATACTCAGCAAGTGGGGAGAAGAGGTCCCTATTAGTTTTAAAAATATTTATATTGATTTGATTGATTGGCTGGAAAGCAGCTCAGCAGTTAAGAACACTTGCTATCATCTAGAGGACCAGAGTACTGTTCCCAGTACTCACATGGAGACTAACAACTGTCTGTAACTCCAGTTCCAGGGGATATTGATGCCTTTCTTTTGGCCAACATGGGCACTTACATGTAGGCAACATACTCATACACATAAAATAAAATAATAAATAAATTCTTATTGATGTGAATATTTTATATAGTGTATTTGATTGTACTTAGACTCCATCCCCATTTATAGGAGGTTCTTAATGTCTTTTATGTACCAATGTCTGAATTAAAGATCAAAAGTTCCTGAGCCATTTGGGGCAAGATCAAAATAGAGCCATATTATCAACTTCTTAAGATTCTGTACCTGGGGATGGAAAGGTGGCTAAGCGGTTATGAGCAATGGCTGCTCTTGCAGAGGACCTATGTTTGATTTCCAGCACTCACATGGCAGCTAATAGGCATCTGCAGCTCCAATTCCAGGGGATCTGACACCCTCTTCTGACTGTGCAGGCATTTCACAATACAGGCATACTTACCACACATGCAGGCAATACAATCATACACATAAAATAAAATAATAAAAAAACTAAAATATTTTTAAAAGCTCTATACTGTAGTACATAAATACCCATTCATCCTTGTTTATTGGTGTCTTACTCATAATAGTCAGAGATTAAAATCAACCTAGATGCCCATCAACTAATGAATGGATAATAAAGGTAAGGTAATATATACAGTGGGCTATTATTCATTTCTTAAAAAAATAATTTTCAGGTAGATGGATGAAAGAGGAAACAATTATCTTAAGTGAGATAATCCAGATCTCGAAAGACAAATAACATATGTTTTCTCTCAAAGCTGGAGGCCAGCTTTTGAATACAGATGTTTCAATGGTGTGGGTGATGGGAGGTTTCCTTGTAGGGTGGTAGAGCTGTAATGATATAAAGAAGGAAAGGGACTAATAAAGAAGGGAGGGTTAAATGAGTAGGGAATGGGAGGGCAGGTCAGAGCAGAGTATAGGGAGGATATGCAACCCTAAATGTCTCTAGAAAAAGCCATATGGAAACTTACTACGTAGAAATTTCTTAAAGAATATATAACTCTTATATATTATATATTACATATAGGAAAAATAATAAAGGGAATTACCTTATAACAGAGGGGCATTGCCCCCACTCGACACCAGGGATAAACAAAATACAACTCCCGTGTCTGGAATGGACTCCCTCACTTGAAGTTGTTGGGGTCCTATAGATCCTTAATCAATACTAGCCACTGTCCTTACTTTTGGTAACCCATCAGAACCTGACAGTAACACCCTATTGCTCAAGTCACTACGTCCATTAACTGTACAACAACAACAAAATTTGTCAGTCTGGTGCTGACTTCAAAGCCTCATCTCTTCTGGCTAACTTTCATAGGGTTGGAAGCTGTTATGCCTGCTATCAGAATTAAAAAAATAATCATCAACCTTACCCAATTGTGAATCCTATGAATTACAAAAATAACTGGTGGGGCAAGATGTGCCCACTGGTGCAACAATGGCATGAATGTCACAGGAGAAACCATCTACTTTCTAATTGGATTTGAGGTCCAGGTCATAGAACTGAACCCATAAGTGACAGTGATAGAGGCCTAGGAGCCGGAGGCCAAACAGCTCACAGGGGAGAGCATAATACTAGTTCTTTTTATTTGCTAAATAGTTGTAGTATTGAGTTCCTAGTGCCTTATTTTTATAACCATAGATTAATGCATCTCTCATCTTTCACCAGAGAAGCTTCTTTATGGTCCTGTGATTGTCACAGGAACCCACAACTGGCCCACATTAAGAAAACAAGAGGCTGTACACTGCTTATCCCTGACTTGGATACCTACGTTGAACTTCTGCCTCCTAAGGCTCAGGGATTATTGTGCAAGAGGGAGCAGGAAAAGATTGTAAGAGTCAGAGGAAGTGAATGATCACAGGAAGCAGTTTTCCAGATAGCTGGACAGTTAATGTTATGAACTCACAACAATGTTGACAGCATGTCCAAACTCCCTGTAAGATCATAGCAGAAAAAATCCCAACATAGACATAAGGAAGTGGGTGAGAGATTCCAATCCAACCTGAGGAACTCCTGATAATGGATGTGCACTGGGGAGAATTAGTCTCTTTTAAGGATGTAACACATTAGGTTAACCAACATCCAGTGAATGGACTCAAACCAAATGACATTTGGGGACACAAATTAGACTCCAATACCTTATTACATATATAATGTAATGGAGTACATTAAATTTGGCAGAGGGCAGTCAAGATAGGTGCAGGTGGTGAGGGGATCTAAATATCATCAAAATATATTGTATGAAAATCACAAAAATCAATGAAAATTGCTAAAATAGAAATACTCAAACTCCTTCCACAATGGTGATAGAGTGCACACCACCAGTAGCAGTTCATGAGAGATCATTCTACAACTCACTGACTATTGTCTACCTTATAAGTACACTCAATCTAGTTAGTTAAAAATAAAAGCAGCATTGTTTTAATAAGCATGTTCCCAGGAAGTAACTATGTTGAGAATTTCTCTCATATTTGTCTAGTCATTTGTGTGTCTTTTTATTGTTATATTTGTTCAAATATTTTGCTCATTTTGGGGGCTCTTTTCACATTAATAAGGCATAAACATTATTAATAGCAAGTTGCTATTAATAGCCAAATACAACACTGATTTCTGCTAAATTAGTTAAACTAATGAAGTGATTGATTAGGTAGAAGGGAATAAGCATGGAGTTGAAACTCACATGGCAAATGTAACATGGGAGGCATTGGTCATCAGTATCTAGGTAGACTGGATCCTTGGGATGCTTTATAAAGTAAGTCTTCAGAAACATTTTGTTTGTCTGTTTATTCAACTGAAAGTATTCTTAGATTAAAATTTCTAACATCTAGGGTAAAGGATTTATGAAAATGGAAATAGGCATTTGTTTACAAAGAGTAACCTGATTTAATGAATTCAGTTAGTAAATGATGAAATCAGGCATAATCAGGGGGATATTCATCTTTTAAAACCAACCACTTTAATTACCAAGTGAGCATTCCTTTCATGCTTTCTCTGCGAAGACATTGTTCTGGGAGCACAGGAAGTTCAGTTAGTAAAATAAAAACCCTTTCTGGCTTGGAGCATAGAATTTTACAATAAAAATTGATAAAATAGAATAAGTGTACTAGAAATGCTAATTACATAGCATGCTATGTTGACATCAATTGTGTGGTGAGCTGATATCAGGGTTAGAAGAAGAAAGAACAGTGAGAGCATGTGTACTGTGCAACGTGTCCCACCTACGGGTGGGAAATGTTGACCCAGGTATGAAGCTGACCATGCTTGGGAAGAAAGACGATAGGAATAAATATTTAAAAGCTCTATGCTTTACCGCATTTCATTCCTTTTAAGTTCCTTTCTTCTCAGAGTCCAGGTAAACAAGCTTAAAGTACTTGCACCTATAAGTAGAAATAGAAATGGCCAATAATAGACTCAGTTTTAAACAACTGCAGGTATTTTCCTTTTATTACTTCTGTGTCTGTGGCAAAAGTCTGATGACCATAGCGGTGTGCATGTTTCTCATGATTCCTTGGTTGATTTAGCCTGTGGAATGTCCCAAGATGCTTGGACTCATAGATATGATGGACCACCTCTGGCACTGATACTATGAAACTGAGCACCACTTTCCACTTAATTTAAATATCAGAATTGGGGTAAAGAGAGAGCTCAGCAGTTAAAAAGAACTGATTGCTATTTGCAGAGTACCTGAGTTAGGTTTGTGGCACTCAGATGGTGGATTATAACTGCCAGTAACTTCAGTTCTAGGAAATCCAATGCTCACTCCTTTTCTCCTTGGGAACAAAGCATGCGCGTGTTGCACAGTCTTCTATGCAGGCAAAACACTCATAACCACACAATAAATAAATCTCTAAAAAATGAAATATCAGAGACATCTCCAAAAGGAGATCCTAAAGCAATAAGATAATATTTAAGAAGAATACCAAGTTAAGAAGACAGAGCTCACCAATTCCATTGTCTACTTTACCATCTTTGAGCTAAACATCATGGTCAGAGCAAATAAAGCATACAACAGGAAACAAGGAAAGGCTTGCTTTCTCAGTGTGTTTATGAGCCTTCTAAATGAGAGAATGCACACGAAAGCTCAACATCTAAATTTCAAATGTCTTAGTGGACTAAAAAATGATAGTATGTCTCTAGTGTAGCAGATACATAATGGACCAGGCTAGGTCATATTCATACACATAAAATATAAATAGTAAATAAAAATTAAAAATTACTCTGTAGACCTTATTATACTGGTCTAATAATATGAAGACAATCTTAATGAAATGACCATATTTACAGAAAGAATGTGTTCTGCCTCCAAAGGTTGTAAGATTAAACTCTTATCCCCAAAGTGGCTATATTTAGGGCTTGTGAGGGGGAAATAAAGCTTAAATAGGACCAGTCCAATGGGACCACCAACATGGAGCTGCTGACTTTTAAAGAAGTGATATCAAAGCTCTTTCTGTTTGTGGTGTGGGGATAAGTAATAAGAAATTCCCATGAAAGCCAAGAAGATATCTTGGGGTAGAAATTAAATTGACTAGTAGTATGAGCTTGGATTCCCAGACTGCAGTGTCCTGAGAAATTTTCCCCTTATTTAAACCATCTAGTTTATTCTGTTTTGTTAGAAAAGACAGGGCTGACTGATGCAGCTTACCAAATGGATATCACTGTCCAGTGTATCATGTCAGAAGTCTATAGTGGCCTAGAAGGAAAGGCTTGTGGATCAAAAGTAAAGGTTTCCAAAAGGAGAATGCATGTAAACTGTTTATCAAAGTGTAATGGTCAGCTTTTAAAACTGTAGCTATACCGAGTCATAGGCCTAGATATCTTTACAAAGAACAAAGTCTTGGTTCACAGTTAGGAAGACTCCAAGCCCAAATACCACAGAATAGACTCAGTGAGGCCAACCCCTTTAACTGTTCCACCCCATGGCACAGACAGAAATGCATCCATGAGCCAGGAAACTATTACCACTCTAACCACAGGGACAGGTGAGACTATGCTTATCCCTTCATCACATTCCCCTCTTGGGTATCATCGAGAGAGTTACTACATGGACACAGGAAAAACTCCCTTAAGCCTCATTTCCTAAAGGTTCCTACAATTCCTATATTAATGTGCCATTCTGGGTACCAAGCATTTACTCACAATGAGCACTTAAAGGATGCAAACAGAAGCACAAAGGATGGGTAGGGATTGTCCATGCAGAGAGGGGAGCAGTGCAGCGGGAGACGGTTCTGACATGTACTGATGTTCCCTTCTTTCCAAAGAGTGCTGCCTTCTATGTCTTTCTCCCTTTAAGTTCTTGTGCTCAAGGGCTAGTCCTGCTCAGAGTTGTCAGTTGGTTTCCACTGCTGTTAACCCCCTGGGCCAGTATCGAGGACTTGCTGCCTGTGTGTCCTCTGGAACTACTGTGAATGTGTGCCTTAGCCAAAGAGGCCAATGTGAAAAGAAATTATCTACAGGGCACGTAGCCTTGAGGCCAATACTGATGCCTTAAGCATCACTGGAAATAACAAAGAGGCATTGCTTTTAATCACCTCTGCCTAGCAAGTGATGGCTGTGTATGTGCAAGTCTCATCGTGTACTTATTTTTGCAATGCTCGTGATAGTGAATTGCAATTGATAATAGCTGTATCATCTACTGGTAGATGGAGATACCACTGGGCAGATAGAATGTCACTCCTGTTCTTTCTGCTGTGGCCACTCAGGCATTTGTTCATTTACTTGAGAACTCATTCATTCACCTAACATAGGTGGAGTTAATGCCTACAGTGTACCAGCCACACCACCAGGTGCTGGAGGCACAGCAGTGAACCTGGCCAATGACATAATGTGTACCAGATGTATGGTAGAAAGTAAATAAGAAGACGATGACTGTGACTTCACTGACGAATACTAAAGGAAGTGAACCTTTGATATAGAGGAGTAATTATGAACAGTGAAGCAAAGAGTGGAATCGAATGATGAGAAAAGGCAAATATTGTTAAGATGGGAAAAGAAGCAGACCTCGGGCTTCAGGTAACAGAATAACAAGTGCAAAGTCCCTGGGGTAGAAAAGAGCTTCATTGTATTGAAGAAGAGAAGTTATTCCAGTATGGTGGTATCTGCTATGCAAATTGGAGAATGAAAATAAATTTAGGCATGAAAGACCACCTTGAGAATTTTGCATTTTCTACAGAATAACGCCACTAAAGGATTTTAATTAAATGAGGAAAATAAACGCATGTGTTCAGTTACTTTATAATTTATACTTCTGAAACTTCCGTCTGTCATCTGTGTGAATGCTGGATGGCCAGGCATGCTGGTGAGGAGAAAGCTACTATATTACATGTGAAGGAGAAGATCGTCCCAGGCCAAAAACTAGGAATTAGGAGGGAAAAGAGGTCATAGAGTTATGATTTGAATCTAAGAATAAAGAGGTCCTGGAGAGATGGCTCAGGGGTTAGGAGTGCGGGCTTCTCCTGCAGAGACCATAGTTCCAATCCCAGCACCCACACCATAGCTAACAACTGTCTCTAAATCCAACATCAGGGGATCCAAAACCCTCTTCTGTCCTCTGTAGGCACTGTGCTCACGGGTGCACTTCTGTACATTGAGGGAATATGCACATACACGTAGAAATTAAAAAAAGAATAAAGGAATTAATTATGAAGTGGATATTAAAGAAAATTTAAGAAAAATTTTATATTACTAAGCAGATAATGTGCCATTAACAAGGTAGACAAGGTAGGCAAAGAGAAAGGTGAAAAGATTAAATATGTTAAAGCTGTTTGTGGTTTTTTTTTTTTTTTTTTGGCTAACAAATCTTAGGTGATTAATAGCTATGTTGATGTAGAGATGAAGGAGATGCTGGTTATAGGAGAATGGCATTAAGGTCAGCATAATTCCAAATAAACGAGAGCCACGGGGTTGAGACCTGAACTCTGAGGACCAGCAGGTCCAGTCCAGGAGTGAAGCCTCCAGTACCTGAAAGCAGGAAGTAAACACATAGATGTTGAAGCAGCATCCGAAGATACAGGGGAAACCAGAACCAGTATGACTCGGTCACCCGGAGAGCGACCGTTACAAGTGCTGCTGTCGGCCTAGAAGCCTTGACCTGAGAATGTGTCCCTAGGAGCTCCCCTGGACTCTCAGTTTCTTCCTACCATTGAAACTGAAGCTGGTCACACTTTCTGAACTTACTCTGTGTAATAAAGAAAAAGAAAAGAAAGGAATAGGTTTTGAATGGGACATCAGGTTGAATTTGGAACACTTTGTAACCTGAAATGAGATTTTCAGAATTTACTGAAAAAAGAAAACAACAACAACAACAACAACAAAAACAAAACAAAACAAAACAAAACAAAAAAAAACACCTCACACCCTGTGTTCCTAGTTTTTGTTTTGTTTTGTCATTTTTGTTCAGGGTCTTGTGTTGCATGTAGCTCAGGCTAGCCTCATATTCACTTTGTACCTGAGGATAGCAGTGAGCTCCTGATCTTCTTGCTACTACCCCTGGCTGTGAGGACTAGAAATGTCCTTGAACCCAGGGCTCTCTGCACATTAGGCAAGCACTCTCTCAGTGAGCCATATCCCTAGCCAATGATCCTGCACTGCAGGCTCTGTTTAGTACTGTTGTATGACTCTGTGGTCTGTCATCCTTTCTGTGGAAAAGTGACTTTAAACTGGTCTTTGCTTTGTGAGCTCCTTGACAGGTTAGTGACAGACTGGGCATTTCTGAAGGACGTATCAATGAAGAGAGAATTGTCCATCATTCTTTTGGTTCTCTTGGTTCCTTCCACTCAATCTGAAACATAAATTTTCTTGTCTAGTCTTGATGTAATCTAGGGGCCACAAAGAAAGAGAAAGTAGATTTTTGAGGTTCCCCTAAAGTTATGTTTCCTGTGTCCTGTGTACAATGAGAATAAGTTTCTTTGAGCACAAGTGAAGAGCAGAAGAAGAAAAACCAAAACCTTTGGAAAAATTAATTAAAACAATTGCATTTCTTCCTTTCTCCACAATGACACATTTAACTTTCCTTTTATCTTCTTTTGTTTATTTTCCTCTGTTTTAGTTTGTTCAAAGTCCATGCATACACAGAGTGAAGATTCAACCACAGAGCACTTTTTATGGGGACGTGTGGAAACTTAAAAAAAAATTGTTTTCCTTTCCATCTTGGGAATGACTAAAAATAACTTGCAGGTGACCAGCTCAACTTGAGCCAAATTCTACCTCTGTTCTTTATTATGCTGGTTCTTGAATTTTTTAGAAAGTTTTACAGCTGATATAGTTTATTATGAATTTTTCTGGATCTGTAGTTTTTTGGTTATTTTATAGGCCTATATAAAGTCCATAATCTTGTTTTTATTATAATTTTAGTTTTGGTAAATGAACAGTGAAGTGGAATTCAGACATTGAGCCAAATGCTATTTTCTTCCCATGCACTAAAACAGTCTCTGGGTGTTACTTGATCCTAGTGTTGAACATCAAAGTTTGCAGGTCGTTTATTCCCAAAACCTCTCTGCTAGAGGACATGAGGTTAAGCGTGGTAGGGAATAATCTGAAGACAAGTTTTTCTTGTCTTTTCATTTGAATCATTCCAAAAGTTTAGTGAACATCAGCCCTTCCAAATTCTCAGTGCCCAGTGTTACTGCGTAGTGCAGCTTCCTATCTGTGAATTCCAGTTCTGGAGATGACTGTTGAGTGTCTGCTGTGCCTCATGCCTTCTCAACTCCTGTATAACCAAGTGCATTTGCTCTGTTTTCATTTTTTGTAAACTTTTCATATTAATAAATTTGAACCACAGACTCATGATTCACCATTATTCTGGATAAACATTAAGACTAGTTCATTATGATGAAGCAAGGGAAGCAATGTGATTATAATTAATTTCTACTTAATTCTATTTCTTACTGTAAGAGACATCTACATCTGCTTATACTTAAGGAAGACTTACTACCCTCAGGATCATTGCCACCTAAATCACGAAAATTATTGATATTGTGCTCAAAATTAAAGAATACTTGCATTCAGTAGGCCCGTGGGACATGGAAGTATCTTGAACTCAACTCAGAAGACTTGAATTATTATAAGAAAAAAATGGCCTTTACTGAGTAATTAAAAACAACAAGGACCTCCTTCAAGTTCTTGGTCTTAATATCTAAGGGTGTGAAATGGAAATGTCTCTAGTTCCTACTTCACTCAGAACTTTATGTTCTAATGTAAGATTCACCCCCTTTTCTTCACATTCTCAAAAATGCCAATTAAATTTGCTTATAAGACATTGTCTCCATGTAAGAGAATTTCAGAATACAAAAAAAGCATACCACATTTGATATATACTTTCTGTTATTCCTTCCTTCTAACATGTGTTCTTTCAGATAATTTTCTATGAGATATATGTGAATATAGCACATGTAAGTGGCTATTTATGGTTGTGTGAAAATGAGTGTATTTGCACACAGAAGCTCAGATCTCCCAAGACCTAAAGGTGTGGGACTTGGTTGGTGTTGAACTCAGGCCCTCTGGAAGAGTCGCCAGTGTTCTTAAGGACTGTGCCATTTCCCCAGCCTGCAGTGACGTCTTCTGCTGAGAGTCCTCTCAGCAGCTGAGAGCCTGGTATCTTTCCAAGTAGGACTTCCTTCTCCCCTCCTTCTCTTTCTATTTCTTGCTGGTCTTCCATTCCTTCCCTCTATTTTGATTTTTCCTATTATTTACCATAAAATAGCTTTCTAGTTCTTCCTATGTTTCCTCAAATCTATCTCTAGCTGTTCTTTTGTCTTCTTTCAATCATAGTTCTACTTAGATGTAGATGTTGGGAATGTGAGCAAGATCCTTCAGCAGATAAGGCCGCTTGAAGCCAAGCCTGACAGCCTGAGCTACAGCACTAGAAATCACAGGATGAATGGAGTGAACTACTCTCATAGGTTGCCCTCTGACCTCTATACACCCACCATGGGAATAACTGCTTGCATATATTGACATGTATTTATATATAGATTTATATAGATATATATCATATTATCTCTGTTTCTCTGTCATTCTTTGTTTCTGTGTGTATGTATGTGTAGCTGTGGGATATCCAAGAGAATGGCACCATGGTTTGATGTCCTATAGGCCTCTTCATCTGGTACACCTGAGTCTAAACACTTGCTATTCATTGCAATATTGTGTCACTTTTGATGGGTGCCTCTACTTCACAGAAATTTCCCATGCTTCTCTTTGTTTGAGTGACTTATACTTCTGCAGCATCATCAGCTAACATAAGTCATGTAACCTCATCTTCCCCCTTGACAGCATCTTGGTTTGATGGCTCTACTTTCATGAATTTTATACATACCGTTATCAGGGATGTTCGGGATTTATTTGTGAACTTCTCACTGGACTATACACATTTTGAGCACTGATGATATAATCTCTATTTTTAAGGGATTCTATAATGTGCAGAGGGCCTTATGCCTGTTGATAGTCCAGTAGTTGCCTCTTATTTACAGAGGATATGTTCAGGACCCCATGTATGGTGTCAAATTTCATATATACTGTGTTTCCTGTATAAAGCTTTGATAAATTTTCATTAGTAACTTCAACAAATTGCAGTTATTTTGCCATAAATCTTGGTAATCAGCATATGGTTGGTCCCTTTCATTATTAAGCTGCGACCTTTCTCTTCACTTTACGGAAGGGCTTTTCTTCTCTTTGGCATACATGAAATGTCAACATCACTCTTCTCTGCCATGAAGACACTTTTATGTGAATGAAAGGCACTTACACACAAGCACTGTAACATCATGACAGTGGATCTAAGAACTCGCGACACAATATGACAGGCTGGGACTTGAACAGATAGACTATGCCCTACAAAGGGTTGAGTCAGGCCAAAGGCAAGAAAGAGGATAGATTGAGATTCAATCACAATTTAAAGCTTAGCAATTGGATATTGTTGGAATTTTTCACTGAACATTTTTACAATACTCTTGACAAAAATTAAATGAAAGAGAACAGTGATGAAGGAGGACTCCTATATGTTGCCTGAGAGAGAATATCACTAACATCCAGTTTTACTTTCAAAGCTCCTCAGAGACTTGGCCCATCTTTTTTTTTTCTCCTTTATTTGATCTCCAAAACACAGTCTTTTCTTTTACAATTTCTCCCTACTTTTTAATGAAAACCAGTAATACTTCTAGTTTCTCCAATCTGTCTCTCTTCACAACTTTCAAAGAGACCACATTGTAAATATATATGGTACTTTTCTGATGGAGGAAAACATCCCCCATCCATTAATATTCTGGTATCTTATATTTATTAAAAATACATACATCTATGTACCATTCACTATGTTCACTAAGTGCCAAACACTTCACAGTTAATATTTTATGATCTGGATGATCTGAGATTTTGTGTTATTTCTATATTTTTACATTTGGTCTGTGCTTTCTAAATTGCTCACAATGAAAGTTTAATCTTTTTATATAAGGAAATAGTTAAATTATTTAGAACATGAATTATTAGATTTGGCAATGGAAAGGTCTCTAGTGACCATCCAGTAGAATTTTAGGGGGCGAGAGAAGGAAGAAGCAAAATTGCAAGGAAGGAAGTTTTCTGAGCTTACCAGTGAACAATTTGGAACTTTAAAAATGTATTACATTACTGAAATGAACTTTCCTTTAAGTATAAAAATGATAGTATGTTGAAAACTTTGGGGAAATTCTAATGAATAATTTGCTATGAACTGAGTTTCGTTTAATTGCCCAGGGAATGGCTGTGGCTTTTCCTTCTTCCTTAATGACAATGAAGAGTCTTGATGTCAGCATGCAGCAAGCCAGATTCAGACTCAGAAGTCACTGGAGCTCTGCGGTGAAGGCTGGTGAGTCCTAGAGGCAGAGGCCATGTTGCTGTGCTCCTTGATTTATCAAGCTTCACTTGAATCATTTTGGTTCTGTGATATTAGGTTCTTTCTCTCACCTGACTATATTTAAACAATGTGCATTCATCCAAGGTCTTAATTCCAGGACCCTTTAATGTCCATATGCCTTGAAGTCAGAAAAAGATTGAGGTTGGAATGTGAATGTGCAATTTGTCTAATGTGTCTTTGAACAGGGAAATCTTACTTCTCAAAGCTTTAACTCATTTTCTTCATAATAACAGAATTTTTATAAGGGATTTGAGCATAACATTTTATATTTTAGAGTACTATTTATTTCATTCTTTTATTTTGGCACTGCTTTATGTTCATGTTCAATAAATCTTATTTTTCTACTGTGGAGGAAAATGTCATGTTTGCTAAGATAAAGAAAGCTAAGGAAGACCCTTGGTGGAAAACACTATATATATATATATATATATATATATATATATATAAAATGTGTCAACTTATATATATATATATATAAGTTGACAAGTTGACATAATTTCAGAATATGCAGACATACATGAAGTATTTTCATGGGCTCATTCTTATGAAATGATACTTTGAATTTTGCTTTCTTTTTGTATATTCTTACTGAATTTTGTGTATTTGATACACAACATAGTAATAATCTTTTTATCCCCTTTGCCATCGGTGAACTCCTATAGTCCCCCACTGGATTTCGTGCATTCTGTCATTATGTTAAGGTCTACTGAGTCAATATTGAATCAAGTTACTGTCCCCAGACTTTCCTCAGTGCAAGTTCATCCAGGGGTCTACTCAGTCTGTCTAGAGTCTCTCTCTTAAAGATCAATTCTTCCTTACCCAGTGGTAATTAGCTGCCAATAGTTCATTGGCTACGGTTGAGGCCTGCTGACCATTTCTCCAATTCTATGCTGGGATTTTGTTTGCTTGAGTTTATATACATCTTGTACACACTGACATCATTGCTATAAGTTCATAGGAGCCAGGTTCAAGGAGCCTAGAAGTCTGCTTCTGTATGTTTATGCACCTCCTCTCCTGGCTCTTACAATTTTTTTGCCCCATCTTGGTCCCTGAGCCCTGAGTGACTGCAGTTTAACACAGGAGTTCTGTTCAAGCACCTACAGTCTGCAGACTCTTATTCTCTATGCTTTGGCCATCCGCAGTCCTTTGTGTTCATTGTCCTCTGTTGGATGAGGAAGCTTCATCGATGAGAGTTTGAGAAGACATCCAAGAGAACTTCAAGGCTGACACATACCTAGACAATGCAATTTCTTATATGTGCTAAATATGGATCCTTATATTTACAGACAAATCTGTCAGTCATCACGCCTCAAAAAATGTCTTTTTAAAAAAATAGAGATTATTACAGACGTCCACAACTGGTCACACACAGAGATTGTCTGTGAAATACCAATCCTAAGTGACACAGTTACACCATGGAACTTCTAGCACTAAGGCTCATGGATCATAGTGGAACAAGGGGTAGAGAGAACACTAATTCCTCTCTCAACTCTCATCAATGATACTTTATATTTTTATTCCATTTTCCGCTTTCATTTTTCCATCTCACAGTATTTCCCAAGAGTTTCAACTCCCAGTGTTTCTTTTCATAAATTTAAAGACTTCCACTATTATCTACCAGCACACACAGCAGGACATGTTCTAAAGAGTCAGCCTGACATTCTGGAGACTGAAACTTTTGGCCTTTCTCTTCTCTTTGTCCCACTTCCTAGGGTCCATTTGTTCAAAGCAACTTTTTCCTACCTCCAGAACTTAACTTAGCTCTTGATTACTGTATTCTGTGTCCTTCCAAGCTTGGATTAATAGCATTCATAGATCTAATATTCCCAATCAAAAGTAACTTAAAGAGTCAGTTTTTCATCCATTTCCCCAAATTAAATTTATTTTATTTCTGTTTTGTAAGCTTCAATGAAATCAACCAAACAGAAGCAAAAGCAAGTAATCTGTCACTCTGCACTGGCTTCCTCTGGCTGCCAGAATCCTTTTTGCTTTGTCTGAAATACAGAACCACAATAGTGAGTGGAGACTGTTGTGAGACAAGGCAGAGGCTGGAACTGGACATTGTCTCCCAGGAGTTTCTTCAGTTCACAAGAGTCCAGTGCTGCTGTCGGTGGTGACCAGCTTGATAAAGCACACTTTGATCTTCGGTCTTGCTTCTCACTGACCAGTTAGCGTTTCCTTCATGTTTGGATTTCTTGCCCTTGCATCCTCAGAGTCAGCTTGTAGAACAATTGAAATATATTATTTAACATTCAGAGGCATACTTAGGGCTATAGTGAACAGTAGGAGTTAGCTTGCCTGCATGGCAGTCACCAAACATCTAGAGTAGTTCCCAGGCCTTGTGATCACCAGAGTGAAGCAGGATAGAAAGACAGATAAAGACAAAAGCACATCAGAAACAAGAGGAACCTTCATCCTCGAGCCTGGTTGAAGCCCTTCACTGACTGTGAATTAAGAATTCTGGAATAATTAATAATTGTGGAGAAGGTTGCCTACATCAAAACAATATTCCTTTCATTTATTTATTTTCATATATTTTTTGGTGAGTTTCCATGCATTTCATACAATAGATCTTAATCAAATTTTTATCCCCTCCTCTATCTGGTCCTCTTCCCATACTGTCCCCCCTCCCCCGACACACAAGACTTCATGCATTCTGCCATATATGCTAAGGCCCAACCATCAGAACATTTGTACCCAGATGTGCCTATGTGCAAGTTCATCCACTGGAGTTTAGTCAGTGTGTTTAGAGTCACTCCCTTAAAGAAGATTACCTCTCCCTCACCCTCAAGATGACAATAGCTTCTCTGCGAAGGTTGGACCTTGCCACCATTTCCCGACTTTTCTGTGGGATTTTGTATGGTTGTGTCAGGTTGGGTCTGCACATCCCATCACCATTGTTACAAGTTCATATGAGCAAGTTCCCAGAGGCCGGAAAGCCTCTGTTTCCCTATCTTTGTTCACTAACCCTGGCTCTTACAATCTTTCCACCCATGTTCCTCAATGGCCCCTGGATCATCCATGGGTGAGGGTTAATATAGGAGGTCTGTCCAGGGATACACACTCTGCGGTCTCTTATTCTCTAAAACTTGATCAATTATGGCCGTCTGTGTGCATCATACTTTGTTGTATAAGGATGTTTCAACGGTGAGAGTTGAGGGATGTATTAGTATTTATTTTCTCGATCCTTTATTCCACTACATTCTATGAGCCTTAGGCATAGGTTCCACTGTAGATATATCACTTAGAATCGAGCATCTCTCAGACATATATTCTTTGTGTGTGATCTCTTGAGGGATTCTGCAGTAGCCTCCATCTGTCACAAAAAAGAGCTTCTTTGATGAGTGGTGTACAGTATGCTTGTCTGTAAATATAAGGATCCATATTTCACATACAGGAAGACATTTCATTTGTCTAGAACAAATGATGGAAAAAGGCTGTCTCTAGGATCTACGACTTTTAGCTATGTATCTTTGCCTATATTTACAGTACCACGCATGAGTTTCCTCTCATTATTTAATTATAATTAGATAACCGTTATTTCCCCAGATAACACTGCCACTATTTCACCAGTAGAGATAGTTTATTGTGTCAGTTATTGTGGTTATTAGGGTTTACATCTGGGTTGGACCATTGATTGGTTTTCTCCCTTAGCAGCTTGTATAGTATATTCTAGAACAATGAGAGCTAGTCTTCACAGAGGAAGCTTTCAGGCCGGTTCTAGCTCCATTGCTCCAAGTCTCGTGTCTAAAGCAAACAAATAAACAAACAGCAAGACAATTTTATATACAGATACTTTGGTAATATTTAAAGATATTTTAATAATGCTAAAATAATAATATAACAATGAATGATATTTAAGGTCTGATCATCAATGAACTTATTCTTTTCCCATGTGTAAATTTGCAATTTTCTAGGAATTTTAAGACCGCAAACTATATTTATAGTAAAAAGAAAAGTATTTCCTTCTGTGCACAACCATTATGGACTACAGAGTTGCATTACCAAATTGTATTCCTATTTCAAAAGCGCTCGAGGAACCATTATATTAACTAATTTTGAAATACAACTTCAGAAGCCACCAAAATCGTGTATGTAGGTATTGTGAAAATAATTTTGAGCAACATTATTTTGAGGAGCCCATAGTCACTCTTGTGTGAATACAGTCTTTTCTCTGAAACTCTTTTTGTTATCCTCATGTGAAGTCCGTGTATCACCTTTTCATCGTTCCTTAACAAACTACAACTCTGCTTCCTGGGGGTTCATCCTGAAATATTTTCTGCAGCACAGTCAATAACACTTGTTTCACTTGATCAGAGGACTATGAAAACTGCTTCTCAGGCTGTGGCAGGAAGCAAACGGGGCTGTCTCTGACCCCAGTGACATAGGTATCTGCTTACACTTCCACAAGCCCTCCCAATGGGGATGGCAGTTACACTTACAACTTATGATCTCCAAGATCAACCTTGTGATCACAGTTTATTAAACTTTTGATTCTCTTTTTAATGTATAATTCATTTAAGAATATGGTTTCAAGGTAAATGAGTCAACAATATGGCATGTTTTCGCAGAGAATATACCAGAGTGCTTAGATTTATATTGATTTACTCTGTACAAGTCTAGATTTTAGTATTAGTTGAATCAATTCTTGGGGAGCTTTTAATTTTTTATTCAGGTAGATGAATTATATATAAAAAAGAAAATATATTAAACATAGTGATGTTTTCTAAAATATTAAGAATATTTAATTAACTAAGTTTTAAGATCCCCTCTGAAAGATATACTTAAAATTTACTGCATTTATAAATAAAATCACAGGCTAATGTGTTAAATCTAAAGGACCTAAAAACACTTACAACTCAGAATTCATGGATTTAATAAATTAACACAGAAAATTTTAAAACAAAAAACCCTAAGTAGAGTGCAGCAATTTCTCATAAATTGTCTATTTCATAATAACAGTCCTTATTCTAAAATGATAATCTGACAGCACTCTTCTTTCTAAAGCAGGCTGTCTTAGCCTTTCTGTAGTTGGCATTCCCAAAACTCTTCTTTGATTCCTTCAGTGCTTATGGCTTCTCACAACCTTTGATGTGCCCTATATCTATAAATGACTAAAGCAATTTTATCGCAGTGTGGCCTGTTATTCTCTGCACATTGACCAGTTGTGGTTCTCTGTGCTATTTGCCACCTGCTGTATAAGGATGCTTCTCTGC
The DNA here is from genome assembly GCA_035773235.1 of Eospalax fontanierii. Classification (NCBI taxonomy): domain Eukaryota; kingdom Metazoa; phylum Chordata; class Mammalia; order Rodentia; family Spalacidae; genus Eospalax; species Eospalax fontanierii. Next base: position 71,990,378 of record CM069533.1, read on the forward strand.
TGAGACTTGAGAGATGCTTTGATGGGCATAAAAATAAGTCATGTGAAATCAGTTTAATACTGCATTTAGTTAGCAGAATCATTGTATTAGGCTCTCTCCCATGAACTGTGGGCTCTCTAGTCTCAGGATCCTAAGCCTGATCAATGTCAGATATGCATTCCAGTCTATGAATTAGAACTTAAATCCTATTAGAGTAGTTGGTTACTCCGATAATATCAATGCCACTATGGCATCTGTGGGCACATTTTACCAGACCACTTGTTGTAGCTTGCAGAATTGACAGCTGGGTAAGATTCTTGCTATATTTTCTTGTCAGGTAGCTTACATACCACCTTCCCGCACTATGAAAAGCAAAAAAGTGTTTACACTAGGGATGAGACTTTGAAGTCAGTACTAGGTTGATCTCTACTTGCTTGTGCTACAAATCATGTATGTAGTCTCTTCTAGTCTATGTTGTATCTTCAGCAGTAGCATCCTACAATGCAGTTCTGCTGCATAACCAAAAGCCGAGGCAATGGCCAGTACTGTTTGAGACCTCCAATCAATAACTTCAAAAGGAGTCCATTTTTGGCACTGGACTTTTATTTTGCTAGCCTGTGGATTCTAGTCGGAGCCATTTCTCCATTAAAAGATAACCCGCCTTTTATAATGTATATGCATGTACTTGAAGAAGTTTCTATGTGGTAGATTTTCATAAGACTTTTTGTATAGGCCTTTACTGCCTTGTATCCTCTGCCCTCCCATTCTCACTCCATTTTACTCTTCAAATATTCAAATACAATTATTCCTCTCCCTCTCTCTCTCTCTCTCTCTCTCTCTCTCCTTCTTTCCTTCCATACCTCCCTCCCCCCCGAGGAGTCATCATTTGCCCATGATATTACTTAGTCTTCTTGACAACTCTGGATTTTCAAATTGAAACATGCATATCAAAAATTTCAATGTTAGCATCCAGCTATAAAAGAGAATATATGACATTTGTTTTTCTGGGTCAGAGTAACCTTACTCAAGGTGACTGTTTCCAGTTTCATCCATTTACCTACCAACTTCATAATTTCCTTTTTAAGAGCAGAATAATATTCTATTGTGTTTAGTGTACTGTACTTCTCTTATCCATTCATTAGTTGATGGACATCAATTTCGTTTCCAGTCATTGGCTATTATGAAAATGGCACAAAAAACACGGAATATGAACAGGTATTTCTGCAGTAGGGTATAGATTCCTTTAGGTATCTGCCCAAGTGTGTTATGGCATGATCAATGGTAGATCAATCTTGAGCTTTTTGAGGAAACTCCACACGGATTTCCAACATGGATGCAACAATTTGTGCTCCTACCCACAGTGGATAAGAATGATGCTTCTCCTCATCCTCACCTGCATTTGTCCTTGTTTGATTATTATTTTTTTTAATTTTTGCCATTCTGAGTGCATTAAGATGAAATCTCAAAGTGGCTTTAATTTGCATTTCCCTGATGACTAGAAATATTGAACATTTTAAAAGTACTTCTTAGCCACTTCTGTTTCATCTCAGAGAACTCACTGCTCATCTCCTTGTCCCACTTTTTAGTTGGTTCTATGTTTTCTTTGATGTTTAGGTTTTACTTTTTGTAGATGCTCTGTGCCAGAGGAATATCTGGTAGTTGGTATTTTTTCCCCATTCTGTAAGGTGTCCCTTCACTCAAATGGTAATGTGGCAATGCTTCTGCTGTACAGAAGCTTTTCAGCCTCATGAAATCCCATTCATCAATTGTTAGACTTAATATTTGTGCTATAGATGTCTTGTTTATAAATCTTTTCCTATTCCCTTAAATTCAGAGGCATTCCTTTCTTTCTCTCCTATCTGATACAGGATAGTGGGTCTTGTGTTGAGGTCTTTGATCCATTGTTCTGTGCCTGGTGGGAGATAGGAATCGAGTCTAATTCTCCTACATGCAGATATCTAGTTTTACCAACACTAGTTCTTGAACATGCTGTTTTTCTCCATCGAGTATTTGTAGCTCATTGGTCAAAAATAAGGTAACTGTAAATGTGTGGATTTAAATATGGGTCCTCCATTCTCTTCCAATTCTGATGAATGTGTCTGTTGTTATGCCATGCCATGCATTATTTATTACTATAGCTTTGATATCAGGGATGGTAATATCTCCAGCATTTCTTTCATTGTTCAGCGTTATTTGGAATATCTTGGGTTTTATATGTTTTCATGTGAAATTTGATATTATTATTTAAATTTCTATGAAGAACTGTGTTAGAATTTTAATGGGTAATTCCACTGAATTTTTATTACTTTTGGGAGGATGTCCATTTTTACAATATTAATCCTACTGGCTCATAAGCATGGGAATTCTTTCCATCTTTTAGTACCTTCTTTCATGTCAAGTTTTTATTATAAAGTCCTTCACTTCATTGGTTAGATTTATTCCAAGATATTTTATTATTTTTGAGGTTATCATGAATGAGAATGCTCCCTGATTTCTCTCTTTGTATGTTTGTTGTTGGCTCACAGGAAGGCTACTGATTTTTGTGTGTTAATTTTATATACTGCTACTTTACTGACTGAATTCAACTCTAGGAGCTTTCTGGTGGAGTTCTTTATAGTATCATTTCCTCAGTAAAGAAGGATACTGTGGCTTCTTCCTTTCTAATTTGTATCCCCTTCATCTCTTTCACTTGTCTTATTGCTGTAGGTAATTCTCCAAGTACTATATCAAACAGGAATGGAGAGAGTTGACCTTTTACTTGTTCTTGATTTTAATGAGAATTCTTTGAGCTTTTCATTTTGTATGATGTTAGCTATGTACTTGATGTATACTGCATTTACTATATTGAGGTATGGGACATGTTTTCATAGTGATCTCAGATAATGCAGAAAGGAAATGACAGACACATTGAATTGGTATAGTTTGATAACCATATTTGGTCTAGGAACATCATGTGGCCAAACTAACATTCAGGGTTGTAGAAAGAGCATTGGTTGAGAATAACTACAATGCCACAAGGTACAGGGTTGTTTGGGGAAGGAGCAATTAGTCCATTAATATATCCAGTCAAAATTAGGAGGAAGCTCAGAACATCTTTTAGGATTGTGAAATGAAGGCATTTCTGTACTTCTGCATGACATGGAATTTATCTGTGAGATTAAAATATTTATGGACAATGCTTCTATAAATAAAGCAAAGAAGTTAAAAGGAAAATCAAGGTGAACAGATTCATGGAGAAATCATGGTGCAGGACTGGCAGCTCTCCACGACTGTATCTGGCTTTATGGCCATATGTTTTCTCTTAACTATTCTATCCCTCATTTTACATTCAGTTTGAATTTGGGTTGTGGTAATGTGAAGAATTTTAATTTATACAACCACATAGATTTTAATGGTTTTCAAAGGGAACTTTGTGCCATAGTTACCAAACTTGAAGAGTCTTGGGGTGCCTTTTGTCTTTACCTTGTCCACACTCATTATTCTGAGAGAAGAGCCTTTTCAAGAAGCTTTTCAAAACATGACAATTGAATAGCTTTATTAAGGATCCAGTTTAGAAATGATTAGTGTTAAATTGGGATCTTATTCACATCACTTTGGATGAAACATAAAAATACTGGAATTTGGCATTCATAATTACAAAACTTAGTATTTACATGCCTAGTATCAAATGTATACATGGTACTCAAGTTATTGTGAAATTTGGAAAAAGAAAACTCATTTTATGAAAGTGATATAAGCTTTTATTGTTAACACTCTAAGGAGGTTTGTGTGAGTGCATACATGTTTGAGCATCTGTGTGTGTATATGTATATATGTTTGTGTGTTTGTATAAAGGCATACTGAATGTGTTAGGATACTTACAATAGAGGTGCTTATAGAAAGTCTGTGTCCAAAGAAAACTTGCAGCCTTGTGTGTTGATACAGAAGCTTGTTAACAAATATATTTAACATATTGCATCCATAAATTAAATACCTCCTCTGGCTTTAAATAAACAGATGGCTCTCAAGAGTTTTCTTCTGTACTTGCATATTTGTCATTGTTATAACATATGATAAATATCCCTGATTTCTTTTTGTTCCTCTCTTTGAAAGAGCAATTTAGGTGGGCATCTGTTCTGTCAATGGGATTCCAACGAGGGAAGCTGATTTTGAGTTTTGGCTATCCAAAGGAATTTCCGTCTTGATGATTTTTTAAACATTCCATGTCACACATGACTTGGAGTCAGATATGAGATATAACTTAGTGTCTGAACCATATATTCCTGTGTAAAACATTAACCCCAAAATAAATAAATTCTTTGTAAGCCCTAATGAACTGTAATGAAGGATGTTACTAATTTCTAAAAAAATTTGTATACTGTTTTTTATTGTGAATAATTATACAGATGCTATTTAATATATTCTTCAAAGTAACAAGAAAAGAGAACATATATGTTTCAAAGACTTTTGATTTATTTCAACTGAGTATTTGGCAATGTGTTTCTTTGAATAAATGGTAATCCTTGAAATGAAATTGAATCCATTAAAATAACTATTAGCCCCTCACTCAAAAGGCCAGTCTATAATTTCATTTCAATCTGGTGAAACAGGCACTACTTATAACATAGTGCCCTGGATGTTAAGGTATGAAATTGGATGAAATTTTGTGTACATAGGAAACACACATTAATGAACAGAAAAAATACAGGATACAGAAGAGATGTACTCTGAGTCTAAATGTAAAGGCCAATAGGTATTTCAAATAGCGACTATTGATTTGATCATCCTGAGTCACAGGAATTCTATTTGCTGTTGTTTGAGACGAGGGAAGGAGGGAATAACATCTGTTCCCCTGTTAATCTGTATAACTCAGCAAAGAAGACTTAACCCCTGTCTTTAAGTACAGTCCTCTACCTATGCCTCCATGCAAACAAAGACATCATTGCCTTGGTTCTCATGCTTGGTTCATGACCATGGAAATAAGTAAGAAAGCATAGATATAAAAAATGACACATACTAAATACCATATAAACAGTTGAAATTTGTTCCTCACTGTTCTAGAGGTTGGGAAGTTCAAGGTCAAAGCACAGATATCAATATCCAAGAAAATACAGCACAGATATGGCCACAGGCCAATCCAGTGGAGACAGTTCCTGAACTGAGAGTCCCTCTCCCAGCTGTGTCACTTTGACAACTAAAATTATCATGCACTGAAACCAACAAAGAAACATCGTATTCCCCCAAGACATAAAATGAGTTAAAAATAAAAGTACTAGAACAGAAAAATTTCATAGTCATAAGAAAAAAACATGTGCTGGGTGAACTCTAATGCAAAGAGGAGATGACAAAAGATAGACTCACTTTACTCAGAGATAGAGAATTAATATATTAGTTTAGTTTAGGAATATAATCTGAAAAAAATTCCAAGACACTAACATGTATGACCAAAGTCTCAGGTGTAGAAGAGAAAGTGTCTAGAACTTAAAATATATTTGACAAAAATGACTTAAACTTTCCCTTGTTTAATGAAACAAAGAGAAAAATTAAAGTTACTAAGTAAATCTTAAATAGACTAGATCAAAGAAATGTATACCAACATATATCATGATCATATTTCTGAAAAATTTAAAATATCCAATTATATACCAACATATTATTAGTAAAGAAAAAGTTAAAGGATTCAAAAGTAGAATCTGCTGAAAAAAGAGTTGGTATAATGCCAGTTAACTTATGAAAACCTTGGGATATGAATTCCAAATTTTATGCCCACTGATCCTATGGAAAGTCCATCAATGTACTATCCCATGCCAAGATAATTTAATAAACACAAGATCACACTCCAGATAAGGAAAAACACTTAAGAACATCCAAACATGTGCATTACTAGAAGAAGCAAGGCTCAACAAAGTGGGGATGATGGGCCAGTGATGATGAGCCGCCATGTGATATCCCATAATATCCCCAAATGACCAGAGGCTTCTGAAAACAGAATGCCTCATACCCAGGATCGGGAAGAAGGCAAGTTCTGTCAGTAAAGGCAAGTTTCCTTTAGCTCTGTGCAAGAGGGTCTAGCAGTGGCCGATAAACATTAACAATTTAAAATACATTCACGAAAGAAAACATGCAGAACGATTTCTCTTTGAGGATGACATGATTTTATATGTAAAATGCTAAGATATCCATTATGAAGCTATTATGAGTAACTATCAAGTTCAGTAAGTTTGGAAACTACAAGATGAAGATTGAAAAATTTATTGCTTTTTTACATAGTTGCAATAAACAATTCAAAATGCAAGGTTGCAAGTATCCCACATTATAGTACTATCAAATATAATAAAATAGAAACTGTGTAAGAATAAAAATGGAAGAAATAGTAATACTTAACTCTGAAAGCCACAAAATATTACTTATAGAGATTAGAGAAGTTCTAAACACATGAAGAAAATGATCCATATTCATGAAACAGAAAATACAGGTACTAAAATAGCAGATACCTAAAATTTATCTATTACTTTTCCTATCAAAATCAGGTATTTCTTCTTAAATTTGATAACCTATCCTAAAATCAAATATAATTGCAAGAGACATAGATTCTTGAGAAGGAAGAAAAGTCTGACACTTCATATCATCAGAAGTTACCAGGAACACTAGTACCAAGACTGTGATAAACCATCACTATGGATCTGTGTTTTATATGACTGGGAACACAGAAATAAACTTATTTTTTTAGAACTGTTTTTAGAAGGGTGTGAATATATCAGTCATTGAGGAAAGAAATTACTATTTTTTAAATTATTATTCTTTGAGAATTTCATATATGAGTATTTTATATCATTTCTATTCCTCCTTTCCCTCCTCCAACTCCTTCTACATCCCTTCCCCTCAATTGCTGAGCTCTTCTTGAACTATTATTGTCACATATGTATGTGTATATATGATTGGATACCATATCAGGAGTTCGTCCCTGGAGAAAATAGATTCTCTCTCTTACCAGCCATTATTTGCCTATAGGTCTTCATCTTGAGGTAAGAATTTGTGAAAATCCTTCCATACACCATGGAATGTAAACTTGTATAGTGGTCATGCAAGCTAGCTTTAGATTTGATTGTTGAGATTGTTTTGGTGAATCTTCCCTGCTGTGTCTGACAGCACTCTCTAGTAGCAGACATCCTTTTCTTCTGACTCTTATGATCTTTCTGCCCCTTCTTCCTCTAAGTTCCTGGAGCCTTAGGCATGGGGGTTACATTTAGACAAGAATTCTCTTTAAAACAAATGAATGTCTCTCAGAACAGATGGTGTGTGAGTTGGGAATTAAACCTTGTCTCCCTCTCACTTGGCAAGAAACAATTCTATCACTCAAGTACCAGTTCTGAGGAGATAAGATATCAGAGGGTGTTAGGGAAAAGAAAGGAGAATCTATTACTATTTATTTTGTTCATAAATGCCCTTATTATGCCTAATACATTGTATACTGCTTAAAATATTTCTAGGATAAGTGGATAGCCACATGTGAAAGAATGTCATTCTATGCAAGAGTCAATTTCATGTATGTAGCATACTTAAAAGCAATAAATGAACTATAAATCTCTTAGAGGAAAACTCAGAAGTATATCACAATGCTTTGGATTTGTTGAAAAAATTTAAATATGACACCAAAAGCATGAATAAATAAAATAAAATTAGGCATCATGAAGCATTCATGCACAGCAGTTATGGAATGCAGCTCATTTAAATGGTGGGAAGAAAATCCAAGTAGATTTTCTCCCAGTAAGATGTGCAGTTGTGTATAGGTACACCAAAAAATGTCTGTTCTTTTTATTGGTCACAAGGAAAATGAACAACAAAATCACAATGACACAATCACAATTCATATTCACCAAGATTATTAAAATTAAAGGAAATATTATTTAATAACTCTTCATGATAACATTAAGACACTGGAATGATCATATAGTGTTGGTGGGGCTAAAAATTATTATACTTTGGAAAACAGCCTGGAAGTTTCTTAATGTTAAGGTAAAATTAACATATGGCAATTTCACTCCCAAATATAAAAGAAACCGAGCCTAAATCCATGTAAATGTTTTCATAACAATATTTATTGCAATATTATTCATAACAGCCAAATAGGAAAAATATGCATATGAACTGATAAACTATTAAACAATATGGAGTATAGTCAACAATGGAATATTATTAGCCTATACAATCAAATGATGTATTGGATTATTTGTTGTAGTTTAGATGTGTATTGTGCTCAACAAAGATCATGTATGACAGGCTTGGTTCTTAACTGATGGATTTTCAAAGATAATGAATGGATCATTCAGTCTCTCACTCAAAAGCTTAGTTCAATAATTAGTTCCCAGCTAAGTGTACTGCTATGGTGTATGCTTTTGAAAGATATACAGTATGCCAGAATCTTCCTTTCTCTCTGTCTGCTTCCTGGGCTCTATGAGGTAAAGTATCTTTGCTTCACCAAGACTGCTTCATTGTGATATTCTGCCTCAACACAAGCCCATTGTGATTGGGGCCAATTAAGGATGGATTGCAATGTCTGCCTCCATGATCCAAATAAAGATATTTTCACAATGGATAAATTGAACAGCATATCATATTATACCATGGTAAACTGTGAAAATAGGTTAAATAAAGTAAGTTTGTCACCAAAGGCCACATATCCCAGGGTTCCATGGAAATGATATATTAGTAATTGTTTAGCCTGAAAGTGGAGTGGAAACTGAGCAGAGGGAGTTGATACACCAGGGATCCAGGGATACAGGAGTCCCTTTAGAGTAGTGAAAATTTGAAATTGTCTGTGTTGATGACTGTACATTTCTGAAAAAGTATTAAAATCATTGAATTGTGTAAATTAAACATTGAATGGCTGAATACTGTGATATATGAATTACATGGAGTTACAACTGCCGTTTACAAGCTGGAACAGTCTAGATAAGAATGATACAGAAAAACCACGAACAACTCTGCAGTCACAAATTCTGTAGCTTAAATAGTATGGACCAGTTACTTAAATCAAACTACCAAAACAAAGACAAATTGAAAAGGCCATAACTGCCTCACGAGTACTACTGAAGTTGAAACTGCAATTAAGAATCTCTAAAAAAGTCTGTGCTACAGATGTCTTATTGGGGACCAACCACTCAAGGAATGAGCAGTAATTTTAAAGTTGTAGAAAACAGAATGAAATTCGCCTAATTTTGAGTGCTTAATATGACATTGAAACCAAAAGTAAACATCACACACACACACACACACACACACACACACATACCTCCTCAAATTTGGACACAGAAATTATGAATAAAATGCTAGTACATGGGATCCATCAATATGTTAATATAGAAAGAATAAGGTATTATTCACAAATGAAACAGGTGTGAAATATACTTTAAAATCTAGATATATGTCATATTGCACATTATCAATAGGTAGATGAGCATAAATCATATGATCATGTCAGTTTCAAAATCATGTGATAAAAATGTAACTATTTATGGGAAAACCTCTCAGTATCCTGAGAACAGGGAACCCTATTAATAGGTTTCACAAAAAATCTATTGTGAGCATCATACTTAATATAAAGTATATCAATATAGTTTTTACAGTTTTTCTCTAAAAGCAACACTTTTAACCCTAAAAATTAAAGCTATATGTACATATTAAGTAACTTTGTGCTGGTCTAGTTATATTCCATCTCTTAGTGAGAATTTCATTTCTTGCTGTGGTTCTTCCTTTACATTACTGAGTTGTTGAACAATCTTGCAAAAAATACGTAAATATGTTTGTTTTGCCATGTACGAAAATATACATTGTTTAGGAAAATACATATATTGTTTGGAATATGTTCAATGAGATTTGAAAGCATATATTCTTTGACATTAGATATATTGCACTCAGGTTCATATATATATATTCCACTGATTTGTGGTCTGTATATATTGAATTTTATAAAATAATATTATTGTTGAATTTAGCTTTCAAATTTATTTATTTATTTTTGAAACTGTCAAATCTTTTAGAGGCCTTGGACCTTTTTATTGCTGAAGAATTTCTTACATTCATATAATGGGTTTTGATTTCATAAAAATAAAAGAAAAAGATCCTACTGTATAGAATATAAAACAGAGCTTCTGAATTCATAATTTTGAAAATTATGGATATCTAATCACAATCAAAGACATATTGGGATCACAGATTGTGTGTTCTAAAAGATTCTAAGCCAGTCCATTCTGACAAGCGAGGCTTGGAAAATACCACATTACTGACTAGGACTGCACTCTGTATCAATTAGATCAGAATCCTAGGGAGATGCGGGAGGGAGGCAGCTACAAAACTTCTTGGATGGAACAAGGTTGAGCACTGAGCACTTCACAAAGGTTACTGCATGACTGATGGAAGGAAAAAAACCTTCTCAGCAGTAGGCTAAAAATGCACAGGGACAGTGCAGCTGAAAGGAGAGCTGTCTTTTCTGACCACTCAACTGAAACCTAATATATCATTAATCCTGCTACTTCTACTTTCTGTTTAGAATGGGTAAGGAAAGATAGATAGACAAAACTGGGAAAATGTTAAGACATATTGATATGAATCTGAATGCACTTGATTGCCCCCAAGATAAAAGGCTTATATTCACAGATAAGTGTAACTCTCACCACTCTTCAAAGAAGTTTCTTATTCAACAGAAACTATGACAAAGTTCCACAACTACTAAAAGTATAGACAATAAGTGACTGTGTGGTGTCTAGCCCAGATGGGTGCTTCTACAATGTAACATCTACCCCTAAGGTTCAGGGAACTTTGTGGAAGAAGAAAAACCATCGTAAGATCCAGAGGAACAGACGGCCTACTACTGCAGAATACATTCTAGGCATGAAAGGAACCTGAACCCATGGAGTCTTCACAACAGGGTAGCCTAGTAAGTCATGCATAATGATAACACCAACTGACAAGCCACTGTGGATGGGGGAAAAGTTACAGGCAATCATTTGATGGACGAGGAGAATGAGCTATTAAAGAGCAAAGATCAGAAGTTGGTGACATTTATTATTATGTGAATATAATAATCGCCTGAACAAACGGACTGCCTCTTAAGTTGTTAAAAGTAGGCCCAAACTTGGAGGAAACTAGTTACTCTAGCTATCAGAACTGTGCAGATGGATTCCTTGTCTTCTCACCTGTGCAGATAGAACTCTTTCTGGAATCCTGTTTCTGCCATGGTGTTCTCTAGTCAGTGCACAGCAATAATTAATTCAAAACGTTTTCTGCAGCTTCATTGGGGAGGTACAAAATCAAGTTTTACTCCACAATTATTTCAATAGACCATCTGGCCTTGTCATCTCTCCTATCTCATTCATCCAAGGTCACCTGTCCTTCCCAACCTCCACTGTTTCCAGTGAGTGGGTAGGCTGCTTGTAAGGCTTTGATATGCTAATTGTCAACCATACCTACATTCATTCACTATGGATTACTATGAAATCAAGGTTGCCAAGGAGATGTCCCTGGCATCAAACCCAAGCACATGGTTTTCCTAGGGTTAATTAAAAGTCACCAGTCCAGATTGTGTCTATTAATAAAAATCATTCCTACAAGGAGGATAAAGGAAAGCAACTTCCCAGAGAAATTAAGAATAAACTCTCATTGTAATCTAAATATACAGCTAGAACTGCGTCTGGTGGAATATGCCTGCAATCCTAGTTCTTGGGAGACTGAGGCAGGAGGATGGAATATTTAAGTCTAGTCCGAGCTTTCTTCAAATGCGAAGAATTAAACAAGTGTAATTATGGTAAGAGCAGGAATGAGAAAATGACTAGGCAGTTTAGAGTAAAGACCCCAAGAGAAAAATGGCCAGTTTCTCCTCTGGGTAGAAACTGGAAATTAGGTAGTTCTGCCAGGAAACTTGTCCCTACCTGAGACTAGAGATAGATAGAGTTCTGAGACCAGAACTATTTAATCTAAAGATGTCTCTGGTTTCATCATAGCCAGAGGCTGGGGAAGCCAGTAAGGGGGCTCAGTTTTTTCCTTATCTGTCATTTTTTCTGAAGTATTACACTGTTTCTGGAAGATAGGCTGAGGATGCGACCAGGACCTCTTGATCAAGACCTCCTGACCAGAACCTGGACCTGGACATCTGGAATTTGAACTGGACTGACCAGCTCATCTTCCTCTCCCTCCTCCCTCTTAAGTTGTTAAAAGTAGGCCCAAACTTGGAGGAAACTAGTTACTCTAGCTAGTTACTTACTATTAACTCCAGTTAATGAGACTCAGTTGTATCCCATTCCTGTCCCCCCCCCCACACACACTCTGCACAGGAGCTCTGCTTTCTCTATCCTAAATTCCCTATAATAAAATAAAATATTCCTTTCTAAAAATCATCCTCTGTGGTCCATGGATTTCATTCTCCAAATTCACAACTCAAGAACCCGAAAGCTTCAGACTTGAGGTGGCTTTGGGGCTGTTGAGTTTCTGGGACCCTAGCCTCTCAAACTAAGCACGACAGAGTCAAGAAAGGCTCTGTTGCTCTCAAAGACACCCAAAGATTCCTGTATCATTTAGAAACAAAATCACTTTGTAATTTACACTTAATGGTGACTTACTTCAAATTACTCATAATTGAACACTTGAAATCAAATTACCTATTACTATCAAATACTAATCTATTTTAGAATTAAGTTGTGTAAATTATGTACTATGTTTAGAGTACTAACTGTATTTATAATAGCATCATTCAATATATGTTTACCATGGTGATAGTCTTTGAGTGCTAAAAATTCTCGTTTTCTTTTCTCTCTGTTTTAAAACATCTACTATAGTTCCAGTTATTTACCAGTTTGTGTGACCCACCATTGATTTGACTTTGACTCATGAATTAGGCAAACCATTTTCAGAAGAAGTTAATCAAAATTGTTTTCATAATTCCCCTGCCTTGTCCCCACGAGCACCTGAAAGCAAAGGATCAGTAGCCACCCTAGAGAATGGAAAAGCTACCAACAGCATACAATTTGATTCTCTACAAAACCACAGGAAGTCTTCCTACCATCCAGGAATATCTGCATGAGCTAACAATAGCAAATATTAGCAGTAAATGAAGTTTTATCATGTGAAGACGGTAAGACTTTGTTAATAGGTTTCCTATAAAGTTGGTATACAAAGCAGTTAGCCAATTTCTCTAACAAAATATTACGTGAGGCAACACTTCTAATCTCATGTGTAGTTCTTCCAGTATGTTCCAGTATGACCTAATATGAACTTAAATTAGGTATCATATCCAAATTCATCAGATAACTGGTTATTTTATTTTAAAGAAAAACTTGCCAATGATATACACGTGCCTTAAGGTGGGATTCTGTAATGTGAATTTAAGGTGCCATTGTAGGACTTTCCAAGCAGAGATCAATAAGAAGATGCATGTACTAACTCTGTATTTCCATATTACATATAGGAAATCTTGTGGATTTGATGACATTCTATGCTGTTGTATTCTAAGCTTTGTTGTATAATGTATAGAACCACCTGGTAGAGTGGTTAAGAAAAAAACTAATTCCCAAATATTTGTGGGTTTAATCGATACTACAAATGGCTTTTGATGGAAACATAAAATGACTGGAGCTTTTATGTTTCATCTAGTTATCCATGTAAACCACACACATATATTGTAAGTGCAGGTTAACAGCCTGTGTTACAGTGAAAATTTATTGTGGCTTCTTTTACTTGATCTCTTGCTTTGGAAGATATAACTTTCTGAGCTTTGAATTTCAGATAGTTTACCTGATTTTAAAGAGAATCTTGGGTCTTAACTAGCAGTGAACCCTGCAAACTATAGCAGTGACTGGCTTGGCAAGATATTCCCATTGGTGGAATAGGAGTATGAAGGTTATGGGGCAATTATCAACTTTCTGATTGGATGTAAAGCCCATACCACAGAAGGTAACTCCTTCTTGGTACTATAAACCCAGTCAGGAGTTTAGGCTGCCGAGTCTCTGGGTTCTAAGGGAGAAGCTACTGCTATTATATTGCTAAATGGACGTACTATTAAGTGCCTCCTAAACATTTGTCCTTAAACACATAGTGTGGTGTTGCTTTCACCTCTCATCAGAGACGCTTTGTAGAGAATGGATCAAATAACTGGTCAAAACACAGAGAATAAGTGACTATATAGTGGTCTGCTCTTTCTGGGATATTTTTCTTTCACTCCCTTCCCAGTGTTTAAAGAACATCATTGAAGAAGGGCCTATAAGATTGTAAAAGCAGGCCAGTGGTTCATGCCTTTGATCCCTGCATTCAGGAGTCAGAGGCAAACAGCTGTCTGTTAGATGGAGTCCAGCCTCCTCTACATAGGCGTTCCAGGTCATCTGGGGCTGTAATAGAGGCTGTCTCAAAAAGAAAAACGACAATAACAACAAAAACTAGACAGCAAAAGCCAAAGAACAGTAAGACTGCTACAAAATTGTATCGTTTGAGTCTGATAGTGTGTTTGCAGCCATGAATTAAAACAGCTATGGGTACCTTCACAAGATCAAGCTGATTAACGTCCCAGCTTGGAAGGGGAGGGGCTTGTGAGTCCTCACCCTCATCTGAGGAAGTATGAATGACTACTGGGGGAGGGAGAGTCAGTTTTCTCCTGGGAAATGTACATGTGAATTTAAGGTGTATGGGTTTTCTTCCATTAGGAGGCAAGCTCCCCATGGTCTAAGAGATAGGTCTAAAACCATGCACATATGGGCAGCACTGTTCTCAGTAGGTTATAAAAACAAAACAAACAGAAACCAAGAAAATATCAAATTTGATGAGTGATGGGAGAACGGTATTGGAAAACAATACTGGAAGCACTTAGGATGGATGTTATCCAAACACATTTGCATTCATGTGCGAAATTCTCAAAGAATAAATAGATTTAAAAATGACAGTTTTATGGGTAAACTAAAGAGAGAGTTTGGGTTCACTATGAAATTATTGACATATTTCTTTGATAATGACAATCAAGATTATAAAGTTTATATGAAATCTGTATGTAAAAACTGTCACAAAAAGGAAATCCCAACATCGATGAAGCCAAAGAGCTACTCATGGTTAATGGCTGCTGAGGACGGAGAGACACTCTCCTTTGGGTAGAGGGCTGCTGGCAAAGTTCCCATGCCCCAGTGGATGGCCAATCACTTGTGGACTTTTGTACACACTTATTGGACTTGGAGTCATTAAGAGCAACAACAAAAAAGAACCTGACTTTGGGAGGGAGATGTGGTAGGGGATTCTAGGGGTAGTTGGTGTCTGGATATGTTCAAAGTATATTGCTTAAATGTATGAAATTTCCAATGAATAAATAAAAGGCATTTTTTTTAAAACATTCGTTTCTTGTTTCACAATTTTAATGGGCTAGGAATCTGGTGACAACTTAAACTGGTCCTCTGCTTCATGGTCTCTTTCAACACTGAAATATCACGTCTGATGTCTTGAGAGATGATTGATGAACTTCTGTGTTTCTATAGCTGTTGGACAGCCCATCACTTTTACTGTATTCTGTTCTTTAAAAGCAAGTATTACAACCATCCTCCTTTCCCCAAAGGATATTTACTGCAAAATGTCTTTGAGTTGAACTCATAGTCATCCTGTATGTATTCAGGAGGCAGCTTCTTTGGCCTTTTATAAACCTGAGCTTTAATTACCTGAGTTCTTATAGTTATTTGAATTTGATTTTTTTCCCAGTACATCAGGGCTCCTGATCCATTCCATCTGGTGTTGCAGAAGGCTTCTTCTGGTTTGTTGCTGTTGCTGAATGCTTTTGGTAGGGAGGGGAGCAGAGAACAGTGAGCCTGGTTCCCACTACAATACTAGGTCAAGTACAGCAGGACATGAAGGTCTGCTCTCCATGCTGCTGTTGGAAGATCAACTTTCTTGACATCCAGATCATGGAATATGAACTGGAAGCTTCAAGACCTGCCTTCTATGGGAGGACAACTGCCTGCCAGACCAGAAGTTGTGGTAGGAGGTCCTCATTAGGGGGACTTTGCTGTTCTCCATTTTTTGGTTGGGGAAATTAGACACTGCTTTCTGTGCTTTCACTCTCCCATTCATGGCTTTCAGCTAAAGTATCTCCACCACTCTGCCCAGTGGTAAAAGGAAGATAGAAGGTAAGTCCAAAGCATTGCCTTGTGCTTTAAATTCTGAAGACTGTAGCCAACTCTTTTTTTTTTTCTCCCTAGCTTTCATAATCTCTGAGCATGATGTGTTAAATAATTACTAAAATAGTTAGTTGCATTATGGGGTCACTGCAGGGATGAAGTTTAGTCTATACAAGCTTTATTGAGAATTTACCACTATCTGTGAATTATATAACATATCACTAAACAAGGACATAGAAATTTGGGGCTTCTGTAAATAGTCTCTACCAGCAATAACCACTGATAAAAATATTACTTTACATGTAATTTGTGCTTAGCCCCAGTATAAGTGTTTCTGGCTGGTTATTTGAACTTCACAGAGATAAAACAAGGTGTCAGTTATTGCTACCCAAGTTCCACCTCTGAATGGGAGTTAGTAGCCTTTCTACTACACTAAAAGTGTTGAAATAAAACCTTCACTTTTTGAATTCAAACTTGTAATGTCCATGAGCTAATTCAGGCAATATACAAAATGTTTAATAAGGTTCAAATTAATTAATTACTTTTCTGGAATAATTTAGGAGATAAATACCATTCAAAGTCAACCTTTAATGATGGATATTGGAAAGGTATTTGGAAGAGATTAATGGCCACTAATAAATGTATAGTTCTGGGAATGACTGAACATCTTTTCAAGAAATAAACGTGCATTTTGTTTGGAACACAAAGTTTGTGAGTAATGACAAGCTTGAAGACTTGTAGAAGACCTTGAATGCTACATTAGAAAATGAGTTCTTAATTTGTGAGGCAATGGAGCATTCTGGTTAAATTTAATGGGGGCATTCATCATTAAAACCATGCCTTTCACAAAAGCATCTTAATATAATGAATACAAATTACTACAGTCTTGACAATACTGAGTTTCATAGCAAAAAGGAGATGAAATAAAATATCAGGTAAGACGATTCAGTGGTCTAAATGTTTGTGTGTCCCCATTCATATATTAAATTACAGCTGTCCAGATAAATGATCAGTAATAACAATTGTTTTAACTATAGTAAACAACCGGCAAAAAGACCAGAGGGCAGAGGAAAGCATAATGCACTCCTCAAAGAATATAATAAATGATTACTACTCCCTTACAGATTCATGTTATTGAAAGAAGAGATAAATAAGGTACTTACTCCAGATGTAGAAACCATACAAGTTTCTTAAGGACTGTTCTTTACAATGAGTACAATGAGGCTTTTTGACAAACAAGAAGGATTAGATTTGACTTAAAAATGTATTTCTTGTGAATTTCCCAAGCCTAAGTAGTCCATCTACAATGCAACCTCTATACCTAAGGCTCATGGAACATAGATCAAGGGGTGAAGAGAACATAAATGCATCTTTCAATTCTCATCAATGAAGCTCCTTCATGCAACAGAGGGTCAGGAACACAAGAGGTCACGAATGGCTAAAGTGTAGAGAATAAGAATCTTCAGAGCATGAGTCTTTTGGCAGGATTTCTGTATTAAATTCCACCTACCCAGGGATCAAGGACCATTGTGAAAGAGGAGTAGAAAGATTGTTCAAGACAGGGAGAAGGTGAATGACCATATGGAAGTGGAGTCCTAAAGTTTCCTGGGACCTTGCTCATACAAACCTATAGCAACGGTGTTAGCACTGGACAAGACGTAAGCAAACTCACACAAAAGCCCAGCACAGAACTGTGGAGATGGGCTGTGGGCCCCAATCTTAGTTGAAGAATTATTGAGAACTGATTACTCCTAGATGAGGAAAAATTGATTTTCTTAAAGGAAGGGACTTTGGATGGGCTGACTAGATCACAGTGGGTGAACTTGGTCCGAGGGACATTTGGGGACACTAGCTTAACAAGATGGACCTTGAGGCAGATGACAGAATGCATGAATTCCAGTGGATGGGAATGAAGGGATCTTGGAGGCTGCCAATGGAGGAAGGGAGATTATTGGGATGTTCTGTGTTAAAATACATAAAATTTCAATAAAAATATGGTGAAAATGTCTCTTTTTAAAGTTTTGAATAATAATTTCATTGATAAAGAAAACAAATGCTTCAGAAAACTAGTTAAAACATATAAAATGAAGGCTGTAGGGATGGTTTAGTGGATAAAGGTACTTACTGTTCAAGCAGGAGAACATAATTTGATCCTCAGAGCCTATAGGTTTAGAAATAGCTAGATGAGGTAACCTGGGTGTGAAATCCCAGCACTCCTGTAGCAAGATGGAAGATGGACACAGAGGAATCAGGAGTATTCACACAGGCTAGGAGCCTAGGGGTTGCTATACAACAGGAACAGGAGACCCAGACTCAGTAAGGTAGAAAGTGAGAACCAAATTAAGAAATTGTCACCTAGTTGCACATGAGCACCATGGTACATGCATGCCCAAGCAAGTTTTCTGTCTGTCTCTGTTCTCTCTCTCTCTTTCTTGCTCTCTCTTTCTCTCTCTCAGCACATACACATACTGCACACAGACACACACATACACACATTAAAAAAAATGAAAAGCATTTCAGAATGAGAAAGGAAACATGATAAAAGCTAATCTAGCATGTTTGTGTTCATGAGGAGTAAAGAATTCAAATGGTATTTCATAATTGAAATTTATAAGAATTTGTAGACTGCAGGAATTTGGTGGATGAAAAGATGCAGTCATGAAAGCCGAAACAGTCTTTTTGACTGTGGAAGTCAGGAAAGGTTTAAATGTTAATTGTCATAAATAATTATTAGACCATTAGAGATGATCTGGTGATGTGCACAGGCACAATAGGACTAAATATGAAAATTCAGTAGGTATTTGCCAATAAGGATAAGTGCCTAAATGTGGCTAATTTCATAGGGTTAAGATGCTGGAGAAGCAAACCCTTATGTTAGTCAAGCAATGAATTTTGTGACAGTACATTTCAAAGTTGAATAAGATTTTCAATTATGCTCCTTTGCTTGCCTGCCTATTAATTTGTTGTTGCCCAAATTTCCTAAAATGCTTCGCTACACCCCATGCATAAAAATTTAAATTTTTGATGCCTTGAGTTTAAATTTATTTTTTATTTATTTTTTTATATGTTAGGAGTTGAACTCAGGGCCTCTTGCTGCTAAGCAAGAGCTGTACTTCTGAGCTACATTTTCAGCCCTGAAGTTTATAACTGTAATTTTCCCATTTCAACAGTAGCAATTATGGGAATATCATTTAAACCAAAATGAATGGCATGAAAATACTAAAGGAAAATCTTTGTAAAATAAGAGTCATAGAAAAGTACAATAAAGTAATACAAATTCTTTTTTTCTCTGGATTTTTTAAGGAAAGGGGAAATAAAAACACTGAGTGCAGAAGAAGTGATGTTCCTTATGAATATGTGGAATGAAAGAATTCTTAGGCAGAGGAGAACTGCTGGAGAAAGAACTTTAACGGATATAAGGTAATATAATCAATGGAAAAAGTTGTATAGAATGGCATAAAAACTCATAGTATTGATAATCCAGTAAAGGGAAAGGATATATACATATATTATAATAAATACTAATAAGTGGTCTAAGTAGATGACTCAGTAGTTGATAAAGTACTTGCTACTTAAGCCTGAATTCCTGAGTTTAGATTCCCTGGCACCCGTCTATGACTTTAGCATGCAGAATCAGAAGGCAAAAACATGAAGATCCCTAGAATTAGCTGGCTAGCTAGTCTGTCCAGGCTGTACCTACTGGGCTTAGAGAGAGACCTGTCTCAAAAGATAAGGTGGAGGTTTTTGAGAAAGACACCTGACATTGACTTATGACCTCCACATGCACATGCACATGCTCCTGGATATAAACTCACATCCATGAAAAGAGATAAGAAGGAGTAAAATTAGAATCACAAATAGTCTTTTGGTAAGGACAGAAAATAGTCAAAAGTGCGCAGCTAACACATTTCATTTCCTTAGGGACCTCGGTTCTGTGCTTCACTCTGCCTAATCAATACTCACAATAATCTTTGTAAATATAGGTCTAGTTAAATTGGTATTGTTACTACTGCAAAAACATTATTCAGTGGCTTAACTGAGCGCAGGCTTACTTTCAAGTTAAAATGATCAAATTAAAATGGTCATCACCAAGGCCTTCTGACTCACTTATTCGTATCTTCCTTTGAGTTCTTGGCATATGGTCAATGGAGCAGAGTTAAGAATATGGGAAGGACTGAGGCTTAGGTTTGGGGATCAAGACTAAAAGTGACTCACACCATTACCACCCAGTCTCCTTTGCTATGAGCCACTCACTGCAAAGCTTTACCAAGTGTTCACTAAAGAACTCAGATAAAGACAGTGAGTGTACTTGTTAATTTCCTGCCACACAACATAACCAAGGAAACTTTTAGAAAAAAAAGAGCTTATTTTGGTTTACGGTTCTAGAGGGAGAATCCAAAATGTTAAGAAGTTATGTTAGGAGTCATGTGAGGAGGTACCTGGAGCAGAAGGTGAGAGCAAATATCATCAAGCACATGCAGGAAGTTGAAAGGGAAAACTGGATTTGGGGTAAGGCTATGAACTCTCAAAGCCTGACCCCAGTGACAGGCTTCCTCCAACAAGGCCACACCTGCTAAAGATTCCATGATTTGCCCCAAATAGTGCTATGATTGATCTAGTGTTCAAGCACTAGAATCTATGGGGGACACCTCATTCAATTCACCAAAGTAGGTATTCATATGATCATGACCACGAAAGAATCAGCTTCTTGCTAAATCCATTTTCCTTAGAACAAAAAAAGTATGTAAGCTGAGTTGATCAATGAGAACATGTCATTTTCTATGGGGAATGAAAGCAGTGGTGGGATGCACGTAGAACAGAAAAGGAAGCCTTCACCATCCATCAGTGCAAACAAATCCACATTACAAGGAAAAAATTCATTGCAAAGGAAACAGACATCACTTAAATCGAACTGTACCAGCTTTATAAGCCTCTTTCAAGATGGCTCAGTGGTTTAATTCACTCATTCATTCATTCATTCATTCAGAAAATCAGTATGAAATGTACTCTAGGTATCAGACTGGATTAGTCCAGATGTTTGCTGTATAGGACAGTCTCTGCTCTCACACAGTGTGCAATTTAGTTTGCAGAAGCAGAGCATTATTAACCACAGATGTTGATTGTATTTAACTTATTTCAAAAAGTAAAATAATATATTAAAAAGATATAGGATGACTTAGAATTACATAAACATAACAATTAAAGAATTCAATTCATGGACTGTGGATATAACTCACTGTTAGAATCTTTGCCTATCATGTCAAAGCCTTAGGTTTAATCCTTAGCAGGAGTAAAAAAAAAAAAAAAAAAACAATGTGGAGATTATGGAAGTATATAATTATTGGGAGTCTCTTCAGCATAAAAATAAAGATATATTCACTCTGAGCATTTTCTTTTACTAAATTTTCATTTATTATTAACATATGTCTAATGTGTTCATGTGTGCATGAATGTTGGGGTATGTAGGCATACCACAGTGCAGGTGTGGCAGTCAGAGGACAACTTTGCACTATCAGTTGTCTTCTTTCAACTTTAGGTATATTCCTGGGATCTAACTCAGGTCTCCAGGCTTGTGCAAGAAAGCGAGTTTACTTATTGACTCATATAATCTATTCTACAAGAAATATTTTATATCATTAAATACCTTAATTAAAGGTACAGGAATTCTCCCCTGGGCTAGCCAGTTCCTTGACTGAGGAATTAACTAAACGGAAGTCCTGACCAAAAGTTGAGAAAACAGAAGAATAATTATCCAAAGTCTTGATGTAGTTATTTAAAAAGTAGAAAATAGATGTGAAGGAAAAGTAAAAGTTTTTGAGAAGTAATTTAGATGGAAAAAAATAAAACTAACAACACTGTAAAAATTAATTTAAAAACTGATCTCACCCTGTGATAAACAGAAGGAAGACATAAGCATGGGGCAAATAAATTTGGAGGAGTAAGCTGGTAAGGGAAAGCTTCTGTAACTGAGGTCACTGGGCGAAGTGTCCCGGATACGGGGGACCAGGTGCTACTAGAACAGGGTGTTCCTTAAGGAGCAGAAAGTCTGCTAATATGGATAAAATACAGTGATAGAATGGAGACGTCAAGGAAGTAAGTGGAATGCAAAGCAAGTTGTCGTACAGCAGCAAACTTATGTTCCATTCAAGAGGTTGCTTCTCTTTTAAGAAAGAGCATATTAACTCATGAGTATCAAAGCAGCTGAATTATTTACTTTACCTTTTTCCTGAAAAGAAATTATTATTGTTGTTGTTGTTGTTATTATTGTCTGCTATAGAGCTAACTCTGGGCTGCGGAGATAGCTCAGTGGTAGAATGTTTGTTTACTATGCAGAAGGCCCAAGATTCCATCCTCAGTACTGAAATAAATAAATAAATAAATACATAATAAATACAAATAGGGGACACCCTTAATATACTTATTTCTACTGGAATGTCAGTATAAGTATACCAGTGTAGACAGTTCTCTACCCCAGATGAGTCTTGCATGTAACACAGCCTTCCTGCCAGCTGTGGTGAATGAGAATACTCCTGTTTCTAAGAAAACTGGCAAGTAGAAAGAAAAGAGGCATGTAGTAGAAACAACATGCTTTTTAGAATAACTAAACCTAGCATTCGTCTTGAGTCAACAACTATCAATTTGTGGAATCTGGAGGTTACTTAGCCTTTCTGATTTCACTGGACTAATCTACCAGGATGCTAGAGTAGATTAAATGAAATAAAATGTTAAGAATCTATTGAAGATCCCACAAAAGCGAAATGGATCAATTAATGGCAGCAATGAGAAAAGGGTACAAATAGTTAAAAATCAGGTGTTGAACAAAAGAGTTTGCAACACCCACGTAAGACCCCAGGCAGTTACAAAAAGTCAGGATAAAATTCAGATTCTTCTACAACCAGCTGATCTTTAATGTTATGTGGAAGTCTAGAAGTCTGGTTAAATTATATATATATATATACATATATATATATACATATATATATATACCTATATACATATATATGTATACATATATATATATATATATATATATAATCATATATATAGCTATGCATTGGGCTATATTTCTCAGACTATTTTTCCATTTAATTGATTTGTCGGAGTGAACTTCTGGGGATATATGCAAACAGTATTACTAAAAACTTAAGGGTCTGAGGAAATGACTCAGTGCTTAAAAGCAGTGGCTGCTCTTGCAGAGGACCTGGGTTTGATTCCCAGCACCTAAAGCTAACAACTGTCCATAACTCCAGTTCTAGGGGAATCCAACACCTTCTTCTGACCTCCATGGGCACTGTATGATGTGGGTGCTCTTACATACATGCAAGTAATACATTCATGCATATAAAATAAAAACAATAAATACAATTTTAAAAAGTAATATATTAAGATTGGGATGCCATTGGAAAACAACTCAGAAAGAAGTAATTCATTCTTGGTACTGAGCTTTTTTATTTGTTGGAATGATGTACCTAGTTATAACATTGCCCTGTCCACCTCCTTTTTAAGGAAACTTGATTTCAACTTTTTAAATATGTATGTATATATGTATATTAGAGTACTTATGAAAAAGTATGTTTACATATGGTTTTTCTCAGAGGTCCTTTAGTGTTAGTTATCCTTCCACATAGTCCCTACTCTACACTCCCAGCCATTTCTCAACCCATTTAATGCTTCCTGTTCTATAATCCCCCCCCCCGCCCCAGCCACACACACCGTATGCTACTGTATTAAATCTCCCATTCCTTGGAAGATCCTCCCCTCTCCCATGGCCCCTTACTAGTTTCCCAAACCTTAGGGATGGACTCCAAACATTACAGGCTATTACTATTGATCTTGGATACCTTCTAGAACTTGACAGTAAGACCTTATTGCAAAGACATCACATATTTGAGTCATAAAACCTCAAGAAATCAAGCAGGTAATGGTCTGCCAGCTTCATCTGTACTGGCCACCTTCACAGTGATGAAAGGTGGTATGCTTGCTACCAGAAACAAAAAGCTATCATTAGTCTCACTCAGCTGTGAACCCTGTGAACCACAGTAACTCTTGACTGGGCAATATATGTCAGTTAGTATAGGCATCTCTCTGGGAGTGACTAACAACCCTTGGATTGAACCTAAGGCATTCTCCACCAGATAAAACCTATACATGGTACAGTCTCTGGGCCAAGAATCTGTGGCTCACTAGGACATAAGCTTTACAGAAGAACATATTACTAATATTCTAATTCACTAAAAGGACATGGTATGAAAATGACTCCTAATGACATTTCAATAGCCATAGACTAGTGCATCTCTAAATCTTCATCAAAGAAGCTTCTTCTTGCAACAGAGGGCAATTAACACAGAGACCCACAACTGGTCAAAGTGCAGAGAATAAGAGACTGAAGAGTTCTCAGCTTAAAACAGAGGATCTATTTAGATCACATCTCTCTCTCTCTGTAAGGCTCAGGAATCTTTCCAGAAGAATGTGTGGAAAGCTTGTTAGAGCTAGCGGTAGGGAATGACTACAATAATACTGTATTTTCCAGACAAAGGCATTTCGCATATGAACTCACAGCCTCTGTGGCAGTATGCACAGAAACTGCTCAAGTTTAACTCAGACAAAATCCCAGCACAGAGGCGGAGAGGTTGGCATGAGTTCCCACTTGTAGCTAAAGACCTACTAGCATTTGATAGCTGCTAGGAGAGGAAGAGTTGGTTTTCTTTTAGGATTTGAACCCTGGTAGGTCAATTGCAATCTAGGGCAGGTTCCACAACCAAGAGTGTTTGGGCAGCAATATATTGGACTTCATGAGAGCAATGGAATATGAAGTAGGTTTGTCAGAGAGATGGGAATGAACCTAGGAAAAACTGGAGGCGGGGGATATAATCAAAGTGCATTGTGAGAAATTCTCAAAGAATTTCCAACATATTTTAAGAATTAATAAGCATTAAAATTGACTTCATACTGTTCAGGTACTCAGTTTGTAAAAGGACTGAAGGTGCTAAAAAATATAAACAAACAGCACAATTCAAGATCAAGACACAAATACTCAACTAGCTAATACATTAAAACAGACTCAATTAGCATTTGTTCCTTCTATTCATGTGATAATTTGTTCTGGGTTTGGAGACTATCAATGTGCACCAAATGTTCTAAATCAGTTGAAAGTGAGACAGGAAATGGAAACAAGACAGGGAAATAACAGGGAGGAACCAGAAGTGAGATTTTTCACTAGAGCAAAAAGCATAGATGGACCAATGAGAAGTGCACAAATGACATCTGTGGATCGAGGGAATCAGGGTGAGGCCATGTGAGTGGTGAAGGATGTTCCTTGTGTTTTTTAAATTGTGTGGCTGTATTAGTTACTTTTATGTTGCTGTGATAGTGTATCATTACCAAGGCAATTTAAAGAACAAAAAGTTTATTTGGACCTACTTTTCCAGAGGGATGAGACTCATCATGTGTGGGAGGCATGGCAGGAGCCAACCAGAAGAGTGCTGAGAGCTCACATCTTCAGACAAGCGTAAGAAGTAGAAAGAAAAACTGGAAGTGGGGCAGGACTGTGAACTCTGAAAGCCCACTCCTGGTGATGTGCTACCTCCAGCAAAGCCCCACAGGTGTTCAAATACTTGGATCGCATGGGGGACATTTCTCATCTAAACCACAACATTCCACTCCTTGGTACACATAGGATCATGACTCATCGTAATACAAAATGCATTTTTTTTTCCAGCTTCAAATGTCTCCATGGGTTTTAACAGTCTCAGGACTCTTCAAAAATTCAAAGTTTCTTTAAAGACATAAGGCAATTTCATTGCTTTAACCCCTGCGGTTCTACTTTCCTTCAGTTGCTGTGATTAAAAACACTGAATAAAATCAACTTGGAGTGGCGAGGGTTAATATTATCTTATATCACAGTTCATTACTAAGGAAAGCCAAAGAGAAACTCAAGGCAGGAAACTAGATCACAGACCATGGAGGATAACTGCTTACTGGCTGGCTCTGTGGGGCATTTTTTTTTATTGTTGAGCAATGTGGGAGGGTTCAGCTCACTGTGAACAGTACCACCTCTGGGGAGATGGTCCTGTATTGTATGAGAAACCAGGTTGAAAACAGGTTGTGGTAACAATCCAGTAAGCAGCTCTCCTCAATGATTTGTGTTCCAGGTTCCTGTCCTGACTTCCTGTCTTAGCTTCCATTGATGATGGACTATGTTGTAAGCCAAATACACTCTTTTCTCTGCAAGTTGGTATTGGTCAGAGGGTTTTGTCATAGCAATTTAAAGTAACTAGAACACCTGCAAAATCAGGTGGACTTCATACTTTTAACATACAATGATATCACCTATATATTTCTTTTCCCAAAGGGAGGATTCTGTGAAAAGTGAGGAAATATTGGACCAAAACAAGACCAGAACCCAGCACAGAAACACAAGATCCTATAGCACTATTTCTAAGATGCTAGACTCATATCCAAGTTGCTTAGGTGGCTCCTGTGATCCAGCTTTGCTGTCTGCAGCACCTTTCTGTCTCAGGCTGGTTTCACTCCCTGTAGGAGGCTCTCCTTTGCAGATGTCTCATGACTCTGAGATCACCAGCATCTTGGGGTCTGCATTTTAACACACAGGCTTCATTTTCATAGCTTCATGTAACGACTCTCGGGGACTTCTGGCCTAACAAGGCCTTTTGCTCACACTTTGCCTGGCCTCAGTGACTCTCTGAAATGATGGAAGAAGAATAGATGATGGCTCACTCTTACATTGTTCAAGCCTCTAAAGCCAGTACCACACAGATTACATTACCAAGATGGACTTTGAGTTTAGGATGGATCTTGGTCCCCCTACAATCATATAGATATTAGCAGTGACTTTTGTAGGGTGAAGCAATTGCTTCCTAGGAGCAGAAAATGCATTAGATTTTCTTTGAGAAGTCCAAAGAAAACATAGGCAGGTTGGGGTCTTGCCCTGAAGGGACTCTTTCCATTGCTCAAATACAGATCATGAATCCTCTCCTCAATGGCTCTAATCTCCTTAACAAAGAGATTTTTCCTTCTAGTGTGGTTCATTGCCTACAGCATTAACCCTGTGACTGTTTTCTTTCTCCCCAAATTATATGTTTTGAGTTTCTTTCTATTCCACTTGATCTTTTTCTTTGTAAGCATGCACAAAACTATCAGTAATAACCAAGCCAGAGATTCAATGTTAGGCTCTCTTGAATTTTCCCCTACCCAAGAAATTTTAATTTAGACTGAGGCAAGTACTTTCCCAGGATGTGGGAAAACAGTAACCAGATTCTTTGCCAAATTATCTCAGCTGTTGCTTAAATGCCTGTTTCCTTCTTCCCTGATTCATTTTAAGCCAGACTTCTAATAGAATGTCCCATTGAGCTCTGCTTACTGCATTCAGCACATCTTCAACTCCAAACTTCTAGAGTCATCTACATTTCTCCAAAAAACAAAATGGTCAAGTTCTTCATAGCCATAGCCCACTCTCTGGTACCAACTTCTTCTTAGTTCCTTTTCTGATGCATAACACATAATGACAGAGACAACTTATGGAAGGAAGAATATATGTAGGCTTAAAGTTTCAGAGGGAT
The DNA here is from genome assembly GCA_035773235.1 of Eospalax fontanierii. NCBI lineage: Eukaryota > Metazoa > Chordata > Mammalia > Rodentia > Spalacidae > Eospalax > Eospalax fontanierii. The sequence goes on from CM069533.1 coordinate 72,018,051, forward strand.
AAGAGCCCATCAGAATGGAGGAAGCATGGCAGGAGGCAGCTGGAGCAGAATACTGGGAGCTCACTTCTTCAAGCAGGCAGAGGAAGCAGAGAGATCAAAACTGGAAGTGGGAAAAGGCCATGCACTCTCAAAGCCTGCTCTCAGTAATTCTTCCAGTCATGTTGCACTTCCTAAGCTTCTGAAAACTGTACCACAAGCTGGGTACCAAGTGTTCAATTCTTGGAGCCTATGGAGTACATTTCTCATCAAACCACCATGATGTGTACACCTTTAGGATTTCTGCTTGCACGCAGCTCATCAAAAGAAAAGGAAAAACAAACACATTTACAGAGCAAATTGAATCCCGAGTGCAAACAATAGATATCCTTTCTTCTAGTTCTGCTCAGCAGTCCTAACAGTTGCACTAACTTTCTGAAGCTGTAACTTACAAGAAATACTAGTTAGGGATAAAGTTCAAAACATCTGTTAAAGAAAAGAAAAGCAAATGTGATGGGAAAAAACAACTGAATGAGAAGGTAATTCCTCTGAGAAGCACAAAGAAGGTTGTGTACTGCATGAGAGAAATTCCACTCATGCACCCTTGTATAGAAGTAACAGCTGCTTTGTTCCACATTCTCAATAGCAGTGTAAAAATAAACTATACATTCAGTTCCTAAGAAATGATGAAATAGTCTTAATTTTTACAAACTTAAAAATAATGGTGAAAAATCTTTCATTCCTTACTGTAGGTGATCAAAGACTGTTATAGATATGAACTCCAGGAAAGAGCTGAAATATTTTTAGAACAAATGGTTCTGTGATTTCCTTATGTAATTCACCATTAAAGTGCTTATTGCATTTTGAGATGCTGTAAAGTATTACTCATTTTTTTCAGCATATAAAATGCCTACTTGAAATACATAAAGTCTGCAGCAATAGGAATCACAAGTTACTATAGATCTAATGAATACTCCTAAAATTGCTAACACTTATAATACTTTGCATCATTCAATTTCATAGACTAGTAAACTGTGAGACTTTTGTCCATAATTTCATATTAACAGCTTAAATTTTCTGGCAAATACTGAATTTACATTGTATCATTGCTGCATAAATATTCAATTTAGGCAATATGTTTAGTGTTTTAGTATTTCTGGTTCATTTGTTCTTAAATGTTTTCTGAACATCTTCTAAGGACTGAAAGATATGCTCAGGAGGTAATAACCAAGTTCAGATTGCAGGTAGACTATATTTTACAGGATGACAGGACTGGAGAGAAGGCCCTGTATATAGGAGTATACATTACTCTTTCATAAGACCTACTATTGCTTTCCAGCACCAGTAGTTGGGTCATAATCATCCTTAACTCCAGTTCTAGGAAATTCACCTCTGTTTTGACTTCCATGGGCACTATACGCATGTAGTACACTTACAAACATGCAGGATAATTACATATGCATAAATAAAATAAAGCCTTAAATTATAACACAAAAAAGGAATGGTGGGGGCCAGAAAGAGTTGGAAACCCATGGTTAGCTGTGATGGACATGTTTGAGGTGATAACAAGACAACAGAAGCTGCCTATAGAGTCTCTGAGCCATGTGAGGTAACCAAAGTGTCCCCAGGAAACAGCCTGGTGGAGTTTGGTCTATCCCAGTGGAAGGATGGGGGGATGCAAGATGAGGCGGAGGTCCATGACAAGTGGCAGTGGAATGTGGGGGTAATGGCAAAACAATTCTTCAGAGAAACTGAAATAATACTTCAAATTTCATATGGAAACACAGAGTCCTTTTGAAAAGGTCATGCATGGATCAAGTATTATATACTCATTAAAGTACAGGCGTATAGAGTATTAAAAGTGTTTAAATGAAGTTTCCCTATTACGTTGGGACAATGCCCCTATGAAACAACATAGACTAGCAAGCAAAAAGCACAATGCCAGGGATACATACTCCTTTTTGAGCTGTTGGCCTGTGGGGGGGCTCATTGCTCTTCATTTCTTGTCATAACTTGATGGTTAGACCTTACTATTGAAGATACTACATATGTGAGTTGTAGACCAAACAAGGAGATGTCAAGCTGGTTCTGACAGCCCAGATGTATGTCTACTGACTAGCTTTTCTAGTGCTGAAAAGTGCTATGAATGCTATGGGAAGAGAAACATAATGATCAGCCTTGTTTAGCTATGAGCCCTGGGAGCTAAAATAACAACTGGCAAGATATATCCACTGTTGCAATAATTGTCTGAATGCTACATGAGTAAACAGCCAGTTTATGATTAGATTTATGGACAGCTTCACCAGATGGAATCAGTACCTGGCACAGTTACCAGACCTAGGAACTTGTGACTAGACAATTCACAAGCTGTAAAAAAGAACCTACTACCTTTTTTTTTTTTTTTTTTGCTAAATGGACATGATGTTAAAATGAGTCTTACTGACTTATTGTTATACTCATTGACTAATGCATCACTCAGCTCTCTCTAGAGAATCTTCTTGCATCTGTTGGCAATTAAAACCAAGACCCACAACTAGTCAATGTGCAGAGAAAAAGAGAGAGCCGAGAGCTCTGCCCTGAATAGGACACCTATATCACACCCTCCCCTCCTCAGGCCTAGGTATCATTGTGGAAGTTGGGAGAGAAAGTATGTGTGAGCCAGTGATGGATGATAACTACAAGAAAACAATGTTCTCCAGATGTCAAGGAAGTTACTCACAAGAACTCACAGTAATTATGACAGAATGCACAAAATCTATATAAACTCAAGCCAGACAAAACCCAAGCATAGAGGTGAAGATACAGTCAAGAAGCCTCTGTTGGAGCGGAGAAACTATTTGCAACTGATAGCTGTGGGAGGAGTCAGAGTAAGTGTCTTTAAGGGTATGATGCTAGGTAGGTTGATCAGGATGAGTGAAATTCTTTTAAGGTAAGATGCTTCTGTAGATAACCAAACATTTAATAAGAAATGAATTTATGTCAGCTCCTGGGTACTATCTTTTCAATACAAATTTTAAGTTCATCTGAGAGGCATAAGATTTATATACATTTGAACCTTAAACTTCTTCATAAAGCAGAGCACACCATGAGCGTTTAATGAATTTATCCTTCTCTTTTGCTACTCTCTGTTTTGATATTATCATAATCAGACAGGCAACAAGGTAGCTGTGAACTTCAAGTATTTCTTGGACAGCACTAGACCATTAAATACCTCCTTCATAGAAGTCAGAAAGCCGATAGCGACATCTGTGATCACTGATTAGACTGGATGTAGTCCCATTTCCAAATAATTCTTAAGTTGAATATCATAATTATCTTAGCCAGTGGTTTAAAATGGGATGGACACAGGGAAATCATCAACAAAATGATCACAATTTTCACCAGACATGTTTGCTAGTCAAACTTGAATTTTATCCTTGTTTTTTTTTTTTTTTTTTTTTTAATTTGTATTTATTCATTTGTTTTCATGTGTATAAGTGTTTTGCCTGCGTGTATGTAAGTGTACCGGTGTGTGCAATGCACTGCTGAAGAGACTAGAAAAGGGAGTTGGGTCTCCTGGAACCAGAGTTAAGGATGATGGTTAGCTGCTGTGTGATGCTGAGAACTGAACTTGGGTCCTTTGCAAGTTGTATATGATGTTAACCACTGAGCAAACTCTCCAACCCAGGATTTTGCCTTCTTAGAAAATCTGATTTCTGTTTTCATCCAATCAGAAAGTATTTAGGTATAGTGTGCACTTCATTTCTGTAAAAGTACTACTGGAAAACTTTTGAACTAAATGGCAGAATGACTGACTTCCTGATCGTTGGATTTATCAGGTTTGTTCAGATGGGTTGTTTTTTATGGGGTTGAGCCTGTGTAGCTGAAGAAGACCTAGACTTTCTAAAACATAAAGAAGATTTTTTACATAATGAAAGGGTCTTGAGCAATAGCATTACCCAACAGCTAAATCTTTATTTGGGGGAATCTAAAAATGGATTATAAATTAAAATGTGAAAATGAGTGTGGAGAGAGGTAAAATTTAAGCTCTCAATGGGATAATCCTTCAGCTGTAATGGACTCACACTGTTTTTCTTGGATTGTTTTGAGGCCCATTGTATTATCTGAAGGGAACCCATTGAAAAGTGATTAAGTGGGGCTGACCTGGCACTACACTCACTTTGCACAAAAGCTCCTCTGCAGTAAGGCTTGGTGAGGTTATACATTGAAGCAAACTGTGACCTGAAACAAAATGCAATTGCTCACCCACTCCTGAAAGGTTTAGTGTGACATGTTTTATTATAATATAATTTTGAGAAGTGTCACGTCTCTTGATGGCTAATTATTAACTTTCAGATGGATGCTGTGCAAATTGCAATCAAATATCTTTGCTTTATTGAATGCACATGTTGTTAGGAAATACAATTCCACCTTAAAGCACTTCACAGTTTTCCTGACACCCTCTTCTCTTTGTTCTCCCCTCCCACTGCTCCTGGCAAATTGAAAAGATTCTTTATTGAGTTCCATCCTTCAGAATTCCTTGATGCGCACCAGTGTGCAGAATAAACACTCAGGTGACATCCAGTCTCCCTTTGTCGCTGTGGCCTTTCTTTTCTTTTTCTGCTCTTACTGCACGAGCACAAAGGTGCTGTGAAGAGTGCTCAAGCAAGTTCACCCAATCACTGAAGCAATGGACTAAATGCAGAGTCTGCTATTGTCATTGTTGTTGCTGTTTTGGTTCTCAGATTTTAACTTGGCTGACACGCACATGTAATCCTAGAATTTGCTTATAGAATGTCTAGAAAAGTTGTGTCTGAGTACATATATATGTACATATATATGTGAATATTTATGTAATAATTATATATAGGCTTAGTGTATACATATGGAGTCTGCAAACATGGACAGTATTTGTGTATTTATTTATCGATGTGTTTTACCATGACCTAGGAGATCTTAGAGCCAATTCCCATTTTTTATTAAAATAGTTATGTTCATTAACAGTGACTGGTAGTATTAATTAGGGTAGTTGAATAAATCTACTTCATACGATACATTTGAACATATATCTGCTTAATGAACTTTTTAATTGTTCTTAACTTAGTATTCTAAAAATACAACTTCTTGGGCACATCTTTAAGGAGTAACTGCCTCTCACAGTCTTTTGCTGGATTCACTGAACCTCTAGACATTAAAATGCCAAAGTTCAGTTTTTGTATTTCCACTGACCTCTGTCACTTTTTAGCTTTTTATTTTATTTTATTTTTTGATTATCCTAATATTACTGTACAGTAGAATGGACAACTTACATATTCACATCTTATATTTGAGGAAAACAAAGTTAACATTATAAAGTTGCCTAAGGCCATATTACTACAAAAATACTGAATATGGCCTCCGTATGATATCTGTTCCCTTTCAGTGTTTTGTGACATGGAAGCTTTTTACTTAGTGAAGATATTTTTCTGCAGGGGTGGGGTGTGGTGGGACGGGGCTGGATGGGGCAGGAAATGAACTTGATAAAGAGAAGTGGAATTAAAATATCACCTTGATATATAAGTACAAGAGCAACTCCAAAGTTAGGAAGAGTCGTGCGAATTGTATGCACCCATATTTTCTAAGTAATGTGTAGACTGAAGATTTATTTGAAGAGATATTTTTAGAATCATTTTTTAAATAATTGGTGTCATCACTAAAAAACTTTTTTTTGCTGTATTGATAGAATGTGAAAAAAACAGTGATTGCACTTTTTACTCTTTTTTTTCTTTTTCAAAAAGATTATATTTAGCATATTTCATTTGTCTAGAGTTATGCCAGTATGGAGCAGGGGAAATGGGTAAAAGGCCCCAATCCTAGCAAGGAACTATTGGCAAATGATTACTGTGGGGTGAGGGAGAGTAGATCTTTAAAGAGTTGCTCTAGATAGGATGACTAGACTCCAGTGGATAAACTTGCACCAAAGGACACCTGGATAGACACGCTTGGCTGGATAAGAATTAACATATATGACTGAAATCTGGAGGCGGGAGCTATGCGGGGTAGGGGAGGGCTTCTAAAATTGATTAAGATGTGTTATAGGAAATGTACCAAAACTCTAGAAAATTTTAAAAATTAAAAACTGTCCTAAATTTGGCTAGGTATGGTGGCACATGCCTTTGGTCCTTGCACTCACGTGACAGAGACAGGAAGATCTCTGCCAAATCAAGGCCAGCCTGATTGGCATAGCAAGCTCCCAGGCAACTGGAGTTACAGGGAGATCCAGTCTCACAAATTATCACTCACTACAGCAAAAGCAGAAGTGGAAAGTATTGATACCTGAATGTCTATGTCAGGTTTAATAAGGTTAATGAAACAAAAAAAAATAACAAAATGAAATCATAACTATGGAAAAGAAATATATTTTGAATGAAGCTTACTCTGACATCTGCAGTTGAAAATGCCAAGATATCTTGAACATAAGCTTTCCTTCTATAAAAGACTGAAGTATATCAACAAACTTTTTAGTAGGCACAAGATTTCTCGGGAAGAGATTTTGGGAGAACCTTGCATGCAAAAGAAAAAGAACAAACTCATTTAGTTAATATTCTTTTTCATCTTTCTCTCTTCCATTTTTCTTTTATCTTAACTCTGCTAAGTGTGCACTTTGATTCTTTATTCATAACACAATTATGCTACAATTTCTCAAAGTCCATTTAAGAGGATCTAGAAAGCGAGACATTGAATTAATATCAAGGCATAGGTTTGCTGTGGGGCTGGGAGTTGAGAGAATAACCAACTCAGAGTGACACATTTGGGAATTATCCTTATAGAGTTACATAGATGATCTTCACAATGGAAAAGTGACAGAGGTTAGTGGAAATACAAAAACTGAATTTTGGTATTCTAATGTCTAGCTGTCCAGTGAATCTAGCAAAAGACCATGAGAGGCAGTTAGCCCTAAAGCACATGCCCAACAAGCTGTATTTTTAGGACGTTAAGAACAAGTAAAGCAGAAATTAAAGGGCAAATGATCTGGATATTAATGTGAAATCTCCTACTTGGCCATATGAGAAAGAATGTCAAACTCCTTATGATTATACAGAACAGCAGAACACTGCCAAGAACTGTTTTTATCTCTCAGTGCTATGTAGTTGAATGAAGGCTGGTGATGAGGCTTGTTTTGTTTTCCTGGATATTCTTAATCCTGTTATTCCACCACTCATATTTCTAGGCTATCATCACGTTATTTTAAATTAGACTTTCTGTTAGACAATTTTGTCCAAATAGTAAAAGCATACTAAACAAAGCAAAGGGTGATGGGTAGGGCGGGTATATACTTATGACATTTTCAATGTACAATGAATTTGTACAGAAGTAATTCTTAAATATACTTAAATACAGAGTAAGAAATTCACTTTTGAAACTGGTTTATGTGATTATGGGAGGAAAGATGTCTGATGTTACATCTTCTTCAAGGTTAATAATCAGTTTGGCTTTGATGAGAGGAGAAGTTGCATATTCCAGTGCAAGAAGGGATACAAAAGGACCGGAGAGCAAGCTCAGTTATTAAGAACCCTGGTTGCTGTTGCAGAGGACTCAGGTTGAGTTCCCAGCACCCACATGGCACCTAACAATCATCTGTAACTTCAGTTCCAGGGGATCCCATACCCTCTTCTGAGTTCTTTGAGCAGTGCACTCATATGGTATACTTACACATATAAAGGCAAAACATTCTTACATATAAAAGAAAAAAAAATAATAAAAGAGGGATAGAAAATATCCTTTTCCTTCTTGTTCTATCCCAGCCCCTTACTGAGTTGAATAATGGGCATCTGATAAGGCTGGATTTAAATTTGGTCTGTGGATTCAAACACTACTCATTTCAAGTAGTATGATAACAAGGATACCAGGAAATAGCTTTTGTCTATTATCTGGTGATTCTTCAGTGATCAAGCTGACACATAAGAAGGAGTCTCAGGGCTAATTACAACTTTATCAAACATTCTGAATCTAATTTCTCTGGGCATCACTTTTGCTGTGTTTACTTAGACCTCAAGTGGCCCACATGCCATAAATTGAAGAGAAGGAATGTGCTGGTGAGGATTATGAAGTGTTGTGAGTTTAAAAGCAGCTTTTAGGGAACAAGGGTAAAATTCTTATATGAATAAGACCAATAAGGATGGTAACGTCATTAAATTGAAGTTTGTGAAGGTTAAATATCATTGTGCTACATACTTAATAAATTTTTTAAAATAATCAGTTTGTGGGTGGGTATGTGTGTATGTGTGTGTCTGTGTGTGTGTGTGTGTATGAAAGATTTTCTCTACAGATACATCTTGCACAAAATACCTAGTTTCTGTATTTTAAAAAATGTAATTTAGGAGACCAGCACATATGGCCTCCTTTAACAATCAGGGGATCCCAGCTTCCACTGGTTAGACCCAGCTACATTGCCTGGAAACTTCTTGAAACAGGTGATAAACCCCAGAACCCCTACTTAGGCCTACCTATGTCATACAGTATCTATGTTCCAGGTGCCAGCCACAACCTCCTACACAAGGTTCACCTACAGCTACCAGAAATATTGTTCTAGAAGAACAGCCCATAAGGCTTCTTTCTACAAGTATGGGACCTCAACTTTCCTTGCTTATGTTACTTATGCTCCTCCAGAACTTCCCGGAACCAATCCACAAAGGAAAAAGTGGGTGTTTCAACTAATCTAAGACTTAATCCTCTCTTGAGCATTGTAAAATGTAAATGCTTCCAACAAAAGAGGTCAGTGAACAAAAGAAAGAATGAACTCAACCAACAAATTACTCTACATATGCAAGTACCAGCACAGAAATAGAAACATAAAAAGACAGGACCGCATATCTACTGTGCAAATTACTAATCCCACACTAGTGACGTCTAATGAAAATGACTTGGAAGTACTTCCAGCAAAAGAATTCAAAATAATGATTATAAGTATGATCAAACTACTCAGAGAAAACATGAATAACATGATTATACTTGAAGAGAACAGAACTACTAAACCAACATAGCAATCAATTTAATCTATTCACAAAATCCTTATCTTTATACCCATAGATTAGTAGATCTCTCAACCCTCTTTAGAGAAGTCCCTTATTTTTGCAGCACATTACAATTAGTATAGGAACCCACAACTGGTCAATGTGCACAGAATAAGAGACACTGCAGTGTTTTTGTCTATAAGAGACAAGAATAACTTGTTATTCTTTCCCAGATGCACATTGTTGAGGAGAGAGCAAAAAGATTATAAGAGCCAAAGTGATGAACCTAACAGTGAAACAGTATTTGTGAGATATGATAGGGTAATTGTACACACGAACCTCCTACAGCTGGGAATGAACCAGGTCAGGACATTTGAAAGCCCAGCATGGATGGGGGAGGATCATAAAGTCCCACCCCTAACTCTAACCAGGGAGCTAGTGGCAGTTGTGACTGGTTGTGGAGGGAGAGTCAGTTCTAGTCAGGGATGAGGTCTTGTTAGGCTTCCCATGCTCAAACAGATGGTCCTACACCAACACACATTCTCACAGCGCCATGTAGACTCAGTGGGTTTGAAAAGAGGCCATGAAGTGAGAGAGAAAAACAGTGGTGACAGGGCAGAGGCTGGAGGAGGAAATCCGGGGTGGATTTGATCAGAACACTATCTCATACATGAAATTCTCAACAATACAAAAATACAAACATTGTTCTAGAAAGCTCTTGCTTATTTTCAACTTATTTTTTTCCTCTTATTAAGGAGAAAATACTTTACTTACAGATTATGGAAGAGATATGCTAAAATTCCTAATGCAGGAGCCTCTTGATTCAACCACTACCTTTTCAGGTTCTCAGAAGGAAATTCCCAATGTTGGAACTGGAATCAAATTACATTTTCTGTCATTACCTCCACATTAATTTTGTTTTGCAAATTCTTCCAAGAAGGGCTGTTACTGTCACCTTTTTCAAAATGACATCTTTGTCTTTAGACTTGTATAGTCTATTTTGTAAAATAGAATCATCCCCACAATAAATGACAGCAAATGAAGACCTGTAATTGGTCTTATTTTTAAAATGAATAGGAATGAACACAGATGCAACAAGCACCCACAGATTGGACTCATTATGATACTTTAAATGTATATATTATCCAAAATTTCACACAAGTTAATGCCATCTTGAACAAAACACCAATATACTTTTTACCCAAAATATAAAAATCAACAAACTTCATATGGAACCATAAAATACTCTGAGTAGACCAAGCAAATTCAAGATAAAAAACAAAGCTGGAGGCACCCTAATTCCTGATTTCAAAATATATCTTAAAGCTCTTGTCATCAAAAGGATGAGAGTGGGACTGAGAAAAGCAGACCAGTGACAAACTGCAGAAACACCAGACACAAGCAGGGAGGAGAAGCTGACCACGAATCAGGCTCACAGGCATGGTGAGTTCCACAATACATGGGTGAATGGAGCCAAATGGGAATACGACACTCAGGTCTGAGGAGTTCTACAGCTTGTAGGTGCAGATGGACCCAAGGAGGAGAACTCAGCAGACACAAGAAAGCAGCTGACTTTCAGAGGAAGACTAGGGTTAGAACCTGTCATTCTGAACATGAATCCCACTGAGGAAAATGACACATGATACTTATTATGAGTTAATCTTCTCCTAAATATTGTATAAACACCCCTGAAAGAAGAAAGATGATTTGAAGAAGGAAATAAGAAAGAAACACTGAACCAACAAACTAAATCAAGATGCATAAATCAGGACAGAAACAAAACCAACATGAAAAACTAGGCAACATATCTACTCTAAAACTTACCAGTTCCCTAACAATGGCCACAAATGAGAATAAATGGAAAGCTTTCAGACAACAAATTTAATGAAAGATTCGTGTGTTCAACTCAAAGAGACACGAATATATTCCAAGAAAAGAAAAAGGACTGAACCAAATAATGAAGTCAATTCAACTTATGAAAACAGAATTTAATAAAGAAAATTGCTGAAGAAAAGACAGACTGAAATGATGCTGGACACATCAAATCTTGCAAAAATACAACTAGACATGAAGCCATCAATTAATCATAGGAAAACAACAGTAGGTGAGTTCAGTACCTCACTATCACCATGATAGTCTTCTTGACAAAAACAATTAGAGAGAAAAGTAGTTAAATGACAAATAAATCAAATGGACCTATCAGACATCTACAGAATATTCCACTGAAGCAATAAAGAGCACATTCTTTTCATTATCCCATGGAACTTTCTCCAAAATTGATCACATTTGGGACATAATAAACAATACTCAAAAATATAGAAAGGGACGGAAGAGATTGCTCAGTGGTTAGGAGCACTGACCTCTCTTACAGAAGACCCATGTTTGGTTTCTAGCTCACATGGAGGCTAAAAACCACCTGGAACTCCAGTTCAATGGGATCTGACACCCTCTTTTGGTCTCCATGGCATTGTATAACTTACATACATGTAATAAAAATACTAATGTAAATAAAATAAAAACAAATTAAAAATTTTAATATATAGAAATAATGAAATAATATACTGTCTTCTATATGACCACAGTGGAATAAAGCTTTCTATCATTAGCAATAGAAAATATACAAACTCACGGAAGTTAACAATATACTATGGAATGATGAATGGGTCATTGTAGAAATCATGCATGGAATTTAAAGAGCGACAGAACAGAGTGCAAATAAAAACATAGCATATCAAAATCTATGGGACACAATGCAGTTCTAGGAGTACAATTTGGAGCACTAACTACTTATTCTAAAATAATAATTGATGGAAGATACTTATTATGAGTTAAGTATGAGTGCCTGACTAGCTGCGTGAGTTAACCAGATCCCACCACGCCCATACCACTGCTTTGGGACCATCTCCCGTCGTGCTGTTCCAGGGCTCACATCTTCTCTACTAGCTGGTCTAAACCAGCACATTCTGTTCCCATCAGCCCTCTTTGGGCCTTAGCCCCTTCCTGATGAGGTTGCAGAAAATGCCTGACTAGCTGAGTCAGTTAACCAGATCCCATTGTGCCCAGTCAGCTGCTCTCCATTCCCTTGTTTTGGGACCAGTCCAAGTAATGGTGGTCCAGAGTTCACATCTTCTCTGCATAGGTAGTTAGAACCATGCCAGTTGATCCCCATCACTTTGACTTGGGCCTAGGCTCCCTCTCAATCCTGGAGAATTCCCAACTAGCCTACCCCGATCCATTAAGTCCCTCTATTAAAAAAAAAAATCAAAAGAGAGAACCTGAAAAACATACTAACTATTCATACCTAATGAGAAAGCAACCAAGCTACTTGAACAATATAAAGAGAATTAAACTTCAGCTCCACAAATGGATGCTTGAGGTTCATATCAGACAAAACAAACCAAGAAATAAATCCATATTCCCAGTCCACAATGAAAGAACACAAATAATATGATAAAACAAGATACTATGTCCCCACCAAATGCCACCAGCCCTATAGAAGTGTTGTACAATAAGAACTACCTCAAAGAACACTCCAAAACAGAATTTTAAATGAAAATCATAAACATGACCAAAGAATTCAACACAAACAAACAACTTACAGAACTCAAAGAGGATGGTGATAAAATCTTAACTGAAGCTAAAGAAAATACAAATATGGAGATGAATGAAATGGCAATTTAGGATTAAATTTGAGTTTTTTAAAGAAATAGAAATTTTGAAAAAAACTCGGGCTCTCATGAAGATGGAATTCAAAAACTCAATAAGCCAATACTCAGTATGAGTAAAAACACCATCAGAATGAATGGGATGAAAAGCAGAATATAAGGACTGAATGATAGTTATGAGGTGAACTGCTCAATCAAAGAATATGATAAAATTAATAGAATAGAAGAATGGAATAGGCAAAGAATGTAGAACATCACAAAAAGAACAGATTTTCACATCATAAACTTCGAGGAAGGAAAATAATCTCAGCTCAATGACCTGGAATACTTTACACAGCAAAAATATCTACCATAGTCAAAGGGGAAAGAAAATATTTTATCAAACAAATAGGCTGAAAGTATTTATGTCCACCAAACCAGCTGTACAGAGAATACTGGAGGCGACACACAGTACTGAGGAAAGGAATCCACCTAACTAAGAGACTACAGAAACAAATCAAATGAAGGTAAGATGACAGAAACAAACCAAATGAAGGTAAGATTACAGAAACACAAAACAGAACCAAGAATACAAATGAAAATAACATGACAGTACCAATATGCATTTTCCAATAATAGCTTTAAATATCAATATCTTTAACTCCCCTGTCAAAAGATAGACTATTTAAATAGAATAAAAGAAACAAAATGCACTATTTTTATGTCTATAAGAAATTTAGCTAAGCTTCAAAGATAGATATTACCTTAGGATAAAAGAATGAAAAAAATATTTTAAACAAATGACACCATGAAACAAGTAGACATTGAGATTATAGTATCTGACTAACTAGATATCAAGTTAAAATTAATCAAAAGAGATAAAGAAGGTCACTTCATTCTGATCAAGGGAACAATTGACCACGAAAAAATTACAATCCTAAACATATATGCACCAAAATCTAAGAGGGGGGGGGTCCCAGTTTCATAGAATAAGTACTACCAGAAATCAAGAAACAGATTAACTCAAGTCATTAATAGTATGTGAGTTCAATATAACACTCCCTCCAATAGAGTGATCAACTGGATAAAGAATAAATGGAGAAATATCTGAATTATATATCATACATCAACTGGACCCAACAGAATCTACCAAGTGTTCCTCCCAAGTGCCAAAGAATACACAATCTGCTCAGCAGCCCATGGAAGCTTCTCTAAAATAGACCACACACTAGGATGAACTCAAACTTCAACAAATACATAAAATGAAATAATTCCATGTATTCTATCATACAACAATGCAATAAAACTTAACTAAACAGCAAGCAAAGCTTTAGTAACTGCCCAAATTCATGGAGATTAAATATCACACTCTGCTCATGAATGGGTCAAAGAAGAAACCAAGAAAGACATGAAAATATTCCTTGAATGAAATGATAATGATAACATAGTACAACAAACAAAACCTCCGGGTCACAATAAATGCAGCTTCAAGAGGGGACTTTATGGAGTGCCTACATTAAAAAAATCAGAAAGGCATAAACACATGACTTAAGGACACAACTCAAGAACCAGGAACAGCAAGAACAAACCAAACACAAACCCAGAAGACAAGAAGAAGCAACAAAAATCAAGCCAAAATCAATTAAATATTAATGAAGAAAACAATACAAAGAATCAATAAATCAAAAAGAGTTTTCTTTCAAAGAAAAGACAGACACTTAGCCAAGTTAACTAAAAGAAAGAAAAGGAAAATTCAAATCTACAAGATCAAAGACAAAAGAAGAAACATCACAATAGACAGCAAAACCCTGAAAGAGAATATTTTATGGATCTACAGTCTATTAAATTAGAAAATCTTTTAAAATGTATGAATTTCTAAATTCATTGAAACCATCAGTGCTAAACTAAGAAAAGATCAACAACTTAAAGAGACTCATAAAGATTAAGCAAGTTGAAATAGTATTACAAAGAATCCAAAAAAAAAAAAGGTCCATGCCCAGATGGATTCACTGCTGAATTTTACCAGAACTTCAAAAAAGACCTACAATTCATATTACTTAAATAATTAAAAAAGACAGAAACAGAAGGAGAACTCCCAAACTCCTTCTGTGATTCTAGTATTGTTCTAATACCAAAGCCTGGAAAAGATTCAACAACAATCAAAACTATAGGCCCATATCCTTAATGGATGCATAGATGCAAAATTTCTCAACAGAATACTTGCAAATCATGTACAGACACACAGCCAAAAGATTACCCACTAGGACCGAGTATGCTTTATTACAGACATGTAGTGATATTTCAGTATGTTTATATGATGCATCCTATTGCAGAGATCCTTGCCCAGCTGAGTTTGTTACTGCTCTTTTAACAATAATGAAGACGTGGAAACAAGCTAAATATCTCTCAACTAATTTATGGATCATGAAAATGTAGTACATTTACCCAATGGAGTACTACTCAGCAGTAAAGAAAAACAGAACCAAAAAGTTTGCTGGAAAATCAATGGAATTAGAAACTGTTATACTAAGTCAGGAAGCACAGACTCAGAAAAACAGGTGACCTATGTTCTTTCTCATTTTTGGATCTTAGCTCCAAATCGTTAGATTTGAGTAAATGTCATCTTATAACACAGGAGCCAGGAAAATAGAAAGGAACCAAGAGGGCAAGGGGAAGAAATGATTAGAGAGAAGGGGGCTAGTAGGGACATGTGTTTTCAAAAGGGATATAGGTCAAAGGGAAATACATCACCTAGGGAGGGAATTGGAAGGGTTACACAGGAAAGAGGGAGAGGAGAGACAAATAACGCTTGGGTGGTGTGAAAAACCAGAGGGAAATAGTTTAGTTTGAAGCCCTACTGAAAAACACACACACATATTTATCCAAATGCATTTGTATAGCTGAAGGCCATATACAAAGAAAGACAGTTCCAGGAAGGCAAAACCTCCCTTCAAGCTGATGATCAGAGCAGTCCAAGAGACTCCTAAAGTAACACAGAATCTTGGCACAGCCTTTGATTGCTTACCGAATTTTCATGGTAAGTCCCTGTTGCTGAAGACAGGCCGTACTCTGTACATAATACTTGGAGCAATCCAGTTGGAAACAACCTGGAAGTCTCCTCCATGAAGACTATCTCTCATAGTATCAGAAGATATGAAAGCTGCCAAGGAGATAGCAATGCTCCTACCCAGTTGTAAAGCCTAATGAACCACTATTGGTAGAGTAGTAGCACTTTTATCTTGGAGGCAATTAGCAACTATCTAATTGGAATTAAGGCCTACTTATTGGGAGATAACTCATGTGTGGTACTGTGTGGCACATAAACAACCAAATATGTGACTGGAAAAGTCATAGTTCCTAAATAAAAACCTCCTTTTGCCTCATCCCTAGTTCAACACGATTTCTCCCTTGTATTCTAAATATGCATTCTCTTATTTACAAACAAGTGTATCACCACCATGCATAAAATAATTTTGTTTTTGCAACAGATGGAGACTAATACAGAATCCCACAACTGGTCAAATGAAGAAAGTAAGTGTCTGTGAGGTGCTTAGCACTGAGGCACACATCTTCATTGAATGAAACTGCTTCAAGAACTTGCCACTTTGACTCCCCCTCAGTGATGAAATAACTGTATCCTGAACCAACTACTTTCTCACATAAATTGCTTTGTAACAACAGTAGCAAATATATGTGTATGAAATGTATGATTTATGATATGCATTGTAGTAATTAGATATATTTATAGTTATATGTAAAGTGTACAATATTGCATACATTAAATATATAAACATTTGGGAGGGTCATATTCCATAGCCCCAGCAAGCCTTGAACTCATAAGCTTCCTGATGAGGTTCTTCACTGCTGAGATTTTAGGAATATACTAATGCATTTAGCAAAATACAGACTTTAGTATGTCAATTATACTATAACAAGTGGTTTGTAATTAAACGTAATAAATAATTGGTTTCATTGACTTCATGAGGTCTTACCTCACATGGGACTCAATCATACAATAAGTTGTAATATATATTTTGTCCAGTGTATTCAATATGGACTAAAAGGCCTAAGGAATATCAGGGGCAATGAGCCTTTGGTAATAATTCAACCAATCCTTGATTTCAATAATCTTGATAACAACGTTATGTGAGTTCAAGAATACATTTCTCCCTGATCCTGTTGCTCTTTGCATTATTTATTTAAAGCTTCAAGTAAAAACCATATCTTGTGAACAAGCATTTGGCTTTGGATTTTAAATTCTAAGCAGTGACTCATCCAAAGAAAAAACAACATAATGCATTGTTTCACTGATAACGAAGACAAAGAGGTTCAGAAGCGAAGCAGAAGCAGGGCTTTTAACTTGACTGAGTGATTTGAATCATAAATAGGTGAATATGCTTTGCTTGCCTTGTGTCTGAGGTAGCTGTAGGAAAGGTGCTGAGGATGCTGTTGTAAGGGCCAATGAGATCCTGATGTTTGGATAATGGTAATGAATGCAGAAGAAAGATCTCATAATGCCAGGCGATAATACTGCAGCAAGAGAACACCTTAACTGGCTACTTCGTGCACTGCGAGTAATAAACTTGGCAAAACACATCACAGTGTAGCTGTGTTCCTCCCTGCTGTAGCATAGGTCAGCACAGTAACGACTAGTATCTTCCTGTGTTCCTCCCTGCTGTAGCATAGGTCAGCACAGTGACGACTAGTATCTTCCTGTGTTCCTCCCTGCTGTAGCATAGGTCAGCACAGTGACGACTCGTATCTTCCTGTGTTCCTCCCTGCTGTAGCATAGGTCAGCACAGTAACGACTCGTATCTTCCTGTGTTCCTCCCTGCTGTAGCATAGGTCAGCACAGTGACGACTAGTATCTTCCTGTGTTCCTCCCTGCTGTAGCATAGGTCAGCACAGTGACGACTCGTATCTTCCTGTGTTCCTCCCTGCTGTAGCATAGGTCAGCACAGTAACGACTAGTATCTTCCTGTGTTCCTCCCTGCTGTAGCATAGGTCAGCACAGTAACGACTAGTATCTTCCTGTGTTCCTCCCTGCTGTAGCATAGGTCAGCACAGTAACGACTAGTATCTTCCTGTGTTCCTTCCTGCTGTAGCATAGGTCAGCACAGTAACGACTAGTATCTTCCTGTGTTCCTCCCTGCTGTAGCATAGGTCAGCACAGTGACGACTAGTATCTTCCTGTGTTCCTTCCTGCTGTAGCATAGGTCAGCACAGTGACGACTAGTATCTTCCTGTGTTCCTTCCTGCTGTAGCATAGGTCAGCACAGTAACGACTAGTATCTTCTTGCACATCATCTTTGTGCTATGAAGTTTGCCTCATTAAGTTTATATCAAAAAAGGAATGAAGGCACAACTATCAACACAGCCAGTTTGTGGCTGTGAAGTTATAATAGTTCATCTGTGTAGCTTTGGCCTTGTAGTCTCTACAAGTATTTTCTGCCAGAGATGGGGTTTTTCATTTGCTGTATCTTACAGAGACTCACAAGCTAAAAACCTTTCATAAACTTAGGCAAGATCAGTACATAAACCAGCTGCTGTGTCGTTTCCCCATACGGAAGATGCTGAGTTTCTTCAAAGCAAGAGTCTTCCATGCTATGCCACTAGAACAGGGTGGGAAGCTCTTCTCTCTGGTCTCTCTGCTTCCATCCTGCCCTATGACTCCACCACATACTTATTTGTTTTACATACATAATAAGAGACATAAAAAGTGATAATTTTGAATGAATTAGGTAGATGTCCTTATATCAGTGAATTTAAAAAGGAGAAAATGATCCAAAAAAGTAATGGATTCATAATTTTGATTACATTTTTAGTAATAGAAAAGATACATATACATTGGTCTGCACACAATAAAATGTCATAACTCTAACATTCAAAGTGAGTAAACTGCTAAATGGGCAAACTGACTTCTACTTGCCTGGCACAATAGTATGTTCTGCACAGCTCTTTAGTTCATAATGTCATACTTCTAATTGAATTTTGTGATTTCTATACAATATAGATTGATAATACTTAGATTCCCTCCCTCGTTCGTATTTCAAAATAAACATTTTCAGTGACATTGTACAATGACTGACAAAAAGAAGCATTAAAATTCCCAGTGGATAAAGAAAACAAGACAGGACAGATGACTATTTTCAGAACAAGGTATTTTACCATGGAATGTCTTCAAAAAAGTACATGTGAGGATAAAGATCATGAATTTCAAAATTATTTGTACATTCTGTACCAACAACACACACCCTCTTGCCGTTATCAAGGTCAGGCTGACTCCGTCATCTTGCCTGTAGCACACTGCCACCGGGCATCCATGGAGTACTTACAAGAAACCTGATAAGATAGTTAATGCTGCAAATTATTATTATTACTATGAAATGATAACCAAACATATCTTATGTACTATACAGTCTAATATTATTAGTGTATTTAAGACATTTCAGAGTCTTATTGCAGTTCTTTCTGTCACTTAAAGTAGTAAGAGAACTTCAGTTGCACTGAAATTCCAAAGCTTTGGGAAGTATAATTGACAAGATTTAGTGAGTAGATATTGGTAACCAAAATGAAGAAAGATCAAGGATGATTTTCCAAGTTATCTTCTAGAGTAGATAGTACTCCAGTTACTAGGAAGAATAAGACTAATAGGGGTGACCCCAGGCACACAAAGCTGGGAACAAGTTTTAAGGAAGGAGTCAAGGTGGTTTTGATTAACATGAAGGGTCTGTGAAGAATGGAGTTGGAAATATCATGAAAACATCATTTAGAGTATGTCTGTAAGGTGAAAAATTTGAGAATGAACTCTTAGGGAGTGGGAGAACTTTTAGCAATGTGCCTGAACACAGAGATATGAGTTAAGCCAAAGTCTTAAGAAAGATTCAAGAAGAGAAGCCAGGGGAAGAGACAGTTCAAGAAAGAACAGGCAAAGAAGTACAGCTTCTGGAGGGAAGGAACTATATGGCTCAACTGTGGGCTAGTTGCCTAATACCTGAGTGTTATATGGGGAAACTATAGATAACCACCTCAAATAAAGGTGATAATTTCATATTTTGTTGCTTTCTGAAGGGTATGGACAAGCATAGGAAGTATCAGGACTTGTAAATTCAGATGTAGCCAAAGTGTTTGCCGAAGGAAATTCATGCCATCAGTTTTTATGGTAATTTACAGACCATCTCAATAATAATCTAAGCTTGAGTTAACACTGGGTTTTGGGTAAAAGTTCTTAAACATATATAAAGCTGTTACTGTTCAGAAGTAAGGACTCTGTAGAAGAGATTGTTTCAGTCATAATAAACCAGCATATAGTCAAGGAATTTGTTTCTATCCCATTAAAGAAAACATGTCACATATATTGGAAACCATGGCCAATAAGGGGAATTTATAATGAAATTATTGCCAAAAGAATTTCTCTAACAATGTAAGCAGGCAGGAAGGACATGCCGGGATAGAATGATTTATGTGGAAAACTTAAATACCTTATCCACACACGACTCAAATGAATAAATCACGAGGATAATATGTGGTTATAGAGTCTAAAGTCAAAGGGTTTGGACTTAGTGTTGTCAATAGAGAATCAAGAATGTGAAGAGATGATTTCTACTAAACTAGAAATCAGTGGGTTTACAATTCACTGATAGTATATATATATATATATATATATATATAGTGGAAAAAGAATATATTTTAGAGTTCTGAAACTCTGGACTAAAATTGCAAGGCAGATAAATACATGTTAAATGAACTTAAGTAAACAATTTCATCCCTTCAAATCTGTTAGTTTTCTGATTTTTAAAACTGGCATATGCTCTCTAAATTATCACACTGGCCTCAAGATTATGTGACAAAATATATATAAAAGGAGTCAACCTAGTGCTGACTTCAAAGCTCCATCTCTACTGCCTAGCCACCACAGAGCACCCTGAAGAGAAAATTTAAATGAACCTTACCAGCTCTGCATCCTGTGAACTAAAAGTGACCTTGTGCATTAGTGGCACGGTTATTACAGGAGGAACTAACTACTTCCTAATTGGACTTAAGGTCCATTTCGTAATATGGGGCCCACATCTGACACTGATATCAGGAACCTGCGGCTAAACAACCCACAGGCCATGGGAAAAAATGTAATAAAACTAATCTGCTAAACAGAAATAATATTAATTACTGCAAAAGAGAAGACAAAAAGATTGTAAGATCCAGAGGAGGTAGATGACCACAAGGAAACAGTTACTGATGTGAACTCACAAAATGATAACAACATGCACAGGTTTCACTTAAGCTCAGACCAGGCAAAATACCCACATAGACTCTGGGAAGTGAGTGAGAAACGCCAACCCTCTCTGTGGAACTACAGCAACCAATGACAGTTGGGAAGGGAAGATCCAGCCTCACTTAAGGGTTAGACTCTTAATAGTCTGACCAGACTCCAGTGGCTGAACTCATATCCAAAGAAATTTGGAGACAAAAACCTGACTCACTCTCTTATCTCTCTCTCTTTATAAATGTACATAAATTTATATATAAGTATAGTAGATATAAATATGAAGATCTTGGAAGTTATATAAAATATATTTAGTTATATGTAATAAATATAAAACTAGATTTATATATAAATAAATAAATATTTATTTATATATACATTTATTTGTGTATATACATTTCTATAAATATATATGTATATATTTGTAGGGACATTAGAAAGGGGAGTGCAAATATGGGAAGGAATCTAAGTATAATAAAGACCCAGAGCAGTGGGTAGGGTATCAGGTGCTCAACTAAGCTTACTTTTCTGATTTTGTGCGTTGTTTTTCTGAAGGAGAGCCAGTCATGTCAGAGGCATGTGGAGATGGTAACTCTTGTTCGAGCTACATCAAACTATTTAGTTTAAAGACGTGTATTTCCAGATATATTTTTTAAACATTATTTGATCCTGCCTTTGATTCAGATGTATATGTGGAAACGGGGTTAAGCATTCATTATTGTTGACATATAGGATAACCTATTTAGGCATGTGTGAATAAACACCTACACACACACACACACACGCACACACGCACACACGCACACTCAGAAAGAGAAAACAGAGGAGGAGGACAGAGAGAACAACAGCAGGAGCAATAACACATTTATTTGTGGTCAAAGTAAGTATTAACTTATACTACATGTTGATCCAGACTTTTCCTAGGAAAGTTAGTAAAGTGAAAAAATGAGGTTTTATATTTCTCCAACATAATGGAGAATCAGGGATTACCAGGAAATCAGAAGAAATGAGAAAACTTACCATCAGCTCTTTTAAATTTTCCTACAGAAACTGAGTACCAAGGAGCCTCTGGGACAGTAAACTAAGCTTACTTATTGCCTCTGCCATGTAGTGTGCTTGTTGAATTATTTTATTGTAATTATTGTAAAGACATATACCTATGAAGAGCAGAAACCAAAGTGTAGGTAAATAAATAATTAATTTACTTCTATGATTGCTCAGCTGTCATGAGGAAATGGCCAGGAAGTCCTGAATCACTGTTGAGGATAAAGACTTTAGCAGCATTTCCATAGAAGTGATTTGAGTCTGATTGGACTGGTACATCAGAATTCTATCCACCCCGACAGAAGCAAGGCTGTGAGTTGCTAAAATAACAAAACTTCCTTGTTTTTTTGAAAATAAGGTTTAAAAATACCTTTAAGCATGGCTCCTTAGATGGCCATGCCATTTCCTCTGCCGATGAAGAGCAGCAACAGAAAATCATTTGCATTTGGACTAGAATAATGCAGCTTGCTTTTGCAGTGCTGAGTACAGCAGTCATTCTTGAACACATTGCTGTGTCGATTTGGAAGCATCTTTAGATAAACGTACATTTTTCCAAACAGAAATGAGGCAGGAGCATAGAGATAAAGGAAAACACAATAATAGTGAAAGTAATAGAGAAAAAGAAATCCATATGGGCGGCAATGATTGGATTCCATGGGTCACAAACTAATCAATAAATATTTGTGAACTAGGACAGGAAATTGAGAGGGAAATGTGATTGGAGGTCCTGGAGGGAGTTTAAGTGGGGGGAGTTATATGATCAGGATACATTGTATTTGTGTATAAGCTATTCAGAGAATAGATAAAAGTCAAAATAAAATTAAAATATTCATAGGAATTACTGGTTAGTTATGATCAGAATTAGTACTCAGGTATTTATTACTATTAAAACACTAAACTAGATATCGGTCTTACTCTGGGGGTAAAATTTCTTTCTTAGATCACAGTATAGGGACCAGAGGAAGTTTAAAGAAAAAAGCACTGTTATTATGAAGATTGTCAAACTTTTTGATATATCTAATATTTCATTAATACTACAGACTGCCTAGCTATAGTCATTGAGTATAACTTTTTAGTTTTCATAATAAAGTACCCAGAAAGTATAAAAAATATTATATGGAATCCTTGCATATATGTACAATTGGGAAGGATGCTATTTTTTCCCTCACTGGAATCCCAAAGTCTCCACTTATCGGCCTTGGATAACTGGCTTAGTAAAGCACCATATCCCTGAGCCACTAATGGAAACCATTATCCCAAGAAATGAGAACATCCAGCAAAACCACACATGTGTGTGGAGACTAAATCATCTGTGCTGTGTAAAAAACTCAGGCCTGCAAACTAATCTAAAATTGGCCTGAAAACAGAAATCCCTGTAAGGACTTTGCAGAGGAAAAAGTAAATATATTTCCTGAGGAAATTCCCAGAAAGTGTGGAAGAGAAAAGAAAACAAAAAAAATCAGGATTCCTATGAGAGCAAAACCTCAACTGAATGAGATAAAATAGACAAAATATCTGCTCACCCAAGGAAACCCTCAGCCAAAGATGACCTCTGATTATACGTGGGAGATCTCACGCTTGTAAGACTAACAATAAAACAAGACAATCGGAAATACATTTTAAAATGAGTTAGAATTTCTGAACAAGATACAGTGATATTGGCTCAAGGTAAAAATGGATTTTAAGAGTTCACTAACTTTAAAAGAAGAAATTAGAGATTTTAGGGGACAATGTAATCAATCATACATTTTTTTGTGAGACAGTTGATTTATGGATGCTGAAAAAAATAGCTGTCTATGTACTTACAATAAAATTTATGCTAGCACACAAAGAAATGAGTGTTTTTCATATGTATATCTATATATAACATGCACATTTTCACAACCAAAAGAAGGCGTCATCCTTAGTAATAATATCTGCATATTTCCATGTTGTGCATGACCAACAACTGACTCTGTTCTATGCTAATATGACTATTTTAACCTATTAATACTTCTGAAAATGGGATGTTTTTTGAAAGCTGTGTCACTTTTTTTCTGATAACATTTTCTACCTTAGTAAGACATAAATTCACAAGATCTCTTATAATCAATGTTTCACACTTGAAAGAATGCTGTGTTTCTTATGACACATATAATACTTGCTGTATTACCAAGGAGCCAGGTCAGAAAAATTTATGAAGTACAATGATTGGCATAAAGAGTTGCAGAAATTACTGCAAAAATTGATATAATGTTCCTGGAAAAGTCAAGAAAATAATTATCAACTTTACTACTCATACAGGCAACAAACCAAAAAGATAAGATTTTGCACTACTAAGAGTAATTTGAGAAGAGTTAAAGACAAAAGCTTAAAATAAGAATAAAAAAATATAAAAGTCTTTGGAAGACAGTAACAATGGATAAAAGTCTCATTGACCTACATTGGGTTCTTGCAATGCTGGGTTCATCAGCTCTCAGGTATGGATGAAGGAAGGTTGCATGAAACTGTCCCTTCACTGCAAAATTATTTGCTACTGTTAAATATGGGGTAATGCGGAGTCATTGCTTTCAGTTTCGTAACCATTGGTGACTAGACTCCAATGGATAGTGCCAATCTAAATGATTACACAGACAATCTTTGTTAAACTAATGGTTCAGAAAAAAATACCAAAGGTCATGGATCTGAGAAAAAGTATGGCAGGGAATTGGGAGTGGCAGGTGATCATGATGGGAAGAAGACAATAGGAAGTATTGAGGAGACAGCAATTAGAATGCAGTCTATGCATGTATGAAATTGTCAAATAATAAGATTGATTCAAAAGTTAGAAAGAAACCCTTGTGATTTTTGTATTTAAGGACATTTATATGCTTTATTGAATTTATTAAATTATGTATATTGAATCATCCCTGCATGTCTGGAATTAAGCTGACTTGACCATGGAGGATGATCGTTTTGATGTGTATCTGTATGCAATTTGCAAGGATTTTGCAGAGTATCTTTTCTTCAATGCTCATTAAGGATATGGGCCTATAGTTTTCTTTTTTATTGTTTTTCATCTTTACCTGGCTTGGGTATTAGAATGACACCAGTTTTATAGAAGGATTTTGGAAGTTCTCCCTCTGTTTCTATCTTTTTGAATAATTTAAGAAGTATTGGTTACAGATCATCTGTGAATGTCTGGTATAATTCTTCTATGAATCCATCTTGGCCTTCATGGATTCATGTTAAAAGTCTTAGAAATCTTTGGTCTAGAGGAGATATACCTCAATATAATTAAAGCTATATAAAACAAACACATAACCAACATCATTCTAAATGGGAAAAACTGGAAGCATCCCCATTAAAGTCAGGAACCATACAGGGCTGTCCACTATATCCATTCCTTTTCAATATAGTGTTAGATCTCTGGAAAGAGCAATAAGGCAAGGGAAAGAAATTAAAGGAGTACTAATCACAAAAGAAATCAAATTAATATTATTTACAGACAATATGATATTATACAAAAGAGATCCACAAAACCCTATTAGATAGCTGTTAGAAATGATTAATCATTTCAGTAAAGTGGCACGTTACAAAATCTACTTACTAAAATCAATAGCTTTCATATATACCAATATCAATCAGAAAAAATCAGTCATAGAAACCCTTTCATTTACAATAACCTCAAAAAAGAGAACTATTTACCAATAAACCTAACCAAAGACGTTAAAGACCTCTACAATCAAAACTTTTAATATTTTAAGAAAGCGACAGATGAAGACACTAAGAGATGAGTATGCTCATGGTTTGGTAGAATTAATATTGTGAAAATGATCATCCTACCCAAGCAATATAAAGATTCAATGTACTGCCGATCAAAATACCCAAGACATTCTTCACAGAGCTAAATAAAAATCATCCTAAAATTCATATGGAATCACAAAAGACCCTGGATGGCCAAAGAAATTCTGGGAAAAAAGAACATTGCTGGGGGATCACCACACCTGATCTCAGATTATATTAATGATCTATAGTCATAAAAGCATCATGGTACTGCCACAAAATAGAAACAGAATAATGGAACACAGTAGAAGGCACGAACATGAGTGCATACCTTTTCAACCAGCCACCTGATTGAAAAAGATGCCAGGAACACCCAGCGAGGAAAGATAGCATCTTGAAACAAATGGTGCTGCAAAACTGGATCTCCACCTGCCGAAGAATGAAATGGGACCCTTATCTTTCACCCTGCACAAATGTTGACTCCAGATGGATCAAATACCTCAATATAAAACCCAAAACTCTGAAACTGCTAAAATAAAATATAGGCAGTACCCTCCAAGTTAAAGGCATAGGAAAGGACTTTCTAAATTGGATATCACCTGCTCAGGAATTAAAATCAACAATCAGTAAGTGGAACCTCATTAAGCTACAAAACTTCTGTACAGCACAAGAAACCACCAAGTTAGTACAGAGGAAATTCACTGACAGAGGATTAATATCCAGAATATAGAAAAAAATATCAAAAATGAAATAAATGACCCAATAGAAAGATGGACTATAGACATGAAGAGAGAGTTTTTGAATGAGGAAATAAGAATGTTTAGAAACACCTTAAAAAGTGCTCAACATCCTTGGTAATTAGAGAAATACTGATAAAAAGAATCACTTTAAGATTCCATCTTTACTGGCTAAGATCAAGATACTGAAGGAGACCAAAGGCTGATGAGCAGATCAAGAAAGGGGAACGCTCATTCACTGCTGGTGGGAGGCAAATTCCTGCAACTATGGAAAGCAATGTGCAGAATGCTCAGAAACCTAAATATGAATCTACCATATGATGCGGTTATGGCATTCCGTGGCATATACTCAAAGGACTCAACCTGTTTGTAGAGATACTTGTACATCCATATTTGGTGCTACTCTCTTCACAAAGTAACTAAGAAATGGACAGAAATCTTAAATGTCCCTCAGCTGATGAATGGTTAACGAGTCTGTGATTCATTTACACATTGGAGTTCTACTCAGCAGAAAAAGGAGATGAAGTTTTCAGGTAAATGGATGGAAGTAGAAACTGTCATACTAAGTGAAACAATGCAAATGCAGGAAAGCAAATGATGTGTGTCCTTCCTCATCTGTGGATCGTAGCACCAGTCCTTTATATGTGAGTACACAACCTGATGTAACACCAGGAGTCAGAAAAATGGAAAGGAAACACTGAGGCAAAGGATGAAAGAACTGAAAGAGAGGAATATTAGTGAGCAGATGTTCTGGAGGGAGGTAGGGAAAGTGGGAGTGTTCTGCTCGGAGGAAAGGAGGGAAGGACATTCAGGGGCCGTAGTGGGCGGGGGATGGAACTCAGAAGAAGGGAAGATTGATGGGAGGAAAGTGCTATTGAGGGAGAGTAGGGATAATGGGTGTGCTTAGACTGGGAAGAGAGGAGGGAGGTCAGATTGGGGGAGAGAGAGTAAAGATGAATGGATTTTAGGGGTTCTAAGGAAGTCAGAGGGAAATGTGTTGCCCTCAAAACCCCTGAGTTCACGTAACTTGTCTGGACACCTGTGGGCTGTATGGCAAGGAACACAGTGCCAGACAGGAGAGCCCTTCCTTCAAGGAACTGGTCAGAGTGGTTCAAGAGACTCCCGAAACAACACAGCCTGTTGCTAGAGCTCCTGATCTTCTCTTACAGAATTTGAAGATGAGACCGTACTTCTGAAGACCAGGCATACCTCAGATCCAGGACTTGGAGCAATAGAGCAGGAATGGTACATAGAAGCCATCTACCTGAAGTTTAGCTCTCTTAGTTCTAGAGGATACTATGACAGCTGTCAAGGGAGAACATCAACTGATGGTCCAATCCAGCCCTAAAGACTAATAACCATAATGATCAGTCCAGCAAACTACTTCTATTGGTGCCGTAGTGGCACAGTTATCTGAGGGGTGACCAACAACTATCTAATCGGACTTCAAACCCTCTCAGTGGGAGTGAACTCATAGGTGGTGCTGTAGAGCAGTGAAGTACACATGACTGGAGAGGTCATAAATCCTAGAAAAACCCCCTATCTTTGTCATGTCTCCAGACGAATAAAATTTCTTACCATATACTAAATATGTATCCTTGTATTTACAGACAAGTATATGTTACACATCATTAAAGAAGCTAATTTTGAAACAGATGTTGGCTACTGCAGAATCCCACAACTGATCAGACCCAGAATATATGTCTGAGAAATGCCCATCCTTAGGTGACATATCTACAGTTGAACCCAAGGCTTATGAAACACAGCACAATGTGAGGGTCAAAAGCAAATTCGTGCATCCCTCAACTCTCAGCAGTGAAGCTTCCTTACACAACAAAGTTGCATGAACACAGAGGACCTCAACTGGATGTGTTTTAAAGAATAAGATGCGATGGAAGTGTGTGTCTCTAGGTAGGACTCCTATATTAAAATTTTTTCATCCGCAGCTCAGGGACTATTGTAGAAGAAGGGACAGAAAGATTGTAAGAGCCAGGATTGGTCCAAGAACATAGGGATGCAGAGGCTTTTAGGCCACTGTAGGCTTAAACATGTGAACTGACAATGGTGGCATTAAGCATAGGACCCATGCCACTCAATCCTACCAGGGCCCAGAGTGTAGCAAAGGATATGGAAAGCAAGCCAACCTTAACCTGGGAATTGCTGGAAACTGATTACTACTAGATGAAGGATAGTAGACCTTACTTTAGATCTCTAGACAGACTCACTAGACTCCAGTGGACAAACTTGCACAGAAGGACATTTGGGTACAATGCTTGATCATATAGAACTTAACATGTATGGCAGAATATATGAGGTCTGGTGAGGGACTGGCGGGGCATACATGAGGGAGGGGGTCTAAATTTGGTTAACAATAGTTGTATGAAATGTACAAAAACTCAATAAAAAATAAGAAAAGATAAAAAAGAACAAATTATTAAAAAGAAAAGCATTGTGAGCCGACATAACCACTCAGCTCGTTCAACAATGGAAAAGACTCCTGAGTACTGTCAAGGATTTCACAGAAAACTAAATAAAAGACTGAATTAATGTCTTCAGGAATTCTAATGAAAGGATGTGTGCTGTGGAGGGGACTCCACAGAACCCCCTAGATTATAATACAGCAGTGCTCATGTTCAAATGCTAAGAGGGGAATAGAGTGTGAAGCTTACTGTTTAAAATAGCAGAGTGAATGAGTGTATATGCAGACATATATCCCTCCATAAACCTTCATACTGTCTCTAAATTATTAGGAAGAGAAACTGTTTAGCAACAATGAAAATAAGTGGCATATTGGAGAAACATGTCTCTTGCCAGTTTCTCCATTTTATTTTTGTATAGAATAACAAGGATTTCTTTTACCACTAAATGCATTGTATAACACTCTAGCACCATTTAACTAATGATCATTATTTTTCCATTATATTGAAGGGCAATAATTGGCCTTGAGAAGATCACACACACACAGTCTTAGATTAGAATTTCTTCTATCATTCTGGTTATGCTTTGGGTACCCATACAACTATGTTTTGATGAGTGAGTTATCTTATTTGGTATTACTAACATCACCCCTTCTCTTTAAGAGTACATTTGGCTAATTGCATACCTGAAATAGTCTACATGAATCTAAATTATCTTGCCAATCTCTGAGTAAAAATAAGTAACTCAAAATTCTCACTGAACTATAACTTGTAAATTTAATCTAGAATTGACATTTTTATTACTTTATCTTTTTTAATTTGTATTAATTTATTTCTCGTCATTTTCTTAATAACATATTATGATTTCACTGGTTATTTTTGGCATAGCAATTATTTTTATTCACTCTGTTACATTAAATAAGATAACCACCCTATAAATATAATCTTAAATCAAAATGTAGAAGTATATGGTACTGATAAATCACCAAGGTCTCATTGGATAGCCCTGGCTGGCCAGGAGCTTGCGGTGTAGACCAAAGTGGCTTGGAACTCACAGAGATCCATCTGTCTCTGCCTCCTGAGTATTGAGATTAAAGGCATGTACCACCACATCCAACTCACGCTGGGATTTAAACTTTTACTCTTTCATTCCCTGGAGTTGCGGCCTTGTATTTGTGGACTGGCCTATGTAAATGAAGCAGCTATTTTATTAGAAAACTTCTTTGTTAAGTTCCTTGATTTTATAATATTACACAATCACATTTTTCATCAAAGCGTGAGATTCAATGGGATTATGGAGTTTGTCTTACTTGAGGAAAATCACATTTTCTAAAGAAAATCCCTTTCCCCATTTGTTGTGAAAACAGAAAATTTATTCTTCATTTGGCTAAAATTTATGTTTTTAAGTTACCTTAGTCAATGTTTAAGCATGAAGTTTGCATCAATAAATACAAAAGTTGTTAGTGAAACATTTTCTTAAACTTCAGTTTCTTTGTCTGAAGCATGTTCTATGACATGCTTCCTGGAGCCTTTTCTGATCACTTTAAGGAGATGCATGCTTTACCCAACTGTGCAGGATCATTTCGTTCATATTTTCACTATCAGCTGTGTATATATTATGTTCATGAGTTTCATAAAGTCACACAGAGAGCGAGCATAGATTGTGAAGTGGGGATTTCTGATTCTAGAAAGAGCAGTGTTTGGGTGTGACCTCGGTCCCTTTGTCATAGCAGTACTATTTCATTTTGGTATCCACCTATGCGACCGTGTGTTTTAATAAAAAATATTAACAGAAAAAATGTAAACAATAGCATTCAAGTGACTACATCCATGTTCAAATACTGCCGGATTTCTTTTGCCAAGAAGAAAGAAAGCTATAAACATGAGTTTTGAGCCCCCTAGATTGTCTGATATACCATATATAAGGCCCAAACAGATCTTCCCTGAAAGATCTTTGAGTAACTTACTGTTAACACTCAGGTCTGACAGTTATGCTATTGCAATTGCACTACAAATATATGTCCTTCCCTAGAACAAGCATGTTTTATAATAGCAATACAGATGTCATCAAAGGGCAAGATTATCAAGGGATAATTAGACCCCAGAGAGCTTACAGCCTCATAGATCACTGGAGCAGCATTGCAAGCCTGTCTTATTAAATAATTGTAAGAAAGTCAAAGTCACCTATAAATACACACGTTTCTCTGTAATTACTTTAAAACGTATAAACTAAAGGTGCATGCCAATGTGCTGAGATAATAAGGCCTCTCCATTACCTGAAAATGTCTAAATATAACTTAGAAAATCAACTTTCAAATTGAATCTCAAATAAGACTGTGAAAAGAAAGACATCTCTTTTCTCCTTTCACTTACTTTTTTAGATTGATGTTTTCAAGATCTTTTAAAAGTCTGTTAAATGAATGGGTGAGTTCTGAGAAAGAATTAGCTGGTCCTTCTTCAGACTCCACAAAAATATAAAAATCTAACTGCATGTAGTTCTGGTATAATATTCCACACATTTTCACATCGTCCCCTTGTCCTGAATGATCTTTCCATTTCCTACACTAAATTTTCCACGTGTCACAAGCTCTAGAAACTTTTATACTATCTTTGAAAACAGCTGTATCATAACTGTTGTGACATCCTCTCCCACTGTCTCTAATGACCTCATCTCCTCAGTGCGGACATAGAAGTAGCTCTTCTTATGCATTCCAATATCACCGTACAACTGACTTTATGAACCTTGTAGTGGCATTGCATGTTACCTGTATACACATTTTATAGACTTTTTCCTATATTTAAATAAGAACAAGTCATGTAACTTTCTGTTGACTACCAAGCTACACCACAAAACATATTTACTCAATTGGCATCTACTGAATAAATGCATAAAGAGAACATGTAGAGGGTATTAACCACAGATTAGAATAGAAAGGAAATCATTTCCTCTGCTGGTCTACCCTGTGCTAACCATGTCCATTTTTATTAGAGGAATGAGGCTATCTCTTTTTCCAGGAAAGGATTAGATGCAAATGGAAACTTCGGAACTTATGAAGACTATCAGTGGCTCCTGGGGGAGATAATGCAAAAGACAAAGCTTTGCTTTGTTTCCCTTTGCCCAGAAGAGCTGCTATTACTTATTCCCTGAGGTAATTTTATACTCTGTAAGAATTCTGTAGGAAAACAGATACCTTGTACTTATTAGGCACTTACTCTGAGACCAAAGTGTATCACGGCAATCTATTGAATTAAAGGTACCACTTTGCTTATGTGACCAGCAAACACTTATAAAGGAGCTCTGTAGTCTTCCATCTTGGCTGTGAGCAGAACGTGTGACTTGTTTTGGCAAAGGTAACAGAACATAAAAGATTCTAGGTAGATGGAGACCTTGTAAGAGATGGCAGAGCTTGTCTTCGTTCTTCCTTTCCCCTCTGTGCCTCCTTTTCCGTCTGTTTCTGTCTTTATCGGTCTTCTCTGTTTCTTCTGTCCCCTTTTCTCTGCTCAAGGAGGTCGGACCTCATACTCGGAAACTCCTTGTGTCACAGAACGCCAAACACTTCCAAGAGATAAGGGTAGGTTTTGAAATCTTTGATCTTACATCTTACAGTAACCAGGAACTAAATTCTATGAACTACCCAGTGCCAGAGAGTAGCAAATCTTCCATATTCATTTTTTTTTTAGATGAGATGGCAGCCTTATGCATCTCCAAGCAGAGGATCCAGCAAAGTCATGGCCAGAGTCAGGATCTCTAGAAACTGAAATAAGTGTCTGTGATTTCACTGGCTTAAATTTTTATCTAAATTTTACATAAGTTTCCTAAGGATAAGTAATGAGGAAAATTCAAAAAGAAAGAATTTACTTGAAAATATATCAGATAGCTAATGGTGGACCTGGAATTTGAACTAAAAGAGTC
The DNA here is from genome assembly GCA_035773235.1 of Eospalax fontanierii. NCBI lineage: Eukaryota > Metazoa > Chordata > Mammalia > Rodentia > Spalacidae > Eospalax > Eospalax fontanierii. Next base: position 72,050,761 of record CM069533.1, read on the forward strand.
AAACTGCAAATTCCTCACCTGAACTAATCTCTGCATTGAGCAATAAATTCCTAGGCATACCTGTGCTTCATGTTTAAAGATACCAACACAATTGCAGGAAGAATATGGGTTTCCAGTAAAGACAGTTATTCTGATTTCAGCTTTGTTAATCATTATAACTTATAAAAAATACTAAGCTCAATTAGATTTGTTTTCTCATTTGAAAAATAAAGACAGCAAGATCAATTTTAGAATTGTTTTGAAGATAAAATGCTGAATCATAATTATAACATCTAACACCATACAGACACCTAATAAAGTTTATGCTTCCATATATTAAATTCCCCATCTCAAAAATTCTCTAAATGAGCTTCATTATGATTGAATGAGAGATTGCAATAGTGTTTCAGAATTGATTTGTTATCTTAAGGAAACCAGCATCTGTTTTTTAATATATTAGCTTATAATTATATCTGTTATTAGTGAGAGAGAACTGTGTGTCTGAAGACTGTCCATTGCTGGGAATGGTGCCAAATGCTTGGAATTTCAGGAGAAGGGAGGTACAAAGAAGAGAAGGAGTTCAAGATCCTCTTTTGTTAAATAGAAAGATCCAGAGATCCAGAATCTCCTGACCTCCATGAAGCCAGGCATCCAAAAGCAAATTAACAGATGGCCAGAAGAACAGAAAACAAAGATTGCACTGGTTCCTTCAGGACAATGGTGGATATCTGGTTTGGCCTCCACTTTCAATAGCCCTGAGAATTGGCAAGAGAAAAGGAGTTAACAGGCCACCTCTGGCAAGTTCCCTTAGATATAATGCTTGTTTATCGGCAGTACGGAAGCGGTAGATGGGGTGGCAGAGATGCGGAGGATGAGGTGAAATGAGCAGCTCTTCTCTCCAGCGCAGAGCTGCCTTCTACATGCAAGAAAGGAAGCGAAAGGACAGTCACAGAGCCTTTGCAGAGCACTTCACAGGGCTATGATGAAAATACAGTATAACACACACTCAGCATATTAGCTCACAGCCAAACCTAGACAAATAAGAGCATTTTCAATTTTTTCTTAAAAGTCTCCAGGGAGGTGAGAGTTTTCATAACTGCAGAAAATAAAGGGGGAGGAGGCAGAACTGAAAGTAGCCTGAAGAAAATATTCTTGACCTTTATTGAATCAAGTTGAATGCAAGTCACTAGTGGAGTGCAGATCCCTTAAATAGATGGCGCAGAAGCAGCAAGATTCTCTGAAAAGACTTGAGGGTTTGGTTGCAAAATCTCTCAAAACTGGGGATGAAGGCTATGAGTAAGCCCAGAGTCAGAATCAGAAGGAATACACTCTATCAAAGGTGGACTAGAAATACACGTTAGTGTCAGGGAGGACCTTCACTCAACCTAGTGACTGAAAGCTAAATAGTAGTGGGTATAACTTAACCTGTGCCCCAAACCAACGCCTGAATTGTGTTTTTCAAACAAAGAATGAAGACTGACCTTCACCTTCCCACAAAATTAGTAAGAACAACTCAGAGCCTAGATTGGAAGAGGCCAAAGAACAAAAGATGTGAAGCAAGTGAGACATATGTATGGCCTCAAAAATCAGTAAATAGAGATGTCTTCGCAGTTAAGAGCACTGGTTGCTCTTGCATAGGACCTGGGTTCAGTTCACAGCTCCTACATGGCAGCAAACCCTCTTCTGACCTCTAGAGGCATTGTACAACACAGGTGCACATACAGTCAATACACTCATACACATACAACAATAATAAATTAAATATTAAAATGTAAATAAAAAGTCAATTACATTTAAAAGCCTCATAGCACTCTATATTTTACAGAATTTTGAATTATTTCTATCTGCTAGATAGTAATTTGATGTTTTTTGCAAAATGCCTTGTAAACCAATTCTTTAATGATTCAGAGGGATCACTGTATTGGGACAATCAGATGAAATACAAAACTGGAAGTGTAAAACATTGTATTGATAAACTGTCAGATTACTGCTGTTTCTTTCTAGTGAGTTGTAGAATAATGATGGACTATCAAAAGGAACAGTTAACAGTTTTGATTTCTTGCTTTTGTTTTCTTATTGAGTGAAGAGGCAACTACCAAATAGAAAAAAACAAAGCCTTTAACAGCTATACACCTCTGACAGTAGGTAAGTATCTAGAATCTACAAAGAGATAAATATTTAGACACCAAGAATACAAATAATCCAATTAAAATCGGAGTGAGGAACTAAGTAGAATGTTCAAGAACTGAAACTCAAATGACTGAGAAATACTTTTTAAAATGTTTAACATTCTTAACCAACAGAGAAACACAAATCAAAGCTACTTTGAAATTTATTCTACCCAAGCCAGAATGGCTAACATCCAAAAACAAAGGAGAGCAAATATGAGCAAGGATGTGACGAGAGGGGAACACTTATTCACTGCTGGTGACAATGAAGTCTGGTACAGCCATAATCTCAGAGTAGAGAGTCCTCAAAGAGCTAGACAGTGATCTACCATACTATTCTTCGCCATTTACCCAAAGGATTCTGTATTCTGCTACACAGATACGTGTTCGTCCATGTTCCTTACCGCTATATTCACAATAGCCAGGAAATTACAACAGCCTAGGTCTTCAGTTGATGAATGGATGATGAAAGTATGGTGCTTTTACACAATGGAATACTATTCAGATATTAAGAAAACTAAGCTATGCAGTTCATAGGACTCAGTCATCCTAAGCGAGGGAATCCAGACCCAGAGAGACGAATACCCCATGCCCTTAATCATAAGTACACACTAGTTTTCAAACTTTACAAAGGCATGTTCAAATTTGAAAATCCAGAGACTTTCAGAAACTAGTAAGGGGCTATTGGATGAGGTTCATATGAGCAGAGAGAGACTACAGCAAAATAAACTGTAGAGAGGAGGCTGGTAAAATGGCTTCACAGCTAACAGCACTGGCTGTGCTTGTAGAGGACCAAGATCTAGTTCCCAGAATCCTCATGGTAAACTAACACCCATTCATAACTCCTGTTCCAAGAGATCTGACTCCCTGTTCTAACCTCTGAAGTCATTGTACAGCATGTGTGCATTTGCATACATGCAAGCAACATACACACATAAAATAAAAATAATAAGTAAAATATAAGAAAAATAAATAAATTGTGTCACACCCCAGATCTTGAGAAACCAGTAGACGATTGCTGTATGTGGTGTGTGCACCCAGTCACTGCCTCATAGTATCTAAGTTCTGGTTTCCCTCCTAATACACTCAATGACTCAGCCGCAGAAAACAGGTAGTCTGAGTCTGTGAACACAAGGACTGTTCTTTTGCTCTTGCATTCGTCACTTTGGAGAAGTGGGCTTCTCTGTTAGATGTTCACATCTATAAATGGAAAACTTATACCAAAAACTGAGAATAAGATCTAAAACCCAGTAAAACAATAGCTAGTGACGACAATATGCCTACCAGCTCATAGCAAACCTTAAACAACAATTACCTTACGAATCTACTGCAGAATTTCTGGAGCACAGAAACTATAAGACAATACATGTCAGCTTTCCTGTCACACTGACACCAATCTTAAACTGGGAATTATTTACAAGCTTTTAATGGTTTGAGAATTGGGTTCAAGTACCCAAATTGGTAGAGTACATGTCTTGAGTGTCCCTTCACTGTTTTTCTCAAGCAATAAATTATCAGAGCTATGTTCACCTGTGTACTGAGATGAATTTATTTCAGTTGTTTGGCTTTTTTTTCATTAGCAAATGACTTCACTTTAATTGCAATTCCACTGCCTGACTTCATGTGACACTTGCAATGAAGATGATATCTTATTTTCTTATTTATAAACTGTTCCATTTTAACAAATGATTAAGTCCATGACCAAATGAATATAATCACTCAGTCTTAGAAAATAATGGATGACATTGAAAACATCAATACCCAAGCAGAAAATTATTTTGACTAGAGTGGCTGAGTATTTATTGAGAATTATCCTTCTATGCTTCAGTCTGACATGTCTCTATAAAGTTAATTTCTCCTTCCAATATAGTGAGAGGGGAGACAAATTCAAGTACATATTGACTGTCAATTATTTCTCTAAATGAAGAGACTTTAACATAAAAGTGTTTAGTGTGCTGCTGAGAATTCCTGTTTCTATTCATAAATGGAGCAATAACATGACACTGGAAAATAAAAGTAAGTTGCAACTTCAGATATGACTGAGAATTTATCAAAACAATGAGAAACATGTAGATTTCAAGAGAACACATTCTCAGGATGGGTATGATCTACAGAGAAGCATACCCTCTGACTTTAATGTTGAAATTATCTACACTTCTTGGAAAGTGAATTGTGTCAAAAAGACTTTGATTTTGTAATTCTTAAGAAACCATGTGATTAGGGAAAGGAATTCAATGGAAAGAGCTATTTGAAAATCATAGATGCAGAAATGGACACAATAAAGATCAAGAGCATTAGAACGAGGGGAACTACATATAAACTAAGCAATAGCCATGTGCTAGGTGCTGAATAGGTGCTTTGGCAACGAGAATGAAAACACTTCTTAAAACAGAATCAGGCACTTAAAATAATTGTTTAATTGACAGTGCAGATGAAAATAGTATTAGTTTTTAGTTTCCAAACTATGCAGAAAATGGATTTTAAAATAGCAGTGCCCTTTATTTTCCTTAAATGTTTAAATATTGTGAGCATTTAAAATAATATCAAAGGAGAAAGAATTACAACCATCCTTAAAATGAAAGAATTTGGATTCTATAAGAACGCCAGACCTTTATGATTGATGAGACACAATGATAATATGATAAATAGGGAGAGCTTTGTGTATTTTTCCAGTTCTAACTGCATCCATATAATGATTTTATTCAGTCAAGTTAAAGTTAATATCCAATATCAAAATTTTAGAGAAATATTTCTTCAAACAACTTGAAATTGTATGCCATATATAACTATATATTTGAATCATTTGATAAAAATGCCACTAAATTTGCAAAAATTGTTCATCTCAGTAGTTATAAACATTAATCAATGTTCCTTTTACAATCAATGTTCCAAAATCTGAAATTCTGGAAGAATATTCTGTTACCTTGGAATTTCAGCTATTGGATAAAAGCTTACTTTTAAAGCATGAAGCATTTCTAGGTAGTATATTATACAGCAAATTTATTTTTACTGTTTTACATACTTTTACATCTCAGAAGTTTTGTATGTAATTAACGCAGGAATAATTATTTCATTTCATGGAAACCATGCTAGACATTTTGAGGTCATATTAATTTGTTCAAGCCTTGTGTCTACATGATGGAGAAGATTAAATTCAAATGTAAGTTTTCTAACTCCCAATGCGCCGCTCCCATCATTAAATCTATCCTTCAAGATATAGCAGATCCCCAAATCAGACCTTGGTAAAGCACACTTGTTATCCCAGAATTCAGGTATGGGAATCAGAAAGATCACTAGATAGATCAGAGCACAACCAATCCAGAGCATCTCACAAGGAATAGTGCCACAAACCCTTTCCCTGACAACCTCACATTCAACTCTTTTCCCTCAGTTGTTCTCAAAGTAAACTTTAAATCTATTTTCAATACGTCACTTGTCATGTTATATTCAAGTGTAAAGGTAAGAATAAACGTTAAGCATGTTAACATGATTTTGGCTTTGAATGGACTTAGAACCTACAGTTTTTAAAGGCTATACAATAGACTGCAAAGATTGTAGCAAAAACTTCGGGAAGGAGAAATGAAAACTAAATATATTAGAACTGATGGGTCATTTAAGTGTATGAATATGGGATTCAGAGATGGCTCAGAGGTTGAGTTCAGTTTCCAGCACCAACAAATGGTTCACTATCATCTGTAACTCCAGTTCCAGGGGCTTGACAGCCTTTTCTGGCATCTACAAGTACTGCACATGCACACACACACACACACACAGAGTATGCATGCATACATAAGTAAAAATAAATAAATATATTTTAAGTGTATGAATATGTTCAGTGAAGCCACTCTTAATTTTTCATACCAGTTGAGGAATCTATCTAGGGTACTTTATTTAGTTCATTAACATGTCTTTGGAAACCAAATGAATTATTTTTCAGAAAGAATCATCTGGAAAGAAATTACTGGGCTCAGTGTTGCATATCTTTGTGGATATTGCCACATCAAAATTAATTACAATTATAAATAATTGTTTTCTCTAGGGATGCTTCTTCTGACACCCAAGCAAGTCATTTTTTGTTCTGGCTTCTTGGGGTATGTATTTTCATTGAAAGGTTTATAGAAATAATAGTAACTCTGGATCATTCATTTCAGAAAAATTAAAGTGCAGAACGTTGCTGAAAAACTATTATCTTACGAAAATAACCGTGTAGGTCATAACAGGATAACCAAGAAACAACTGTCCTTTGACACACTGTGCAATCTGAAAGGGTTCCTCATTTGAAGATGTTAATTGCTAATGGTTCCTTAAGGCTAGTGGGAACTTCTGATTCTATCATAAAGATTTGGTACATATCCAGGTAGGTGTTTTAGTCTGAGAGATCACCTCACGATACAGCTTTTCTGCTGTGATCTTTTCCTCTTCATGCTATAGATCTTATATTCAGGCAAATGTAATATGTATTATACTTGATTCTTGAAACAAGTTTGTCAGACTGCAGATTTTATAGTCAGTCGTATTCTTAGAGGTACTAGGAGGGTGAGGGATTCATGTTAGAACACATGCCCAGGCCATTAAGCCCTTCTCTACTGCATAATTTCCATAGGACACTTACTCAGATCATCTGTAGGGTGATGGTATTTAGCACTGCATTAAAGACCCCTTTATCCCTTTATGTTGATTGAGGAAAGGCTTCAAAAGTAGAAAAATGGTGGTTTTCCCTTTTGAACTTCCAACCACAAATTTGGGAAATTATATCTTTCTATATAGAGGTCATATCACAGTAATTCCATATGTATGTCTTACACCAGATATTTTCTTCCCAATGATGCTACTAACAAAACATTTCCTGACAATTTTGGAGACAATAATAGCTACCATGCTTATAATGTGAATTGTGTTCTGATCACCACATGTGGAAAACCTCTTACCAGATGTGGAGTGGAGTGTTTTCAATTGACTGAGGTTTTGCAAATGCCTGTTATCAGAAGACAAAAGGCCATATAGACACACCTGGGCTTTCCAAAATGGCAAAACTTGTACAGAAGCTACCATCCCATTATTTATGGGTGTTCTGTCAGAACCATTTTAAAATTTGATAATATAATAGAAAAGGAGATAGGGATGTTTTGATCCAGGGGATAATGTTAATGTATTTTCCTTTCTTTCCAATCATGGAGAAAAAAGACATACCTTTCCAATGTCACATCCAGGCCATAGAAGAGAATTTTGAGCGATGCATTCCTAAAGAACTGATGAGAAACAGTTGAGTATTTAGGGGTATATAGAAAGAAGTATCTTCCTTCTGCAAAAGATCCAGAGCAAGGCCTGGCTAATGTTCCATTCAGTTTAATCCCATGCTTTGCAGAGATGGACACTGTATCCTATGGTGACTAAAAAACAGACTCCGAGGAAAGGAGAGAGCCCTCCCAAGGGATACCGCTAATTTTACAGTGGTTTTGAAAGACTCTCATAAAGTCTGGACATAGAGGCCTCAGAAATGGAGGGATTCTGGCTGAAAAATGATACTTACATTGGACTGAGGAGTCTGGGTGTCTTTCCTTCTAAGAGGGTTCATTCTACTGTCATGGAAGATACTGGAAGATGGACAGACAGATGGAACATACCACAACTATAATCTAAATGGCATTTTATCAGTAAGATATTATGCTTCAATTGTAGTAAGGCTAGAACAATTAAATATAGATGAAATTGAAACAGCAATGTTAAACAGGCAAAATGTTAAATCTTGAGGAGTCTGAAAATCTGTTGTCCCCCTCTCTCTTTCTCTCTCTCTCTAATTTTCTCTTTTTAATTTTGTAAGTAAAAGAATGTGAGAGCCAAGATAGCCCAAATCTTATTCTAGGAGAACTGATGTAGTATGATTACACAGCATGGTGAGAAAATATGGTCATTTCCTTTGTATGTATTCATTAAAGTTAATTCAATGCATTGGTTGCATGTATCTCAGTAAATCTCCACAACAACCCTAAACAATAATACTGTTAATCATTTTACAGATAAAACTATCTCAGGATTTGGTAATTCACTGAGGAACCGAGATCAAATGATTTATATCTAGATATTACACTGTGGATTTAATGCTCAGAATTCAGCGCTGTTCATTAGAACTTTCTTCAAAAGTCATAATATTCTTACTGTGATCTATCTAATAAAATATCTATGATGCCACTGTGTACAAAACGTTGTTAGTTACCAATACAGCTTCATCTGTAAAGTCAGTTTGGATTTAAGCAGTGCATTAGTTACTTTCTTGTTTCTATAATAAAATACCCCAAAAGGCAACTTAAAGGAGGAGAATTTATTCGAGGTTTAAGGTTTCAAGGGCTAAATCCCAGCACTGCTGGGAAGGGGTGGTGGAAGGTGGGCTCCCTAATATGGGGTTCTGCAACAGATACTTGACATGTGTTCCTGGAATAAGAGAGCTAAGAGGGCTGAACTGTAACTCATAAAGCCTACTTGTGTGGCCGTACTTGTGTCAGCTAGGCCTCATGTACAAGAACATTCTGCAGCATCCCTAAACTGCCCCAATAGTTATACCCTGGCTGTTTAAACACAAGAGCATATGGGAGGATTTCATGTCTAGATCAAAAGAGAGAGTGCTGTATGGCTTCAGTGTTGGGCACCAGTGTTCTAGATTGCATCATCCATCGAGCGCTCTTCCCTTCTGCAGAGAGTGAAACCCTTGCTCTAGCGCTTACCAGGACTTTATATTTCTCAAGGATTTAAGAGCAAGAACGCACAGAAACATTTAGATTCAGATGAGAACAATGTTTTAATGTGACACTACTGAGGCAGCCGGTCTCTGAGCGTCTGTGAAAGTACTGTATAGTGGGTGCTTTCAAATATCCGAGAGCGGCCTTCAGACAGTGGGTCCCTTTCCTCTGCTAAAAGCTGGTCAATTCCACTTCATTATATCCTGAGTTTTATGAGAGATCATTTGAATTTTATGAATATGTAAATATATACAAAAATAAACAAAACTCATTTTTGAAATACACTAAGAATCACAGAGAGCTTAGATTATCCAGAAGTTACTAAAGATGTGACCATAAGCAATTTAGATAACCTCATCCTCCTCCAAATTCTCATCTATAAATTGGGAGGGCACTAGGTCCGGCTCCTTTAGAACCTTTGCTGAGATTTCGTTCATCACGAATGAAGTGCTGTATGAGAAAGGAATGTGTGAGCCCTGGAGTGGTGCACGAGTGTGGATTGTTATCCATTTGTTACCACAGCAACTGAAGGGCATCTCTGTGGCAACAGAAGAGCTACTGAAAAGCAGTAATTAAAAAAAAAAAACCCTATTGTCAAAACTGTAGTACATAGTATCCCAGCACCCTCAAAGCCTCGATGCTGACAATTTCTCACGTCCTCCTTATTGTCAAGGAAGAGGCATTCATATTAGTGATTTTGAAAATACAGAAAAATCTAAAAATCCTGCTGCCATATTATGTGTCCTTTGCATGGTCTATCATTGTTTGTGAATATATTTATATAGACGACATGGCATTGCTTTTTAATTGAGAATATACTATGTATTTTGCTTATAATATACTTCCTCCTGCATAACACATCATAGCCCTTCTGTCCAGTTCATTAAATATTTTAAATATTTAAAATGATTTAAATAATTGCAAAACGTACCATCACAAGAATGTGTAATACTTCGTTTTAGCAAAGCACTTGTATCTATTGTATGTTTTATCTATTGATCATCATCTATCTATCAATTCTATCTTTCTGTTCTAATCATTGGAACAATGCTACCCCAAGCACAGCTAGCTTTGGGAATGTACGGATGAGATTTCTTCAAGGAGTGGTATTTCTCCTGAGTTTGCATGATTTGAGAGGAAATAGTGGGACAGAAGAACCAACAGGAGAACATAGCTGTGGAGTTTGCCTTCTCTTGATAAGACATGATATTCCTTCTCTGGAGAGGACTTATAATCATGTCCTTATTCTACACCAGGTTATCATAGTTTAGATGGACTTTGATTCAGTAAGATGCCAAGGCAGAGATCTTTATACATCTCACATGAGATCTCAAAATGAAGGCCAGGTAGTATACATTGAATACATCCAGAGAGATGAAAGTCCTGCGCTTTAGCCTAATAAATTAACTAGAAAAGTAGATATCTACCACACAGAGCCTATGAAAATAAGATATTACTATGATGATAACAGGTACTCAATGCATTATAGGAAGTACAAGGAAAGCCAAGAGTGAACAGCAGATCAAGTAATTCCTTCTTAATGCAAGTTTCTATCTCACTACAAATGTAGAGTTAAACCAAGTAGACACACTTTGGAAGAAGAATCAGGCAAGGAAATCTTACCCTGGATAAAATGGTCAACTGTTGGTCCTTCATGTATTTTTATTTCTCTCTATCAAAGCCTTATGGCACCTTCTTCTGTTTTTGTAGAGATAGGTTTTCCACTAAGTGTTCTTTGATCTTATTCATGGAGCTAGACAATTTCCATTAATAATGTTCTGCTGCCCTCCTTCAAACAAATACTGTGTTCAAAGGAAAAAACAACTTAAATGTCTAATATATTGCAATATACCATTTTGAGAATCATGAGATAAGTTATTGGTAAATTCTGTGACTAAAGATGAGGATAGTTAATTCAGATAACCCAAACAAAAGTAAAGGCCTCCAGGCTATATATGTATTGACCGATAATTTCAGGGCATGCTAGCATAGGAAGATAATCATGATGAATAGGCTTCCAAACTTAAAGAAAAGCATAATTACAGAAATGAATGCAGGAAATCAAATCATTAGTGCAGCACCTAGACCAGAAAATTCAGTGACACCTAGACCAAACAAACAGTTACGGCCTTTCTACAATAAGGTCAGTTGGTTCTTCTCTAGGTTTGAGACATACTAAACTTCAGACACATGGGAAAACAATGGGGGAAATACAGTTATATCATTACCTTTCCACATTGGTTGCTTATTTATCAATAATGAGACTGTCCAAACTCAAAAATGGAAACTCCAAATACGTATGATAAATGTAGGCTTTATGAGCCACGTTTGTACATGGTGGTTTGACCTACATGTGAGGTCATACCAAACACTAGATTATTTATGTACTTTGGAGTGGGTGTACATATAGAATGGATGTAGGAAAAGATCTTTAGTTTTTTAGGGGAAAGGACAACTGCTAAAATGAATACTTACATTAGTGTTCTCATTTTGAATGACATCAGATTCAAGACTGAGATTGTTTCACAGATATGTTTGATGTATTATACTATCCGCATATTAATATTGAACCCAGGTCAGACTGGAAAACTTTCTGGAGGAAATTACACAGCTATTGATTACATAATTCTTATATATCTAAATGTAACTTTGGTGAGTTGTGTGGCCAACAAACACAGATACCCAAGATAAGCCAAGTCAGTTAGAGTAAATCTGGGATTTAACTGATTTATATACATATATGTGTATATGTACACATATATGTATACTTGTGTGTGTGCTTTTTTCCTATATTTAAAACAAAGTAGATATTGCTCATTTAAAAATTTAAATTTTTTATAGAAAAAGTCAATGGATGAATGAAAAAGACATTTTCATTTCTATATGCCCTTTGAAGCTCTTTATTCCTCACCTGTATTCTCCAATTCTTATACAACATCTAAAACAATACCTTTAACTAGAATTACAACAATGTGCATTAGAAATGGAATTATGGTAGTAACTTACACGAGACAATGGGCTAACCTTCAGAGGAAAGAATTTACTTATAATATGATGAACTGAGACATCATATTTTGAAAAAAATATATTCTTTCATGTGATTTGAAGTTAATATGTAGTGCTTAGGTAGATCATATCCAGTACCTAGACTCATGGGTTCTGAAATAGTCATCATCCTGTGGTGACCAAGGTGGAGTGTTGTCATCCATACTTTGGATGGACACTTTGCTGAGAGCCCCACTGTAATGATACATTTATTACATTAATTTAAATTATGATGTTACTATTCTCCCTACTACCACTGTTAATCCTGCTGCTTCTGTTCCAACATTTATCTTGTGTACTGTCACATATATGACCCTGCATCTTAAGTCTTATAAGCTATGAGTATCTGGTCAATGTTAACGTTATTTGATAAACAGAGAAGTAACAACTCAAGAAGATTAAGGAATTTACCTCCATTATATAGATAGGTAAATTGGAATTCATAGTCAGAAGCTAAGTCACGGAACACAGGGAGTATTTTCCTTTGATTCTCTTCTGTAGTTCCAAAGTATTTCTGAGACATTTAAGAGAAGTCTAGAGACGTGAAAACAGAATACATTCCCTTCGTTTAGGTTCACAATCCTGTCAGATAATTAAATGAAAAACAAGCTCTTTCATGTCTACTCATACAGGCTTAGAAATTAAGCGAACTTACTGCATATTCTATCTTTGTTCTGTTACTGTGACAAACACCATTCCCAAAAGCAATTTAGGAAAGGAAAGGGTTTAATTCATTTCATAACTTATAGCCCATCATTGAAGGAAACCAGGGCAGGAACTCCAGCAAGAACTCTAAGTGTGGAGGAAGGATGCTTGACTGCTCCCTCTCAAGCTCATGCTTAGCTAGCTTTTGTATACAGCCCAGTTCCTCCTGCCTAAGGAGTGGTGTCTCTAACAGTAGGATGAGCCAACTTGTTCAATCAATCAATCAATTACCAAGAAAATTCCCCTCAGAATGACCACAGGCCAATCTGATCTGCATAGTCCTCAATGGAAGCTGTCTTTTCAGGTAACTCTGTGTCAAGTTGACAGGTAAACCTAATTAGGACTCTATGTCTCCTCATTTTCAAAGATTTCTTTTCATCAAAAAAGATCTGGAAACTGGACAGGAGAAGGCACACAACATCATTAAAGTATATATTGCTTAGTTATCACTCATACGTTAACTGTTCCCAGCAAGAAAAGAAAGTTAGAAATATGTGGCTTTATCTGACTAATCTTACTTATTCAGGAAATGATTTTTCCCAGAGGAAATTACTTTCTGATGTATACCCTGTATGAATCAAGGGAACATATTGTAATAAGCAAAAGGGGGTTACCCCAAATATCTAAAGTAAACAGTGTCTTTATTATAGAGGAGTAGAACCCAAAAGTATATAATAGTAATTGTTAATTATGAATAAAATCCACAAATATAAAAGTCATTCAAGGAATGCCACAGATATATATGGCAACAACATGAAAGTACAATGTGATGATGGGCAAAGTGGACCCCTCCTTTAATCTCAGTGCTCTGGAGGCAGAGGCAGAAGGACTTCTGTGACAACTAGGCTAGTCTGATTATAGCTAAAATTACTTCTGGGAGGCATGGATAATGTCTGGCCCCATCCTTCCTTGGTCCCTACACACACAAAATAGTCTTAGTCTGGGACATATCACTTATTCCCCAGGCTGCCTCTGAAGCTGTTTGCTGATACTTTCACCCCTGGCGTGCTGCTCTTGGGTTTTTTTTAATATCTGCTCTAAACCTTTGGCTGTACTTGAAGCACTTCCATACACTCATGGCAGACTCCACTTGTCAAGCAGGTATGATCCCTATATGATCTACAACAGAATTGCCATCCTGGGTTTTCCTAAACTGACATTGTCTGTTTAGGTGGCCTCATGCTAGTTACATGTCTCACTATCCATTGCATTACCCATGTCATTGCCACTACATTTACCAGTCCTATGGGGATAGTCCACCATGTCAAAATTTCTTCTGGCAATACTCTCCCCTAACCCAAACAACATCTTGTATCCTCCTCCTCTGTCCCTACACCAAACCAAGGTACAATTTAGTGAAACTGAAGTCTGTGAAACCAATGAGTGTATTTGGTTTACTTATAGAGCAATAGGTGAGAGTTTACTTACAGGACTGTGGGTGTCTTCCCCTACCCCCAAGGCCACACTGTATCATGACTTTACCACAGCTTCACTGAGAAAGCTTCCCTGTGGCTTCTTTCCTCTGCTCATAGACAACTAGTTTCTCCCCTTCAGGTAACTAGGGCCAACTTGTTGGTTGATAAATGTGATTGACTCTCCTTCCCCTTCTTCTTGTGGAGTCAACCAAATTTGTAATGATTCTAGGCCAGCAGGTGCAATCAAGCTTGGGAGGAAGGTGTCTGTGCATAGCTTGCTGGTGAGAAGACAGTCTTGTGCAACACTGGTCTGAATAGTGAGTTCCAGGTGGGCTGGGGCTATGGGTTACCCTGTAATAAAAAAACAAAAATAACCTCAAAAGCAAAAAATCTGAATGCAATTTGAATTGGGGAACTGAATGTGGGGCAGGCAGCACTCTTGAATCTTCTTCATAATACTCACTAGCTGCATTACTTGTATATTACTTATAATATAACTAATTAATAATTTATAGTCGCTCTTGTTTCAATGATGCAATATTTTCATGAGAACAAGGGTCGTTCATGCAGATTTTAAGACCTTGAAGAATCCTGCCATGAAGTAGATTAATGAACAAATTAGCAAACCTCCCAATTATTAGGTATGCGGTCTTGGACTTTTCTCATAATTAGTTCTCCTGTTTGAGAAAAAGTGGTAAAGAATTTCTGTATTAAAGAAGTATGGTGACTATTAAGCAAACCACTTAGTGATATCAAGGGTGTAAGGGTAAGCATCAGCTGGGATCTGCCTTCTCTATAGATATTATGTATATCTTGGCTATAAGGTCAGTAATTGTAGTCAACACAGTAAGTTGCATGCTTGTCTGAACAGAAGCCCCACTTCCCTCACTCTTTCCTCTGCCATGTGTAAAGAAAGAAAGATTGGGACTGGGATCACAGTATCAGTTTTGATCCATGTCAAAGTCAAATGCAACTGTGACCATGAACAGGAGATTCAAAGCTAGCCACCAAATCACAATATGCAAAAGAGCAAATTGGCCCTGACATAATGATGGTTCAAATTATAATTAGGAACCATACTTGAATTTTAAATTTTACCTTTCCCCCAGTCAGGAGGATATCCATCTGTGATGTGGGACAACCACAATGAAGTGAACCGAGTTCCAGTCAGCCAGTAATCACAACAGTTAACATTCTCTTCTTTTTACGAGGAACATGATTTATTTATAAGAACTGTTCTAACATCTTTTTTGGTGATATGTTTTTTGATTCTTTGAGAACTTCATACAATGTATTTTGATCATATTCAGACACTCTCCACCTTCTCGTCTCAGATCTCCCCATCCCTAAATCCCTACTTCATGACTTTATGTTCTCTATTTTTGAAGGCCTATCAAGCCCAATTTGTTGTTTTCACCACATACTCTTGGGTGTGTGGGTCCATTGGATTACACTCCACTGGAGTGTAATCAACCTCAACACCAACATACCCGCAAAGAAAAACAACTCTTGTTCTTCCAGCAGAGGAAGCCTTAGGTCCTGAGCTCCCCATACCCCATTCCATGCTGGGATTTTGTGTGGTTTGAGTGTATAGATCTCTTATTCTCTGCAAGTTGACCAGTTGAGGATCTCTATGCTAATCACTATCTATTGCACCAGGAAGCTTTTCTGGTGAGGGTTGAGAGCTGCATTAACCTATCGACATACTAATGAGTCAGCAAAAGTTGGCCAATACTATGTCCACTTAGCAGAATTATAGTAGGTTCTCCCCAATAGCCCTTGACCTGTCTAGTCGCAGATCATTGGCTCCAATTGCTACTTGTCTGTCTTCTGTGATACTAAGTTAAGATGCTTGATAAGTCAGGGAGTGTAAAAACATTTTAGGACTGAGTAGATGGCCCAGTTATTAAAATGCTTGCTGTACAAGCATGCAGATCTGGATTTAATTTGCGAAACTCAGCTAAAAAGCCAGGTGTGTGGTGGTGAGTTCTTATAATTCCGACACAGGACAGGTGAAGACGATACAACTCTCGGTGCTCCCTGACTGGCTAGTGTAGCTGAGTCTTCAATATCCAGCTTCAGTGAGATATGATAACTCAAAACAGGGTGGATCCTGATTGAAAAGATGGCTCAGTGGGTGAAGTGATTGCTGTGTAAACATGAGGACATGAGTTAAGCTCCTCAGCACCCATGTAAAAGCTGTAGTGACACACATTTGTAACCCTAGTGCTGCAGTGGTAGAGACAGGCAGATCCCATGAGTTTTCTGGTTAGGCAGTCTAGCCAAAACAGCTAGCTCCAGGTTCAGTAAAAGAGCCTGTCTGAAACAAATAAGTTGGAGGACAGAGGAAGACATTCTATATTGATCTACGGCTGCCATACTTATATCAATTAGCATGTATACCCATATACACACACATACACACATAGTCACACATATACACACATACAGACACATTGATTCACACACATACAAACACAAACCATACAAAAGGCTAATAAGTTGGAGAGCATTTGAGGAAAACACCTGACCTGGACCTCTGGCTTTTTGCACACACAAGAATACATACACCCATACACAGACACACACACACACACACACATGCATGCATGTACCCACGAAAATAATAAAATAAATTTTGCCTTATGACATTTCCATCTTCTGATAAACTTCTTAGACTGTAATTCAGTTATGAGTCAAGGAATGTTTCTATTTGTTATTGAAATAAGTAAGACAGGAGAGCTGTTATTCAGGATAAAACATTGACTATGAAAACATTCACAGAATCACAAAATATGAGCTTTTCAAACTGGACTGAATGAATTGGAAACGTTTCTTAAAGAGTGCTTGGTAGTGAACCAGTGAATGAGAATTCCACTTCACAAAGGGAGAGCAGCAGTGCATTCTTGTCGTAAGGACAGCACATGGAAATTGGCTGGCCTCTCTTCCAGGAGGTCACCATCTCATTTTGTTTTATTGTTTCTACTCTTACTTTCCCCTCCCTCCTCCTCCACACAGTTCATTCCAGTGACCATGAATCCCATAGATATGGTCACATTATTGGCAAAGTCAAGGGTGTTGCAGGCATGGTCAGACTATCAGTCATTTCTGTTGTGTATCTTCTGCTGTGCAGAATTCCTTAATTCAGTTCTTCAAACTCTCATTCTGTTTTCTGCCCCATAGAACATGCACAGTACTGTTCTTTTACCTGACATATTTGAAGGCAGCATATTCCCAGTTTTCATTAGTGAAATCTGCCGTGGTCTTCACAATCCAGTTCAACAGTTGTTCAGTTCATATTAATCATTGTCAAACTAAAATTTTAGAATCGGGTCATTATTTAACTACTTTTTATCTTCAGAGATTAACAGAGGGTATAGCATGTAATAAGGACGTTTGAAAGTTAGATTGTATGACACCTCAGTGATCCAAAAAATCTGGAAAGAATTTTGACTAAAATCTATATATTGCTGACTATTATTTTTATCATCACATTTTGATAAATTATTTGAGGACAGATTTTTAAATAGAATAACATGCATTTGGAAGAATTTTTAAACCTAACTTGTAGCATAGTTTTAACACTATGCATTGAAGTTATTTAACCTTCATCAGGGCTTCAGGTGATATAAATTTTTCTTTGGACCAAAATTCCATCAAGACATAGACATATTTTAAAAAATGAAAATAGGATAATGGGAAAATAACATAATTAATTAAAAACTAGATTATGCTTATTCTCACAATTACAAGAAACAAGTACCATATTTTACAGTATAAATCTCATTGGGTTGGTGTTATCACCTAAGAAAATGGGATGAGATTTGCTGTGATGATTAACCCTCATTCTTCATGTTTCCTGTGAGCAGTGAGAACCAAGCACAGGAAATAAGAAAACTCAAGAGAAAAAGATCCAGGATCCGTGAATTAGCCTCAGATCCTCGAGGCTGAGTATCCTGACATTACAAACTGCAGTTTGACTGAGAATGGTAAAAATGCTGTGAAGAAGCAAACGAACCATTAAAGTCATGTTTTCAAAATGAGAAAGAAAAGAAAAAAAAATCTTTTAAATTGGTGAAGAAGTTGCAGGAATCTGTCATCCTAATGATATATAGCATTTTACTGTAAAGTACGATTTCATTGGGGCTTACAGTGCAACATATAATTCTGCACTTAGAGACTTCAGAAAACATATTAATCTTCCATTTGCTTTCATGTGTCCTTGGTTGGAGAAACACATTTTATTTCAACGCCAACAAAAGCATGCTACAAAGCAGACATACTTGGCTGCCACTAAGAAATGAAATGCTGAATAGAACCATCAATAATTCACATGCTCTGTGTAGAAGGAACAGATTGTTTTACAGTATAAAATGATTTCTACCTTCGTGCTGAACCAATGAATTCTCCTCATAGGTCTCTCTCACTCCTCCTTCCTTGGATAGTTAGTGTACAAAATACATCTTGTTTCTGTCAAATGCTTAGCTATGGTGGACTATGTTTAGATTTAGCCTTATCATGGCCATATTAATGGTTAGTTTATAAAACAGTGCATAATAGAAAAACAAATTATGTAAATACAACAGCAGTTAAATCCATTTCTTAATCATCAGTTTATATATGGAGATAAGTCTTAAGCTATGGTATATGACAGAAAAGATGTAAGACAAAATATTAAGATGATCTGGTTGGATTTTCTTTCTATCAGTCAATAGCTCTCTTTGTTCATACCACATTGACCTTTTTGTTAGAATTAAAAGATTTCCAATGCAGTTAAAGTGAGGTGGAATTTTTATCTAAGTAGCATCTTGGAAAAATTACTGTCTCAACAAATAAACAAAGTTCAGAGTAGCATAAATAACATGTGATAAGTTCTATCAGAGAATTTCTGCTTGGGACAAGTACGTGCAGGAAGCTTCAGGTAGAGTGTTTCTTATCAGGCCTGATTCAAACCTATAGAAACTCTGGGGTTTGCAGTTTGCTGAGGTTAATGAAGAAGCACCTTGATTTGAACTTGGAGTTAGTTTGCTACATGAACATGTAAAATAATACTATAGCATTATGCATTCCTTCGTAGCAGTTTATTGATGAGCAGTGAAAGTGTGAATTCTACAATCCTGTGTCATCATCTCAAATCATAACTAGGCCATTGATAGAAAACGTTTTGTTTTCAGAGGGAGGACACAACACATGCAAAAGTTCCACTGGGACCAGAACTGCTGAGGGTTTTTCTCTATTTCTCTTCTATATGCTAAGAATTTGATATAGTATTACATAACTGTGCTTTTATATTCATATTAAAACATAACACTAAAGTGCCATTCCAAATAACAGATAAATGTCCCAGAAAGGCTTTGCTAATGGAGATCTTATAGGATCATCTAACGTATGTACTCTCATCTTATTTTCCATTATCATCGTCACCACACTATGCTGCTCAGTGACAGACTCCATGGATTTTGAGATCTTCTTGGTAGGAAACTCATTCTTGAAGCAGAAGAGTGAAGATGTTAGCAGTCCTCAGCAGTTAGGGGGCAGTGATGTAGGAATGATACAGGTCAGTGGGGCAGGGTGTGCCTCGGTATGAAGAACAGACTGCCCTCATGCATGGCACAGGAGATGGCCTGAAGGGTAGAGGGAGGCAGGCTTTCTTGTAAAACCGAAGCCCTGGTGGTATCTTCTCCTACCTGTGCCTCAACATTGCCTTTAGTCTTATCTTTGAAAATAAATAAAACAAACTTCACTTGAATTCCTGGCCTTTTTATCTTTTGCTTCCCCTTTAAACATTCTTTTCAGTAATGAATGCTTTGTTTCTTGCTGGCACATGTTCTTAACAACTGTTCATTGCTCTTGTTAGAAACATTTTCCACCCTTCTGTGTCTTGAGTGTTGCAGTGTGGGCTGGAGGTGGGGTAGACATCATTCTCTTTCACCTTAGCAAGTTTTGCCATTGGAATCCTGCAATAAGAAATTATTTGAGAAGAGAAAGGTCAGCATAGTCCTTCTTAGATTTTTTTTTCTTTCTTTCAATCTTGAACCCATTTCTCTAGCGCTGATGGGATTTCTACAGCTATAGCTCCCACTGTGAATCATTCTCTAAGATTATTGTTTATATCTATGTGTGTATGTGCTCTCATATTTATTGTTTTGTGTATGTATGTATGTATATATTCATGTGGAGATCAGAAAATAACTTTAGGTGTCATTCCATAGGTGTTGTCCACATTTATTTTAGATGGGCTCTCTCACTGACTTTGAACTCAACATGTAGTCTTGGCTGACTGGGCTCAGCACTGCAGAGATCTGTCTGTCTGTATCACCACAGATGTGATACAATGCCTCACCTGTATGTGTGTATGTGTGTGTTTATGCTATATGTACACATGTATATACCTCCAGAAGCCAGAGAAAGATGTTGGCTATCTTACTCTACCAGTTTCCACCTTAGTCTTTTGAAACAGGATATTTAATTAATCTGTAAATAGCTAGTTGCCAGTAATTTCCAGATATGCTCTTTTCTTCTTCCTCTACAGCACCAGGTTATAGACACCTGCAATGCCCAGCTTTGATTTTTATGTGGATGTATGTCCGGTCTGAACTTAGATCCCGTTATTTGCTCAGCAAGTGCCCCCCTTATGTACTGAGCCATCTCTTCAGCCACCATTAACCTTCAAAAACGTAGATTTTGTGGAATCGAATTCAAGTTCTTGTGTCTTAAAGCAAGCATTTTACTGACTAATCTATCTCCCTAACCCCCAAGATCTTTGTTTTCAAAAGCTTCTAAACCATGATTTCTATCTTTGTTTTTTGAGATCTGGTAGTGACGGTAGCTTTCTATAGAGCTTTTCAGCTCTATAAATGTTTCTTCTATTAAAATATGCTCATTTGAATTACTGGAAGAGATTCTTTTCTGCCAGTGTTCTGAAAATCTATACTACAAAACAATACTAAAAATCTTTTTTTTTTTTAATTTTCCTTTGTAAGAAGCACCTTACTTTGGCAAAGGCAATCCATTCTCTGATCACCTTTTCCTGCAGCCATACAGAGTAAGGCTCTAGTGAAAGAAGTATTATATTTCACATATATCACATCCTAACATGTGACAGATGTTCACTGTCATAAAGAAGCCCACTCGCATACACAGCTAACAAGGTGTGTCAAATATCCCAATGTACTTTAACATATATTACATTCAATGAAAGAAAATTGTATATTTTCTCAATTTTGTAAACTCTGGAGCTTTCCTCTGCTATATAAACTCTTTCCCAAGATAAAGAGGACATGTTGAAAACAGTTTCTCTTACCTACATGGCCAGTGTGTTCTTTCATCTCAGCAATCCCAAGTGAAGACAGTATTTGGACGCTGTAGCCCAGTCAGCCAAGACCTGTATCATTCCCCTAACTGCTGAGGACTGCTAACATCTTCACTCTCCTGCTTCAAGAATGAGTTTCCTACCAAGAAGATCTCAAAATCCATGGAGTCTGTCACTGAGCAGCATAGTGTGGTGACGAGGATAATGGAAAATAAGATGAGAGTACATACAAGAAATGAAAATGAATGGAAGGACTCTGAAAATAGGGAGGTATATTTTTATGGGTAGACAATTATTTGAAGGTGAATTTACATTTAACATTTGCACAAAGATATGCCATTGTTGTTTCCTTTTATCTTTCTACTAGAAGAAAATCTATTGAAACAATGTGCTAACATAAAGAAAAGATTGTAAGGGTCTTTTATTGGCATGTAGGACTTAGTCCATTTGATGAAAGTTTGTGCAAATGATTGAAATATTGAAACAATGAAGAAAGAAAAAGAATCCAAAGTTCTCTACGAAGTGTCTTCCATGGCATCTGCAAAGAACCTTTATATTTCATGATTTACTTAGTAGTTAAATTATAAGATACACATTTCACAGTAAAATGTTGTCTACTAAAAATGTGAACTCACTTGATCAAATCAAAGAGGATACCTCTGGTATTGCCAATAGACACATTTAGAATGAAATGCTATGTAATGACTATAAGTAAAATAAATTAAAAGTCATAGGTATATTAGAGAAACAGAAACACGAATAAAATGATAAGCAATGGAATTCCACATAAACTAAAGAAATGCCTAAACAGTGGATCAAATCCAGGCCAAACACCAAGCCAAACTATACAGATACAACACAAAATGGGAAACAAATTCCAGATCATATAAATTAGCCAACATCAGCGCATAGAAGACATCAGAATTTGACAAATTTATATGATTTTAAGATGATAAAGACACACAAAATTACACTTTATAGTTGACAAGTATGACCAAATTCATATTTGTTAGATTTTAGACATGACAGAATGAATATATTTCATATTTGTACCAAAAGTTTTCAAGCATTAAATGAAATATTAGTTATACAACCGACGATAAAGTGAAAAATCAATATATTTCACAAAACTTGCAACATTAGAGGCCACATTTTGGAAGTTAAAAATCAAAATGCAGAATGTTTTAAAAATAAGGGATCAGGGACCATTGCAGAAGAGGAGGTGGAAAGATTGTCAGAGTCAAGGTTGGTGCCTGAACATTAGGAAACAGAGCCTTTCAGGCCTTTTTTTCCTTTCAGGGCAGGAATTTATCTCATATGAACTTGCAACAATGGTGACAGCAGGCAGGCATAAGATCTGTGCTGACTCAGTCAGACCAAAATCCAGCATAGAATTGGAGAAATGGGCAGCAGGTCCTAACCCTAGTTGATCTTTTGGCAACTGATTACTGAGGAGTGAGGAAGAGCAGACATTCTTTAAGGAAGTGACTCCAGATAGGCTGAGCAGACTCCAGTGGATGAACTTGCACTGGGCAGCATCTGGGTACAAATGATTGACTGGATAGGACTTAAAATATATGACAGAACGCATTAAAATCTGGTGGAGGGACTACGGAGGACATGATGGGCAAGGGGCTCAAAATTTGATTAAGATTTATTGTATGAAATGTATAAAACTTAAAATTTTTTAAAATAAAATATACTTCAAATGTTCTACAATGCAAATAACTTACTAAAGAACTATATATAAATCCGTGCTTTTATGTCATTTAGAGATTTTAAAATAAAATTTATTTAAAGGCATACTTGGAAGAAAAATTAAAGCTTTGGATTATAGAATTAATAGGTAAAAGATTACTAATCGAGTTCATATTAAACCAAGGAAAATTTAGAGGGAAAAAAGTAACTCCTTGAAATGCTTGTCTACAAAAGATCTTATTTTATTTTATGCACAAAATTAACAGAAGAAATAAGCAACCATATCTCTTGACTTCTGCTTTGTAGTTAATGTGGGCAACACCCAGAGAAAGCATGAGAAATGACCTTAGTGTTTTCCAGAATGCCCTTCCCTGACACAGCATCAGGGTTTGAGCGGTTAGAACACACTGCTCCTACAAGACATCCAATTCTATAGATCTCTGTGCTCTGTTCTGGAATTGCTGCTTTTCCTTTCTCCTTGTTCTTAAAGTATAATGACTCCCTAACTAAGTCTGGAACAAGCCACCTTCCTTTGATATTTTCCTCAGTAGGATTCGCACCTTTGCCAATGATATTTCAGCCATACACATCAGGGTGTGCTGATTTACCTACTGCTGTTTTATTTCCACAGTTTTATTAATTTTATTTCCCTGATAGAACTCATTTTACTTAGTTGAAGGTGATCCATCCATAGATTCATGTATGGTCATCAGGATTACTTTATTCCTCTGACAGCATAAATGGCTAAGAGGCACATATATACGTTATTAAGTTGGGTCACAAGGAACATGCAAAGACATTCTGCTGGACTTAGAAGTAAATAAGCAACCTGTTACTGCTAGCATAAATTCATTCCTGGTTGGCTGAAAGCCTGATACTTCTGTCATTGCATGGGAAATCGCCTGGTTAAGAATAATAGAAGAGACAAAAACAGAACTGAGGGCAATGTATTGTTCATGGTATAATTTGCTCTATGTTTAGTCATGCCTGCAACTTCATTATCACTTATCCAGTAAGATTCTTGAGCTAAGACTCATGACTTCTTGTCTAATTTGAGCTGAAGCCAAAGATTCTTTTCAGTCACATAACCCTTCAGCCCAATTGGTGACTTCATTTCATGTAAGCTGGCTGTATACGTTATGGCTTTGTGTGATATACTGAGATCTCAATATGAGATAATAGTGAATGTCTATTCAGCAGATCTATTTTTATCAATCTATCTACTCTATCCATATATATATATATATATATATATATATATATATATATATAGTCACAAAATCCGGCCTGGTCTACATAGCAAATTTCTCCAAAGGCAAGCTGGGTCTACAGGTAGATGCTGTCTCCAAAAGAAAACAAGAAAGAAAAAGAAAAGAAGAAAAGAACCCACAGACTTGCCCACAGGCCACTCTGATGGAATCATTTCTTCAGTGGAGATTCCTTCTTCCCATGAATGTTGAAGTTTGTGTCAAGTAGACATAAGACAGAAAATAAGTAGATCAAAACAACATTTTTCACTAAGCAAGGCTAACATAAAGTGTGAGAATTACTTGCTTAAATTATGCTTGGATATGTAAGTATTGTTTTGCAGGGAATATTAGGATATATATATATATATATATATATATATATATATATATCACAATCATATCTGAATAGGGCTTTGTTTTCTGTAATAAACATTTTGCATATTTGACATTAGGCATATACTTCTTTTAGTAATCAGAAAACATATTGTCTATGAAGGAATTACTGTTTGAAATGTACAAGATCTTAAGGAAAGCAATACTGGAGCTCTGATCATCCTTTGGAGATAAACCCTGGAAAATTCAGTGTTCTTCCCCTGGATTGTTCCTCTACTCTGGATACATACCACCCAATATTGATTCAACCTGACTTGCAGTTGTTGAATTTTGAAAATGACATGCAGGAAGCATAGCTGCTTTCCTGAAGATTCTAGTCTCCAGAAAGGATGAATGCCTGGGTATTATTCACTTTGCTGTGTTGAAGCTTTGTTATGTTATATGATGCATTGAAGAGGCTCTTGGAAAATCTACCAGGCTGTTCATTGCCTCAACTACAGGAGTCCAGTGCCAGCAGAATCTCTGCGGAGTCTTTACTTTTATGAGGAGGCCTATATAAATGGAATGAAGTATTCTTCTGTACCTTCTTCTTGGCAGGTAGCCTAACAAATGAAGGTCATGCTTGACTGCTTGTAAAGAAAAGAAGATATTTCCTCAGTACTTGTGAAGGTCAGCATGACTAGGTACACATTAGTCACTAACAGGTAACAAGGAAATGTGAATAGCTGGCTGGCCAGGATCTGACTCCCTGACAGGTTTATTCATTAAGCACTTATAGATGCTTCTGAGATGCTACTGAGTACTTGGTAAGCAAAGGTAAGATCGCCATCACTCATTGCACAGGAGGGTCTTCATGAACAGATAAACATGAAGAAATGAAGTCCAAAGTGTTAGGGTCCTAGTAACAATGAGACAGTAACATTTGTGCGATTGAGTTTATCATTGGATAGGAAATATTATATTCTTATTTGCATGTAGAGATAGCAACTTTTAAAAAACAGTAATAAGCTTTTGTTAGTAGTAGTACTTATATCATTGCTACCACTTCTCCGTATTTTATAAACACTAAAGTGTTTATGACTCATTCAAGGTTACATAGTATCAAGAAGTTCAGGTAAACGCCAAAGTTTACAATTCTAATTCCAGATAACCTAAGGTGGGAGCTACTAACAAGCGTCAGAATCCAGGGTTTTAACAGCTCAGAGGGGTGATCAACCACAGAGAAAAGGTGAAGTTTTGATGAAAGAAGTGAGTGATTAGGTCTGTCTTGTAAAAAAAAAAAATTGTTTCCAAAATATGTAGCAAAATTGAAATTGTTAAGAGACTGGGGAAGGGAATCCAAGCCTCATTTACTGTCTACATCACAGATTGCGAAGAGGCAGCACTACAGAAACAGAAAGCTCCTACCGATGTAATTTGTTTAATCATCGCCATCACCAAAGATACGTCTTTGGTGGCAGCACGTCGGGAATGTGTGCAGGCTCCTCTGCCGGCCATCACCACGACAGCCCATAAGTCCTCTCTTTGGTACTCAGTTTCCTTCATTCTGTTGTTTCATGTTTAATTAGCTGTCTTAAAATTTAATGTACATAACATAAGTTGCATCCATTTACGGTGTAAAACTCTTCAGTTTCTACAGACGGAGACAGGTATAACTGTGCCATTGCCCAGATGCAGAGGCTTTGCAAAGTCCCCATCAGTCTCCACAAGCAGTCTGCCTTTCATCCTGCATGCAGTCCTGGCCACTGACAGTCCTACAGCAGGTTAGATGCTGTGCAATCATATATAAATCGAGTCTAGTCGCACAGCCATCTTTAGTCTCTGGGCAGTAACATAATGACCTTCACTTTAATGTGTGCTTACTTTCACCTTGAGTTCATTCTCTGTTTTACTGAGTGAGAGTTCCCTACCATAAATGAATTATTTGCTGTCTTTGGCCATTGGGGAAAGACTGACTGAGTAATGGGCATATTTATTCTGAGGAACACATGCTCTCACTTCTGAAGGAATACATTCCTTAAGCTTTCAAGGAAAATGTACTTATAAAATTTTAACTTTTTCACCAAAAAAATAGATAGTTCAGTGAGTCCCCACTGTTACAAACATTGACCTTTGTCAGTTTTTAAAGTCTTTTCTGTTAAGAATGAAACATTTATTCATACAGTGTGGTAACTAATTTTAAATTTCTAATTTTGCAAGGTTTTGTTTTGAGTTACTTTTATATATTTTTGTTTGTTTTAAATGAGTCTCACATTACTTTTAGGTCAATGTCAAATGATTACCCATTGTACTATCCTTCTGGGCATGAAATCATTTACAGATGGTATTTTTACGCATAAACCTTTAGCTACCCATAAGTGATGTATTCTCATCAACATCCTAGGAAATAGGTATTAGATGTCCCCATTAACACCTAGAAGCAAAAGCTAGCTAACAAGAAGTAGAAGCTGGGACTGGAGTGGTAGCTTATCGGTTAAGAGCACTGGCTGTTCTTGCAGAGGACCTGGGTTTGATTCCCAGGACCCACGTGGTGGCAAACAGCACTCCATAACTGTAATTTCCGAGGATCTGACACCCTCTTTTGACCTCCATGGGCACTGCACAACATAGGTGCACTTCCATCCACAGAGGCAGTACACTCACACTCATAAAACAAAAAATTTTAAAATAGCAGCTACGCCATAACCGTAATAAAAGCAGATGGGATATAAATCAAACACATATTTGGCTAGAAATCAGTCTTGTCCACTGGAACATTTAGGAAGATGGAGTATTTGCATAAAAAAATAAAGATCTAGAGAAAGGACTGTGTGAGTTCACTTAACTTTAACAGCGGATGCTGGCTGTTTGGTGACAATGAGAGGCTTTACTAGCCCATAACTCTGGAAGATGAACTAAGGAACATAGTGCTGATCCTGGTGAGGATCCTCTTTGATGTGTCCCACCATGGCAGATGGCATTGCACTTGGCGGGAGCTACAGTGAGAAGGAGAGGTTATACAACAGTGCAGGAAGCCAGAGTATTATTCAGGAGTCAGACCCACTGTGTTATAATATCCTACTCATAGCTAGTCGGGATCACTAGAGTAATAATATAATGACAGCTTCTGCAGAATTAAGAAAGTCCCACCAACCCTACTTCATAAAGTCTGACCTCTTAAAGACTTCTGAAGACCGGTATTCCAACTGAGAAGTCTTTGAGGTAATGCATGAAAGCCACATCCAAATTGCAGAAGTCCGATGTAGAGAGATGGCTGTAGCCATTACTGAGTTTCCTTGCCATCGTGGATAAGCAGAGACAGGAGCGTTATTAATGTGTTCAACATGAAAGAAACATTCTGCTAAAGATATTAGAATGGAATATTTTGCAAAAGCTTTCTTTTCCTACAGAAGCTCTCAATTTGTGTGTTATTTTTATTTGATGTATTAATGCATTTTGAATAAATAAAAACTGGAATTATGTGCCTCCCACAATTTTCCTAGTCAATTTTATGCTATTTGATTCTAGTTTTCTATGAAAAATTACTGCTTTTTACCTATATTTGAAATTAGCAAAATTGGGGTTAAAGTGTAGAGAAAGAGACAGCTATCAAAACAGTATAAATTCGGAACAGAATAAATGCTGCCCAGATCTACTCGGAGAGCATGTTAAAGTGTGTTTTTGAGACGGGTCTCCTTTCAGCTCTTCCAGGCTGTTGCCAGGATGTCTTCAGTCTCATGCCACCGCCTCTTGAGTGTTGGGATGAAGAGCCAGAGCTCCACACAGCTGTTTCTACATCAGCTTTTGATGCATGCTTATTCTACAAACACCTCTGACTATCAGCATAATACAACTGGACAAAAACGCCTGGAAAGGAGGGAAACTAAAAGTTCTCTGATCTTTATTTCTGTGCCTTTATTTTTTTCTTTTTTATTAATATTTTTATTAATTCCAGAATTTCATACTATGTGTTTCAACCATGTTCAGACTCCCTGTCCACTTTACCATCCCTCCCTACTAACCCCCCTTCCTTGATTTCATGTCTTCCATTGCTATCTATATATTTTTGTTTTTGTTTTCAAAGGGTTTAACAATTTCAGTCTGTGCCTCCCAAGTTTTCCTGGGTGAGGGTCCATACCCTGGACTCTGTTCAGTCTACCAGATGTCACACCACTGAGGAACACTGACTCTCCCTCTCCCAGCTTCCGTCAGATGCTGATAGATCTGAAGCTATAGTTGGGGCTTCCTGCCCACCTCATCCAATGCAGAGCCCTTCTCTAGCTTGGGGTTCACAGGTCTTTCACATGCTCCTATAAGGGCTGTAGGTCCATATGGGCAGCTATCCTGTACTGTTCAGACAAGGTTTCCACCTCTGGCTCTCACCATCTTTCTCTGCCCTCTTCCACAATGATCCTTGAGGCTTGGGAGGAGAGTGTGTGACGCAGATGTCTTATTATGAGCTGAGCACTCCATGGTCACTTATTCTCACCATGTTGATCATTTGTGTGTCTCTGTGTTAATGGCCATCTACTGCAAAAACCTTCTCTGTTGAAAGCTGATAAATCTACTAATGCATGGGTATAACGGCAAGTCACTGTGAGTTACTTTAATATTTTCTATTTAGCAGAATGATAGTAGTAGGTTCTGTCCTATGGCCTGTGATCTCTTAGAAACATGTTCTTGCCCTGATAACAATGTCAGGTATGGACTCCATGTTGTGAAGCCAGTTTTAAATTCCCTTAAAATTCAATTAGAAGGTGATTGGTTGCTCCCATAATTTCTTTGCCACTTTTGGTCACATTTTGCCGTCATTTGCCAAAGTAGCTAGCAGGGTTCACAGCAGGGCAAGTCTGATGATTACCTTCTTTGTCAGAAGCAGATATAGCACCTTCTAGTACTTTGAAAGCTACCCAAGAGATATAGTTTCAAGGTCAATGCCAGCTTGATTTTTTTCATTGTTTTTTATTCAACTGAAATGTAAAGTGATTTCAGCAATAGGGTCTTACCAACCGGTCCTGGTGTGTAACCAAATGCAGTGGCCATAGCCAGTACTGTTTGGGGATCTCTGTGGTCAACAACTTGAAAAAGAGGAGGTCCTGGCATTGACATTTCATTTATTACCTGTGTTGTCTATTGGGGCCATTGAACTCATTGATGTAGCAGGTACGTTTAAATCCCCATGGAGCTAGAATTGTAAACAGTTGTTTGTTACCATGTGGTGCTAGAGATCAAACCCAGGTCCTCTGTAAGAGCTTCCAGTGTTCTTAACCACGGAATCATCTCTTCAGCTCCGCAGTTCAAAATTTTAATTAGGTTGTTTTTGTTTTCTGTTTTGTTTTGATTTTTATATATCCTAGATACTGTCTGACGTGTACCTGCTGAAGTTTTGTTCTCCCCATTCTATAGGTATCCTCTTCTCTTGAATGATGCTATCCTTTGAAATATGGAAGCCTTTTAGTTTACAAAGCCCCGTCTGTCAACAGTTGGTCTTAATGCCCATGTATAGGGGTCCTGTTCAGAAAGTCCTTTCCTGTGCTGCAAGTTCCATTGCATTCCCTGCTTTCTCCTCCATCACATTTAGGGCATCAGGTCTTATGTTGATGTCCTTGATTAATTTGAAGCTGATGTTTGTGCATTGTAAGGGAGGAGGCCATGATTTATCATCAAGTGCATGACTCAGAAAAGAAAGTAACATCTATAAAAGGGGAGACGATGTGACAAATCTCTTTCTGTCCTCACATCTCTTACATGATGACAGAGGCCTGTTTCAGTCTGAATTGAAAATATGGCCCATGCGGTAGCTTATGCCCTGATTCCTCAGTGCAGACAGCGCTCTTACCACACAATTGATTTGAGGGTTGGTCAAATTTCACAGGTCATGGCTCCATGGAATCTCTGCTCAAGAGAGGTTATTGTATGTACATTATTCTAGTGAAGTAATAAGTAACCCTGGTGACTTGCATTCATGAGTTATGCTTGTCTTATAGGGTGAGGCTTGGGAAACACATTTTCTTTAAAATTTTTTATTTATTCTTTTTATTTTATTTTATGTGTTTGAATGTATCGTCTGTATTTATGCAAGAACACCCATGTCCTGCAATGCCTTTAGAGGCTAGAAGCAGGTGTTGGATTCCCTGGAACTGGAATTACCAATGGCTCTTAACTGCTGTGTGACTGCAGAGACCCAACATGGGAATGATGTAAAAGCAGCCAGTACTCTTAACTACTAAGCCAACTCTCCAGCCCCACAAACTTATTTTCAAAGACAAAATTATTAAGAATTTGACAACACTAATAGAATGGAGTCCTTTTAAGCAACAGACCTTGTGTGGCTGCTCTGGTAGAACCTCAGTGGAGTAAACTATTGAGAAGTAATGAAAAAATGCAATAAGTTCATTTTTTTACAAATATAATTTTTACTTATTCATTCACTTAATCAGTAGTTCCTGAAGATTGATACTGCCTCAAGTATTGCTTTAGATTCTTGGATTATATTGATGTACAGGAGGAAAATATTCTTTTTTCATAGTGTTTTACTTTACATATTTTGAGCAGTCAAGTAGACAATAGAAGTTGAGAAATTTATTTTTATTGAAAAAAATGTTAATGGGAAGAGTATCACTGCAAACAACCAGGAGCCTGGGGATGCAGTTCAGAGCCTGAGTGTTTGCTTAGAGTAAATGAGGCCCTGGATCCTTACCCAGAGTCATCAAAGATAAATACAAATGCAAATTTAAAATTAAGAGCACAATTCTATGATTAAAAAAAAGAAAATCATTGAATGAGTGGATTTTCCAAAGATGATTGGTGCTCATTGGAATCCACTAAATGTGCAAATGAGGATCAAAAGCTTTTAGATTGTTTTGAATCTTTTCCTGGTTTAGAATGCCAAAACAGTTAATCAAATTATTTAGTTAAAGGACTTTTACTGTGCTTGTTGGTTTGTTTGTTTCTTTCTTGGCAGTCTACGGAAGCACAAACCTCTAATTGAATTTGTCCTAAATTTCCTGTGTGTTCTGGAAAAATGAACAAAATGCAACTCCTAGTTTTCCCTCAGAAATGTGTGACTGAAAAGGGACCAATTCTGCAAGTAATAAATCACTGACTGTGGTAGCTATTTCAGCAAATGCATTTTTGAACAAGATGAGACATTAAGAAACTGCCTGTCTTAGCAGAAAGCACGGACACAACAGCTTCACCTACCAGGAAGTCCCCCAGCCTCTGTATAAACCCAGTTAACTCAGGCCTGTCTAAAATGGAAAATGCCAGATCTCAGCTACAGCTTCTGATTCAGGAGGTCGGGAGTTGGCTTGAGAACACGTGTTACCTACAAAGACCTTGGTAATGCTGATGCTTACGGGCCTATTGTCAGTAGACTTCTCTGTTGTAATTTAGAAGACAGAAAGTTTAAAGTTGTGTGGGTTTCCGAGTTCACCCTGCCTTGTGCTTAAGACCAAAATATTATTGTTGTAACCTGAGGAAGAGACTTGACTGATATTAAAAACTGTCATTTCTAACTTTATCTCTTTATTCAGACTGTATGTGCTTGCATGTTCTCATGTGCATGTTTGAGGTGGTGTGTTTATGTGTGTGTGTGTGTGTGTGTGTGTGTGTGTGTGTGAGGGAGAGAGAGAAAGGGAGAGAAAAGGAGAGAAAGGAGGAGGAAGAACAGGAACATGAGGAGGAGGAGGAGAAGGAGGACGAGGAGCAGGGGAAAGAGAGGGAGGAGGGGTGAGGAGGAAAAAAGGGAAGAGGAGGAGGAGGAGGAAGAACTATCTCCAAAGATTTCAATGAACTCACACAGTTGCTATTTGTTAAATGAAAGAATAAATAAAGGTTAATTTAGCAAAAATATTGTAGATGATCTTGTACAAGATAGAAAAACATGATATGTCCTCCAGGGAGCCTGTCCAATGCTTTATTGCTTTTCTATTTAGAGTATGTTATGATCATTCGAAGGGCATCTTTCTAGTTGCTTTTAGAAAAGAAAAAATTTAATTTAGGAGAAGTCAAATGAAATATCTTGGGGCACATAGAATAACAGCTTTGCCAGTACTTGAAATGAGAGTTCCTTGAGTGGAGCTTTTCCATGGGAAAGTTTTAAATAACCTAAAATAAGAAGTTTGACTCTTAGATATGTTTTCATGTACTCAGAATTGTTTGCTGTGAATAAAGATGTTATATTTTTTTTTCTTCCAATGATATACTTCTCAGAAGCAGAGGGGTGACATTTTAACAGTAGGTTATGTTAGAGTGAAAGGCATGCCGCAGGAAGTGACGTTCAGCGATTACTACCCAGAAGCAGGTAGATGGAAAGATTGTTGAGGAAAGCAGTGTAGACCGAGGGAGGCACTCAGTTCGCGGGCCACTCTTAGCACATTTCTTTTGTTGCTTCATAGTAAGACTTTACTTCTGATCATGTAAGCGATGAACTACTGGTTGACTATGTCTCAGTCAATTAAACTTCTAGTAGTGTGAGATAATTCATGCACACAAAAAAAATTTAAGTTTTTCTTCTGAAGGTTTAAAATATTTGTGTTGACAAATGAAGCTTATTTTTAATGCATGACTTCTTTAAAATGTTAATTTATAAAGTCCCTATTGGTAATGTAAAATATAATTTCTGCCTCTGTGTGTGTGTTTTCTGTTTGTTTGTTTGTTTGTTTGTTTTTGTATTTTTGAAACAGGATCTTCCTACAAAGCCCCATTTGGCTGGAACTCAGGGTAACTGAGGGTGATTTTTGGTATGAGAACCCCCTAAGCAAGCTTCCCTAGTGGTAGACTATAACAGTGCACCCTCACACCTGGATTGTGATACACTGTTTGTAAAAATATATATATAAAAGATATATATATATATATATATATATTTGTCTGTTGGAATTGCATACATGAATACTATATTTACATAACGTTCATCCCTCCTCTCTGCCTCCAAATCCTCACATATAGCTCTCAACTATGTAAGTGCTTTTTAATTTCAATTTTTGCCCACACACACATATAAAACCTATTGAGTCTATTTAGTGTTCTTATATGTACTTGAGTTTAAGGCTGACCACTTGTTAGGAGATAATGAATTAAGAAGCTCAAACCAGAGAAAACAGATTCCTGCTCTCTCAGCAATCCCAGTTGCCTGCAGTTCTTTGTCTGGAGGTGGAACCATGTAAAATTTCCACTCTCCACATTGGCATGTGTGCTTGGTGGTGCTCTCATTATGCAGGCATTGTCTAGGTAACCATGTTGTTAAGAATTCATGGGTACAGCTCCCATGTTCTGTCTAGAAGAAACCATATAGTAGCAGATGTCCTGATCCTCTGCTTCTTACGGACCCTCAGTTCATCAGAATAACAACTAGATTGTTAAAAACTCAATATATTCACACATATATACTATAAATTAAGGAACGTTGCTACTAATCAAAGGAGAAAGTTAAGATTCATATTTTTCCTTCTTTCTAGGTGTGGATATATATTATTGAAAATCATTATACCATATTTACTTACCTTGTATATTGATAGATTTAATACAACTAAAAATTTTAGAAAATCCTGTACAGTTCCATTTTCAGTGTATCGATATAACAAGTTCTTTGTTAATTATGTATAATATATTATATGTGTACATATGTGCATATGTGTGTGTATGTACCACACACAAAATTGGTTCCCAGCACCCAGTCAAGTGGCTTGCAACTGCCTATAACTCTGGTTCCAGGGCATCCTGTCCTCTTTTCCGGTCTCCATTGGCACCTGAGCTCACAGGCACATACTCCAAGAGACACATATATACATATAATTAAAAAAAAAACAGTGAAACTAAATCTTAAGAAGTGATTTCAGCACAGTTGATTTATTTGAAAGGAACTCTGAGAGGCACAGAGGAAGTGAAATCCTAGTCTCTTTGCCTTGCCAAGTTGTTTGCACTGTGTTTTGAACGAGGTGACATGTAGTCGTGGAACATGAGGATTCAGAACACCTTTGATGCCCTTCCCAAGACCACAGGAAGGTTTTACATTTTAGTCAAGCATAGTTAGCAAGGCAAATTTTATAATTTTTTAACAAAATCAGAGGTGAAAAATTCCATGAACTTCATGTACCATTAAAATGTAAATCTTTTCCTGGTTGTTGGAAGGATTTTAAGTCATGATTTAGTGCTTATCTAAATGTCAAATTAATTACTTGCTTACATAATGTACTGGGCAGAATTTTAAAACAAATGTTTTCTGGATGTGTAGTGAAACTTGGTAATAGGAAGGATATAAATGGAAATGCTGTAAAGTTTCCTAGATCTTCGATGTCTCTACTATTATTGAGGCATTTGAGGAGAGAATTTTGATAGAGACTTTCTTGAGTTTGTTAAGCTGAAGACCTAGCAGGGAAGACAGAAATGCTGTCTGGCCCTCTGGTTCCCAGTCTTCATTTTCAGTCTCTCAGGTTGCCCTAGTTCTGAGTCTTGATTTCTCTTATTTCCTTTCCTAAGCTTATTTCATTTGATCAAAGTCATCTCAATGATTTTATTTTAATTAACCTTATGGATTTAGAGGATGAAGTGTATTATGTGCATCTCCTTAAGGAAAATATTTGCAGACTCTAAAAAACCCTTATTCTATGAGAATTTGCTATCTCCAAGTCTTAGATTTTCTACATCTACTGAATATTAAGTTTTCTGTAGATAGAGCTTGCAAATCAGAAAAGCTATCAGTGTAGCAAATCGCTGAAAGCTCTTTGGCAGATCATCACTAATAATGGATTCTAAATTCATGTTGCATATTATTAGAAATTATGCAAATCATATTATGTAAATTGCCTTATGAAATGAGGTGTTTTGATAAAAACAGTTAATTCTCTTTTTGT
This sequence comes from Eospalax fontanierii, assembly GCA_035773235.1. Taxonomy (NCBI): domain Eukaryota; kingdom Metazoa; phylum Chordata; class Mammalia; order Rodentia; family Spalacidae; genus Eospalax; species Eospalax fontanierii. The sequence continues at coordinate 72,086,235 of CM069533.1, forward strand.
TGCATGATATTAGTGGTGTTTAGGATAAACACATTCAAATCTATCAGCTTCCTGTTAATTTATGAAAGCTAGTTAATCAACAAAAATAAGTTCTCTACTGGTATCTTCAAAGCTCTGAGACGTTAACCTAAATTCTTTTTGCATTAGGTTTTTATTCCACTAAAATAACAGTGCTTCATTTTATATACTCTGAAAATTTTTCTTATCAGGTTTGTGATTTAAGCATATTTAAAGATGAGACCTTCCTATTAAGGATGTCTTTGTCCAGATTTTGTTCTTAGAATTAGATGGATGAAGGTGTATATTCACCAAATATCTGTGGAGGCAGAGAATTGAGTGAACTTTACATTCAAGAGGTGTGACATGTTCAACAGGAAGGGTATGTGTCCAGCAAGGCAGATCTAGACTGTACCTATTCTGTACTAGTCTGTAAACAATAAAAAGACTCTTCAGGATTTAGCCATGAGATCAGGGTCAGTGAAGTCACTTATATATTGATGTCTGAATTCAAAATTTTAAAATGCAGCCATTTTGAAGATATGATAAAAGAGGAGAGTTTGATGAAGAACAGAGTGACAGTGATAGCAACCTACTGAGAAAGACATAGTGACTGGCTTAAAATGCAGGCAGGTACGCTGTGTGAAGAGATGTGGTGATGCACACAAGGTAATCATAGCCACCAGAGCAATGAAAGAATAATGAAGTAATGAAGGTCTTACACACACATTGTCTTCAGGTTTTCATTTTCTTGTATACTAGATGTTTTACTTTTTATTACTGAACATTTCTCACAACCCAGAGACGCAAACAATTTCTCCTTACTCCAGATGAAGGAGTCAAGGTATGGAGAGGATACAAAATGTTCCCAAAGTTTCATCTAGTGGTGAAGAGTACTAAGCAGCAGATTGAAGAACTGATCTTGAGGGCAGCACGACTTCACTGAAAATTCTAACCTTGGGATGACTGTGGCAGATTCCCTTATGACAGCATGCTATAAGCATATACTTACTGAGAAAATGATACTTGAATGTGTCTTTTGAGCCAAGAACAATATTTATTCATGAGATGTATCAATGAAGAAACCAGAAAGTTCTCTCATTTCATGGAGCTTGTATTTTAGTGGAAGGAGCCTTTTTTAATGCACAAACATAAAGAAGAACATTCTATATTAGAGGCGCAAGAAATATGGAAGAAAATGAGCAGATATGACTATGATGTTTAATATAATAGCCAGTATGGGCTACCATAGAAGATATGGTTGGGGCAATACCATGAGGAAGGTGAGAATCTGCTGCGTGGATACTTGTATTCCATACGGTGAAGGGAATTAATATGAATGATTTTAAGTGTTCTGTAATGTTTTATGAATAACAAAGAAGCCTCTATGGCTAGAGAGAGTTGTAGAAGTGGAGGGAAATGTGTGCCTGGGGGAAGATCAGTACATCCTTGCAACCATAATCATTTTGGCTTTCTTGATAAATGAAATAGGAATTACTCATTGCAGGGTTGTATGTGGAGGTAGGGAGATCTGCCTTTCAAGTCTGTGAGAAAAGACAGACAACAAAACACATGCTATGAAGCTTCTACACTCAGCCAGTTGAAAATAGGGACTTTGACTCAATTTAAATACTGAAAGTTAGCTGTATTTTGGATAGAATTTGAACATGAATACATGTTAAAAGATTAGGTGCCAGGTATGAGTGAAGAAAGAAATCAAAAAACTGAAGCTTGAACATCTACAGAGCTTGACTTGATATCAAGTCACAGTACTTGGAATTACATTTAAGATTAATTTTGTTTCAGATAGAGCCTCACTGTGGAGTCCTAGCTGGTCTACATCTTGCTGTGTAGCCCAGACTGACCTTAAACTCATGGATGTCTGCTTGCCTATAGCTCCTGAGAGCTGGGATTGAAGTCATGCCTGGTTAAGACTTGAAAAGTCTTAAAACATAACAAAGTCCTTCAGCTTTACTCCAATATAAGGACTCTGATCTCAGATGATATTACAGGACTTATGTAGACATGCTCATGTTTTCAAGGTATGATTTTTAAAATCATTGTCTTTTAAAGGTCCTAGTTGGATAATCTGTTTTATGATTACCATGGAGAAGATAGTCAAACAGTGCCAAAATTGTACTCAATGAAATATTAGTTTTCTGGACCATGGGGGCAAACTCCTCACTAATAGTAGCTGTTAAAATATACAGTCACTTCTGATAAATGAACTGTCCCCTCCAAACTCATCCTTCAATGTCCTACACCAAATGGCCTATCAGGAATAAAGAGTGGCTACCATGGCTATTTTGTAGATGTTCATTTTTTTCTAGTCATTTCCTTTTGTATTTATGTCTGTGCTGATTATTTTTTATCAACTCTGCACAAACTAGAGTTGCCTGGGTAGAAGAAACCCAGTTGAGGAATTCCCTCCATCAGAGTGGCCTGTGACCATGTCTGTGGGTCTGTGGGGTTTTCTTGATTGATAATTGATATAGGAGGGCCCAGTCCTCTCTGGGCAGTGCCAACTCCAGGTAAGTGGGTCTGGAAAAAGAAAAGAGCAAACCAGAGGAGGCAAGTCAGGAGGCAGCATCACTCCACAGTCTGCTTCAGACCCTGCCTCCAGGTTCCTGCCTTGAGTTTCTCACCTGACGTCCCTCAGTGATGGACCGTGCTGAAAGAGGAAGTAAACACTTTCCTCAGCAAGTTCCATTTTGTCATGCTCTTTATCACGGCAAAAGAAAGAAAGCTAGAACAGGGTTCTACAGAGCATATAGTTTTTCATTAACCTCGTTAGGGGCATTATTATATCCTTACTGAAAACTTTTCAAGATGGTCCCTGTTCTGGTTTGCTTTATATTTGCTGTAAGAGAAACACTAAACAGTACTAGCTTGGGAAGGAAAGGGTTTATTGGGCTTACAAGCAGAGTCCATCATCAATAGAACCCAAGGCAGGAACCCTGGGTAGGAAGTGGGGCACAGATCATAGAGAATGGTACTTTCGGGCTTGCTTCTTTGGCCTGTGCTCAGCCTGCTTTCTTAGAAAATACAGGACCACCTACCCAAAGATGGCAACTCCCACTGTGGGCTGGGTCTCCCCATGACTTTCAGCAATCAAAATGTTCCACAGACATGGCCACAGGCTAATCCAATAGAGACAGTTTCTCAACCGAAGTTCCCACTACCCAGGTGTGTCACATTTACAACTGGAGGTATCCATCCAGCAGAGTCCTGTCCAAGGCCCCTTTCTTTCCCTTACCTTAACACTTACCATATCGCTGGTTTGTATGTATATGTAGCATACATGTGTGTGTGTACATGTGTGTTTGAGCGTAGAAGTCAGAAGAGGACGTTGAGTACTCTGCTCTGTCACTCTCTACTGTATCCCCTTGAGACAAAGCCGCTCGTCTAACACAGGGCTCACTGTTTTCGCTCTAGATTGACTGGTCAGTCAGTTCTTCCTCACATTGACTCTTTCCCCAGTGCTTGGGCTACAGGTGAACATGGCAACTCTTGGCATTTTAGGCGGGCAATAGCAATCCAAAACCAAGTCCTCATGCTTGCACAGTAATCTCTCTTATTAACTGATATTGCATCTTACTCTCCTATTTGGTTATTTACTAGCTCTGAGATGGAAGGATCTGTATTTGTTATTTCTAATTGTATCATGTCAATGAATACTTACAGAAATGTTTCCTAAATCAATACTGAGTTAATCTGCTAGGTTCCACAGCTAAATACCCTCTCATACATTTTACCAGTAGCTTTACTGACAGTGAAAACATAAAATGTACAACATGAATTTATTTTCATCTATATCATAGTTCTTTTAAAATGCATTGAATTTGTTCACTATTTCAGCATTATTATAATCATCAAAGATCAAACTTTGGTATTTCTTTTCATTTATACTAACTCTAACCATGCTGTGGGCACAGCTACAGCATACATGGTGAATTAAAATATGCAGACTTCAAACTGTATCTCAGGAGTTTAGTCTTCATTTATGCTCTCCTTTTTAATTGCATTCTTATTTAACTTAAATAGAGATCTCTTTTCCACATATTTGAGCCTGACTAACAATTTATAATTACATTGCTTTGCTCCATCTCTCTCTTAAATGCCCCCATAAGTGTCATTTGTTTGATAGGATGTTATAAATGTCAAAAATATGTCTCTTTCAAAGTTAAATGCTGAGTGACAAACTCTAGTATTGTCCAATTGTAAAACTTCTGGATGTAGAATTCAAAACCTTACATCAACATTTGAAAACTGCAAGTTATGAGAAGGGATAAAAAAAAATTATGAACAGGGAGGAAACAGGAAAGAAGGAGCCTCAGAGGGAATAGAAGGAGACTGTGTTACTAAGGGAGATCTGGATAAAAGGGGGGTGTTTAAATGGAAGGAGAGAGGGAGGTTTATACAAGAAAATATGGGTAAAGGGAAAGAAGGAACTCCAGAGAGGTGGGGTCTGAGGAGACCGGTGTTATCAAGATAGAAATGGAGAAAATTTAGGACACGTTAAAGGGGGAAGTCATGGAGGGAAGGCCAAACAGAGAGAGAGAGGAGAGAGAGACAGAGAGAGAGAGAGAGAGAGAGAGAGAGAGAGAGGAATAGTGCCTAGTTAATTTATAACATTAGAGCGAATAATATGAGTCTAACAACCTAATGACAAATTTTGCAAACAGTATCTCTACATGAGCCCATGTGTATAGCTGAAGGCTACATAAGAAGAAACAGTGCCAGAAAGAAGAAACATTCCTTTGAGTTTTCACTAGGGTGGTTCAAAAGACTTCCAAAATTACATAGGCTGTTGCCACAGCCCTTGATTACATCACAGAACTTGGAGGTAAGACCCTATTGCTGAAGACAGGGCATACCTCAGAGGCCAGATTTGGAGCAATGCAGCTGGAACTGACCTGGAAGCCACATCCCCTGAAGACTAACACTCATAGCTCTGGAGAGCACTATATAAGTAACCAAGGGAGAACATCAATTGATGGCCCAACATCAGCTTCATGGCCAAATAACCATATTTACGTCTGGCACAGCATTAAATACTGGTGCAGTAGTAACACTTTTATCTTGAGGTCAATCACTGGCTACTTAATTGCTCTTAGAATTTACTAAATGGGAGGAACACAAATGTGGTACTGTGATGATAGCCAAATACACATGGCTGAAGAGGTCATACATCTTAGAGAGATCCCCAAGGCTGTCATATTTCTAGGCTAATGAAACTTCCTACTAAATTCAAAATATGCCCCATTATATTTACTGTCAAGTATTCCAGTCACTACTCATCAAAGAAGCATCTTTTGCACCAGATAGAGACTACTACCAAGTACCACAGTTGATCACACGCAGACATTGTCTGTGAATTGTCCATGCCTAAATGTCACATAAACAGTGCAACCTCTATACCCAAGGCTCTCGCAATACAGAAGAATGGATAAAAAAATATCGTTAGTGAATCTCTCAACTCTCATTAATGAAACTTCCTCATGCAACAGAGGGCCAGTAACACAAAGGCTCACAAATGGCTAAATCATGGAGATTAGTAATCTGCAGAGTGTAGGTCTCTGGACAGGACTCTTATATTAAGTCTCACTTACCCAGTGCTCAGAAGAGGGGGTGGAAAGATTGTCAGTAGCAGTGAGGAAGGGCATGACCTATGGAAACAGAATCCAACAAGCTCCTGGGACCCTGCTCATACCAACCTACAGCACTGCTGTTGGCATGCTCAAGATCCATTCAAACTCAGACAGACAAAAACCCAGCATGGCACCAGGAACAGACCCCAAACTTTGCTTAAGAAATTGACCACTGATTACTGTTGGGTGAGGATAAGCTAGTCTCCCTAAAGCTTGGAACTCTGGGTAAGATAGACTTCAGTAGATGAAAATGTGCTGGGGTCACTTGGGGAAGCTAACTTGATAGAGTAGACCTTAACACAGATGAAAGAATGTAAGGATTGCAGTTAGGAAGCTATGGTGGGTGCTGGTGAGGAAAGGAATATAAAAATGAGTAAGATTGATTGACATGTTCTGTATGAAACACATGATTCAATTAAATGGAAACATTTTTAAAAATTATGAAAAGTTCCACAATGACATTAGTATAGGAACTAACTATTCTAACTAATTAACATAGAAAAGTATGACAGCAGCCTCTTTCCGCCACGGTAGACACACCTCAAGTTGCTGCTCACTCCTTTGTTTAAAAGAATGTTTTTTGTTTCTGTTTCTCTACCTCTGAAGTCTGGTCCAGTCTTTCTACTTTATCTTGATCAATACAATGGGGCAGAAGAGATGCTGTGTGATAAGGAGACTAGATTTCAGGAAATCTTGTGACTCTATTCTCGTGGTTTGAGAATACTTTTTAAGCCAGATGACACTGACTGAAATATCAAACATTGACTTGAGTATATCAAACAAGCAATCAAAAAGCAATAAGAATTTTAAAAAGCATAAAACATGTGAGGGAAGGGAAACACAATTATCCCAGTGAGTTCAGCTGGCTTCTAGTCAGAAACAGAGGTATCTAAAAGCCCAGAAGGTCTCAGTCAGACCTGAGTCCTGAGAGATAAGACAGCATTATTTAAAGCCTCTGTTCTGGGAAGCTGGTTTCATAGCAATAGGTAAGGACACATACACACTTTCTTCAACTGGAAAGCACAATGCACATTAGCCTTAAGAAGCCTAAAACACTGCCCTGGAAAGACTTCTTATCTCTGTATAATCACGTCACGTCTATTTCCCTAAAGAGCCCTTTGCATTTGCTGCTCTATTTTTCACTTCACATACAATCCAGTTCTAAATTTTTTATTATATTTATTTTAGAGTATCTCCTATTTCTCTTGGCCTTCAATACTAATTTGAGTCATGTCTGTTCTGTGAAATTTTGCTAACCATCTATCGTCCAAGATATCACATTCCTAGGGCATGTGAGATGATTCCTGAAGCTGAAATGGTGAGCAAGCCTGAGCTGCAAACTCAAGGTTCCCATGCTTTGTCATTCTTGTTTATATTTTCCTGCTTCGGAGGTTCCATGGTTGCAGAAGGGGATTATTAAGGACATTTTTTTTTCCATCGTAAATGTTTTATTTCTTTGGTGAAAATTCTCCACAGGTATTTCTAGAATGCCATGGGTAAAGAATGCAAATAATTATGGCTTAATATTCATTGCATAAGCAATTGCATAATATTATGTTCTTTAGAATGTATTCTTTTTTTTTTCAGATAATCTCTAATATATACCATGAGACAAAGAACGTAGGTTAGTCACTGAGGAAGTCTCTCCATTAACTCAAGCGATTGCTCATCGAAACATGCAGCTTAGATAAAAATGCAGTTAATAAACTTTTTATTAGCTCTAAGTGCTGGCTTTCATTGTTTTCCTTAGAAGACCATATGATAGTACAGAATTTGAAAAAAAATAGGATAAACATTACTCTCCATAAATCAATGGCTTAAAACAACACAAATATATGATCTTACTGCCAAAATTTTAACAAGGGTCTAACCAGTCTGAGGTCAAGGTCACTTCTGGAAGTTCTAGGAAAATTCGTCTTTTTAAATTTTTTCAAGTTTAACCAGGCTATTCTTCCTCCATCTTCAATGCCAACTAGGTGAATTTTTCATGGTTATCCTATTATTATTGTTTTTCTGATCCCAGCTACCCCCCAAAATTCAACCCTCTTTATCTGAAGAACTCCTGTAATTAAACTGGGTTCACATAGATAACATGAAGTGCTCTCCATTCTTTTTCTTAGTTCCATCTGCAAAAGGCATTTGGGAGAGCAATATATTCACAGGATTTGTGGACTGATATGCATGTAACTGAGGCTTTCATTCTACCTCCCACCAGGATCTGTTTTTAAAATTTATTTTCATGTAAAAGTCACTAAAACTCTATAGGGATGATATTATTTCTAGTTTACACATGAAGAAGTTGGAGGGGGTCCTATATTTTGTTTATGATCATGTGATTATATTTAATGCAGAATGTGTGACTTCCTTGTCTTACAGTAAAGTGTCAGTATGCCAAAAACTGAAAGTAAAAAGTAAAACAATGAGTTTTCTTATTTTTTAAGTTTATTAGTAGCATATATTAATTGTACATAATGATATATTAATTGTACATTATGACACTTTGGTATCTGTTCATACAATGGTCACATTAAGCCCTATTAATCACTTTCGCTCCGTTTCCGCTCTTATTAATTTCCTTCCTCTCAATAAGTCCTCATTTTATTTCTATGTCATTTATTTTTTCTTTTGGACCCACTGTGAGGAGTTGTTCAGAGAAGTTATCAGGAGTTGGATCACTGAAGAATGTCCCTTACCCAGAAACAATCGTTTGCCTGTGAATCATCAAAGGAGAGGTGGAGTCTCAAGATACAATACGTCCCCTGATGAGAGAATGTTAATGAGCCCAACATTGCACACGTTTTGTACAGGTCATCATTGTTCAAGAGCACAGTGGCTTCAGAGTCAGTACGATCTTGATTCTTCCATGTTTGTTCTGCTAATATGCAATGTCTGCAGCAACAGGGTTTTCACATCAATTTGTGGTGGGTAGCGAAAGCCATGGAAAAGCCAGTAAAGTTTAAGGGTCTATAGGATTCTTTTGGTCAATAACTCCAAAAGAGAGAGTACATTCCTGGCATAGGGCCTTTTATTGCTAGGCTAAATTATCTGGCAAGGCATTGGCCCCTCATTATAGTGTAAATCAGTGTAAACTCTTTTCATTTTGTATATGTATGTAGTTTAAGAAGCCTCCATAATAGTAGTCTTCCACGGACTTTTGCAAAAATTTCCTAGTGCTAGTTATTTCTCTCCATAACCTCTTCTCCACCCTGACATCACATTCCCCACCCCATTTAACATTCTCCATCCATTCCTTCTTTATGTTACTGTATTATGTCTCCTCTCCCATGAAGCATTCCTTCACCAGGATTAGCCACTTCCTAGTTTCCTGACCTTTTTGGATTTTCCAATTGAAACTTACATTTCTGATGATTCAAAGGTAGCATCCTTTCTGAAAGAGAACATATGACTGCTGTTTGCCTGGGTCTGGGTTACAGCAGGTGATTCATTCCAGTTCCCCTGTGATAATGGACATCTAGGTTGCTTCTGTTTCCTGGTTTTTGTGAATAGATCAGTAATAAATATGGATGAACAGGAACAGTTATCTCTGTGGTAGGATATAGAGTTCTTTGAATATACGTCCAAGAGTGATATGGCCAAATTGTATTGTAGATCTATTTCTAAATTTTGAGCATCCTTCTCAGTGATTTCCACAGTGGCTGCACCAGTTTGCACTAACACCAGTAATGAGTGAGTGTTCCAAATTCCCCACATCGTTAGAAGCATTTGTTGGGTTTCCTTTTTGGATCATCGCATTCTGACTAGGTAAGAAGAAATCTCAGTGTGGTTCTAATTTGCAATTCTTTCATGGAGAAAGATGCTGAAAATGTAAAATATTTCTCAGCCTCGTGTTAGTCTTTGAGAATAATTTTTTTAGTTCCTTGATCCAACTTTTAATTTTTTGGATGTCTAGGGTTATTTTTTTAATTCTTGGTGTATTCTAGATAATAACCCTCGATGAGATGGATAGTTGGTAAAGAATTTTTCACAATCTGTAGGCTATCTCTTTGCTTTAATGATAGTGTCCTTTGCTGTACAGAAGCTTTTTGGCTTCAGGTAGTCCATTTTTCAAGTGTTGGTCATAATACCTGCACTATCAACAGACTGCTGTGCCTGTAAGTTTGAGGGAATTCCTTACATTATCCTCTATCAGATTCAGAGTATCAGAAACCATGTTAACTTTTTGATCCATTTAGAGATGAGTTTTATGCATAGTAAAAGAGATAGGAATCTACTTTTATTCTTCTCTCTGAAGTTCTCCAGTTGAAGGGTCTGTCTTTAATGTGTATTTCTCACCCCTTTGAAAAAGTTGGATAGCCATAAGTGCATGGATTTAAACGTAGGTCTTCAAGTCTATTTCACCAATCATATGTTTATTTGCACGCAGGTAGCATGGTATTTTTATTGTTTCATCTATGTAGTATAGTTTGTAATTAGGGTGGTGATACATCCAGTTCTTTCTTTGTTCAGGATTGTTTTGACTATTTTGGGTTTTTTGTGTTTCTATATGAAATCTGAGATCATTTTTCCAATTTCTGTGAAGAATTGCATTAAAATTTTAATGGAGATTTCAATGAATATGTAAATTGCTTCTGATAGAATGACTATTTTGACAATGGTCATTCTGCTGATACATGAGCATGGGGAGTCATTCCAACTTCTGGTTTCTTCTTCAAATAGTCCTTCAACATCCACAAGTTTTTTTTTTTCCATTTAGTATAATGATAGCTGTGATTGCCTTTAATATATTGACATGTGATCCTTGCATCCCTAGATCCTCCATGACTTCAAAGCACTGGAATTGCTAGGTGCATACTGTAGTATCTGGCTTTTTTATGGGGTTTCTTGGTACTCAAACTCAGGTGGCTATGCTTGCACATGACATTCTTTACTGACTGAGTCATCTCCTTAACCTTGTTTATTTTGTTTTTGGCAGATGGATCTTGCACTGAATCTAAACATCAGACAGTAACATGAATGCATTTTCTACTGGCTTTCAGATTCAGAGTACTGTCCACCTGGGGAGTATCTACTAGGAAGTACTTCGCCAGACAAGTTGGATATGAAGTGAATATAAGGACTTCCGGGATGAATCACAGTGTCCAGATTCTGTCTAATATAATCAGTGTTTGCTGCTACAGTAATTGTTGCATGCAGAATTCCATAGATACACCTCATGTATAGGAAGAATGGTAGAAATTTTTCAAAGTGTTATAATATTTGACCTGAGTTTTCAAGAATTTTTGTTATGAAAATGTATTAGAACTGACATAGAGAAGGAAATGTACTACAGTCACGAAAGTCTTTGTAGTTGATGTTTCTGAAAGATTGACTGAGAGACCATATTAACAAAACTTTAGTCTCAGAATATCTGCATAAATCACTCTGCCTTACTATGTATGTTTGCACTAAGAACACCAGCATAATTCCTCCCATGAGTTCCATGAGCTTAAAATATAATCTTTGTAAATATTCACATTTCATCTGTAGTATGTCATACTATGTTGTTCAGAAAATAATAATTTGGGAACACAGATGTCCATCAGCAGGAGACTGGAGATAGATTCTTAGGAAGAATCAGAAGACGTGAGAAAAAAAATTATAAAGCAGTTCAATTAGGTACAATAAATGGTTTAATGGAGGGACATTTCAAGTCAGGTGAAGAAAACAAACTCATTCACAACATGAGCATCAGTATCTGAATAGCTCAAGAAGAAAGGAAAGAGAAAGAAAATCCACTCTCCCAAGTCTCTCACTGATTCAGTGGAGTCCCTGAAAGAAACATATTTCCCAGAGAAAAACAAACAGGCCAATCTAGATTAGAAAATTCTGGTTAATCGACTAAATTACCAAAAAATAAATGGAATGAATTAGAAAAGATAGGCCAGAAACCTGTACACAGTATGTATCTCATAGGGAACCCCAGAAGACCTGTGTGTTCTTAATCTTCACACCACTGATCTGCAGTTCTGTAAATGGTGGCCCACTTTCTGTGAAGTCCTAGAAGAGCAAGGACAACTCCATGTATCTAAGGCTGCAGCATTATGGTCTGCTATGTTGTAGAAATATCTACAGTATGACAAAATGAAGCTGCCTGTGCATACCTCTGTGTCTTTGATGTCCAATTAAACAGGACTGGGTGAAATCTGCAGTGTTAGGCCAATAGAAAAGTCCTTCTGTGGGAAAATTAGAAGCTTTTTAAATACAGGGAAGAAAAGTTTCTACTCCTGTAGCTGATCATCACATTTCTAGGCTCTCAAGTGTGAGACTGGATAACATGAAATCTGGAGTTTGGTTGAAGAATCACTGCTTAGATCATAAAGACCAGTGCCTAGATACTAAGTTCTCTGCTTACTATACTGTTTAGGTAGCTGATGTACTTAATAACTTCAGATCTATAGTATCCTTATCTGTGAAATGGTGATAACAACTTCAGAATTGTTAGAAGGAACAGAAACATGTAAAGAATGAAAAATCATTCAGTTCTAGAAAGGAGTGAATTTCACTAACTGAGGTCTGCATGATGTATGTGTTCTTAATAATTAAAACTGTAAATATCCTTTCTTTTGTTACACACACATGGAAAGTGAAAGCCTCTCATACATGTACTGCTTTGGAATATTATTTCACATCCTACCTGAAAAGGAGGTTTTATATGACTCATAGATTTTGAGTCAGAGCAAAAATAAACATGAACAAGTCTATTTCTGTAACTGCCTTTGTGTATTCTCTGCCCCCACCTCTATTTGCACATGTAGAGATAACTTCACAGTCGGATGCCTAGTCAATTGTTTATGTTAATAAATCGTTGTTCCATGACCCTTTCATACTATGGACTAGGGAAAAGCACAGTTTATTATTTCTGTTTTATGGATTATATCACTGAAACCTTAAACCTTAAATGGCTTCATTTTAACCCCAACATTTTAGTTCATGGAATCTATCCCAAGTAAATAATCAGAAAAGGGGCTAAAGATGTATGTACAGGAATGTTCTTCATGGTGTTACTTATTATGATAAAACATGTATTAAAAAACCTCAACTTCTCAGTTTTTGAAGTTTTACTAAATTAACTATGATCTGTACATATGTTGGAATTCATTCAAGATAGAAATGAAATATTAGAGACTTGCATGATATTTGTGAGTCATATTTGTTTTTATAGATGTAAAGAAAAAACATTTTAAAATTCTGAAAATACACACTGAAGCAAATAGATGAAAGTGCCCTCATTTCAGTGGTTACATTGCGGAATTTTATTAAAAACAGTGTCCTATTTGAATAATGATTTTACACTAATGCCAATTTACCTAATTATTAGCCTATGAAAATTATATATTTTAATAAATCAAAAGATTTTCCTGTATATTTAGTAGAACTGTTTAAGTATGTCTGCTTCCCCCACCAAAAATATAAACATATATATATATTTATATAGATGATGAATATTTAAATAAGATTAGCAATATTTGGGCACACATATATCTACCTAGAGTCTTCTCTTCTTTCATTTTCTGTAACAGAGTTTATTAGAATATGTGTGGTCACTGAAAGTCTTTGTTTTCCCTATTTTTCAGTTGGAAGCAGTTTTTATAAACTTTATAGCAATTGCTACTGGCCTGGATCACTGTTTTCTGTGAGAGGCTGCTCTGTTTATTTCAGGATCTTAAGCATCATCCCCAGACTCTTCTCCCTTGTTTGTGAAATCTAAATATCTCTGTAGGCATTGTGACTGTCCCCTGGGCCAAAACTGCCCCTCGTTGGGAGCCACAGGACTAAACAATAGGTATGTGACAGTGGCTTACAAACATGTTGACTGGAAGATGTCAGTGGTCTCATTTTCTAAGTTATCTAAATTTACATCTTATAAAACTAACATTTATTCTCTTTTCTGTTGTTTGGTTATACTAGTTATATCTAGATACTCAATCTTATTTAAAGATGTCTAATTCAAACAAATAACTGTTTAAAAATTTAATTGAGTGGAAGGGCTTGTAATTAACTGCTTATCAGATTTTTAATCATTTTCTTCCTCACATCAGTAAGTGTGTAGACAAATGCCCAATTTAGCACATCGCAGAATAGCCCAGCCAATGATTTACTCCCTCTTCATGGTGAAATAAGTATATTTAGTAATCAGAGAAACATCTGTATGCAGTCTTTCTGTATGTATATCCTTGAGCAGATCTTTTTATTCTTTCTGTTGAGTGCTTCCCCTGTGTGTCATAAAGATTGAAGTCAATATCAACATCTTTCAAAGCCAAGTGTTAATATTGTAAAAATATACTGAAAATTTCCCTGACTGTAAGCATGCTGCTGAATGAAACCAGCATGTGAACTATGGTCACACATTGGAGTCTCACACTACAGTTAAGTTGCTGAAGACATATTGATGATAGACTTCCTGAGACGGGAAAGAGTAGATGCTGGAAACAAATGATGGGATTGCATATCCTGTACTGTGCAAACAGCTATCACTGAAACTCAAGGGAACAGTAGCACAGTCAGCAGAAGGCGGGATTGAGAATAACAACCCACAAGTGGAAAATGGTAGTCCTAGGAATCAAACCAAGCTTAATCCTTGGATGTGGGTAATGCTAATTTTAGCTCAGAAGTGACACAATGACATGTGCTTCAAGAAAGTAATTCTGCTGTTAATATATAGAATGGGTGGATAATATGTAAGTGAGAAGATCTGAGATTCTGTTCTGGTCTTAATCTAGGTCATTGTGAAAAAGAGTTTAGAAGCAATTTTGAAAACAATTAGGTATACAGATAGTGACAAGATGTTAACAAAGAACATTCAAATGGCAGTTCTATGTTCCTTACAATGGTTAGCATACCTAAAGGATGGAGTCACTCAAAACTTAAAAAAATAAGTGTTTGAAAGATGAACTTTCCTCCAAGTCTCACAACCTGAGTTCAATCCGTAGAATCCACCAGCTTCCGCAAGCTGTCCTTTGACTTCTACATATAGGCCTTCACACGCAAATCCATATGCCTGAGAATACACACACACACACACACACACACACACACACACACACACACGCACGCACACACACACACACACACCAAACAATATAAATGAAAACGTAATTTAAAAATAAGTACAAGGCAGTGGAGTTGAACACAGGGGAAAAGGTGGCCAAGAGAACCAAATTATCATTAGCCACACAGAACTGGAGGTGTATTTGTGACCTCTAACCAATCAATGACTTGTAGTTGGCAGTCAAAAGTGTAGACTGAAGAACTGAAATTGGAGGCTGGAGAGATGGGTCAGCACTTAAGAGCACTGATTACTCTTGCAGAGGACCTGGGTTCAATTCCCAGCTACCTGTATGGTAGTTAATAACTATCTATAACTCCAAGTTCAAGTAACCCAATGCCCTCCATAGGTATTGCCTGACACAGGTGCACTTACATGCATGCAGGCAATATACTCATACACATAAAATAAAAAATAACAAATAAAATATTTTAAAGAGTTAAAAAAGGAACTAAAATTGAGGGTATAGTTAAGCACTGAATGTTAGATGCTCACAGCTGGTACTGAATTAATAGTTTTGTGAAGTTGACCAGCGAAATCATGAGTGTTTGAGAGAAACAGTTCAAAGCTTTGGTGTAGCTAAGGAAGGAGACCCATACTCCCTGTGACGGTTCACCTAGTGTCAGAAGACACTCAAGGATTATTTTCCTATTTGATTTAAGGATATTTCCTTTGACAGTGATTGTAATTTGCCTGCTAGTTAATTAGGGGAACATTTACAAGACATATATCTGCCAATATCCATAAGAATAAAAAAATTAAGAATAAACAAAGCTTTTGATTTAAAGATGGTGAAGCCAGAGGAAACTGGCCAGCAACCAATTACCTCACACTTTCCTCAGGGTTCCCACAGCTCATGTCGTGTTGCTTTGGGTGTGGGTGAGAAGACACAGCAACTAAAATCACCTGTCTATTGCTTGGCCAGAAGCTCAGCCTCCTAAGTGTAGCTGAATTAAGCATAACTCCTTTTTGAGCCAAGAATGAAGGCAGTGAACTCAGTTATCCTTTCCCTCTGAGAAAATGTGTAGTCTAGCAAATTCTCAAACAAGCACTCTGGAAACAATTAGCAGTAAGCAAACTACCCTGATCAAAGGCTGTTGATGTTCTAAATTGCATTTAGGTCACCCACAAGTAGTATTCTAGAAAGTGCTGTGCACAGTTGGGGCCTAGAGCAAAAAAAAAAAACAAAAAAGAAAGTTTTGCTGTTATAGTCAATGCCAATTTAAAGTCTGTGGATAATAAAGAATGCAGTGGATTAAAGATAAGAAAGAAAAAGATAATCATTGCTTTCTATAGCTACTTGGGTCTTCAGCTTGGATCAGAGCTCAGCTGGAGAGTGGCCGAATTATTGTACGTTTGAAATTCTAAACCAAGAGCTTGGTGACATGTCACTATCAGAAAGCATGCATAATACTGCTCTCTTCCAGACATTCATTTGAAATTCATGTCAACTTCAAAATGAAACGAATGTCATCCCATTTATGAAATGTACCTTGGATTTCCATACGAACCGAGTAAGAAACATAGTTTTGTATTCATTTCATCCCTAAAGTCTTCTATGTTCTGGACATGATTTGAAATTTAGTTTCATAGGTGACTCTCCTCTCAAGACCAGAAACCCTCAAATTTTCTCAATGTAGGTCAGGAGATTGGAGGTTTGTGGCATATAACTCTGGGTCCATCCAGGAAACATGGGAATGACATCCATGACTTTAATTAGAACTTACTTGTTGTTCAGTTTTGGCAATAGGGACTCAACATATGAAACCACAGTATAATTTTCAAAATAGAAAAAACAATGGCTGACCATCAAACAGACACTCGTTCAACTATGAGATGAGAGGAAATGTGACCATGCACCCCAGACCTACACCGAAAAGGATATCATGGCCAAAACAACTTGAGGTACTTTCTGAAAGTATCAGAGTGGCTAATTAGTGGCAGATCTAAGACTGGAGTTAGACCTGTGAATTTTCCCTTGGTTTGTTTTCAAAGTACCTTTGGGCCTTTACAATAAAAATAAAAGTTAAATAAATCCGAGAAATACTAGCTATGCTAAAAACTTTAAACTGGACTTCAGTTGTATATGCATATTACAAACATCTAGGATTTACACTTTCACTCTGTTCTACTTGGCAGTAATCTTGCCAGTAACTAAAACCATCATGGGTGAAACTACCTCTTTCTTGTTAAATTGATTCTGTCCAATTTTAATATTACTCAGTATCTGGTTTCATCAGTATTCAGAAATAATTGCTTGAATAAAAACTTTCGGGATTTGATAATTAAATAAATACTGTTTTTCAAAAGTTATAATCCATGTAAAATAATGATTCTACAAGCTTTGATATAAAACGGGTCCATTTTCTGTCAATAATTTGTCCAACAGTGTGTTCCAGGGATTTTGTCTCTTTAAATACAGGGATTACTTTGTATACATGGATAAGTTTCTGAAGACTTGTTTCTTTATTCTTTTTTGTATATTTTTATTGAATTTGAGTGTATTTCATACAGAACACCTCAACCAATCTTAGTCACTTTTTATTCGATTTTTATAAGTGAATAATTTTTTAAGTTCTTAACCTGCTGAACTTATTGTTGAGTATTTGATAGAATTACAGATACAGTTCTTCCTTTTTCTAATTTTATCGCACATGCTTTTGTTGGGTGTTCTTTCTTGAATCTTTATTTTAGGATACGACTTGGGACATTTAAGAATTTTCAGGAGGATTTGGAATTTAGCAGGCATGTTGACCAGGGTGGGAGAATCACTTGCATATTTGAGGATGTCTTCTTGTATTCTTGCCAGAAGAATATAGTAAAAGCAACTACCAGTTTAACTCATAAACAGTTAAGTGAGCAAGACCAGCCTAGATCATTGGACTCCCAGAAAAGTCAGTGTATTGTGTTAAGGCCTACAGAAACTGGAGAAGCAACAGTATTGCATTCACAATGATGGGAGTCACTGTTTATATCAGACTTCCTTTATCAAAAAAGAAAATAATAAAGACAAAATCAATGACCTATAGTTGGGTATAAATTTTTATCTAGTTAGCCATGCTAATGGATTACTTAATCTTGCTTTGTTCTACAGACTTGAAAGAGTAAGCATGATTATGCATTTATTATCATTCACAGTTTTCTTCATAAGATAGTTTGATGGACTTAATATTTTTGTTGCCTCAGAATTCATACATTGAAGCCACATCATAGAAGATGATAGTACTGGTAGATGAAGTTTCTCAGAAGAAATTAGTTTAAATAAGGGCATGAAGGTAGAGATCTTAAGAAAACAAGTGTGTCTGTTTCTCTTTCTCCTCATCTTTCTAATAGGAAGACAAATCCATTTGCAAGCTAGCAAGATAGTATATCTGCTGGAGCCTTGACACTGGATTCCTTGCCATTCATAAATATAAATCACAAAAGTCTGCTATTTGGAGCTTCAGCCATCGAGATTTTTCCATAACAGCCTAAATAAACTAAATAGAATTCAATGATGATTAAGCTTTGAGAAATATTCATCTTGAGACTCTGATCCTCTAGCTTTTAACATCTTATAAAATTGATTGCCCCAGCTATAAAAGAGAGAACTTAACTCTAGGAAGTAACATTTTCTAAACTGTATATGTACCCCATTACAGACTAGACTTCTAGTTCCTCAGTCCCTTAAGGCTCTCCAGAATGAGCAAAGCCCAGGTATAAGGGATCAATTCTCTTCCCTGAGGAAGAAGTAGTGGACATGGCCTTCATGGTGCTGACATTGTGGTGATGGGGAAAAACATCACATGGATTTACTGCTAAAATGTAGTGAGTAATAAGGTAAAGATCTGCAGACTGCATTCTTCACAGCCTTCTTGTCCTTGTTTCAACACTATCCTGGCATGTGAAGACTTCCAGAACAATCTATAAAGTTCATTCTATTATACACTAGGGTTTCGAAGACATGTATGTTTGTTTTTCATTTGTGTTCCCTACTTTATAAATGTTGTATAAGATATCTTAAAGATCATCCAAAATATGTAGATTCTGAAACTCAAAATTTTCGTCAATTGCCTCAGTTTATAAGAACTACTGGGCATGTATACAATGTCTGATTTGCCTTATTTGAGGCTTGAAGATGCTGGGCATGAACTACAGTCTAAACTCAGGTGTGCAGTGTAATAAGGTGTTTGCCTGTAATAGGATAAAGGATACATAGGAAAAAAGTAGCTCAGCACCAGTTCATCATGCTGAAATTGTGGAAATGGAGACATGCTGGGTATAATCTGGGAACAGTTATTTATGGGCAGAAATAAATACCTGATTTGTTTATCAAACTAATTATTTGATGAAACTCATTCTGAATTGGCATCTAATATAATAATGATGTAAGCCAAAGCATGCAAAGTAAAACAGTTCCCATTATCTGAAAGTGGAAAGAAAAATGGAGAACATAGCCTGAATGCTATATGGAGCCACACCCCCATGACTGAATGAGCCTAAAGTATCATGGGTCCTGAGAATTGAAGCATAGATGGAAGAGGTCTGTACATCTGAAAGCACAGGCTGGAAGAAGAATCATCTACCATGATGACAGAGTATTTTGGAAGAAGGGACGTACCTTGTCGTAGGTATAAGCATATTCAGACAGAATGATTTGATCAAGACTGGTATTTGTATTTCAAATTTGAACAGAAAACATTTTACTAATAACTCTTGACTCATTAATTATGATCTTACTTTTCTTGAAAAATATGACCACATTTAATTACTGAGCTAAATAATTTTCTTGATTGTTACTTATGTATAAAAATGCATTTAATGATATGATATAACTTATCTGACACCATTCTACAAGACAGAAAAGTAAAATAAGGAAGCCATTCATTCAAAGTGCCGTTCTCATTTGCTAATACACAAATATTGTGCCTTTGCTAGGCTTCTACTACTCTCGGAACATACCATGAACAAAACTAACTAATATTTTGCCTTCTGGGACCAGCACCTAAGAGGAGCCTGCACGTGGTGTGGAACATTGGAAGCTTTGCAGGCAGCAAAGAAAACGGGTGAAAGGTCGATGAGAAGCAATGGTTGACAAGAGCAGACAGGAGCAAGGGGTCGGTAGTGAAAGCTGCTCTTTAGTCTCTTGACAAACAACAATAATATCAAAATCAGGCAGCAGGAAGTAATTGCAAGTCTTATTCCAAAACCTAGTCAACTCTTAGTTCCTCTAGTATATCCATTGCATAAAACATTTTCTCACCATTTATTACAATTTTTAAACTGTTAAAAGTGTTCAGGATACAACAGTGAAAACAAACAAGATACTGAATACATAAATCAATCATTTCTGATAGCAATAAAGACAAAGAAAAGAGACTTTTGGAAGCTGCCTTGGAAGCAGAGTCAGCAGACGGTATCTCAGGACCATCTGACTACAAGAAGAGAATATCCATGGAAATACTATGCCCAAAGCTAATAAAAAGCTTTGTGTAGGAACCACTAGACATTTTCCAGGAGGGGCCTTGGTCCAGTATTAAAGGGCATTCAAGCCAAAGCTGTGGCTGAGCCTGATAGAGACTGTATCGCCTGATCATTGGCTGCCTTACTAGTTATGGTGATAAATCTCTGAAAAGTGGAAATGATGGAATAGTATTTTTTTTAGGATATTGTGGTTAGTATCATTGAACGCCAACATCCCACAGAAGCATAAAGACTGAATCTGACCTTCATTTGATTAATAAAAACGTTCCCCTTAATCGTAGGAGGAGAATTCCCTGAGAAGCATTTGTGTTTTCTGTTATTGACATGCTTTTTGGTCACTCCTGAGGGACCCCACAGTGCTACCCGAGTCCAAGTGTTTTATTTTATGTGCTGCATGTGATGCTTCAATTGCAGATCGCACGGTGCTTTGTTGATAAGATCATTAATGGTTTTTCTAGTTGTTATTAATTGTTTTTCATCCATTTATAAATTGTGCCTCTGCAAACTGGCCCCAGGGTATAAGTAGAAAAATTGAGCTTTGATTATAATAAGTAAAGTATTATTAACAAAAGCAATTACAGTTAATAGCCTCAACGAAGGAAAACAGAATGATTGCCTTTAGTGCTTTCCCACTGGGCAAACCAGATTAAATCACTCACAGAAAAAAAAGAAATCTTTGCTCTTGGTCCCACCAAATGTTATAAAAAGATGTTGCCTTTGGGATGTTTTTATCTTTTTTTGTTTAGAAACAGAAACTAAGGTTTGAACTACATAATGTTATTGCTAATGAGTTGCTGGGATGAGCAATTTGATTAGATAATTTGATATATCAATTTTGGTATTATTTGCCACATGTTACAGATGAGAAGATTGAATTTATGAGAATATTTTCTAAGTTAACCTCATCTTTTTAGCTTGAAAATAGGCCAATGGAGATTTAAACTAAATCATTCTTTCTTCCTTCACTTGAGACTTTTGTGAGTGTGTGTGTGTGTGTGTGTGTGTGTGTTTCCCCTGAAGCTAATGACCTATATTAGAAATGTTATATGACATTAAAATGCCATAAAAGTAAGCAAAAATCCTAGCTTATTAAATTTTTTTTCCTACGATCTTCTACCCAAATCAAGAGCCTAGGAGTTTACTGTATCACATTTACAGTAGACAAAATATGGCCGAGAATGATAATATAGTTCAGATTTTCTCTAGGAAAGTGTGGCTCAGAGACAGTCAAAGATCTGTAAGTACTCACAATGGAAGACAATTTGTTGGAAGTTAGATCTTTCTGTCTCCAAAACTTACTCTTCTACCGCAAGACCTGAAGATCTCTTCCTGCACTGCTTCCTTTTATATATGAAGTTACTCACATCCAAGACAAAGGGTCCATGTGATGAGCTTGTTTCGTAGAAATCTTCTGGTATAACATGATCTATCTGCTCCTCCCCAGGCAAGGCTGGACTTTGACTCTATGCAGGATTTTAATATCTATATTATGATTGTAGATCATTAAATGTTACCCTGTCTCTTCACATTGTTATAAACAAGTCTTTCTTTGGGAGCCAAGTCCATGAGCTTGTACATCGGTTTTCCAGCTAAACAAACTCTCTCCCCAAATTTTTGGCTTACTTACCTTTCCCCAGTTCCTTTTAGAATATCCTTTCTTCTCTAAAATTTGCTGCTCTGTTCAAAAGATTGTGGGAAGGAGCTCCTATGTTCCAGAGAATTGTCTCCCTTCCCCCAGGTTCTGATACATGAGCAAAACACCTAAGTCAAATGTTACAAGTTAAAATGTGGATACACTCACATCTAAGACCAGATCCATCACTGTGTATAAAACACTACACTGTAAAATAAAGGTGATGGTGAAAGCTGGTTTTGTTACTCCTACAGTTTATGAGGACAGATTGTGATAGAGACACTGAAAAACAGCATAGCTCTGGTCTGCCCATCATGCAGAAAATGGGCATAAAGTACCTGTATTCTTCTCTGAATCTCTGGTGAGAGAAGGGGAAAGAAGGCAGATGAAAGAGAGAGAGAGGGGAGGGAGGGAGGGAGAGAGAGAATGAATATGAACATGATAAAATGAGAACATATAGTCCACTGTTTTTATTTTCTGGGTAGAAATGGTGCATAGTGGTAAACACCGATCAAAAATGTCATCAGGATCTCACTGTTTATTACAAGGAAGGCAGCAGAAAGAAGGCAGTAGAGACAGAGGCAGAGGTATTCTGAATAGCTCATCCCAAAGAAAGTACCATTAGTTATGGAAGTTACTGTTTAGGAGAAATTTGAGGATGCTTTCCAGAATCCACATAACGTCTCCTGCTGACGGTCATGAGCAGGTATCAAAGATTAGTTTACAGCTGAATGAAGGGAAATCATTCTGGCCAATTTTGTGTGTTTGTCACTTGTGTCCAGAATCAGTGCATATAGGAATTTCAAACTCTCTTGACCCATGATGTTTCCTCCCCCTGAGGCTTGGACTTTGTTCCCTGAGCTAGTCCCCATTGCTTCCTTCGTTCCCCAGGAAAGAGAAGAGTCAGCCCCTTACTTCTCTACAAACTCCTTAATGCAAATCAGCTCAAGCAAACAAAATCACCCAGGAACCATTTTTCCCCTTGAAACCTGTGGTTATCACAAGTCAACATTATACGGATGAGAGATGGCAGCCAGCTCTGTGGTAGTCTCTGTCTGGTCCTCACCAAGGGGTCAGTCACTCTTCAGCCTAAGCCTAGAGCAATGGCCTACCTTCTCATGACAGCGTTATTACTTCCAGCATTTCTAGGGAGACCTTTCATCTTTGATTTCTGTCCTGAATTCCCTCTGGTACATTCACTGCCGGGGCCTCTGATGTACTTTGTTCACTCTCTGTTATGAATTCTCTAGTATCTACTATCTATGGACTTGGTAACTCAAAATGAAAATAGTTAAGGTTCTTTCCCTCTCTTTAAAAGAGTAACATCTCACCACAGAGAGAGAAAAGTTGATAAATAATCAAAGCTAAGCATGATTGGAGATAAAATTGGAAATGTACTGAGTAACTAGTTGATTACCAAAGGCATGAATCTTGAGTTCAGATTCCAGCTCCATGTATTTGTGATGTGATCTTCAGAAAATCAGTTATTCTCCTTGTCCTTCAGCCTCTCTATCTTAGAACAGAGAAAATATTAGCATTCACTCTACACAGTTGTTTGTCAGAATGAAGTGAGTAATTGAGTTGGAATTTTTTCAAGTCTTAGAATTGTGCCAAATAAAAAGTAAATACCAAATGGACTGGCTTATGAGTCAAGTTGGCATGAGCTGTAAAATGGGATGGAGTGGGGGTTGTGTATTACTATCTTGCCATACAGAGAGAAAGTATGAGCTGTGTTTAAGATAAGAAGGTTTTTCTAAAGTGAGTATGTCTGTGAGGTCATTCAAGGCTGAAATGAGCCTGTGTCAAAAGACAAAGCTGTGAAAGAAAACTCCTTTCAAGCATAAAACACGAGGTGCGGCATGTGGCTAGAATATAGTGTGGAATAGAATGCGCAAAGGACAGATCTATGAGAGGCAGTCCAAGGCCTGATAGAGGATTCATGGAAATCATAGATGCATTTACCTTACACTCTAGAAAAAAAGATATGTGGATGTGTTAAGAAGATTCCTTTTGCCAATTCATGGCCAGCTTAGTGGTTTTTCCGTTTTAAAAGTCATGGATACATAAAGAAGTTTTCATAGACATTTCCTGGTAGGGATCTTCTTCCCTTGAAGTGCGTCCACATTCTTGTTTGAGGATTTGTGCACAAAGCAAGTAATTTCCCACCAATCACTTCAGGTTACGTAAATGAACTAATTTTCTGGATATACTCATGTTTCAGATTGTTTTTCCTTTCCTCACTCCAAAAATTCTGAGGTTTCTCATGGAACTCTTCGCCTTGGCCGTGTTTATTTTTGCACTTCCTTTTTGGCAGATGCCCAAACCCCAGGATCACTAAGAAGAAGTTGCACTGCTTAGACCTTATCCCTTCTGCAAAGTGGCTCACAGATGAAAAGTGCCTTTTCTCCATCGGAAGTATTATTAGACTAACATTTGATCCAGGGCTTGAACTATTGAAGATTACTGGAATTGTGCAGAGAACCAAGCATCAGCCCTCCTCACTTTGAACAAAGCGGAGGTGATCTTGTGCCTACATGAGAACTTTCTCAGTCCCCAGTTCTCTGTCACTTGATTTTGTTCCGTTTTTCTCTTACTGCAGAGACTCAGATTGCCCATGAATTGTTGAGCATGACTCATCACAGACTCTGCTCCAGTGCATCAGTGTTTCCAGAACATGCAACATGCCATGTTTTAGCAATATCAAATATCATCACACAGTCAATAAAAGTGTCAGAAAAACACAGGGATGACCTCATTGCTCCTGTGCAGAAAGAGGCCTGGATTAGACGGCAGTCTGAATTCTACATGTGCTCCAGGTTAAAGCATGCCCTCCCGCATGCAAACATATGCATGTTCCTCTGCCGTATCAGAGGCTCACCTGGTATGAATTGCAGACTTTGCATTACACACTTTCCAGATGCCAACCAGATCTGTATAAATATAAAGTTTCTGCTATTTAACTCCCTATACTTTCCAATCATTGATCAAAACTTCATGCCTATAATTGAGATAAATGCTTAGCTTGAGGATCAAATTCATTTATAAAAGTCGTTTCCCTGTGTGTGAGCAAATTAAGCGAGGGAGCAGCTTTGGGGTGAGCTCACTCTTGCATTGCTCCATGCTGGTATTGCTTTTTGGTTATTACTAATTTGGAGATCATTTATCTAAAATATAGAACATCTTACTTTAGTGTTAAAGCTTTTCTTCTTCCAAATGTGTACCAGACATGATCTCTTTTTTCTTTATTTTTTGAGAATAGAATTTTTATAACTTTTGTGTGAAGAAAGTGACTGAATTTGTTTCATTGTCTAATATCTCTACTAAAGCACCATAGTGCATTCAGACTTTAACCAAGTTATGTTTGTTTTATTAGCAATGATAAGCAAAGAAATTGGCAGAGTGTGTGTGCTCTATTTGCTGCTGCATCTCACTTAGAGTCCTGCCTTCACATCTCACTGACATTAAGTCATTTTATTTTCTACAGCCTCTATAAATATTTAAAATGATGAAACACTCTTGCGGAGTCATATTGTAAACACTGAACAATTTAGTTTCCAGGAAGCACCTGAAGAGTAACTACAGCAAAGTGAGTATTCAATCATTGCAAGATGCTATTGTTTTTGTGCTTTGACGAAAGATTCTGTCTTTTGTGCCTTCTTCCAGAAATCTCTGTTCTGTCTAGAACAGGACTGCAATCAGGAATGACAAAGTGGCAAGATACTTCTTTCTGGAACTTTACTGTCAGTCATTACTCCACAGATCCACAGGCCTTGCATACACACGTAGGGTGCTACCTCTGAGGACTCAAGATGGTCAGGATACAAGGAAAGGACCGTCTTTACCCAAGGAGTCTCATCTCATGATAAAGCTGACAGTTCTCACTACAGTGTTCTCTGGAATAGGTTATAATTCTGATACTCACAAAACATTTCCTATGTGTTGGGTCTTAGTGCGCTACTCCAAGCATTTTACATGGATGAGCTAATTTTATTATTAAACAATTCCATGACTCCATCAGTATTATAATGACTATATGGAACACAGATAGGTGAGACACAGGAGGTGAAATAAGCTACTTACAGATTCCTGCATTTGAGAGGTAGAAATAGTATTTGAACTAAGCCAGAACTATTATATATGTCATTTTTGCCTTTTTTTTTTTTTTTTTTTTTACTATCTAACGGTTAGATCAGCATCCTTTGGGAATAAAACATGGTTTTTTCATGAGAGCTGAGAGAAGCACTAATATATGTGTATAAGTATATATCATTAGGAGTCAGTTAATAGTATGTCTATTTAGTAGAATAAATTTTAGTAGTAAGGCTTTCTGTTTGGCCTGTGTTCTGTCTAGCCTCCTGAAAACAGTGCCAGGTATGGTTTCCCCCTTATGAAGTGATTCTTAAATCCAGTCACAAAGTAATTGGTATTTCTGTAACATTCTTGCTGCTATGGTGCCAGTGTATATATATTGCCAAGACAGTCATTGGCGGCAATTTACAGAGACCTGCAGCTTCTCAACATATGGAGAATAAGTTCTTCATAGTGCTTGGCCTTAAATGGTATGTCTGTATCACATCCACCCCCAACAAGCTTTCTCAGGTTCTCAGGAAAGGAGATATAAATATTATGAGTCAAAGGTGGTGGATGAGTACAAAGAAAACAGTTTTCCTGGCATTAGAGGAGAGTTGTTTATCTGAAACTACAGTGGTTGTGATAGCATGCATAAGACCTGTGCAAGCTCAAGCCACACAAAAATCCAGCATGAAGGAGAGAGTTATGCAGGGAGCCTCAACCCCAGCTGAGGAACTATTGGCAATTCATAGCTTCTGAGAAAGGGAGAATCAGTTTTCTATAGGAGTGTGATGCTGAGTAGGTTGACTAAGCTCTAGAATATGTACCTACACCCAAGAGAATTTGGGGAACACAAATTGGACTCAGTTCTTACAAATACAGAGAGTGGACAGAGTGCGAGTGTGGATTTGGGAGGTGGAGGCGCGTTGAGAAGAAGGGGTTCAAGTGCATGGACTTCTCAAAGAAGGAATAAAAATAGTATCAAGACAACAACAACAAAATCATAGCTTTCTATTTAACAGATATTTGCTCCACAATTTTTGTAGAGCATAACACACAGTAGGCTCATTGTAAAAGCTTATTGAATGAATGAGTATGCCAAGTAACTGATCCTCTGAATTATTTCATCAAGTGTACTAGTCAGTTTGCTGGATAGATACAAATAACTGAACACATTTAAAACTAATCTGGTAAAGATCCAGTGAAAGCATAAAAGCTTAAATTCACTGAAATCTTGTAATGATGCAATCTTTGCTCCTGGCAACTATATAATTCACTATGGTGTAATCTGTAACATTTGTGGAATGAAAAATCAATCGAATCTCTCATTTATACTGTGTCCATTCTTGGATGCTACTGACATAACTTACTTACGTTTTCTTCCCAAAGGAGGAAGGACTGAACACAACTCTGTGCTGGTTTAAGCCTTAAAACCACAAGACTGATTGTATCATTCTTTGTGTAATTAGATAACAGTAATGAATGAAACCCTAACAAGAGTTATCAAAATGCCACAAACCAATTTAGCCACTAGGGTGAGGCCATTTGTGTATTTGCCCCGGGGCCCCTTTCTCCATTATTGCTCCTCTCTCCACTGGCTCTGTAGGCATTCTGGGCAGTTCCTATTCGTCTTAGATCACAGCTTTGAGAGCCTGGGAAGTCAAATGAAGAGATCCAAGGTTTCTAGAAAGTCTCTTTTATCCTTGCTTTATTATTTAATATTATGTTTCCATAGCCCTTTGATTTTCTTTTTTTTTTTTTGAAAGATGGACTTACAGAACATCCTCTCTTCTTTCATTCCGTAATAGACATATTTGTATAAAGCAACTTTCATGCAACATGAACACATTCTGTTTTTTGTTGATTTACATTTTAGGTTGGCACTCAAATTTTTGAGTTAATTATGGCTTTATAATTTCTGTACTACAATCCTTTCTTCGTTTAGGAGACAGTCATATTGCATTCTGCTTATACAGATCCAAAACTGCTATATACGTCTCACATTAGACACATAAAATAATCACAAAAGAAGGTACCAAAGCAAGTATTCTACACAAGCAAGCACAGATCTATCTACACATCTATTATCTATCATATTTTATCTACATAAGCTCTAGGTATCAGTTACCATACATAGTATAATTATATGATGATATTAAGACTCATTTTATTTTATTTTTTTCTTGTAAAGCACCTTTACCATATTTTAGCACTATTGAATGAAATTCATTTATTATTATTTTTGTCACCTATATTGCTGTTTCATTACTACATACATACAATAAACCAGCTATTGAAACTCCTTACTAAAAAAATACAATTTTGTTGATGAATCACTTTACTAAATTAAGATTGCTAGCAAATATGAATCTACGTCTCTAGATGATATTCCATATAATCAAAAATATTCTTTTTTACCTGTAAGTCTTTACAGTTTTCTTCTGCACATATTCATCTTATATACCTAATTTGGAGAACACTACTTGCAAGAAAATTTTTTCTGTTTTCGTAAACAAAGCAAACCACCAACAGACATTAGTTAGTTATTATCTTGTTCTGACAAAACATATAACAAGAATCAACTTAAGGAAGGTAGAACTTATTTTTTAACATATTATTTTTATTGTATGTATGTGAGTGAATTTTCTGCATTTATGTAAGTGAAACCATGTGGTACAATGCCCAAGGATGTCAGAAGAAGGATTTGGGTCCCCTGGAACTGAAGTTACAAACAGTTGTTAGCTGTCATGAGGGTGCTGGGTAAAGGGGTCCTCTTCAAGAACAGCCAGAGCTCTTAACCACTGAGGCACCTCTCCAGCCCTGCAGTTTATTTTGAACCAAAATTTGAAGATGTAATCCATCTTCAAGGCACAAGAGTGGTGATGAAAGCAGTTCTAGCCATGGCAGTAATAATGATAGGCAGGTGATCACCTTGTACCCAGGTCAAGAAGCAGAAACAGATAGTTCATGTGCTTAGATGCATTCCTCCTTTCTATCATTTTATTCAGTGTAGAACCAGAGCTCACAGACGCAGTTACCCATATTCAGAGTAGGTCTTTTTGTTCTTTCAAATCTCTCTAGAAACACCGTCACAGACCCTCTCAGGAAAATTACACAGACACACAAGACACACAAGCACATACACATACATGCACACACCCACAGACACACACACAAACAGACACATACAGAGACATACACACACACACATTCACACAAATAATCACAATATTAGAACTGCTTAGACACAATTCTGAGGGGAAAGTGTTGTCAATACGCTGTAAGCATAATCATTTTAACCAGTGCCTTGGTATATAATTTTTATTTGTTCAATGATATCTCACCTTATCAATCACGAATATTATGAGAGTGCTTTCTATTTATGTTCATAAATTGATCCAAATGTTTATTTGCTATTATAATATTGTGAATGATAACTTTGTATGTGATTCTTTATGGTTCAACTAAGCAAAAGGCATGCATTACTTTAAGATTTTTAGTCCATAATGCCAATATAAAAATATTAATTTCTGTACATAAGACATTTATTATTTATATTATTGCCCCATTAATACCTTTGCATATATCTTCTGAATATTTGTAGACAAAATTTGAAGGTCTTTTGATAAGCCAAAAAATTATCCTTTCAGAAAATTATGAAGCGAGTCTTCAAGAGACTACTTTGAGCTAAATTTTTATTCTAGAAAATCATTTTGATTTCTGATTCCATTTGAATTAGATTATCTGAAACCAAGGACCAAACTAATAGCTTAATTAGCAGAGATATTTCTTAAAATTCATGAATTATAACTACTTTAAAAGCTCTAACATATTTAAAGTGACTTTTAACTTTAAACAGAATCCTCCATTAGTACAGGTATAGTCAGACAGTGTTCCATTGCCTGACATCCATTACGAGGTAGCTTTTGTCTTGGTTCAGACTAGATTCTGAGAAATGCTTGCACAGCCACATACATTTAGGGGAGCCCTCAAATGAGTCTTAACCACCCACTGTAGTATTTTAACAAACAGCACAAGTGCCATTTGTCTGGGAAGCCATTAAATCCACTTGATCTTGTTCCAGATGTTTCCTGTATCTCAGTGAGACAGCCTGTTAGAGAATAGAACATTTCCAAAACTGTCCTGTGTTAAAATTTAGGTCCTAAACATAAATATTCAACAAAATGTAAAAATCAAAGTTCAGTTGCTCTTCCCAGTTGCCCCTGCAGATGTGTCTACTTGCCAGATGTCAGATTACTGATTACTGTAGTAGCTTTTCAAAGATTTTCTTCCTTATTTGCTTTTCTTAGACTCTGACACATTTCCTTACTCTTCATTTCTAACATGCCTTTAGGGCATCTTGAACAAGGCTTTGAGAGACTGAAAGATGTGTCATCCTCCACCATGATCTCTACTAGCTTGTTGGCATAAAAGAAAAATATCAAAAAAGGTCAACACTCTATTGTCCTTTTGCCTTCCCAGTACCTTCAGCACCTCCTAACCTGAGAGAAAATGGCTCTGTATTTAGAGAATGCCTTTTCTTTCGACTGTGTGGAACCCACAGAAGCCACACTTACTTCCTGTCTGGGCTCAAGCATCTCATTTTCAGACCTCATATTACCGTGGGAAATGACAAAGCAGATATTTGGAAATGTCAGTCTTTGAGGATTGGGTTTCAGTTGATAGCTAGCAACACTCTTCTCTGCTTTTTTTTTTTTTTTCACCCACAATAGGAGAAGCAGTTTTTATATTTCTCTGGTGGCATGAGCTACACCCACTTACAATCTCTTGCTTCCTGGAGTTGCTTCATATACTCCATATAACTTGTTTTCAAACAATATGTTTGAATTAAGTATGTTGATGAAATCATCTTTCTGAAAATAGTGAGCTCCAATACATGGCAAACTTCAAAAAGAACTGGATCCAAAATACAGAGAGAAATGCCATTTCCTTTCATTTTGAGTTTGTGCAAACTTGTAACCTCCTGTCATTTAAAAGTGTTCTCTCGGTTTCTTTACTCTGTTGACCTAGCAGATTTAGTACATCTTGGATGGTTCTATGAGTAATCAGAGCTGAGACATAAGGATATTTCCTTTTCAAAACCAACATCTGAAAGCTATAGCTGTCAGACCTGAGGAATTCAGAGCTCTATTACCAGCTCTCAAGTAGACTGATATTAACCTGGTTCCTAACAAAGAGAAGATCAGGGCTGGTGATAAGAGTCAACACATGCTTGAAAAGAGATTCACCACAGCACTTACAGAGTTAAAAAAGTTCATGAACCCTTCCGTTCACACCCCTTAAATACATCACTCTGCATATTAGACAAGCAGAACAGAATCACAAATACTCATGAATTTTCACATTAAAATGTAGGACAGTTTTTAAGTTCTGTTGAAACTGGACTGATGTGTTAGAACATGCATTAATAATGTTGATCAATGTGGATATTCTTTCTGGGTGGTTTTAATTTTCCAATAGCTATTCCTGGTTAGATATCTGTATTGATGAAATTAAATAATACATTTTTATTTATTCAATTTCCTTTGGAACAGAGCTCTTTATAAGCAAGTTCCTTGAGTATCTGGAGTGAATTAAGGGAGCTGTACTTCCCTGTCCAACCTCTGTATCCATGAGTCTTCCAACCCAACTGTCTTCTAACACAATCAATAACTTGACAGCTTGCACTCTGGGTTTTCATTTGCTCTGCTTTGTTGTAAACACTGTTCCTCATGTAAGTGAAGCACCTCTGTTTACATACATAGGATCTTTTCCCACCCTGAGAAGGTGAGGGAACATTACTATATTTAAAATAAATCACTAAATATTGGGAACTATCTTGATTTTGACTCTCCAGAATAATTTCATAAAATGTCTGAAAAGGATATAATCCACTGATACTTTCTTCCTACCTGATCTAAAATATGTCTATGGTCAGTAACTACTTCAGGCACAAATTTTCAGTGTTTCCAGTGAATGGAAAATACCTATGTTCAGTGTCTGAGATTTTCCTGACAAAAAATGATTCAGTGTTTGTGTGTATGTGTGTGTGTGTGTGTGTGTGTGTGTGTGTGTGTGTGTGTCTGTGTACTCCTAAATGCGCATTCAAGTATGTGTATTCACATTTTATATTCATGAACCATCCTTTTAAATTTCTATTTTTCCTCTGACACTTAGATATTATGATTATCACCTTTTATCTAATTGGCTACTAGGCTTTGTATACTTTGATTCTCTATTTTGAAGTGAATTCCTAAAGGGAGTTTACTGGTTATTGTTTGAGTTGAGTTCCATCTAATTTAAGAATAGATGTCTCCAAGAAGCTACTGCTTTCTTCATTTGAAATATACCAAACTACATTAGGTTCTAAGTGTGGCTTAAAGTAACTCATTCACCATGTTATGGTTTGATGCTTACTTCTATACAAAACTTTGTTTTTCTACTCTCATGAAACAAAATGTTTATAAAAAACCCAGTGAACAGTTTGTTAAGGAGAGAACTGACATGCAGAGGGGATGGAAAGATGGCTCAGTGATTGAACGTCCTGACTTCTTTGGCACAACATTCAGGTCCATTCATAATTGTCACATGGCAGATAACAACCATCTGTAACTTCAGTGCTGGGGGACCTAATGTCACCTTCTGATCTCTGCAGAAGTATTGTATGACATGGTACATTACATACATGCAGGTAAAACACTCATACATCTAGAATGAAAATAAACTGATTATATTTTAAAATAATTTAGATATGGAAAGAAAAATGCCAACTGAAGGTGAGTTTTATCTTTTTGAATTAACCATTTCTTAGTATAAGTTTCTTTTGAAGTAGAGGATTCTGTTTTTCAGTTGTATTTTACTTAGTGTACTGGTTCTAAAAATCAATAGTCAATGTAAAAAAAATGAGTCCAATCTCAAATGAAAATGACAGATGCATCTATAGTGTGTCTATATAAATATTACTAATAAAGCATTAATATTTTTGATATAAATAGAAAAAGTCCTTGATTATTATCTACTGTATGATAGTAATATGACACAGCCACTTCCCTTAGATGACTTCTAATCATAATGTTGATTATGTGACAATTATATATTCATGCTTTGTTATACAGCATGCTTATTTTTATCACCCATAGAATGATTAGTGCAGACAGAAGCTTTAAAGTCAGTGTACAATGAATGCATTCCCTTGTGGTTGGGATGGTTTGATTCATGATGTATCAGCATGCATGGATTTTCTTTTCATCTTGACCTTTGATGGACTGCATGCAATGGAAGAACAATCTCTCCTACAAGTAATATTGGATACTTATTATGAGTAAGAAATGAACTGTGTGTCAAGCCACTAAAATGAGATTGTTATTTCAGCCTCACATGTTATATAGTGATTGATACATTTTTTTTCTTTAACCCCAACTTTTAGCACTCAGTATATACTATTAGACCTAGAAGACCACATACTTTTTATTTGATCAATTTCGTGGTACTGCATAGATGACATATCGAGTCTTCCCCTAATTATATAAATGGAACATGTATCTGCATTACTGTATATTTAAATGGGAGTGCTGTCATTGCATGTTTAAATAGCTAATATCTAATAGCCTTTTACTTAGACCTTGCTTTCTTTCAACAATCTCTTCTCTTTTGTCAAATTCAGAATTGTGCTCTGTTGAAATATTCCTATCAGCATTTTCATGAACTTTAATATTCTCTATTTTATCCATTGCACCCAAGATCAAATTCATCTCCAGTAATACATTTATAGCACAGTGGGTTCTATAAATTTCCAATATGATGTTCTTGTGTTTGTATCTTTTAACTTCTTAATTTTAGTTCTCTTTTGTTATCCCTTAAGTCTTATTGCTCTACTGAATTCATGAATGCTCCAAGTACTATCATCTTGTGAAACTGACTGATTGGTTTTTATTCGTTTTATTTGTTGCTTACACTAACATGAGACATAGTTTAAAAGCATCTCAATTTGGGGACATTAGCTTCTGAAACATGTTTATCTCAAGGCACTGCTATTCCTGACTTACTGCCTACTCCTTATTACAGGCATTTAAATGTTAAAATACACGAATGAGGACTGAAGAAATGACTCAGAGGACCCTGATTTGTGTCCCAGCACCTACAAGGCAGCCAGCAGTCATACATATCTTTAGTTGCAGGAGAATCTGATCACCTCTTCTGACCCCCACATACATTGAGCAACATGAAAACGCATATATATACATATATATAGGCAATAAACTCATATGCATAAAATTAAAATAATAAAATATTTTTTAAAAAGAATTTTAAAAACATGAAGAAACACAGTGACTTGCATATTGTAGACGTTTAATCAATATTTGAAAAGGTGAGTGGATGAAGGGGTCGGGTAGTAGTCAGTAGTTGCCACAGATATTTTTATTATGGTGTTTAGGATGCATTTTTGCCAAGGAAAGTGTGTGTGTGTGTGTGT
The DNA here is from genome assembly GCA_035773235.1 of Eospalax fontanierii. Classification (NCBI taxonomy): domain Eukaryota; kingdom Metazoa; phylum Chordata; class Mammalia; order Rodentia; family Spalacidae; genus Eospalax; species Eospalax fontanierii. Next base: position 72,120,569 of record CM069533.1, read on the forward strand.
GTGTGTGTGTGTGTGTGTGTGTCTGTTTTGTTGTTCCTGTGTACATTCATGAGCCCATGATCCTGACGATCCTGACGGAATTTATGTACATAATCTGGCTAACCCAAGGCACGGGTGAAGGAGGGACTGAAAAACAGCAGTGCCCTTGACTTCCATTGAGTTTGGAGGTTATCACATAACATCTAATATTATCATGTCAGCTGCTGTTGAACTGCAAGCTCGGGCACACAAGTAGTTGTTTAATAAATATAAGAACAAAAGCTTTAATTTTCCAGGTTACAAATTTGTTGGGTAAGGTTTGGTTAATAGCCAGAATTGTTCACGTTCAAAGGTTTCCGTTATATGAAGCGCAGTAGCAACTATCCAACCATTAAATATATAAAAAATGAATCCTCGTGCCCCATGACATTTTAATATAGGGGTTGTATGTCAATGAGACAGGTAAGAAATATTGTGTGTGCATGCTGCAAAATGGTAACAGATAATAACCCAGATAATTAAGATTTTACAATAAAACACTGTATATGGTGCTGGGTTTGTTCAGTAGCTCAAGTAGACTTGTACTATCCAGCACTTGTCCATCCTTTTGCTCAGCAATTGTGACCTATGTTTCTTTTTGTTTGTTTGTTTGTTTGTTTCTGACACCAGTCTCTGCATGTTCCTGCAAAGTCATTTCTAAATATCTTATTTCTGGACCATACTTAAATATATGAATGTGGACGTAGGAATGCAAATGCTTATTTTTACTGGAGATAATGCTACCCGTCAACTCCTCCTATGACTGAAAGCATTTCGTCTACCATGAATAGGCCATATAGGTTCCTCAAACCTCAAGGGGATGGAGTGTGGGCAGAAGCCGTGCCAGGTAAAGTAATGGAATTGTTTTGATCTCTTCAGCTGGCTACATAGCAACTCCCAACAAACCAGGAATCTATTAGTGACCTACTTCTGTAGGCTGTTAACATCGCCAGCCACATTTCTCTCTCCTAATTCCTAACCCTGTTTTGTTGTTTGAGGAAGCCTCAAATCTCAACTAGGATTGCATCAAAATGACTCCACACTCTGTATTATAGTTTTTCCCATCATCAACAAATCTCTTTAATTTGTGTCGCAATGTCTCCTGTGGACACTTACTCCATCAGGCTTGCTTAAATCTGTTTGTATGCACAAGTCTTATTTCACAGTCAAAATTGTATTCTTACTTAGGATCTAGAATACAAGGGGTAGGAAATGAATGTTTCTACAAGATATGAGTAAACCGGTTCATAGTTGTCAGAAAATGATTCTGAAATGCTGTGCTCGTCACAGCCTATTTACATAATTTTGTGCTTCCTCTCTTCTGTTGTGAGAAAATGTTTTATTTTTTTTCAGGGTACTGGAACACAAACCTAACCACCTTTGATTTTTTCTACTCATTTCTAGGCCTCACCCCACCCTGACCTGCCGTTCACTGTTGGTCATCAAATAGTGCCATTTAAGTATGCATTTAATTTTTGATCTATAAAATACAAAATGGTGTATACTATGAATACTTGTTTTGAATTCCTTTGCCTCTATTTTACATATGTGCTGAACAGCTTCAGGTGTCAACTTGACACATCCAGGAAAAGGAAACCTCAATTATGGGATTTCCCCTATTGGACTGGCTTTTGGACATGTCTTTTAAACATGTCTTGGTCTGGGAGGACCCAACCCAGTGTGCGTAGTATAGTCCCTTAGCAGGTGGTCCCAGATAGTATGAGAAAGCAGGCTGAGCACAGGCCAGAGGAGCAAAGCCAGTGAGCAGAGTGCCTCCATGGTCTCTGCTTCAGTTCCTGCCTCTGGGTTCCTGCCTTGAGTTCCCTTCATAATGAATTGTAAGCTTTAAGGTGAAATCAACCCTTTCCTCCCCAAATTGATTTTGGTCAGTGTTTTATCTTAGTAATAGAAAGCTAACAAGACCATTATATGTACACCTCTTTCGTATAAAATTTATTTTCTTTCTCAGTTGCCCCTCTTACTGTTGACGGCATCAGGCACCTTCCCGCAAATCGCAGTACTCATCTCTGCCTATCAAGAGTGCCATTGTAAGTTTTGTTTACTGTGGAGGCTAATTGCAATTTGTGGATGCCTACAGCAGTAATGGCGATTTCTGAGCACTGAACTGGACGGAACCAAGAGCAGGTTCAACTCCCTCACTCTCCAGTTGGGGTCATACTAATATAAATGGCACATGGTCTGTCAGAATTCTCAGTTGTTATGAGAGGTTTAACCTTTTTATTACTTTACGTGACTTTCTTCCTACTGATTTCCCTCTCTTCCAGTTCATTCCTTAAACAAAGTACCTGAATCTGAGTTATTGTCTCTGTGACTGCTTCCAAAGTGCCTAGATCAGAATAACTGACTAACTCAAACTGAACATACCCAGATGAACTCACATCCCTTGAGTATTACTTTGTTGGAGTTTTTCTAATACTTAGGTCAGTATTTTATTTTTTCTCCAATTCAGTCAATTACTTTTCTTCTAAACCTTTATTAAAAATACATTTTTTTTATGTTTATGAGTATACAGCCTGAATGTGTGTAATTGTACCTTGGTCATGTCATACATGCCCATGGAGGTAAAAAGAGGGGGGGTCAGATCCCCTGCAACTGGAGGTACAGAGTTATTAGCTTCCTGTGGGTACTAGGAATTGAATCTGGGCCCTCTGCAAGAACAGTCAGTGCTCTTAACCACTGAACCATCTCTCCAACCCCTCTTCCAAACCTTTTAGCATCTGTCGTATTCTATATGAAATTATTGAAATGCTACTTGCACCAATATTTCTTCTTTTAAGTGATATTTCAAACTTTCTAAGGTAAGTCTTAAATACTACAGTGCTCTCTGTTTGGTTAATGGCTACTACAAGTTCAAGAGATGTCATGAACATCTGAAAATGCACCAGAATTAGTAATCACAGATTTCCATATAGAGTCTGTTTATAGTGTTATATTTCACTCAAATTAAAATTATTTGATAAAACTACTAGATGTCATGTTAAAGGTCAAAAAGCACAGATATAATAGTGTGTGGGCAGATAACATAGAGGAAGGGGTTAGTCTTCAGTGGTGCCTGTAGCGAGACAATAATCATAGATACTGCACATGCATACAGCTAAGAAGGTCAGGAACAGGTCCACAATTGAGGAAGTTTCACAGATTTAGATTTCTAAAGCCACTCTTCAGAGGTGGTTACCAAAGAGTAAAATGATCATGGAAAAAGTTCCTTGGGGAAGTTCAGAAAAGAAGTTGAGCTTAAAGTAGCATCAGGTCCTTCAAACGCTACACAGGGTAAAGGGAACACAGGAAAGAACAGGCCACAGCAAGGGTAAAGCAGGGAAGTCCTGATCAAATCTGGATGAACCACAGTCTGAGAATCCTACCAGATATGAGGGCATTCTTGTGGCAAAAGGACAAGAAGAAGGGTGTGCGTTTCAATGAAGACTGTCTCTTGCTGCCTGTCCCTAGAGCAAAGGGAGGTGGGTACATTAATAATCTCTAACGTGATTAAAATGTGTGTACTATTATGAACATGAATGCTTTTTAAGAAGTAATTTGCCTCCAGGATATTTTATTTATCTATTTTGTTCTAGATTTGTTGTTGTCCTTGATTTTACAAATACTTATAGTAAAGAATCATTTCAGAGAAAAGAAATAACTAAGTTGATTATACAGTCTTTAGCTTCAAGTGAACTTTTGATTATTTTACTGGTCCTTGAAAATCCTTAAGGTTGCTCTTTAGAGACTGTCCATGGTTATTTACTGAGTCTTAGCCTGTGACTTTGGGAGAGCTGTAGATGAACTGGAGAAAACATGGAGCCCCTCTGTTTTACTATTTTTCAATAATTTTATGAGAGAGAGCCTTAGTGCTCATTGATACAGCCTTGACAATTAGATTCTGATGAATATGGAAATGACTGGGTACACACTGAACAGGGAATAGCACTTCCAAATTATTGCTATTTGAAAACAATAGAAACATTTGAGCATTTATAGAAATGCATTTTTTTCATGAAAGTTATCTTAAACCACTTCCAGTGGAGCAGTATTTGTGACTTATTGCAATGTGTTATATTAATTCTTTGTGCAGGAATTTATTTGGCTCTTCAAAGAGCCATATACTCTCTCTGTATTATGTTGGAGCTAAATTCTAGTGACCTTCAGGGCCAGTCATTTCCAGATAAATAGTGACTGTAATGGGAGTGGACTTTAATTGCATGTCTAGAGGAGGATTGCTAGATTACTTTAGTGAATATATTAGCATTTTATGGAAATGCAGAGTATCCAAATGATTTAATTCACAGGACCAACAAAAACAAATGTTTCATTTGAAAATCATCTTGGTCATCTGTGTTAATAGAGTCAGCTGACTCTCTTGCTCTCTGAAATGAACTGCTATAAAATACTCTGGACAAGACCTGTGATTGCAGAATAATGCTCACTTACAATTACAGTCTGACATAGCTAAAGATGAAAAATGTGTGTTTCAAGGGAAGAATTTCCAACCTATTTAACCCAATGCCTTTCCTTTCCCAGCAAATATTTATTGTGTACCAGATACACTGTAAAATATGTCGTATGTAACAAAGTAAGACATAGAAACTGACATCTAAATATTCAGAGCCTATAGTAGGAAGATTTGTAATGATTGAAATACTATTTTGGTAAGAACACTGCAAGATATGGTAGGACCTCTGAGGTGCAGTGACAAAGAAGCACCCTGAGAAGGATACCGAAAAGAAAAATACTTACGTTGTGCCTTAAAAGGTGATTAGGGACTCCAAAAATACATGCAAACATACACAGCTACACACAGACACACATGCACATGCCCACTTGCCCCCAGGGTCACATGCACACAGACACAGAATCAAATAGAATGGTATTAAGGATCATCACCAGAGAAGGCACAGAAAGTATGGATTTAGTCAAAGGTCAGGGAAGTTTTTCTTTCTGAAAAGTCAAAGCAAACCCAACATTGTAAGTCCAATGTGGTGGGCTGAGCAGGATAAGGCATCAACCCTTGTGATGTGTCAAGAAGGCAAATGTAGATAGTACAATGGAGTGTAATAGAGTAAATCGATATGTACTCAGATGCATGTGCGTAGGCACCATTGTTTGCTGACCAATGCTCTAGCTCTTCTCTTATCCCCAAATGCCTGGGCACCTCCTTTGAGAGTTCCAAACTTCTAATGTCAAGCTGCTCTAAAGGAAACATCATCACATCTTCTAGTGCTCTGGCAATTCCTATCTGGTCCACACTGGTCCACTGAGTCACACCCACTGAAGTTCTTGCTATCTCCAAGGCATTCAGTTTGTATATATGCAGAGCCCCAATGTCCTTTTGGACTAAAGAGATTCAAACAGATCTTGGAGAGTCATACTTGCATGTAGATTTCTCTACCTCATCCCCTAGCTTTCTTGGACACTCTAAATAACTACATTTTCTGATGTCTGGAAATTTTGAGAATCATAAGCTCTTTAGAGTTTGTCTCCTCAATGCTAAGATTCCTATTCACGCCACAAGCACAAACTGTTTTCTTGTGCTCCAGTTTGATTCACTTCCTCATTCTATTTTCATATGTAAACCTGCTCCCTGCATAACCTCCCTTGAGGAGAAGCTGGAAGTCTCTCTTTTTTAATGAGAGTTGCCACTCTTTATCTCAATGTAATTTCTGCTTCCATTGTCTTCCTTTCTACAAAATAGAATGCTTCTTCATGATCACAACCTACCTAACTTATGGATATAATTATGTTCATTAAAGTCTCTCTTGCATTTTGTAGGTGTAACAAGGAAGCAAATCTTTCCTATTTTTACCGATGGAGAGATGGAGAACTCAATGGATTGATTGTTAGCTTACAATAGACACTCTAGGTGTTTTGAAGAGGATGTGATCGATCTCAGCAGCCAAGGTGAAGGAAAACAACTCTATGAGGCTTTACCCTTCCCTTTTTGTGCTAAAATAAGCCTGCTACATAGAGGGGCACAGAGAGGATGATTAGTGAACAAGAAAAGAGCAAGGGTAAGAGAACAATTCTGGGAAAACCCAGTGTTTGGGAAAGCACTGATGCTGAGGGCTGAGGGGAACAGTTCCAAGAACACAGAGGAAAGTACACACTCAGCAAAGAAGAAAAGTGAGCGAGCCACAGAGCTTCAGGCCTCTGAAAAGTCAGGTCCTCTGAGCAGCCATTAATCTCCATCTCACATGCCATTTTATGTAGGACTACACGAAAAGAAGCACTTCTGTGAGACATTAAATGAGCTGGATATAGTGAGGCACCCCTTCTATCCCTGCACTCAGGAGGCAGAGGCAGGTGGATCTCTGTGAGTTCAAGTCTCGTCAGCATAGTAAGTTCCAGGCCAGCTGAGCTACAGGGAGACCTTGTCTCAAAAAGACAAAAGAGAGAGAGAAAGAGAGAGAGAGAGAGAGGAAGACAGAGAGAGAGAATTTAAATGCAAAATGCAATGTTTTGCACCTGTGTGCATATGTGGGTGTGTATGTGTGTACAGTTTTATGTGTGTATAAGTGTGCATGTGTGTGCATTTGTATACATGTGTATGTGTGGTATGTGTTTACATGTGTATATGTGTATATGTGTGTAGATGTGTATGTCTGCAGATGTGTATGTGTGCCTGCATGTATCGATATGATGACTGTTCTGTTTATAACATGGTGTCATTCTATGTGGTCACTCTCTTTTGGAGGTTCTAACATAACCTCGTGTTATCTATCAGAGTGTTCTGAAAGGGTGTCTCCTAAAGAGAACCCTTGGCTCATCTTTCTACGTAGTCTTTATGATAATGATTCTTGTGATGCAAAATGTCAGTTTTCTCAGTAATGCCATAATAAATATGAAAGTCCATTATTCATTTGAAGATATATAGTTAGTGCTGATTATTTATTAAATATATAGATATATAGCATTAATTTATAGCATATGACTACTTTCTAGAGATATGAGAAATTAGCAAAAAATATATTCTCTTTATGAAGCTTGTGTTTTGTTTATGAGACCTTGAAACTAAATAATTAAATCCAAAAGAAGTGTTTAAAATGAATTTTAGCAAGTGCTGTTAAAGAGCCTTATAAGCTTATGAAATCCTACATAGAGTTAAGATTTGGGAAAATGAGGAATAGAATTTCTAGGCTACATGGGAGGAAAGATATATAAAGATGTGCTGTGGGGACAAAACATAGTCAAGGAAGAGAAGGATCAGAAGGAGGGGGTCATTGCAACCAGCACAAAGGAACTAAGGGGTCAGTGTTATGAAATGAAGCTGAGCCCAGTCACACAGCACTATACTATATCCACACAGAAAGCTCAGTCTTGTTGCTGTGTAGAGCACCATCAAGGTATAATGATGGAAGCAAGGGGAGCTATTTGGATCCTACTGAAACACTTCAGATGAGAACACATGCTGATGGTCAGTGTTAGAGGAGGTAGACGTATGAACAGATTGATGCACACTGAAAAGAAAAAACAATGTGGTGTTTTTAATAACATGTCTGTATTTGGCTAGTGGTTCTAGCACAGAGTGAGCTTTCAATGAACCCTAAGCCAACTGAAATTACTATAATCAAGGCAGAGTTCTGAAGCAGTATCACCCACCACTGAATGTGAAACCAGTTTGGGAATTTCATGCTCAGTGGATGATCATCTTTTGATATTGGAGAACTAACTAGTCATGACTTTACTGGGCATCTTTAAACTGATTTAGGATGACATCTTTGCAGGGTCAGCCTTCTTTTTGTCAAACTTGCACTCTTGCAATGTATATCTTCAAGAACATTGTCAAAGCTTCCACAGATAGAATGGGCGTTACATCTGTTGATGTGCAGGTAAAATTCAGGACATACTCCTTGGGTGCTAGAGGCCCTATTTCTAAGGGCAAGTGACTTTGTCTTAATAGGATATTTAGAACAAAACTTCTATTTAAGATCCCTTGAAAAATCTCACCAAGTGTCAAATTTTGTTGTCAAAAGTTCCTTTGGAAAATTTTATTTTCTATTCATTTTACCAGGAGAACCATCAATATTTTGTTAATCAATATGTTAAAAAGCATAATGTGTGAATAGCATTAAAAAATAGAATTTGGGAACTAATATCATTTTAGGATGGAAGGACAACAGTTGTTTTGTTTTCCACTTGGAATATCATAAATAAATTTTCAGATGGATATATACATTTCTGTAATTGTCCTACTTTTAATTAAAAATATTTTTTCTAATTTCCTGAGAATATCATATGATGCATTTTGATCACATTCAATGAGCTTTTCTCACCCTCATTCACACCTTACCAACCTCCCCATTCCTCATATCCTCTATCATTATTTTTCCCCCCTAAGGACTCTTGAATCTAATCTATATTCTGTTCTCCAAGATGTCCTTAGGGTATGTGTCTATCATTTGGGAATTGGTCAATCTACCAGGTGTCACACTCTGAAAGAAAACTACTTGCCCCTCCCAGTAGCTACCTATTGCCAACAGATCCTCTTCTAAGGTGGAGTCTTCTTGTTCCTTTTCCCCTTCCATGCTGGTCTTTGTCTACCTTGGCCTTGCACAGGTCTTATGTACGCTGTCACAAATGGTATGGATTCATACGTGTAACTACTATTTGATGTCCAGACAACACAGTTTCCTTGTATTCATCTAGCACTTCTGGCTTTTTTAATCTTTCTGGCCCCTGTTCTTCAAAGTTCTCTGAACTTTTGGAGAAAAATAGATATAGCTGTCCCATTTGGAGCTAAGAACTCTAGTCTCTTATTCTCTACAGGATGACCAACTGTGCACCTCTGTTGACCCTCATCTACCGCAAGAAGCTTGTCTGGTGCGAGTTGATAGAGGCACTACTCTACATGTATAAAAATAAGTCAATAGGGGTCAGAAGGGTTGAATGGGGTGGGGAGGCCATGCCATAGAGGTAGTAAGAAGAGGAATAACCAAAAAGAAAGGCCTTTTGAAAAAGCATACAGAAACCTACTACTTCAGAACTTCTTGAGACATAAACATACACACTATAAAGAGTTTAGATTACATAAAAATACCCAATATAAAAAGAGTTTAAATGTAGCTTAATATCTTTTAATAATAACTGGTGTCTACAATGAAAAAAAAGCATGCTTGGCACTTCTACGTTTTTTAAATAGCTTGCAGCTTTATGAAACTGAACTGAGCTTGTAAGCTATTGGGAGAGTTTTATATGTGAAGGGTTAAAGTAAATGATTAACTAATAAGTCTGTAATCTATTTTCAGAAAGCAGTATGGTGAAATGGACAGAAAATTGTACTGTAGGTCTATGGAGACTAACAGGCATCAGGGGTATCCTCTGAATTTAAAATATTTACTGAATTTTTCTTAATATAAATATGTCTACAATAAACCTTAGGGAATATTTAACAGAACTCAAAACTTTTAAAAGCAGTAAAAGCATTTACATTAATTATTTAGGGACTTTAAATCCCAAAATGTTATTGGAACATTAATTTATTGCTTTCTATTGCCACATTTGTTTCCTAATGAGATTCCAACTTTTTATTAGTTAATAGTTCAACCATTATGTGCCAAGAACATTCTAATCTCTAGATGCATTTGGAATTGTTTCATGAATATAATCAATATTTGAGTGGTGGAAAGTCCTTCCATGAAGAATGTTTTAGTTGATTCAAAGTGAATCAAAAGGAAAAAAAAAATCTGAATCTGTTGCGTTTAAATGGAAAAGGCTATCAGGGATTAAATAAACCAAGAACTATGATGCACTTGGCTGGAACGGTGAGTAAAGAACTCAGAAAACTTCATGTCAGTGCTTTGTTTATGGTGATAGGCAGGAAGCAAACTACCTACTGTAGGTTCACAATCTCACGGAGTAGGTTACATTTGAATGGAGATTTTAAAAGATATCAAACTATGTGGATGTACAAAGACACTTGAGGAAAAATGAGTCTGGAAGATGAAATGGCAGGCAGGAGGCTTTGAGAAATAGCTGGAATGTGGTGGAGAGCATGGGATGTTCGTGGACAGTGAAGTAGGAGGGATGACTGGGGCCCTCACAGCCCTGAGGAGAGGGCTGGAAAACACACTTTTTTTTTTAGTATGAAAGACATGGACTCTGGGGCAGAATGAGCATGGATATTTCCTAGCATTCTTTCTGTTTATAGATGAAACATGGGACTTACCTCTCTTTTCTTAGAATTTCAGTGGGCTTTGCACCTGCTATAAACAGCAGAACACAAGAGAAATGGCACTGCCTTTGCTTCTAGGCCACGGTTTTGACAGGCCTTAAGCTATTACTTCCTGCTGTTTGTAGCTCTCATTCTTTGAATCCACGTGTCACATTCTGAGAAGCCTTGTGAAAACTAGGATGATATGTACACTTGTGTAGGCAATGAGACTGGCAGCTGGTTGAGCTTCCAGTCAAATGCCAGCACTCACTGCCTGTCACGTGGTTTAGTTGTCTTGAGCATTGAACCCTGTCAATGCTTTAGATGATTCTAACACCAGCTTCTGTCTCCTGCATTCAGCATTCACAGGAGAGATACCTACCCAGAGTTACTCAGCTAACACCAAAACACCCACTTAAGAGACACACTTGTAAACTGATGATTAATTGTATTATATTTATCATAATTAATTTGGCAACAATAGGCATTCCAGAATGCTGAGTAGAGAGATGAAGCTGTTTTAATTCTGAAAGAATAAATGTCTTTATTAATAAATTAATATAAATATATTAATAACATATAAGACTAGAAGTAGAGAGAGTAGATAGAATGTCATTTCTTAATGCTGCTGTAAATGTAGAATAATTTAGAACAGGAGGAAAAATATTAAGTAGCAGTAAGCTGCCATGAATTGTTTTCTAATGTAAAGCAAATGTAATTTGTTCACATATTGTTTATGATTCTTATAAATGAATCAATAATGGTGCTAAAAATGTTTGCATAAGAAGCCAAAGGAACATGTTTTAAACAGTTGAAAATCAGCTAACTTTGAGCTATTGAGTCAGCATTTATATGTAATTGTCATAGAGGGAGTTTATATGTGAATGGTCTGGAGTAGATGAAGAGACCAAGTCCAAGACAGGCATTTGGTAGTCATTAGCAACTGGATGAGGATCACCAAAACTGAATCATATATTGGTAAGAGAAGAAAGTAAGGAACTTTTTCCGGGGATACTCTTGCTTTAAGTGGGGAAAAGAAACCAGCAAACCAGAAAGGGCAATTACAGGAGAAATGTCAAGGAGACAGTGGTTAAAATGAGAATGTGGGGTCAAAGGAGCAAAGAGAATAGAAGACCAAAGAGGAACTGACTCTCAGGTGATGGATGCCACAGGTTCAGTTAAATGAAGACGGCCTCGAACCTTGAGCATTATAGTATGAAAGCCATGGTGATCCTGACAAAGTACTCTATGTGCAGTGGTGAGCCAAAGCCCATCAGACTTGATTCAGAAGAAATTGGAAGTGAGAAATGGAATGGGAAACAGAGACAACCCTGTCTAGGGGAAAAGAAAAGGTGGGCCAGAGTTGGCAAAGTAGAGTTAGAGAAGCAGTGAGACTTTTGTTTTGATTGTGTTTTAGTAGAAAGATTTCTTCTGAATTTAGCATGCATGACACAACCATGAGGCCATCACTAGGCAGAATTACTTGTTGACCTAAAGAATACCTTGGGCCACAGTCATGGCAGTGGATAAGAAGAATAACTGAGCAATAATTAGGTATGTGACATTATTATATGACTGTTAACATCCCCTATTATAAGTCATAGCTGTCACAGACCTTGGCATGAGATTCCATTTACCACCCTGGCCTGCATCCTCCAGCTGCTAGTGTGTGGTCACAGGGTTTGTGAGAGTATCTAAGAGGTGGAATGTTGACTGTGCAAGAACTCCATTGATGCAGCTTTTGTGAATTATCATTCTTACAGGACAGTAATTCTTAGTGATGCACCTACCTTCATTTCCCTTATACATCTCGAAGTAACCATGAGAAACTGACAGGTTCACCTAGGTGGCCATTGGTAAAATCATTTTTTTGGTCCATGGGTAGATAGAGGTATCTGTTGTAAAGAGATATGTCTCTCCAAGAAAAGCAATGCCACTTTTTGTGTTTGTTTTGCTGTCTAAGCTAGGATAAGTAGCAGATCTTGATGTGATGGTGAGAATCACTCTGTAGACAGGTAAAATCACAGGATCGAGAGATGTTAGAATAGCATATAACTGTGGAAAACATCAGGGCTGTCAAGATGGCTCAGCAGGTAACGTTGTTTACTGCTAAGCCTGATGACCTGAGTTATGACCTACACACACACACACACACACACACACACACACACACAAAATAAATAAATGAATAAATAACATGTGCAAAGACTGGCTCATGGAATGTATTAGGGGAAAAGACATGATACAGAGTACTGATACTATTATGTGAGCCGAACTGAGGACACAAGTTCATCAACAAAACCAAGAATGGGAGCAGAGACTGTATGCTTTTGGAGAGGACAGTAAGTTTGACATAACAGTGTGGGAGGGGGGATTAATGAATGATTAGAACCCAGAAATAAGTCTATTGTGGGACAACCCTGAGTTTAGTGAACTTGAGCTTAGCATGAGACTACCCACATAGCCAGGTCCCTAACCATGTTTATCAGGGTAGGAGAAGATGTCAAGTGGAAATTAACAAAAACGTCTTTTATGAAATGAGGAAGGTGAAAAATGAGACAGGAGAAAGTTGAGGCTGTATGCTGGGGAAACATGACTGTGTAAGACCTTGATGCTGGTATTTTACTGTTATTATCCCACCTTTTAAAACACAAAACACCTTTTTATCATGATAATAGAGCGGAAATATGGGTGCTACTAAACCTCTTCTCCTTGGACCATTTTATCTCAAAAAAACTCACAAATTAATTTAATCAACATTTACAGTGTACCTGTTTTGTCAATGATAAAGGATTATAGGCAGAGAGCTGGGAACCATTTTGATTAAAAGGCAGGCAGGCTGATTTTTGACACTGGTTCCAAAGACATGATCTTACTCTGGGAATTCTTTAGTACTCATTAGAGAGGCATTTTCATGACTCAGATTTAACATCCACTTAGCATTCACAGTGAGACGAGACTTTATGGAAAACATAAACAGCATTCTCCCTGCTTTTACAACACTTTATAGGCTGCCCTGTGTTTTTGTCAAGTACCTAATAAAGACAAAGGAACCAGTTCTAAATTACTGTTATAACAATGCAAGATTGGGATTTCGTTAGAAGGAAGTTTGAAAAATACTTTGCAAAACAGATTCAAATCTAGACAAGAAATTCACTTCTTAAATTATCTTATTTTAATAAAGGTTGCTTTGTTCTTAAACAGGCCTTTCTAGAACCATAATGCCAATGACTCAACCATTCATCATTCCTAATTTCTTATTGGAGGCATATTGCATTTTCTTCTTGTGTATCTTTATTCTGATCAGAGTCAATTAAACAAAGATTCTTCTTTCCGGGTAGGAAATTTTTTTCATTCTGCAACTGGACTAGCTATTGAAGATAGGCTTTCAAATCTGCTGCTATCTGCTGATGGGGGAATGGAATGCTGATAACCAAAGTTATACCATCACCAACTCAGCTATTCTACAGAGGAATTTGCTTTTACCTTAGAAACAGAACCATAAATAGCTCACATTCTCTTTCTTTCTATGTAATTCGAATCTCAGTGGGAGTTCCCCCCCCCAAAGGATTTATATTTATTGAATAAAGAGTAGGTAAAGTTTCTTACTAAATTTATAAATGTCTTTTTAAGTGTCTGAATTTGTCTTTCTCCTTTATTTTGTATTCATAAATGGTTTTACTTGCAATCTTTCTGAACTGTATTGTGACAGTTTTTAGACTTTGGTATTCTTTGGAAGATCTATTTTCTCAATGTTGGTGATTTGAAAGCAATGCTAAATTCTGTTTGCGCCATAAGCTTTGACATAAGAAATTGGGAAGGGTGTCATAAGAAGTCTAGCTGATGACGTTCCTATTCTTTTCATTCCAACACAAATCTTGAAAACAGATGCTTCAGCATTTAACTAGAGCATATTGTCAGTGCTATACCCTTCTTCCCTAACAGGGTTCCTTAAAATGCGCTGCTTGGTGATGAAAAGAACCGTTATTGTTTCCTGCTCTATTTGGACTGCTATGAGAGTAACATGAAAAAGTGTACATTTATTGTTAGGAAATCCAGTACTGAGGCGTGTACAGAGTCTGTGGCTGGGTACTAGGAAATGAGGAAATGTTAGGAAATCCAGTATTGAGGTGTGTACAGAGTCTGTGGCTGGGTAGAGTCTGCTTCCTGGTTCTTTCCTCACTGTGTCCTCAGGTGGCAGAGAGATGAGGGAGTTTCCTGAAGACTCTTTTATAAGGACAGTGATGTCATTTGTGAGAAATCATCTTATGACCTAGATGACCTAGTCATCTCCAAATACCATCCTATGATGGAATAGGTTCTCACGTGTGATTTGAATTCGAAGCGTGAACTTCTTTAAAGGGATGCAAATAATCATGCTGTAGTGTTTTGGAGAAACCTTGGTGATGCTGAGATCAATCTTCCAATTTTCCAACTCAGCTAGAAGCTGACTTTCCTAACTCTATAAAGTTAATTCCTAGACACAAGGCACACACTCAAGACTGGAGAGAAGGTACAAGAGGTAGGAGCTCTGGCTGCTCTTGCAGAGGACCTGGGTTTGATTGCTAGCACCTACATGGCAGCTAACAAACGTCTACTACTCCAGTTCCAGAAATTCAACGCCCTCTTCTGACTCCTCTGTCATTGTACTGCACGGGTGTGCTTACACACATGCAGGAAGTGCACTTGTACACATAAAATAAAGATAACAAATAAAATAAAAGGGGCATATTCTATGAAAAGAGGGATTTTTCACTTCAACAGTCACTGCAGCTTAAGACTCCAGAATTAATCAATTATTACACCCTTCATGACTATGCATTTTGAACTCAGTATATACTCATTTAGTTTTAAAATTTCATTGTTAGCTACTTTGGGATGCTTCTAACTTGTGTGGTCATGTTTCGAATTTAGCGTAATGTAGAACTGATATGTGCTAGAGGTGCTGTATAATAGAAATGTGCACTGTGGCCAGGATTGGTGACAGTGAATGTGGAAGTTAGAAAAATATTCAGAAGAGAGATTAAGAAACTCCCCTGAAATCATTTCTGCTTAAGGAAGATAAGACAGAATTATCAAAAGATTCTAAAAAATAATACAGGTCAGAATGAGACAGAGATTGTTTTTTAAACCTTTTTAAGTGATTTTTTGTATATTTCATATAGAACATCTCTATCAATCATAATCACTGTCACATCCCCTTCCTCACTGGGACCATCTCACAGCCTCGCCCCTCCCCCCACGCACACACTCCCTGGGATTCATACACTAAGACAGAGATTCTTAAAATTGTAAATAACTATGGTTTACATTAGCCTCTGAGCCAACTGGTTTACAGTGGGCAGTGATGCAGAATCACCGTCTCAACAGTCTCTGTCTCATCTTGGGGATACCAAAGCTCTACCAGCTTTGCCAGCATGGCAGGGGACATAGTGCCATAGGCATGCGATCTTTCATCTATCACAGTGATTCTCCTTTAAAGAAGTATAATAGAAAAGAAAGCAATGGGTGAGCTCACTCAATAACCACACAGGCTCTAAATGCATGAAGCCACATCCATAGGGGACCCCTAAAAAGTTCAAGGGACAGTGAAGTAGGCTCAGTCATTCTTTGCGACTTGTGAGGAGCTTGGGTCACATAGATTTCCCCAGATTTGTAAGCTTTTAAAGAATGAGTTATCAGGGCTGGAGAGATGGCTCAGTGCAGAGGACTCAATTCAATGCATAGCAAACACATGATAGCTAACAACTATCCTTAACTCCAGTTCCTAGGGATCTAAGGCCCTCTTCCAACCTCAGCCAGAATTAAACCACATGGGTGCACTTACATAGATGCAGACAATAGACTCATACACTTAAAATCAAAATAATTTATATTTTAAAGAATGAGTTATCTATCTAAAATGTGATACACTCATTGAGGCTTTCTAATGATTAATTATAAACAGTGAATTTGAAATCTTCTGAGGGGACTTGAGGATTATCATAAACTGGAGAGTCCGTCCATATACAGGGCAGAGAACAATAGGCTAGCAAAGAATACCTCCCCTTTGTAGAGTATTGGCACACAGACCTGGCAGTGTGGAGATTTCCCAGCGTCTAGGGACAGCTGTTCCTACTGAGGTGGGGTAACACTGGGAAAAATGTCATGTTGTGAATAAACCTATCAGGCATAGCTTTCCTTTTTCAATAACATATGTTTATTGAATCACAGGCATAATTGGGCTACCTGAGGATAAATTGCGGGATCCTAAAATTAAAAAAAAAAAAATACAGTCAATTTTCTAGTTATATTAGTGTTCATCATCTACCTATTATCTGTCAATGTACTTTATTTTTGATAAAAATAATTTAAGAATTTGATAAAGAATGGAATTCTTTGGTTTGCTTTGTTTTTAAAGACAGGGCCCACTGTAGCCCCAGCTGACTTGTAACTCGCTATGTAGACCAGACTGGGCAGGATCTCACAGAGATCTGCTTGGCTTTGCCTCTAGAGTGCTAGGATTAATGATGTGCACCAATATGCCTGATTGAATGGCATGTAGTTTTTTTTTTTTAAAAAAAAAACAGGAAGAGAACTCCATCCATGAAGATTTCATGAAGATATCATCTAGCATGATTGAGGTCCTATTAGACTGCTGTCCAAGTTTTTACCTCTGAAACACAAGTGATTTTGAGAGAGGAGAAAAAAAATATGTTTACACATCTCACCGGTAAAACCTGAATTAAAGACTAACATCCTTGGTAAATTTGAAATTTTTACTTTCTAGCCCATCAAACTGTCGAAAAGTGACCTCCTGAGTTTACACAAACACAAAAACACACAGTCCCTTTATTTTTAATATAGAGCACATTATAAAAACTTAAGAAGTACATTGTAGTCTTGATATTTTAAAATATACATTTATATACTTACATGTATGTGTAATATATAGTTATTTGGGAAATTAAGACACTTGAAGTTCATGTTCTTAAGACTGAACACAATTTTATTATATCTCTCAAATTTTCTTTATTCATCAATAGAAATAAATTTAGTTTGTTTTCTTATCTTAATTGTTGTTTATAATGGCACAAGGAATTAAGAGGTATAGCCATTGCCACACGGCAGTGATCTCGTTTCTTTTAGACATAGTCAAGCAGATTTACTAGTCTACCAGTAATCCCATGTTACTTCTATTGTTAATATTTAGGAACCCCATCCTGCTTTCTAAAATGAACACATTTATTTCATTTCCATCAACAATATACAGGATTTTTTTCCTATATACCTTCCTGACACATTTTATCTCTGTCGTTTGTATACTAACAAGGGTAACAGGTATGAAGTATGTTTCCCCTGCTATTGATTTGGACTTTCATGATGGTTTGTGCTGAGTATGTTTTCAATTGCCTGTTGAACATTCGTATGCTGCTTCTGTATAATGATCTATTCCAGAACTTTGCTCATTTTCTTAATGAGATCATTCTTTGTTCTTTCTCTAATTTTTATTTATCTGCTATTGAGTTGTAAGATTTTCTTTTATAGTTTGATTATAAATGTACACTTATACTGTCATTTTCAAATATTTTCTCCTAGTCCACAAGCTTTCTTTTCATTTTATTGTTGATTTTCCTATGAAGACACTACAAAATGCTTATAAAGACCTCACAGATTAATGTGCTTGGATCCAACAAAACAGAACATATCCACCACTCACCTTTGTTTTAGAGATAAAATATCTTTTCTATCCAGATGGATTTCTTGGACTTATCCCTGCTTTCAGGTTGAATTAAGAATTCTTTTAGCATCCAAGTGAAGGACATCTAAGCCCAGGTTTAAGAGAAAACAGTGATCCCAGTGAGGACTCTGTTTGCTCAAAATGAAAAATCAAGGCAGAGAGTGACAAAGAATAAACTGAAATTTTAAACATCTCTGGAAAAACTGGATATCCACTTACCAAATATGTTTATACCAAGAGGTTTTATATTTCACAAATGCCACAGATTCAAACGTGAAATGCAACATTAAAACATGCCTAGAAGAGACAGGTGCAAACGTTGGTGAGCTTGGGTATGGTGATAATGTTTCAGGGGCAAGAGGAGCACTTTCTATATGATAAGACACTAATCAAAAGTATAAGAAATATATATATATATATATAATTTTATTTATATATTTATATAAAGAAACCAAGGTGTTCTCCAGTGTTTTTATGGAAACGTTGCCTTATACAGCACTAAAAAGAATTGAGCTCGCAAGTGATAGGAAGATATATAGTAAACATAAATGCGCAGTGCTGAGTGAAGGGAGGGAGACTGGAAAGGTTATGTGCACTAATTACAACTACACTGTAATTTCAAAATGGTGAGATTATGGAGATAAAAATATTTAGCAATGATTTTATGAGCCTGGCATGGTGGTGCATGCCTTTAAGCCCACTACTGGGTAGGCAGAGGCAGGTGGATCTCTGTAAGTTCAAGGTCACCCAGGTCTACATAGTGAGTTCCAGGCCAGATGGGGCTACAAGGAGATCCTGTCTAAAAAAGACAAAAAGAAAAAAAAATATTTGACACATGAATTGGTAGAGGGGTGAAGCTGAGAAGTACATGTTTTTAGGGCAGTGAAGCCACACCTTGTGAAACACTAATGGTAGGTTTGTAACATAACAGTTTCCAACCCTATACAAAATGTACAACACCAAGAATGAAGCATTATGCCAGCTTTGAGTGGCAGTGATATTTCAGGGTGGTTTGTCAATTGGAAATACTAAGCACTTCTATCTCTATGGGATGTTGATAGAGGGAGTGACTGTGCATTAGAAGGGGCAGGAGCTACATTGTAAATGTGTGTCCTTTACTCAGTTTTACTGTTAATTTCAAGCTCATAAAAAGGTTAAGATTTATTTAATTTTATGTATGAGTGTTTTGCTGGCTTCTATGTATGTGTACCACCTATGCGCCTAGTGTCACTAGAAGCAAGAAGAGAGCATTAGAGCCTTCAGAACTGGAGTTAGAGACAGATGTGAGCCGCCATGTGCATGTTGAGAACCAATTCCAGATCCTCTGCAAGTATTCTTAACTGCTGAATCAACTCTTCAAATCCTTAAAGATTATATATATAATGTATATGAGTGTATTGCCTGCATGTATGTAAATGCTCCTGTAGAGTGAAAAGAAGACATTAGATTTTCCTGAAACTGGAGTTACAAATGGTTGTCAACTGTCCTGAGGGTGCTGGAATGGAACCTGGCTTTTCTGCAAGAACAACTGGTGATTTTTACCACTGAGCCATCTCTCCAGCTTCTGAAGATTGTTTCTTTATGGGGTGCTTTGCTCCAACAAAGGTAAGGGAAATTTTATTTATAAGTTTTCCGGAAATCTACGACTAAGTGTGACCATTTGATCTGGAGTAAATTCAATTGAAAGAAATTTGAGAAAAAAAAAAACATAATTAAGAGAGAAATTGTGTCTTGGAACATCTCTTACCACATTCACACCTGAAATAGATCTTAAGAAGTAAAATTTCATTTGTTCCTTTCTGTAAAAACAGGCCAGAAAACCTAGTCAGGCCACCTTTCTAACCTTTCTCACAGAAGGTGTGCAGAGACCTTCATAAAAATTTCCTCTGTCCTAATGCAGAGGAAAAGACTCTTCCATAGAAACAGAAAAGAACTGAAGCAAACAGGTCTTTGTGAATACTCGCAGTTCATTACCACTAGTTATGCCCTTTTGTTCTCCAATCAAACTTCTGCACAATTGTCCACACAGACCTCCTATGTGTTCGATTCTTCATTTCTGAGTCTCCTATGTACGTAAAAGCTAATATATCCTTGTAACTTCTTATAGCTGACTTAGCCTTGGACTTATTATTGTCTCATATTTACATGAGACAATGTTAACAGTGAACTATCAAAAAGATTTTTTGTTTTATATATATATATATGTTATATTATATTATATATATTATGTATATATATATATGTTATATACAATATATATGTTACATATATGTGTATATGTCCATTGAGTGAACGGGCTTACACGCAGTTACTACACAAGGTTCTTACTAGCCCTTGTTTTCTTTATCTAGAAGATCTGACATCTGATTTATTTTTCTGTTGCTTCCTTCAGGTACTTCATGCCAACAAAATATGTTTTGCTATTATTCTTATTGATGCAGTAGTTGTAGGAAATTTCTTATTCTTTGAATGTCAATTCAGGTGTATTTAAATGGGAGCATGCCATAGCTTTTATTAGTGGAAAAGTAAGAGTGCAGTTTGAAGATCTAGTAGGCTCTTTTGATAAGTGGTCTTGTCATTACACATTTACACTGTTTTTTAAATTGTGAGAGCAGCTTAAGAACCCTCATATAACAAATTATTACCACTGGAATTTTTGCCTTTGAAAGGAATTATCAAAATATGTCACAACCAGTTAATTTGTTACCAAATGCCTCTTTACATTAGCTTGCTGAAACACCCTGTGTAGCAGATGGCAGAGCTCTAGAAGGTCAACTGTGGGAGATTAAATGTTGAGTTTCTGAACATCTGGAGAGTTTTAGAAAAAGAAGCAGAAAGAAAGGTAACTATAAGTGTCATTAGCTCTCTTTCATATGATCATGACAAACTAGAGCTCCTCACAAGTCAGCTATGGGGATTATAATTTGATAGACTGCATCACAAAAGGAGACTTTTCCTCTAAGCATCAATCCTCCTTTTCCCATTACACCTGCACAGATGATGTGTTTGTCGGACCCTCTGGCAATGAACAGCCTGATGCTGATGGGATCATCAGCATACCAGTAAGCACCATCTGTGCGGGACTGAAGCTAATGAGCAAAATAAGTAGGGGACAGCAAGGGACTAGAGCTGTGAGGGCAGAGGGCAAGGAAGTTTGATTCTAACTCCAGGAAACGCAGAGGTGATACTTCATACAGCACAGCGAATCACAGTCAGGACTGTGCATTCACCTGGTGAGTTCCTCTGGAATTCTTAAGATAGTACCCTATTCTAGATCAACTGATTGTAAAGCCCTGGTGATAGAGTACCCAGAGTAGAAGAAACAGTATCTGAGATCATGTTAACAAGAAACTAATTATAAATCCTTCTGACAAAGGAGATTAGCTCTCAGCTCATTTCTGATCTGTACATGTGACTTTGTGTTCAGTGTTTTAGATTTTATGCTACTTTAAGTACAGTCCATTCCATAGAATGCTCGCATCAGCCTCACCTGGACTGAGAGAACCTTCAGATTGTTGAATGTTAACAAGATCCTTGAGGGATTCATATTTGCAGGTAAGACTTAAGTGTGCTGAATTATTGTATTTTTTTATACACTATCTTCAGGAGAGCATTTATGATGAAAGCTCTGTTTGTTTTCTCTTTTCTACCATGCAACAGAAGTTTGTGTTACAGACTTGCCATTCTCATAGAGTCCAGGAACACAATAGTGAATCATTACCACTGTAGGTTCTGTTGTCATAAGGATTAATACTATCTCAGTACATGAAAGGCAAGATCCAGCTTATGAAAAGTTGTTCTCAACCTCAACATGTGTTTTACCCGGAAAACACACATGCACCCAAATATATACAAAATAAATAAACAAATGAATAAGTTTTTAGAAATAACATATATTTACATACAATGTTCAGTCATGATGGTGACAGGAGACTACCCACTTCTTGATCCCTCAAGACAGATAGATTGCCTAGGACTAAGTACTCAGCATCAATACACTTATATCAGGGCTTCATGACCTGATGGTTACTGTCATCTGTCAGGTAAGCGTTTATTTCCATGCCTAAGTCACTGAACATTAACTAGCATTTTCCGTACCTAGTGTTGATCTTTCGCTCACTGTTGGCTCCTTGGAAGTGCTTGCTCCTCTGCTCCTACAGTCCTACTTCTCTGCCAGAAACTCCCTTTTACCTTGCAGGCTTAACTCAGTACCTGGTTTCATTTCATCCCTCTGAATAAGCCAAGCTTCCTGGTTATAGATTCTTCCATTCACCATTGTCTTGAACATAATAAGAGCCTTAAATTCTATGGAACAGTCATCAGGCTTGCCTGTGCTCACTTCTTTATCTCCAGGGAATGACACTGTGATATGGCCAATAAATATTTGTTGGAATTGTTAATAAATAGTTGGATGATAAAGTGTAGCCAGAACCCTCAGGAAAGACCAACAGTGTCAAATATTCCTAAGGAATCAGATAATGTGCATCCTGGAAGATATCTATTGATTTAGTGATCTGTGGCTTAAGCACGTGTTACTAGCACACCGAGAAATCCCTCTCCTTGCTTATCATTTTCTTCCCTGTCATACTCATGAACTTAGTGTTTGGGGCAAATTTCAAGAACAAAAGTATCATACATAAAATAGGTTGTATTTCAAATGACTTGAGCAAAATGTGTCAGTGACACTTTGTTCCATTTTATTGCTATTTGTATTAGATATAATATTAGTATTGTGAGTGGTCACCTTGATAATTTCAGGAAACCCTCTCTGATAATGGATTCAACAAATGATGTGCAAAGGTAAGATACAAAAAGAAGTCTAGAGAGATGGCTCAGCTCTTCAAAGTTGAGACTCACAACTAAAAGTAAAAGATACAAAAAGATAGAGGAGAGTGAAAGGAAAGAAGGGAGAGAGAGAGAGACAGAGAGAAAATGAGAGAGAGAGCAAAGATGAAAAATTAAAAAGTGGAAGAAATAAGAGTCAGAAAGGAAGAGAATTACTGGTTTCTTTAGCAAATTCATCAGATAGGTCCTTGCTAACATTTCCAAGAACCTTTTAGAATTCTTTTCCTGTAATATTTTTAGAAGAAAATATAAATCAATGTTTCTGTCATATACCAAGAAAAGATTTAGAATATATTTTCTCTTTCCTTTGATAGTTAAGAAAGTGTAAATTTAATCTGTGGGTATAAAAGTAAGCCATTAGGAATTCCTTTAATGCTTTATCTGTTTAACAGAATGATAGCATTAGGCTCTTCCCTATGCCACACATGATTCTAGTCCTGATATCCATATCAGCTATGGACTAAATCTTATGAAGCAGACCTTAAATCTAATTAGAGAGGGTTGTTTACTCCTATGACATTTGTACGTCTATTGAAGCAATGGGTATATCTTGAAAGACCAGTTGTTCTGCTTGCAGGATTCACAACCGGGTAAGGCTGATAATTTTCTCTTTTGTTAGCAACAAGCACAACAACTTACATCACTATGAAAGCTAGCCAGTACAGATGAAGCTTTGAAGTCAGTACCAGCTTAATTTCTCCTTGTTTGTTCTACAGCTCATGTATGTGGTGTCTTCACCAATAGGCTCTCACTGTCAGGTTCTGATGGGCAACCAAGAATAACGGTGAGCCTCTTTCTTATGCAGCAGATAATAATTCACACGGTGACCTATAACTATCCAACCTGCAGAAAATTAGAGGTTGCGGAATGATGATCCAAGAATAAGACATCTGTGTCAAATCCTGCCTCTCAAGGTTCATAGATCATTGTGGAATCCTATAGAAGGATTGTAAGACACAGAAGTGGTGGGTGACCACAAGGAAACAGAATTTCTAGACATTTGGAGAGTTATTCCTGTGAACTCTCAGCAATAATGAAAGCATAAACATGTACTACATAATCTCAAGCTTAAAAACATTCCAGGACATACATGGGAAAGTAGGTAGGAGACCCCAGACCTATCTGAGGGACTCTTGGCAACTGATGGCTGCTGGGAAGAGGAGAGTCAGTCTAGTTTAAGGGTGAGACTCTTGGTTGGTTAACAAGATTCCACTGAATGAATTCATACCGAGGGCATTTTGGAACAAAAGTGTTACTATATAAGCCATATATATGTATGTAATAGAGTATGTGAAATTGGACAGAAGATAGTAACAGCAGTTTGGTTATGGGAGGAGATTCCAATATGATCAAATTGTTTTGTATGAAATTCCCAAAGAATCAATAAAAAAGAAAGTTCAATTTTAATTTAATCGTAAAATCAAATTTTAAGATTAGGATATTTATTGTGATTCAGATATTACTAAAACTGAATCTTGGTTCTTCTACTTCATGTAAAAGATTTTCTTACAAGAATTTTTTCTCAAAAGAATTCAAAATTTTAAGAATTAAATTAAATGATGAAGTTAATTAGTTACTTTTCTGTTGCTGTGATAAGACACCATGCCCAAGACCATTTACAGAAGGAAGAGTTTATTGAGCTTATGGTTCCATAAGAGAAAAGAGTCCATCATAATTGGGACAATGTGACAGGAGGCAGCTGGGACAGAAAGCTGAAGGCACAGAAAGCTCAGGGCAGGTCTGGGAAAGTGAGAGAGAAAGAAAACGGAAATGGGACAAGGCTATGATTTCCCAAAACCCATCCTCCAGCAATGCCACTCATCCTAAATCTAACAAACAGCAACACCCACTGGGGCCAATTATTCAAATACTTGGAGTCTATGGAGAACATTCTCATTCAACTCTATATAATCTATGGAAACTTACCATGTTTTTCCTACATTAATGAACTTACTTTTTCAATAATTCACCTTGGTTTGCCTTTGTTCTGAGTAATGTAACAGTTACGTGACATGATGGAAAAGATACAATTCAGCCTTTCAAGGATTTTTGCATCCAACAGGGAGGAATAAATGTATAGACAAATAAGAATCAAGATAGATCAATTTTGTACCATCCTTCAAAGAGACTGTTCCAGCATATGTCCTGCATCTAAAGAAGGAGAGAAATCTACAGAGAAGTTATGTCTGAGTCACATGAAGACAGAGAATCTTAACTACTTTTCTGTTGACAAAGGCAATTTATAGAAGAAAGAGTTTATTTTGGCTTTCTGTTGCAAAGAGGGAGTTGGTGATGGCCCATCAATGAGCAGCAGGCAAGGAGGCCAGAGCAGGAAGCATGGAGATCACAGCTGTGTCCATGGATAGGAAGCAGAGAGGAAATTAGAAGCCTGCCAAGGCTATGAACTCTCAATACCCACCTCTGGTGATATACTTCTTCAGACAAGGCCAGAACTCCTATACCTTGTCAAATAGCATCACCAACTGAGGACCAAATGTTCAAATACCTCAACTTTTGGGGCATATTTCTCACTCAAACCACTCCCAAAGTGTGTAAGTGCTTCGGCATCATCAACACAAACTCCATGAAGGCAGAATTACTTCCATTCTGTGAGACTCTCAAATGAGTTACAGAAGGACTTCCGCAAGCCACAGAGTAGGAATGTCTCCACGTGCTTGAAAGCCTCTTTGACAAGCAGCAACCTCAAAATGTGCACTGTTGTGCACATCGCCATGGATAAGAAAGACAGATGTAGATCTTAATTAATATAGATACCTATAAGGTTCATCATATAGCCTTCCATACCTATGCATTGCAGGTATTAGCATAGTAAAATTCCACTCTTATCTCATCTTGTTCTGTAAAATGAGGGCAAGGAGGGCCTCCTATGTTCACTAATGTGGTATCATCAGAAAGTTATTACCAGAAGAAGTAATGGTTCTGTTGGTAAAATATTTGCTGAGCAATAAAAAGACTGGAAATCAGATCTCTAGCACCCAAGTGAAGGCCAGATGAGTACAGCAGTCTGTACTCCCACTACATGAAAGCAGAAAGAAATAATGGGATCCCCAAAGCTATTTAGACTGTATCAGCAAGTTCTGGCTTCAAAGATATAAAGTGGAGAGGAACTGAAGAAGACAGCTTACGTCATCCTCTGGCTTCCACATGCATGTGCACATACAAGCATGAGAATTCATACACAAAAATGTATGCCCACTACATGCTAACACACACATGCACAACTCACACGCATACATACTCAAAAGCAAACAAAAACGGAAGTTAAAAGAAACTATGACAGAATTACAAACCCCAAACTAAAAAAATACCTCCACAGCTTTAAGAAAGTAGAATTATTGTATTTGTGCCTCAAGTTTGCTTCTTTTTCCATGAGTGTTTAATCTCCGGTATGTTTTATTTATCTGAGTTATGTCTGAAAGCATCTGGAAGAAAACTAAAATACATACCAGTTGTAAATATAAAATCATCATGAGTGAGGAGGGTTTTTCCCCCACTCGCTGCAAAGAAACCAGTTATAGAAAAGCCATGTGGTTTTTGAGACTAGAATAAGCGAGTCATCCTGGTGTTCAGAGTTCATGAGAACCCATGCCTTGTGACATGAGAGAGTTGGAACTGCTAGGTATTTTCAGTTTCTGATTTAATATTCTTTCAAATTGCACTGACATCATAATCATTTATCTTCAAGGGAATCAGAGAGAGGCCAAAATAATTTTAGTTTCACTCTGTTTTTAAGGGTAAATTCAAATTCTTTTGCTGAAATGCTCTATAAAGTGATAATTCATGCTGCCATCACATGTAATGAACCAAGTAAATCAAAATATTTTTCATGGGGAAGTAGCCTAGGGAAGGGAAGGAAAGTGCATGATGGGCTTCGAAAGCTGGGCTATTTTTGGATGCCCTTCTTCAAGGGATTAATTTAAAGCTAACTTCTACAATGAAGTTTTTCCCAATGAGGCAGAAAAATATGCAGAAGACACCCAAGCCCCACTTAATCTACCAGCTTACTAAACCTGTCAAAGACCTTTGACAATGTTTGCTTATTCTTTTAACCATCGCTCATTCATCTTTTCTGTCAATCAGTTTGCATATTCAATTACTTAACAAAACTGCACTGAAAATGTTAGGTCTGCTGACAGTTTTGATCAATGAGGGAAAAACCTACATCAAATTCATGCACCCTACCAAACCAGATCTTGCTTCATTCTTTGGTTGGTTTAGAAAATTCTGACTCTAGGATAATGAAGAAGAAGCAGGGGGCTTGTGGGTGATCCACTTAACAATCAAATCTAAACAAGGCAGGTAAATTGCTAAATTTTGATAACAGAGATACTAACTGACATCACTGGAAATCTGACTTCATGCCACCCAAGTGTTCAGTCGAGTCCCAGTCATTGCATCTTTGGCACCAGTGGAAGACTTTAGAAGACGTGATGCACAATGCAGTAGAAATTAGGTTAGTACACTCAGAAGAATGTTGGGTTTTCCTCATCACCTGGTTCTTAATCCGATCAGGTTCACTGTGGAAGAACACATTCAGTGATCCCATCCTCTAATTCTCTAGCTGCCCTAGTGTGACTGGTGAGTCTAGTTTAAACTAGGAATGGCTGGCTTTCTCTAGTTCAGAATAACTGTTTCTAGAATGATAGATCTATAGTATAGGGCTATACTTTAAAAATCAGGCCTCACAGGCATCATTTCATATAGTTAAGAAAGTCTGGTCTTTTCTAATACATTGGTCTAATATATTTGACATATAGCTGAGAATGAGAATGACCAGTTCCCTGGCCCTAAAGATTTTCTAAAGAAGCCATCTTTTTCATCTGAGATCTGATTCATTCCTTTCCCAAACGACCTTCATCTTTGGTGTTTTCTGCTACTCTTTGGTATTCATATCAGTGTAGATTATTCTTATACTTCTTTTCTTTATTTCAAATGCTCTTTTTCTTTAGACATTGCTGTTGTTAATTGAGGGAAGCACAAATAATAACAATTTTTAAATAGTTGATGAAGCATTTTCTTACCTATACTTCAAACATGTAACATGCACACACATCTAATATCTTGTTAGACTCAAGAGAAATGACTTTGTGCTTTGTTATCTCTTGTTTCCTGATATTAATATTACATTGGTGAATCAGTGGGCTAAGCTGCTAGAAAGCCTCCTTTGAAACTGCTATGACAATACTGAATTGATAACATCATAGAGTACCTGGTCCTCTAGAAATCCTTACATTGTTAATGCTAGAGACACCCAACCTCTCTTTCCTCCTAATTTCCTCTCATTTTCTGGGAATTATTGAACTTCTGTGTGAAGCAATTAATAGCTTGTTCCAATGGCCATAATGAAACGTGTCCTTGATGTTCAGGCTTTGTGATACAAGCAAGCTTGGGAAATCAAACAGATATGGACAGGAAGAGGGCAAAATGATAGCTCAGAAAGGACACAAAATGAAATAAAGCAAAACAAGATCCTACCTGACTTCCTAGAAATAACACAGAGATTAAAAATAAATCATGTCACAAAGACTCCCAAATACTTCTACTCACTAAAATTATTCTCATAATAACCTCATAATCTAAGAATATTTTCATCAGAACATTAAGACTTAATGATAAAATAAAAACATAATTACAACTCATATATGTTGCTCTAGACACTGTTGTAAACCAGTGGGTAAAACTGTAATAAAAAGGGAACAAAACACAATGGCTGTGCATGAGTAGAGCTGGAGCAACAATGGATGCCCACATCACTGTGCAGACATCGTACTTTGAAGAAAATGGTATCAGCACAAAATCTGCCTTTTTTACTTTAGTTTATGTTAGGGTTAAGCAAATTACCTTCAAATACATGAATATCTGATTCTTGAAAACAAAACAAAAAATTCATGATTGACAGTGATATGAGTTTTGAGATATTGACATTATCTCTACTTTTGGAGAGATATTCAAAGGATCATTTCCTTTGAAAATTTAGCAATAGTTATAGATAACTGAATTATGTTTTTTGAGTTCTAGAGTTCAAAAATTTATTTTAACTAACCCTTTCTTTTAAATTATTTTTCGTTCAAAAAGGATATACTTACCTAGAACAGTCTATAATCATTTAAAAGTAAAATACATGACAAGAGATAACAGTTAACTGGAAGAAATAATTACAGGATTATTCCTCAACAGTGCCTCTGCAAATTTTATAAGTGTGAGTGTGTGTGTGAGTGTGCATGTGTGTATGTGCATGCATGTGTGTGTAAGCTGTCTATCTAGAAAGATCCTGTAGGGTTTTTGGTTTTTGCTGTGCTCTGGAAGCTGAAGAATATACAGAGTTTTAGAATTCTTTTCATGTGGAAAGATACCACTCCCAAGGATTGTGGACAATGGGCACTACCTTAGAAGACCTTGGAGAAAATTTCCACTTAACTTCACTTCCATTTTCAGGTTTCCAATAGAAGCCTCAAATACAATATTGCTATGACAATGACCAGAATATCTTGAGTCAAGACAGACACAGTAATAAATTCCACTTTAACTAGTTTAAGTGTATTTTTTTCAGGGTACACAACTTGTTGAATAGTCTCCATGATTTTCTGCATTGTGGTAAGAAATACTGTCTTTCTTCATGTGTTTCAATACCATTTTCTGTAATAAGTTAAACTAAATATTTCTGCATCATGGGAATGTCAAACAAACAGGAAGTATGTTGCTTTTACTTTGGCATTGCTAATCACTGATAACTGATGATCAGTGGAAAGATCAGAGTGAATGACATGTGATTGAAATGTTTTGTCCTTGTCTAGAGTTATGACAGTGTCTTTGATGAGACTCAAGGATCAACAGATAATTTGCTCCATTCCAGCTCCTTGTAAATTCCATAAAATGAGTTCTGAATCCTGGAACTTATCCTTGGAAAGCTAATTGAAGGTTTCATTACATACACCAAGAAGACTAGAAACCTTGTCACTGCAGCCACCTCAAGGATAGTTGTGGAAGATTAGAATTGAAATGTAATCCCATCTTGTGATTGTCTCTTTACTGTGTTTGTCTTGTATATTTAAGTAAAATCCCATTTTGTGTTTTTTATTGTCTGTGTTTCTTTTACTTGTTACTCTCACAGATTTTAGGTGACTTCTATTGAATCTATACTAAAATATATGACTATAACATTGCTTAGAAACCCATACACTAGCCACATCTCATCCCATCCAGTACTTTGATTCATGAAGGACACTTACACTAACCTTGATTGGAATTCTTCACCATCTAAAATTCTTTTAGGATCTTCAGGTTTCAACTACATTAACCCCTTGAGTACACTTTCATTGAACACTCTCCACATTAAACTAGTAGTTACTCATCACATTTATGCTGGATAAATCTTGACATCTTGAGAAGGTTTACATTCCGAGTGAGCCTGTCTGATCCGCAACACTTCAGTCCTGGAACTGTACAGGAATTAAGGAATCATTCTTGGAATTATGTCCTCCAAGTAGTCTATCATTCAGCCAGTGGAGCAAAAAGTTTTCTCAGATGTGTACGTGTACAATCCCCGTAATTACTGCTGCCCTTGTTGCATAGAACTAGGTAAGGAAAATGCTTAATTGCTGAAGGCAATGTGTAATTATGTTGTTTGTAGGTAGGTATTAAAAAAATCTTTGTCTCCATGTAATACTGTCAGTTTGATGACAACATAAAAAGTGTTATTTTTTACCACTCATTGAATACATAAGAGACAATGGACCCTTCATGAACATTTGTTAAGTTACTCATATTTTCTGTACTAATATTTTTATTTCTTCAAATGCTTTTGGTAATTCTGTATAACATTATACACACTTTACATATAAAATAACAGACTAGCAAAAGGATTAAGCAGCTTTCCCAGAATAGTCAATACACCACACAATTAAAATTTGAGCTAATTCATGGGATTTTTTCACATTAGTGTTAGAAAATAAATAGATTACCATGATCCCAAAATATTTTTTCAACTTTAAAAGATCATACAGAAAAGTACTTAAAGCATAGAATCTAGAGCCAGACTACCTCAGCTTGAAACCCAACTATTTCTGTCAGATTTTTTACTAGTGAGATTTTTTTTAGCTCAATTAGTGCACGTAACGACAATTAGAATTACATCTAGTTCTCACTATGGTTTGGAAATCAGATGAGTGACTATGTCCAAAATATTTATGTTACTGTTTGGCACATAATATTCCATAAATAAATGATATCTCTTAATTATTACCAAAGTTGTTCCTGTTGTACCATATGAGGTTTGACTGGTATGGTTCAATGTTTAATAATATTACTAATGAGCTATTTTCTAGCATTTTATGTGGGATGTTTATCAGAACATAGATCAACATATATGTGAAGATACACACACATATAAATGTATATATATATATATATGTGTGTGTGTGTATATATATAATTCCATAAAGTGAGTAATTATAACTAGGAACATGGGTATTCTATTCTGATGTGTAGAATTTAAAAGTTGTTAATTATTTCTTGTTATAGTCTTTTAATTGGGAAAATGTTCTCTGTGAAATTAAGAATGATATAATTTAAATTTGGAGACCACCTTGGAGGTGATCTCAGTCTGTTATTTTTAAGAGATAAAGCTGATGCTAATAGAGATAAGCTACATTTACAATCATACAGCCAGCTGATAGTCAACCAAGTACAAAAGTAGAGATGTCTTACATCATACTTTGCTGGTTTTCAGCCTAATCTTGTAGCCTTAATTCCAATATACCATTATGAACATGGGAAAAAATTCCTCACCCAACTGCTTACGGAATGTGTGCAATATTGTTTGGTTCTTCTTGTGGGTGAAAATCCAAGCAATGCCTATCAACTCCCCATCAATTAAAAAAAAAATGATTGCAGTGACTCTATAGGCATTATGGGGCGGTGGCGGTATATGATTCTTCCGGGTTAATCTGAGGTCATGAGAAGCAGCCTAAATTGGGATGAAATTAAAGATGCTGAAGAATATGAGATAGATGTGAAAGAATTTGCCTTCTCAGATGCCTCTGAAACTGTAATTAGTGGCCTACGATGACTGGCCGCAGCAGTCTGGGCCTTCCTTCAGCAAACAGCTGTCTTCCTTTTTAAGGAAGTTCTATATATACACGACAGGCAAACCACATGACTTTCTTTGAAGAAGCTAGAATTTTTTTTTTCTCAATATCATCTTTTATCTCCTTCTTTTCCTTCAGAAGCTTCAAGAAGAGATCTTATCAAAAAGAGAATCAAAGAAGCTTCTGGTGTTAGGATTTCCCAGACAACCTTCTGGAATCCTTAAATATGGAGCCAGATTCCTGACAGCACTGATGGGGTTTGCACTGGTGTTTCTACCCTAACAGTGTCTTCGTAGTGTCTCCAGTCTGTGTGGACAAAAGCCAAACAGAGCTGTCACCTTCGCCCTGGGCTTTCAGGAGGTGAAGTCCCCTGTTGTTCTTGTGAACTTCTAAATATTACTCTACCTTTTTCCCCTCAGGCAAATCTGAAATCTCACAGGTAAATTAGGCAGTCTGCTTTTCTTTCTGTACTTTCAACAGAACTACACAAAATCATTCTACTTTAACATAATCACTTCAGAAATTTCACCAGTGGCTTTTTCCAAACTCTGGGTCACCCTTCAGTTGCTCGCATGAAAAGACGAATGCAGAGTTATTGCCAAGATGGCCATTGTCAAAATGAAACACAGATTTTGGGTTGTTTGCTATCAGGACAGAAATGGAGCTCCAGGGAGGGTTTCTCACAAACATCCCACTTCTAATTTAAAGTGTCTCAAAGGCGAGAGCATTTTGTTGTTGAAAATGCAGCTCACAGATGGACATCTTGGGATATTTTTTGGCTGTATTCAATGTAACTGTTGCTTGTAATTATTAAGAAATGCTTAAGATAAAATCTTCTTAATTAATGAACTTTAAAAATACTGCAAAAATTCTTTCACAAAGATTCTTGTAAGTGTAGTTATATGTATGTGTTCACATTGGGGAAGGAATCAATGACTTATACAAGGTAACACCAGTCAATTTCTCCCCTTTTACTAGATACTGTTTGATCACATTTGTTAGTCTAATCCTTAAATCAGCATTGTGGTGTCTTGATATTATTTTATAGATGTGGAAACTGAGGCAGATGTGCTAAAGTTTTTGCCTGAGGACAATAAACTATTAAATGGTAAAGTGGAAACAGCAGTTAGAGTCAAACAGGAACATTCCCTTTTGAATGCCTTTTTTGCCTCTGTTGGCCACTGTACTGTTTTCTCTAGCCATCATTTTTGCTGTCACCAGGCACTGGGTACTAGGCTCTGCTCAATGAATGAGTCTAAGTTAGCATGTTACTTTGAATCATTTGTTTCAGATTCAAATACTACAGACATTTGACTCTTCCCTGTCCTGCAGGCACATCTTGTCTTTGAGGAGGTTAGGAACAAGTGTCTGGGTTTTGATGGTGGAACTCACACAATAATAAATTTCTGCAAACTAGGAACTAAGTTCAGATGCCTAGCAATGAGTCGTTACTCTCTATTACAGTAACAGCTAATAACCTTGGATGAAAAATCTAAATTCCGCTTAAAGACTGCCATACAATTTAGCAAAATTACAACTTTGAATAACATTAATTGCTTACAAATGTAAGTGGAATTGTTTTTTAAATGACACCGTTTTGAGTTTTATCCCAACCATAAACAGTTTGCAATCAGTAGAAAGAAAAACTGAAGAGTCTAATTGCATGCTTTGAATGAATTCTGCTGAGAGCTAATACTATGGGACTTTGACTCTAATTCATGTAATTTCTTCCAATATAAACTTGAAAGTTAGATAATGTGGGAAGTGAAGGGACAAAGAGACGGAGAAAGAGAGAGTGAGATTTTGACTGCAGAATGCTTTTGACATGGTCCAGTTACTGCGTCACAATTTCATGTTTCTTAATCTTGGCAGAGGAATAAAGTCCTTAGCAGAAGGACTTTTTTCAAGTCCAAAAACATGACACTTCAGAGCTCCAACCATAACTTCTTTTTATGTCTATGGGATTTACAGTGTTTGCAGATGGAAGTCATTTAATACTGTGGTGATCTTTCATCTAGCCTGTTTCCTCTCAGTGACCTTATGTTTACTATAAGAAAACACCAACAAGGTGTTGGATTTCTTCATGGAAAAATGGCAACTATTTAAAACAAAAGGATTTTGTCCAACAGAATCATAAATCTTTCACTGTTTCTGCAATTTAACAAAAAAGACTCGTTTGTTCTGTGAGGAGTGTTTGCTTGTGAGACGAGGCCAGTGTGACTGTCTCATAAAAAATGCAGCTTTTAGGTGGAGAAAGATAGCAGCAGAATAAAAAGTCACTGTTCTGTCTATGGCAGGAGAATCAAATCTTTTAATTCCCCTGGCTTTTCTTTAGACTACTCATAAGTTATCATTTTGAAAGAAAACTCTAGAATTCTGTTTTGAAAATAGCAGGATCTTTGTGTCCTTCCTATAGCTCGGCTTCTTCGTATGTGGTTCCTGCTGACTTTAAAGTCCATTCTGCACTCCGGAAAGCAGACTCTTCCTGGGATGAGGAGAGCTGCTGGTAACCACAGTAACCCACCTTCCTAGGGAATCTTCTCACTGACATTAATAGGTTGAATCATAAATAATGGAATAAAATCTTTCAACAGAAGGACCAGAAGCTGCAACTGAAACACTCAGGAGATGGATAACAGCTGTCTTTAAGGTATGGAGATGCAAGATACCTTTCTACATGGGAGGACATTATTTTAATAATAAAGAGAACTTGCATTGGGACGCTGCAAATTCCAAATATTCTTATGTGAACAATGCTATATATATATCCATTAAGCTATTCTGCAGGCTATGATTTAAAATGCAGAATTGGTCTCTAGGTATGACTAATTCATTCCAGAATTATTTACAAACATATAATTGTACAAATCTGAGTCGCTTTATGAATAAAGTCAAAGAAATTATTCTACACAAAAATTATGTATGCTGAGTTTGAAACCTAATGCATGCCCCAGTATTCTGAGCCTATGGGTAGAATAGGGAGCTTGCATCCAGGTAGACACAGACCAAGAAAAAGCCATGTGTTCAACAGGTATCCAAAGGTTGATTAGTAGTAAACAGAAGGTAGGGAAATAATAAGAGGCAATAGCTCAGAGAGGGACTTAGGTGCAAAGAAATGATGTTGTGGTCAGTTACTGAAATTGCTTCAGTATGTTGATCTCTGGCCAAAAAACATATTCATTCAACGTTACAAAGTATCTACAGATCCTGCCATGCCCTGTGATATGTCAGGTGGTGTTCCAAGTGTTTGATGCATGACTATCAGCCAAGCATTCAGGCACTACTTCTTGTTCTTGTGAGGTGTCTTTTCTAAAGTTGAATTCATGGTTTTCATACCGCCTCTTCCATGGTTTACCATAAAGGAAACAGAGGTGATTTTATTTTTGCAATAGCAGTCACTGAAAACTGCTATGTTCAGGTTTGGGAATATAGCAAATTATTCCCTAGTGTTCAGTAAACTTGATAAGACCCTTAAAATTTGTGTGGATTATTGTGGTTGATCTAGGCAATAAAATTATAAGCTTGACCTGTAGACTGAAGGACATTCTTATGACATGAAGATCAAATGCAATTATTTTCAAAATCCTTATAATTTGGTAACTATTGATAAAGTGATTCTATAATCTTATGAAAAAGAAAAAAAAAACTCCAAAGACTAGAATAAGCCATAGGTTATTGAACAGAACAAAATCTGAATGTTGGTTCTACTAAACTTCTAGACCACCACCAAGAAAACAGCATACAGGGCTGGAGAGGTGGCCTAGCAGTTGAGAACAGATGGAGCTCTTGCAGAGGTTCTGGGTTTGGTTCCTAGTACCACACAGCAGCTGACACACATCCAGAACTCTATTTGCATAGGATTCAGTGCCCCATTCTGTGGGCACTGCATACCTGTGTGCCACTTATAAATAAGCAGACAAAACACTAAGATATACAAAATAAAAATGAAAAGTGCAAAAAATCTTTAAGAATATAGAGTACGTGTGGAAAATAGACAAACTGATCAGTGGACAAAAGGAAGAGTCAAGAAATTGACACTACCAATTGTACTCAGAAGATCATTGACTTAGATGCAAAAACAAGCTCATACAGAAATGGTGCAAAGACTTCAATGATCTATATCAATGCAGTCATAGACTTAAATAGAACTATGAAAACCCTAGAACAAAAATACTATGCAATTTATATGATCTTGAATTTGGTCATGACTTTTTAAATAGGACATCAAAGACATGATCCATGACAAAAAACATCAGTAAGTTGGAATTCATTAGAATTCAAAACTTCTGTTTATGAAAGACAACATTAAGAGGATGAAAAGACATACCAAATTAGTATAAGAACCTTCAAAATACCTATATGATGATAAGGACAAGTATCACAAGTATGCAAAGAATTTACCAAGAAAAGCAATCTACTAAACTAACACACAAAGAGGTCTAAATAGATGCCTTACTGGAGATGATGGACAAAGGAAAAGCTGATCAGCATCATTTCGCATTAGAGAATTACAAATTCAGCAAAGTAATGGGTTACCACTGCATACTTAGTAGACGGACAAAAGTTCAGCCAGTGAAACAGCCAAAAGCTGTGGAACAACTGGGACACTCTTTCCTTTCCTTACCGAGGGGATCTAATAATGGCATAGATACTTTGGAAAACAGTTTGGAGGTCTTATAAAACTAAATAGATTCTTTCCATGTAACCTGTCAACTGCACTACTGGCAGGTACTCAGATGAGTAGGAAAAACATAGGTCCACAGGAAACCTGCAAACAAAATTTTAGGTAGTTGTGTTCATAAGTAACAAAAATAAAAATAAAATAAAAAATAAAAAAAACCTACCAAGATGCAGGTTAACTGACTATGGCATATCTAACAATGGAATATCATTCAGTGCAGTGCAGAAATATGCTTTCAAGACACTAAAAAGAGGAAGAATTTTTAAGAACATATTGCTGGGTGAAAAAAATCAATGTGGACATTCTGAAGACCATACACTTTGAATTCTATAATATTCTGAAAAGGTGACAATCTGTGGAGACAGAATAATAGATGAACAGTTGGAAGACATTAATGAAGCAAGAAGGGATCAATAGGTGGAAGATAGATTTTTTTTTAGGGCAATGAAAATTTTCTGCACAACTATAATGTTGAATGTATGTCATACATTGCCAGAATAGATATAAAGATATGGCATATACAGTGCACTATTCTAGAAAGCACTCTTTACTGTGTGTGTATGTGTGTGCTTTCTTCTGACAATCAAAGGATATTCTAAAATTAGACTCTATTAAGTTGGAAAATAATGAATGAAGAATTTCTCCCTATGTCAGGAACTTTCAGATGAGGCAGGATAACTCATTTGTCCACCCAAACTGTGACTTTGTGATAGGGGAATAAAGACAAGTCTATGTGAGTGCCACAGGCATTAGTTGAGATTAATTCCTCTGATGAAGTGGGTAAACATATCTCATTAAAAGAACTAAACATAACCTGCAGCATTAGTCTTGAACGATGAAGGATCAACTGGAACCTACTGCATAGAAACGGAACAGAAAAGAATGAAATTGGATTAGGCAAAGCGAGGAGACATATAATTTTGTTTCCTAGAAAGTGGGTCTACAATGTGCGGTGCATAGGAGGGGTAAGCAAACAAAGAATGAATGAATGGCTAGTCTAGAGTCTGCAGGTTCTGACCGCTGAGGGCCTTTATAAGCAGCGGGAAGTCACTACAAGCTTAGTGTCATATTTTACAAAGCGGATCCTGGAGTAGTCACAGCTCACCTGCGGTCAAAGCTATCAGGCCTTTCCACATAGTTCAGGGATTCCTGATGGGATTGCTGAAGGAATATGCTTCTTGAGGCACTACAGAATTGCCCCACCCTGTGAGATGGACTGTCAATGACTCTAATTGTCACCATTAAGGAAGGAAAGGGCAGCTGTATCTCCTGAGCTGACATAGACACGTTCTTGATATGCAAACAGTGAGAATTTGATAAATATTTCCTGTTTCACAAATTTCAATCAATTTTTTTTGTGTTCCATAAAGAGAGTCAACACAGATTCCAACTAGTTCAGTTATTCAGTTCATAACTGCAACACGATGGGATGTAGATCCTTGACTCTAAAGCTGTAGTTACTTTTAAACACTCACCCAAGGTTGCTCGGTCTGTTTCTAAGACCATTTAGAAATATTTTCATAGAGAATTCATTTAGCTAACATTTAACCAGGTTTTAGATATTTGGGCTATGTCTGAAATTATTCCACTTACAGGCTTCATTTGTTAAATAAGTCAACTCAGAAAATATCCATTGGGCTTCAAATAATATTGTCTCTCCCACTGAGTTGTAAGATTTAAGATTAAGATAAACAGGTAAGGAGCACATGATGTTGCAGCTGGCATAATTAATGCTTAATTAAGATTATTGCATATATTAGTCCTATTATAAAGCAATTTTAAGACGTTATGTAAATATCAGGCAACAAAAATACCCTATGATAGCCACTTCGTTGTATTAGAGAATTTAAGATCCCCAAAGAGGTAAGATACACCACAGTTAAAACCTGCTACTGTGTATGATGGACCCTATGTGACTAGTCGCCTCCAGCCCTGGTCTTTTGTCTGACCTGTAGCTCTCTTCCCATCTGGCTTCTTTCTTTCCTGGTTTCCATGGTAATTTTTTTCTTTC
Organism: Eospalax fontanierii; assembly: GCA_035773235.1. Taxonomy (NCBI): domain Eukaryota; kingdom Metazoa; phylum Chordata; class Mammalia; order Rodentia; family Spalacidae; genus Eospalax; species Eospalax fontanierii. The sequence continues at coordinate 72,159,113 of CM069533.1, forward strand.
TTTCTTTTCTCACAGTTTCCTGTTGAATCAGCTAGACCTGCCCTTACAAATCACCTCTGACCTTCATTTCTCATATGATCTCATGCTCAGGCCAGTCTGGCTCAATGCACTTGACTCCAAGAGGCTTCCTTGGTGTCTGAGACTCTTCTTCAGGGGCAACTGGTGTTTTCTAAGTAGTGACATAAAGACAAACCTTATTGTAGGGGTTTTAATAATATAGATACAGAATGCGCATGTATTTTCATGATTTGATTTATAAATATACTGATTAGTTTCATGGGTGACTATAATGGAAATACAGTGTTATACCTAAGTTTTAATAAAATAACCTTACATTCAATTAAAGTGAGTTCTTGAAGCATGCTGAATGCAATTCTGAATTTCAACAAACTCCATTTTATGTAACACTTGTTCTCATATTAACATTACAGTTAATTTTGTAAACAAAGACAAATGGTTTGAATTTTATGAGAATTATTTTAGTCACTCATAATCTGCAGAGAAGGCCAGCTTTTGCTTCTATATTTATGCAAGTAACCAAATGAAATATACAGAAGTGATTAATGGGACACATAGAGGAATGGTTTCATTTTTAGAGAAAATACTAGAATGACAAAATGTTCACTTCATTCTTGATCAAGAAAGCATCTTCCAGTGTGGTAAAATTTGGGGAGAAGATAAAGTGTAGACTTTTGTTCCTCCTCAGGGAAGCCAGGCTGCTGTGAGCATAGTATAAAAATGATTCTGTGGCCCTCAGGGAACTGATGTTGATGGGCCTCTCTTGCAGGGCATGAGAGGAATTGATTGTTGATCTAATTATATTTATTCCCACTGGACTTTGCTTAGAAGTCAATGTTAAGGCTTTCTTTTTTTCCTCAGAGAGACAGGGAAATCCATTCCAATTCAGTTTGCTCTGTTGATTGTAGAGAAGGAAGCACAGCATAATGTGCTCAAGGGTGAGATCTGCTATGTAGCTTCCAGTTAGAACTGGTAGTCACCTACCTTAAGATTGAAATCTGAGGAGACTGCTTCCCTGTGATGAGGAAGAAGCGAGTCATGGGACCAAATCCCAAGCAGTTCCTATCCACAGCTGTGGTTTCCCTTAACTTTGTTTCCCACAACTCAGATCTTTTCCTAGTTGTATGAGGGAAGACACACACAGTCAGTGGCTTTCAGCTGGGAGGAAGATGATCATAACACATAGTGTTCTACTATGTGTCAGGCATCATCCTGCCCTATAGGGATCCAAGATGTTGACAGTTTTGTGCTGCATTCTGTGTGATACAGATCTACTCCATTGCTTGCAATTTGAAGAGAAATTAGGAGAAGAATCCTGGTAAGAGTGTATTATGAACTCTTGAATAAAAGAACAGAATTAGGAGTCATGAAGCTCTTTATAATTTCTGGGTCAACTAATTGTAAATATATCTTTGTGCAATTCTAATCAGTGGACTGAACTTCGGTAATGTCCGTATTGTTACATTTTGAGAACAGTCAAATGTATAGCTGTGTTCACTGTCTTCATGTTTACACTAGTACAACTGTTTTTCACGTTTATATTCTATCAAAAATATCAATATATGTCCCTGAGCCCTGGGTGCCTGGGTGGGCGAGGCTTAATATAGGAGTCCTATCCAAGGACAAGCACTCTGCAGTCTCTTATTTTCTACACTTTGGTCACTTGTGGCCTTCTGTGCTCACTGATTTCTCTTGCATGAGGAAATTTCACTGGTGAGAGTTGAGATGCATTAGTATTTTCTCCACCTCCTGTTCTGCTACGTTCTGTGATCCTTAGGTATAGAGGTTCCATGCTAGATGGGTCACTTAGGGCTGGGCATCTCTCAGAAACTTGCTCTCGGACCAGTTGTAGAACTCTGTAAAATTCTCAATCTGTTGCAAAAAGAAAATTCTTTGATGGGTGATACCAGGTGTACTTGTCTGTAAATATAAGGATCCATACTTAGTATACAGCAAGGAATTACATTTGTCTAGGGGTGTGGCAGACATAGGGTTTGCTCCAAGATCTATGATCTCTTCAGCCATGTGTATTTGGTTATGTTTATAGTGCCACACATACGTTCCCTCCCACAGGAGGCCTTTACGTTCAATTAGATAAATGTTGATTGCCACAGTGATAAAAGTGTCACTACTCTACCCATAGAGATAGTTTTCTGTGCTAGTCTTCGTGGCTATTATACCTTAAAGTTGGAGTTGAACCATTGATTGATTTTCTTCCTTAGCAGTTTGCATAATATCCTCCAAAACTATGAAATCTAGTCTTCAGGGAGGATGCTACCAGATCAGCTCCAACTTCATTGTTTCAAGTCGTGTGTCCAAAGTATGTCTTGACTCGAGCAGGAGGAGCTTAACTTCAAGTTCTAGGAGAAAAGCAAGGGCTGGGACAACAGCCTGAGTTATTTGGGGAGTCTTTTGGATTGCCCTGACCAACAATCTGAAAAGAGGTTTCTCCAGGCTGATATTATGTCTCTTGTAATACAGCCTTCAGCTCTACATATGTACTCATATTAAGATATTGTGTATGTATTTTTCAGTAGGTTTTTGAACTACTACATTTCCCTCTGGTTTTTCACACTGCTTCAGCATTGTTTATCTCTCCTCTCTCGTTCTCTAACCTTCTCTCCTCTATCCCCAATTAAGGCAAACCCATTTTCCCCTTAATAATAATACCTGTCTTATTCCCTCTCCCTTGAGCTCCTTTCTTCCTTTTACCCAACTTTTTTTTTACGTAACTAGATTGTATGGTGAAAACATGCACAAGATCCAAGCAAACTCAGCAAGACAAAACTCCCATAATAAAACTAGGGCAATGAGTAGGAGGCTCCAACTTTAGTTGAGGATAAGTATGAGTACCTAAATAATCACTGTTGGGTGAGGAATAGTTGATCTTCTTTACGGGAGTGACTATAGGTAGGTTGACCAGGTTCCAGTGAATGCACTCACACTGAGGGATATTTGATTACACAAACTTGACTGCATAGGCCTTAACATATGTAATAGAATACATAAAATCTCAGGGGATGTCTATGTGAGGTATAGCTAGGAGAAGAGTCTAAATAGGTTTAAGATTTTTGAAATGCACAAAATTTCAATAAAAATGTATATTAAAAAAGAAAAATATCATTATAGTACCCACTGCTTTATCTAACTGACTGAGCTATTTTGAAACAAAATTTAAAAATAAGCATGAAAAATATTTATATTAGAAAAAAGTACACTATAATATATTATAATATATATTTATATATATATATAAATTTTATATATAATATATATATATATATTAGATGTATATACTCCAAGTTGTAGAGTTTCTAGACCAGAACCTTAGTGTAACTAACAAAATAAAAGACATTTTGGAATATTCAGACAATGAGAATTGAAGAGTCTGAGAGGGAAGCCTTAGTCTGTGTTGTAATAAATCTTCCACCTGATTGTGATATATTATTGTAGTGGACCACTACAGAGGACATTTATCTTTCCCCACTTAAAGCATCTTTCCACTCTGACTGGATACAGGTACATGTATGTGGAAGTGTCCTATTGCCACACAGTACCAAGTACAATGAACCTACATATATATTTGAAATAATAAAAATGACTTTCTAAGGCATCATTTAGGATAGAAGTTAAAACTTCTCAAGGGTAGAGAGAAGCTGGACAAATAAGGGACTTCTGCTTCATGTAAATGGTCCTTCACTTCACAGGTCTCTTCATCTTTCATTGGTCAGTAACTTTATTTACCAGACACAGAGCAATCATCCATGTGCCAAGGATTCAGTTCTCTTTTTCTTGAGGCTCTGTTCTCCATACTGCACTTTTTGTAATAACAAGGAATAAGGAAAAAAAAATCAAAGTATTCTGACATTACTCTTAAGATCAATTAAATAATTTGTTTCTGTCTTCAAAGGTAGTATCTTTATTTCACTCTCAGTATTGTTACTGACCTTTTTCTTTCAATAAACAGTCATACAAGACAATGAGGATGAATGAAGTGATGAATCTTCCTCCTGCACGTGAAGACCTCATTGAAAACCCTCCATGGAATGCATGCTTTCGTTTTACTGAAATCCCACAGTAACCAGATGACCCTGAAGAGACAATTCTAGCTTGAAAGCTAAAATATTTTACTGCCTGCCCAAAGAGAGAAGGACTCATGTTTAGGGATTTGAGGAGCTTTTGTGTAGTTAGAGAAACTTCCGTTGGTTATATCTTCTTCAGAGATCAGAACCATGCATTCCGACCTGACTGTATGGTGAAGACATGGATCGTCCATCTTCAGTTCTTTGGGCTCTTTCTGATGGTGATTTCAGTGCAGTGGCTGGAACATGTAAGCAAAACTTAAATTAACTTTCCCTTTTGTTTAGATTTGTCAGTTCCCTATATGGTCTGACAGTCAGGTTGGAGGAAGCTGAAGGATTCTTGGTCCATCTTTCTTGTTCACTATATTCCTATACCACATCTACTGCCTCCCTGAAATTCTCGGTGATTTTGTAAAGGAGAATATTACAGCCAAGTGAGGATAGCAGACCCTGTGGTTAGTGTGACCTTGTGTGTCTCTCTCCCAATATGCCATGCTCATTTACTAAAATACTCTAATATAGTGAGCAATTCTTCAAGTACTTCCAGAAATTGCCTGATGAAGGTCATGATTAATGCAAATAAACATAAATGTATTTGACTTCTGACATCAAGATTGATGTTGGAAAAAAATACTTTGCTTTTAGAGGGTGATAGGGCTGGGGCTGAAGCCCAGTGGTAGAATGCTTTCCTTATAGGCCAGAAGCCCTAGGTTCAATCTTCAGAACTGCCATAAAGAAAATGAGAAAGAGAGAGAGAGAGAGAGAGAGAGAGAGAGAGAGAGAGAGAGAGAGGATGGTAGGTGACAAAATGTCAATACAATCACATGAAAAGAACAATAATAGAAAAATATAGACACAACAATAAGTATGCTATCGATAAACAAAAACTCGCCTCATCTTATCTAGATATCTATTTAGACATCAATTTCATCTACAAATCAGAGCAACTTGAAACATACCCATTATGCATTTCTATAAGCATTTTACTCTTAAATAAAACCCTATGATGATTAATACTGTGTGTCAACTTGACTGAAACACTACATTCCAAATATGTGGCTAAACTTTATTCTGCATGTCTATGAAAAAATACTTGAAAAATATTTTTGTTGAGTCTTTGTGCATTTCATACAATAGTTCTTAATCAAATTTGGACCCTGTCCCCCATTCATGCTCACCTACAATCCCCCACAAGACCTCATGTATTCTGTCATATATGCTAAGTCCTATCAGGTCATGCATTTGTACCCATACGTCCTTCAGTGCAAGTTCATCCTCTGAAGTCATCAGCCTATCTAGAGATCTTCAAAAAGATCTACTCTCTCTCACCCAGAAGTAATCAGTTGTCAATAGCTGGAGCCAGGGCACTCTGCCCATTTCCATCACTTCATGCTGGATCTTTATCTGATTGAGTAGGCACAGGTCTTGTGCATGATGCCTAGGAGAGCAGCTCATTGTGATCACAAAAGGCAGCCTCCTTTGGACTTAAATGGTTATCTTTCCTGGTTCTCAGACTTTTGAATGTCTTATGGTCTCTCCACTATTTCAAGCACACTGGCTGCTGATTTGGGGACTTCGTAGACTAGGGAATCATGTGAGCCAATTTTAATTTTGAAAAAAATATATCATTCATCTATGTATGAAGGGGACAGGAAGGTACACTCAAAAGACAAAGACTGCCCTGTGCTATCAATGTCAGTGATATCTCCATTTTAAAAGCAGAGGAATAATTGGCATGGTTGTTTATACTTATAATCTCAATACTCAAGTGGAAGGCTGAGCTCAGCTGGAGAATTATGAGGAAAGTGAGGAATGGAGGGAGTGGAAGGACAGGAAGGAAGGAAGGAAGGAAGGAAGGAAGGAAGGAAGGAAGGAAGAAGAGAGAAAGGAAGGAAGGAAGGAAGGAAGGAAGGAAGGAAGGAAGGAAGGAAGGAAGGAAAGAGGAAATCTATAAACATATATTAGAGTTTCACTGTTTTTTTCCACAGTGATTTAATGTTATATTCAGATTTCCTTTATATACTTCAAAGTGTAACATAATTCCTTTCCTAAGTTTGTTCTGGAATAAACTATTAATGTTCAATAATAGAACATTATTGAATCAAGAATATCCTTGTCCAAACTGTGGTTGTAAAAATCTGTCTCTCCCTCGGAAGCCAGCTTCCACCGCTATGACCAGTCATCTCTACCAAAGACCCACACATGAGGGAACAAAAATCTCTTGCACTCTGCCTCAGCAGGAAGTCAGATTCTCGGCCTCTTCAGATGATGACAGTCTCAGGAGGATTCCTAAGCCAATACGGGATAGCTGAAAATCCCTGAGATGCTTGACTTCCAGAAGTCCTATGCAATGTTTTCTTTTATAATAAAGATCATTTGTGAAATGGCAATACATACATTTCCAAAAATTCATAATTAATGAATTCAGAAGCAGCTCTGAAATTCAAACAGTGTAGTTCAGGGTTGGTGCTCACAACCAGTGTCTCCTGTTGTCTCTCTTGACACAAACCTATCAGTATAACCTCCCAAAACAACCGTGAGAAAGCAAGAAGCCTTGGCCTTGGCCTCCCCATTTAACTTCCAGAAGATCCCTAACTGAGCTTGATGAGTCTTCTTGACATAAAAGCAATAAATCCAAGGAACAAAATTTATTTTATTGATTAATCACAGAGATAACCCATCTAAAACCACTTTATAGTGGGGTTCAATTTTGCCCTAACCCAAGAGATTGCCTGAAGAAGACTTGAATGCTTGTCATTCTTCTTTTTCTTATTAACAATAATATTTTGGGAGATCAAATCTGACTAATTGAGGTCTCTGCTTAATTGAGATCTCATTTAATAGCTGCTGATATATTACAGGATTAATAAGAATGTGACAGACAGTGCCTCATTCTCCAGAGACACCTCTGATGACGATATAATCAGCCTCATGATGGATAGCAATTCCCCAAGCTCGGCTTGCTTCTTACATTCCAGGCCTTTGCACATTCTACTTACACAGACTGCAAAATCAAGCCTCCCCTCACACTCTCAACCATTCTGTCTTAAATCCACCTGCTTCCTTTTTAACCTTCAAGACAGCTATGCATGCACTGTCTCGAGGTGGCTTCCTATTATCAGTTTATCTATATTTTTATCTTAACTTCTACAACTATTTCAATAGATCATTCAGACTTAAAGCCATGTATTCTGAAAAAAAAAGTGGACATTGCTTTTAATCAAGTTTGTAGTAATTACTGTCTACCTGTGAATAATTTTCCATCCCCCCTACCTCAGTCTTATATCATATGGAGGTAACAGAATTGTGATGACTAAAGATCACTGCACTGAGAATGAGGCCAGCAGCTAAAAGTTTCTAACCATGTCTATGAGCTCTTTTATTGTTTTGAGTTCATATCAAATTGTGTGTTGAAGTGTCAATTTATCCCTTTTAGGGAGATTGTTTTTATATGAGCGAATGTAATTAGGTATATATGCTTTTTGTCTCAAAGGTATGATAGGTGATTTTTGTGAGAGACAGAAATTATTTCACTTATGCATGTTGACAAGTCATTTAAAGTCTATCCCATGCTAAGTTCTACACATTTATTTTTTATCAAATCTTTTAGCAGATATTTACGTCTTCAGCATTAAATCATCATAGTGTTATGCTACACTCCTTCCCATTCTTCAAGTATTTTTGAGTTATACTTCATGATTTTCATTGAGCTGAAGTAAGAATTTTAATAATTGGGGGGCTAGAGAGACATCTCAGAAGCTCAGAGGACCAGAGTTCAGTTCCCAGCACCCACAAGGCAGCTGACAACCATGTGTGCCTTCTGTTCCAGGGGATCCAACACCCTCTTCTGACTTCTGTAGGCACGATACACGTTATAAATATGCATAAGCACAGGCAGACACATGAGCATAAAATAAAAGTAAATAAAATCTAAAAATTATTTCAGTTGTCCATATATCACTCCCTTTCCTCTAGTCTAAAAACACCAGAATTAAAGGCATTCATTTCCCCCGTTTCTCAGTTCTGCGCATCTCAGGATCCACAGCTCCACTTCCACGCATTTCCGCTACTTCCCATCTGCTATTCACCACATACAATTTTCATTGCTCCATGATAGAAATACTTTGTTGGCTATTCATGTCTTGAAAATGGGAAATTTCACATATTTGTTACTAAGTATTACACATCGTCTTCTTGTACCTGCTAATTTTCTCTCCTCCACTGAAAGAAACGCCTGATGCTTTCCCGACGTCCCTACCTCCACCATCTCCAGGCTCCTTCTTTTTCCCTCAGAGACTTATGTCCCACTTATGTCTGTGCAAATAACGCTCCTTCAGAGCAAAGGCAACCAAACATAACGTTCTCCTTGTACTCTTTCTACCTAACGTTTCCTTACCATTTAGATGCTACAGTTTCTCTGTCTTCTGTCCCACTGGCTCTGTGCACTTCCTTTATAGCATTTCTCTCATGTTCTGGGGCTTTATCACCTTACCTTGCAGATTTTTCTAAGTTTTATGTTCTGCTCATCTAACAACCTTCTCCCTGATGAACTGAAGCATGAAGTTTTGCATAAAATCCAGATCTCAAGTTTGATTAAAATGCCTGATAATACAAATGGAATTATACTTTTTTCCTTCCAACAGGCTTAAAATAAACGGCTATATTTTCCACAGATTTGAGTGAGGGTGGGGGAGATTGTGATAAATACTATCTCTGTTTAGTTCCTTCTAGAATAAATAACTTTATCTTAAAGTCATTGCAATGTGGACAGATAGCCTTTGTATATGTTTTGGGTTGAAACTGTTGTCTGCCTGCCTCCCTGTTACTGAAGACAAGAACTAACCAACTCAAGCTAGATGTTTAAAAGGATTCTTCCCTGTAATGATAATTGCTTTGGGCTCCAAACTGACTTATTTGCTCACTTTTCAATTTCGAAGTCATTTCTTTTTAGAACCTGAAGGGTTTTTTGCATTGCCTAGGGAATTGGGTAGCTGCCTTTAATTAGAAAAAGGCCAAGATATTCAACATACACCAAGATTTGTGACATTTGTGGTGGGACTGGGGTCAGGTAAAGAGAAAGTGTAGTTTGTAGGGTAAAATTATTCATGTTTCACCTTTCTAATAATTTTTGCTAAGTTAGTGGAAGAAAGGGAAAGCAAATAATTCTGATTTGTTCTTGGCAAACACCCACCCCACGCACCCCTGTGCTCGACGGTGTGCTAAAACATCAGGAAATCGAAGCTTGTTGAATGAAAGACAAATGGTGCTTGGGAAATATAATAAACATTTTCAACTATATATTGTTAATTATTTTTTTAATTAGAGTTTATATCCACATTTGATCCAATAATTCTGAACCTTAATAAAAACAGCATGCTGAAGAATTCTCAACAGGAAGTTGAGAGGTATCTGGAACACAGAGGACAGGTTTGGCTTAAAACACAAAAGGCCCTTGACTCCCAGAGGCAATATTTTTCTTTGAAAATTATTATATCCTTCAAATTTTGTTAATAACTCTGTTTGAAGTAAAAAAAAAAAAGTGAGTTTTTGAATGCACAGCATGGCTAGCTGCAAACTGAATGTGGTGCCCAGTGTTTCATCTGCCTGGTGTAAAGTTTTGTTTTGTTCTTCATTCTTTTCTAGGTGCTCACCACAGTTATGCAAAAGAAAATGTGGGTGAGATTTTCTGTCATAGAAATTTCAAGTTATGAAATGTAATCACATTTTCAGAAAAAAATTGAAAACATTAATGAATTAAGAAATCAACAGCACAACTCTGCTGAAGAAAGGAACATTAACTCAAACACAGATGTTAAAAAAATAAAGAAAATAGATTTTTTCCTATCACTCTCTAGAGACTTGGAGGAATTATCAAGGACTGAAATAATTAATTGCTGCAAAAAGATATTTTTCAAATATCATTTACATCAAATTTGCAGTTTCTTTCCTTGTATATTTAATAGCCAATTAAGATGTAAAAATGTGTCTTAAATAATATAATAACCATGTTACTAAGAAAACAACAGCCTTAGGAAAGTTAATTCACTTATTCATTTGAATTTTTCCTTTGTTATACATGGATTTTCATATCCATAATGCTTCTGCTTACAGAGGAAAATGAATACATTTTTTACATGTGTCTAAAACCCAAAATATATTTGAGTGGCTTTTATTTTTTATTAATATATGTTTATTTTATATGCATGAGTGTTTTGCCTGCATGTGAGTAAGTGTACCCATGTACAATGCTCATGGAGGTCAGAAGAAGGCATCATATCTCCTAGAGCTGGAGTCACAGACAGTGGTTAGTGGCCATCTGGTGCTAGGAATTCAACCCAACCTGGGTCCTCTAGGGCTCTTAACTGCTGAACCATCTTTCCAGCCCCAGTTATTGCAGAACTCTGAAGAAAGATCAACTCTGAGGTAGAGAGGCAGCCGCACTGTGTTATTCCACATGTTCTGAAAACACCTGGCAGATCTGCAGTACTACAAATCTGTTTGGTCATTTGTTTTTATGAATTGTTTATAATTTTTGTTGTAGCTTGTGAGTTGAATATGTTGGCATATACTTAATGTATTGGATGTCAACAAATGACTATAAATATTTTATCATTACTGTTTTTATTTTGCTTTGGGATATTACCTATTTTACTTAGATTTGCTGACTTGGAGATCAAAGCTATGGTTTCTTGTATGATAAGCAAGGGTCTACCACCGAACTATATCCTCAGCCTATCATAATTCATTAACATAATTTATCTCTCTATTATCTCTTCTTTTTTTTCTGAGACTCCAACTGTACATTTCTTCCCCCTTGCTGCATTCTCTATGTCTTATCTATATTCTTCCAAAAAGTAGACATCAAGTACCATAACCATGGCCAAATACACAAGCCTGGAGAGATCATAGATCCTAGAGGAGAATCCCCTATTGCCACTTTCATAAACAAGTGTAATTTCTTTCTATGTTCTAAATATGTATTAATATATCCACAGATAAGTGTATCTCTCACCACTCATCCAAGAAGCTTCTTTATGTAGCAGATAGAGATTATCACCAAGGTTCACAACTGGTCAAAATGCAGAGAATACCTAACTTTAAGTCCCAAGCCCCAATTGATTCATCTACAATGTAACCTGTATACCAGAGGCTAAAAGACATTTCAAAAGATTGTGTGGAGAGATTGTAAGAACCAGAACACCAGGATGCCTGTGGCTAGATAAGGTATTCCAGACATGAAAGGGACACTGTACCCATGAAATCTCAGCAATGTGGCTGCTTAAGCAAGACATGTAAGATGATACCATCAGTTGAAAGCCAATGTGCATGGAGAAAACTTCAGCCAGTCCCACCTCCGGATGGAGAGTTACAAGCAGTCAATGGTTACTAAGAAAAGGAAAATTCATCGTCATAGTTTTTAATTAGAACTTGTAAATTCACAAAAGAGAACTAATGAAAGGTGAAAGATACCAATATTAAAGTAAAAATAAAACTCAGTAGAAATATTAAAAATGTAGAAATGGACAGAAAGAGATTGCCACAATGTTTTGAGTGGCATTCTAAAGAAAAAAAATACATATCTGGAAGATATTTGATATTTGAATGGCAATTGGCAAAAAGTATAATCGAGAATTTAAAATTTCACATAAGCATTCAGTTGTAAATCCAATCAGCCATTACTTTTGGTTTTAAATAGAGCGTAGATAATGTTTATTATTTCAGACTCTTTTTCTGATTCATTGCTTATTTAATTGCAGTTTGTTCAGTGTCAAGTCCCTCCTGACACCTATCCACCGAGATCTTTATTTCTGATATTGCATTTTTCAGCCTCATAGTTTCTTTGGAGTTTTTCATATTTTAAAGAATTTTCACTTCTACACCCGAATTCCCATCTTTATCTATGATCACTCTAAATTTCCTAAGATTACTTACTTTAATCATTATCTACTGACACTGTTTGCTATGGTATCCTGTGTTCAACATGTCATTTTTCTTCATACCAGAGATTTCCAGCTTCTAGCCCCCTTCTCTTTTAAAGACTCACTTTTTCAGCATCTCAACCTTGAGATTTTTTAACCGTGTTCCTACCTAATAGACCTTGGATGTGCAGTTCCCTGGCTTATGGTAGTCTCAAGAAGTCTCCTCAGTTTCCCTGTCTCTTTCTAAAAAATATTTATTTATATATTTCTATTTATTTATTGCATATGAGTGGATTGTCTGCATATACATAACTGCACGTTTGTTGTGCAATGCCTGCAGAGTACAGAAGAAGGCGTCGGATCCCCTGGAACTGGAGTTACAGATAATTGTTAGCTTCCATGCGGGTGTTGCGATTCGAACTCACATCTTCTGCAAGAACAGCCAGTGCTCTTAAATGCTGAGCCATCTCTCTCTGATCTCCGGTTTGCCAGTCTTACACACTTGACAAACTTGAGAACTTTTGGTTCTTTTATCTTTTCTGTATTGTTAACTTCTTTGTGCTTTTGAGGAAAAAAAAAATATCTTTCTTTCCCTTTATCTTTTTTATTTGTAATTCTCTACTATGCTAATGTCAAAATTTAGAAGTCTTTCTGAAAATGCCAGTATGATTTCTTAACTGATAGAGATATATTCTGAGAATCATATGAGTTACTACATTAAACAATATCTTTCTCAAGGAATTATATATCACTTCTTCATTGTGATTTTCTTATATTTCTTTGATATTTTATGCTTTAATATTAGCCCAACTTATTGTCTCTTCTTGCCAAATGAAATCTGTTCATCGTTTTTACCTGTGCAAATCCCATTTAGACCATCTTGTTAAGCACCCTTTCTTGATTTCTCCATGGTTTCTCTGGCCTTTCTTTACAGCCTACTTCCCAACATGTAAATCAGTTCCACTGTGTTCTCTTCTGTTTTTCTGAGTTAATCTCATAATGGCACCTACCTTACCAGGCAAGACCTCCAAATGCTGTTTTAAAACTATCTAGCGCTTAATAGCTGTTAGAGAAAAAAATCAACAAGACCTTGACTGGGGTTAACTGTGCGCAGATTTGTAAAGCTTTATCCATATATCCTGTGTTCTGATAAGTGGATTGCTAATGAAGGGTTCCAAAATACACAGAGCACTATCACCTGAAGCTCTGTCATTGGAATCTTAACAGATTTTCCAAAGTGTGCATGTAAAGCATGCTCTTTGTCCTGAAATTATGACAATCAATACCATAAACATTTCATACTATCCATTGGTGAAATCACCAAACAAATATTAGCATTAGTATTGTAAGTGAATATCTCAAAAAAATATAAACATATATATTGGACAACCCAGTGAAAAACTGATGAATGAGGGAACTTGGTGAGCATGCACTTTTCTTGGCCTCTGATCCCAAAACAAAGGTTTAAGCAATCACAGGGTACTTTCTTTAGCTGTGTCCTGGGAAGCAAATTTAGCTAAAAATAAATCAAAGAAATTCTCTTTGTGCCTCAAAATATGAAGGTAGGACATTGCCAAGGGAAGAGAGAAATATTTCTTTCCAAATAGACAGAGCTTTGGAAAGCATGGACATGCTCTGTTCTTAAATTCTCTGGTGTCACACTCCATTGTCTACAAAGACACATTGCTGAATCCCCCACTGAGTGTTTTGTGGAGGCACCACTGTAGGGCAAGGTGCATGCTTACACCTCTGGGTTCAGTACTGCTTGTGTGGGGCTGGGTTAACAAATACATCTTGACTCAGTTTTCTAATTGGATATTAACAATCCCAGGGCTTGACCCAAGAATGCACACAGTAAACATTACCAGTTTTATGATTAAATATTTTATAAATCATTTCCAAGAGCTTGTGTGGTTTTAACTGACTCTAGCTTATTTTATGAGTTCATGAAGAGTTACAGTACTTCTAAGAACTTGTTGAAACTATTCTGGGAAGTCATACATACATCTATGATCATTACAGGTTTCTAGTGTACTTGATGTTTGCATTCTTGAGCTTTCCAAACATAGTTGGTATAATTAACCCATAATTGCATTTCGTTTAAAAATGTTTTATTTATTTTTTAATTTTACATGTATGAGTGTGTTGCCTGCATCTGTGTAAGTGCAATGCCTGGAAAAGTTAGAAGAGGGCATCAGAACTTCTGGAACTGGCATTATGGATGGTTGTTAGGTGCCATGTGGATGCTGTGAACCAAACCTTGGTCCTCTGCAAGAATATCAAGTGCTCTTAAATTTAGAACCTCTCTCTAACCTCTCACAGTTTTATTTATAATGAAGGTTTAAACTGACATATTTCTTGCCTTGAAAAGGACAAGAGAGGTTCATTTTCTTTCTGTTTTCTGTTCTACAAAGACTTTTGTTTTCATATTAATAATATACAGCTACACTGTCCTCCCAATAATTATATGCTCCTTGGAAGAAAATCTTATCATTCCTGCTATCTTTTGCTCTGCAATACTTTCAAAAGTCCTTTAACAAAAAAAAAACAACAAAAATAAAATAGCTTGATAATAAGCAACAAACACTCGATTGAATAAATCAATGTATGAATGAATAATATTAATAAATACATTCATCCAAATCACAAATCTGGATATATTGGTTTTCTTTCCTTGAGTCTTTTATAAATATATCAAAGAATTTGCCATCTTAAAACTTTAAAAAATATATTATTTACAATTTCTATTTTATGTATATTAGTGCATTGCCTCTATATGTGTAAGTGCAATGCCTGTGGAGGTCAGAAGAGGACTCCCCTGAAACTGGAGTTACAAATGGTTAGTAATCTCCTGCAGATGCTGAGAATCAAACCTGGGTTCCCTGCAAGAGCAACCAGTACTCCTAGCTATTGAGTCATCTCTCCAGCCCCAGTCTTAAATTCTTGATTCCAGCACAAACATGGAAGGACTGTAGCAGTGTTCAGGATATGAGTGGTTACAATGTCAGTGTGTCTCTTTATCTACTTGTAAAACACAAATGAGGAAAGGTAATAGATGGCAGAGAATGAAAGAAGGAAAGTGAGAACTTCTCCTAGGCCTGCTGCTTAAATCTTCTATTGTGTCTTTGCCCTCCAATGACCTGACGCTTGGATTTCTGCCAATGATGTCATACTTTACTTACTTTCACATTTCTTACCAAATTATATCTAACACCTATTTTTTTTCTTTTCAGCAATATGTCAAACAACTAATTTTGAATTACTTTTTCCCTGTGTTGTTGGATAAGGTCTGCAGAGGCTTAGCAGACTAACACAGTCAAAGGGCTACTCACATAATTAGAAAATACCTATTTTTTTCTTAAAAATAAATGAGGGCAGTTCTGCCATTCTTTGCTTTCACACATATATTACATACTGATATACAGCAAAACTGAATTTCCAAATTCGTAACACTTAAGTTTTCTGTGTTTGGTTAATAGTAATTGTCAGTACATTAAAATGGATTATGATGATTCCCAAGGAATCGGTTGTTAACATAATTAACAGCTGGCTTTACTTTCAAGACATTAATCAAAAGAGTAAGTTGCTGGAAATGACCAGGTTCTCACAAATATTGCTAATTAGTAAAGTCCTTGAAGTTTGATGGCAGTGATTCCTGTTGCTGTTATCTGCATAATTGTACCACAGACTTAAAACACTGTCAATGTGGTGTGTTTCCTCAAATGTTATCAAACCAATAGGACTTTAATAAATTTACATTAAAAGATGCAGATTCTACATTTTGACTGCTATGTTTGAATAGATCAGAGTGTAAAAATCTCCAAAATGATGACAATACACAATTCGTAACATTTTTAATTTCTAAATTATGAATAAATTGCATATGTGATAACTGTCCTTTAATTAATCTGATAGAGCCTAAATTTCTCTCATAAATGTTATTTTGGAAAACAGTATAAATGTTTTATTATCTTCTCATACCACATCCAGTTTCCGATAATGAAAACAGATTATAAGAGAAGCTAAACAAAATACCCAGAAGACCTTTCCTGACAGTCACCCCTACCCAGGTCAGGGCAACAATAGAATATATTGAACAAAACATATATATGAACAAAAATATAAAATAATATAAAGAAATAATATTTTTGGCCAGGAGCCAAGAAAGTGAAACACGCAAACAATACACTTCTTTCAACATTCTGTAGAATTTCCATCCAGTATCTCTATAAGCCTAACTTTTTGTTCATGTTCTAGTTATACTTTGTATTTTATTTGCTTTTTATAATTTTGAATCTTAGTTTCTCTTGTAAAGTCACATAAATTTTTCCCCAAATTATAATGTATACAATAATTTTTGAATGAAACATTCCTTCACAAGAATATTTTATATTTTTGGTCTTAAAATTTCCCATAGAGTTGGCATGATCAATTTTTCATATATATATACATATATATATATATATACATATATATAATATATTATATATAATTGTATAACAATTTTCAGGAATAGTAAAATATTGTAAGTTATACAGAGTTTTTTGTTTATGTATGGATCAGAATTCAAGATTATTTATTCCAAATCCTAACAGAACTATCAGATTTAGCAAATGATAATACAAGGCACCAAGTTAAATTTGAATTTCAGATAAAATAGTAAATTCTTTTTAGTGTGAGCAGGCCCTGTGTAAATTTAAGGCATGCATACATCACTTATTTTTAGGACATAGATATAATTAATATATTAGTTGCTTATCCCAAATCCAAAATAATTGGAGCATGAAATATTTTTTTCTGATATCTTTCAACAAAGATGTTTATAATATTTAGTGGTAAGAAGAATCACCACCCTCCAAGTCTGTCCATATCTTGATCAGCCAAACTGAAGAGGATATATAGCAAAGGAAAAAATGCTGCAGATGAGATTCAGTTTGCTGGTTTGAAGAGATTATCTGGTATTACTCTGGGGACTGATCCCGTATAAGCACGACAGAGGCAGAAGAATCAACGAGAAAGAGAGTAGTTTAAGAAAGACTAGGCTCAATATGCTCACTTTGAAAACTGAGGAGCCAGGAGCCAAGAAAGTGAAACACACAAAAAGGCAATAAACTACTGTATTTATCCGTTAGACCATTCCATAAGGAGCACTGTCTTTCCTACATTGTGACTCTAGGTTGTAAAGTGATTCTAATCACTTAGAACTAAACTACAGTATAATACAGTTGTCATGCTAGTAAGACACTCATTTCGTGACAATTTTTTACAATGACTACAGGAAACATACATACTTTTACAAAGATACCACCCCACCTCTCTCTCAAACCTCACAGTGTGATAATTTTATAGAATATGTTCAAAAATACATACCCAGCCCTAGAAAATACCATGGCTAAATGTTTTCTGGTATAAACCACTTTTCTGTCTCTTCTCAGTTATTTCTTTTTTATTTCTCCTACCCCAGAACACTCCGGGCTTTCACATCTTGGACTGCTAGCATTGTTTTGTTCTTTTGTTAGTGATTGCATGTGAATGGCCAGAGGAGTAAGGAGGCTTTAATTCAAGTAATCAGCATCTCACAGCATTAGTCATGAAATAAGCTCAAATCAGAACACGCCACTGGGGAGTCAAACTGCAGAGAAAATCAGAGACAGCTGAGATACGCAAACATTGTTTACAAGGAACTTTCTAAATCTGAGATGATCTCCCCAGTATCACCTTGCAGTTATTCAAAAGGAAGACCCTATTTTAAATGCCGAGTATCTGTGTGATTATACCATGGATATAAGCTGAATAGGTGTTCTTTTCCTCTGTCAGTGGCTGTGAATACAAGAGAGGCATCTCATTGAAGGCTGAAGTCATTCTGTGTTCTGGAAATGCATCATAGCTCACAAGTTTGTAATTAGGCAAGGAATGGTTTTATAGCCCATTTAAAATGTGCGTGTTTCATGGAGAATTCTCATCAAATCAGATACAGAGATGTAGCCATGGTTAAGACAGAGCTCTTATACTCAAGAGGGTCAGTGTCTACAGGGGGAGACAGGCTCAGAAACAAATAATGTCTGTTGAAAGAC
This sequence comes from Eospalax fontanierii, assembly GCA_035773235.1. NCBI lineage: Eukaryota > Metazoa > Chordata > Mammalia > Rodentia > Spalacidae > Eospalax > Eospalax fontanierii. Next base: position 72,177,206 of record CM069533.1, read on the forward strand.
ACAAATGTTCTTCAGCATCCAGAAGCTGTTCTGAGGAGGCTTGCAAATTCAAGGCTGAGCAGAGATTTTTCAGACACATTTACAGTCTTTATTAGGGACTATGAGGATGTAGGAAGAGCTTTGTTCCAAAAGAATACATTTCATGGAAGCATCAAAAGCTCAGCATGATCCAATTTACCAGATCTACAATGAGAATATTGTTCACTTCCAAATTATTAAAATAGGTTTAAAACTGGGGCTTTCTACTCAGAATAGCAGTACAAAGTTGCTTTAATTACTAAAACCAAGTGCAGGTTGTCCTCATAACGTAATTTTCATGCTTTCTCATTTTTGGCCAGGCAGTAAATTAGGTAATTTCTGCATGTTACTTCATTTTCAGAAAAACTCTTCAAGTTTAATCACTTCATGGATGCCAGGATCAGGCAAGAAGAACAGAGGGCTTGTGATGCTCTTTACTGAGACAAGGAATTCAGAGAATAGAGTGGGATAGGGAGGAATTGGTGACCAGTGTAGTTTTGCACATGGTGAAATTGATGTCCTGCAGAAATGTAGGAAGTTTTATAGGAGTTGTATAAGTACATGCACACACACACACACACTCACACCTAAATTTTTAAAATCAGATTTGTTTCATGAAACGTTGACTTGGGAGTTATTAAGAGAATGTGGCAATTGGAGTCACAACATTCCTCCTGTGATCTGAGTCTAGAAAGAAGGGACATTAGAAGAGTTCCAATGAAAGCACCACAACCAAGAGTAATATGTATAAAGACATAAACTGAACAGTAGCCTGGAGAAGGAGGGAGACCTTGGGGATGTAGGTGCAAATACAAGCCAAGAGTGATGATGTGGGTTAAAAATATAGTTCAGCGTCAGAATATAGCATTTAGCATACCCAAACTTCTGAGTTCAATTACCAGCATAAGGTATATACACGTGTGTGTGCACATGCCTATGTATGTGTGTATATATACATATATATATATACATATATATAATAAAATAGTAATAAACAATAGAAGACTAATGTGAGCTGACCAGCAAAGCAGAGCGTTTCTGTATTTCAGGTCAAATAGGGAGTAGAGATTAATAGGGATTTTGTTAAAACACATTTTCAGGGTTGAAAGGTAACAACAGATGTATTAATGAAGCAGGACTAGTTAATGAAATATGGGGATATAGAGAAAGTAGTATGTAGATGGAGAGACAGCATTAGAAAAAGTTTGTTCATATATTTTTTTTACAAGCCAGTCTTGAACATTTCAACATGATGGAACTGAGGAACCAACAGGGTTAGCATATGTGCAAAACTCTTATTTGTATAAGTGACAGTTGTTCATAATAAATAATCTTAAGAGAAAAATGCACTCTAAGAAAGGGGGTGATTTGTGAGCTCCAAGTAGCTAAACAAGTTCTTTTTCTAATCCACAGAAATAAGGGAAATTACTTTTATTTGAATCAGTATAGAGATCTTTGATCAGGACCAGAGAAAGTCCAAATGCCCACTACTTGCTATTAGATTTGACTAGAAATATTGAAGTTATCAGTCACCAGGTGAATAGCAGCGATTGCAAATGGGCCTGCGGTAGTGACAAGATTTATTTGGAATGGTGAAGGAATCATTCAAGATGGTGGGACTCTGATGAAAAGCCAAACAAATAAAACTGGAAATAAAAACCAGAAGAACTCAAACAAACAGCTTAGGAGGGGAGAAGAGAAAATGAAGTGGAGGAAATAGAACAGAGAATCAGATTCTGAGGACAAGGTTGGTGAAATCGATCACTGAAGCAAAGAAACAGTCCAAGATAGCATAACCCAAATGGAATCCACAAAATGTCTGAGACACTAAAGAAAACAAAGCAACAAATCTCAGATATATAAGGGGAAGAAGCCCAGGTAAAATGCACAAAAAGTATTTCTAATAAGATCATAGAAGAAAAATTCCCAAACCTAAGGAAAGAGAGAATTATCAAGATATGAGCTTATAGAACACCAAGTAGACAGAACTAGAAAAGGAACTCCTTAAGTCATGTCACAGTCAAACCATGAAATGTATAGAATGAAGAAAAGATACTGAAAGTCTTGTGAAAGTTCAAGTTACATGTAAAGGAAAGCCCATCAAAGAAACAACTGGCATTTTAACAGGGACTATGAAAGTCAAAGGTTCTTGGAAATATGTCCTAAAAGTCATTAAAATTACCCAGTGAAATTATCAGTTATAATTGAAGGAGAAAGAAAAATTTCCAATATAAAATCAGATTTAAGAAATGCATGTACAAAAACCAATTCTATAAAGAATATTAAATGGAAATCTTTCATCTGAAAATATTAAAAAAAACTCAAAAAAAGGATATGCAATAAATTATCACAGAACATTGAGCTATAAGATCTAAGAGAACTGTACTGCAATACCAATATAACAAGAATTAGTAAAGATTAGGCAATAATAATTCTCAATATTAATGGTCTCAATATCCCCCATATAAAGATAGAGACTGATTGGATTTGAAAACAATCCATAGACTGACTATATCTAAAAAATACACCTCACCAACAATAATGCATACCATTTTAGGAAAAAAAAAATGGAAAATATATTCCAGGAAGACAGAACTAAGAAATTAGCAGGTGTGCCTATTGTAATATCTGATAAAATAGACTTCAAAATAAAACTAGTCAGAAGAGACAGGAAAAGTCTCTTCATGCTCATTAAAGAGAAAATACACAAAGATCCTAACATACATACACCACACATGGAACACCCAAATTCATAAAAGAAACTTCATTGGATTTATAATCATGTGTTGACTCCAACATCATGATAGTGAGTGAGGGTAATACCCCACTGTTACCATAGACAAACTGACCAGACAAAAACTAAATGTAGAAACACTGGAGTCTCTGACCATAAATGAAATGGACTTAACAGGCACCTACAGAAAATTCCTCTCATCAAACTTCAAAGAGTACACTCTATTACTAGCATCCAATGAATTTTCTCTACAATTGTCCACATACTAGGACACAAAACAAGTCGCCACAAATTCAGGAAAATTAAAATATCATCATATATTCTCTCTGACCACAAAGGAATAAAGCTATATGTCAACAGCAATAAAAATGGGAAGAATTACATAAACACACATTACTGAATAAACAATACCTTACTGGGTAAAAATTGAGTCAAGAAAGAAACCAAGAAGAAAATGAAAATATTCCTAGAACTAAATGAAAATGAAAACACGCATGCCAAAATCTATGGAACACAAAGCAAACTTAAAAGAAAAATTTACAGTACTAAGTTCCTACATCAGAAAATTAGAACATCACATACAAAAAAATCAGTGATGCACATAATATTAAAGCCTTGGAAAACCAATAACAAACACATACAATCAGTAAATAGGAAGAGAGAAATAAAATCATGTCCAAAATTAATGTGCTACAACTGAAGAAATAAACACAAACAATAAATGAAATATAGAGTTGGTTCTTTGAAAAAATTGACAAACTTTTAGCCAAATTAACCAAAAGGAAGAGACAGAGGACTCAAATTAATCAGACTTGTAAAGGAAGACAACCGAATCTGAGGTAAACCAGAAGACCGTAAGGACATACTATGTTTCTTAGTGAAACATACACTGTATATTCCACTAAACTAGAAAATTTAAAGGAAAGGATACATTTCTAGAAATGTATGGCCTAACGAAGTAAAATCAAAATCACATAAACAAATTCAATTCAATGCCCATTAAAATTGTATCAAAATTCTTCATAGAAATTAAAAAAATAATGAAAAATGTCATATGGAAGCACAAAATCCAAGGATAACCAAAATATTACTAAGCAATAAGAGAACTGCTGGAGGAATTACCACACTTGATCTCAAATTACAGTAATAAAAACTTGTAGAAAAACAAACAGTGACCAGTAGAATAGAACTGAGGACTCAGATGTAAATTCATACATCTTCTTTCACCTGATTTTTTTTCTTACTCATACCCCAAATACACACTAAAGCAAAGAGATCATGTTCAACAGATGGTGCTGGTCAAACTAGATACCTGCACGTAGAAAAATAATAGATTCCTATAGCTCACACTATATAAACTTCAACTTCAAACAGATTAATTAACTCCACTTAAGATCTAAGACCTTGAATCAGTCATAGGAGAAAGTAGAGAATATGCTGGAACTTTTAAGAACAAGAAAGAACTTTTTATTGCAAGAATTAAATCCAACAACTGGCAAATGCCACCTCATGAAACTAATAAGCTTCTATACAGCAGTTAAAGTGTAATTAGAGTTGAGAGACAGCCTACAGAAGGTTAGAATCAAGAATACACAAAGAACTCAAAAACTAAACATCAAACAAATAAACCAACTAAAACTGAGGCAAGGGGCTGGGCAAGGGGTTCTTAATAGATAAATCATAAATAGCTATAATATTCTTTTTTAAAAGCTCAGCATTTTAAATCATATACATATACATGATAAAAGAGATTAAAAGGAGTTATAACAGTGGGACACTGCCCTTAGTAGACACCATAGACAAGCAAAGTAAAAGCAAATCCCAGGAATGGAAATCTTCTTTTGAATCTGTTGACCAAAGGGTTCCATAGACTCTTGAAGCTAGCCATTTCCCCAATCTTGGTGACCCACTATAAGTTGAGATGACCCTATTTTAGAAAAGAATACATTCATGAACTTAGAATAAGCAAGGTGAAATAAAGCTGGTACGACTTAAAGCCTCATATGTACTGGCAAGTCTTCGTAGTGCTAGAAGGTGCTATGCATACTACTGGAAAAATAATCATCAAAGTGTCTCATCTGTCAATCCTACCAGCTACAACAACTGGCCTGGCAAGGTATGCCCACTGGTTGCAATAGTTTCACAATTATTATAGGAGTAACCAACCACTTTCCAATGGGATTTCCTGTCTGTTTCTTAAGATAGAGCCCATACCTGATGTTGATATCAGCCTAGGCACCTGAGGCTTGACAAGTCAAAGAACATAGAGGAGAGCCTGATATTATTATTCTGCTCAATAGAAGATGACTGCTAGACTTATTGTTACATCTGTGGATTAATGTGTCTCTCAACTCTCAAAAGAGAAGTGCCCTTATGCTGAAGATGGTGATTAAGAGAGTTTCACAACTGGTTAGCATGCAGAGAATAACAGGCTTCAGAACCCTTATCCTGAATAGGAAGGACACCTATATCAATCTTCTGCTTCCCAAAGTTCAGAGGCTTTCGTGAAAGAGAATATGGAAAGACTTTACAAGCCAGAGTTATTGAATGACTCCAAGGAAACAGAGTTTACCAAGTTGACCAGGCAACTGGTTAATTACTCTTATGAACTCACAGCAATGATAACAGCATGCATATGTCCCACCTAGGTTCAAGTCAGACAAAATTCCAGCACAGACTTGAGGACTTGTGTAAGAAATCCCAACCCTATCTGAGGAATTATTGGCACCTGAAGGCTGATGAAAGGGGGATACACAGTGTCATTTAAGAGTGAGACACTTGGTAGCTTGACCAGGCTCCAGCGTGTGAATCCATACAGAATAGCATTTGGGGCCAAAATTTGACACTATAAGCCTTTATATAGATGCATAAGTACATAAAATTCTGTGTGTGACAGTAAGAAGACAGGTAGAGATTGGGGAGGATTGAGAAAAGATCAAAATACATTATGTGATAGTCCCGAAAATTTCATTTAAAGTAGATTTTTTTTTTTAAAGATGGTGGGAATTTGATGGCTGATATTTCTAGAGAAGGGGAAAAAAATGTCACGGCAACAAAACAGTTAAGGGAACAAGTGTAAGTCAACAGAAGAAAATCTCCAAGAAAGCTGGAAGAGATCCAGGAACTCTGCTGGAGGATCAGCTCTGGACAAGAAGACGCAAGGCCTTTTCCTGTCACTTCAGAGAGGGCCCATTCTGCCCCATAGCATCCTGCATCCTGCAAGCAAACTTCTTTTCTTTTTCTCCCTAATACCTATTTTTCTAAGCTAAATCTGCCTACACATTCATTTACTTTAAATAGTTGACTTGGCCTGCCTTCCAAGTATCTGCTCCATTCTATCAGTGAACATATGCCTTATTTCCTATTCTAATCCCAACATCTGAAATATAAACAGAATCTAGCACTTAATGTGCTTACTATTCAATGTACTTAATACTTAGGCATTGACTGAATTAAAATGAAAGGGAGGAAGGATAGAACAAGAGGAGGTGGGAGAGGAGAGAAGAAGAACATGAGGCGGAGCGCCGACATCTATCTTTTGCCCATATCTACAGATCATATTCAAAACTTTTTCTTTTTATTATTATTAATCTTTTGTCTTTTTGACACAGGGTCTCCTGTAGCCCCAGCTGGCCTGGAATTCACTATGTAGACCAGGCTGGCCTTGAACTGACAGAGATTTCCTTGCCCCTACCTCCCCAGTGCCGGGATTAAAGGTGTGTACCACCACGCCTGGCTTCTTTTTTCTTTTAATGGCAGGTACTATCACATATTACCAAGTGAGTATGTAATGGGCATATTTTTAATTTAAAATATGTTTTGGGGCAATTTTAGTAAAATTGTTTTGTATCAGCAGTAAAATATATCGAGGGTAAGATAGAAAGCAACATGTTTTCACTGAGCATGCAGCATGTGGGAATTTATACTATTTGTTGGCCTCATTTTAAGACTCTGACTACCTTAAGAGATGAAGAAGTCTGTAAATTTTACTTAAAAAAATGAGATAAAAGGATATGCTCCAAAATTCACTCAGAGGCACTGACATGAAATATCTAAGTTTTATTAGTGGGAACATTCTCTAAATTTAAACTGCAATTGGCACGAAGTAACCTTCAACGACTTCTTGAATAAAAATGTTCCCCCAGTACTTCCACAGTGAATCTGAATAAAACTGCCTTTCACTGAAAGCTCTGGCAACTGGATATTCTCTGGTCTCCAAGTTAGCAGTAAGCTATAAGTTTAACACATGTGGAAACAATACATTAGGTGAACTTGCAAAAGGACCTTTGACAGCTACTTGCCTTGAATGCCTAATAGGAAGAAAACTGTTCCAAAGACCATGAAACACATGTCTGGTTTCATTTAATTCTCTGTTGATAATGTAGGTCATGAATAGACATTCACACAGAAGGTTTTAGTGATGAACACTGCTGATGGGTCGTTATCCTAAAAACATGTGTGTAGGTGTGTGTGCTTCACACACATGTGGATATGAAGACATTGATTTTTAGGAAACAATGAAATATAATTTTGACAGATTATAAAATATACAGGTCTTCATTTTAAAAGCAGACTAAAGTTAATAATACATTTATATCTTGCAGTGCATATTGGGAAGTAACCATTTTCTCTGTCAAATAGTACCCAGATGTTCATGCAATATAATACTGAGAGATATGGAGAGAAGGTGATAGGCAGATAAGCTTGAGTCTTTTATTATATGTAGGAGAGGAATAGAATGTAATTGATATTCTAAAAAAGGAAAATGAATCTTTTCTTCTTTATATAAACTGAAGGAGGATTAAAGTCAAATCATTGCCCATAAATATTCTGTCAGTTAGAATAATTGGGAAATAAGGGAGAAGCAAGTATATTAGAGCCTTATACCTAAGAATAAAGGGATTTTTAATCTCCTTGCAGATGCTATAAGAAACTGTTACAATGATACTAGCAATTATAATACAAATTTTCAGTTATCACTCATTTTAAAGAAATATGCATCAAGGAAAATGTACCAGACATGCTGATTGTTTTATAAAAATTATTTATACGAAATTCTCTGCCTCCGACTTCACTCCTTGCCCAGCGAATCACGTCTGTTAGAATTAGGCCTGCTGACTCAGAATATCCACTGTCCTGCTGCTTCTGTGTCATCCCTCGATAGGAGCAAGAAGAGTGAGTTTTCAGTGTCTCTCCATGTAGAGAGCCCCACATATGCTCACTTCTGTGACGTGGACTTTAGTGAGCAACACTACCAAGGGATAAAGCAGAAACCTCTGCATCTTCTCTCAAGAGATGATCAGACCCCAGAGAAATGTCTCAGTTCTTTGCATGTCCATTCAAGAAACACAGGGAAAGTATGTGAATGTGATGACTGTTCCTGGCAAATCAGCTTCTTATGCGTAAGATGAAATGACTTAGAAGTTCTGGGAGGATCTGACAGCAGCACATTTTACAAAAATGAAGGCATTTTTGCATTTTAATGGCAACTTTTACTGTAAGTGAAAAAAAAAATATATATATATATATTGAGTGCAAAGATTTGTGATACAACTACATTTAACCCACTAAATTGTATTATTATTTGAACATATATCATATGAAGAACTTTATTGTAGTATTATCATTAATAATTTTACAGAAATCAAGGATAATATCAGTTATGTGCACACATATGTTTCCATACTTTAGAAACGTTATGCTTCTATAATAGATAGAAGACTCAAGATGCTTATGCTAATTCATTTCTGAATGAATCAGTTGTGAATTAAAAGTATCAATTTAAATTTTAGTTATGCATAGTGTATAGTCTTGAATAAATCGAAGAGAACAGATATTCCCTTTAATTCTAGCTGAAGTAATATATAAACTTTAACTATTTAAATGTTTGTGAGTCTGTATTAACATTTTATATATAAGCTAAATATACAAGTATCACGTCTGTCTCGAGGGGATTTATTTACTGGTAAATTTAGCAAATAAACATTACAACAAAATATTACAACAGTGGGGTTACAAGGAGGAAAAGATTACTGTTTGCAAGAAGTTGTTAAGTAGGCAGTTGTCTTAATGTGGTGAGGTGCTAAAGGAATGACATATGGAATGCTACTATCAAAGACTACACAGAAGACTTTATACAGAGAGTCAGTGCCGATGTTCTTGTGTGAGCTGTCGGAATGAAGGCCTGCAAGATCAGTTCCAAAGATCCAAGAGAACAGAAGAAAAATCCAGCCTCTGAGCAGCAAATAAATCATGGTTGAGCTCTGTGTGCAGGAAATAGCTTCCGCTCTCCTCACAAGCATTTAGAAAAATACTAATGTATTTCTGAGCAACCATCCAATTTTGCCACTGGTTGGTGCTCTCCTTTGAACTGCCACACTCCACTAGAAGATGAAACATAAAAGAAATGATGCAAAACTTGGATGATAGTCTGTAGTGCAAACAAGATCAATGCTAATACATTCTCACTCTTGAATATTGGTGTTGTGTGCAAGGACGTTTGGAGTGAACACTTTTCACATCCTTCTTTATTGTAACTCTTAGATGAGTACCATTGTTACTCTCATTAAGACCAAGATTCCAAATTACCAAGTAACTATGGCTTGTCAGATACCAGAGCTAACAAAAACATAGAATCAAGATGACTTAGAACTATCCAGTCTGGTTCTGAACAACAGAAAACAATGAAGAAAAAATGATTTTTAAAAATATTTTTAGCGAGATTTGTGAATTTCATATAATAGATCTTAATCAAATTTAGACCCCCATCCACAATTTGTGTCCCCCATAGACCCAAAACACTAATGGATTTCATGCATTGTATCATATATATTAAGTCCTACCTAGTCCAACATTTGTGACTTCTACTCTCCCTCTGTGACTAGTTTTAGAACTCTGTAATAGCCTCCATCTGTTGCAAAAAGAGGCTTCTTTGATAAGTGATGTATGGTATAATTGTCTATGGTATAAATATAAGAATCCATATTTATCATATGGCAAGAAATTTCATTTGTCTAGAGATATGAATTTGATAGTTTGCTCTAGTATTTGTAATATCTCCAGTCAAGCTTATTTGACTACATTTACGGTGCGACCCATGAGTTCCCTCCAACTGAGTGGGCTTTAAGTCCAATTCGATAGCTGTTGATTACCCCCTAGATAAAAGTGCCACTATTGCAGAGATAGAGAGATAGTTAGTTGTGCCAGTCACTGTGATTATTGGGCTTTACAGGTGGATAGGACTATTGATTAATTTTTTTTCCTTTGGCATCTTGCAAACTAGCCTCTAGAGCTGTGAGAGCTTGTTTTCAGGGAGAAGAATTCCTGGGAGGTTTCAGCTCACTGTTCTGTGTCTTTGTCCAAATATGTCCTGTCTTCAGCAATAGGGTCTTACCCTGGACTACCCTGACCAGGAATTCAAAGGGAGGTTCCTCCTATTTGGCACTGTGCTCCTTGTTACACAGCCTTCAGGTGCATAGATGCTCTCATACTCAGATAGTCTATGTGTATTTTTCGGGGGGGGTTGAGTTAATAGATTTCTCTCTGCACATTATGATTTTCTATTTTATGTTTTTCCATTTAGTATTAATAGCCATGATGTTCAAATGCACATTAACAAACACTTGAAATCTTATTTATTGTGAAAGCATTATGAAAAATTAAAAATAGTTATTAAAATATCATGCATTAAACACTATGGAATGTGTCTTAAATGTACTATTGGTTTTCTTTCATATTATTTATTTATATATTCATTCATTCATTCAGACCTATGGTCTTTCTAGACCAAGTTGATCAAGAAATTATTTTGTGACCCAGGCTAGTCTGGAACTCACTATGTTCATCTTCAGCTTCTGGAGTGGTGGAACTATAGATATGTCCATTGTTCCCAGGTTGTAAAATTCATTTTCATCTTCCTAGACATGTTGCATATGGGGCGGTTACCTTATAATACAGAACATATCATGTTCTTATGTCTTCATTTTCCTTAATCATTGGAAATCCCGGTTCTCAAGGGGTACAGAGAATAAGAATCAAATTACTTAGTTAAAAGATGTGAATAATATCCCCAGTCAGCCTGTGTGTTCACCTTTATATTATATTATGCACTTATAGTCATTAGACATTATATTAGTCAGGCTTCACTAAAGGAATGGAATTGAACTTTTATTAAATAGCCATTTAATATATGTGTATATATGCATAAGCATATTCTTAACAAAACAGGACAAAAACACTTATTTTAACTACAATCCTTATTTCTGCAACTGGCCACGCTGCCTTTACTGATATTTTTAACTACCTTCCTCTACTACCTATGCTACACTTCCTCTACCCTTAATCATCATTTCTGCAGGTCTTAGTTCCCCTGGGGTGGTGACCTATAGCTTCATCCCTTAAGCATCTGGGCGATTTGGTTTTCTACATGGAATGCCTTTTTCCAGTTTCCCTTTGACCTTAATCACAAGATATGGTAAAACGAAAAGATGCCCTAAGGAATCTACTGCCGTCCGGACATAATCATCCTGACCATCATCTTGGAAAATAGTCTAGTTTCCCCCTGGTAGTCTGTATCAATCACCCTTCCTCACCATTCTCCCTTTCTTAGTCTGTGGAATTAGGGCATCAGAATCCTAAAGTGGCCATTGGGGTGGGTGAGTCTTAGCTTCCATTTCAGTGAGGTGTCTGTTGTGTCCCCTGGAAGAAGCATTCCCCCTTCTGGAACAAAAACTTGTAGGCCAACAGAGAAAAAGTCATGGGTAAAAATCACACAAATTTTCCTAGTGGATTATTAAGGATGATATTGAGTGGAACCATTATCACTTCTATCCCTTGACTTCTGGATCCAAGAATCCTGGCTGTAGGAGAAATAGTACATATATTGAATGTTGATTCATAGAATATAACACTTTCTGGAGGTCACTACCCCAACCCTTCCAGCTATTTCCATCTATTTGGCACCTATTTGGTCTTTAAAAGGCCATCCTCCCTACCCCCCCCTTCAAGCCAGCTGCTTCAGGATGATGGAGAACAAGGTAGAAGCAGTGAATTCCGTGACCATGGGACCACTGTCTCACTTCTTTGGCTATGAAATTGAGTTCCCTGGTCAGAAGTGATGCTTTGTGGATTTACTATTATGATAGATAAATCATTCTTTAAGTCACCAGATGGTCACTTTAACAGAAGTACTACATGCAATAAAGGTTAATCCAAAACCACAGTGTCAGTTCCTATAAGATCAAAGTGCTGTCTCCTCCATGATGGAAAGGGTCCAGTGTAGTCACCCCACCATCAGGGTGCTGGCTGATCACCACAGGGAACAGTGCCATATGGGGCTCAGTGTTGGTCTCTGCTGTTGGTAGATCTGGCACTTAGGAGCATCTGAAATCAGATCAGACTTGGTGAGTAGGAGAACATACAGTGGAGCCTGTGTATAACCTTCATCTATGAAACCAGGGACACTTTGTTCATGGGCCCACTGGGCGATGTCATGTATAGGTCAAGAAAAGGTATGACTGTCCCAAATTGGGTCCTTGATCTACTTGGTTATGGAGCTCAACCTCTGTAAAAAATTACTTTTTGATGATCATTTACATGAGACACATGTATCTTTTGTGTCCTTTGCCCATTTGGAGAGATGTATCCACATACTTCTTCCCCAAATGCCTTTCTCACCAATTTTCCAGTCATGTACCTTCCAAGTCGCTGACCATCTAGTCAAACCATTGCCAACAGCCTACAAATCAATATATAATTGCACATTTAATCATTCCTCCTTCTAAATAAAATGCACAACCATGTACACTGCCTGAATTTCTGCCCACTGTGAAGATTTTCCTTCACCAGTGTCCTTCAGGGCTGTTACAGAAATTGGCTGTAATGTTGCAGCTGTCCACTTGTGGGTGGTGCCTACATAACATACAGAACCACCTGTAAACCAAACCCTAGTCTTCTCTTCTTCAGTCAGCTGACCATAAGGCACGCCCCATGATGCTGTAGACACATGCTTGAGAACAGATTGCATTGTCATAGAAGAAGAAACCATAAGTATTAGAGCAACTTCTTCATGCAGTTTGTTTGGGCCCTCAGGGCATGCTGGGGCCTGATCACATATATACCACTTCCATCTGGTAATGGATTGAGGCTGTATATGTCCTACATTATGGCTTTGTGGGTCAGATAACACCCAGCGCATGATGGGCAACTCAGGTTGTATGTTAAATTTGTGGGTCATTGTCAAATGTTCAGTTTTTGCTAAGACCCCAAAGCAGGCTGAGATCTGTCTCTCAAAGGGAAAACAGTTGTATGTAGAGGAAAGTAGAGCCTTGCTCCAACATTCTTAGACATGATTTCCCTATGTGGCCCTGCCATAGACAGCAAGCAGCATCTCTATCTGCCACTGACACCTCAAGTGTCATCAGATCTGTTGGATCATATGACCCAAGTAGCAGAGCAGCCTATATAACAGCCTGGACCTGGTAAAGAGAGTTTTTTGGTTCTAGGCCCCACTTAGCTGCCTTCCAAGTAACTCAACCAGATTCTGTCTCCAGAATCCAAAGAAGTCCATTAAGAGTTGTGTTTTCCTTGCAGAGGGAGGGCCAGGTACAACAGCGTGGGAAGGGACCACCACTCCTGAATCTTTCAAACCCTTGATGGAGCAACTAATTTCTGCAGTCTCTCCAGAGATGTGATACTGTTTAGGGGTTACTATTTTTCCTGGTAGCGGCAACTCCAGTGGTTTCCATTTGGCCTTTCCAACCATAATAGCCCTCACTACACAGGTCAGGGAACCAGTGTGAGGATTCTGCAACCTGCTAAGTATATCTATCCCAATTATACATTCTGGAGCTGGGGAAATAAACACAAGATGAGTTTGGGGACCCACTGAACTCACTGTGAGTGAGATTTCAGTCAAAATACCATTTGTCATCTTATCTCCATGACCCCCTACTTTAACTGGAAGAACACAGTGCTTTTTTCTGTCTCCTAGAATCTGTGTCAACTCAGAACCAGTATTTGTATGCTTCAGAAAAGTTTGATTATTTCCTTTTCCCCAATGTACAGATATACAAGAAAATGCCTCCCAGTCCCTCTCGGAAATGATGGGAGAAAAGCTAACAGGACAATTGTTCAGTATTGTAACAAAGTCCTTCCTCAAGGAGACCCAGCCTTCCCTTCATTCAAGGAGTTCTGGGTCTGTAAACTGGCCCAAGTCTGGAAATTTGTTGAGTGGACAAGATTATATATTGCTTTTATCTAAAGTAACCCTTCTGTTATTTGTTCTAGAGCTTTTCTACTTACACAGATCAAATAAAAACTTAGTAGGCTTCCTATGTATACGGTCCCTGGAAACACCATGATTGGTCTAACTCTAAGATCTTGTACAAGGAAAAGAGCAAAAACAAAGTCCTTCAGATGTGCTGGGGGCTCTCTCACCATTTTACATCTTACAGTGTCGGTGAAAAGCGTCTCCTCTGGGTCCTCCCATTGTGAAAGATTTGATTTTACGCAGGGAACCCACTTGTGCATTCCAGTTTGCCTGAGGCTTAAACCCCTTCATCAGCACTAAGCCAAGGGATATCAGGCATTGCCAGTTCTTTCTCAGTAAGTCATCTTTTGATAAATACTTCAGCCAACCAATAAAATAAACTTTTGACACTTTTTTTAAAATTGTGTGAGCTTCCATAATAGTCATAGAATCTTCGTTCAGGCTCAGTGGGCCCATATTGATAAACTCAGCATGATCCAATTTTATATTCACTCCACCATTATGCCACACTCTTAAAATCCATTCCCACACATATTCCCCAGACATCTGCTTGAATGGATTAGCAAACTCATTAAATTCTGTGGGGCTGCAGAGATGGCTCTGCAGTTTAGAGTGCTGGCTGGCTGCTCCTGCAGAGGACTGGGGTTTGGTTCCCAGCATCCGCATGGCAGCTAACAGTTCATAACTCCGGTTCAAAGGCATCCAATGGACATTGCACAACATGTGTGTACTCAACATACGTACAAGTAATTTTTATGTTTTCTTAATGCGTATAAAACATAAAAATAATAAAAATTTCCAAAAAACTCATTAAGCTCTATAGTGGTACAGTGCAACTTTACATAGCCCACACTTAGGAACCTGCTTAGCCTTGAGTCTGGTTATCCATCTAGAAGCAACAACTGATTGAGTGCTGAGGGCATCAGGATTATCTTGCCTGGCATTTCCTTCCAGGAAGGTCACTGCCAGCTCAGTAGACAATGCAGGATGAATTTCTTCAGGCAAGGACAGTTTTGTGGGGTGTCCGGGTGGTGATGCATCTCTGCTAAGGGTGGAGAGCTTAACTCAACAGGCAAAATAAACCCTTCAGAATCCAAAGGTTCAAAGCCCTCAGCCTCATTAGGGTTCTCCCACACATCTCCATCCCCAGTTGAAGAATCTCCCTTTCCCTAACAGTGACCTCACTTTTAACTGCTGACACACTTTGAGGCTGGGAATTAAATTTGTGTTGTAAGTCAACCAAACGTATAATGAGGGTTTCAGCTTGTTTTTCTGCAACTTGAGCTCTGTGGCTGCTAGAGAGAAGAGTCTTCCAGGGCACATTTAGAAACCTTTAGACTGTTGATGCGAATCTGAAACTGGTTAATTCCATCACAGAGCTCATTATTTTCCTCCACTTTTCTGAAACCTGCTAGCCAGCATCATTATTTTCCTTATTTTTCCACAAATGGTCAAATATTACATATGAGTCACTAAATTCCTTGCCCTTACAAGAAGTATATCCAAAGACTCAATGCATTTATCTTCATAATTTCTTTAAATAGTTCACACCACAGATTTTCAGTGCACTCCACGCTACCAGGGGAGTCCTTAGTCACTACAGATTTCTTCAGTTAGAAAACCCGCTCCAGATACCACAAAGCCCACTAATGCAGTTCATCCTTGCAATTCTGTTTCTCTAGAACAGCTTCTGTTGCCAGCTTCTGTGTTAGTCAGGGTTCTGTATTGGAACAGAACTGATAAAAGCAAAGTACATAGGGGGTTTGTTAGCATGGCTTACAGGACAGAATCTGAGTTGTTCAACAATGGCTGCACCACACACTGGAGAAGTTGCTGAATCCACAAGGATGCATGTCTCAGCGATTCTGGTGCTGAAGTCCCCAGGGATTCCTGAAGATCTGCTAGTCTTCAGTTTGTTGGAATCTGAAGAAGTCGGTTCTATTATTGGAGAAGGAATGCCACAGTAACACGATAAACTCCCCAGTGAGAAAGGAGACAAGTAGGCCAAAAGTAAAAGCTCCCTTCTGCCCTTATCTTTTATATGAACTCCATCAGAAGGTAGCACCCACATTTAGAGTGGGGCTTTAGGCTTTAGATAATCCAGGCAGTCTCTCTCATTTCAGTTAATTCCAGTTCCAGGCAAGTTGACAACCAAAATTAGCCAGCATAGACGTTTTCTTCCAAAGGACATCCAGCTATCAAGAAATCTCATGTAAATTAATATTCTATCTCTAATACTGAGTACAGTTTTGAGCTTATACCAAAGATTTGCTTTTCCTTAATATAAATTTACTAGATTATGTCATGGTGTCCATTTTTCTGAGTTGGTCTATAGTTTATTTTTTTGATATGGTCTCTCTCTCTCCCTCTCTCCCTCTGTCCCTCCCTCTCACCGTCCCTCCCTTTCTCTGTTTCTTTCTCCTTTCTCCCATTAGAATGACATTCTTGAATTATGGCCTTTGAATTTCTTTCCAGCCTTGTTTAGATCTTTTGGGACTCCTGAAATTTTCTAGTTGTATCTTTTCCCGTCATATTCTGAATATTTTTTTTCCTGCCTTGAAGCATTTTTAGTTCCTATGCAGTTTTAAGTATTGCTAGCTTTTTTATTTTAACCTTCCATTGAGACTGAGTCATTATTTATAGTGCTTACTAGCTCTTAGATTTATTATTTTAATGATAGAAATAATTATTCCTATTTGTTTAATACCTTCAACTTGTTTCTTGGTCTCAATCTCATGGAGATACATCTTCCTCTGGCTCCTGAGCACTGTGTTAAAGGCATGCACCATCACACTCTGCTCTGTTTCGTTATTTTTAAATACACGCTTAGTAGTAAAAGTTTTAGCTGTAATCAGTTTTCATTTTCTCTTTTTTATGGCTCTAAAATGGGATTCCTCAGTTTCTGAGTTCCTTAACACTGATTTCCTGTCCTGTGGACTTTGTTCTGTCCTCAGCATTGTTGCTCCTAGTGTCCTGTCCTGTGGACTTTGTTCTGTCCACAGCATTATCGCTCCTGGTGTGGCCCCTGCACGGAATGTCTCCACCACTTTTGCTTTCCAGAGGTCATAGGAAATAGACTATTGAACTCTACAAGCTCTGGCAAAAGTCATTGCACATACTCTCAGTGGGAAAATGCCTCTTAGATTCAGCTGTAGCTGTCTAACTCCCTGATAGTGTCTCCAGTGATAGATCACATACTAGTCTTCCAATTTGTGTTATATTTCCACATGCATTTTTAATTCCATAAGAATATCTTGTCATGTGTTCATTTTGTCATTTCTTTTAAGAATATTGCCTGTGATTTGTGGTTTTCCTGTCTAGTTGGTGCCCTTATGTTTTCAGGGATTTCTGAAAATCCCACATCAATGCTGTCACCGTTGTTGACATCATCAGATAATTCTCTAGCACTTGTTCTCATGATTTAGGTTGGGACATTGAGCTCTAAGATTTCAGATTTCTATGTGGCTCTCTAATATTTTGAGAGCTGTCACTGAACAATTCTCAGCCCTCTGTTCAGAACAACTGTTTCATGTTGGAGTACCAGGTCTCCTTTCTGTGCTGATGGTGTGATCCATTTGTCACCAGAGAACAATTTTTTCTTCATTTGTGAAATGGCCAGTCCCAAACCCATGCCTTGCAAAATTCCTTTTGATTCCAATTTAGAAAATTTGTATCGACTAAATCATTATCTTAAGTAAATCAAAGTTCTTACTATAAGCTACCACACTTTCCAAAATATGAAAAGCAATAAACTATATAATAAGCTAGCTGTCAAATTTAGAAAAATATTTCATATCCAAAGATACGTATCTACCAACACCTGTGAATCTATGGGTCATGTAAGAAGTCTATATTCATTTGCCTAAAGCAATGTGTGGTTTGGATTTACCTTCTCATATCCTTTTGTGTAAGACTATTTTGGTGTAATGGGTTCTGCACAAGGTGACATAGATATTAAATGTGTTTCTTTAGATTAGAAGAATGAGTCTTTGTTCCGAAGGAACATAGATGATACCTAGAACATTTCCTTGTCCCTTAATCACTGTCCAGCCCAGTGTACCCAGTTTCCCATTTGTAAGTTATGTCTTTAATAGGAGACAGAGTGAGATAATTAGGAGACAAGGTTTTCTATATTAGAAATCTCTTTTCTTGCAAATATACTATCCCAGATACAAGATGCAAAGGCAGAGTTTATAATTCAGATGCCCAGGTATGCAAATTTCGCAGGCCACCAAAATTAAGTGAACTGAGATGCCATATTTTCTGGCCAGACATACTTTGTGTATTAAAAGTAAAAATCACTTATCTCACATGTAATTAAGGTAACTCTCACATGTGTTGTGTATATTTCTATATATGTTCAATTATAAGGGTTCATTTATATATGCCTATGCATGCAGAGGTCAGATGTCAAAAACAGTTGTCATTCCTCAGGAGCTCGCCAGTTTGTTTTTTTGAAACAAAGTCTCTTCAGGAACCTGTTGGTTACCAGTTCAGCTAAGATGGCTGTCCAGTAAGCCCAAGAGATCCATCAGTCCGTGCTTCCTAGAACTGGGAAATGTCAACTGTGTGCCATCATGCCTGTCAAAACTAGGCTTGGAATGTGGGTTTGCATGCAGTTGCTGACTGAGTCACTTCCCCATGCACTCTCTCACATTTTGTGAATCACAGGTCTTTGTTATCTACTTTCCTACTTCAGAGACACAGGTGAACATCAAGTTGTCTTTCCTCCTACTACAATTGTCTAGAATGCAGTACAATGAAAATAGCAATAACCACAAAGGTTAAATGACACAGGACAGCCCAGGTCCCCTGAAACAGATACCTTCTATTGACTGCCAGCTGATTGTCACACAGTTATACAAATCTACTATTGTTAGTACTTCTACTTTTTGAAAATGAAGCAAGAAATCCAGCTTATTGTGTGGAATGTTCCAGGATTTAAATGTTGACAACTAATTCAATTAAATTTTAAACATTTAAACATTGTATAGGCAAATAAGGTGTGAGCATAGCCCAGCTCATCTGCAAGCAATGGGGTACAATCAGTGTGCCAGCTTCATGAGTCCAGCTATGCTCTCTCTTTTCCCCAGCCTCCTATATTCTCATTCTTCTATTTCATACCAGGGTCAAGTATGAACTTCTTGTTCAGTCATTTCTTAGAATTCTTCTAGACAATGTGCATCTTCACTTTTGTGTCCTGCCTACCCAGGCTCCTGACATACTATCTATACAAGACACCAAGCATGAAGTTTCATGTGATGCTGCCTTTGTGTTTGCTTTCTCCAGTCTCTCCTAGGCTACTCTGGGTGGACTGTGGCTTCCCAAGACCTATCAGTCTGTACCTCAGGTCATACGATTGTGCTGGAAAATTAAAATGTGGTGGCCCTCATAGATACAGCTATGCTAAAGGTCCCCAGATGCTCTTATCTGGATTAACTGGGTAGGTTCCAAATTCAATGGTGCATATCTTTAGAAAAGAAAATAAAAAATAAATGAATACAATTTATAAAGAACAAGGAAGGCACAGATTACAGGGATAACCCAACACATAAAGGACCAGCTAGCGCCCATGATGTCCACTCAGGGAGGAGAGGTTTTTCTATCACAATCTTCAGAGTGGCAGAGGTGCTCTTGACACTTTAATTTCTGATTTCTTGCCTGCATAACTGAGACAAAATAAATTTCTGCTGTTTTAAGTCGCTGTGTTTGTGTGATATGTCACAGTAATGCATGAAAACATACACTGAGACTGTGCTTATGTACCTCTATTTGGCAAAGACTTAGCATAGTCAGGTATAATAAAAGCAGGCAGGGAATTCATATTAATTCTTTGGAATCAGAGGAATAAATTCTCATTGTTTCTGAGTTTCTTTGCACACTTCATGCACTGTAGCAGAATAACATTATTTCATGCTTCACAAATTAGATTCCTGAATGGACTTATTAAAACTCAGTAATCAAACGAGCACAGTTTATTAATACTAAGAGTCTTTACGCCCTGTTCCTCTGAGCAAAAGTGTATAAAGCATCCCTTGCCATAGATAAGTGAAGAAAAACAATTACTTCTGAGTCATAGTTATTGTGCTATGTGAAAATGGAGTTCAAAAGTTCCTAAGGAGAGAGACACATCCCCAATCATCCCCAAGAACAGAATAGCACACTAGAAAGTGTGGGCTGTGATCACCTTGATTCAGATTTGAACCATGGTGCTCCCTGATACTCCTTTTAAAACCTTGCATAAATAATTTAACCTCACTGAGGGTGACGGTGGTGGTAGGAGGAGGCAATAAATGTTGTTAGTATTAAAAGAATCACATAGGTTAAAAGTTCTTACTATCTGTACTTAGAAAGAGCTTTTAAAAAAAGTTTCTTTCACAGATTTCCAGTCTGTTGTTTTCTCTTGATTGAGGAATTAAAGTTTGGGAAAACGGATTCAGTTAGACTACTGGTTTGAATTTAAAGGTATTAAGTTGGATTTCCTACTCTTAAAATACAATCCAGATTTCTGTTTTATAATTCCTAAAAAGCTGGTTGGAGGGCATAATTCTTAGTACACTATTCCCATTAAATCTTGGAATTGTTTCCCATATTTCTAAGGACAGGAAAAAAAAAAACTCTAATTCTGCCTTGGCTCCACATTAAACACCCTTTCAGCTTATTGTTAATTGATGCTCATAATCAGTATTATGATTCGTAATGAGAAGGTCACAGAGATGAAATCATGCCCCTCCCCAGCCTCATTTCAATGTCAAGGCTTTGTGTGAGGAATCCGGTCTTGCCAATTATGCTTAGCCTTATCAGCTCCATTTTCTCAGTTGGCAAACATTTTCATCATCATGCTAGATATGTTGCTAATTATGTCAGCCTGCCCATCAATCTTTCTAAAAGAGAAATACACTCACAATGAGACCTGCTGAGAGACAATGGCGTTTATTCCATTTCCTTATACCAACCCAAAGGTTTTTATGAAAGGAGAAAACAGTTCGCCAAACAAGCCATTTTTAGACTTTTCAGTATTCCCAAATAAGCATATGGTAAATCAAACTGCATTGGATTTATTTAGATCAGTGAATCTATATACTTATGGTAAATCAAACTGCATTGGATTTACTTAGACCAGTGGATCTTGATTGGGAGCTGATTTTTGTAGCTCAGGTGCCATTTATCAATGTTCAGCATTTCTGATTGTCACAAGTGGACGAGAAAAGATGTTACTAGCATCCAGCTACAAGGCATACTGGCAAACATTCTGCAATATATAAATGCATGGTAAGACAGATCCTACAGCATTGAGTTCCATGACTCAAAATGTGAATGGTGTTAATCCTGGAGAACTACAAAATAGATGAAATTGAGAAAAGTACCCATTAAGAAAAGTTCATTTACGTTTAGAGCTAAACTGCTGCTGAGGGACGGGGACACACACACACACACACACACACACACACACATGCACGCACACACACAATGGAGCTAAGGCTAAATTTTACATTCTAAGAGAAAGAAGATATACATAGAGAAGGAGAGATAAGCATATTCAAAGCATGCCTTGATTTGGAATATTCCATTAATGGTTGGGAAGAAAGACTGATATTTGTATCTTCCAGTGTATTCCATTTATAAAATCAAGCTCCAGTGAAGTAAATACAACACTAATTTCCCCCTAGTTCCTTAATATGTAATTCTGAAAGCTACAGTTTACAACAGTATAAACTCAGTCGTTTTCATAAGGATAAAGGACTGAATTTTAGTTGGGGAGCTTTTCAGATATTGCCAATCAAAACATAAGGAGGTAGAAGACGGAACTCCAACAGGAATAAAGGAAGCAGGAGAATAAGTTTTCCAATGTCGCTATCTGATGTTGCATACAGCTAATACTTCAGTCTAAATGTATGGGACCAGAGACCGAATTTAAGATATTTATTTAAGGTATGGATTTCACCCAAGTTAAAAAAAAATAACATTTAAGTGTTTGTGGTGGCAGGGGAGGTGTTCAGTTATTTAAATTAAATTTGACCTTTTTGAAATGGAAGTTAAGAGACAATGTGCTATGATTGATATATAAAAATATAGTAAATAATGTCATTTCACTGGCTGGAGAGATGGATCTATTAAAAGCACTTGCTACTCCTGCGAGGACCTAGATGCAGTTCCCAGCACCCATCTCCTAATGTATGTGCTTACAACTAAAAGCTCACAGCTCACAAACCTCCTGTGACTCCAATTCCGGGGGACCCCATGCCTTCTTCTAGGCTCTGTGGGTACCTACACAAATTTAGTGCCTATGCATATATTCAGACACATACAAATGAACATCAAAAATAAGTAAATAAATGAATAGATGAACAATTAATAATTTTTTACTTGCTATCATTAGTATCATTATTGAGACAGGGTCTTCCTATAGTCACAGCTGACCTGGAACTCACTATAGGGAGTAGGCTGGCCTCGATTTCACAGAGATCTGCCTGCCTCCACCCTCTGAGTACTGGTATTAAAGGCGTATGCCACCATGCCTGTTTAGGTTTCTATAAGAGAATGTATTTTCACTTTAGAAAGGAAGAAAACCTTGGGAGAACAAACATACAGAGAAATAATCATTAGAAATGACTGTGATTAAGAAGAGGGTGGAACGTAGAGAGACTGAGATTTTGTTAGGAAGGCTGAATAAAATGCCATTGATTTTTCTCATCGTTTGCATACAATGGTTTTTTAAGCCATGTACACATTATTTGAATATATTTTCTCTAAAAGTTAATATAAATGTGATACATTTAGAACAAAATTTAGATTAAAGCCCTACAGATTGTCTTTGGTATCTCAGCCATTATTCTGAAAGAATCTTAACTATTCACAAGTAATAGCTTTTATACATTATTGTTTATTTTTTAATTATGGTTCATATAGTGGTTCATATAGAGAGTTGTTTTTTTTTTTGCATTTGTTATTTCTATACTTTCCAACAGCCCTGTAAACATGATACAAGCATTTGGGAAAATGACTCTGAGGTAGAGTTCTTTGGGTGAAGCACCGGGGACTGACACAGTGTGGGAATGAAGCCCACAGGATGGGAGTGCTTGTGGTAAGTCTCTGGGGTTTTTAATACAGTTCACCTCTAACTTTGTCAGCAGTTCTGGGCCTATGCTTTCCTTTCGGAGTTTATCCACATAGACCCAGGAAAGCCTGGGCCTCAATTTACCCGCTATTGGCTTATCATTGGCCGTGTGCTCAGCCTGGGTGAGGAAGCAGTCTTCAGCTCAGAACAATTCCTTGCTAAGTCAACAAATTCTTCCCCAACTGAGCACATCTTATTTCTGAGGCTCCCTGTCTGAGAAATGAGCTAGTCACCCACTGAAATTTCTTTTATAGCTGCGAGCATTAAGGACTCTACGCTTTTATGGATGCTCTCCAATGTCCCGCCTCCATATGGCAAGAAATCTTAAAAAGAAAACCGTGCGCATATTGTTTTTGTTTTTGTTGTGGTGGTGGTGTCTCTAGTAGGGTCTTTGTACATTGCTATGGGGTGCATCGATTTACATTATCTTTATACGTGTGTTTGTGCGTATTTTATGAAGCTTCTGTAGTAGTAGGTTTCCTTGCAGCATTTCCAAAGGATTTATCGTTACTTATCCCTCCTCACGTTCCCTTCTTCAGCCCGCTCTCCCGTGCTCCACCCCATTTTACCTTCCTGCGTTATTCTTCCTTTTTCCCCTTTGTACCGCTACCTTCTGACTCCCCTCCCTTAAAAGCAATCACCCTCATGACTCCTTCCTAGTTTCCTGACCTATGTGGGTAGTCAAAATGAAACCTACAAATTGAAAGACTTGGGTCTGGAGAGATAGCTCCGAGGTGAAGAGCGCTGGCTGCTCTTGCAAGAAGACCCAGATTCGATTCCCAGTACCCACATGGTGACTAACAAATGCCCATAACTTCAGTTCCTGGAGAATCTGAGGCTCTCTTCTGAATTCAGGAGCCACTGCACAACAGGGATACGCCTACCTACATGCAAGCTATACACTGATTCACACAAAATAAAAACAATTAATGAAATATTTTTAAAAGATTTAAGCTTCCATAGACACAAGAGAAAAAGTATGACAAGTTTGTCTTCTAGGTCTTGGTTACTTCACTATCATTTCGTCCAGCTAGGAGTTTCATCTCATTTTTCTGAACTGCGAAAACGTTACATTGTGCACATGTAAAAGATTTTCATTATTTATCAGGTAATGGACATCTATGCTGTTTCCATTTCTTGGCTTTTGTGAATAGAACATCAAGGAAAATAGATGAACAAGCATATCTGTAGTAAAATATAGAGGCCATACTCTAGGGTGATAAGGATAGATTGTGTGGTAAACATAGTTTTAACTTTTTGATGAGCCTTCACACTAATTTACATAGTGAATACTCCACTTTGCACTACTAGGAATAGGCTACCTCTTGAAGGTTTTGCCAGTGGAATTCCCACAGATCCCCAAACATCACAGGCTCTTGCCATTGCTCTTGGTTGCTTTTCAAATTTTCTGGTAAGACCCTATTGCTATGCCTGAGTCAGAGACATCAAGCTGGTACTGATCTGCAAGCTTCATCCTTACTGGCTAGCTTTCCTAGCACTAAAAGATGTCACACATGCTATGTGAGGAGCAAAATAATCATTCATCTTACCTACCTGTGAGCCCTATGAACTATAATAAAGATGTCTATGCAAAACTTGGCCACCCTTCAATAGTGAAATGAATGTCAGGAATAAGCAGACAGAGTCTGATCGGATTTTAGACCCACTCCTTACTATGGCACATTATTGAGAACAAAACTCTGTAGCTATACAGGTCCTAGACCCCAGGGGAGAAACTGCTACTATTATTCTGCTAAAGGGATGTTGTATAAAACTAACTCCTAATGACATATTGTTAGACACATAAATTAGTGCACCTCTAAAACCTCACCAGAGAAGCTTCTTTGTGTAATAGAAGGCTGCAACACAAAGATGCAGAACACTCAGCCTAAAATAGGGCATCTATGTCACACCCCTCATCCTGTGGCTCAGGGGTCATGATGGAATAGGGTGCAGAAATATAGTAAGAGTCTAAAGCAATGCAAGACAACAAGGAAACACCTTTTAAACATGCAGCATGGCAGTTACAGAGGTGAACTAATCGTGGTTGCGGTAACATTCACAGGAACTGCCGTCAATCCAGACAAACCTTCAGCATGTAGAGGGTCGGTAGGCAAGATGCTCTGCCACTAGTTCAAGAGATATTGACAAATGATAGCTGTGCAGAGGGAGGTAGTCAGCTCTCTTTGAGAGTGTGGCCTGGTAGGTCAACTGAGTCCACTGAACAGCCACACAGCCAGTTATATATGCTAATACAAATTCCACAGGATGTTTGGGGTTTGGAGTTTTATTTTTCTAAGGATATAAAGTTGGTTGGCTAATAAACGAGGGCTGATCTTTGAGGAGTTTGAAGAGGGAAGGGTTAAGAGGATTAAAATACATTTTAAGAAAAATCTCAAGGAATTAATAAAAAAGTACGTTATTTTGGAGAAGAGACCTCCCTGTGACATCTGCTGGCTTAAAGCTCACTGTGTAGACCAGGACAGCCTCAGTGTCACAGAACTCTGCCTCCTGAGTATTGGGGTCAAAGGTGTGTGCCACCACACCTCGATAAAACGTACATTAAAAAAAAATAAGGTGAGCTGGAGAAACGGCTCAGTGGTTAGGAGTGTTCCCTGCGGCTTCAGAGGACCCAAGCTCAGTTCTCAGCACCCATGCCAGACAGCTCCCAACTATCTGAAACTCCAGCCCCAAGGTATCCAATGCGTTCTACTGGTCTCTGTGGGCACATGCACATATGACATAAACAGGCACATAAATAAGAATAAATATATAATTGGAGTTTTAATTTTATATTTATAGATGTTGTGATTTTATACATTATGTTTGACAGTATTTAGATCTGCTCCACTCTCAGCACTGACCCCCACTGTAACCCATCAATGTAATGTATTTTCATATATATATGTGTGTGTATATATATATGTCCTATAAAGTCTGTGCTCTTCAAAAGGTCTGAGGGAGCTCACTGCCTATTTCTGATGCAAGCACCCAGTGATAAGGCACCCATGAAAGCACTTTCCAGAACCCAGTCTTGCTAGAACCAGGGTTTCCAACTTCAAACAGGGAGCTGTGAGAAGGTAATTTGCAATAGTTTCACGTCTATGAATTTTTGTTAATGGCATCTGGAGCAGATGAAGACAAGGGTCAATTTACTGAAAACCAGAGCTAAGTAAATAGCTTGGTAGCAATAAAAGTGGACTGTGGACTGGCCTGGGCCTCCTCTTTGAAGCACAATAGGGTCAACAGAAAAGCCTGTGCTTTCAGGCAACAAAGTAGATATGCCCAAATCTTTGGTCATTATTGTTTGTGAAGGAATAAGTGAAATCTCATTCATAGTTGGATGATGTGAGAATGTAGCCTAAGCCTACCAAAAGATATTTGGTATGATGTAGGCATACCTATTTCCCTTTGGTTGTTACGGTAGTGTGATCACATTCTAAACCTTAGACCATCTTTTCCATTTGTATATAGTGAATAAATCTGCTGTGAATATTCGTGGACAGATATCTGGGTTCATATAACACACTGTGTGCAAACCCAGAAGTGTCATCACCAGATTGGGTTTATGTCAATCTATTTGGTTTCAGGAACTCTTAGTATTCTCTTTTCAGTTGTTACTTAGAGCTATTGTGATTTTGTCTGTTAGACTGATAAAACAGGGAGGAAAGGAAAGCCATGTTATAACAATACTCAGAGCACCAGGCCTATACTATGTATACAGCAAGTAGTAGCTATTGCCCAGTGTCCTTGGGACCAATAGAGCATGCAGTGAACATAGAGGAAGAATGTGACAGCTCAAATAATTTTAAAACACAGCTTATTGGTCTGGCTGCTGTAGGCATTAGTGACATAATTTTCCCATTTAAATTGATCTTTAGCTCAGAAGAGAAGTGGAGAAAAGTCCTACTGTGATGAATTCATAAGTGAATGTATGTAATCTCAAGTGCTTTGAACGAACTCTGACACTACCGTCAGTTTTTACCATTATTCATCTGAAAGCAGATCTTTAACATTTTTCCAATAAAGGTGCCTTATTGTGTGATACTTTCAATGCACTATTTTGTAAACTATCCTTAAATTACTTTTAAAAATTGTAAGTTCTGGATCTATTCACTTTAACATCTAAGCATATTAAAGGATTCTTAAGAAATCAAAATATTACGTTTTAGTTGCAAATTTTTTTGAACTGCAGGGTTGAGGTTAAGCTAATTATGTGAAAATGCTCAAGAAATCTACATGATAATACAGCTTGAAAATATCGGAGAGAATGAATAATTCCGGAAGATAATTCCCTGAAACTACTTAGAAGCAAAATGCTTTTAATTCCATGTAACTTACTTCCTCCTTGTTAGGTTTGGCAACCCTCTAGTGTCTAGATAGTTTCTGGAATTATAAAAGAGGAAATACTGAAGCTCCATGGTCAGCCAATTTAATACCTGAAGAGAACTTTCAAGAACCTGAAAAGTACTACCTACATGCATTTTTTTTATCTATATTCAGAACAGCGTCTAAAGAACCCTATCAATACATCAGATAACATAAACTTTTGAAACCAGGAGGCAACACCTTTCAATATTTATGAGTGATCTTTGTAGAATCATACCATTTTTCTAACCCTGATTCCAGAAACATCAAAGAATGACAATCCTTGGGCAAACTATGTTGGTTCAACCATCTAATGCCTAGTGTTCAGAGGCTTGCTGTCAACATTGGAGCAAGGCATCTAGAATTTCTTAGGAACAGAACACAGAAAAAAAATGTCCATTGTCCAGTCAATATTAAAATGTTTATTTGAAGCTCATATGCAGCTAGGGCGACCTCCATCTCATATTTGTTCTATGTATTTTTACGACTACTCATTGTTGGAAGTGCTCTGCATTTTGTGTCTGTATCTGATGTGACAGTGTAATTACAAATTAATTAACATAAACAAAGTCAGAGTTATGGGAAGCGGAATTGGATGCCATGTGAAGAAGCCTGCTCCGAGGTGCAGACCACTGTGCCTGTCATTAGCACTTATAGTTACAAGCAAACGAAATTTAAGTTTAATTATTTTTGTTGGAAAATTATAGATGAGGTAGGGTATGTAGTAGGCTGACTCCCCAACTCTACGTAAAGTTTGGACTGTGAAACGAGACATTTCCAGGATAAATCTAGGCACCAGAATTAACTAGGATCAGAGACTCGAATATGGTATACCAGTTCTCTGTCCATATAACTGCTTTATCTTTGGATTTCTGTAATTGGTAAAGAGTTTATTTTTTTCCTTGTGATGAGACATATGACTTTACTTCTCTCTCTTTATGTGTGTAAGTATGTGTATGTACATGTTTCTGCATGCACAAAGAGAACTGCACACATGACCTGGTGGGAGTGGGAGCACCCTCTCTGATTCAGACACATACAATACAGTTCTCAAATTTTTGCTATTAATACAAAAACACAAATCCCAAATAATGGGCTTGCCAAGGCTTCTTGACCCTAACACTGCCCTCCTTCAAAAATACACACATTTTAAAGCCATAGATCATTTTTCTTATTTTCCTTATGAGTTTTTGAGTGCTCAGACCTTTAGGATATCTTGGTGGTTGAAAAGTATAAAATTATAAAGCATTATCTGCCAATCTATACCACAGATACAAACAGAGCCTAGAGAAATGTTCCTTAGATAAAGTAAAATCCAAAGTATTAGGATGGAGAGAAATGGAATTACTATTTGTCAAACAAAAAGGAGTTATTGAACTATACAGTTTGCTTTGGTCTAGGATTAACTTAGAGTAAGTTTAGCAACAATAAATACCTGAGAAAATCTGTGCACAGCCATGGCCACTATATTATTTCATCTATGCCATCATCTATGTGGATTGTTTTTTCACTTTTTTGAGACAAGATCTCACTGTAGCTTTACCTGATCTTTGTAGATTTAATGACTACTATTCTAGTCTTATATTTCTACATTCTATGCCACATTTATAAAATTTCATTGCTTTGTTTTAAGCTATTTATGTGACGTAAAAAAAGATATTTTTTCTTAAAATGTTTTTATGAATTATGATAGCTCTGACAATTTCACACACATGCCTTTCTTCATCCTTTCTGATCACTTTCCACATTTCATGAATATTCCTTTTATTTTATGGCCCATTTTGTTTAACTGGGTCCATCTGAATGAGCATTAGATTGAAGTATTCACTGTAGTCTGGTGGGATCACCAGTGGGTACACAACTGAAGGCAATGACTCCCCTTCTTCTGGAATATATGAGCAGAAAACATGTCAACAGTGAGCCATATGGTTCACATAGCCCTTCTTCAACCAGGCCTGGAAGCTGGAGGACAATTCTCATGCAGATTCAGTGTAGGCATACATGCATAGCTTCTGGGAGTTTGTGATTGTAGTAACATTATTTACATGCGTATCTATCATGTTCTGGCCTATCTCTGTCTCTCACATACAATTTAAAATTATTTAATAAAATTAAATGAATAAATAAATAAAATTTTAAAATGTCCATTTTATAGTTTAACACACTCTCCGTAGCTATAATCCATCAGGTATAACTATAACAAACTTATCTGGTATAACTCCTACAAATAATTTAATTCAAATTTCTTTCACTCCTCTTATCAAGAGAATTCTTGCATGCTTTAATTTCTGTGCAAATTGTACTGATGTTCAAATATTATAAGTATAGTGTAACTAAGGAAAAACAACTTGCTAGACAATAAAGTAGTGAAAAGATTTTTAATGTCATAATACCCTATTACCCTAATGATCAGAGATAATAATGTTGTTTATAAAATTAACAAGCCTGAAACATGTATTATTCCTATCACTCTATCTTTAAAAGGAGCAATTATATTTAATAAATTGTTCAAAATTTGTTTAACAATGGCTCATATAATTATGTGTATTTCTATAATTATAATTACATAGCATACTAAAGATTAGTATGTTAATGTGTTTGCCTATTTTATATTTCTAGAATATGAAAACAGATCCAAAGAATGTCCATGTTCTTGTTTTCCCCTTTCAGAAAGGAAATTTGAGGATTTGTTAAAGAAAAACAAGTTCTAGAAGACAAATATTCAAGACAATAGCAGGCAGCCTCCCCTGAAAACTCAGACCCAGAGTCAATTTCAACCCCATCAACAAAACTAAACCAGGAAGTCTAAGTAGATTGCTCAGATGACAAGCTGCCTGCCACAGGAGCATGAAGTCCTGAGTTCAGATCCCTGGCATATTTATGAGACCAGGTGCAGTGTGCGGAAACAGAGACAGAGATGGTTGGATCCTTGAAGCAAATATGTCAGCCAGTCTAACCTGACTGTCAGTGAGCTCAGATGCAATGCACCTGGCAACCAAAAATGAGGATGGGTATAGAGGAAGCTGCTCCACATCATTCTTGGGCCTCCACACATGTACATATGCACACACTTAAATGGAAAAGTATATACATCACACATAAACACTCACATTCAAATAACTAACTGCACTGTGAGGCTTACAGAGAACCAAACATTATGGCATGCAATTCTGCTGTGGCTAGTATTGTTGTGACTAATACCCCAGAGGAGAAAAAAAAAAATTGAGTAAAGAAAAGTCCTTCTCAGGTCTTGTTACTCTCCCCTAGAAAGCTTTTATGTTGCATTAAGAATGTTCTGAAAGGACTCAATAAAGAGAAGGCATGGTCAAATTCTTTGCAGTAAATTTCATTCTATGCGTTGTATGGGTCAAGTATCGCCTTAAGTCTTCACTAAAATTATTCTTTTTTAAAAATACTTGACTGACTGTATACTAGTACCACAAAATACTTGAGACAGGTCACTCATAACCTGTTTTGTTTTGGATGATGGTTTGGGAGGTTTGAGTCCACAATCAGGTGACTCCTTACTTTGGACTTATGGTGAGAGCATATCACCGTAACAAGAGCGCATGCAGTAGTTACTATTAACATCTTGAACTGAAAGGAAGGGACAGAGACAAGAGGAGTCCCCCTTTTCCTTGAGGGACCTCCCCAATTACCGAAAGAACTTCTATAATATCTCCCCCTCTTGCTGGCCCAAAACATTTTCTGATGCTACCCAGAGGATCAACACTTTACAAATGACTTTCATTATGTTTTAATATTTTCTTTCTTATTGCTGTTATAAAACACCTGAAAGTTGGAAGATAAGGTAGGAAGGATTTGTGTGCATTGATGGCTCCTGGGGATTCAGTCCAGTCCGTCAGAGCCAGTGATGCATGGCAATGGGAGAGGCTCCAGGCAGGGATGTTTCACCGTCTCATGACTTGGAGAATCAGATTCAGAAATAGGATAAAAAATGGGGTCCACACATACAATATAATCAGAAATAAGAAATTTAAAAGTATGTCTAATTATGTTTAAACTAGGACAATTATCCAATGAGCTAGTTATCAGTAATCTCTCTGCTTCCCAAATAAAAATAGTTAGGCTAAGAGAAGTGAGAAAAACTGTTGAAGACCCCACATAGAGTAATTTATGAAACACATGCAGAACTGAACTTGAATGAATTCATGATGTCACTCATGTGATTCTATATGGATGGAGTTTCTAAAGCTGCATTAACATGTGTGTATACACTCAGGAACACACACACACGCACACACACACGCACACAGCTATACACTGACACATATATACATATATATGCTCATGAAATTCATAGATCTTAACATTTTGAAAAATTCAATATACAACAGGATTCTTAAATGTATGCAAATTATTCAGTTGATTATGCAATGCAACCAGAAAGTGGTACTTACACCATACCTTATAATTACTATCAGACTGCCTACACGGAATCAAATTAGCTAAGTTTGTACTCTGAATAATTTTCATGGCAGCACTGTCACAAAGGATCTTAAATTACTTCAACAATAGACTCTTTGTTATCCTCCTTTACTGCAGATTGGGGAACATCTCCAAGCTTTGAGGGTGTTGCCCTAGACTTGGGAAAATCAATTTTAAAATATTTTCAAATAATAAATTTGAATTTTATAACAATAAAATAACTCCTAAGACATGAAATGGTTTGTTTGTGCTTTTCTCATATTATTACTTTGATAAATGCATAAGTATTTGTGATCTTTCTTCCTACTATTATATATATATATATATATATATATATATATATATATATACATGAATTTTCCTAAAACACATGAAGCTATTATTTCTAAATAAGCAGGAGATGTATTCCGGTTACAACCAAAATATGCATTTAAGATCAAGTTTAAGATTGGAAACAAATCCTGATGGCATGTGTACACTCCATTATCTTGTTCACGGACACAAACACAGATTTTTATGCAACAGACTTTTATAACACCTTGAAAACTACAAATGTGGGTTGATTTCTTGTAGCCATTATTGTCATTTGATAAATATTCTAATATAAGCCTTGGAAACCCTTACAGATTATAATAGAAATTGAAATTTTCTGAGATTAAAAAAGGCTGATTTGTTATAAAACATTCTAATCTCTTGGAAATAGTGGTAAGCAGTAGTCTATTGACCACCAAGAGCCACTGATTGTATCTAAGAGGTTCCAAATACTGCACACTGTGATTCTCCACAAATCCTTGTTCTGACCTTTAAGGCTAAATGAAAGTCACTCAAAGACAATAGTTCCTAATCTCTAGAACTTTGAACTATCCCTAACAAGAAAAAACATCTTTACAGGAGTAGCTAAATTAGGAATCTTGAGATAGAGAGTATATCCTGGGTTGTCCAAGTGGACACTAAGCATCCTTATAAGGAAAAAGCAGAGAGAGATATCATAGCCCTAGTAGAAGAAGGTAGTGTGAAGATGGAGGAGAGCATTGGGGTGAGGCAACCACAAGGCCAAGAACCCTGGAACAGCCAGCAGAAGCAGCAAGTCCCCGGAGTGGGGCTCCGTCTCAGATGTCTCTATTTGTCTCTGTGATACTGACTGGATTTCTGGCCTCAAGAAATGTAGAAAAATTAACTTCTGAAGCTTTAAACAACTCGTTTTGAACTTATTTGCTGAAGCAGTGAAAAGAAATAATTATACCCAACATCGTTTCAGTTTATTCAGGTGTGAAACTAGCTTAGAATAGCACCTGTTTTGTAGAATTATTAGGAGACTTCATGAGATGATCAGGATTCAGGCAGAACATGGCTTACACTGAACAGGAAGAGTGAAAATGCCGGAGGGCAATTTTATTTCCGTCTATTTTCACATGTATCTAGATGATCACTTGTATCGTGTATATCTACATCTCCTTCTGTGATGATATTTATCAATTAGATATAGCTGCAGCAACACCTCCCACTATATGTATTCTATCTACAGTACTTAGAATCTGTCCATTTTTGTTCAGTTTTGTTCTATATCTCAGCCTAAGATTATGCATCAAGATTTTTAAACTATTGAAATGAGCAGAAATTTAATTAGACATTGAACAAACTTAGACTAGCCCCCAAATTATGACATTTGTTTTATTAAAATACATCTTTATTAATTGTTCTATGTATAATACCATAAAATGATCATTTGATCCTAATTTGCTTGCATGTTTGCTTATAAGAAAAACAACCAGAATGACAAATCAAATCCTATACATGCATGCTTTCTCTAAGTAGTTCATAACTCATCCAGTCATGGTGGCTTACATCTGCAATCTCAGTACTTGACATACTGAGACAGGAGGATTATCATGATTTTGAGGATGGCCTGGGCTTCACAGTGAAATACAGGCCAGCCTTGGCTACAGAGTGAGATCCTGTAGAAAATACATGGAAAATAAATAAAAATATTTCTTGTCTAAATTTTAACTGTGTGGTTATCCCTCCTACGTGCTGTTTCCTAATGATAACAACAGAACTGAACTACAGGGGACTCTCAGTTGGTGAGGAGCAGTTTCCACCACTGATTTACCCAAGAGATCATAGTACAGGGACAGATTACTAGATCCAAAATTAAGAACAACCTTCTGCTATGGTTTTGCCTAGAAATTCCTGACATTGCATTATTTCTCTAACATTTAGGTTTTTTTTATCATTTATAAAACTGTATCAGATAACTCCAGAATGATGTTCTGTTTCTATTTTTAAAGTTTTAGAGAAAATTAACTATGCTTATTATTTTTAACTTCTGGACGGCAGGGTTACTCTTTGTAATACATCCACTTAGCTGTAAACATCATGGAAACTGACATCCCAAATAAGGTCTGTGTAACTCTCCTATCTGTCTACACATCAATGCCTAGAATTCCATATCCTACAGCAAATCCTGAACTCACAGAGCACCTATACATCTACCCATAAACATATGCATGCATATCATTCATTTATACTTTGTTTATGAGATAGGGTCTCCTGTTAGTCACAGATGGTCTAGATGGAAGACACTATTTAGACCAGGCTGTCCTTGATCCCAGACTGATCCACCTGACTCCTCCAGAATGCTAGGATCAAAGGCGTACGCCACCACATCTGGCAGGTGTCATTTCTCTGACTGAGCGAATACATACAGAAATTTAAAGCAACCCCTGAATACCTTTTCTTCAGGCTTTCAAGAATGTCAGATATTTTTCACTTTCTAAAAATGGAATTGAAAAAATTACCATAGATATTTTTAGGAATACCCTATGAAACCAATCATTGCGATGAATTAGAATATTGTGAAGATAATTCTGGACATTGTACAATAACATTAAGTTAAATAGGTTCAGAGAATTCTGATTGAATATGTTGACTCTTTTTCTTTCTTTAGGCACTGACATAATGAATATTCATGAAAAGAATAGTAGTGTTTAATTGACTGTGTAAAACATGAAGCAGACAGATCTTACTTTCTGGAATTTATTATATGGTGGTTTGAAAGGCTCAGCTTTGTACTTCATAAATTGATCTTTCTGTTTATTTTTGAATTAATACAATTCATAGTTCTGAATAGATGAATCTTGTGACTACATTCTTATAGTAACATTTCAGTTGCCTTTTCTAAGATTCTACCAAGGTGTTCACCATAATCTCTGAGCCTTCATCTCTTCCAGTAAAGAAAGTTTCCCAATAAAGAGGAAAACTGTATTTTATTGTAGTCATCCACTACCTCTGGCTCATGAAGGTAGGAGAGTGGGCATGAATCTAGCTTTAGCTGAGGAACAACTGGAAAATGGCACCTGTTGTGGCAGGGGTTTCTTTAGGGGTCTGGTTCTCATAGGCCTGTTAGGCTCCAGTGTACAATTACACAAGTAAAAGTATATATGTAACACAAATTGGACTCCATGGGTTTTAAAAAATGAGAACACACAAGTTGGTCATGTAGGGAAGTGGGGTAGATCTGGGAGGAGTCGGGTGGGAGACTGTGGTCAAAATTCAACACTGTACGAAATTACCAAAGAATTAATAAAATATTTCTCTTTAAAAATTATTTTGTTAAATGAATGAATGAAAGGTTGTTAGATAAAGTTGAGGAAAGTTCTTCGAAATGAAGATGAGAGTGAGGCAGATGTAGAATGACTCTATTACTAACTCCTTTTATGAATTTTGGGACCAAAATATGTATAATTAGATTCTTTATATGAATAGATCTCCCTTCACGATTGCAGTGACCTCAACGAATTTCAGAAACAATGACACAAA
Source organism: Eospalax fontanierii (assembly GCA_035773235.1). Lineage (NCBI taxonomy): Eukaryota > Metazoa > Chordata > Mammalia > Rodentia > Spalacidae > Eospalax > Eospalax fontanierii. Next base: position 72,212,981 of record CM069533.1, read on the forward strand.
TTCACCTTTAGTTTTTACAAAGTGTAAGGAAAGATGGGGAGAGGGGATCAATATGGGTTTCTTAGCCCTGCTAATGAGACTCTCGGTACAAGATCCTGACTCACCTGTGGAGCAGTATACAGCAAATACCAAGGCCCCAAGTCAGGCAGCCAAAAGGAGGTTCCAGGGAAGGTCAAAGTCCTGAATGCCAAGAGTGGAAATGGCAGCAAAGGAAGTGGGAGAGGAAGGGGAGGAAGAAGAAAAGAAGGGATGTAAAGAAGAGGGGAGAGAGTGGGGGGGGGGAAGGAGGGAGGGAGGGAGGGAAGGAGGGAGGTAGAGAGTGAGAGAGGGAGGGAGAGAGGGAGGGAGAGAGTGAGAGAGGGAGGGAGGCAGGGAGGGAGGCAGGGAGGGAGGGAGGGGGAGGGAAGGAGGGAGGGAAGAAGTGAGGGAGGGACGGACAGAGGGAGGGAGGGACGACCTTCTGCAGAACAAGCAGATTTATTAGAGAAGGAATCATGAACCTGAGTGGGAATCCCCACTGGGCCCAGGCCCAGGGCTGGTGAGCAACTCTTCACAGACTAGAATTCAAGAATCTAGGAGAGAGCATACCCTTTGTACAGACTCCAGATTTTTATGTTTTTCTTCTTTGGGGGGGTGGGGGCTGAGGTTGTGTCATCTCAGGCAGGTGCCTTAGGTTTCCCCATTATGAGAAAGGTCAGACGTGCAGGACTATAGTCCTGTGACTGGAATTGAGTCCCATCAGGGGGCAGCTGGAGGTGGAGGTGAGACTCAGACCTCAAGGAAAGCTGTTGTGGAGTGGTGGCCATTTTGAAAAATATTCATGACCTAAGAATTCTCCTTCTCAAAGATTTTATGGAAGATAATTTTATATATCCATTTGAAATCCTGCCATGAATATTCCACTACCAAACTGAATCTTTTAGGGGAACTGATCACTTGGGACTGTTGTTCAAGCCACGGTCTAAACCTACAGAAATGAAATTATAGGTGAAATTATCTAGGGGCCATATCCTCCCAGTGAACATGAAGTGAGTTTTTGAAGAAGGAACACTAAGCCTTGACCAGGACAAGCTGTTTTACTTTTCTGTTTCCATCTACATCTGGGGAGAATGTTGTGGACTGTTTTCTCACTGATGTGTTTTACCATCATTTCCACACTTCTAACCTGCGACCTTGGTTATTATAATACTCTTGACTTTGGGCTCCTTTTTGAGCTTGGACTGGTAAAGAATGCAGCAATCTGTGTGCTTGTGGGTAGCCGCTGCAGGAAGCATATCGTACCAGTGTTCCCCCGTGAAATGCAACAGAACTGCACTTTAATGAAGCCGCAGCAAGGCTGAGTGTATTTGAGGAATCACTTGAATATTTCATAAGTCTAAATGGAAATAAGATAGGCTTTTTTTTTTCTCCTTGTACTATTTCGCCATCAGTGGTTGAACAAAAGACACTTAATGAAAACATCGCAGCTGAATGTTATCATTTCCAACACTGTAGGCGTTATGTAGCAGAAAAGAGTCACAGGAGGGACTGAAGGCCTGTTTCAAACTCAGTGCAAATGGTTGTTAAGGTGCTACAAAGACACAGGAATGGACCTTCAGCAGATGGGACTGTTTTAATGGAGAATGAAGAAGCAAAATACACACAAAAAAACGCTCCTACCCTTGGAGGAGGGCAGCTGACTTCCTAAAGAGGAAAGGGAAGTAAAACAAACAAGCAGTCATCAGGGACCGCATTGTCACAGGCACATAATGGGAGAAACTGGGGAATGGTTCGCTTGGTGACCTTGTGCAAGGAAAAGAACAGAAAATTGCCTCACTTTATACAGTCACTAGAAAAACACATATACATACATGCACTAAATATATCTATACTATAGGTTACATATATGTATATGCATATCTATATGCATATTATAGATTCACACATACAGTACAAAGCTATGTTAATATATGAACTTGATCATGAGTAGCACTACTGTTTCATAGCCATTATTATGGTATCGAAATACCTTTCTTTCTGATCTAGAAATATTTCATTAAAACTCATTCTGTGTTTATAGTCTTCCATAAATATGGGAATACAATGATTCTACCAGTTACTTAGCTTTAGAGGATCCTTTGATACTTCCCAGGACTCCATTATTGTTTAAGCCCAAAGTTATGGGAAGAAATGTGGAGATTTACACATCCACCAGCTTATTTACTTGCAAGTAACATCAGGATCATTTTTAATGAGTTAGCATTAGACTACTCTCAAAAATTTATGGTAACTTAATCCTAATTGTAGGAGCTTATTAGAACCCTAACAAACGATTCTAAAATGTGCTAAGAGCAAATGGGGTTTTGGTTCTAGCTCCAGGACTTGTTGGCTAAAAGTCTTGAAGCCCTGGAGGTGGAGTTAAGCAGCACATGAACAATGATTTTGGTCACAAATCGGGCTTGTGGGCTCAGTCATTATAAGACTTTGAAAAAATTCCAGATTCTAAAATCCAGTTTTCATGTATGGAAAACGATATTAATGACATCAATATCAGAGATAGTAGTTCTTATTAATGTTAACTGAGATAGCTTTTGTAATTGTGTATATGCTGAATAATCTATTGTTTTACCTTTTTCCTGTCATTCCATGTGAATTAAGAGGAATATATTCTCTGGCTTTCTAGGCCTCTTGAATGTCTATAACTCACTCAATAGAACGGGGAAAATCATGTTCACTGTTGACTGAATCTTCTTTTTCATGATTGATGCCATTAAGTCTTTGATTTCTTCCTTTCTTTGTCAATTCAACTCAAATTTCCAGAGTTGAATGGGTTGGACATTAAGTAGCTAACTGACATTCTAACAACTAATAAGTCAGGGACTTTGATGGAGAAAGCATGTCTATGCTGTAATAAAATATTCATGGGTGAACAGAAATTATAGAAATGCATCTTGGTAGAGAAATGCCCCCAAGCTCAGCCTTGGAAGTGAGTGGGGATGGTGGATCTTGTATCAGAGGGGATATCTGATATAAATTTAAAATGAAAGACAAGCTTAAAGAGAGGTGGTAGAGGTTAAATAATACATGGGATTGTTTTGAAAACTGAGGTTGAAAGAGATCAGGTGACATGGCCACACACTCTAAGACAGAGCTGTAAACTAGAGCTTCTGCCACATACTTCCTGAAGCCACACACTGTTGTTTACCATAGATGTCATCATTGGGAATTGGGCCATGACTTTCAAACTTCCATTCTGGAAAACATGGTCCGAATGTCAGGCAGCTTAGTCCATTTGGGGCATGCTGAAAACCTATAATTTCAATCACTCCTTTAGCAATATTTCCCTTTCATTTGATAGTAAGGTGGCAATTAGAATAAAATGCAATGCACTGAACAAAAAGATGGTAAAGAAAAAAATATATAAGAGACTTCCAATGAAAAAAGGAGGAAGCATGTGGGGAAGGTAATTAGCTTCTCTCAGTTACATGTGGGCACGTCCTGAGAGTTGAATTTAAAGAGCTATGTATTTCTGAATTTTATAAGAAACCAACCTTCTAGCCAGCACTGACTTTCAATAAAAGTGTCATTTTTAAAGGTCTGTATATTAACTTAAACAATTTCTTTATTTTGGCTTCATAGTAAGCCCAGTAATTTTACATATCTCTCCAAATGTAATAGAATATTATTTTAAGGGAAATTTTAATATCTGGATGATAAAAATTTAGTTTTTATATGCTCATTAATTTTTCCAAGTCCGTAGTAGCTAACCTTGTTTCCCACTCATCAAATCCACTTGAATTCCTCTTCTGTCTGTGGAATTGACTGACTTTTAAAATATGTTTTGCAATTCCTTTTCTGTTGTTAAGGTTACAAGTAGCTCCTGGCTTTCTATGTGAAAAAGAATATGAGCTTGTCAAAATATCACTTAAATCTAGAAATCTGAACTTCTTGATGAGTAATTCAGACTGAGGCCCAAATAAGTAAGAGGGAAAAAGCTTAATTCAGGTGAGAATTAGGGCAAAATTAGACATGTTTACGATTATTCAGGCTGTTATGATTTATGGGTTGACCCAATTCAATAAAAATTTAGTGGGCTTTATCTTCTTGTCAATTAAGTCCACTTCTGGCCTACAGACAATCATTTGATGTATGCTGCCTTTCTCTTTGTTTTTGAAAAAGTGAGAAATTACAGAGCTATCCTAATGTTTCAAAAGATTAATTGTCCATAACGCCAATTTGGTTTGCATGAAGTCAGAACAGCTGTAATTATGCTCACCTTCCCCAGTGAATATACCTAAGAAAATATTACTGGGTTACAAGTTCCATCGTGTTACATTCAAGAGGCCAAACTAAATACAGTGAAACCTGTCTACTCCACTTTCTTCCTGAATGTTCTCCTGCGGTCTATGTTCAAATTTCAAAGTCTTTGCACTTTCCAAACAGCTGGGTTGCCAGCATTTAACTCTTTTGTTTTATCCTTCTTCCATCCTCTTTGAAAAATGGGAAGAAAACTTTATTTTCTGTCAAGACAATTATTTTTTGGTTAATACCATTCTTCCTACTTACATAGAGTCAGCTAATAATAATAAAAAAAAAGAAAGGTAAGATGAATTTTAATTTCTAGTTCTCCTTTTAGACACAGTCTCTGAGCTGACCTCAGTGCTACCTTATTTGAGATTTTTATTTTTAACACAAAATTTATCTTACAGTAATCATCCTGAAGTCCCAGTTAAAAAAACTGCCTCCAAGTCAATGCTAGGAGATTTCATCTCAGCTTAATTGTAGGTACTTTTACTTTGTTTCTTTTTCATTGACAAATAGTAAATACATACTTATGGAGCATAATGTTTTAGGATGTAATTATTATACATTTTTTGTAATGGCCTAGGAAAATAGGATAAAAGCTTACATTTTTTGCTGTTCCAATAAGACTCAAAGTTTACCCGTGCATTCTTGCTCAACCCCTCCCAGGGACATACCTGGAAAGAAGTTAACTCATAAATTCCAGGAACTGGCCTGACCACTAAAGAGAGACACCCTAATCTGAGAAGGAAAGCTGTAAACAACTAACCACTTAATCTGCTTCTGTGCAATAATAACAAGAATGTAATAGAGATATTGTAAGCCCGGGAAAATGCTTGAGTTTTATTAGACATTGTAAGCCCAGGAAAATTCTTAATTCTTACTGGATGTTTCAAATTGTAACCAGTTGCCACTTCAGAGACACTATAAAAGCTTCTTTCTGAGCGTGATTGGTATGCGCTTACTCCCAAATTAAGGGGCCTGGTCGATTGAAATTAAATACCTTGCTACTTCAGGTGGTGTTGAATATCTTATCTCAACCCATAACAGTTTTAAAATATAGATATCATTATTTGGGAAAATTATTTTAAAAGAAGTGCTTTAATTGTAAGAGAAAAGTCTTGCACTTTCATCCAATTTTTAATTTTTTAATTAATTTATTTATATTTTATGTGTATGAGTGTTTTGTATGCATGTAAGTGCATCTGTATGTGTACAATGCCTGTGATGATCAGAAAAGGACATTGGATCCCCTGGAACTGGAGTTACATACAGGCGGTTTTTAACCTCCATGTGGGTTCTGGGAACTAACCCTGATCCTCTTAACCTCTGACCCATCTGTCCATCCCTGTATGCATACAAGATTTTTAAGATAAGTATTTGACATATTGAAAGGAAATTATTATATATTACCAGTATAATAACATTAATATAGAATATATATTAAGTGTAAAAAAATAAAGTCTGGTTGCTACAAAATACCTTAACATTGATATTAATAAACACTGTACATCATATGTTTTAATTTATTTTTTATTGTTGAGAATTTCACACATTTATATAATGAAATGCAATTATATATTTACCCTTCCAAGTCCATCCACATGTCCTCCAGCATTCCTATTACCTAACCTCTTGTCTTTAAAACTTTTGTTTATAAAACAGTATGTCTAGCTAGTGCTGCCCGTATGTGCACAGGTATGTGCTGTCCACTGGAGCGTGGCAAGCCTTCCGAAGTCATATCTGTAAAAGAACATGACTCTCCTCATCCAGCAGCTATTTACTGCCAATAGCTCCTCAATATGGGCATAGAAAGTCATCCAATTTTTTTTTAACTTTCTTGAAATGTTTTCAAGAAAATGGAGAAAATACCTAAAGACTATACATTCAGTGACAGCTACTCTCAAATCATAAATCAGAAGTTCACAAAAGCTTTTATTTCCCTACCTAGTTCTTAGAACTTCTTTGCCTTTGAGATCTATGCTCCCTGAAGTAGACTCTTTTTAGCTCTACGTGTACAAGAGGAAGAAGAAAGGTTATAAAATGGAAATGTAGACTTCAGAATGTGTATAGCTTAATAGACATCAGAATTAGGCACCAAGTACAGTAAGCCAGAATGCTTAAAGTTACCTTAGAGATTCAGACAGAAAAGTTATGAGACCACAGTTCCCTGCTTCACTTAATGGGAGGCAAGTTCCAAGAAAAATTATGGATTGCTGAGTCAGAAAAATATATTAAATTGTAGTTTTTCACAGGCTTTGAGGAAGTCACTCAAATGCCCTAAGTGCATTTGACTTGCTCTTAAAAAATAAATATTATAAAATTATAAATATTTTGTTGGAATTCCCTCCAGCCTACAGTGACGTAATTTCTCCTGGAACATACCATCTGTATACTTCAACCCTAACATTAAACTGAGAACTTGGTATCTATGTATCATTTTCCTTTGCCTTCCCAGGACACGCACAGAGACTCACTCCATCCATTTTTAATACCTGAAAGGTTAGGATCCAGTTTGAAGCACCCTTTTTGAAATAACTGTCTGACTGAGGCCGTAGAAGAAGGGTTCTCTCAATTTTAAAGAAATGTTGACTTGTCTTTAGATTTGGAATATTAAAGGAGCTTGATCAGCAGTAAGACACAGAAACAAGAGTGGCCATACCTTTACAGTCATTCTCAGATTTGTTTCTTCAAGGTAAGATAACTGATGTTGCAAAAGAACTCTAGTTATGTACTAATTGATGTAGAGGAAGTTTGCCTCTCAGTCTCACGGGAACATAGGCAAGTGAGGAAGATACTGTGAAAGCCCTTCTCATGAACTCACTCATGATGTGGCCTGCTGAGCTTCACTCTAGCTAGAGTAGAAAAGTGGTGTCAGATGTCCTCAAGTGGAAGTTTATATGAACAAGGTCTAAAAACAATATCCATCATATCAATTAGCTTTCTGTTGTTTTTTATTTCATATCATCAAATCTGACTGAAAGTGAGGCAAGAAGACTTATATTTGCTCTATATATTTTGTGAAGAAAAAATATTGATTTTGGTAATTATGTCAGACTTTCCTACAAGGTCTAAGGTATCTTTTGATTCTAATCTCACACTTGATTTTCATTTATCCATTACATTACAGACTAGAATCAAAGTTCTGCCTGTCTAATTTAAAGGTTACTCTTGTATTTCTTAAGTGTCCCAAAGTTTAGCTCAGTTGCATAGTAAAAGCATGAATAAGACTTGGAGAAATATTTCACTATTTGTGTTGATTGGTTATTTTTATTACTGTAAAATTATTTTCTAATTCATCATTGAAATATAAATTTCAGAGAACAGGGACTTTATTTTTGTTTTTTCAGTGTGTACTTTTCAACTCTCACAGTATGGGACACATGGAATATTTTGTTGAATGGATGTACATTTAAATAAAATAATTTTTAGAATGTATAGTGAACTCATGGAAAGTTTCCTCTGAAACTGTCATCTATAAAACATTCAGTGACATATAGCATGATATCAGTATACTAGAGAAATAGTAAACTTTTCAAATTTCCATTGTCCTGCTTCAGAATTCCTCTGTGGAGGTTATTTAATGCTAACAAATGTCACTGAGAAATTGTAATGCGATTAAGGATAATTAGGACACTGCACACTAAGACCATGGAGTCTGTCAGTCCGCTCGTGATGTCCTCTGCATTTAACCTCATTTATTCTAAGTAGTCTATTTTGTGTGATTGGTTGCTTGAAACTGCATGATTGATGTAGTTCTAAGTTCATACTTTTGTCTTACATTTGAATTATAGAACGTTTGAGTCTTCCTAACTTCTGCTGCCCAGCTCAAGCATCATTGATTCCTATTGAAGCTCTGGCGAAGTGAATGAGCATTTAAAATAAGTCCCTGACTTTAATCAGCCCTGCTTTATAAAGAATCATGTTGTCTGCAAGTCTTTTTTTAACAGGGGAAATTAGCTGTTCTCATTAGCCAGTAATGTTAGAGAATATACCACTGAGCCATGCTCAGGTTTATGGACAACAAACATCCCAAGCATGATTGTATCTTGCAAAAGCCATAGCTGAAGGTCAACTGTTGAAATATCAAATGTAAATCAGAATAACTAATGAACTGGCAATGGACTCACCAAGGATAAATGCGAGTGACCAGTGATAACTAATGAGTTGACGGTGGATTTATTTCCTATTTAAAATTTTTTAATTAACGTAATTTTATTTTATCCACATGAGTGGTTTTCCTACATGAATTCAATTGCATCCAAGTATATTCAGTACCAGCGGAGGCCAGAAGAGGATACTGGATACACTGGAACTGGAGTTAGAGGTGGTTTCAAGATGTCATTTGTTTGCTGTGAAGCAGATCCTGGCCTGGTCCAGAAAAGGACATTTTAAAAATATGACCAAGAGGGACAAGTATTCTTGACTGCTTAGCCATCTCTCTAATAACAGTGGGTTTCTTAAGTACAAGTGTGTCCACTACTGCTACAGTTGCCTGTCATAGTTTAAACTTCAAACACAATCTAAAAGTACAGTGCTTTATATCATAGGGAAATAATTCTCATCTGTATATTTTCTTGTTTGGTTGAATTATTCCTGGAACACTTAAAAAATAATCAAGGCTTCTTGAATTGTAATGATCAAAGAAGCCTATGTTTTAATAACCAGTACTAGCTTTTCTTATCTAGTCTTTTCACAAATAAAAGTCAAATGCCTACTCTCTCCACTGTAGTGAAATTCTCATTTCTTAAGTACTATTTACTGCATTGTCACTCTTTCCTTTCTTCCTCTCACTACCTAAACCAAGACACAATGGGTTACTTACTCATAAAGGCCCATGTTTTCTGGATAATGTTCATGTGAATCTTACTTTTGTACTTATCTGTCTTATCTCTACAGCTATCCATTTCTCCATTCTTTAACACTTTGTCTGAAGAAGTAGACAATACTTAATTTTAAAGAAAATCATTCTTTAAGTTTTTTCTTCACTTTTATATATCAAGAAAACAGCTTAATATTTTCCTATGCACTATCTAATATGTTCATTATTCTAATCTTATTAGGTAGGTAATATGATTTTTATCTCTTAAGTTTTCATACATCTGAACTTTTCCAAAAGAACAAACATCTTTTAACTCAATAACCCTGTGCTTTAACTGGATGACTCCCAGCATATGGCAGAGTGCTTAAAAGATAGCTATTGATCAACGGTCTGAAATCACAAGCAAATAGGTTTGTGGTATGTGTTGATTATTAATGTCTGCATTACAAAACCAACTGTGACTCAAAACAGGATCACTCATTACTTTTTTTGTCTTTAGGTTAGAAATACCATCAATTCTTTGTTTTCATGAGTTCCAGATCTATAGATTAAACTATTCTTGGAGAAAAACATTAAAAATGTATCTGTGCATATATTATATGCAAATACTGTAGCATTTTATGGAATTCCTTGAGCATCTGAGGATCTGGGTTGTACACGAAGTCCTGGTCATAAGTCTTGCATATGGATGGAGGCTATGCAGGTAGCTACCACTCAGTGCAGCTCCCAAGGGCTCTCTATAGTGCAATTTTCTATCAAGATTCCTAAAAAATAAAATTACTTAAAATACCATAGTCTTATCCAGAAAAGGCCAGTTTTAACATATGTCCAAGAAATTTTATGTCTAGTCATGAAAATTTAATATGTGGTTAGTTTAAGTAGTGAATAGGGGGATGTCTTGTGCCAAAGTTTGTTCTAGAGAAATTGACTATTTTCTCTTCCTACCCCTTACAGCATATATACACAGTATTAAAATATTTATACAACTTGCATAACCTCATCTAGAAATTATATATTTGATGTAATCTATTCAACCACATTTTATTTTTACCCTTAATTTTAAAAGCATTTTTGGCAACTTGAGTTCACCTGCCTATCAAGATTCATAACAGACCAGCCCACTGGCTTGCCAGGTAGCAGTCTAGATGTTAAGTTCATTTTAAATCATAGCAGGGCATCTTCACATGTTATTGATTTATTTAAATTATTATATCTTAACCATTATAGTGACTTCTCAACTGGCCTCATGTTTTAAACTCCAACTGATTAAAATGTTCATTACCCAGCATTAACATTAATATGATAGCACATAGCACACAGATATGCATATAATTCCTCATTTAAAATATTTTATTATCCTACATATGGCATTCCCATGTTAAATAAAATATCACTGCATATCTAGGTAGTGTCACTGAAGCAGGAAATTCATTTAAGTTCCAATAAAATGTTTCTCTTCCTATCTTTGCTTCGTCTTTTCAATATTGCTAACAGCAAGATATTTATAGTTAAATAAATGTGACTGCCAATTGTCAATTCCAACTCCTTCGTTTGCTAGTTGCCGGGTCTTGAAAATTTTCATGCTCATTGGAGCTTCTATTTCCTCCTTTGTAAAAAGAAAACCAGAAGGATAATTATACTTGCCTCACAGGGTAAGGAAAAGGATTAATTTAAGATTGAATACCTACAGTACTTAATGCAGTTCTAACACAAAGCTGGCATGCAAGTCTTGTTAATTTCTTTAAAAAAAATAGAGGCTTTTAAAATCTTTTTGTATTTCATACCTAACAGCTCAATCAATCTTATTCATCTTTATACCATCTACCCCACCTGCAGTCCCCACAGCCCCCAAACTGAAATCCCTACATTTTGTCATCTGTGTTAAGACCTATTGTGTCAAATTAGTGTTCATGGTGTTCCTAAGTGCGGGTTCATCCACTGAGGTTCAGTCAGCCTACATAGAATCCCTCACTTTAAGTTTAAAATGTGATTGCTTTGGAATTTTTCCTTCAAATCAAGTCTGTCCCCAAAAGTACAGTTCTTGCTAGTACTGAGTTGCCCATCATGGTAAAAGCCTTTCAGATCTCTTTGCTATACCCTCTTTTACGTATTTTGGGTTTGATAAATCAATTCTATGCTTTCAGAAGGCTCCTCCAAACTTTTCCTTTTAGGATTATTTAGTAATTTCTTATCTATCTAAATGGAATTTGATCTACTGAGTGTCTATTGATCTGAATGTGTCCAGATATAGAATTTTTTAATATAAGAGGAAGCCCTTGAACTAAAATATTCAAGTATTTGATAATGTACTCTGGCTTGTGTCACCACCAGATTCAGTATTTATTTGATATTTGCATCTTAGAATGTCCTATATGGTAGCTTCTATTTTTCACTATTATTAGTTTCACTATTATTAGTATATTAGTTTGCTTTCTGTTACTATGATAGAAACACTGATAAAAACTATTATTAGTTTCACTATTATTACTGTATTCGTTTGCTTTCTGTTACTGTGATTGAAACACTGACCAAAGGAACTTATAAAAGGAAAGTTTACTTAGCTTACAGTTCCAAATGGGCAAACGTCCATCAAAGCAGGGAGATGTGGTGGCAGAGATAGCTTGAGTAGACCCAAGAGCTAAGAGTTTACATCCTCAAGCAAGCACAGGAAGAACAGGGCAACTGAAGTCATGGCAACGCTTAAGAACTCTCTAAGCCAGACCCCAAGTGATGTGCTTCCTCTATCATGACCACACACTCTAAGACCTCCCAAAATAGTGCCACCAGTTGAGAAAAAGTGTCCAAATACTTAGTTTGTGAGGGATATTCTCATTCAAGCCAACACAGAGTATGTTGTAGATCACACAGTAAAAAATGAGTAACACCACCAGGCAAACCCAAGACATCTATTCTCTTCTTTCCATCAGTACATAAAGGCTTACATTCAGGAGGTCATGATCTAATACTGTATTCCAAATGTGTGTTAACCCATTGACTCAATAAGTCACTGCTTAATGAACTTTTAATAGCAAAAATTTCTCGAAGAGATTTTGCAGATATCCCATTAGAATGTCCATGGGATGCCATAGTGACTTTGAGAAATGATCTTCCAGGGTGCATTTGTTCAGGAGTCCTTTGAGCAGCCCACCTTGGCTTGGTGAGAACTGGCAGCCAGTGTCCCGCCTTTCACAGGTGTGATGAATGTCACCTACCAGAGGCTCTGACTATGAATAGGAAGGGATAATAGCTGGAATCCATTTCTTCTCTTGTCATGATTAGTGGCAGATATCAACCTAGCGTTGCTACACAGATTCAGTCTTCTGGAATCTCATTCCTTGGTGATGTTGAAGGCTTCCAGCTACCCTTGATATCAGCTAACTTTTGGTTCCAAACCAAGATGAGGAGAGGGATGTTATACATTTACTTGTATAGACTCTGTATATTAGTCTATAAGCACTGTCATTGCAAAATACTACCTTTAAGGTAGCTTAATCCACATAAATTAATTCTCTCATTGTTCTGTTGACTATAAGTTCTGGATCAGAAAGCTGACATGCTGCCTTCCTTCTGACATCTCTTTTTGGTCTTGCAGATGCTGGCTGCATGGTTTCTCTTGCAATGGTTTTTCTTCTATGAACAGACACTTCTGTTATTTCCTTTTCCACTTCTTTCTTTCATTTTGAGTGTGTATCTTTGAACTCACACCCATGTATATGCTGGTGTATCTGCATCTGTGTGTATGCATGTGGAGGACAGAAGTCAGCCTCAGCATCATTCCTCAGGAACCAGGTACTGGAATTTGTGCACATTTTCAGAATTAATGAGAGAACCAAAATTCGAATAAAATTTGGCCTCCAGGGATGCATCATCCAATGTTAGGCTAAATGCTTTGCTACTCTCTTTACATAGATTTTATTATTTGTAAAGCATAACATAAATTGAAGGAACTGATGTCTTTGTGAAATAAGTATTCGTGTTGTTTGGTGTTATTGGAAGCAAAGATTCTTAATCCAGTTTATCTGGGTGAATCCTTTGTCTAAGCTAGTAGAATCCTGTCACAGTATCCTCTTACAAGTTTCTTGTTTACCAGCCAAGTAAACCTGAGATGCAGTTTTTGGCCAGATCCCAGTATCACAGTGACAGACTCACTGTTAATAAAGTATATTTGTTGGTGAAATCAGAAACTCTAGCCACAGAGATACCACAGAATCATCTAGATATGGGGAGGCCAAGCTGGGGTGAAAGGTGATGGCAGCCTTCCAAGTGCAGGCCTCTTTCAACTAGTTACTTTATGCAGACCAGGGAAGAAGTACTAATGACATATATTGAATTCAGCTTTTTCAAGGATTAATAACAGATCTTCCATTTAGTGAGATTATAGTCTCCTTAATATTTAATAGTCTGTATTTTATCACGGTGTTGAGTTTTCAGGGAAGGTTTTATTAAAATTTTAGATATGTGTAAATTCTGTTCCAATTCTGGGAAGTGGCTATATTAATAATAAGCTATATTCTGAACTCAACATACAGAAACATAACTGGTTGGTGGATATAACTCTTCTCCTATTTCATATTAGGAAGATTTTGAACATGAATGGTACACTATTATAAAGATAAATCTATTGTAGTTCCTCTTTTGATGGTGTTTAAATTTTGATTACTCAAATGATAAGTCAATAATAAAAGTAGTTAAGATTAATTAAGGATTCCTTTTTTGTCATGTGGTGTTCAAATCCCTGCATTTATTTAATCATACAATTATGAAATTAGAGCGCACTCTTCATCTCCACGGCATCAATGTCTCAGAAACCCACATTTTAATCTCAGTTACGTAAAGAATAACTGTAATTAGGTAACAAATATAGGTGTAATCCTTTCCTAGAATTTCTTTAAAAATAGTTACAAATAGTGTGGTATAAAATAACGGAAATCCAGACTAAAGAGAAGGCTCAATGAATAAGAGTGCTTGAAGAAAAATCTGAGTACCTGAGTTCAGATCCACAGCACCTATGTAAAAGTTGGGTGTGGCTGAGAGCTTCTGTAATCCATGCTGTGAGGGACAGATAGAGGATTCTGATGTGGTGGGAAACAGAATGAGGGATTCTTTGTTTGCTGTTTAACCGCACAGTGAGAGAACTTGTCGCATGGGAATAACATGGTGAGAGACACAGCAGGATACCCAGTATCCTCTTCACGCCTTCACATATACGGATGGACACATGTATCCACATACACTCGATAGCACACACTCCACATACACATACTATGCACACACACACACACACACACACATACACACACACACCAAGACATATACAGAGCAGGCTTCCTTGAGACTGGCAGAAAATGCTGTCTTATCTCTTCCATCTCCTCCAGCTTCTAGTACCAGTCAACAATTTCTTTAGCTGTGTCACAGCAATTGCTGCCCTGACCTCACGTGACTTTCTCTCTTTCTGTCTGAGAAGTCTTCTCTTATGAGGAAATATATCATTTAATTTACAGTTAGCTAAGATAATCCAGGATCATTGTATCTTAAGGTCTTATTTTGATTATATGAGCCTTAGAGACTTTTTCCAATTTTCTTTTTTCATAGGTTTTTAGACATACTTTTGTAAGGGCAGCAATTCTATTGCAGGCACTAAGGTCTCTGATTTCAATAGCCTTGCTATTTTCCTCAAAGGTAAGTAGGTGCAATGAAGATGTGACTCAATGGGACAGGCATTGGAGAGGAGAAAGGTATAGGCACTGGGATTTTCAGACACAAAGGAGCCAGAAAGGTGACCTTATAATTAGAGGAAAAGATAATTTATGTAGAAAAACAATTGATTATTTACACAAGGCCATCAAAAAATTACAGTCTGAAAAGGTGGATTGTTATAGTGCCTGAAAGAGAACCTTCAAGCTTAGTAGTTAAAGCTTGTATTGAAGTCTATGTCATTTGTTATAAAGTTTGGAGATGCTGAGATACTAAGTTTGATTTGTAGCAAGAGCATTTATCCAATTAGTACTCCAGATATAAAAAGAGCTCATGTGATCATACATTGAAGACAAACAATCCTGACGAGATCCTAAGGAAAAGTTCATAGAAGTGAACATTCCTAGAGCCTGTGAGTCTGTGGTGGCTCTTCCATGTGGTAATGATGCTGTTCCAGAAAGGATGTGAAGCTGCAGTTAAAACCACATAACCAGAAGATGCTGTGGTGCACACCTGTAATCCCAGGACTCAAGACTCTGAGAAAGGAAGATCTTGAATTCAAGCCTAGCCTTTAAACTGAGCAGAAAAAAAAATATTGCTTGTAGCTCTAATTCATTGTTTTTAATTGACAAATAGTATCCTATTGTTTAAAGATGTCTGAATCTGTTCAGACATTCTACAGTTCATGAATATTTCTCATATTTTTACAGGACAAACTACTACTGATCATTCATGTGTTTTGTTCCATTTTTTGAAGATAATATTCTAAATAAAGTTACTAGTAAAGTAAAACAAAAAGAGAAACTGACATTTGAAAAGCCTCAGTATGTCAAAGCAATAAAAATGTTGTGGAAATAAAAATATGCTATGTTCTTAAAGGGCATATCTTGCCATTCTCTTGTGTTTACTGATCCTCTTTTAGAAAAGTCTGCACATTCATGCATTTACAGGATTAGTGAGAGTAATCGATGTTAATAATATCTCCAACCTGAGAACAATCCAAATCACCAAAAGCAGAGAGAACAGTGTGTTACTGTATTATTTTACACATGTCAAGGTGGGTGAATCTCCACAGAACGCAAGGAGGCATGTAAGACTAAAGAACATGCAGAGGACTGTGCTTTCTCAATTCCAACTTAGGACTAAAATATTTCATTTTAGGATATTTACATAAATAAAGAAAGTGAAAGATAAATAAGAAATATGGCTTATAATATAATAAGAAAGATATACAAATGTAAAAGAGAAGAGGGGAAAATCTGTGACTACTTAGGTACCAACAAAATATTTCCTAAAAACTTCTTACTATAAATGTGCTGCTTCCAAGGCCCTACTTGTTACATTCTTTCTCTGTTTATGAGAATAACAAATTCATGAGGGTCTGATGTGTCTCATCTCTAATTTAAAAATATAGTCTCTTTGACATAATGAATATTGCTTTGATTACAAATGTGTTCATAAAAAGAACTCAAATTTTATAAATTCTTTTATTTACTTCTTTGTGCGTGGAGTGCGTGTGTATCTGAGAGGAAAACCCAGAGAAGTGACTATTTTCCTTCCACCAACTGGGTTCCAGGGATTGAATTTAGGTCATCTGACTTTGTGGCAATGACTTCACATGCTGATAAATCCCACTGGTCCCAAACAATACTTTGATATCCTTTTCTTTTCTTTATCTTTTGAAGAATGAATCTCCCTACCTCAGTTAGCCTAGAACTTGCTATGCAGACCAAGCTGGACTGGATCTCACAGAGATCTACCTCCTTCTGCCTTCCCGGTGCTGGGATTGAAGATGTGCACCATCACATCTGCCTCTGATGTTCATTTTCATGCACCCACAGCTGCTGCTAAAATAAAATCATATTGTGCATGTGGTGAACTTCTTCCCTCCCTGCCATTCCATTTTTTCCCCTCTTTGGTGAACTGTATGTACTTGATCTTTGTTTTCCTGAGCTGAGCAAAAGAAAGAAAGAAAGAAATCCTTGATTTTTGTTTTTCCTACCAGAGTCTGAAGGAAATCAAATCAAATCAATTTGTACTATAACCAGCAGGACATTTGTTCATGAGACTGTATATTCGAGGAAATGAATAAAAGTTCCTGGAATTTTACAAGGTGTGATTCAGATTTAGGGAAATTATTTGAATAACTCTAAACTACTTAAGTCTTACTAAGCATGGGATATTTCACAAAACCTTTTCAATATTACAATTCTAACATCATACCTGTTAGCATGATTAGATTTTACTTCATCATTCTAGAATTTGCTTTCTGTGGTATGTCTGGTTATGTGTTTGACAAGATTTTTTTGGCAGCACGTAGGAAGTTTAATAGCCAAGCATGTGGGAGAGTGAGAGATTTTCCGTCTGCTAATTGAGGAAAGCCAAAAGGAGGAAAGGCCATTACGCAACTCATGAACCTTGTGGTTCATGCAGAGTGTCTCAGAGGATGGCTCCCAGCACATTTGATATTACAAAAGACAGCACATTCACATCTACATAAAAACTAGCATGTCTATTGTATCCTTCTTAAAAGATTACCTTATTGTCATGGTCTCCAATGGTGATCAGAGAAGGAAATGGTCACTGTTTTAGGTGAGAAGCTTTGACCCCAGTGTAATAGTGTGATCCTACCTGAACTGTATGAATTGTGGAGAAGAGAGGATAATCAAGAATCCTTGAATTCAACTGGATGTCTTAAGCTGTCTATTAAGAAAAAATAAAGATTTATGTCTAGAAGGAAAGAATACTTTAAATGTATCATATATTGCCGTCATTCTCTTTATAGCTATTTTCCTTTTTAATATTTTATTAATTATTTGAGCATTTCATATTTTATATAATGATCATATGTATGGCTCTTCCTCAATTCCAGATCCTTCTCCACCCACCTACCAATCCAAATTTCTAAAACCTATTGAGTCCAATTTCCATTGCCCATATATTCTTGGGTTTGGGGCAATCCACTAAAGAATGATTATCCACCAGTTGCCATGGACTTACAGAAAGATAGCTCTCCCAGCAGCTATAATTTGTGAATAAATCCTCAAAGAGGGGCAGAGATCAACATCAACCTCTCTTCTCTATGCTGAGATTTTTTTTGGCTTGAGCTTCCGAAGATTTTGTGCATGCTGTCGCTTCCACTGGGAGCTCGCACATACAAATGCTGTGTCTGGGAAACACTGTTTGGCTGTAGTCATCTTCTGCCTTTGGCTCTTATAAACTTTTTGTTTTCCTCTTTAGAGATGATTCTTGAGGCTTGAGAGGACAGGGTGTGATCTAGATGCCTCATTTAGTACTGAACACTTCGTAGGCTCTTATTCTCTAAACTTCTGAGTTTCTCTGTGTTAATTGCCATGTACTGTAAAAAGTAGTTTCTCTGATGAGGTCTGATAGATGCACTAATTTATGTGTAGAAGTCATTAGGAGTCAGTCTAGTACCATGTCAATTTAGCAGAATAACAGAAGTAGAATTTCCCCTAGGGTCTATGACCTGTCTAGCCACAGGTTCTTGGCCTTAACAGTGACAGGTATAGGTAGTGCATCCGGTAGTTCAGGCCCTAAATCAAATCAAATAGTGGAGGGTTACTCCCAAGGACATCTGAGAAATCCAACATCCCTAAATGATAAAAGTCCTTGGAGAATCTAGAGATACAAGGTACATATCTCAACATAATAAAGGCAATATATCACAAGCCAAAGTTATGCTAAATGGGGAAAAAAAATCTAAAGCTCAAAGCACTTCCACTAAAATCAGACACAAGATAAGGATGGTCACTCTCTCGTCTCCTGTTAAGTATAGTGCTAGAAGTCAGGGATCAGTCAGGGAGAAAAATGAAGGAGACAGAGGAGATATAAATAGGAAAAGAAGAATCCCAAAGCACCCCTGTTTGCAGATGATACGCTTCTACATGTAAAGACCCTAACAACATTACCAAAAAACTCCTACAGATGGTAAACACACTCAGCAAAGTAGCAGGTTACAAAATTAACACAGACCCAAAAATCAGTAGCCTTCCTATACACAATTGATAACCATATCTAGAAAACAATCAAGAAAGCAATCCTATCCATCATAGCCTGAACTAAACAACAAAAATCAGTTCGTAATAAATCTAACCAAGGAAATAAAGAACTTGTATGATAAAACTTTAAGTTTCTAAAAAAACATGAAAGAATCAGAAAAAGAAAAATGCTGAAGATATCAGATGATGGAAAGACTGTCCATGTTAGAGTTAGTACTGTCAAAATGAATATCCTACCAAAAATGTTGTGCTGATTCAGTGCAATTTCCATCAAAATTGCAACAAAATTCTCCATGGAAATTGAAAAAAACAAACAAACAAAAACCCTTAAACTTTAGATGGAAAAAACAAAGAACTCAGGATAGTCAAAACAATCCTGAATAATTTTAAAAAATGCTGGAGGACTTGCCACCCCAGATTTCAAGGCTTACAGTGGAGTTGTAGTAACAAAAGCAGCATGGTGCTGACACGAAACAGACACATTGATCAATGGAATGGAATTTATAGCTATTTTAAAGAGAACATGGGCTAAAATGGACACAGACACAGAGTGAGGTGACTTCATATTTCTGTAGCCCACAGAGCTGTATTCCAGGACAGTGATGCATCCCAACTCCCTGTTGTAAATCACGTCCCTCTTTCCCTACACTGGCTAATGCCGAATGCCTGTTTTTAATCCTCATTAGTTGCTGTATTAGTTGCTCCTGTTGCACAGAACAAATATAAATTGATTTTAAATTAATGTTAAACAGTGAATCTCAAATTTAATATTTGAAAAGCTAGCCTTGCTGATCATGATGGCACATGCCTATAATTCCAGTATTTGGGAGAAAAAGGCAAGACGACTATAGTATATTGACAGCCTGGTCTGTAGCAACTTACAGTCCAGACATTGCTTCATTCATTAACAACTAACAGAAGTGATAAGTGCAGAGAATCTAACATGAAAATTATATAAATTAATTATGAAACAATGAGTTGACATTGACCAGTTATTTGATAAATGTCATGTCAATTTACCACAAGAAAGCTGGATCTGAAATAAATATTTGCATATAAGTAAAAACTAATCAGTAGGTATACTTCCAGGAAAATGTCAATCAACTCATTCAATTCTTAGAGGAACAAGTGCAGTTTCACAGAAAGTAACAATCTGTCTACAATGCTTAGAAGACGGAAGGTGGACTTTGAATTTTATACTGTAATAAAGTGTAGAATTTCTTTCTTTCTTTTTCCATCTTTTACTTTCTGAAATTCCATACCTCTACCCTAAGTCTTAGTAAGTTTTGTTGTTTCCTATCCTTGGTGTTTATAGGAAAGGAGCATTTGAGTCAGCATTCTTCATGAGGGGCTGTGAAGTAAGAACACAGGTGCTCCTGCTATAGGAGCTACTACAGGCCTAGGCAAAGAGTGACTCCCAGGGTCAGGACAGTTTCTCCAAGCACTTCAAAAGTTGAGAAAGTTAACAAGTAGTCCAGAAATAGGAAAAGAATTTTTGTGACTCAAATAAGGTGAAACAAATAAAGTTCATGTGAAATGCTGGGCATTAATTCCCGTTCAAAGATTATGATATGCATCACTTTCTCTGTGAAGTCTGATGTTGATATGAACTTAATGCAAAAGATAAATTACAGGCTGTGCCAAAGACTTCTGAAAGCAACAACAGGGGAGGAGATAGGAAACTGAGCTCTGTTGGCTCTACCTCACTGGTCTTAGTTTCTAAAATGGAACATGATCATTTCTGAACCCCCAAAAAGTGATGTAAATTGGATCAACACTAGGGTTCACAGACCTACAAAACATGAAAAATTTTCCATTATTCACTGATATTTTCAGAAAAGATATCAGAAAGATGTGACTTATAGTGATCAATTTCTGAAAGACATCATAACTCAGCTTCAACGCAATATGTATATGTTCCTTTTCTAATTATCAAGGCTAATTTCAAGATGACTTTTATTTTAAAATATAATGTATTATTTTCATCCAAATGGACCTAAATCTACATTTGTTAATAAAGCTTGTGATTCTATTGTTATTTGCTACTACTTTTGTGACATTTCAAAAGTTTTAAACAATCTAATCTGCAAATGTGAGCCACAAATGGATGTTTGCAGTATAAATACTGTCTTTAGGCAAGCCTCTATCACTGAATTAAACCCAGCTCTGAATGAACTGAATAGATAGATTCAGTTGATTTTGATCATCAAATTAAGACCCTCTCAATAAATTGTAGACTTCTGAAATATTAATATTTTTTGCACATCTGAGTCATAACCACCTAACATTCATTCACTCTGTTTCTCAAACCAACGTTGTTAACTCTCCTTTCCTTTGTAGGGGACTTGTTTCTGCTTTCCAGGCTGAAGCATTCAGATCACGGTCAGGATGTGCCACAGCTGGAGGTGAACAGACTGAGCTTGCCTATCTCTACTCTTTGATTGCTATACAAAGTCAGATTCCTATTTTTCTCCTTCACCTTTAAGGAGGCAAAGTTGGAAGCAGTCCACAGCAGGGAGCAGAACTGTAGGCAATGGAGCATGCCATCTGGTAGGAATACGCTGGAAAATCTTCAGCTTTCTCATTTCAACAAAAGTAAAAGTAAAAGTCTATTAATTCAGCTTCTAACTTGGCTCAGAAATAAATTCCACAAGTCTCAAATTGCATCTGGTTTACTACATGTCTGGCTCTAATATATACCATGAAAGCCAGACAATTTGGATAAAATTATTGTTCCTCTATGAGTTTTTAGCAATAGGAGTGTTACTCATTTTTTAAATTCAGAGTCTCTCCCTCAGTTCCCCATGATATTAATCTGAAATGCATAGTCTGCCTATTTGGGCTGTTCCTTCTGTGATGAAATAAGAACCAAAATGTTCTTAATGAAGGGGCGATGACCATGATGGAAAACATGGTCCACCTTATACGTCTGCTATAAACCCCATCTCAAGGTCAATATGACACTCTCTCTTTACTGTACTGGCGAGATCTATGCCTCTCTTTATTTGATTATGTGATTGCATTTGTAAGTATCACAATCTTGCTTGTTTAACCTTGACTAAATTTTCCTTCACACTATCTTTTCTAAACCTTTACAAATTTATTCATTTTTATTTTGTATATGAGTGTTTTTCTTGCATGTATTCAAGTGTACCACATGTGTGCAAACCCAAGGAGGCCAAAAGAGGGTGTGGAATCCCATGGAACTAGAGTCACAGACAATTGTTAGCCACCATGTGGGTGCTGTGAACCAAATCTGGGTCCACTGCAAGAGCAACCATTGCACTTAATTGCTGACCCATCACTCCAGTCTCCATGCTATCTTTTCTACATGCCTGTAAACATGTGCATTTTAGAGCAAGGGCCATGCTAACACATCTCAGGAGAGTGTGTAGTATATAAGTCTTCATATTGCGTTAAAGAAACATTTCATAGTTTTGATGTTGATAACTGAGATGGAGTCTCCTTGGTCTCTTTTGCATAACAATGTTAATATGTATTTGAAATATAATGTAATAATTAGCTATCACAGCCCCATAAAATTTATCATCAGGAACACCAAAATCTTTTCTGGAAGCTCCCCAATGAAAAAGTTACACTTATTTGTGAGGAAATACATGGACATTAATAAAATGTGATTTGATATCTATGAAGGTATAACTTAAATTAATCACCAAGTTGTAGTAAATAATTTAAATTCCACTATTCCTGCCATTCAGTATTTCCAGATGAGGAAAAAAAAACACTCTATGTATGGATTATTAATATAGACCATATATTAGGTTTTCTAAAACTTATAATATTTCAACAGTGCTAAGTTGCAATTACAACAAAAATTCATATCGAAGAAGAAAACATAAACATCTAAAGAGATACCTTTAAGAATTAGTTAGCATCTTTATGGGAACTGAGTTGAGGCTCAGTAAAGTTAAATGTGCAAATGATGTGTCAACAATTGTTGTTTAAAACTATCACTACTAAAGGTAATCAATCTAGTCTTTATGTAGATGATGCCTCCAGATCTAAACCACATCATGTGCATATGGTGGTGATTCCTCTAGGAATATAGGGCATCCTGGCTCGCAGTTAAGAACATCTCCAAGAAGAACAAATTCAGAATGAACAGCAGAACTAAGCATAGAATCACCGCACTCTGAAGGCAAAGGCAGGAGGATCAAAAATTCAAAGGTAAGCCTTGGTTTCACAGTGATTTGGTGCCTCCACTGACAACATGTTCTCCACCAAAAAAGAAAGAAGAGAGAGAGGGAGAGAGAAAATTAAACAAAAAAGAAAAGAAAACAGAAAAGAACAAATACCAAAGAGAAAACTCAAGAACCAGTCCAGAGAAGGGAAATATTTTGAGGACTTGACTAGGGAAAACATGAATCAAACAACCTCTCTTAGCAACACTAGAATGTTAATCGAATCCATAATATGCTGCAATTAATAACGTGAGAATTAGAACATGCTGCTGCTTCTTTGAATCTAAACTTCTTTATAATCACAGAGAAAGCAAGGCCTAACTTTAGATTGTAATGATTCTTAGGAGAACAGGGTTAAATATTTTGCAACTTATTTATGATCTGTACCTGTATTAATTACCTTTTTCATTGCTGTGACAAAATACCTGACAGAAGCAATTTACTTAAGTGTGCTGGATAGTTCCAGTTATCTCCTTGACACAACTGGGAAGAACGCACCTTAACTGGGGAATGTTCCTTACTGGATTGGTTTGTGGGCATGTCTGTGAGGCATTTTCATGACCAGGGAGTGATGTGAGGGCCCAGCCTACTGCGCATGGTACCAACCCTGGGCAGATGCTGGGTTGTGTAAGCAGGCTGAGCACCATCCAGAGGAGCCAGGCAGGAAGTGGTGCTCCTCTGCAATCCGTGCTTCACTCCCACCTCCATTTCCCTGCCTGATTCCCGTTTCCTGGCCAGATTTCCTTCAGTGATGGATGGCCATTTGGAAAAGCAAGTTGGTTTTGGTCAGAATTTTTTTTCACAGCAATGGAAAGCGAATTGAAACAGGAAAGGAAGGTTTATTTTTACTTATGGTTTGAGGGTGGAGTCCATCATAGTAGGAAACACATGGCAGCATGAATGAGGCCGCAGGTCATACTGCGGTGACCGTCATGAGATGCAGAGAGATGATGCTGGTGCTCGGCTCATTTCTTCCATTTTATGCAGCCCATGGAAAGGCTCCTGCATTTAGGGTGGGGTTTCCCTCCTCAGTCAGTTAATCTAAAAATTTGCTCACACAAAGCCCAGAGGTTTGTCTTCCAGATGATTCGAGATCTAGACAACTCTAGATCAAAACCAATATTAACCTTCACAATAGTGAATTATTGCAAAATGTTGAGAATTTCTTCAATCATTTATGTACATCACATTTCACATGTATGATGACTCCAAGGGACGAATCAGAGGAGTCCAGGTGAATAGGGATAAATGAGAACAAAGACCAAATGCAATAGTGGTTGATGATCTCTCTCAAGGTCGGCAGATGGACTCAATTCAGCAGACGCAACCTAGGAAATGTAGGCCACAATCTTCAAAAGTAAATAGCTCAAGGGACAAAAGGCATTACTTGTGACATAATACTCTTTGTGGGTTAAAGCCTCTTATTAGGCCCTTGTAATGCCAGCTGTGCTCTTGGTTGAGGACCCAGTCAACTAAACAAGTACAGCCAGCTCATTTTGAGTAAAACCTTCAAGACAGAGAAAACACTGCAAGACTAATATCTGAAGCTACATGCTGTTAGTGACCCAAGAGTCTGAGCTCCTACACATTGACAGTTCCTGTGCCTGGACTCAGGCAGAACAGGGATGGCATCTCTCACAATTTCCAGTAAAAATAAGCTATGTCCTTCAATTAAAATTGTTGTTATTATAGTGGTAAAGTGAAAGACATGTTTTCTGCTTGTACAGCTGAAGATCATAGTTCACCAAGGAAGAGTCAGGAAAATTGAGACAGTGTTCAGAAATCTCTTTGAATGCTATGTTGAGTACAGCCTGCAGTGCAGGTTTTAGTTGTTGCAGTCTGCGTCTGGTGTGGCATTATATTCATCTTCATAAACTGGCAGTATTAATGAGCTGTGACATCCAGACATGTTTCAGACTTCATTTGCCTTACTTCTTGCTACTATACTTGAAAATCCTATCCATTTCAGTCCCAGGTCAATTTGAATATGGTAATGGTCTGATTTTTCTTAGAGTAGCGGCATTGAGCTGTTCCATTTATGTGTTCTAGTCTTCTTGGTCATGTGTTCACTATACAGATCTCTTCGTTATTCTTCAAATACACCCACTTTGTAGCATCTTCAGTATCATCACAGAAATCCAATGCGTCTCTGGAATGGACAGCTTGCCTATGAGCTAAGTGTTTGCCCTTTGTGATAACAGTACAATTTTTAAAACCATATTTGGCAACTCAAAGTTCTTTCAATGAAAGTTCAATAAAATAGCTTCCCACTTAATAATACTCCAAAATCTGTATTTCTTTCCTCACATGCCTGGCATGACGTTTTTCCCCACTGTCCTCCTTACCCACGGCTATTCAGTCATAAAGTGAGTTCTGCTTTTCTGATTCTTCAAAGTCATTACAGGATGAATATCCCTCGCCCATAGTACTCAAGGTAAGAAGTGTTTCATGTTTTGTGGACAGGTTGTTAAACTGGAATATTGATGTATACATCATTACAGATTTTATTTATAATACCATATGCCTATTGTTCAAAGATAATTTTATGTAACCATTTTAGTATAACTATGTTTGGACTGTAAGGTCTTACACAAGCACAAGTAAGAGCTTAAATTCCAAGTATGGAATTTTGCATATGTGACATCATATTAACTTTCAAGGACTTCACAAATTTAGAATAGCTTAAATTTTGAATCTTTGCACCATATATGTCAGTCTTCAACGCTGATAAAAATTTCAGTCATTAACATTCCCATGGAGCAACAAATGTCACTGAAATTAAATTGAATCTTTTTGAGACATATGAAACCAATTGTTAAGCTATAGGTTTTAACAGGTACAGAGATTTCCAGAACAGAAACGAGCAAACTTCTTTAAAGCTCCATATAGCAAATAGGTTAAATTTCTTTTGGCCGTTCGGGTCTTTTTTTTTTTTTTGTACAACTATTCATTTTTGCTCCTACAATGTGAAAATAAATACAACACAAACATGTCCAATAAAATTTTATGTATAAAATAGTTGATGGTCTGTTATAGTTTGTTTGCACTGTTTCTAGGATATTCTGGGAAATAACCTCCTATAAAGGAAATAATATTTAGCTCTTCTGAATACATGGTATTTGGGGTTGGCTCTGGACTTTATGTAATGTCAGATGGTAAATAAAACTTCCGAGAATAGTAATGAGTCTTGAATAAGAACTGAACTGGAAAATGTTATATTAAGCGATGTAACCCAGGCTTAGAAAGACAAACATTGCATGTTCTCTCTCATATGCAGACCCTAGCTTCTAATTGGTACATGTGTGTATTTATGTGGCAGTAGGAAGTGGGGGTTGAGGTCAGAAAACCAGAAAGAAGCACAAGAGATGTAGAAAAAAAGCTTTTAGTAGAAGGTTGTAGGGAGGGTAATAAAATGCATGTGGCACGGGAAGTAGAAGGGAGAGCACTGGAATGGAAGGGCACAGCTGGAACAAAGATGGAGATAGCTTGACAGAGTAGGAGACTCAATCAAGAAGAAGTAGGTCTGGAAATGCCATAAGGAAACATATTATTTTGTATGTTAATTAAAAATAAATAAATAAATGCCATCCAGATTAAGCAACATGAAAGTAACAAGGGGGCCATGAGAAAGAAATCTGACTAAAGAGTTTTTTGGGTGTCACCAAGGAGCTGTTCTTTGATACATCTGGGTGTCATCAGTTTTTCCCAAGTTCAAAGTGATGAGAAGCTGGAAGTTTGCTTTAAATCCAGTAGCTCTGCAGTGATAATAGCAGCAATAATAACCAGCACGCCATGAGAGATTATTCAGTGCCAGATTCTTCTGGAGATTTGGATGCTAACTAGGGTCATCTGGCTATGCTGCCTGAGCCTTTTGTGAATAGCACTGGGAATTTCATCTTAACCATATCAAATTGGAGATGTCAGTCAGGAGTTTCTGGAAGGGATTTTGACAGCAGCCATGAGTCTGGGGCATGTAAACATATACAGTCAGCTCCCCACATCTGTGAGTTCCACACCCATGGATCCAACCAATTTTAGATTTTTAAGACACCTTGAAAATATTATTACTCTCATGTAAACATAGAGATTTTTTCTTAACACTATTCATAAATACAATAAAACAACTATTTATATAGTATTTGCATTATATGATGTACTAATAGTAATCTGAGGTGATTTAGCATATGTGGGAGAATAGTATACAATACACAAATATTTTGCCACTTTATATTAGCGACATGAATACACACAGAATTTGATATCTGTGGAGTTCCCGGAAATAATCCCCCACAGATAAAAAAAATGGAAATCTGTAGATCACATTGCGAGATATGGTAGAATTTTTCAAGGTTTCAAAGTCAGTACATTAACATTGATATAAACAAATTTTACTAAATTTACTATATAAACCACAAAGAAGTATAAAACTACACAAGACTAGAGCACTTGGAAAGCTATGTGTTTTTCAGAGAGTTCAAAAATGAAGTGTATTTGAATTTTCATTGGTAGAAAAGATGATCACTAAAACCCACAGGATACTGTGCATTGAATTATATGTTAGAGAAACACTCAATTAAAATGAGAAAATGCAAAGCTTAAAACAAGAACATTTTCCTGAAAAAGAAATCTACTTTATAAAATTCTCTCCATAGGAAGGGAAGTAATTTTCTGAGGTCTGCATCATGATCATGTAATTAGCACCCCAGGTTATATTTATTTAATCTCTTGAAAGTCTGAAGAAGTACAGGCCTATCAAGCAGGGCCCTGATGGATAATACTCCTAATGGAGTTATAAATTGAAACTAATTGGTTTATGTGATTGTTATTAAGTCTAATTTCAGTTAGTTAATGGAATTTTGTTTGGCAAGGGAATAGAGGTGATCTTTGCAGATGATATTTTACTTTTGAAATAAATTGCTGTATTACCTTATTGGATCCACAGATATAAATAAACATGAAGTGATATTGTTTTCCTCTGCCCCCTGAGCCAAGGGTTAATTTTAGGAAAATGTAACAATAATATTCATGATAATCCTCCTATAGTAATGTTTCCACACTTAGTCTTTGCTTGAGGAGCCTGCATGTAAGATCAAGGCATTTCAAGCTTTGTCATTTTGGTAGAGTTGAAATTCCTATCAGAGTGGCTTAAATGGCTTCCAGTTCCATTGGGTGAAGAACTAAATGGCCTTTCTTGAGAAACAAATGTAACATTCCACTGAGTGAAAAACTTAGTGGCCTTTCTTGAGAAACAAATGTAACAATAGAAAACTGTTTAAATACAGCCTTACATGAGGGCCTTCTACAATATTTGTTATTCGTTAAGCATGATTGCATCTTACTGTCCTCTGAATATACACTGACAATCAGTATTCACTTATGTGGACCACAAGTTGGTCATATCAGTGATCAGTATGTGATAGTATTCTTTAAATTTTTAGCTTGATACACAAGTAATATTTCAATAGAGAGAAGCGTTATTCATCACAAACCATTAGAATGACACTAAACTAATTTCCTACTGATGATTGGTCAGGGTTACCTTACTATTTTGCAGACTATTTAGAGAAAGCAAGAAATAGAAATGGAAAATATAAATTCTGTAATTTCTTAATTGAATTCTGGATGAGTCCTTTCTGAAAATTACTCTACCCCAAAGATTTCAGACTACAGTTTGGGGTGCTTTCTATGAAAATGTCAGTGTGTAACAGTCTAATTGAATGTGTGAATTTTTCACATATTAATAAGCCAGTCCACAAGCGGACCAAAAACATATAGGTTGTTCATATACACAGTGAAGATGTGTTTTACAGTGTAGGGTTTTCTCACTGTGGGAAATGATGAGTTGCTTCTTAGGCATCATGTAGATCAGACTGTGATGGTTTGGACAGCAGCATCAAGTGATTTCACTCACCATACTCTATATAAGTGTTCTTTTCCACAACTGTATACAGTATTTATCTTACATTTTTAAGTGCTAGAAGAAACATCATACATACATAAGTTAATCATATAGATGCCTACATGAGATTTTATTATTGAGCTATAAAAGTAACCAAAGCTTTTGGAGTTCAAAACCAATGACAAAGGAAAGAGAAATTTAACTAATCAACATTCCTTACGTACACAAAATATACCTTTGTGGATCCTTTATATACATTACCTTATTGAGTGTTTCTCATAAACATCTGTGGTATCATTTATCATTCTTTCTGTTTATAGATAAACTTAGCTTCCCAGAGGCTCACTCATAGAAGCAAGATTGCATACTTAATAATTACATTCTTAGATTTAAGCAATGCTCATATTCATGTATGATTTCAAAGAAAAGAACTTGCCCATTTCTAAAAATGAGCAAATTTGAAAGCTATTTCCTTCTTCTTTATCATTTTGAGGCAGGGTCTACCTGTAGCCCCAGCTGGTCTGGAACTCACTCTGAGAGCAGGGTGGTCATGAACACACAGAGATCTCCCTGCCTCTGCCTTGGGGGTGCTGGGATTAAAGGTGTGCACTACCAAGAGAGGCTGAAAGTTATTTACTTTGTTTGTATTCTCCGGCATTGGGGGAGAGAACAGATCATTTTTTCATTGTGTTTTAGTCTACAGGGAAGAATTATGACATCCAAGTATTTAAGACACCTAATGGATTTTCTTGATTTCTTAGAGTTTGGTTTTAACATTTTGACAAACCATCTGTACCATTTAACTGAAGCCCTTAGGTTACTAATTACAGCAGTGTTTTATAACTCCTTCTTGCTTGCTTAACATTAATCATAATACTCTGGTACCATTCATATGTAAGTTGTGTTGGGTATTAACTAATGTAAATAAATATGTAAAACCACAGGATCACACACAATAGATATTTAATATATGCTTATTTTTGCTAAAGTTGTTTCAGTATACTCTCTGAATGCCATACGTAATTGTATTCTAAAAGGCAGAGAAATCTTGGACAATAAAACAAGCTAAATCTAAAATATTTCAGACAAGACAGATGCTTTTACCATAGTCTTCTAAGAAGAAGGTTATAAACTAGACACCCCAAAATGCACTTCCATTTCTAAAAGGTTCTGTGGTATCATGCTGCTTTGTGAATAAAATACAAGACATACACTAGGATATCCTTAAATTTGTGGGAATTGATTCTTCTCTCAATATCTTCCCCTATTCTTCTATTGATGCCACCCTGACATGACCAGACACATCAACCTTCATGCTTTTACATGCATTGGTCCAACAGCTCAATAAGCCTACTGTCCCTGTTTATCCTTCGATGACTGATACTCCTCTATCATCACACCAATGAGCCACTGGTGTAAAGAGCTAGCATATCACCTAATATACAGATGTCCTTTTTTCAACGCTGTAATTGGAAGCGTCATTTTGTTACCTCTATTTTTTTCTCGTACTTATCTCTCTTTTACATCTAAAGGTTACCTAACAGTAGAAGCTAACATCTCAGAGACTCTTTCAAAATGTCTCCAGTTAAATGCAACTGTCTGTAATCCCTTAAGACTTATATTTCATTAATAAAGGTGATATAAACTTGAAATATTCGAAAATGTTTCCCACTGGTGTAACTGGGTATTCTATGTGGATCATTCTTACATAATTTATTTTTTCTTTTAACTAAGAAGTGAAAAATTATAAGTATGTTTGAATGCCATTTTGCATTGAAATATGTGTTATCACACAATTTCTTTCCTTGTAACCTTACAGACAACAAGTTATTGTCTTTCTGCACTGACTACTCCTGTGTAGGAACATCTGTAGCTAGTCTGATTATGCCTACCTCATAGATTAGCTGTTTTGTCATTGTTGTTTTCTGTTTGAATGATCAAAGAAATACTTTTTTTTCTATTTCAAGTTTAATAAGTAAAATGTGATACACATTGATACTTCTTGTTCCAGAACCCATTTTACTGAACTAGCTCTATTCTTAATGTCTGTCAATTTTCATTTATATTTATCTCAGGGAAATGTCCTTCCATCACAGGTTGTTAAACGTACTCTGTACTTGTTTAGTTTACTTCTGCTATATCAAATTGTCTTCTAATGTGTCTGTCCTTGTTTTGTTTTCTGTGGCTGTGATAAAGTATCCTAACAAATCCAACTTTAAGGGAGAGAAGATTTATTCAGCTTACAGTTCCAGGTTACAGACCATCATTATGGGGAAGTCAAATCAAAATCTTGAAGTAAATGAGGAGCTATTGGCAACTGATGGAAGCTGAGGGAGGGGAGGCCGTTTTCTTCAGGGATGAAATTTCTGACAGGCTATCCAGCTCCAATAGATTTCCCTACACCCATGAATATGCAGACAGAACTAGGAGGACTCAGTGGGTTTTAAAAAGAGCATATGACGTTATGGGGGGAGTGGTTGATGGGATAGGGAACAGACTGGAGTGGAGGGAATGGGGACAGATTATATCAAGACACATACGTGTGTAAGATCTCAAACAATGAAAAAAGCTGAATAAAAGAAGCTGCCTACTCATGATTGTTTGCTGACTGAAACTTTTTCATGACACACACAGACACACAGACACACACACACACACACACACACACGCACAAAACAAACACAGTAAGCAAACATAGCTGTTCTTAAACACTATGTCCTGGGTCAGGGTAAAGAAAATTAAGAGCCATTTTAATTTTTAGCTTTATTCTTCTGTCTTCATCCGGCAGTCCAGGCCCGTCGCCTTTCAGATAACTCCTTTACTCTCTTTTGAAAGGCACAAACTCTAGCATTTTTAGAGATGCTTATTTTGAGGAATCTGCTCTTACAATTGCTATCCTAATATGTTTTGAACAAAGTGAGCAATTTCACCACAGACAGCTTGGCAAATTCCTCGCTTTTGAAGGGTACCATTGTGAACCCTTTATCACTGGCTTAGGCTCTATTTTAACAGAGAAGACGGAGAGAGCTGCCTGCAGGAGGTACATCATTTTCATACTTAAAGAACAATAAATGCCAAATCTCAGAAAGAAGAGATCACCTATAACAAGGTATCCGATTTGTTATAAGACAGTAAGCACAGATGAGAATCAATGGTGACCCGTGAAGAGGTAAGGACGACTTCAAGGAGAAATTACAATTTTCCATTTGGAAATGGAAAACACGCACTTGGAATCAATTGAGCATTTTTGAAATATTGTGCATTTGAACAGAATTTTAAAGGACTGGTTGGATATAGACATTGAAGCAGGAAATGGTACTTGTAGGGCTGGGAACATTATGAGCAAAGTAGATGAGTTCTGTTTGCATGCAGTAAACTCATCATTTGGACTCTACTATAATTTGTAGGAAAAGAAGGATTTACAATGATCTTTTTCAAATGAACTGAACCCACAGCAATGCTCACTGATACTTTATGATACTCACCTCAGAACTCTGAAACTGCCTCGCTGGTTGTAGATCTCTTCCTTGTAAGCTTCCATGTCTCTCACTTGAAACATTGAATTCTTTTCCTCTTGTTTAGAAAAACAACTTTCCATTAAGACAACCTCATCTAGTTCAGGCTCTAGTAGTCCACATTAGTAGCAAGAGATTAGAGGTGTGAACTTCCTCAATATTATGTTAACAAGGTGCTAAATAGGAAGGCCAATTATAGCTACCCCTAACTTCCTGTCTCCTGAATTGCCAGTGAATGAGTTTGATCTGGGTAAGGCCCTCTCTCTCTTTCTATGGTATTTATTGGATTCTCAGCTGAAACATTGGATTCCTGAAAGTGTGGGCTGTGGATTCCACAGTGTATTGAGGAATTTTGTGGGTTTGCCATAAATGCCCCAGATGCTTTCCAGAACACCTGGCAATAAATTCCAGCCTCTGTGACCTCCTCCGTTCTTCTGATGCAAGGTTATTAAATATGAAATATTGCATGCTGAAATTCACATAAAGCAGCCTAATTAGCAAGAGGAGGAAGTGAAAGCAGAGGTACACATGGTAAGAAGGGGATCATGGAAGGGCTAAAGAGTGGGACCTGTATTTGCATAAACACAGGAGCCCAGGCCCCTTCACTGACCTGCATGGCGCAGCTGCTTCGGCTGAATCTCTTATTCAGGCCATCTTCTCTGTCCATGAAGCTTTGTGAATTTGACTCCCTCTCGTGAAAAACAACTTGTTTCCTGGAAGAGCTGTCTGAGATTTGAAGATTTGAAATTAGGTGGATGTGGTCTAGAGAGTCTAATGTGCCTTCTCGGCATCCACACTCTGATTTAAGAAAATACCAGGACACGGATTCAATCCCCTTTGAGGAGGGAAGGTTTAATGCCTCTTTGACTCTCTGTGTTTCTGTCTCTGTCTCTGTGTCTCTGTCTCCTTTCTCTCTATCTCATGATACATATTCTGTCTCACCATATCTCAGATAATGTTCCAGTTAAACTCTCTATCATTCTGACAAAGTAAGTTTACTGAAATGCTATTTGTCTGAAGTTCCTAAATATCCATCTCTGTGCTTCCAATGGTTACTCAAAGTAGTGAACTTGTGTAGAATGTTCATTTCTAGTCCTGAAAGTAGCAAGCACCTTGACCCATAATTTACGTACTTGCGTAACTGAATTTTTATAGCGGGAATCAAGCAGCATTCTTGTGCTGTGCCTGAAGCCTTTGCATCGCATTCTGTCAGATAAAAGTAATATGTTTTGGAGAGACCACGATCTAAAAGACGGATTCAGGAAAGAATGGCATATGCATTTATTTTATATAGCTCTTACGTGACATGCCTTCATAAATGAAGGTCCAAATGAGCGAGAATCTATGAAACGGTTTTAGTTTTGTAGAATCCTAATCAGAAAGCAAATGTGTATTATGCGATGGTGTAGTCAGGCAGTGAGGGTGTCCTCAAGGAATGTTTAGCTTTCCCTTGACATCTCCATGTCACATTCTTTTCCTCTAGGAGCAGAGAGGGCGCCTTTATAAGAAGGGTCTAATGTCCTCCCTTAGAAAAGGATCAAAAAATTCTTTCCTGGACAAATTTAAAGGAGACAGAGAAGTAAAGGGCAGGCCACATTGACCTTTCTGATTTTATCATTCCCTCAAATGGTGAGACACAGTATTTGAGGGTTCTGTGTCTTGAACCCACCTCCTCTCCACCTAAAGTATTCCTACACATTCTTTGAACACAGTTCATTCCTTGAAGACCTTGTATATGTAGATAAAATTTCTCCACGTGTTCTAGTGTCTCATTAGATCTCAGAAAATAACCCCTAAGGAAATGCCTAATTATAGAAGCAAGGTTCTAAAATTTATGAATTAGTTAAGCACATAGGACAGAATTCATGATGTATACTGAATCGTGTGAACCTCAGTCACACTGTAGTAAATCACCGATGGTTATTTGCTAGAGCTAATGCATCAGAGAGAGAGGTAAGACTTATACTATGACCTAGCATATGGAAGAGAGCATTGAACACGGTTGAGGTTAACAGGCTAAAGAGCACCCTTCTGCATGGACCCTTCGGCAGCATTTTAGGTGGATCTTACCTATATTTGTATTGGCAATGTGATCATACACTTCGGGTTATTGATTGTGGCATTTGCCAGCAAACAGAAAACCTTTTTATTTTCTTTGTATTCTCTTTTAAATCAGAGTGAGGCACTGATATAGGTTCATATCTTATGTTCTAACTGTGCACTCTGGCAGTAATAGTACCACCCAAAAGCAAACGTGATTGAATAGGTCAAATACTTCTCTGCCAGGTAAATAATGAGAGGAACTCTTAACTTCTAGGCTTAGAGTAAAGTCAGCGTTCTCCGATCTAGGATGATTTCCCCTCACAATATACGGATATATTTTGTTTGTTACAACAGGAACAAGTGTTACATGAGCTCTTACTGGGGAGATAAGTAAATGTCTATTCACCTAAACTGGGTACCAACAACAAAATAATGATTCCACTGTTGTCTTGGTGAACAAATGAGTTAAATCATTCCTACTTCAAGGACCTTGGGAAAGTTTTGAGACACCTTACTCATGAAGAGTATGTTTCTCTCTTCCCCGGGGACCATTAATTGCCTAGAAACCCACAAATGAGTTAAATCATTCCTACTTCAAGGACCTTGGGAAAGTTTTGAGACACCTTACTCATGAAGAGTATGTTTCTCTCTTCCCCGGGGACCATTAATTGCCTAGAAACCCTTGAGAATGGGTAGAGCCTAATGAGAAACCCTCCACTCATTAAAGAAATTAATGAAGCTGATCTTGTGCAGGTCTCCTGCAGGTGATCACAGCTGTCCACAGTTGAGGGGGCAGCAGGCACGTCCTGTCCAGAGGACAGTGTTCTACAGTGACAGGAATGTATACTACTGGTGTGTAGTACATGAGGACAGGAGTGCTAAACATGCTGTGGTACATTAAACAATGTATGCAACAAGAAAAATTGGTCCAAAATGTTGATAATTGAAGATTTTCACACACACACACACACACACACACACACACACACACACAGAGGAGAGAGAGAGAGAGACAGAAAGAGAGAGAGAGAGAGAGAGAGAGAGAGAGAGAGAGAGAGAGAACTTGAGAATTACCTGGACTAGTCTTGAACTACACAGTGACATCCTGTCTCAAAACATGCAATCAAAAAACAAACAAAAATCTGTTTATGTGAGAAAATGAAGTCTTAATTTTATGTTAGAGACATAGAATTCACCTAGTCAAACCTCATCCAAAACTTTTACAACAAATAAACAAAAACCCCAATATAATTTTTTTATTTCCTAATATAAATCTCAGTAAGAAATATGA
The DNA here is from genome assembly GCA_035773235.1 of Eospalax fontanierii. NCBI lineage: Eukaryota > Metazoa > Chordata > Mammalia > Rodentia > Spalacidae > Eospalax > Eospalax fontanierii. The sequence continues at coordinate 72,248,750 of CM069533.1, forward strand.
AATACGAGGAACTAATGAAAATAAGGTCAGAGTCACACTAGTTGAAGTCCAGCAGGTAGGGATGAGGGTGGGAAGGAGGTGGTGGCTTATGAGTCATGACTAGTATGGGACGTTTCAGAAAAGATGCACAGCAACGAATGAGATGCTCAGAAACCTCTGGGCTCTGGGATTTCACCATCTACAAGTGAAAGTGGCATGTGACATAATAAATTGTAATATTGTGTCCCACGTGTTATCAAAGACATATGTACAGGACACTGTGGCAGTGAAGATGACAAGGGAACAGTCAAAATACAGAGAAGCTGAGAAGGTTTGCCGAGGCAGCAACTGAGTTCTAAGATGCGGGTCACAGTAAGATGGTGACAAAAGTGGTGGGAGATCCGCACAGTCAATGAAGACAGCTCAGACGAAATTGTATTTCTTTTAATGTTTGATCCTGGTTTTTAGGAGTTATATATTGCAGGAAGTGAAAAGTAATGATGAATGAGGAGAGAAAGGAGGAAGAGGAGCGCAGAAGTGTAGAAGGATTTTGCCAAGGCAATATTGACCTGTATGCTAACCATGGAGCATCACTAATGCTGGTGAAGCAAGGCAGCTTTGTGATCAGATTAGCTTAGAAAAACACCCTGACCTGAGAGTGTAGATGAAGAACCCAGGACTGGAGTCCAGATAAGAGACCTCAAGAGTCATATATTCCAGAGGAGCCAGTGGCTCACTGGACATTCTAACTTAGAGGGGAATGTTATGTGTTCATAACTTTCAAAATGCAAAAATAAACACCTAATATTTAGGAAGAAAATAAGGGTATCATCTAAGTGTATTGACATTCTGAAATATGTAGACTTGCAGCTGGTTAAAATATGGATAATTATTTCTTAAGCTGTAGGATAGACTATATATATAATATGTATATATTATATATGAATTGAAACATCTGGCAGGTAGTGATGTAATGATGACACAGAGCAAGCAGAGGATATCCACAGGACTCTGGATCTATTTGCATCACTGTACTCACACAAGTATGTGTTTAATTCTTCATTCCTTTAATCCTTAATGTTATGCTGCTGTATAGAACTGTCCACCAAGTCACACAGGCACCATCTTCCTGAGTCCAGGTGTGTCCACTTGCCAAAAATGCTCACAGCTGTCCTTATCAACTGTTTGCTATGTGACATAGAAGGAGGGGCAAGGATAGTAGTCATGGAACCCTCACTTGAATATTCAAACATACCTCCCAAGCTGTGAAGAGCAATTGGCCCTAATTGTACGTGGCCTGGAGGAAGGCATTGTGTATATAGCCTGGGAAAGACTAAGGGGGGATCTCTTAGCCATTTTATGTGACTAAAGGGAAGCCACCATCCATTCCTGGGAGAAGACTGCTCAATGTGGCATCTTGTGGAGGGAGGGCACTTATTCCTCTAAGTAAACCCTCAGTAAGTGCTCTGTAAGTAAGCTCAATAAATTCATTAGTTTCCCAGGGTGCATTTGGTGGAATCATACCTCAGTTTTTCACTGGGACCTAGGGATGAAGGAGTGGACATTCTTTACATCTTTGCCCCAGGAAGAATTTTAGCAACATACTCACATTGATGATCTCCCTTTTGCAGATGAGGAAAGAGGTCAAGATATTTACACAAGGTCACTTAATCATTAAATGAAAACAATCAAGAACCAATCCTCGTATGACTGAAATGCAATTTAGAAAAGCTAAAATGGCTGGAATAGTCTATGCCTACATCTATTACACCATGAAAGAGAAAGAATCACTTTTGGCATTGAAGTCACCCATCCAAGAGGATGCAGGCATAGAAGTAGAATATTTTGCCCATCCTGAGATAAAGAATTATTAACTAAGATTTTTTTCAAATCACATGAACAGACACCTAATAATCCTGCATGTGACATCATATAGCACACAGTAAGCTGCAGTCTTAAGATGAACTACAGGCAGATTTTTACTGTATTGCTTCAGCTCTCTGAGGAAGGCCATTTTGAATAGTTTAGGACAATTATTTGATCACATTCTTCCCAAAAGGCCAAAAACGTTAATAGTATCTTTGAAATCTTCCATTCTCTCACTGCTAGTGGAGCATGCATAGAACAGATGCCAAAGACAGCTTGGAAACTTCCAACGGGGCTGGAAACAGAAATTTACTATTACTTCCTCTATCTGCTGCAGCCAGGGTTGGCATCCCAAGCAGGCATCATGCTTGCCAAGGGGCTCAGGTGGTATGCTGAAGGGATGTCTTACTTAGAAGACTGCACCATGGTTTAATTACACATAAAATTCTGGGATGAAAATACAGACCCAATGCAGATTTCTAACTGGAAAAAGAAAAGGTTACAATTGTTTGAAGGAAATACTGTCTTTAACATTTTACCACAAAGCCATTGGCATTAACAAAAATAATAACAAAATAAAAATATGATTCTAGTAAAATTTTACGAAAACTGTCTACTTTCTTCTGATGTGTCTGCTGAATACCTCCTTTGCCCCAGAAAAATATCAGAAGCAGGATGTTCTGAGGAAAACCAACAGTCGTAGGCTCTGATGCATCTTCATAGCCACACTGTGTGCATACCTGGGCAAGACTATCAGCTCTCCTTTCTGACACAATCAATACTCCTGGGGCCCAACTGATTGTTTTCTTGCCCAGTGATATCTCTCCTAGAGTGTCTTCTAAACTCTACCTCAAATGCCTTTATTTAATTTTTCTCACTTTTCATAAACTGCAATTTTTGCCCCAAATTGAAGCAGTGAAGTACTGCGTTCTGGTCATGAATTGTGAGTTCCACCAACCAGACCTTGAGCCCTCCACCTTGAGCCTTCCATTGTTTGCAGTAATTTACAAATCTTGACCCAGGATTTGATATATAGCAGGCAATGAATCAATAGTTGATAAATGAACAAAAAAAAAAAAAAAACAAGTCTTTCCTTCTTTTTAAAATTTTTACTTTATTTCTTTATGGAGCTTTTCTTCACATTTAGACCCCTTCCCCTATCTGAACCTTTCTTATACAACCACCAGATTTCATGTACTCTGTCATGTATATTAAGGCCCAGTGAATCAATTTTGTGTTCCCAAACGTCCCTCGGTTTGTGGCCATCCACTGGAGAATGGCTAAACTATCTAGTGTACATCCTTAAAGAAAACTGGGCAGCAGTTATCAGTTGCCAATAGTTCCTCAGTTAAGACTGAAGCTTTTTTTTTAACCTACTTCTCCAATTGCATGCTATTACCATTGCTGCAAGTTCATATGAACAATTTCCAAGCAGTCTGGAACACCTGTTTCCTTGTGATTATATACTCCCTCTGGCTCTCACAATCTCCACACACACCCTCCCACAGTGATTCCTGAGCCTTGGGTGGCAGAGGTTTGATATTTATGTCTTTATCAGTGATAAGCATTCTGTAGTCTCATTCTCTGCATTGTGGCCAACTGTGGCTTTTGGGGTTAATAGTCATCTGTTGCATGAGAAAACTTCACAGGTGAGAGTTGAGAGATGCCTTACTGTTCTTCCTGCCCCCTGTCCCTCTATTCCTTGAGATTGCATTGTAGATGTACCATTTATGGATGGGTACCTGACAGACACTTAGCTTCTGCTTTTGACCATTTGTCAGTTGTAAAAGTTTGTAATAGATCCCATCTGTTATGAAAAGAAGCTTCTTGGATGGGTGGTGAGAGGTACACTTGTCTGTAAATATAAGGATACATATTTAGACTACAGTAAGAGACTACAGTGGTCTAAGGATGTGAAAAAAGTAGGGTTTTCTCCCGAATTTATGACTTCTCCAGTCATGTGTACTTGCCTGTGTTTATAGTGCCACCCATGAGTTCTTTCTCATTGGGTGGGGCCTTAAGTCCAATTAGACAATTGTTGATCGCTCCCAAGAAAAAAAGTGCTACTACTGCAGCAATAGAGATTATTTGCTGATCTGGTCAATAGCCAGTGTTATTTAGGGAGTCTTCGTGGACTATCCTACCTGGCAACTCAGGGGTGGTTTCTCTTCCTAGCACTGTGTCTTTAATATATAACCTTGATCTATACACATGCATACCACACACACACACACACACATACAGCATACACATGTGTGTAGTATGTATGGTATGTTTCAGCAGAACTTTGAACGAATACATTTCTCTCTGGTTTTTCACACTCCCAAAGCATTATTTCTCTTTCACCCTCTGCATAGAATTAATATACTTAAAGAAATAACACAGACTCAGACAATAAAACAAGACACATTTCTCTCTAATTTGTGGAGCCTACATCTAACTCTTAAGATGTGAGTATGTATCATCATGTGACTGCAGGAACCAGGAATATAAAAAGGAACCAAAGGGAAGAAGGAGCTCAAGAGAGAGACATAATTGGAGACAGATGCTCTCAAGGGGGAAATTGGACAAAAAGAGAGATGCCTTTCTTCTCTTAAAATGTGGTTTTAGACTTAACAGAGAGGCAAACTGAATGAATATGTCTTTTGATTGCATTTTAGCAGAATGTGAGCTGTAGGGTCAGATTTGGGTTCAAATTCTGACCTTGTTGTTGCTTTGTTTATACAAGTTAATTAAGTGTCAGGAAAGATGCACATTAGTAACAACAATCTTGAGAAGTTAATACAATAAAATGAATGTGATAACAATATAAGGACTTATCCTAGAGCATAGTATAAATTGAATTCAATAAATGTTTGCTGTTAATTTAATTGGAGCAATTAATAATCCAGTAAAACTTTTAATTTCCTTAAGCTATATTGGGATCTCAGAGGTCTTTGGGCTTTTTTTCCCCTTTGTTCCTTCATCTAAAATAAGAAAATCTTACTCTTTAATAGTGCATTGACCCTTGTCTTTTTAGTTCACATTCATTTTTTAATTTAAAATTTAATTTTATTTACTTGTACTGAGCACAGCGAATATTTGCTGGAGAAGAACTTAACTGTTTGGTTTTGAGCAGCAAGTTTCATGTGACAATTCAGAGTGGTCAATCAATAACATTAGGATGAAGCAAAAGCTAGAGAATGCTCATGGGATGAATAACAACAGAGCTAAAGAAAAGCAGAGAGACAGGCAGTGTGGAAGAGCAGGTGGCACCCACTTGACCCAGACATGCCTGGATCCTGGAGGCACACGCATAGTTGCTGTGATGCAGCATTCGGGTGGGGAAGATTTACAAGTTTCTGTTCTTTTTGCTTTTCTTGTAAACATTAATGAATTTGAAAAATATTCCAGAGTAAAATAAGTCTTTCATGTATGATACTAGGAATGATCCAAATTTTGTCATACTTGATTCATACTTTTTGAATTGTTTCTTTGGTGTGCTGAAATGTTTTAAAGAAAAATCAGAAATATATTGTCATTTCAACTCCACATACTTTAACAAAAATATTTTAAAATGAGCATTTTCTTACAAATTACATTATTATATTCATTTAATAGTCTGGGCTTACATTTGCTAAACTGCACCCACATATGTTTTGACAGTTGGTTCTGTCCTTTCTGGTCAGAATAAAATTCAACACTTGGTTGTGTTCATTCCTCATGATTTTTTATTTCTAATTGATGATTTATGAACACCTTTAAAGGTCTGTGCTAGGAAGTGCCAATTCTAGAAATCTGATGAAAATGCTTTGTTTTATCTTTAAAAACACATTTTAATGTATGTCCCACAAACACATATAATGTCATACACATGCACATACATGTGTACACATGGATGCACACACTCTCAAACATACAGATACTTTCAAATACACTCTCGAACACAGTTCCACACACACTCACACAGACACAAATGCACACTCTCAAAGTCAGACATATGTACATATGTATATACAAACAAAGAGCTATTTATCTCACCTTTGGTGAAGCTAAGATAATTAGAGATGGGGGGCTCATCATTACCATTACAAAGTCACTGTCCATTTTTATCAAAAGGTTTCATACATTGTTATCAGTTTCCTAACTTAATTACTTTATGAAGAAATGCTTATTTCTAATTTTATTCAACCTCGTACTTTTATTAACTGGACACTTTTGTACCAAGACAGATTCTTTACTTTCATCTCTTCTTCTCAGTATATTAGATTTTTAATTAGTTAGTATTTTAGGTTATAATAGAAATTTCACAGGCTTTATAATTAGATTTTATAGAAATAGAATTTTAATAATCATCATTTTATGAATATCCCACACAGCTCAATAAATTTAAAATGCCTACTGTCATTTTCTTTTCTACCTGCCTTTACTTTGCAATACAATACTTTTGAGATACTATGTGAAAAAATATTACAAAAGTAATTTTTAAACTGTTAATTTCACCTTACTTTATTGTAGTAAGTAACCTATAGTATGAGATACAATTTTTAAGTGTTCTGTACAGTGTGGTTACCTTTAAGCAAAACTGAAATGTCACAACCACTTTCTCACTGTTTCAAATATATAGATATAAATTCATATTTGTATGAGTTACTTTTGTGTCACCCTGTCCCAGGTGTAAACAACTTAAGGCAGAAAAAGATTTTCTTGCTTATGGCTTCAGAAGACAGGGCCCAGCCTGGAAGGGAGGACAGGGTAGAACAGCAGTCTTTCACAGTGGTCAGGAAGCGGCCCAAGGGATACTTTTTCACAACTGACTCTCTCCTCTCTTACAGTCCAGGTCCCGCGCACATGCGGGTGCCATCCAAAGTCAACATAGAGTTTTCTCCTTCAGTAGATTCTCTCTGACAACATCCTCTCACATATATTCCAATATTTGCCTCACTAGTCTCCTGGGTGATTCTAAATCTTGTCAAATTTACAATAATGATTAAGAATCACAATGTATTTTTTCCTTTAAATAATCCAGATTAATAAACCACTTACAGAATGTTGATATCTGTTCTTGATGAACTGGTATTTATTAAAAAAAGAGTTTTTTGAAGCATGAAATAAAATTCACTCTTCAAGGCCAACAAGATGGATTAGTGAAAAAGGTGCTTGCATCCAAGCCTACAATCTTGGTGCGATACCACAGTCTACATGGCTGAAGGAGAGACCCAGCTCCCACAGGTGTCCTCTGACATAGTGGCAATTTTGTGTCATCCCACAAACAAAATAAATGAAGAAATATTTTTCCAAATGTTTAAAATAAAATAAAATTCACAGGCTGTTGCTTCCAAGTGAAAGCTAGAATAGTTAATATTAAACATCCTATATACCACAGCATTTATAGTTATTACATAAAACATTATTATATATTGATAAATATAAATATTCATATTAAATGTGTATTGCATTCAATTTATATGATATCTCCAGAACAGTTTTCTTTTTTATTTTTTTGTTGTTTTTTTTTTTTTAAGCCAACAGTCATTTTTTGTGAAAAATGGTCCCCATTTTATTGGTGAGTTTACTACACTTCTCAGAGACCAAGGAACTAGTATAAAGATTAAGTAATATATATGACTCTAACCAAAATCATATACTCGTCCCTCTGGAATTTTAGCTGGAATTAAGAGAAACTAACCTCTTATGTCACTAAGGTAGGATGCAACATTGTGAATTTCATTTCTTTCTGTACTGTTACAAAGCCTGTGATCGTTCTATGTTACTTTAATGCTTGCTGTCATGCAGTAGAGATAAAGTTAACACACTAGTACAAAATAAGAACCTTTGTTATATAGAATCTAAAGGCAAATTCTTAAATCAATTGAACGTACTTTGGTCAGGGACGAAAAGTGTTGTTGAACATGTACTCTATGATTAGCCCCATTCGTTGATTTTAGATATAATCTTACACTCTGGTGATGAAGATAGATTTTACATAAATAGCCATACAATGTCAGAAAATGACCAGTAAACTGAAAAAAAATAAGATATTGGTGGTAATGATTATGACAGACTTTTTCTTTTTCTTTGTTCTTGCAATGCAAAGTTCTTCTATAACCAAGCTGTACATTTCAGCTCTAGGAAAGAGTAATCTTAAAGGACTCCTTGAGAATGTGGCATAGGAACAGAGAACTGTATAAAATAAAATGAAAGGTTTTATTACTTTCTTACTTTCTTTTATTATTTATTTATTTATTTAGATGGGTATGGGTTCATGTCCTGGAAGCCAGAGGACAACTTACAGGAGTTCATTCTCTCTCAAGTACAAGAGTCCTGGAGATAGAACTCAAGTGTTCAGGCTTGGCAGCAAGTGCTTTTACTTGCTGCGCCTTCTTGCTGGCCTAAGGTAAACATTTCAGGTGGCAGAGGAAACTGAATGCAGAGAGCTTATGGCAAATTCGGTTTGAATCATTGAAATCTTATAATTATCACTAATAGTTTTCAACCTCCAAGGAGCCATGGTACGGTGCAAGCAATAAATTTGACAAAACTGATGGTATTTTACTTCCTTACTTCCTTAATCTAGATCTTATAAAAAAATAGTATCTCTCTCTCCCTCCCTCCCTCTATGTGTATGTGTGTGTCTGTGTGTCTCTGTGTGTGTATGTGTGTGTGCGTGTCTGTGTGTGTGTGTGTGTGTGTGTGTGTGTGTTACATTATGTAAGATTCCATCGTAGACTACTAGAGCAGTAATTCACTCTTACTAGCATTAGGGGAACAATGCTACTCTCATGGAGAGTGTTCAGATTAGCACAGAACTCTGGGTATTCTCAAGGTGCTTAGAGCCCTAATACTGAAATGCCACAAAGTTACATTCTGTGAACAATTCCATGAGTTTAGACAACATCAAATTGCAGATGAAAACTACACAGAAGTTACACAATGGCTGCTACTTCCATCGCGAAAATTGTGAAATAATAAATATGTATAGTTTCAAGTTACTAAATTAGTGATTGTTTGCTACATAGCTAATCAAACATGTTCCATAGGAGGAAAAGTACACAACTTACTGAAAAGAAAGCAGCACTGGTGAGACCAGTGGGAGAGAAGATAGTTGGGATCAGTGTGTGAATTCTCTATTTTCTGAACTACACATTTTCCATGATTAGAAAAGTCAATGAATTTTGTCGTAATAGATTTATTCAGAAAAGAATAAGTATTTTGGGGCGACCAAAAGCAAGAGAGAAGGCAAAAATATCTAAGTTTATGTGGAATATTCATACAACCAACTACATTTGAGCTTAAAAATCCACCAGAATGAAGTGTGGAAACCTCCCTATGAGTTGTTGGTCAGAGTCCTATAGGCTCCCACAAAAGTATAAGTTATTGTCATTGCTCTTGGTTGACAATTAGAACTAAAGAGTAAGACCCTATTGCTGAAATATCATTTTCTTTTTAAAGGAAACACACACAAATACACATACTAAATAAATAAACAGAGAAAGCACAACAATAAAATCTTAAAAACTGTTGAAAGAACAAAAATAAAAACAAAATGCAAAACAAATTAAGCATAAAGCAGAGAAAAATAAGTAATAAAAAACTAGAGAAAAAATCAATGAAACTAAGCACAAAATTAATAGAGAAATGAAAAGAACTAAAAGCTTGCTTCTGAATAATGTTAATAAAATTGACAAAACACAAGCCCAGCCAACCAAGAGGAAAACAGACAAGAATACTTAATGTGAGGACTATCTTTTCTTATACAGTGGACAATAAAGTAACATGAGATACCATCAACAAATCCATACCTATGAGTTTCATAGCTTAGCTCAAGTAGGTGCATTTTTTAAAAGATACAACCAATTAAACCAACAAATAGGTTATCAATATAGCTCTGTATTTCTAACACAACTAAGTCAATAGTCAGTACAAAACAGAAAGCATGAAACTCAGATGAATTTGCTGGCACATACACAGAGAGGAAGGAAATATTTCAATTCCATCCCCAGGGCCTCATCTGGCAGCCATGCCACTTAGTCCTGGGCTGTCACTCACCCCTGTAGACTTAAGTGGCAGCCATATCCCCAAACTGCTGGGGAGTAGACGGATGTTTGGAGGAAGAGCTATCTTGCTCTGTGAACCAACATACGGGCTTGCTAGAGTTAGAAAAACCCAACTCCACACACTGGGTGAAGTCAACCTTACAATTTTTCCTCACAGTTGTGGAGGCAGAATGGAATATCACAGTTTGAGCAGAATTCCTCTCTCCTGATTTCTCTCTTCCTTCTTATCTGTTGTGTGACTGCTGCTTTCTTACACTTGTTATCAAATGGTCTTCCCTCCATGTAATGTTTTGTTCCGCTTTTAACAGATACTAGTTGTACTGGATCAGGCCCCACACTGATACACTTACATTGATGTACTAAGTGTTGAGACTTCAACATACAAAATTTAGGGGAATCAGTTTAGTGCACTTCCTAGACCTACCAAATCTGTATGCTTCTTTCATGCAAAGTACATTCACCCCATTCAAACAGCCCCAAAGCCATATAACTTATTTCAGTCACAGCTCTATAAAAATTCTCAGTCAAATACTATCCAAATCAAGCATGAGTCAGAGCTGTGAGGAGATTTATCATTAGTTAAAATTCACATTTCTTCCAATCTTCATTACCAGATGTCAGATAAGCATTCATTTTCCAAAAGGAGGAAACTTGGAAAATGAAGGCACATAGGGGCCCCGAGCACTCCAGAAATTTTTTGAGCAAATTCCACTGTGCACTGGATTTGATGCTCTGACCACTGAGTCCATCAGAATGTCAGCCTCTCCTTCCACATCTTGTGAGACAGCAATGATGACGCTAAAGCACACAGTGGCAGCCCTACCCAACAATCTCTGTAGACGCTGTGCAGTTGAATCCTTAGTCACTGAAACTGAGAATGTAGCCCCTTGATGAGATGCTCATCTCATCCTGCAGGCTGTGGGCAAGCAGCTCTGCCAGTCCTGAAATTGTGCCATAGCTAGTCTTCTTTCAGGAATGACAGAACATACCCAAACAGCTACAGTTTTCTGACCTGTTGAATCTCATATCTCCTAAGCTAGCTTTCATTCTTTCCCATTCCTTGCCCCTGTTATTCTAAGATGGAAGTGTTTCTGCTGGCATAATCACTACAATCAGTTAAGAAGACTCATTAGATATGCAAGCCACATCCATAATACATTCATCAAATCACTTTCCAACTTCATGCTTCCTGTTCTTGACCATTTCTTCAATTTCTGTCTACCATAAGAAGAAAGGAGAAATTTGGATAAGCTCTGAACATTTTGTCTAGAACTATACTGAGCTAACTGAACAGTCACAACCTACAAGTTCTATTTTCCATAAATAATAGAACATAATTCAAAGTTCTCTCCCTGTCTAATAGAGACCACTCTCTTCATTTCACAATAATGTTTTCCTTATTTCTATCTAAATTGGAAAATAAGAATCAAGGTTTCAACAAACTTGACTTCTCTTGAGCTCTTTCCTCTTGACTTTAGATGGGTGTCTTGTTACAATATCTGAAAATGTGTTTCTGTGTTCTTGAATCCTGAGTGGAGAGGAGGAATCACAGTTGAATGCACAGAAGAGAGAAATAAACCTCAATTGTTAAAATAGCCACAAAAATCCCATACCTAACATCATATATAGTGTTCTAACTGGAAGATGAAATTTCCATGCAGAAGCTCATGTCTTGAATGTATAATCCCAGATAATTGCACTATATGGAGAGATGCTAGAAACATTAGGTTGTGGGGCATTAGATGAAGGAGTATGTCACTAGTTATGAATCTGTAGATACATCTTCTCCCTGACACTTTCCTTTCTCTTTGCTTCCTTTTTCCATGAGAGGAGGAACATTCTCAGATGCATGTCCCCATGCCATGATGTTCTGCTGTATGGGGCAAGTGATCACGAATTAAACCCTCTGAAACTGTGAGCCAGAATAAACCTTTGATTTTTAATTTGCTAATGTCATGTATTCCATCATTGTGATATCAATAACTGATACACTTGGCAAAAATGAAGCAAGTATTTTCTGCTTATTTGAGGAACCTGGTAAATATTCATTCTCTTATGATTTCTATTCAATATTATGCTGGAAGTCCAAGCTTATATACTTTGTAAACAAAAAGAAACATACATCATGTACACACATTGAAATGGTGAAAATAAAAGGTCACCTCTATATAAAGATGAAATTATTGATGACATGGAAAAAAATGTAAGAATTTAATAACAATAACCAAAAGTAACTAATAACAGGATTATTAATGCAAGATCACAGGATGCAAGGTTAACATACATACAAGTTAGACACTTTCCCAAATGTCAAAAAATACAAAAGAATTAAATATATATATAATTTATATCTGTTTTCTGCATAATGAAATATTTAGTAGAAGTATTTTAAATATGTATAGAACTACTAAGAAAGCTATAAAAAATAATGATAATATTTAAAGTACCAAATATAGGAGGATAATTTGTGTTTATTCATTAAAACAATTTCATGGTGGTACAAATTCTTATAAAAATTATTTGTATATTTAATGCAATCTCAATAAAAATAAATGAAAGTTTTTCTTTCATATTGAAAACCTGACTATAAAATGTTTATGTGATTTCTTGGCAAGGGCCAGTAAACTAGCACGATGTCAAATTAAAACAAGGTCAGGGGACTCACATTATCTGAATTCAAGGCTTCTTTCAGACCATGTTTAAGATAGAACGGGAATAGTACATAGAATAATGGTAAAGACTCAAGAGTATAGTAACAAACCTATATAAATTTTGCAGAATGTTCTTAGAAGCAATTCAATGACAACAGTTGTGACACGAAAACTGGAAATTTATATAGAGCAAACATTTGACTATATTACAATTGCATAAAATAACTGAGGAATTGGGGAATAAAAGTTCCTAATTCACATAATTTGGAATGTGTAGCATCTGTAAGACGAAAGGTCAAATAAGCTTTATTTAGCATCTATTCTACTTTAAAAAAAAGTTTCTTATGAATGTCTTAGTCAATATTTATGATATTACTCATGCATATATTGGTAGTAAAACACTTAATTAAAGACAGCACATGGTGAGAGCCTTCTCACTGGTGGAGCATGAATTTATAGATTATCAAAAAGAAAACATCAAAGTGATCCATGTGATAATTGATTATAACTTAGATTAACAGAAATACATGTATTTATAAACATAAATAATCATAAAGTTACATATATTTGGTATTGATATTACATATAAATACATATGTATATGCTTATGTGTGTATCTATCTCCTTGTTCTGTCCACTGAGAAGCACTGACACACCAATAACAACAATCACTCCTGGTACCCCAATGCTAGATACTGATTTCTAATACTGTTCACCAACATGTCATTCTAGAATGAAATTATAAAATATACAGGACAAGCATTATGCAATACCTGAAGGGAAGGAAGCAATAGCAAATAAGTGATAACACAGTGAAGTATGTCAAGGGACAGAAAAGACTACTAAAGGGGCTTCTGATGACTAAGCTGGGAAACTTCACAAAATAAATTAATATTAGGTTAAAGCTCAAGGTATAAAATATCCTTAAGCACAGGACGGGAGAGATTGCTCAGTGGTTATGAGCACTGACTTATCTTACAGAAGACTTGGGTTCTATTCCCAGCACCCACATGGTGGCTCACACTCTTCCGTAACTCCAGTTCTAAGGGAATCCAAAGCTGCCTTCTGACTCTGTGGGCACTGCACGATGCAGGTATACTTACACACATGCACTGATACACATAAAATAAAAATAATAAATAAAATATTTTTAAAATATCATTAAGCATATATGGATGAATATGTGAATGAATAAATCAAGAAATGGGGGAAAAGATATGTCCCTTAGACATAATCATTAAAAATAACTTGTGTACCTACTTTACTCTGAGAGAGGTAAAAGCATTACTCCCTAGCCTGCAAACATGGAGCAAATTCTATGCAGTATCTAAATATGAAAGAATAAAACACCACGAAATTACTGATAAACACCACTTGGTCACCATAAGTAAGCTTAAGTTGTACTGATAATATATATTCTTGATAAAATGAGTGTGATTGGTGCTTTACCCCTGTGGTTTTTCTTTCTTTTGCTTATTTTGCTTGTGACTCTGTGTGTGGTGTGAGTGCATGGGTATTTGCATGTTTGTATGTGTGTTGCAGTTTCCAGGTGTGTGTGTGTGTGTGTGTGTGTGTGTGTGTGTATGTATGAAAGAGGAGGGCTGAGGCTGACATCGAGTCTTCCACCTTATTCACTGAGGCACAATCTCTCAGTTGAACCTAGAGTGCACCAATATGGCTGGTCTGGCTAGTCAGCTTCCTTCAGGTTCCTCTGTCTCTGCCTTCAGGAGCTGGGATTATTATAGGTGAGTCAGCACACCCACCTGGGATTTATATGAGTGCTGCAGATCCAAATTCAGGTCTTAACAGTTGTGTAGTAAACACTTTGCCCACCAAGTCTCCAGCCCAGATCTTCGTCTCTAAGCATAGTACCCGACTCTCACCTCAGAGCAAGCATTAATTGAATCCCAGGCTGATATGCATTTTACAAAATACATGATTACTTCCTAATCCTCAAAATCTGAGAAACTAATGACCACAGCAGTCAGACAAGACATGATTTCTTAGTAAAATATGGCACATTTGATGAAATTAAGAAAGAGAGAAAGAAAATCTCATTAAACACAGTTTAAAAAAGCAACAGCACAACAAAATCAGTTCATTGTAACAATACACTATGATAGTCAAAAATTACCAATACCTGGAAAAACAGAGTCCATAATATATGTTAACTCTCCATAACAATAATAATATAAATATAAAATTGTTCCATGTAATAAGCCTGTTTTCTCTTAAAACTTTGTCTATAGTTCAGAGACAAAGAAATGAGAAATTTGAAGCCTAAGACACATTTAATAAGTTGAATAATTTTTGACATGAAAGCTGTTTGGCTAGGAATGAGGTTAATCTTCAGGAAGGAAGGGACAGCAGACCTCATTAATAAGCAGCAAGAAAATAGAGACCTCGATCGTTCAGACTGATAGAAAATCGAGTCTTCCATCAATAAGAATGAGTTTCAAAGAAATTATTTCATCTATGATATTCACTCAAATAAATTTTCATTCTGTTTAACTGCTTGATATCAGATTCTCACCATGAATGTTTACCCCATTGATACTGAGCCTGAACTTCAGACTTATAGAATGCTGAACTAAAAATAGATGTTGTATTAAGCCATTTAGTCTGTGACAATTGTTTATGCAGAAGTTGAATAACAGTGCACTAAGCTGAAACACACTCATCTTCCAGCCCCTTCTGGACTGGGCTGAACTTCCCACACTGATGTGTGTGAGGGACAGTTGGCATAAACTCAACTCTGGTCATTGCCCACTCTTTCAGGTCTGGCCTCTTGCTTTGAAGCAGGCTGTTCTCCCTATGTGGATAATTAACCAGGACAGGCTATGCCCTTGCAAGGGGCTGTCCACATTTGGGTTTGAGGGGATTAGAGTGATGCAAGAACTTTAGAAATCCCATGTCACAAGAGCCATGAGTCATTTTGTTTTTTCTTTCCAGAGACACAGCTGTAGTAACATCATTGATTTTATCTGCCTTCTTATCATTAAGATTTTCATATTTTCACTTTAGATTGTTTTTGAACTAGACAGGCTGATACAGAACACCTTTAAAAATTTTAATGAACCTTCTCAAACTTCACCTTTCTTTGAATCAAAGAAGCATAGGAAAAGGAAAACTTTTTTGAAGGAAAGAATTATTCTCATTGGAACTACAAAGGAAAGTGGGGTCAGGTTATAGAAAATTATGAATAACAGTGTGAAACATTTGATTTAATGAAATTTAAACATTCTTCTTGAACAGGGGCATGACACTTTGAGAATAGAGTTTCAAACCTAGTAATCTGACAGTGCTTTGTGTTCTGTGGGGGGCTGGAGTGCGTGGAAGCAATTATGCCTATGCAAATAGAAAATGATTTACCTTTGAGCGTCATATAAAAACGGATCTTGGCTCAAACCAGATCTTGCTTAACAGTCAAGAAGAAAGAACGGCATGAAACATAAAACTGACTCCTTAAAGGCTTGAAACAGACATATGTGCTTATGAAAGCTGAATTTTTGCCAACTAGCTTATAAAGAATAAAATGTCATCTCACTCCTCAGCAATTGCAGCTGGGTTTTCCTTTCCATTCGTGGAGCAAATGATTTTCAAAGAACTTTTCATAATAGTCAAGTTGCTAAAATACAGCATCTAAGTATCATTTAAAAGCTTTGCATTATTAAATATTGTGGTACTCTAATCCTACCCAAAGAGTACCTTTATCTAGAGTATCTGCCCTTTCACAAGTGAGGTGTGAAAGTTTGCTCATTATAAACAATGCCAGTTTTTAGTCAATCTAAACCATGAAACTCCATTGTGAAATCACGAACCCTGGCACTTACATTCTAATAAGGAAAACGCCCTTTAATCGTTGTCTTACTCAATTAAGACAAGTTAGATGCCACTTGAAATTTGGATATTCCCTTGGGGTATTGTCACTTGTATGCACCAGAAGTGAAAACCCAAATCTCACCTAACTGGAGCAACAGTTCCGGTCTCACCTGGATTCAAAACAGATAGTGGGTTGAAGTGGATGTGCCGGGAACTAAAACAGTTTCTGGTTCTAACTCCACGCCACAACTAAGCCAGAAGTTTCACCGCTTGCTCTGTGCCCACTACAAGGCTGTAAGAGCCTGGGCCATACAACGCTGCCTGCTGGCTTGTAGGCTGGCCCTGTGAGAAGCAAGTTTTCAAAGTTTACTTGATGGAGAATAGGAACTAGTTCTAAATTAGACAGTAGACAGGGAAGGAGGGCCCCAACAGCTAGGAAGCCCCAGCCTAGATTTAAGTGCGTTCCATTTACCATGACTTGTATTAAAGATGGACTACTTCTGAGCTCGTGTTCAAAGCTGGCCCTTTTGGTGTGGTTCCCCTGAAGCTCCCAAGGCCGATTTCCTCAGATGGAAATTTCATGCCCACCCTCGCTCTACCCAGTCAGGTTCCGGCTTCCACATGAGCGAACCAACCAGCAACATGCATCTCGCCCAGGCCAGTTTAAAGAAGGAAAGCGGAGCCAAGTCCCGTCACCCCTCCTTCCATATAGAATGTAAAAGCCCAGACTCTCCTGGGGCATAGATGGCACTCCAGCCCTGGAGCTCCTCTCCTTGTGGTGAGTGTGCTTCTTTGCTGTGCAGAGCGTGGCGAGCTTCAGAAACCATTAGAAGAGTATTTTACCAAACGCATTTACAACCAGTAGCTCGGTCGAGCTGTCACAAACATTAGGCAGCATAGTCTATATAAAGCGTATGTTTTATAGGTGGAAACATAACCTAAAATAGGAAACATTCTCTTTCGTTGTCAGTAAGTGCACCGCAGAGTTCAATTCTAATATCTCCCATGAACACTCATATTCATATTTTAAGTTTGACAAACGTAGGTTTTTACAGTGGGTAGGCATCATTTTCCAGAATACAAAGCTACTGTGCTGTAGAGTTAGAATTCAGAACCTTTGCTTTTTTGCCTACAAAGCTCTGTTCTACAGTTAATCCTTTTTTTTTTTTAAATAAAGAGCAAGCTGAGAAGGCATAAAACAGTTTGCAAGACTCCTTCAAACTCTTATGGCTTCCAGTTCACTTCCAAGGCAATGTACACGTTTATATATAACCATGTGTGAAACATCTATGTCATTTTTTTTTTCTAGGAAGTTGAGTAGGTGGCGTGTATTTCAAAAGCTCATCTCTTCCAAATGAGAGCTATAATATATATTTAAAGATGATGTCAGCTTTTCTAAATATATTTTTCAACTGTGCTGGGAAAAATATAAACTGCAACACTGTAATAATCAACATATAAATAGCTCCACGTCCTTGCCATGCAAATTTGGATAATTATATTATGGAAGAGGCTATCAGGAGGGGCCTTCTGTTACCGCTCTCTGCTAACCAGTGAGCAGCTGGGATGGATGACATTTTTATTTAAAGCCAGTTTGGAAAGGCTTTTGTCCCGTGGAGATAAGCGAACGTCTCAAACTAAAACAACCCAAACCTGCCAATATTTGATTGGTTTGAATTCATAATGGTGGCATTAAATGCTTGGTTTTCTCACAGTTTGAGAGAAAAACTGCACTGCTTTCCATTGCCCTTTGACTGTTGACAAATGGAAATTTTAGTTCTCTTTTGCATGTAATGGGTATTTTCTTCATGACTTCCATCCCTGCAGGGCTCAGGGTGCCCAGCCCTTCAACCCCAAGGTAGATAATGATGTCGAATGCTTATCATCACACATGGACCCTTGTGTCTCTTGATTGCCTATCCTGTGGTGGTTCCATTACATCACCTCTCTTCTGGGCATGACCATGTGATCTGACATACCCAACAGGACTTTAGAAAATTCAATACAAGAGACTTGAAATGTGCATGCCATTGAGCCTTTACTTTTACTGTGCTTGATAACTTGAGACTGCAGCATGCGGTTTTCCACACAGAGGAGAGCTGAGGGTCCATGGTAATAAAAATCAAAAGCCTCCTATCAACTGGATATTTTTTATGCACTGAAATTTAATTGAGAACTAAATAAGCCTCCATATTTTTTCAACTAAATTATTGAATTTGTAAGAACGAACTTGCAGTGTCCCTGTGCATATTTTAAATATCATATATAATGGAGTGGCCCAGAAAAATAAGTAGGAGCTAAAATATGAATTAGGTATTGGTCTAAGCACTAAATCCTCCTCACACTGACACAGATTGAGCCCTAATTTTATGTTCTTGTTCTTGAAAAGAAGGATCTTTTCTTCCAATAGTTCCTAATTTTGACCACTAGTTGTGGAGTTTTTCAAAAGGACTGTGTGATTCTACTTTGACAAATTCATTTTCATCGTAGAAGCTTAGAGGACGTTTCAAACCACAGTCCTGAATTTCTGGCAGTAAAATGAACAGCATTAAAAACAAACAACAAAACCAGAATTAAGTAGCAGTGAGTCTCATTAAGTTAGCTGCTCAAACTCAGTCTTGAATTTTGAGGCCAAATGAATATCTGAAGAGCTCCTTAGAAAATATTTATTTTGCTGAAGCTATGTACATGTATTCCTGAGTTTGAGGATGAATGGAAGTATACTATCATTTTACTCCTCTCCAAGTTGTCAGGATTTATTTGGCAAGATATGCACATACAAACACAACTATCCAATAAAACACATTATATGGTATGCTCTCACAGAGAATCCATGTTTCCACACAAGAACAGAAGTAATGAAGACTAAAACTTAAAGTAAGATATCTGGGAGATAATCAGGAGTTTACAGTATGGGGTAGGTTTCCTTTAGCAGATGAAGCAGAATTCTAATTTTATTTTCAAAAGATCTAAAGCAAACTGGCTCAAAAACAAAGAAGAGCATAAATAGAATCAGCATTTTAGGGAAGTTTTACACATCCACAATTTCAAGAAAACCAGCACTTCCTACCTCTCAGCACACTGCACTTCTTCTTTGTTGACTTTATTCATGCTCAAGTAAAATGGCTGTCAGACACAGACTTAAGCCTCATTCTAAGTTTATAACAAGCATGTGACAGTTCATAAAAAAATCAAATAAAACACTCTTAGACTCTCATTAACCAAAATTTAGGTCAAACCCATGAAACAGTTACCCAAAACGAGAATGGGGTCAGTCCATCCACACCCAGAGTCAGACTGGGGAAGGAGCAAGTTCTTATCAGAAGAAGGAGAGCAGAATGTTGCCATCAATTCTGAGAAGACTCTTAATTCTGACAGAGGTGGATGAGCATTTTGAAGGACTTACTGGGAAGATGAGTTGAGGTTTAGGGAGTGGGAAGGACTTTCTATGCTAGCTCAATAGGCTGACACTTTCACTGACAAACAAGCAGGTTTTTGTTGACTTTCATTCATCAGGTAGAGCCACATCAAAGAAACTGAGGCAGACATGTTGATGGCTCTGACCTTGTTTCTATGAGGAAGAAATGGATTTAGTGAATCATTAGCTATGCTGCTTATTCTGTGCAGTACGTTTCAGTAGCATATTTCTTTTATTTCTCCAAATAAATGTCAATCCCTGAAGTCCTTTCAATGTAGTTGTTATCATACCTACTCAGTTATGCATTTGGATCACTTACAGAATGAAGGAATGAGATGGAACCTGGTACAGCCTGGCTTGAAGCAGACAAATATGAGTGAATTCATCCAACAACATGTTTTAGGGGAGAAAATATTGTGCTTTTACTTCTAAACTAGAAAAATCCAGAATTTGAATATGTCACATATTTCTGGAGTCTAAGGAATGGAGATACCCAAAGCTACTGATGAGGCAGAATTCAGAAAGTACAAACCAAGTACAGCTTCCATCAGAACTGAAGAAATAGGGAACTAGAAGCAGATAATATTTCCACAGGCAACCTGGAAGCAAGCAATCAGTGCCCCCAGAAGACACAGACATGGAAGTCTCAACCAAATGAAGAAGGCTGGACAGAACTGAAAGCACGGACGTACACAACAGAGAAGTTTTCAAAATGAGTATGCAGAAAACAACCTCCTGCTATGTGGTTGTTTGGGGTTTTTCTTTTAGCTTGTGATAGTTTGGGGTTTGAAGTCACAAGTGCCACAAATTTATGACTATGGAATCAGCTGAGTTCATCTGAGAAGGAAGGACAGGACAGGACTGTGAGAATGCTCTACCCAGAGTCCCCATTGACTCCTTTCTGCATATGAGACATACACCCACAGTGTTCTGGCTAGTGTCTAATGGTTCCCCAAACATCAACATGGCTCTTATATTCCCTAGGAAGGCTCCTATGCCTAACTCTAGTTCATTTTTAAGAGTTTCTATGGAAAAACATTTATTTCCAATCATAATTCATTTACTTTTTATCTGGCAGTTTGTAGATAGCAAGGACAGTGGTTCAAACATCATTGTATCTTCAGAACCTAGAGCAGCACCCAATCAGTATATCTTTTGTGATTTCTTTTTCATTCAAAAAAAAAATCAAAGAACTTAAGCAGCAACAATACCACATTGATGTGTATTTGTGAAATGATCAGAGAAAGACAAGAATGCATTTGTGTTTCATCCTCTTCCTGTGCCAAGTGAATATCTTTGGAATTTTAGACATGTATTTCAGAATATTTTAATTAAATAGATATTTATAAGGAAAATTGGAGCATGAACCTAAGGAAACAAAGGTTTTCAGGCCTCTGAGAACTTGCTCATATGAACTTACAACAATGGTGACAACATGCACAAGGCCCGTGCTGCACAGAGCAAGGGAAATGGGCAACTGATTACTGTGGAGTGGGGGTGAGGAGATGTTCTTTAGGAGAGAGTCTCTAGATAGACTGTTTAGACTTGCCCTGAGGGACATGTGGGTACAATGTTTGACAGGATAGAACTTAACATATATAACAGAATGCATGAAATCTGACGTGCATGGTGGAGGGGGTTGAGGGACCAATAGGCGAGGGGAGTCTAAGTTTGATTAAGATCTGTTATAAGAAATGCACAAAAACTCAATAAAAATACATTATAAAATTTAAAAAGAAAAAGAAAATTGGTGTCCAAATGTAAATGGTGTGTCAATAGCTAAGTCATTTTGTAATTTGGAGATACTTTCTACATAAGATGATAAATTCAAGCATCATGTCATTCATGCTTGGAATCAAAATGCTGAGAAATCAGATTTATACATCATCAAACAGAGTGCTTCAGCTCATATAGAAGTTAAGAGGATTCATGTGTGGTCTAGATTTCTGCAAAACTGAAATGTACTTCAGGACGCTTCCCTGGTCATAATTAGGCACTCGAATATACTATTTTAAAATATTAAACACTACACAATAAATTACTGAAGAGCTAGACTTTTATTTCAACAGCTGTCTGTAATTTCTAAGCATTTTAGTCTTCATAAGAAGTTTTCAAATTTCCACTTTCATTTGTGCACACTACTGTCATGGTCCTTAGATTTAGCTTGAGCTCGTATATGTGTTTCTCTTTCAATTTTCATTTATTTATTTTTATTTCATGTGTATGAGTGCTTTGCTTGCTTGTATATAAGTGTATTTGTGTCATGCAATGTCCATGGATGTCAGAAGCATGCACAGGATCCCCTGGTATTGGGATTACATTCACTGGCTATCATGTGGATGTTGGGAATCAAACCCAGGTTCTCTGCTAGAGCAGCCAGTGCTGTTAACACTGAACCACATCTCCAGCCCCTGTTTTTGTTTTGTTTTGTTTTTTAATCCCAGAACATTTGACTCAGATTGCTTGAAAGAGATTATAGCTTGGGTTATTGTTGTCTGTTTCTATTTCTTTTGTTTCAATTTCTTATTCTGTTCTCTTGTATTTATCAAATCTTTCAAATAATGTGAATACATTGGCTGAGCTTGTAATAATGATCCAGAGATATTGACTAGAAAGAAACAGTGTGTGAGTTAGAGAATAAATTAACAGGTGAATGGTGTGTCTCTCTAAAAAATACTTATTTTTTCTATCACTTACTCTAGGTATTTAGGGATCATCCCCCCTCCGATGTCTGCCAACTCTGGCATAGACTTGCTGTAAAAATGTCCAGCTGAGACTGCTCAGTTCATAAGTCCAGAAGGGAAGAAAACAGGGTCAAGAAGCAGTGAGAGAGGGGCCCACAGTAGATTGTTAGTAAGGTCTGCGTCCTCACATATAATAGAGAAAAGCAGTCCACAGGAGACAGCAGGTTCTTGCTTCAGCCAATTTAGTTTCCAGTTAATAAAGTCAGTGGTCATAAAGGAAATTATTCTCTAGTTAAACTGGTTTGGTGCAAATGGTAAGGCTAGTTGGGTGAGCTCCTTGTTAATTGGAATGGCCTGGAACCTTGGCACCAAAACAGAATATAGGCAGTAATAAAGGAGACATGTCTAAGTTGATGTTTAAAACAAAAAGCTTGGCACTAAAACAAAGAGAAATTACTATCCGTATTTTAAAGGTGTTCTAGAATTTAAGACATGGCAATAATAAGACCTCTGTGCTTGGTACCTCCTCTTCTGTGGAGCTGTCACTTGGAAGTGTCAGTGTGAGGGGATATTTCTGCCTTAGGCTCAGCTTCACTGGGTGTCACTACTGTGCATGGCACTTGATGGTGCTCCAACTAGGAGGTAAGCATTGTGACTGTAATGGTCCTATCCAAGTTGGAGCTGCTTAATGTTGGCAGGCTCTGGGTTTTCACAATTGGCTTTCCCTTTTAGAATAGTACTGAAGCTGACCTCTGAACTCAGCTTCTAAACTCTCACTCTACTCATAACTCCCCCTGGTGGAGGTGCTTTGACTGTGCCTTCTCCTTCAAGGAGATAAACCAAGGAGCCTTGTCCAGTCACTGCCATTCGGTCTGGAATATGTCAGGAGGATCTTCAACACCTGTTTTGCCCTTCTTTCATTGACCGAGGTTCCATCTTAGACTTGCTCCTTCCATTCTCTTTCCAGGCTTTCTATCTTTTTGTCTTCACCCATTTCCAAACAGTGAGTGGCAGCTTTCTTTTTAATCAATCTGCCTGATTTTATCCAGATTTATGTACTCACGTCAATTCATTTTTTAATAAACAGTACTTTTCTCTGGCCAAAAGTATCTTTGGAACCTGTCAGGTGAGTGATACCAAGTTCACTTAGGCTATTGTCAAATTGTCAACCACTGACCCTACCTCCTTTTGGTTAGTATTATATGACACTTGGAAGGTACACATATGAATTGGGGCGGGGGGCAAAATAAATAGACTATGAAGAGATATAGAACAGACAATAAGAGAACATCTATTTAGGAGTCAATCCAGAGTATAATAAAATTTCCAGGAGACTCTGACAAGGATCTGAAAAGATAGAAAAGTGGTTCTACAGTGACAGGAGAGGAACGTTTGGGCAAGGTGCCCAGTATGGACTAGGACATGGAGGAGATAGCAGGCAGAGTTCTACAGGCAGGTGTAGGCTAAACCTCATAACTCCATGTTGGGAATGAGTGAATGAGACACAGGAGAAGGTCAGATCATGAAGGCTCCTGTCATACTATTCTCATTTCATTTCTGTTGTCTGACCAAAAGGAAAATAGAGGAGGAAAGGGTTTATATCTGACTACAATTCCAAGTCACAGTTCATCAAGTGGGGAGCTCATGATGGCAGGACCTCGCGGCAGCTAGTCACACCCCATCTAGAGTAAGAAGGGAAGAGAACTGAATGCACAAATACTGCTGATTCTAACCTCATCCAGCTTTCTCCTGTCTTACAGCATTCAGGCCTTTTTGCAATGGGCTAGATCATCTTGTGTCAATTAATGATCAAGACAATCCCCACACTGGTCAATCTGATCTGAAAAATTCTTCAATTGAAATTTTCTTCCCAGGTGATTCTAACTAGGGACAAGTTGATATTTAAAACTAATTGTCACACAGGTTAAAGAGGAGGACTTTTAACATTACCAAGGCCAACTCTTATCAAATAAAACTCAACTTTCATAGCATATCCACTCTCAGGATGGAAGACAAGTAGGCTAAATTAATTTATGTAAAGATGATATGCAAAAGCACAGACTAATCATGCCATTTTAGATAAAGAATGATTTACAGTATGGTTTTGTACTTAGAAAAATAAAATTTATGTTAGGTCATAAAATTAGTTTGTATTTCTTTGAAAACAAAATTGACAAATGAGACTCTCAGTGTCTCAGAGTCTATTGCATGATCCTTTCTAGTAAGAGGAAATCACAGTTACTAGGCAAAGGTTGCAGGCACACCCTTTCCCCCTCTACTTGGGGGAGGTGATTTGCTGCAGGTCCAGATGTAGGAGTCAGATTCCACGACACATTGTAGTCACAGGTGTTCTGTGTGTGCCAATGTGGGTATTCCGATTGCAAGGCTGACTATGGTCATAATGTCAAGGGATCAATGACTAAAAACAAAGACTAGATGTATCAACAGATAAATACGGACATCACAGATATAAAGAATAACTGAGTAGAGATGGACAGGTTAATGGGGAAATATATCACTTTTGCTGTACTTTCTTTTACAGATTTTTTCATATTTATACAACCTACTTAACTCCCTTATATTTAGAGAACAGAAACATTAAATTCCTATACCTTTTTAGATACTTCAGAGAATGAGAAAAATAAAATCTACTTGGATCTTAGGGTTTATTTTGTGTACCATACAGTTGTATCACCTTGCAGATAGACTTGCTAGGAAGTCATGTATTCATTCATCCTGTAATTTATCTGCTCACTAAACTTGGAAGATGGCTAGGCCCAGAAATGCCATCTTACCTTTAGAGGATAGAATTCTCCTAATACCACATACCCAGAGGTATGTGGGAAGATGTGATTCCTCAGTGGTGGTTCTGAGGAATCAATTATGGACTCTCTAACTGATCAGTCAACAATATGAATTGAATGTACTGGGTTAGGTTCGGGTGATAAAAATGGATCAGATATGGTTATGGATATTTAGGTGCCTACTGATCTCATTTAGTAATAGACATTAAAAGAATTCAGAGTTTCATATTGACCTTCCCATTAATTATTTCACATTCTCAAAAAAAGTTTTATCTAGGAAAGCTGTGCATTTTATAATTTGGTAATGAATAAGAGAAGAACTCAGAAACTTCAAACAGGGGAGAAAATATATTTCAAAGTTACTGGGTCATTTCTTTCTATTTCTTACAATAGAATGCTAATTTCTGTCTTTGCAATAGAATGAGTCCGTCATTATAGCCATTTTTTTATTCTGTTACTCACACAGGGCATTATGAACTCTGAGAAAGCAGTAAGACAGTGATGCTTAGTTAAACTAACAATAACAGTGATGCTTAGTTACAACTGAGATGAGTATTATTCATAAACAGGGAGAAAGGCAGACCATGTGTGTTTGATGTTATACCCATGCTTCAGTCTGCACTCATCTCAGAAAGTTCCTTTGATTATTTACTTACTGTAATACAGTGGAATTTTATTTATTTATTTTTATTTTATGTGTAGGAGTGTATTGACCACACGTGGGTAAGTGCACCTGTGTCGTGCTGTGCAGGTAGAAGTCAGAAAAGGGCATCAGATTACCTGGATCTGGAGTTATGGACAGTTATTAGACATGATATGGATTACTGGGAATTGAACCCAGGTTCTCTGGAAGAACAGCGGGTGCTATGAACCACAGAGCCATCTCTCCAGTCCCCATTTACTTTAATACAATTGAAATAATTAACAATTATAGCAGACTCTACATTAATATTTCAAACTGCACATAACTATTGTTTAGTGGTGTTTATAAGCATATGTATGCCTAAAAAAATCATGCTATTTGATTAGAACTGTGTGGATTACCTTAACCGATTAGCTAATTTGAATTAGAATATTTGGTAGTTGAAAACCATAAATATATGTCTTCAGCATACTAGAAGACACAGTAGAACTGAGTGTGTTGCATTTCTATATTTAAACATTATTATACATATCAAGCATTATCATTCAGCCCACCTCCTGTGGACTAGAGATGGCTTAGTTGTATTGTGCCTTCTTGGCATTGATTTGATCCTGGATTTGATCCTTAACACTGAAAATAAATAAATAAGTAAATAAAAACAAAAGCTCTGCTGACTCCAAAATGTATATGCAATCATCTCTTCTCTGCTTAATCCTTGTCCAATTTGACTTAGACTAGTCATTTGCTAATACATACCAATTAGCTTGTTAGATTGAATAGTTGCCTTGGGTTATTAATTCCTTCTATTAAGAATTTCAGAAATCAGTGCACTAATAGACAAATGGTAATGAAGCGTGAGTGGTCCACAGTGAATTGTGGACAGATGCTTATCCTACTGCCACATAGCAATAAACCTAACAGACTAATCACAAGTTCTTAGAAAGAGAAAAAAAAAAAGACACATTTCTGCAGCCACAGAGCACAAGACCGTGGAAGAACAAACCTTAAAGCTCTCATGTCCCTCCATTGTCCTGTTCTGGTAGGACTACTTTTCACTCTCTGGACTGATAATGTCAGAAACTCACGTCTTCGGCCTCTCTTACAGCTGCAGGGTGGGATATCAACCAAACACGGTCAATAAATTCCAAGAGGACAAATGGAGGATTTCTCTGAATTGTTTGTTTCTGATTCAAATGAGATCTAAGAACACAAACTTCTCTTCCTGCCCTATGACGGCACTGAGTAAGGCTAGAAAAGCTAATTGCAGCAGCTATCAGGAGGAGACTAAGAAGACTACCTCAGCTTATACGCAGAACGTCAAAGAGTTGGAAAAAAAGAGCCAAAGATTCTGGTGATTTCTTTGAATTTTCATGTAATCTATTTATAGTAGACATATTTTTAAGTTTCTTGATAGACTTTATAGAGATATCATTATTTACCCTTGCCAGACTTTAGGCATGCAGTATCTTTGTACTCATAAATACCCCGACTGATAGCTAGTTTAATTCTTGATCTTTGAATCTTTAAGTGAATCAATCTCCATGAACCTCAGATAAGCCTATTTTTATTTATCTTGTCTTTTATTGTCATTTTAAAAATGTCCTCCCTACCCCCTTCACCTGTGTTTCTATTCCTTGTAGACAGAATGATTTTTATATGGACTTTGTATTTCTAAAGTTAGGAAGTTTACTAGAAGTTGGAAGGAATGCAATTGTGCCAGGGTTACAGGTCAGGCACATGGGCCTTTCTGGCTGTATAGCATATGTTATTTCAATTTAGAGGAAAAATAGAGATATCATTCATGCACGGCCTATTCATTTCTACATAAGAAACACTACAATGCCCATTTTAATAATAACTTCAATACACATGGTGGCATCATTTATCATTTAACCCACCATAAAACTGCAGCATAATACTCAATGGAAAAGGGTTCAAGTGTTCAAAGAATGAGATCAGAATGGAACTTGAATATATTCAATCAGGATTTGAACTTGTTTGCAGGGAAGTCACTTAATGCTTATCCATTCAAATCTATCTAAAAGGAATTGTCTTTCCCCAAAGCCCCTCTATTATGATGCTACAGTCTCCAGGTTGCCAAATCCTTCCTCTAAAGAGCACAGTGCTTAGAAAAATCTGCCAGATAAATAAGTTCTCACAGGCCTGGAGAGAGATTAAGGGGTGCTATGTGTAGTTACTTCCAAAGATGCCATTGCTTCTCCTGCTTCACTGCTGTTGTGAAGTTGACAATCCTGGAAATGCATTGAGCTTGGAAGCAGGGAGTTTTCAAAGTGACAGGCTTAAAAAATACAATTCACCTTATGCCCTTCCATTGCCAGCTGCAGAATGCTGTGTCTCCTGGAATCTAGTGTGTAACTCTGAATGTTCTCTAATACCTT
Organism: Eospalax fontanierii; assembly: GCA_035773235.1. Classification (NCBI taxonomy): domain Eukaryota; kingdom Metazoa; phylum Chordata; class Mammalia; order Rodentia; family Spalacidae; genus Eospalax; species Eospalax fontanierii. The sequence goes on from CM069533.1 coordinate 72,277,052, forward strand.
TAAACAAATAAGCTAAGCTCTCCTGGGCTACAGGTTCCTATTGTCTTCCCAGTCCAAATTTCCCTTTTAAATGCAGATAATTAAAGGTGGGTATTAGATGAGGGTGTTCAAGGTTTAGAGAATAGTTTTTAAAAATGATGTGTAGCTCTCAGCTCTCTACTCTAGCCTTAGACAAATTCAGAGAAATAATTAAAAGCAAATGCAAACTGGTTCCCACATTTCTTCCTATCTAAACTGTTGCTAAGAAAGACAGGAAATCAAGTGCATGAAATACACGGGAAGCAAAAGATGTCTTGAAGTTTTATCAATGTCTTAGTTTAGAATAACTGGGAAGCTCGGTGTGACAGGAAGGGCGGGAACAGGGAAAGGTGATATTTCACCCTGCCTCTGCTCATACAAGGTTTTAAGGCACTCGTGACTTCCTTCATGATGCCCTTGTGTGGGAAAATGTCCTCTCTGATACAATTACCGCCACGTGATTTCCTCTGCCTTTGTTAGCAGTAACATAGGTCAGAAGAAATTCTGGAATGAATTGGAGTTCACTCTTAATTGTCCTCCTGAATTTTGAAGAACACTATGATTAGAGTGTTAACCAGGGAGATATGAAGTATATAATCATTAGTAACTCATGGATCCTGTCATTTTACTTGATAACTTTCAAGTATTTTGAAAGAAAAGACAGAAGTTGCACCAGGAAACATCGTGGTTTTGAAAGCTAGCTTGAAATGGTTCATCAGTAGTCTTATGGGTGCCACGGTTATGTGTCCAAACTCACAGTTTTCCCATCTAAAAACAATAATGATATCAATATCAAAATTTGATAGAAAACTGCACAGTCATCATGTATAAAATGATATCTCTTAAATGATAAATGTCTAACAAGCACTGTATCCAAAACTCATTTGGGCATAATTAGCAATCTTTTCCTTTAAAATTTTTTACTGAATTTTTGTGTATTTTATCCATAGCTTCTCCATCAATTTAATCACATTTCTACCCCCTTCTTCACTGGCACCCTCACACAGACCCCACCTCCCCAAAATCCGTACACTCTGCCATTTGTGTTAAGCCCTACTGCGTCAAGATAGTGTCCTCAGATGTTCTTCAGTGCAAGTTCATCTACTGAGGTCTGGTCACCCCATCCAGAGTCCCTTGCTTTAAGCAGATTAGCATGCCCTTACTCAATAGTGATCAGCTGCCAATGTCTCTTCACTAAGTGTGGGATATGCTGCCCACTTCAGGTTTTTTCTGCTGGAGTTTGCGTGGGTCTTGAGCACGATCAATACCATTGTTATACGTTCATATGAGCAGCATCCCAGGAACTTGCAGGATTCTGTTTCCCTGTGCTCACACACCTCCTCCCTGGCTCTCACGGTCTTTCCACACCCTCTTCCACAATGACTCCTAGCCTTGGGTAAGTGAAGCTTAATATAGGAGTCCTGTCCAGGGACCTACATTCTGAAGACTCCTAATCTACATGATTTGGCCATTTGTGACCCTTTGTGTACCTGGCCTTCTGCTGCATGAGGGAGTTGAGAGATCAATTAATGTTCTTTTTACCCCTTCCTCCAGTTGCATGAGCCTTACATGTAGAGGTTGCATTACAGATGTACCACTTAGGTATGGACATTTCACAGACAATGTCTGTGTGAAACCATTTGTGGTACTCTGTAGTAGTCTCTGTCTGTTGCAAAGAAGCTTCTTTGATGAGTGGTAAATAAGACATTTGGCTGTAAATATAAGAATACATATTTTGCACTTAGTAAGAAGTTATATTAGTCTAGGGGTATGACAGACTTGGCAATTTCTCTAAGATATGACCTCCTCAGCTATGTGTATTTGGCTCTGATTATAGTACCACACGTGAGTTTCCTCCCAGTAAGTGGGCTGTAAGTCCAATTAGGTAGCTATTGATTGCCCCCAAGATAAAAATGCCACTACTGCAGTGTGGTTTACTGTGCTGGTTGTTTCATCTCACCCCAGTCAGATTGACTAAGATCAAGAGAACAAATGCTATTAAATGCTGGAGAGGATTTGGGGAAGAGGGAACACTCATTCACTGCTGGTGGAAGTACAAACACATTCAACCTCTATGGAAATCAGTCAGTGTGGAGAACCTTTTAAAAACTAGAACTCAATCTACCATTTGATACAGTTATACCACTCCTTGGCATATACCCAAAGGACTCATCCTATTGCAGACACACATGTACATCCGTGTTTCTGGCTGCTCCTTTCGCAGTAGCTAAGACATAGAAGCAACCTAAGTGTCCCTCAGCTGACAAGTGGATAATGGAAATGTGTTGCATTTACACAATGAAATTCTACTCAGAGGTAAAGAAAGATGAAATCATGAAATTTGCAGGAAAATGGATAGAACAAGAAACTTTTATGCTAGGTGAAGTAACACAGTCTCAGAAAAACAAACGATGTGTGTTCTCCATAGTTTGTGGGCTTTAGCACCAAATTCTTATATGTGAGTATGTATCCTGATGTAATTGCAGGAACCAGGACAATGGAAATGAAGCAGGGAGGTAAGGGGAAAGAAGGAACCTGAGAGAAAAGAGTGTAGAATACAGGTGTTACTAAGGGAGAAACAAATAAAACGGGGATATTTCAAAAGTAGTGTGGAAAAGTAATTATGAACATACAAGGAGTTCTGGGGATAAAGGGAAAGAAGGAGCTCAAGAGAGCTCACGGGGGCATAGAGACTAGAATTATCAATGAAGATATGGGGAAATTGGGACACTTTAAATATGAAAGACATGGAGGGTGGTTAGAGAGGGAGGGAGAGAGAGAAAGAGAGAGAGAGAGAGAGAGAGAGAGAGAGAGAGAGAGAGGAGATAATGCCTAGCTAGTGTGAAACACCAGAGGGAATCCTATTAGTCTAAGAACCTAAGGGCAAATTACACAATAATATTCTACATGAGTCCATGTGCATAGCTAGATGCTATATAACAAGAAACAGTGCCAGACAGGAGAAACCTTCCTTTGAATTGTTGGCCAGGGTGATCCCAGAGACTCCCCAAATTACTTCCCAGAGCTTGAAAGTAAGACCATATTGCTGAAGACAGGGCATAATTTGGAGAACAGATTTGGAGAAATGGAGGTAAAACTGGAAGCCACTTCTGAAGGATAGCTCTCATAGCTCTGGAGAGCACTAGGCCAGCTGCTATGGGAGAACATCAATCTATGGTCCAACACAAGCTTCAAAATTAGCAGTCTTTAAAATAAAATATGTATAGGGTTTAAATGAAGAAAACCATAATTATCAATTACTAAAGATAACTAGCCTGTGGCCGCAATATATTCATCTGTTCCCATAACTTCCTATTTAATGTTGAATATCAAGGTCTTATGGCTAGTTCTGTCTGCATGAGAGATTTTGGCAGAAATATCCTAAAATCCATAGAATTGTAGTATCTTCCCAGGACTCCAACATATGCCCCAGATGAACATAGCATCTAAACAGAAAGCAGGATCAATGATCAAAGTTGCAAGACGAGCTCCCCTGTCCCAGCTGCTATCATTCCTTAACTCCCACTGTTTAGAAAGTCATAGACATTTTGGAACACTCTCTGGCCTTTACTACACCACTGATAGTCCTTCCAGATGTAAGACAGGCAAAGCCGATCTTAGTAGAAGCAGACGTTGAAGGTGGGTGACAAGCTTCCCAAGTGGCTTGATTTTCTCTCTCTGTGAATACATGTGCTTTCCCACTAGCCCAGTCTTCATTCATTGACTATGAAAAAATCTTGGAGTTCTAGACAGAAGTCATCGTAGTAATAATCAAAACACAGCTATTTGTTTCTAGAGATGAGAGTCCCCACTATGCTTTGGAAACACATTCTAAAATCTCCTGTGTGATAGAGTATTTATGATAGAGTATTTATCAGGGTATGTGGCTTTGCTGGATGTTAGGACACCTTTTGAATACATGAGTTGAGTTTTGAGTAAACGTTTTGGTTTTTTTTTTATTTATATTTATATTTCTTGAGGATTTTGTACGTATTTTGTTTGCACATTTCTATCCTTCCCAGTTCCCCATTCAGCTCCTCCATGCCCACCCAGTCTCTCTCTCTCTGTTTCTTGTCATCTTCTTTGATTATTATTGTTACATATACATAAACACATTTATAAATAAACATATGTAATGCACTGAATCCTTTTAGTGGTGCTCACGTGTACATGTGTCAAAGGCTGACCACTTATCAGGGAGCTAGTGCCTGAGAAAAATGGCTTTCCCTTCCCTCTGCACCCACCAATTGCCTATATAGCTCTTTATCTAAAGACAGGAATCTGTGAGATTTCTTCCATTCACACTGGAATGTCAGATGGTTTTGTCATAATGCAGGTCTTGTTAGACTACCATACAGAGGGGATTTCATGGGTACAGCTTCCCTACAGTGTCTAGACTGCCTTATCTAACAACAGTGCCTGTTCCTCTGTTCTTACAGTATCTCTGCTCCCCTCTTCAGCCAAGGCCCTCAGTATTCAGTATAGAGCCCCCTCCCCATCTCTACTGCTTCAGGAGTAATAATTTAACCTTAGGGTTTAGTAGTAATAATTTAACCTCAACACCTGCTCAAAAGGAGGGAATCCATACATGGTACTGTAAGCACAGGCAAGTACACGCGGCTGGAGAGGTCACAGACCATAGAGAACAACGTATTACTACCATTTTTCTAAACAAACGTAGTTAATTTCTTACTATATTCTAAATACTTATCTGTATATCACAGATAATTGTAGCTCTTACCACTAATCTAAGAAGCTTCTTGTTGCAATAGATGGCGAGTATTACAAAGTTCCACAAACTGGTCAAAATGCAGAGGAGTGACTGTGATGTGCCCTTTCTTCTGACACATTTACAATGATTATTTGTTTTAATTTTAAAAAATTAAAACCCATAGAAACCTTTGGGTTTCCACTCAGTTTTTTGCATGTTAGTACAAATGAATAGCAGATAAATATTTTGGCCTCACTATAAAAAAGAGCACTGAGAACTGAGGCATAAAGTTGGGAAAGGAATTCACACAGAGAAGGTGAGAATCTCCATCTCCCTTTTCTACCACCAGCGTGGTCTCGTATCAAAGTTGTGAACGGTATCAGCTAAGGAATATACAGGCCCTCAGTAAAGCCAAAGAGAGGCAGCTGAAAGCTGCCCAAACCATCTTGGATGATTTGTCTCACTCTTCATAGAGGCCCTAAAAGTAACAACCTTAAAAATTCTGTTTCAGAAAAGGCCTGAAAAATCTTCCCAGAGATCCTTGTTCTAAGCGGCTGGATCAGAACTGGAAGGTGTCAGGACCTTCCAACCTAACCCCCATCATTTGGAGCTCAGAGAAAACTTCTGAACCCTGTGTCTACTGCACTGAACGGGGTGTTTGGACTGACCACTCGATGCCAGGGAGTGTAACTGGATCTGGCACAGCAGCACTCCTGCACAACACTAGTAAAAAGTTCAGGCACAGGGCAGATGGCAGCAGGTTAGAGAGGGGAGGGGGAGGATATTTACATGCCCCACATGTTTGGCATAGTAGACACCTCTGCTCTCTTAAACTTGGCTAGAAAGAGAGAATGTCCTGGCTTCAGATAACTCTGAATCTGCACGTACTCAGAGTATTGATGTTTTTTGTCTGGATGGGAATGACAGGCATCTTTTGTCCAAGTCTGGCAGACACAAACGCATACTCTGCCTGAACACAGAACAACCACCAACAACACAGACATCTCTAAGCTCCCTAAGTAATACAAATCCCTTCTTTTCTTTGTCTCCACAATTATTCATAAAAATATCCAATATGTATGCTGAAATACTGTTTGATTTATGAAGCAGCTGAACTCCAAATGCTCATAAATTTTCCCATCCCTCATGGAGAAGAAACGGGTATATAAACCAGCTTGTATAATCAGCAAGTAAGTGTGCCAAAGTTGGGGAAATAGGCATCAAGTTAGTTTAGAGTTGCAAAAGTCAGGATTGAGTCCAAGTTAAAGCTGATCAAGGGGAACTGAAAGAAGATTGCTAGAGATAACAGTGTTCCCTGAGTTCAAAGAGTCAGAAGAGAAATATCATTTACTATAAGTATCACGTCCCACTTGCTTATTAGAGAAAATGCTCTGTCCCTGGGATTTTTTTAGGAATTACTTCACTTCATCTGAGGCAGGCTTTGCCAATCTCTGTAAAGGCAAATCAGAGGATATTCTAAAGCTGAGGATCTCCACAGAGGAGGTAAAGCAGAGAAATATCTCCACCTACATGGAAAAGTTGAAAACACATCACAGATGTCTGCTGCCATCAAACTAGGTCTGGATTCAGATATGTGTAGATCAGTTGGTTTAAGACTTGCCCCCATTTAGGCCCTCTACATGAAAAAGCAGTGCAGATAAAGCAGTGCAAGAAAGCAGAACTGCGTAATGCAGGGATGGAAAAGAGCAGTCAAGGTTAAAGCAGAAAACTTATACCAGTTAAATGTCATAATTAAACAAAGCCATTCAATATAAGTGATAGAAATGATAATTCCTCGTAATGCTGGACAATCATAAATAGGATATAGTGTTTACGTATTTTTGTTTTTGAATAAGCTACCCATGTCTCCTATGAGATTATCTCTATACTCTACATATGAGAGAAAACAATAAATAAGATTTGTAGTGCTCTGTGAAAGAATATGTAAATCTCATTCTTTCATTGACTTAAAATGATTTCCCAAATTGGGTTTTGTAAATGTTTTTTTTTATTTAGTTTCTGCATAAACTATTAGATAGAAGATTAATAATCCCTAAAGATTTCTGAGTTTAAATTCTTAGACCTTGTGAACATGCAGTGTTACATGAGAATGGAAAAATTAAGGTCACTAGTCAAGTGACCTTAAAGCACCAAGATGGATTATCAGAGTCTACTCAATGTAATCTCATGTCCTCAAAAGTGGAAGAGGGAACAGAGGAGTTGAATCAGAGGAGATGTGATGGTCAGAGAGGGACAGAGTAATGAATATACTACTGTAGCTGACTTTCCAGGGTGGCCACAAGGCAAAGCTCCAAAGTGGGAAAGCAGGCTCTCCCATGGAGTACCCACAAAACAATGGTGTCCAATGACTCCCTGATTCTGGCCCAGTGAGACCCAAGTCAGACTTCTAACTTATGAAAGTTGGAGAAAAATAGTTTTGTTAATGTTTAGGTAAATCTTACAACAGAAATAGAAAACTAATACAATACAGTCTTTTTAGAGATATGTCTTCTTATGTTTTTTATTAAAAGTTGTGATTTTTCATTTAAAATCTAGAGACACTGCCCTCACTCCCTCTGTCTTTGGAGGTGTGGACCGTCTGGAGAGTCACAGAATGTTGTTATCTTTTTGTTATAGAACTAAAACAAAGTGTTGGGGGGCTGGAGAGATGGCTCAACGGATAAGAGTACTGACTGTTCTTGCAGGGAGCCTGGATTCGATTCTCAGCACCCACATGGAAGCTAACAACTGTCTATAGCTGCGGTTCAAGGGGATCCGACACCCTCCACTGACCTCCATGAGTATTGCATGACATATTTGCACTACATGCATGCAGGCAGTACACTCCTACACATCAAATAAAAATAATAAATAAAATTTAAAAATAGAAGAATAATGTGTTGATATATGCTGCTCTTACATTGACCAAACTATGTACAGGTCCTTTGAACTGTCTTTTCAATTTGGCCTCATCCATGAGCCCCTAGAATCGTAGTTCCTGGTCTAGTTCTGGCAAGAAGCCTGCAATTCAGTATAAGGCGAATTGCTCTGTTCTTGGCATCTAACCATTCATCACTCTGGCCTGCTTTCAGTAAAAACACTGGTGAGTCTAGGTAGAGAGCACCCTGTTCCCCTGGTGTCACCTGAGAGCCATTTTCTACCTGTTCCCACCCTGGTCCTTGCCTGTGTTTTCCTACCTGTTCTTGTAATTGAGCTTGGAAATTGATCTCCCTTCTATGCTGAAGTCCTATAGCTCCCTAGCAACAGGTGAGATTTCAAATTATAACAGGATTTACCACAGAGAGAAAGTTTGAAGTCTACAATTCCCAAACGCGATGAAGAGCCTTATATAATGATAAAGAGGTGCATTAAGAGGCTAAACTAACTATAAATATGTACGCACCTACATATGTAAAGCATACATTAACTCATCAGAAGAGTAACTACAGCATAATAAGAGTACAGGACATGAATATTCTTCAACTGTCAACAATGAATAGATTGCCTAAGCAGAATTTTTAGAAGGAAACATTGGACTTAAACTTATACTTTAGACAAAGCAGACTTCGCACTAACATACAGAGAAATCCATCTCAAACCAGAATACATATCTTTGTCTTTACTGTTTTAGTTTGTGTCCAGTTCTAGTTGGATTTTATAAATCCAGCAGCAGGTTACCAGAATGTTGACATATCCATAACAAGATTGTAGTGACATCTCAAGTTTCAGCTATATCTATTTGAGACAAAGCAACAGCTTTAAATACAAATGTGGTCACGGGATAGTTTTGCTGCAAATGATAATTGTTTAAGTGTATGGCGTGCAATGTGATATTTTGATGTGTGTATACAATAGAGAATGATAAAGTCATACTAACTAACTCATCTATTAACTCATTTTCCTATCATTCTTTAATTTATGAGGAAAAATATCCAGTATTCCAGTATCCCATGAGCTACACATTAACTATAAAACCGTTTTGTTTAGTCACGATTTTTACTTGTCAAATCATGAAAACATTCTCATATGTAAAATCATTTACTTCTTGTTATGACCAATCTATATAATTTTAAATTATTATGGTATATTTTAACCAATCCTACCTAATATGTGATTAGAGTTCTTGGAAGGAATCTGAAGCTTCACTGACTCCTATATTCTATCTTGTTTTCGGCCACAGCAATCATAGATATCCAGACCAAGAGTTAGTTAGTAATTTTGTGAGATATAGGTGTCACTATTTTCAGTGTTATCTACTTCTTATTTGTCTCTGTATGACTTCTATATCAACTGTTAATAACTTTTAAATTATTTAGATGGAAAAAGTGAAATAATGAAATGGCCAAGTTAAATGCCTCATAGTATCATATGTAAATAACTGAAATTTGAAAATAACTTTATAAAAATGAAGTCATTGATTCCTTTCTACCAGACACTGTTCTCCTTGTCCTGCTAGAATGACTCAACAGTAGGAATTGCCCCATGCAGTGCTAATGATGAAAAGGAGAAAACAGGTTTCAAAGTTGATGCATATAATTTCAGTCAGAGAAACAGAAAATTATATAATTAACTGATATTATTGTACTATAGCAGGCATTGAATCACAAATCATTTCAAGGACAGAGTACTCACCATTGTTGGTGTGTGGCCATTCCAACGTTTCATAAAAGTGTTAGCAAAGAGGTAGAAGAGATGGAGGAGCGTGTCCATCGCAGAGATGCGGGAGCCGCACTGGAACTCAGCTTTTACTCACCAGAATGCAGGAAGGAAGCAGGAAACGATGCTGGTAACTCTCTGGATTCAACCTGTAAGATGAAAATTCATGACATTTGCAGAGATAAACATCAGGCAAAAGAGCACTTCCTTGTGTTAGAAGGATGGAGCTAGAAGTGTGGTAGCTTGACAGAGAAGCTGATAGAGAGATATCCATGTGGAACATATCACAAGTAAGAATTATACATGGAGTGGTAAGTCAGAGGGAGAAATTAGAGGAAAGAAAGAAATGCATGTGGTAGAACACAGAAGAAGACTTAGAGAAGAGAATCCACCAATGAGGATTTAGAGAGGGGTGAGAAAGACACAGAAAGATAAACATTATGAGCACATCAGTGAGGTAAAAATTGATGAGAATATCTAAGATTGTCACCATATTTTATCACTATAACCAGCAGTTCTAGGAAAGTGTGAGATGAGACAAATTTAAAAGCAAGAAGAAGTGATTTAGGAAATACATGTGAAACAGGAGCCAGGAAGAATATAACTTGGGCAACTGAGAACCGAGGATCATAGTACACTGAAGTTAACTTAGGCTACATAATGAGTTCTAGGCCAGCTACAGAGTAAGACTGTCTCAAGTCAAGACAAGGCATACACACAGGCGCACACATGCACACACACACAAGAAAGAAAAGATATATATGGGATATGAGCATAAGAATTGATGAGAATGACAGATGTCATTTGTGGTAAAATTGTATCATAAAGCCTATTTTATGAAATCACCAAATGATCAGAAGCAAATGAGAAAATTGGCACATCAACTACATTTATCTCTCTGTGTATAGTATGCATCATACATTTAAGTATTAGTGCATGCAGAAGCTAATCTTAGCTTAGAATAGCATTGAAAAGTATATCCAGATTCAAATTTGTCTGCTTTAGGCGAACTCACAATTCTTACCATGCTATCTCCCTAAATGGTGAGAATTGCCTGTACATGTCTTTCCTCGTAGCCTTTAGACTTTTAATACGATAGGAATAGCAATCTCCAGATATCATGTGATATTCCAATCTATGTCTTCTGGGGCATCTGAAGCCACTACTTACCATCTTTGTGAAGGGGGAAGACCTCTCCTATAAGAAATGACAAATCCCAACAAATAATCTGCCAAAAACAGACATATTACCTTGGAATGTCTTAGAGATCAGAAAGCCTAGAGTGGAAAACAAGAAAAATTTAAATCCAAGACTCTGAAAATTGAGACTGCTAAGAAAGTCTCATTAGTAATCTGTACCTACTTTCTCTTTTCAACATGCTGAGTATGCAGAGATGTCAAAGCATGCACGTGAACACATACACACACACACACACACAATTACTAAAGGGAAAAAATAGGCAGAAAAAAAGTGTGATAGGAAACCTTCCATTTGGAATAGAGGATGAAGTTCTTGGAGCTGGAGAGATGCTCAGTGGTTAAGACCACCGACTGCTTTTGCAGATAATCAGGGTTCGGCTAAAAACTTTCTTAACTTCAGTTCCAGGGGATTCAATACCTTTTCTGACCTCCATATGCATGAGAGGGCATGGGTACACTTACACACATGAAGGCAATATATTTATATATAAGTATATATATATATATATATACATATATGAATGTATATATATATATATATAAATAAAACATTTTTTAAAAAATAAAATGGAGTTTTTTTAAACCAATTCCAGCAAGACAGATATTCATGGCAGTTTGTACATTTTCAAAGGGAGATAGTTATTGGCAGTTGAGGGTGAGGGAAAGTTGATCTTCTCTAAGAGTGTGATGATGCTAGACAGGCTGAACAGGCCTCAGTGGATGAATTCACACCAAGGGATATCTGGGTACACAAACTTAACTTGATAGGCTTTAACAGACATGAAAAAAATGCATGAATTCCTGTGGGTGGGCATGGGGTGTTGAAAATCAGAAGAGAGTAAATATGATTAAGATGTATTGTATGAAATCCGCAAAAATTCAATAAAAATTATTTTTAAAGGGGAGAAAGCATTTTCAAAGTTATTATTCTTGCATATCCACATATAGTTTGGTATATACAAAGAAAGGAAACAAATAGGATTTTTGATTGCGAAGTTGCAAAATCTATGTTTCACCAAAGTTGTCTGAACTAACAACTACTTCTTTATTTAATATACTCTTTAAAAAACATTTTATAGTATGTTTTACTGTGATGAGTTTTTCTCTGAACTCTTTTGCTTTTCGTTTCTCTTCCTTTGTTTCTTTTCCAATGAGACACACAATCTCCTGTCTCAGAGCAGTTTTTGTAGATTTTGCAAATTTTTGTTTATTTTAACCTGTCCCTCTGAAAACTGTGCATTCTATTCTAGTGAATGAACTAAACATCTAATTTGCAGAGACTCAGCAAACATTCACAGAATAAACTATATATATATATATCCAGAGATCTACTTCCCAGGGCAATTTCTATGCACACGGAGTTGTGTGACTCCTCCTCCTCCATTGACTTTCACAAAAATAAAGGGCTAATATCACTAGCGGGCAAATTTTGCAAAATTACTCTCCAAGTGTTTCAACAAAACCTGCCAGGACAACTCAAACTCAGACTTCCCCATACTCTGCTTTGTGGCAAAGGGCCTCAGTGGGACAGGCTGCCAGTCACACAGACGAGAGCCAAATTGTTCAGCGGATTTGAGAAGTGGACAGATGTTCTCCTGGGACGGTGGAGACAGGCGCCGCCACATACATTTTCACTTGACGTGTTAACCAATATTCCCAGCCAATTATTCAGAGGCGACCAGCAGTTAATGCATGCAAAGGCAGGAGCTGGAATCATCACTCAGCTCCCACAGAATCCCCAACTCCTGCCAAAGTGCTAAATTCCTCTCAAGCTCCGAGAGATGCGGAGTTCATTTGGGGGGTCCCTTGGATGTATTCCTTGAGGCTTATATGGGAACACCTAAAACTGATTATAAAACGGTCATTGCAGATGAATAACTATGAAAAAATAACACAAACTCTGAGGATACGTACTTTAAGATAGAGAGCATGAAAGAAAGGGTGTTACATACTACAATGCATTTGAGGTCTCAAAGGTAATTACCCTGAGGCACTGGAATAGGGCAATAAAAACAATAGCAGCTGGGCCACACCAGTGATATAGTGTGCGAACTGCTATTAAGCTAATTTGCAGCAGAAATGTGATGTAATAAGATCTATCATTTTAATGGAAAATAGAAAAACATAAAAAGATTATGTTGTCTGCTTTATTTGGGGAGGTCACAGCAAAGAAAGTCAACAATTAACACCTTTTCTTCCAAGCATCCTTATACAAAGCCACTGTCTCCTATACATCCTTCCTTCTCTGGAATTCAGCTATGCAAACTTGAAGCTGTTTCCAAGGAAATACCATAAAAGGATGAAAACTTTGTATCGAGAAACTTGCATTGCTGGAAATATTTTCTACGGCAGCCTTTCTTCCCAGGGGAAAGTATACAACACCAAATACAAATATATATTTAAATGTATTTACATTTAAGATAATGTATATAAGATATACATATAAGATAATCATTTGCATAACAAAGTTTATTAAGCAACAATATCATGGCAGCAGAAAATACAGAACTGTATCTGTCAGTATCCAGTCTATGAAATTTCTAAAGTTTAAAAAATATATTGTTCAATAGAGCATTGGTTCTTCAGGTAATAGGGGCTCAAGAGACCATGCAGAGAGTACCAACTGCAGAAAAGACATACCACCCTTACAGCAGGACATGGGAGGCATGCTACCTTTAGAAGCTGAGAGTACTTTATGGGAGGTATACTGCTTGAGATGTTGGTGGGCAGAAGTGGGAGCAGTCACTGGGTTTTTCCTTTTTACCAGTCTCTAGGATCCCTAACTTTGCTGCCAGTGGGACAAGGCAGTGGGAAGCAGTGGAGACTGGATGCTGCAGATGAATACTTACGTTCACCCACATTCATACATTAACCTTCAAACATGACAGCATTTCGTGCTGTCTGGAATGTAGGATTCTGCATCCGATGATGGGGCAGTGCTTGTTTACTAGTGGTCACAAGAAGTTTCCACAGTGCCTTACTCATGGGAAAAAAATTAAAAAAAAAAAGATGTCCACTTGTAATCTAGACGAAGCCCTCCCAGAACCTGTGTGCAAGACAGGATAGATGTTCTGAGAATTCTAAGAAAAACGTTAGTTTGGTTTACAGTGAAGAGATTGTGTTTTTCTGCATTCCTGTGATCTAGACTTCCACTTTATCACTCATAATCTTGCCAGGTGTTTCTATGCAACCATTGCTTTTATCTAATTTAGGCTTCTTAGAAATACTAAAGAAGTAGCTTTAAAACACACTAAAATCCTACCCATGACCACCATGAAGACGGGGAAGTGGGATAGTTCTTTCTGAAGCCCCCATTCACGTTCTTGGATGTGTCTTGACTACCCTTCTAAATGTCTCTTTCTGGTAACCTTTATGTTTAAAGTCCACATTAAAATATTTTAACTTCAGCTCTACTCCATACTGCCTAGTTCTGAAATTAGTTTAGAATCAATTTGGTGGATCACAGTTGAGCCTGAGAGTATGTTCCTAAAAGACTAGAGAGAGTCCTCAGATACCTGTAGGTGACATTGGAGACTGCTCCACTGTCCCCAAAGTAGTTGACATGAGGATAAATATCAGACTTCCAGCATCACAAGTGCTAGAAATGAACTTCTGAATTTACAGCCACCTGGTCTGTGATAATTCATTCTAGCAGGTTGGGAGTGGAGACTAGACATCAAGTCTGTTATATCACCAAAGTGAATTGGGGGGAGCAAGTATAGACTGGCAGTCACCCAATACTATTTCTGAAGTACAACCTTGCACGTATGACCTAAATCCCTCTTTTAAATGCAGGCAACAATCTACATATGTCTTACTAAACAAACACTGACCATTTTGTAATATTTCCCTACAGTGCAAAAAGAAAATTATTTCCAAGGACCATATCTGATCATAAGGTGCTCTGGTACCTTCAGAGCCCTACAATGCTTGCTGCTACTCTAGGGAGAAACACAAAGCTCTTTGTGGCATCCACAACCCCTTCATGAATTGGCTGGGTTGATCCCTTGAGGCTTTGCACTTGTCACCCTGGTGATACCCACAAGACAGGAAAGGGTCTCATCTTCTGGACATGGATACATTGCCCATTCAACTATTCATTGATAGTTTATCACAGGTTTGCTTCTCTCTGGGCAATTCCCTTTATTATAAAGAGAGATGCAGTAGGTACTTGCCTGTAGTGTATGTTTTCAGTACATGACTAGGATAGCCATGTCCTAAGAAAAGTCATAACTGCAGAGGATTGCAAATGACTGAGAATGTTATGAGGTACACTTCCCCAAACAGAAGTAGAGAGCAGTCAGGAAGCAGAGACAGACAGGAAGTGGGATCAGGCTACAAAATCTAACAGGGATACCCAGCAACTTTGCTCCTCCTAAAGATCCCACATCCAGACAAAGCAGTATTATAAGCCTGGAACTAAGAATTCTTTGTTCATCATGTGATGTCTGTATAGAGACCTAGAGGAAGTGGGGAGACATGTGAGGAAGAACTCTACACGAGGGATGAAGGCAAAGAGCTCATCAGGCAGAAAATAGAGCATTGTGAGGTCCTGAGGAATAAGTACAAAATTCTAGAACTTTCTGTCATGTTATCTCTTCAGAGGGGGACTTTTCATGCTCTTACCTTGCATTGCCCTGATTTTGTAGTCATCGGCTTCTATACAGTTAAATTTCAGCATGTATTAAAATTTAAATTACATATTCATTGATGTAGTAAGTTGACAAGCAGCTTCCTCAGGTACTTAAATATTTTTTTCATTTCTATACAAAATGGAAGATTCAAAGTGACTTCAAGAAGACATGTGCGTACTTCTTTTACATATGACTCTTATCCTTTGTCAAATCCCAGAGACCATTTTCTTCCATGGTATCTCTAAAAAACATTCTATCATTGCATTTGTATGTTCAATAAAATATAAGAAAATGGGCTAACAGCACAGGCTCCTCCCCAGTAGCTAAGACTTGCACAAATCGTTTCCCCTGATGTTCCGTAAGGCAGAATCTCATCGTATGACCAAGCCTAGAAGGAGGCTGAAGAGGTATATGCTATGTCAAATTTCTATTTCTACAAAAATAGGGGGAAAAGGGAAATATTGAGAGCAACCCCGGGGTTATCTGCTAGATCAATGGGAACAAAGGGAACAAGAACTAAGGAGATATCTATGAGACTGGGTGCTTATAGAGCTTGGCAATAGATACCCTATATCCTCAAAGAAGCTGCAGGATTCTAGAGAAATAGAGCAGACTCCTAACAAACCAACAAAGTCCTAAAAAATGAAGAAAAGAAACATGAGGGGCTGGAGAGATGGCTGAGCAGGTAAGCTTAATGATTGCTCTTACAGAGACCCAGGTTCAGTTCCCAGCACCTACATGGTGACTAAGAACCATTAGTAACTCCAGTTCCAGGGGATCCGACGCCCTCTTCTGACCTCTGTCAGTACTGCACAACATGGGTGCACCTACCTACATGCAAATATCAAGTACATATAAAGTAAAAATGATAAATTTTTCAGAAAGATGAAATATTTTGTGAAGCACCTCAGTACAAAATCAAATCATAAACTAGTATTAGAGGGCATGGGCAAAGGTCAGACACCAGTGTCTGAAGTTTGAATCATAGGCATGTTGAAATTATTGTTACATGTCCTCAAAGAAATGACATAGTACAAACCAGTGAACAAGAATCACACTCAGCACATTGTTTACTTTTCTTATGGTGACCAAATCATGATTAAAAGCAACTTAAGTGAAGAAGGATTTAGTTTTGCCATGTTCTGTTTGGACACAGGCGCCACTAGCATAGGGCGAGCCATGACGTCAGATGCATGATGCAGACAAGTCCTTCAGTGCACAGCTGACACTCGTCACCCCTCATAACTTGGTAGAACAGGAAGCAAAGAATAATCAGACAGGAAGTGTGTGGGGTCTGGCTCTATTGCAAAAGGTTTTGAGCAAGCTAAGCAACCTGGATACCCTGAAGGGACCATAGTAGTCTGGCCTGCTCTACCTGAAATGATAATCAAGGTCCCAGGAAGTCACTGCAGGCCTCAGCAGTTGCTTCATCTTTTCCCTCCACAAAGATCACCCCAGACCAGAATCAGGTTTTTGAGTTTCGTTTCCTCATTCCTAATTTCCAAAACCTTTCTGCCTTTATCTAAAGACCCCACCTTTAACTTTCCCGCCTTCTGTAACAGCCAGAAGGGCCTCCCTATATAAACCCCTTCCTTGGTTTCAATAGGGGAACTGCCCACTGATGCAGTTTCCTGGGGAGTTTATTCCTGTCTGCACTCTGAGCCACCTGAGGACCTGTTCAGTCGTCCTCCATTCTCTGGGATGGCTGGAGCACAATGCCATGCTGGAGATGGAGATTCACCCATAGAAGTGGGGCCCAGCTGTAAACTAGAAAGAGCATCCCCTGGTAATCTACTTCTTCCTCAAGTTCCACAACGACCTGACTATTACCAACTGGGGACTAAGTATTCACACATGAAGCTATGGGAAATATTTTACGTTAAAACCATAACATTTAATTTTCTTTCCTGTGTTTGAACAGGTTACTGTTTTCTTAACTACAACTTGAATTTAATGATTAGACAATAGAAAAATATTATTTTACTTTTAAGCATTATAACATGCCTTAACGTTATGTAAGGAACAGAAACCATGCAAAGGTACTACAGAGACACACACTTTGTTATGCTTATCCTGGGGCCTGCACTTATGAATTGAAGTCTCCAAACATTCTATAAAAGGCCTTTCTGTCAGTATTTTAGTTTGGAGACTTATTTGGTCTTCGTTGCTGTAACTCAATTCTGCTGTTATAACAGCACTATGACAGCCATAGACAACTGGAGAATAAGTGGGCCTGGCTGCTTCCTTGTAAAACTTGATGGAACAAAGCTGGTTATTGCTGAATTTGGCCTGAGGGTCCTACTTGACCAATGTCAGACCTGAACTCTTAGTTGAATCTCTTTTTATTTGGGTGGAAAGGATAGTTTCTTTTTCACTTTACCACTATTGAATGAGCTGCTGCCCTCCACAGCAGAGACTCCAAAACTATGGAGTGCTTAGTTCTCCTGTTAATTATCAACACACGCATGCGCTTGCGTGCTCACACAGCACGGAGCAGGCATGGAGAAGGGGTGGCAATGGGTGAAAGAAGTCCTCATTGAAGAGGCAGACTTCAAGGAAATCACAAAGAGGGTTACTTAATTATTGCACATTCTAACATTCCATACTCCCACATTTCAAAATGGCTTCCTAATTCCTGAGATGAAGATTCTTCCAATTCTCAGAAAAATACAAGAAATGGAATAAAACCAAGATCTCAAGTCACATGTTTCTCTCATTATATTTTGATCTTCTGAACTTGAATATCTTGAGGAGTCTACTTTCCATAAGCAAAGGATTGTCACCCTGCTGATATCACCCCAATAAACCAAGCCTTCCCTTCAGCACTCAAGTCACTTTCACAGATGCTATGTGGTCACAAATCTAACAAAGAACTAAAAGATTTCAAGATCTGGTTTGGAGAACACCAGCAAGTTCTGGAAAAGACTAATGCCACAGTATCTGATGCCTGTGACAATTCAGCTACCAAGTCAAGCCTGGAGCTTTATTCCATGTTTATTGACTTTCAGAGGTAGAAGTTCCATCGTTTCAAATGACTACCACCAGGCAGAAGGAAAGGAGTAGCCTCTTTGCATTATCCTGTTGTCTCTCTCTCTCTCTCTCTCTCTCTCTCTCTCTCTCTCTTTTTCTCTCTCAACAGCAATGGAGGCTTACAGAGACATTAAAGGATCAAATGTTTCATGGGTGCACCTACCACATAAAAGGCTCGTATAAACAGTAGATTTTCATTAGAGTTTGGAAAGAGCATTTCTGTTTCAATAAAATAAAAACACAGGTGGTTTAGTGAATCCACTATAAGCTTAAACCCCAAAATGCTATTTAAAGTGCAAAGCAGTTAAAGGATTTTATTTTTCTGGTCAGCTCTAACCCAGGCAGAAACAACAACCATACATCTTGATAGGATGGGGTGTTCACATGTGTTTGGCACTGGACCAGCTCCATAAAATGCCTGGCAGTTTGTGAGCAGAATTTCACTTTTTTTTTTTTCATAGTTTTCTTGAAAGTCATTTAGGCCCATGATGTTCTTTATTTTCTGCTTACTGTGCTCTCTCTCATTAAGCAACATTGGCACTATTGGGCACAGTTCTCCTTTTGAATACCTTCTCTTAGTGGATATTAATCACCTTGGTTTCTAGTTCTTTCTACTCTTTATTAATGAGAACCTAAGAAACAGTTATCTTTAAAGCATCCCAAACACTAGTGAATAATTTGCTACCAATCAAACAGCAACATTATCACTGGATGTGTTATTTGGTCTAAAATGTTTATGTTACAGAGACAACTAAAACATCATAAGTGAAAATGTAAGAAGCAACTTGTGCATGCAAGCATGCCTTAAGGTTAGGAGTTCTGGCAATAGTAAGTGTTCTCTAATGAGCACCTGAGATTCCACATCAGGTCACTTAGCTTGAAGTCCAAATTCAGTCACTTTGCAGATACTTGAACCAAAAACATCTGCTTCAACTTTCAGTTGCTCCATGTTCTCACTTGATCATGTCATGACTGTGTCAGAGAAGTATTTTGCAGAGTGAGCTAATACATTTAAGCCATTTAGAGCAAAGCCTGGCATGTACTTTGTGATATTATTTTAATGACAAGTGTCAATATTTGGGAGCGTAGGCTATATTAAATCTTTTTTTAATTATTAAATTTTGTTTCTCTTTTTGAAAATTTCATGCATGAATACTATTTTGAATTATTTCCATCCTCCTAATCCTGCACCAACTCCTCCCGTGCTAGGCCACTCTCTCTTATTTGCTCCTTTTCTTCAATTATTATTGCTATATATACATTTAGATGATAGATAGATAGATACATAGATAGATACATAGACAGACAGACAGATAGATACATTTCACAATGAGCTGGGCCCTCCCACATCACTCAACAAACAAGAAAACATCCCAGAGAAGTGACCACAGGTCAATTCAATGGAGGAAAGTCCTCAGTTGAGGTTCCCTCTACTCAAGTATTTTAAAGTTGACAGTGAAGTTATCCAACATAGCACCACAAGATTTCCCTCCCTTTCAGTAGGCCCTTAAAACTAATGAGATAACTGTTGATTGTCCCTAAGATAAAAGTGCCGCTACTGCATTGAAATAATTTGCTGGGCCAGTCATTATTGTAGTTTACAGAATTTATAGCGGGGTAGGGTCATTGATTGATTTTATCCATTGGTGGCTTTCATAGTATCATCTGACAGTAAGATCTTCCTGTTTGCCTCCATGAAGATGCCTAGGGATTAAACGCAGGTCCTCTGCAAGCAATCGGTGCTGTTCACCACTGAGCCATCTCTGTAGCCCCATTGCTTTTTCAGATTCTTGAGATGTTATTAAGTCATTCATTTGTAATCTTTCAGGTATTTAGTGTAGATGCTTGGGGAGCAATAAACTTCCTTCTTTAGGACTGTTTTTAACTTGTTCCCAGGTGCTTGTTCTGTTGTATTATAATATTCCTTTAGTTTCAGGAATATTTTTGTTCCGTTTATTATTTCTTCTTTCACCCATTCATCATTTAGGAATATGTTGATTAATCTCTTTGAGTTCATGTAGTTACTAGAGATTCTTGTGCTGTTGATTTAAAGCTTTATTGTCTACTGGTCTGATAGAATACATGGAATTTTCTTTGTATTTGTTAAGGTTTCTTTATGTTACAGGATGTGGTCTATTTGAGAAAAATTTCCGTGAGCTGATGAGTAGAATGTCTATTCTTTAATGCTTGGGTCAAATATACTGCAGAAGTCTATGTCCGTTTGATGTTTGGCATTATTTAATTCATATGTTTCTCTGTTTTTTCCTTGTCTAGGTGAACTATCTGTTAGAATAAGCAGGATACTGAACTCACCTACTATTACCAAGCTGAGGTTAATCTGTGTCTTGATATACCAGGAGTACTGTTTTTATGACATTGGGCGCACCACACTTTGGTACATATATATTCATAGCTGGAATATTTTCTTGGGTGATTGTTCCCTTGATCAGAATGAAGCGACTCTCTTTATCTCTTCTGATTAAATTTAATTTGAAGTTTATTTTGTTAGAAATTAGAACAGCAATGTCTTCTAGCTTCTTCAAGCCATTTGCTTGGAATATATTTTTTTTTCATCCTTTCACTCAAAGGGGGCGCCTGACCATAAAGCCTGTAGACAATAAAAAAAGCAATTTTGTTTCTTGGTTCATTCACCTAGCCTCTGTCTTCTGACTGGAGAACTGAGGTTCTTATTAAAAGATGTGTGACGGTTGCCATCATTTCATTTTTTGTCTTCTTAATCTCACTTTGTTTTTCCATAGTTATGTCTGCATTTGTTTTCTTTCTGCAGCTTCTTGGGTATGGTCATTCATCTCATCAGTCCTTGGTATTGCTTCAAGTATTCTCTGGAGAGATGATGTGGTGGAAATAAATTCTTTCAACCTTCTTATATCATGGGAGATTTTTCTTTCTCATTCCACTATGATAGACAATTTTTCTGGGTAAAGAAGTCTATATTGGCATCTGTTGTCATTTAGAAATTGGAGTACATTCCTCCAGGATCACCTGTTCTTTAAAATTCACATTGAAAAGTCAGCTGTTATTCTGATGAGTTTTCTTCTATATGTAACTTGTTTTTCTCTTGCGTCTTTCAATAATCTTTTTTTGTTATCTTTTACTATGATATGCTACAGCCAGTTTCTTTTATGGTCCTGTCTTATGGTGTTTTGTATGCTTCCTGTGTCTGTATGGGGATGTGTTCTTCTATAATCCTTTTGTAGATCTGGTCAGTGCCATTTACCTGAGCTTCCTCTCCTTCCTCTATGCCAGTGATTCATAGATTTCGTATTTTCAGTGCTTCCCAAAACTTCTGTGTATCCCATCACTTTGTTTGTTTTTTTAATTTATATTATTTCCTTGAGTGCTCCAACTTTATTTTCAAGTCTTAATATTCTGTTTCCCATTTAATGTATTCTGCTGGTGTGACTGTCTTTTATCTTTTCTAATTGGATGATTGAGATTTTCAACTCCATGTTCATCTCAGCTTGGGTTTTCTTAAACATTTCTCCCACTTTCATGAATTCACATTTCAAATTCCGCTCTCTTTGTCACTTCATTCATTTTCTTAAGCTTCAGTCAGGAGTTTGTAGAACCCTTTTGACTCCTTTGAGTGTTTTTTTTTTTTTAATCATTGAAATTTTATCATGCTTATGGTTGTTCTTTTATGTTCTGTGTCCTGGGATTCCTCTGGGTATCTCTCAGATGTAGAGCACTTCTATAGGACTATTGGCATTTGGTGTGAACTTACTGCCTTGCCTTTTCATGTAATTTTTTGTTTTTCATTATGTCCTGTGCATATTGGCTTTTTGTTTCTGTTTGCTTGTTTTTTGCTGATTTGTTTGTTTTTATTGTGTGCCCGCAGCAGTTTGTTCTGTTATAGCTCAGTTGGTTTCTGGTTAGTAATGGATAGAAAGCCTTTCTGTTTTTCAGGTTCCCTCCTTTGATTATTTTTTAATTGGCGGCACGAGATGATTCCAGTCTATTCTGGTATGTCAGAAGGGCAATCACAATTAGAACTGTGCTTGTGTGGGTGGAGATGGTAAAGGAGTAGATAGGTTCTAATTAGCTCACCGGGGTTGTCCAGGCTGCACAACAATCATGTTCCTGTCCTAGTCCTAGGGAGAAAAGACAGAAAAGGCAGGGTCTACCTATCTCACCAAAGTAGTCCAGAGAAGAGGAACATCATGTTCCCTCTGAGTCCCAGAGAGGGAAGATGGCTCACAAGATGCCTGAGCAGTGGTTCCCATCCCAGTTCCAGAAAAAGAACACAGTGAAAGAGTGCATTAAATCCTTAACACACAAACAATCTCATTCATTATTCTGCCAACTCCAAAAAGTTCTGTATTTGAGAAAACACGTCTTTGACATTTTTAGCTTAGAGTTATACAGGAGTAGAATGGACAAGCCTATCTGATTCCTAAATCCATAAACAGTAGCTGAGTAAAAATAGCAAAGATGACATTTTTTCATTGAATAAACATACATAAGGAAGGGCATCTTTTAAATCACAGAGGTCTACGTACATTGCAATATGCATATTTGCATGTAAATATTACTCCTAAACTCAATATATGTTTGCAAAAATGTTTATACTTAAATACATGGCTTCCTTTAAGTTATTAGCCAGTTTTATGTCTGGATAGGGGTGACCACTTGGATAATAACCACATTTCAGTAACAGTGTTCTTAGACTCAGCAACTTATATAACAGTAGGGTAATTGGTTTTGCAAAATTAAAGGTGTAGTAGCTTTAAACATGCTCTTATGTTTCCTATGACCACTAATATTTCCCAGAATACTCACTCTTAAAGGCATGGGATATTAAGGAGGTTGGACTTGGCTTCTTTGTGGCATTTTATCTTGTTTAACTTCCTTTTTCTCATTTTATCTTATTTAACTTCCTTCCACTTTATTGATTTCTTAGTGCACTTTATGTCATTATCAGTAGCTTTTACACAGCACTGTTATTTTATAAACATTTAAATTATAACAATGGTGTGTGAAGCAAGTGTGGAACTGAATCACCAGAGCCTTTGCAAAAGTTGCAGTGAAAGTGAACTATGAAAGTTGCAGTGCCTATGAGATTTAAGGGATATGGACAGGCTCACTGGCATTTCTGTTTTACGTAGACACTGTGCCTCCTTCTGGCAATATTTAAGTACATTATGTAACTATGTGCACTTTAAATTTGGGGCTTCTGTGATTGATAATGTTGAAGATTCTGCAGGAGTTTGTATTTCTGCAGTTGTTCTTGTTATTTTTGAAAAAGGAAACAAAAGAGAAAAACCAAGAAGGAAATTTAAGTAAGCTTATTCTTACAGATTTACAGAGCATTTGGAAAAAAAATTTCTTAGAAAGCAAATCCCAACTGAGCATATCTGACATTCACATAGACTTTAAAAAATATGCAAATAGTAGCTGGAGAGATGTCTCTGTGATTAAGAGCAAGTGCTGCTCTTCCAAAGGATAGTAGTTTGGCTCCCAGTATCTACATCAGGCTTTTCCAGGGGATCTGGTGCCCTCTTCTAGCCTCTCTGGGCATCTGTAGACAGGTGGCATACATTTACAAAGACCAACTCATATAGATCATTACAAGTTAAAATTTAAAATTTTTAAATTTAAATCTTAAATAGGCAAATGGCAACAACGATATTCAAAATGTTGGAAGACTGAAACAATGTTTCACAGTGAACATGTGTTTAA
This sequence comes from Eospalax fontanierii, assembly GCA_035773235.1. NCBI lineage: Eukaryota > Metazoa > Chordata > Mammalia > Rodentia > Spalacidae > Eospalax > Eospalax fontanierii. Next base: position 72,301,000 of record CM069533.1, read on the forward strand.
ACATAAAATGCTAACCTTATTTTAGCCAAGAATTTAAATGCAAACTTTCCCTTTTATTGGTTTTGTAATCTACACTGTTACTTAATCTTCATGTAATTATCTATACAATGAAAGCAATAATGTCTCCTTCCGTCGTAAGAAGTCTTTTGTTTTGCTTCAGAAATTTGACTTTAAACGTATGAGATGATATAGAGTTGACTATGGCCAGAACATAGCGTCACAATCTTGGCAAATAAATAAAAAGAATACAACTCCCAAATTGAACCTGATATCTCAAAGATATTATCTTTAGCAGAATAACAAGATTATTGAATGAAAAGATGTTATACTTTGATAAATTGAACGTGATGGTTAATTTTAAGTGGCCAACAAATTTATACAATCTATAATCACCGAAAAGGGAGATTCAATGAGGCCATGTCTAGATTAGGTTGGCCTGTGCACATGTCTATGGGAATTATCTTGAGTCCCTTAATTGAGGTGGAAAGACCTAACCACTGGGGTACAACCATTCCCTGAGCAAGGGATCCTGCATTGTAGAAAACTGGAAAAAAGCGAGCCAAGCATTAGCATGCATGCATGCATTTTTTTCCTGATTGCAGATGTGATGTGATCAGCTTACAAGGTCATGCTACTGTGACATCCTCACTATGATGGAGTGTAACTTGCAACTGTCAGCCAAGAAACCTTTTCTCTCTCAAGTGATTTTGTTAATAACAAATAACTAAGCTAGTGAGAAATTATAATTGTGACAGTCTTTCTGGTCTTAAGAAGCTGGATAATTCTAAGAGTACAACAAGGACATGGAAAATAAGATATGTGAATACACAGAACTGAATTCATGACTTTCCCTCCCCAGAATCTTTCAGCAGCCATTACCCCCTCAAAGAATACAGATATGCCATCAAATCATAATGGCAAGTGTTCAAGTCATAGAGACAGACGACCAAGTGAGAGAGAAACATAGATTCACCAAGGAAATACAATGGGGAAGATAATGTCAATGAGTAGCTTCACAGAGGAACTTCCATTTCAGTTTATGTTAATTTAAAAGAACAGGACTTGGCAGAAGTGAAAAAAAATCCTTTTACTTTATGCAGTGTATCTGGTTTATTAAAATAAAAATAATAAATAAAATACAGAAAATGTAATTAACTGAGTTCTTACCATGAATAAGGGACTATTCTAAGTACTTTACAATTGTACTGATTTAATCTTTAAAATTGCCTAGAATACTTAGGTAAACTAAATTGCTACAAAGACTTTATCCAAAGGAGATTTCCTGGGGTACAGCTTTTCTTGCACTAATAATTTAGGTGGAAACACTCAGGCAATCTCTAATATGAAGGTTAAGGACACTTAGTAAAGTGTTAGGGCAGATTTTTGGTTAGAGTTTTCAGTTCTATCTGGATGCAGTTATTCTGATTCTGGTTCGAGTAAATGGCTTCCACATTTGCCCACATAATTTACTAAGATTGGTGTCAGAATTTTTATATACCTTTCTCGAACTTGGCTTTCTCCAGCAAGGTAGTAACTAATGATGCAATCTTTGCTGATGTTGAAACTTTGCATGTGGGAAGGTTTAGTATCTGACTAGTAACAGTGTTATAGAAGTGTTATTTTCAGGATCTATCATTGTTCATGACCAAAAAGGTTGTCCTGTTGAAAAAAGGTGTCACAGCCTCTGCACACATGGAAAGGAATATAATGAGAATCATAATCAAGACAAAGGAGTGTGTGCAGTTAAGCATGATTTAAGAATGGGTTAATATATGTGAGGATCATAACGCTATCTGAAAACAATGGTTCAGGACCATTTGCTGTAAAAGAGGCCTATATACCTATTACTCATATGAATCATTATTGCAATTCAAGGTAAATTCAGTTGATATTGAACATTCTCAGAACTCCTGTATTATGTATTACATAATTTGAAGAAATATTCACATTATATATGGTTTAGTTACTACTATATTCCATTAACAGTGTTGTACTTTCACAACTGTGAAGTTACACTTACATCTATGTGCAGGCATTACATATATGTATAATCTTAGTAGTAGTTGCATATTATGTCAAAATCTGTGTATTTAAAATCCTTACCTATTCTATTTCAGATGGAAATCAGAGGCTACACAGGATCATCAGAATAAAGTCATGAAATTCAAATTATTAAGGCCCAGTTGCTTATAAGCTACATGGAAAAATCAAACATGATGTTTCTCATTTCACATCAGTTTTTATTCAAGAGAGATGTGATCTACATAATCATAGAAGTTTGTGTTTTAAAATCATACTTACTATATGAACATGTTTCTAATGATGGCATCTATGACATGACCAGACACACTAAGAAGAAGTGTGCCTTTTCCCTCCAAATTGAGGAAAATTAAATGTTAGTTTTCTACTAGTCCAAACACTAAAAATAATAATAATAATAATAAGGAGTGCAGAAATGTCTGGGATTACTATTAGCATTATCCAAACATTTAGGATGAACTAAGGATTTTTAATTTATAGATTTGGCCATATGGCCATCATGGCTAAACAAAAGTGTAAGGAAGCTAGAATGGATCTTGTTTAGTGATTTCTTGTCTTCACACACAAAAAAAGTAAAGTGTTTTTTTCCATCATGGGGAAAACATTATTTGAATTTCAGTTTTCATTTGTAAATTTCAATTTATAAAATAATCTAGCTGAAGAAAATGATAAAGTACTTTCCAATTCAATTCAAGTTATGTGGAGAAAAACTGTTTTCTCTGTAAGGATAGTACTGCAAAATTCATAGAGGCAATTTTTCTACTGTGTGAGTATTTGTTGACAAATAGGATAATTGGCATTTGATTAATAGGAAAACATCATTCACATTTCACAGACTGTTACCACTTGCAGCACAATCAGATCTGTTTCCATAGAACTAGGAGTAATAGTTGCTTTCCTGTAAAGCAAAGATAGATCACAGGTGTATTTTTCAGTTGAATATTCTGAGAACATTCTCTATTGGTTTGATTTTTCTCTATTTTAAGGCTACAATGCAGTTTTGCTTGTGCATTATTATTGGAGATTGTGCTATATATAGTCAAAATTACCAAGTCAGGTAAAAGACAGTAGTAGACTGAAGTCTGAAAAGTTAAAGGACTGGAAAATAATGTTATTTCTATTGCAAAGATTTTCCTCTGATTATTTTTGTCTTTTATTACAAAACAGACAGAGAGTAAAAGGTATAACATATTCCTTTATTATTAAAAATCTGATATTCCCTGAACAATTTTCATTTTCCCTCCCAGAAAATTGCAATTTTTTTTTCCTCATGTAATTTGCTAACAAATGCAGCTATTATGTTATGAAAGAACAAACTTCATTAAAATAAAAGTTGTCTAATGTGAATGTTTATATATAGTTCATTTCTCTTGATGGTAGTTTTTCTAATTTTCCATGAATAGGTTATTTTAGAATTATATAAAATATGAAAAGATGAGGATGAAAAATTCAATTTGGGTTTAATGAGTCTCACGAAGGCTTTTAGTATGCTATACCACTTCCGTATTAGTCAGTCTGCCTGTGCGTTTTTCCTCTCTGGTTTTTAATGTCTTTAAGAAAAATGTCTTAGACTGGTTTTCTAAAACTCTTCTCCCAATCCTAGTCTCCATTCCCACTCACTATATATACAGTGGGTATGCATAAATATCCATGCATTATTTAAAGATGGGGTCACATCATCAGAATGCGTCATTAGATTGTTAAATCATTTTGTGAGCATCATACAGTGTATTTCCACTAACCTAGGTAGAATAGACTACTATACATGTATGGCATATATTTTGTATGTGTGGTATAGTTTGTTGCTCCTGGACCTATGGTGAACAAAACAACATGAGATTGAGTCTAGCACATGATACTATGATGCAGTAGTGAAACACGTTAAAGAGGAAGACGAATGAAGCTGCATCTGTTCTAACAGTCAAACTTACACAGTTTATCCATCTTTTGCAAATAAAAGTGCAAGCTAAAGTTAAAAGGTATAGTATAATAAATATGTAAATTATAACAGCATTGTTATTGTCATCAAATATTGTGCTCTGCACATAATAATAGGTGCTATCTTTATACATGACTGAGGGTAGTCTGCATATATACATACAGGGTCAGCATGAAGAAGCTGATGCAGTTGTGGTCCACGTGGGCCTGACTACATCTTGAGCTGGCAGCAGAATGTGGCAACATAAGTATCATACATGTGCACTGGATATGAAGGCGTGAAGGATACAAGACTAGAGAGGCTTAGCACTGTGTGACAGGGCTGGAGTCCCTTTGGTGAGATCCTGAGAGGCCATTAAATGGAGCTACAAGGATGGAAATTCAGGTGCAGTGGAGACACAGCATGCTAGAGATTCCAGGACCATGGACTGTTCACCAAGGATTGTTGAGTAGAATAGAGAGGGCCCAGTGTCAAGAAGGAAGCTGTGTGAGCTGTAGGGCAGAGCTGGGGTTACCCAGTCCCTCAGAAAGTCAGAAGACAAGTTTACAATGTTGGATATTGAGCTCATGATTTGCTCTGCTGGATTTTGGTGTTGATTTGATTGGACTTTTCCTTGTGATGATCTGATTTTTCCCTTTCGGAATAAGAAAGATACTCTGTGCCATCACATGTTGTAAGTATGTAAATCAGACCTACTGTGAGCTCATGAGTGCAGCATTCCTGTCGTGTCCAGAAGACTCTGTTTGGCTGTGTTTCTCCCCTTCTTGTCCCTCTTGCTCTTAAAAATCTTTTGACTTGATCTTCCTTAATCATCCTTGAACCTTGGGAAGGGGGTTAGGTAATATAGATGAGACTTTAGAGTTTTAACATTGAACTGTATTTTACTTTATAAAAAATATTGAGACTTTAGGGACAAGCAATGTGAGCTCATGGTTTAAAAGTGATGTGTCTATGTGTCAAGTTGACAAGGGGTCGAGTGTGGTGGTTAAATCCAGTTGTCAACTTTACACAGGCAAGAATCACCTGAGGAGAGAGTCTCCGTGAGGTACTGTCTACGCTGGGTTGATCTACAGGCAGGTTGGAGGGAGGTTTTCTTAAGTTAACTGATGTGGGAAAACTAGTCTCTGCTGTGTCAGCACTCCCTTGTTAGGAAATCCTGAACTGTATATAGGGAAGAATCTAGCCAGGTACAAACAGGCAAGCAAGCAGGTAAACATTCATGTGTTTATACTCTCATTCTTGACTGCGAACGTGATGTGATTAGGTGTCAAGCTCCTGCCACTGAGATTGAGTATAAACTGGAATTGTGAGCTAAAGTAAAGCCTTTCTCCCAGAAGCTGCTTTATAGCAGTATATTATGTCACAGAAATTGAAATGCAAGTTGGACATTCACATTTATAAACATACCTACGTCATCTTTATTCTTATCTGTGTCTATTTATGTAGATATGTAATTATGTGTCATCTGTCTATCATCTATCTGTCTATCCATCCTAGATTTGGCTCCAATGTAAAGGATGGCAGTTTATTCAACCTGACACCTACTTGGGAAGACAGAACCTCAACTGAAAAATTGCCTGCATCACATTGGCCTGCGGGCATGTCAATGGGTCACTTCTTGTTGGTAGTAGATGTGGGAGGGCCCAGTCAACTGTGGGGAGTGCTGTCTACAGACAGCTAGGCATTGGCTGTTGAAGAAACATAGCTGAGCTTGAGCCTAGAAACAAGCCAGCAGCATTCCTTCATGCTCTGTTTCTGTTTCTGCCTCCAAGTTCCTGTTTTGAATACCGGCCCTGACTTCCCTCAATGACATAACTTGTCAGCCAGATAAACCCCTTCCTCTTCTGATTTGTTTTTGGTCAGTGTTCCATTGCAGCAACAAATAAGAAAACTAGAACAGAAGTCTTCTTCCTTAGACCAGGTTGACCTGGATCTCTGCCTGTCTCTGCCTCCTGAGTACTGGGATAAAAGATGTGTGCCACCACACCCAGCCTAAGATGGCTCTTTCTTTCTAAGACTTGTGGGAGAGAGTGTTCTGAACCTCTAGCACAGTTGCTGTGCTTTCTTCCCCTTTCATACTTTGACTTTGAGAAGCATCTTTCTAATCTTTGTCTTATGATGACATGAACTTATTGTAACAATCTGTTTATCTTTCATTTTTCCCTTTAAAAAACACATCACACTGACAGTACCCATTCTAAAGACCTTGTTTTATCTGAATTACTTATGAAGATTCCTGTGTCCAAACTAAGATAGAGTGTAAGCCAATGCAGTTTAGGATTTTAATACATGAATTTTAGTTGTATGCAGTTTAGCTCATAACAATACTCTAATTGATTTAGTCTACAACGATCAATGTCTACAGTTTTCTACAAGTCCTGCTTACATGATGGTCCATGTTAGCAGGAGTCTTTATTTGCTTATTTGTTTCTTTACTGGCAGATCCTAAGTACCTAAACAGCATTTGACATAAATCAAGCATTCAGTACACATTTATTGAAAGAGAAAATGGATCGGAGAGATGGCTCAGTGGTTAAGAGCAATGTATACTCTTGCATAGGACCCAGATTTGATTCCCAGTGCCCATATGATGGCTAAAAACCATCCATAACTCCAGTACCAGGAGAGTGCTCTCTTCTGACCTCCTAGGGCTGTGCATAACATGGGTGCATTTACATAAATACAGGCAATATATTCATACACAGACATTTTTTTTAATTTAAAAAATAAAAAGAAAATGAATGGTACATAACATGTTAGCACATTGTCTATTACATGAGAAATACTAAAAATTTTAGCTTTTATCATCATAGCACATGCATGGATCATGAGCTGATCCTTTTGATTGTTCTGAAAAATATTTATGAGTGAATTTTCATTATTGTGAAATTATTGAACAATAGGTGTAAATCTGTGTGGTGTATTATTGCAAGGAAGGTTCATTAAGAAAATGTTTATTTTTCAAAAGGCTATGATATAGTTTAATAAACTTTAGTGTAATTTTCAGAAAAAAAGTATGAATATATTTTACTTCACATTTTTCATTTAAATTGATTAATCACTCCTTGGCCAAATTCAATTCATAATAGCTTCAGTTGCTTCATATATTCAATATGTTCATAAACTCCATATTGCTATTATTAAAATGTATTTTCTGCATAATTTCAAAAACTGAATTTGATCTATCTATCTATCTATCTATCTATGGACAGAGAGAGAGAAAGAGAGAGTGAATGAAAATATATATGTGTGTGTGTGTAAAATTCACCAAGTGTGAATGGCACACTTACGGAGAGGAAAAAATACTACTGATCTTTAACAGAATTTGTGAGTCCTTAACAGGTCCCACCTATTAGTCTCCTCCTCTGAATGATAAAATAACAGAAATATTCTAGGAAAAAGATCCTCAGAATTAAAATTCAGACAGTCCAAGCAGGATGATACATACCTTTAATCCCAGTATTTGGGAGGCAGAAGCAGGCATAGCTCTGTAAAATCAAGGCCAGCCTGGTCTACATAGGGGATTTCAGACCAGCTGGGGTTTCATAGAGACCCTGTCTCAAAAAACTACTATTACTATTACTATTACTACTACTACTACTAATAATAATAATAAATGTGTAAATAAAAATCAGACAAAACTCTGCTTTCCTAGTCTCATACATAGAACCACCCTAAGATTAGCAGACAAAACTGAGGTATTATCTCTGAAGTATTACTTGGATCATTGGCTTACAGAGTAAGAACCAGGGTGAAATTTTTCCTGCACAAAAGCACCATGTGGTGACATTCAGAACCACAAAGGTTGATGGTGAATTTTCCATTTTGATTAATGTTGCTGTTCCTGTAACAGTTTTCTCAAAGGTGAAACTCTCCTTCCTGAGGGGAGGCTTTTTAAGGCACAGGAAGTTCCAAGTTGGAAGATTCCCTACAGGAAAGATAGGTCAGGCTTATGAGAGTCAAAGTAAACAAACTTCACTTGTCTTAGAAATCTGAGACCTACAAGTTTCAGAAGACTCCTCCTCAAGGTTACATAGGCTATAAACTCCAGTTGGGAGGTGAGAGGATAGCTCTCCAACCTGCCAAGAGGAACCTGAAAGCTGAAGAGGACTGAAACGTTCCTGAGTTATCCTCTATGCTGTGGTGACACTTTGGCAATCCAGCTTTCTCTGAGTTGTCTCTCTCCTGTAAGCAACCCCTCATCTACACTCCACTAAGTGATCACAACAAACTCACTTGTTTCCCAAGTTGGTAGAAACACTACTTGGTCTGTTGTCAGTTCTCACTCTGGGGTGAATAGATATTGGTGTTACATCCCTAGGAAAAGTCTCACACAACAGTTGCTGTCTGTGAAAAATGGTAAGTAATCCTCCTATTAGCCACTGAGTCCAGGAGACCATCAGATCTGACTCCAGCCCAGGCATTCAAGGTCCCCTGAGACTGTCAAGTCCAAAGAGTGTGCAGAATAAATTAAAGTTAAAATATTGTCCAGAAGAGACCATATGTTTGAGCAGACTGCCTTTGCCTTGACAGGGGGATGTAAGTGTTAAGAGAAATCATGTCCAACTTGCCAGAAAATTGAATTAGGACCGGAAGGAAGAAGGAGATTTTAGTCAACATAGCCAAAAAGCTCAACAGATAATTTCCTGAAATTAACAGATAGAAGACTAGTGGCCAAAAACACCTTAATCATTTTACTTTTTCCCATATGAGATAAGTAAAAATAAATCTTAATGGTTTTAGTATAACAGTACTTTCTACTTTCCTCCACAAATACATTTTATTCAAAAATTTACAAAACCCTTAATTCCAACAAACAAGCCAATTTGTTAATTAAAAAGAACTAAAATTAAACACAGGGCCACATTCTGAATCCAGATGAAAAATTCTACCTATAAGCAACAAAGATTTTTCTTGTTAAAAATATTTATATTTATTTATCTTCTATTTTGTGCAATTAAGACATGAAAAGCCAGACTTGGTGGCCAACACCTTAAATCCCTATATATAGGAAACAAAAGTAGGCAAATTCTGTGAATTCAAGGCTAGTCTGGTCTGTATATGGAGTTCCCATTCAGCCAGTGCTACATCTTGAGACTGTCACAAAAAACAAACAAGCAAGCTCTATCTCCTGCACCTGCTTGAAGATGTGAACATTCAGCTTTCTACTCTGACCACATCTGCCGTCATGCCTCCCAGCGATGATGGACTCTTATCCCTCTGGAACCGTCAGTTACCCATCTACACTGCCCACCTCAGTGACAAGACCCAGCTCCCATCTTTCTTTTGGTCCCTGACCAGAGACCTTACATCCTGCCACGTAGCCACCCTGCTGCCACTTCAGTTTCAGTGGTCCTGGGTGATCATTCTGTTGCAGAATGGAGACTTTGGAAAGTAGCCAGTTCTCTGGTCACTTGAGAACTGGACTAGACTGGTGTCTGCATTGAGTACCTCATCCATGTCCTTTCCCAGCAGTCTCTGGAGAAGATTGAAACTGTGGTTCAAAGATGCAAAGAAACATAGCCACAATTGCCTTTATCTTCCTAAGCAAATTGAATCTCCAGCTTATCCTGTGTGGCTTACTGAGCCTTCCTATTGTCTGGGTCAGCAAGGGTTCTCTGCAAATGGCCTTCACCCTGACCTTTCCCAGTATTTCCCAGTATTCCCCAGGTTTTGCAAGGCTTATTTGGCCTTCTGTAGCAACAGTAGGGACCCCAACTTTTCTGAGTTCCTGGCTCACTTGCACCCCAGACAGACCTCAGAAGACAAGTTTTTAGAGACGTTCTACTGGGAGTCCACTGCTGTTGACAGAAGGTGTCTAGATCTGCTTAGAGAATGAGAGTCCAAGAGACCAGCAGTATCCTTTTGTGGAAGTGAGCAAAATCAATGCTGCTTACAGCTGTCTACAGCATCGACCAAACAATACAAGACCTGACTATCTGTGTTCACCCGAATGGGACACGTACAGAAAAGAACTTCTAAGTTTGACAGCAGCTTCATGCCCTCAGGAAGACTTCAAGCCTCCTGATGGTAGTCAGATTATGTTTGAGGTCAATGGAGGTATGGTGACAAGATTTGACACCCAAAGGTCTGTTCTACTTGGCCCACACTGGCACGACTGACCAGTAGATCACTTCATCAATGGTCTATAAACCATGAGTGGGTAAGGTTTAATATAGGAGTCAAACCCAGGGACAAGCACTTTAGAGTTCTTATTCTCTAAAGCTTAGCTAGTTGTGACCTTCTGTGAGCATCACACTATGTTGTATGAGGAAGTTCTGCTGGTGACAGTTGAGGGATGTGTTAGTATTCTGTCGACCTGTCTACCTTCGGTTCTGCTATGTTTCATGAGACTTAAGTGTAGACATTACACTGCAGATGTGTCACTTAGGGCTAGACATCTCTCAAATATATGTAAAATCTGTCTAATGAAAATATCATTGAGAAATCACATTGCAGCTGAATAATAATTTTAAACTATTGTCAATTAAAAATAATGAAGATAATAATATAGGACAATAAGTATAATAGTGACCTATAAATTGATTGACAGAGCTGAAAGATGGCTCTGCAGTTAAGAACATGTGCTAGTCTTACAGAGGACCAGAGTTTGATTCCCAGTACCTATATCCAATAGTACACAACTGCTTGTAACACCAGTTCTGGTGGAATCCAGCATATGTAGCCCCTGTGGCCACCTACACTCACATGCATATAAAACTTTTTAAAACTAGTATAAAGCAGGGATGCTGTTTACCCTGATAATAGTGCTGCACTGCCGTGAACATCTTCTCTTTCTTTCACTTAGTTTAGCTCAGTGAACACCCTTTCCTTAATTTATCAGAAGCATGCTATTCTTAAGCATTCTTTTTTTTTTTGAAATGTAATTGTGTAGTAAAAATCTTCTTCTTTTATATCTTTGTATAAGAACTATTTACAGTTCATTACTGGATACTCTGAAGACATATGTGTTTTCTATATCTGGAAACATGAAAGCAGTCATTTCCTTTCCTGGCTTTCTACCAATAACCTTCACTGATCAGACAAATAGTAAAATTCTAGCAGAATCAGAAATTGACTTCTTTGAAGTAAGTGCCTAATCCTCAGAAAGTGAAAAACAAATGACTTCCAGGCACATAGATATCTAAGCTGTAAAATGCTGTAGTTAGCACATATTCCTCAACTGCATTAGTCGAAACTGCCAAAGAGAATGGTGATATCTGAAAATTATCCAAATTGTACAGGAAATGCATAGATTCAAACCTAAATTGAAACAACAGCAACAAATTCTAATAAAACTACCTGAAAATGTATGCTTCCAACAATGCTGTGACTAGTAATTGATGTAAAGAGAAATAGTAATGAAAAAGTGCATTTTGAAATTATTAAATAGTCATGATTCTTTGCTAAAGTAAGATAAAATGATAGGGAAAATCCATCTTAGATTTTTTTCTTTGTCATGGAATGTAAAGAGTGATTGATTCTAACTGAAGGCCCCATAAGCTGTGAAAATCATTTGAATGGAAAATGTGTGCACATAAAATTCATCCAGCGTTTATATGTGCCTTTGTTTTCCCAAATTGTAATTCATCATGTATTATTAAAAGATTCACACACAAATTGTGCTTTACAGAGTATTTGGAGTAAAAATATCTAAACAAATCTACTAAACAAATTATAAAAAAGCATTCTTTAACTTCTTGCAAAATATATGCTATTAACATACATATTAAGAAATAATATGGCCTCTTAAAATGTCAGTTTTTATGGAGACACAAAAATATGCCCGTAAACATTCATAGCATGGCAAACACCATACCCTGACAGTCTTTTTCATCCATTCAACAAATATTCATTGAGTTTTTATCACAAGCCAGTCATTATTTTAAGCAGAATGAATATGTATGTGACTAAGAAGCAAATTTTACCCTCTGGAATTTCATCTATTGAAAAGCCAGTGTTGTTAGGTAATGATTTAATAGGATTTATCTATCTGAATATGATAAGGAATAGTATTGAATTTAACCATAATTCTTCACAGTGGGTAAAGATACTAGCAGCACATGGCCTGAGGTTGTGACTGGTAGAAACAACCTTACCTATTGTTTCAGGGTCCTAGATTTGATCTTAGCACTACAGTAAGAAAAAATAAAAAATAAATAGAATAAACAGTTATGACATAATGATTTATCCAGAGAATTAAAATTTCTCTATTATGCTTATTCATTTTGGGTGGGACTGTTATAGTCAGTGCTCTTTTTTTAATGTCAGCAGACAGCTTCAAGTTGAATCTATCCCTCCACCATGTGGATCCTAGGTATAGTACTTAGGCCTTCAGCCTTACTGGCAAGTGCCTTTACCACAGAGCCTTCTTCCTGGCCATTCCTTCCAAAATTTTTCATTCTGCATTCCACTGTGTATATCTTGAGATTCCTGTCAGAATATATGGAAACTTATGTAAAGTATAACAAAGGCTTGTACATGATTTTTCAATTCACAAAATGTCTAAAATTAAGTGATCATATTAGATACTCAACAGAGTCCCAAAAATATGCAATAAAGAAAATGTAATCTGTCCAACAAATGGTTCTGGGAAAACTGGATATCCACATATATAAGACAGAAACTAGATCCTACTTCTTGTCCTGCACAAAATTCACATAAGAAAAAGATCAAAGGCCTGGAACTTTAAAATTAGTAGAGAAAAACAGGAGAAAAACTTCATTATAGACAGGCTAGGACTTTGTGACTATTTCATTTATTCAAGAAATAATCAAAGAACTCACAAATTTCATCCAATTAAATACTCTACATAGCAAAGGAAACAATTCACAGAGTAAAAAGATGGACTGCTGAATTGAATAGGAAAAAGGCTTTGCTAGCTACTCATCTGAGAGGGTATTAGTATCCACAACATATAAAGAACCAAAAGCAAACTATTAAAGTCAGTGTACTATAGGTGCATCTACATGCCTGTATTTATTGTGACTCTGTTCTCAAAAGCAAAGTGAATCAATGTAGATGTTTATCAATACATACTCGGGTAAAGAAAATGTGGCAAATATGCACAATGGAGTATTATTTAACCTAAAGAAAAATTAAATGAGTTATTCTCAGGAAAATAGATGGAAATTGACATTATCATTCCAAATTTAAAATTCATACTTATATAAATATCACAAGTTTTTCTATCCCAAGTTTAAGTATTCTTGGAAGTATGAAGGGTTGGTAATAGGTAAAAGAAGTAAGGAGAGAAAACTAGGAAGATAAGCGAGTGTAATTTGGGTGATATTAAATTCCATCATTTATACAATTAATTCATGCTAATGTGTTAGGAATAAAGAACACACATTATGAAGGTTTGATTCTGGAAATCTTCTGAAATGTACACATAAGATATTCATAACATTGTAGAAGAAGTAGTCACTTCTCATTTCTTTCCATAATATAGAACATATTTATGGAAAATATGTAAACAGAATTAAATTACCATATATGTTTTGAATTTATACTCTTTTCTGCACCCAAGAAGCAGCAGGTGTATTCTCAGTTTGTGACATACTCACTACTGGTGGATATTTCATTTCACTTTCAATTTGCATTTCCAGATTATTGTAATAGAAAGAACATTTCCAAGTATCTAATGACTATTCTTACAGAATTTTTTATAGAATTTTCAGATTTTCTGTCTTTTTAAATTGGTTTGCATTGGGATTATTGAGTTTTCTATGTCATGCTAGTATCTTGGTAGGTGTCTCCAGCCAAACATATTCTTTATTTTTTCTTTGTTGTATTCCAATATTTCATAATTCCTTCTAAATCTTTGAGCTTTTAAATTCTTAGTAGAGATATTTGGAGTATTTTGACTTGTTTTGCATGTATATCGTATAAATGTCATCAATCTAAAGTATCCACTTATTCTAGTATATGTTAAAGGGACAAAATAAAGTTAGATTATATTGAAACTTTCAAGAATACCCAAAGGGCTCCCTGACCGTGCACTGTCCATTGACCTACCCCATTCCTCTGGGCTGCTTGCAGATTCATAAGCTACTAGAATATTTGGTAATATAGTTTACTTAAAATCTCAAAAAATATGTAGTGCAAGTTTTAAAAAATTGTTCTCATACAAAATTGCTTTTGATAGTTCAAATACTTTGCATGTTCATAAGCCACTTTATAACCAATTTGCTTATTTCTATCAAATCTTCCTGGTTTTATAACTGTGATTACATTTAACTCAGAAATCAAGTTGTGGACAACTAATATATTAATTTGTTAACATTTTCAATCTATGAAGATATGTTTCTTAAGTTCATTTTAGTGCATCAATTTTTTACAGGAATATTAACTTCAATCATTTAAATGACCTCATTCATTCATTACCAAAGTCATATCTTGTTTTATTACTGCATACATTTTAAAACAATGGTCATTAAACACATGAATTGATCAGGTGCTCAGAATTGTTTAAGTCTCATGGGTATCCTATCCAATTAGCCACAAGACACACTGCTCAGAGTTGTCTTACAGCCACACATAGAAGCTGTTTTCACTGATAACAAGAAAGTCTGACACAGTGTTTCAGCTCTTCCTGGAGCTCGCCAGTCCAGAGAGGGATGATGGAGTTTCTGCATCCCTAGATTTGCTTCACCTTGTAATTCTAGTCTATTAATTTTCAGACTTGAAAAATGCATAGTTTTGAATGGAATTGAAAATTTATGTCTTTTTTTATAATTGATATCACACAATCTCAAAAAATTTGCTTGTAGACTTTCTGGGTCCCTTGTTCTTTTAGATCTCTACTTTGTATAATATGGCACATTTGATGATATACATATTTAATCACATGGTGCCAATTTTTATTATTTCTATAAGAACACTATGCAAGAAATATACATCTGTTTTCATATTATATCACAATATTAGATACATAGAAAATAATAAAGGGAAATATATAAAGAATATATTAATATTCTATACTAATGGGTCTCATCCAGTGTTGAATTTCACAATACCACAGCATTTGGCTACATTTTAACTGTTCTAATTGGGGGACATGGTGAGATTTGCTACTGGCATCTAGTGGAAAGAAACCATCAAGGTTATTAACTATCTAGAAAGCCTACAATACAGAGGATAACACAAAACAACAAAAAATTTGTCTCTTTATATCATTCTCTTTCTTGTGAGTCTTAGCAATCATCATGGAAAAGGAAAACAAAGACCATAAGAGCCAGAGTCAGTGGGTGACTGCAATGAAACTGTTTTCTGGATACAGCAGGTTATTTACACATCTGAACTCACAGTGGATGTGACAATTTTCCCAAGGACTACAATAAGCTCAAGTCAAACAAAATCCCAGCTTGGAAGGGTCACTGGACACAAAATCCTACCCTTAGCTCGGGAGCTATTGGCAACTGATGGCTGATGAGAGAGGGGAGAGTCAGTTTTCTTTAAGGGCGTGACCTCTGGTTGGTCTATCATGCTCCAGGAGATGATCCACATCCCAAAGTATTTGGGAATATAAATTGGACTTAACGGCCTTAAATAAAAGAGAGCAGGAAGTTAGCATGAGTGGGGGAGTGGGCGTGAAGCTGAGAGGAGATGAAGATCATTTGAACATAATAAAATACACTATATGAAATGATTAAAGAATTAATAAAAATATTTTTAAATTACTTTTGTTCCGTAAATTAGTAGTTCAGAGAATCGAAACTATTCCATACCAGGCTTTAACCATATTACATACTATATTTTGTCTCAATTGCTACAAATCTCCTCATCTTTTAAATCAAAATAAAGATTATAAATACAGTAAAGCATTATATTCATCTCTGATCTCATTGGTCACCTTCACTTCTTAGGGATCGCCACTAGTGAGAATGTACAGGCAACCCTGCATATTGGTAAATTTTATTTTAGATTTGTCAATTCATGTTATGTATTTGTCATTTTTACATCTAGGTATCTATAATTTTTTTTCATTCACTATGCTCTTAAGGTTTCTCAACTCTGATATTCTCAGCTCTGGATCATTAATCTTAGCTGCTGTCTAATCTCCACTGCACATCTGCATCTTTAGTCATTCTTCATCATTATACTAATGGACAGTTGATTGTTTTAAATGTCACCCCCACGACAAAGAGTGCTATGATGAGCTTTCTGGTTATGCATTTCCCTCTGCATACCATAGCTGATGACATGTAGTTACAGGCTTGATTAGGGCACTCAGCTGAATAATGTCTCTTCCAAATTAATGATCACCTAGATCCTCAGAATAGGATTGTGTTTCCAGCAATGCTTTTTGTAGATGACCCAAGCTAAAAAGAGCCCATTCCACATTAAAATGAGTTACAATCCAATTGCTCTGTGTTTTCGGAAGAGAGAAATGCAGGTACTTACAGGGAAGGATGGCAGGTGAAGAAATGAAGGAAATACAGTATTTCTGTGATGTTTCTTCAGAAGCTACAAAGTGCCAGAAATGATCCAGAGTCACCAGAATGTAGGAGGGAGAAGTGAAATACATTCTCCCCAAGAGTAACCACAAAGAACTTACCAGGCTATCCCTTGATTTTAGATTTCAGGCCTAAAGTAATTAACAAAATATGTGTCACTTTAAGCCACCTAGTTTATGCAAATATGGTTAGGGCAACACAAATGCAAGCAGATATGTGATTCACTATCCTAGTTATCACACAAAGAGTGGAACATCTGGAGCAGGACATCTGTACATAGATAATTAGTTTGTGAGTAGTTCTTCCATGTTCTCAGTCACCTTCACATCATTGATTTATATTTTTGAATTTGATGAGTGAGAAACAGTATCTCGTCTTCATTCACTTTTAAGGAGTATTAGCGAAGTCTGAAACTGTACATAATTTAAATTAATTGAGTTGTCATCCAAGTATTGTTCATTCCATGGTATACTTACTTTTGTGTATGACTGAAAGGAATTATTTTTAAAACATAATGTATAGGGTGATGTAATGCTTTTTGATCACTTTTTCTAAGATATTACAAAGTCTTTTCAAATAGTATGATTTACTATTATCTTCTTATGTATTGTATTTTTAGTAAGAGCTATTTATTTTTTATTTCAGTCTAATTTTCTTGGGTTGGTTTTATTTCTGTAAAATAATTAAAACCTCACTATAAGCTATTGGCTGGCATGTTATATTAAATATTTGATAGTTTTATTTCACTATTCACATTTCTAATATGTGTAATTTATTTTAGTCCATAATGGTACATAACGATCCAGTTACTCATAGGAAAAATCAGCGTTCCTCTCATCATTTACTGAGCAACATATTTTCACCTCATTTGGTTGCAACATAACCTCTCATCTATACTTTTTTTTTTATGGCTCTCGTTCAGAGTTTTATACTCTATTCTAAAGACCATTTTTCTTTTAAACACCTCTATAGCATGGAGTCTTAAAGAATATACTTGTGAAACTGTTTTGACATGTGGGTGGTCCAATGCTCAATCTTATTAGCCTTCAGATGTACCATAGGCTTTCTTAGTCCTTTTTCCTTCCAAAGAAATTTTAAGGTCAGGGCTGAAGAGATGGAACAGTGGTTAAGGTCACTGGCTCCTCTTGCAGAGAACTAGGTTTGATTCCCTGCATCTACATAGCAACTAACAACCATCTATAATTCCAGTTCTAGGAGATCTGATGCCTTCTTCTGACCTTTGAGTACACTGCACAACACAGGTGCACTTAACACATGCAGGCAACACATTCATATATGACATAAAAATAATAAATAAAAAATTTTGAAAAAAGAAATTTTAAGGTCTACAATCAATATTGTAAGAATTTATATTTAATTTTAAATCACATCAAATTTGCAAGCTAATCCATTGTTATTTGAGATCTTTCTGTTATTAAGTCTTGGTAGACAAACTCTTAAAATTTACCTGGATCCTTACAATAATCTGTCCTATTAGATGTTGTAACTATGAAAATTTTCACTGGCTGTTAATGGTGTCTAAGAACATTTTGATTTATTTATTGATTTGCTCTTAGAATTTTGATTAAATCATGTTACATCAATATTTTATGAATATTCTGATAGTTTTTAAAAGAGAAAAACTTATTTTCTAAAAACAAATGATGATTGTATCTCTTTTCTTTCCAAGTTTTATATTAACTCTGACACTTTTTGAGGTCCTGATAAATTCAGTAGTAAAAATAGCTACAAGTCTTTGCTGTGTAAATAGGACACTTCCAAAATGCCATATACAAAGATGATTTCTTTGAAATCTCAGTATATGTTTTCAACAAGGATATTTCTTTTTAATTACAGTGTGCTGAATGTTTATAGTATTAAGACATTCTACCCTTTTCCTCAAAATTAGCAATAACTGATGACTGATAACATGTAAACCTATCCATTATTTTATAAATATTTTTAATAGTAGGGACCACGAGGTAGTCTTCTAGAAAAGGTATATGTCTGACATTTTCATATACTTCATGTTTTCAATATGAAGGTTCAAATGTTTTCAAATGTAACATTAAACAGGTGCCAATAACTTAATGATATCAAACATAAAGTGTAGGAACTGTGATTATGAATGTTTATGTACTTTAATGAAATCACCTTATGATTATTTGAGCAGAAATTTCTTTAATCGAAAAGTTAAAGGTTTGGGGAAGTGTAAAATGGCTAAATTGTTCGTAATATTTCAGAAGAGATATTAAGTGGATTATGTAACCCAAAGAAATGTTCCTGGTAACGAATTCTGAGGAAAGAGATAAGGCTGTATGTGAGAAACTATAAAACAGAGATACTGAAGTAGGATGTACAAGATCTTGGGGCAGAAAGATTAATATATAAATTAAATGAACTAATATTCTTTTATTTCTGTAAGTATGTGTGCACTGTGTGGACTTGGTGCCTGCAGAGGTCAGAAGGGTTGGGTCCCCTACAGCTGAAGGTACAGACAGGTTTGGGCTGCCATGTGAGCAAAAGCAGCAAGTCCTCTTAACTGTTGAGCCAACTCTCCAGCCCCAAACAACAGCAACAGTCTCATTAACACCTAAGATTGACTAAAAAGGCAAAATTTAGGGTCAGGAGACCTGGGTTCTTTAAGGTATGCATCACCTCTCGTTATTTTGGACACGGTGATGTCCACATTTCTTTGGGGTAAGCTATACACTAGTGCACTGAAAAATTTAAAAATATGCATGAGCGTTTTGATTGCATTATGTAAATGTACCTTTATGCACTGCCAACGGAGGTCAGAAGAAGGTGTTCCTGGGATAGAAGTTGCTGAGGATTATTAGCCACCAAGTGGTGCTGGGAACTGAACCTGAATCTTCTACAAGAGCAATCGGTGCTTTTAATTGCTGAACCACTTCTCCAGCCCCAAGTACAGGAATTTCTAAAAACATTTCTAGCTCTGGTAGTATACATCTACTGAGTACCACAACCATTCACACACAGGAATTGTCTGCGGATTGCCCAACCCTAAGTGACACATCTACAATAGAGTCCCTACACCTAAGGCTCATGGAACCTAGTAGAACAAGGGGTTGAGTGAAATCTAATGTATCTCTCACATCTTATCAGTGAAGCTTCCTCATGCAACAGACAGTGTTGAGCACAAAAGGTCACAACTGGCCAAAGTGTAGAGAAAAAGAGACTGAAGAGTGTGGGTCTCTGAATAGGACTTCTATATCAAAATCCCCCTTCTGGGGCTTAGCGACCATTGCAGAAGAAAGGATGAAAAGATTGTGAGAGCCAGGGGAGGAGGTACACGTGACCATAAGGAACCAGTATCTTAAAGGCTCCTGGGACCTCATATGAACTTACGCAATGGTGACAACATGCACGGGACCCATACCATCTCAATCAGATATAAACCAGCAACAACTAATGAAATGATCAGGAGGACACAAATTTAGTGAGTGAGCATTTAGTGCATGAGCAGCTCATCATTTGAGTGAGGGAGAGTTGATCTTCTTTAAGGGGGTGACACAATATACTGAACAGGCTCCAGTGGATGAACTCAAACCAAAGGACATCTGAGTACACTAACTTGATGAAATAGGCCTTAACATATATGACAAAATGCATGAAGTCCTTGAACGTCCTATGGGGGTGTTCAGTCCTGTGGGGGTGCTCAGTTCTGTGGGGGGTGCTCAGTCCAGTGGGGGTGCTCAGTCCTGTGGGGGTGTTCAGTCCTGTGGGGGTGTTCAAATAGGGACGGGGGGATAGATATGACTAAAATGTATTTTAAAAATTTACAAAAATTCAATAAAAATATTTCTAAAATAGGGCAAGGAGCTGAACAGGGAGTTCTGTAAAGATGAAGTACAAATGCCTGATAAAAGCTTTTTTAAAAATGTTCAAAATCTTTGATTATCGGGGAAATGCAGACTAATACAACTTTGAGATTTCCTTTCACTCTACTCAGAAGGTCTAAGATCCAAAAACCAAACAATGACGCGCTGGTAAAGATGTGGGGAAGGGGAATTCTTATTCACTGCTGGTGGGAGTAGAAACTGGTGTAGCCACTAAGTAAGTTCTGTGCAAGTTCGTCAAAAAGCTCGAATTTGACCAAATAATGGTCATGCCACAATGAGCTATTTATTTATACAAAGGACTTTGTACCCTGCTACAGAAATACTTGTTCATCCCTGTTCACTGCTGCCCTTTTCTTTTGTCTTTAATTTTTAATTACTGTTTTAAATTTATGTGTAGGAGTGTATTGTCTGCATGTGTGCAAGTACACTCCTACTGTGCCAGAAGTACTGAAGAGGACATTGGATCCCCTAGAACTGGAGTTATGGTCAGTTGTTAGTTGCCATGAGGGTGCAGGGAATTGAACCTGGGTCCTCTGGAAGAACAGTAAGCGTTCTTAACTGCTGAGCCATCTCTCTAGCCCCATTGCTGCCCTTTCCATAATTACTAGCCAGAAATTGGAAGAAACTTAGATGTCCATTGACTGGTGAATATATAAGGAAAATGTGGTACATATACACAATGAAATATTCAGCTCTTTAAAAAAGGAAATTATCAAATTCACAGGAAAATTGATGAAACTGGAAACAATCCTCATGAGTGAGGTAATCCAGAGAAAGAAGGAGAAATATCACATGTTCTCTCTCACAACTGGACGCTAGCTTTGAAATCTTATATATGTATGAGTTGAAGAGCCACAGAAGTCAGGAAACTAGAACATAATCGTAGGGGGGCACTTCCTAGGAGAGGTGGCGCAATGTGGTGATATGCAGTGGAAAAGGGGAACGTTAGGGTAGGGACGGTTAAGTAGATTGGGGAGTAGGATGTCGGGGCAGAGGAATGAGCATGGGGACTGCAGAGTAACACTGAAGGTGTTGTGGAAAATACCACTATAGAATTGTATATACATATACATCATTTAAAGAGATTAAAAGGAGTCACATATATTTTTAAAATCTTTTTTATGAACATCATACAAGAGGATAGCCTTCAAAGAACATCATTCCTCCTGAACCCTTTCCCACTCCTCCCAAGTCACCTCCACTCCCTTTCAATTTCCTGTCCCATACTTTGATTAATATTGTTACATGGACATGCATATATATGCATATACATAATAACCTGAATGGTGATCTTGTACATATATAAACATTTAGAGCTGTCCCCTTGGGATTAAATAACCTCTTGGGACGCTAGTGCCACCAGAAAATGAAGTCTCTCTCCCTCTCCCCCCCCTCTATCTCTATCTCTATCTCTATCTCTCAGCATCTATTGATCACCTGCAGCTCTTCATCTTGAGGTGAGTCCCTGTGAAATGTCCTCGATCCACTTTGATATGTCACTAGGATGTTTTATTTTATGCAGATCTTGTTAGATTACTATACTATATTGTGGAGATTTCATTGACGTGCCTTACCTATTATAGTTCCTTTAATAGCAACAAGTGTCTTGTCCCTCTCTTACATTCTTTCCACCTCTTCTTCCACAATGTTCCCTGAGACTTAGGTACAGAAGTTACATTGTAGATGTGTCACCTAGGGCTGCACATCTCACAGACATATGTTTTCTGCTTTTGACTAGTTGTGGTATTTCACAGTAATCTCTAGAGAAAATGTGGGGAAAGAAAATTGGGGAAGGAATGGGGGTCAGTATTACATAGACATGCCCAGTGTTTGATCTTTTGCCTGGGTTATGCAATCAAAATCACCTCAGCCTAATGGACACTGGCTGTTATCACTCTTTTTTGAAAATAAGAATAAAGATTAAATAGTTTTGTCAAGTTGATGAAACTGGCATATGAATTCTTTTCAACTGCTTTTCAACTTACTTCCATTTACTACAATTTTTCTTCAGAAAGGCAGACATCTGAAAATTTTTGAAAAGGGAAGTGTTCATTCAGTATCAGCTCTGCCCTGGAAAAGAATTTTCAAATAGAAAGTAATTTAAAAAGCAAAAGGAAAAAAGTGTACCGGATATTTGAACTGTGGAATGTCTACCAAGTATGATATAATCTTAAATGCAATTTGAAGAAAAGGTGAGCTGGAATGAAATGGATGTTGTTGTTTTACATGACTTTATATGTGGGGATACCAGAAATGCTCACTAACCCTGGGTAAAGAGCACAACACAGTTAAAGAAATGACTCTATCAAGGTCCTCTTGGTGAACCAGTGGGTTAACTGGGCCTAGTTACCGAAGCCATATGTAAGGGATTACTGCATTATGGGTAATCCAAGCAGCTTTATCACTGAAAAGCTTTTTTGCTACTTAATAACAATAATATTAATAATAATAATAAGCAAACTAAGTTTCAGAGATGTTACATAGAAATACCTTTTTCAAGGACCCTCTACTGTCAAGGGAAATTCAACTTTTATACTGATTTTGTTGTAGAAATTTTATATATGGATGATGAAAAATAATGAATTATGGCTAAGGAGATAGATTTTCAGGTAAAAGCACTTGCTCTGCTAGGATGAGGACCTGAGTTCTAACGCAAACTCAAACTCTTATATTAGGGAAAATAGACAGATCAAGGCTGAGAACTTGTTGACCAGCTAACCCAGTAGAAAAGGCAAGAATTCAACTCAGGAAGAAACTCTGTCTCAAAGCAAGAAGGCAAAGAAAGATAGGGGAAGACACCCGACTTTTGCTTTAGGCTCTACATGCGCACACAGGGGCACACAGCTTCTTACTCATATGGATGCAATTCACAATCATACACACATACACTAATCATAATAAATATTACTAACATGGATAGTTCTTCAAAATTAGATAAATATATACAAGAAATGTTCAAGAAGCCAAAAGAACAAATATCAAAACTTCATGAAATAATTTTAGCTCAAAAGAATCATACGTGTGTATAGTTTCCTACTTCTCTTTTCCTTTCCTTTTTAAGAGTGTGTATGGTTTATGTGTACGGAGGAGTGGGCATGTCTTTGCCCATGTGAGTATGTACAGAAGTCAGAGATTGACTTTGGGATATCTTTCTCAATCTTATCTCCTGCTGGTGAAAGAAGTTAACTAATTACTAGTTTGTGTGAGGTAGTACTGCACATAACCACATACTTGTCAAAAATGTTTATGGCATGAACATTTTTCATGGAAGAAAACAACTCACTATGATGACATTAAAAGGGACTTCAACCCGAATATATCCATGTGAAAGGAAATATTTCTAAAGTACTAAAATACTGCTAACTGGGAATTTATGTTTTGTTTTAATTTTAACTAGAAAATTTAATTTAAATGCTTTATAAACTGTTTCTAAGACCAAAACATCGTGGATTGCTGTATGATGTATTTTATGGAGTTTATTTACATGTGTAAAAGGAAGTAGCAAAGAAATTATTGCTATTAAAAGAAGTAGAAATGAAATAATAAAGATATTTAAAGATATTGACTGTTTAGGACAAAATAGGTCATTCATCTCAGTAAAACAATGAATAATCTGACTAACTATCTTGCAAACATTAAAATTTTTATTTGCTGGCTAAATACAACATGCTCCAACTAAAGTTAAGAACAAAGTTACAATTATGGTGTTTATAGCATTGCATTTCTCAAATAAGGTTTTATAAATACAAGAGACTAACAACAGACAACAGAGAAATAATTATCATTTCTAATATTTATGTCACTTGGTTTGTAGAAACAACATTAATAAAAATAAAAATGAACACTCAGTAAAATGAATTCTTTGAAAGAAAATAGATTGTGGTGACATAATATTATGTCTAAGAATAATTGTATTAAAATTATAAATTGTTGATTGTAATTTACTTAAATTCACTATTTTTCCAGGATTATCCTGAGTATGTTGGGTATATTATGTCATCAAATAGCCATTTTATTCTAAATATAAGGAAATCAAAGCTTGGAGACATTAATTTATCTGTCTGAGGCCCTACATTAGAAAGTTGAAGAGTCAGAATTTATACTCAGGATTGTCTGATTAAAAAACCTATTTTTTTATTTTCCAATTTTATATTGCTATAAAATAAACATAGTATTTAACGTTTTAACAATTTCCAAATGTCAAGTTCAGTGGTATTCATTAATTATCTTACTAAGTATATTAGAAAACACTCAGGATATGTAGTTTTTACATATGCATTTGGGATTAATTTTAATATTATAATTTTAATATAATCATAATATAATTAATATTTATAATTTAATATTAATTTAATATAATTATAATATTTAATATTTTAATATTAATATTACTCACACATGCACCTATTATTAAATTTTTAACATACTGTGCTACAGTAATTTTGTTTAGCACAGGGGGTTCTAATATCTTATGAACCTCAGTAAACACTGAGAAAGAGTTTTAACATCACATGGGTCACAGAAGTCACAGAGATAATGACATATATTTAATGAATTTTAAAGATATCACTTATGCAGAATTTAATACAACAAATTAAAATTCCTCATGTAAATAAATAGTAACATGGATAGAAACTCTTACTTGAAATTCACATACTGTGTGTGTTGACAAACAGAGGGTTGTAACGATCTCATTTCTAGAATTTTCCAGCATGGCTAATATTTGGAAGATGGACTGATGTTTCTGAGGACCAGAGGAGGAAGTCAAAGGGCATTTTGTGATGCTGGCTGCCTGCTACAGTGGGCGGGGCCATGCTGCTGCTTGCTGCCTTCTAAGACAAAGTGAGCACTTTATCAAATCCTGAAGTTAGAAACCATAGCGGTTTGTCATGACATGACAAACTACCATGTTATATGACTTTTCGTGGGAAGAGAAACAAGTGTCTACTCACCTCAGAACAGGCATCAGCCACAGGAAAATACGAAAGCACTTTTGCTCAAGCGTATGCTGGTGAACCTGAGCTACATACAGATAGCTACACCACTGGTCAAAACGAAAACTCTCCCCCTGCAATTGTTAAGCAATTATTAACTGTCTATAAATTGTTGGAAGAGGTAGATCTTCATGTCCCCCCCTCCACAATAGAAAGTAAATGAACCCAATTTTGTGCATGTCTCCTGTAGGTAATCCTAGCTGTTGAGAACTGAAGAGGACTATAGGCACGTCGTACCCAGAAGACAGCATGACACACAACAGACATGCTTTAAGGGCATCAATGTAGACCCAAGATGACGCTGCCTTGTCAGCTGGAAAGAGAGCGTCTGACAACAAGGAATTACTCAGCTTTGTCTACCCATTGTGTGAGGTTTTGAACATTTGATTAAATTTCTGTCTACTTGCACTGGGGAAATCCTTGGTGTCGAAGTGAACTTGGCTTCATTACTGTTCTCTTGACTACATCTATTGAGTTTATAAGAGGATATTTGTCTAAAAGAGCCACAGATAGCTGACTGGCTGGGGTCTAATTCATAGTTGTTGTTTCTGGTTTTGATCAGAATTTCGCATGTCCTGGCTTGAAATCTCTGCTGATTTTGCTATTCCTTGGGTGCGGCAGGGGTACCAGATACCTGCTCTCACACTTCTGTACATGTTTATTCCACAAATGGTCTCCAGGTTTCAATTATACCCTTTGTCATAGTGGAAAATGGAAAAGAGCATGCCTGAGTCTTACATGACAAGCATGTTTTATTTCCTGTGAAAAAATACAGAAGGAATGAGACATTCAATTCTCACATGATCGAAATTATAATTAAGTAAGTTTTTAAGGCCTATTAGTGTCAAGGAAGGCAGGGAGGAATGAAGGTCAAAGCAGATCTTTTCTCTTCCTTTCTCTTGTAATTGTCTGCTTTTATAGTGCCTAAGCTCTGAGATACAATTTTATAACAACTTTGGGGAAACGCTCAGGTGTTACATGCTATTCATTGGCTCTATTGTGAGAAACACACAGCTTAGTTAATGTACATGTTTGAATTTACACAACGCTATGTGTATTTTAATGATGGATTTTTAGAGAGAGAAATGTTACATGGGATTTTATAGTAAACAGTTACTTTACACTCTATAATTAAGTAGAGTGATGACATTTTTTTCCCTATTAAAGACCATGAATTACAAGGTAATACCTGTGTATTCATTGTGCATTTTTCCATAATGAGTTTGCAAAATAACAAACTACTATCTGTGTGAGTATTTGATCTCTGCACTCCCAAAATACTTGTGCATAAAATATGTGCTTATAAGCACATGTAAACAGATATATGCAGGTATAATTCATGGGCTATGGGAGAATAAATGAATATTTATGTGTATAGGTATAATATGGATTTCAAGTATTTTCTTCTTCTCTCAGGCATTCTGGTAGGCAATTCCTTACATAGTTACATCTATTCTGAAGTAATATATAAAATATAATCATTGTATGCATATAATGTATAACATATTTTAAAGATACATACATTGTAGAATGTTTAAATTTACTTAAATTTATCAACTCAAAACATTTAGAATTTCTTTGTGGTTAAAATATTCAAAATCTTATCTAGATTCTTGAAATGTACATCACATTATCCACATTATCTTCAATCATTTTTAATATTTATTTATTATTTATATTTTATGTATATGAGTGCATAGCCTGTATATGTGTTAGTGCACCCATGTCCTACAGTGCCCAGGATGTCAGATCCCCTGGAACTGGACTTACAGGCAGATGTTAGCTGCCTTATGGGGGCTGGGTATTAAACCCTGGTTTTCTTCAAGAGCAGGTAGTGCTATAAACCACGGAGCCACCTCTCCAGCTCCCATTTCATTTCCTTCGTTTTACTGTAGAGTAGCACACTAATGCGTCTTACTGCTCTCTCGCATTAACAAGACCATTGATGATCCTGTCCTCACTATCCCACCGTTTTGCCCCAGTCTCTGGGAATCACTATTCTGCTCTCAACTTTCATGAGATTCTCTTTTGTGAACTGAGTACATGTAGGGGATGGTGAGATTCTCCTTCTTCTGCCCTGGATTATTTCACAAGCTAAGGCTCTGCAGTTCCATCATGTTGCTGCTCTACTATCACCATAGTATTTCAGTCTCTTTGGGGATGAGTACCACTCTGTGGTGCAGATGTGTAAATTTTCTTTTTCTGTTCATCATTGATGCAGATAAGATTGCTTCCATTTCTTGACTGTTGTGGTTAGTTCTGCAATGCATGTGAAAGAGTAGAGATATCTTTGTCATAATAAATTCCTTTCCTTTGGATATGTATATACCTGGGAATGGAATTAGAAGACCAGATGATAGTTCTATTTTCAATTTCCATTGAGGATCATTCTACTGTTTTCTGCAAGGATTCCCCTTTGTCCACATCTTCACCAGCATTTATCATAGTAGTCATTTAAGTCCTGGTGAGATGACACTTCACTGGAGGTCACTGGCTTCTTTCTGGGGATAATTGTTGCACGAATCTGTTGGCGATTTGTCTTATTTTGAGAAATGTTACTTACCTTTTTTCAAGTTAAAAATTTTTATTTGAATTTTGGAGTTCCATATATTGTGGATAATATACTTTGCCAAATGTATAATGTACTAACATTTTCTCATCATGTCAGTTGTTTTTATACCCTGATGAGTATTTCCTTCACTGTGGCGTCTTTGCATTTGGTAAAATTTCACTTGGTTGTTTCCTGTGCTCTTGATTTTTTTTCTTGCAAAACTTTATTCTTCTTCTCCTGCTTTTCTTCCTTGTTCTTGACGGGCAGAGGATTATTGCACAAAAGAAAATAATGTTTCCCATGAATGCTCTCACCTAAGCACAGCTTGACTGTTTTCGAGACTGTCACTCCATGAAAGAAAATAACACAACGCTAGCAAAAATCTCAATAGCTCTGAGCAAATGGTGTTCTATGTTTCCAAATAATATCACAGCAACATTTGAAAGAGTCAGTGTGTTCCTCTTCACATTTAATATTTATACCTTATTTAAGTGGTATTCTTGTGGTACAAATTTATGAAATAGACTGAACATAATTGAAATGTGTATCTTGTTACTTTGACATATGTCCATATAGATAGAAATGTGGCAATAGGTAAGAAGCCATGCCCAAAATGACAAAAAAATTAATCCCTAAAGTTTCCCAGTCTCCTATATAATCTCTCCTTTCCATGCTTTCGGATGACTGCATCAGGCACTACTGACTACTTTCCAGGTCTTAGATCTTATACTATATTCTGTATGGAAATGTTTCCTCTGACTCTTTTAACTTGGTACAAGTATTTTATCTATGCCACGTGCTTTGTCAGCTTACTGTTATTGAATATGCGTCCTCTCAAAGACACAGCATAATCTATCTATATATTCACTCCCTAAGATTCATCAGAAAGATTTCTTGTTAGGAGCAAGTATAATAAATGTGCTATGAATTTTCTCACACAGATTTTTGTGTAAGTATAAGCATTCACAGGGAGAAGGAGTAAAGTAGCTGCATTTAAGTCAGGTTTATGTTAATTAGGAGCATGCTGTTTTCAAGAAGTATTTCCTGCACCCACTACAGTATAGGAGAGCTCCTCCCCCTACCTACATCAGCACACATGGAAATAGAGAACTTTTTAAAATTAGGTTATCTTAACAGGTATGTAGTAATATCTCACTGTTTTAATTTACATTTCATTAATGAGAAATGATATTGAGCCTATCATGAACTTCTCTGATACCTGTATATATTATTTGGTTCTAAATATAGTTGAACAGAAGTTGCTTAAATGAATTGTGCATCTGATAGACTGTGTATTTCTTTATTATCAACTTTAATAATTATTTTATATATTTTGCTTACAAGTTTACTATCATATTTTGCAAAGAATTTTATAGCACTCTATAGATTGACTTTTTAATAGATACTAGTATGGTTCAAAGAACAGAGATTACTATGTTTATACGTTCCAATGTATTCTTTCATATGCAAATATTTTATCATTGTACACAAGAAGTCTTGAAAGCAAAATAATATTTACTACTGAATCTCCATGCAGAGATGTGGTTACAACCTCTAAATGCATAATCTACTAAGTGTGGCATATCATGTCAGATATACTTCAAAGTCCTTTCTCTGCACATGTATGTATCTGATACATATCCTTTAACATATCTGTGGAAAAACAGTTGGCCATATTCCTATTTCTAGACTCTCTTCCTTTTGCCATGCTGTCAATGCTGTGTTCTAAATATTATGGTTTAAATCCGTATTGAGATTTGCTAACATCTCTAAAGTTGTCTTTTCTCAATTTGGGGGATATTGCATTCCTTACATTTTAGTATGAATGTTCGAATCCTTTTATCAAATTGTATGAGACAGCTTGCTTGGATCATAAGTAGAAATTACTGAATCCATACATTAATATAAAGGAAATTTTCATATAATCCATGAACATGGCATGTTATAAGCTCTTTACCATTGCTTTTTCTGAAGAGTACCTGGTAATTCTCAGTTTCTAGCACTCTTATCTTATTTTTTACATTACTTTAAACAGTATAATTTATTTGTCAATAATTGCCTTTTGCTGGCTTCAGTTCTTGATTTGGGACATCTGATATACAGAACTATGATATGTTGTTTTTCCTTAAATTGCATTAGACTCAAGGTGAACGCATTTTGTACTTCTTTAATTGTATCACTCATATATCTGTTCTCACAGCTTTTCGACAAATGACCATGCCATCTGGAAATAAAGAAAACTGTAAATTTTTTTTCTATCTAGAACAGCAGAAATTACATAGGCGGGAATCATTGTGAAATGCAATGTTAAATGTGAATTATGAAATCATTATTTTCCTTGTACCTGATAGAAGGGAGTATTCATTCAATTGTTAAACAATTAGCTAGGATGTACCTGTCAAATTTTTGAAAGTGTTCTTTTTTATGTTATTTGATTCTCATCTTTGCTTGTTTAGATTTTTTTTCCTTTGTTTTTTAACAGGAATTACTTTGATCAAGTGTCTTTTTTTTTGGCATTTGAAATTGGTCATACGTTTATTTCCCTTTTGAGGTAGCAAAAATGAATTACAATGACAGATGTGTGAATGATATGTTAATCTCAGATCCCTGAGATGAGCCTGCTTAGCTTTGATGTTCTTTATATATGTGTCCTTGATAGCGACTTTCAATCTTTACTGGGGTAGAAGTGCTACTCAACCTAGATGTCTGCCTTAGCTCTAGCTGCAGAAAGGAACAAAGACCACCCAGACTTGAAGAAACAGAGCGTGTTTATTCAGAACTTTCCATTGCATAAGAGTCAGCCACTACCACTGGTACTTGGCAGAGATTCAAAGGCAAGCAGGAAAACAGGATGGCTTCCCAAAGGACAGATGTTGAAGGCAGGCTTCAGGGGCTCGAGAACTGGATGTGACTGACCAAAGGATCTGTGAGTGTGGTGCTGAGAACATCTTTGTCTTTCTCTGGATTAAACTGAGATAGAATCAAGAATAGAACAGAAAAGATGAAAGTTGTTGCCCGGGTCCTGATGTTTGGAGAAAATTGTTTTAAAGGCTGGGATTTGGCTCCTAGGCTGAGTTTTGTTAAGACTAGTGTCAGATTCTACTGCTTAATCTGACCATTGCCTGTTTATGTGCTTACCTACTCAGGGCTCAGCTGCCTCTCCTGTATTAGACTGCCTGTGAACATGACATAATATTATAAGGGGTGATGAGAAACTTAAATGCTGGAAGACTAAGAGAAACATGTAAAGTCTATGAACAAAAGTTCCCAGAAAATCTGACTTAAAATTGTACATTCTACAAATGCTGATCTACCGATCAGAACTTCAGTGTTTGTGTAGAGTGGAATATTGCCAATTTAAAGCCAAATTACCATTTATCTTGAGCCATCTTTAGCTTCCCTAAATAGCATTCTTTGCCTACCTTTCTTACTGACCTAACATCCTGTGTAAAACAGAGAAAAACCTTTCAGCATGTATTACCTTAGCAGACCACTAGCTTCCACCAACCAAAAGGTGGAATGTCATCAGACAACATTCGAGGACTACAACAGAGACTCCCCTTTGCTGTGTCCACCTATGTATTTCAAAAGTGTCCTGTACATGACTTTTCTTCGCTCTGTTACTATGAAAACTTCATGAAACTGCTTCCATACTGGAACACGGAATTTGGGATTGCTTGAACCTGTGTTCCTGGGACATGATCACTAATATTTGGCACCAGAATAAATTATTTCTTATCCTCCTTGAGGTAAGAGTTATGCTTTTCTGTCAACAAGTCACAAGTTTCATAAGAAGCAACACAGTTTTTATCTGGAACAGTAAGTGTGCTTCTGGGAACAGCAGAATCAGTATCTCCTGAGAATTTGGGAGAATGCAATTTCAGGGCCCCACCCCAGACACAGGGCATCTGGGAATCTTGAGGAAAGGAGTGTGTTTCCACAGTTTGTGTTTCGCAAAGCCCTACATACAACTCTTGGAGATAGGAGCCACTGACCCTGAGCTGGGTATTTCATATGGTGCTAGCTTCAGTCTACGGAAGAATGCTCTCCCCTTGGGTCCTCCTCTAAAAGTCAACTGTGTGGTGCTTAGAGTGATTTGCTTAACAAAGATGAGAAATAATCACTCTGTTTTAAATATGAGATGTTCAACCCTTGCCAGGGATTTGAATACATTGAGCTTTATTAGGACTGATGAAAGGAGGGTACTTGCTTCCTGAAAGAACAGTGTAAGCCTGAACAGGAAAAAAAATCAAAGGGAATTCTAGGCTTGGAATCTGCAGATGCCATTAATTAGCAGAGGACGCACTTGGCATTTGCATTCAGTTTGAATTTCCACTTGGGGGAAGTGATATTTGATATGCAGAATACTAGCCTTGGAGAAAGCCAAAATACTGTGTGTGAGGGTACCCAGCAACATGAAAAAGATGTTAAAGACCACCACCAATCTCATTCTAAATATAGAACTCTTCAGATGAAATACTAAAAGAGAAGAATTGACAGGGTATTATATCCATTACATCAAGATGAAAAGGAAGTGTTTCATCATAAAATGGATGCTGTCTAGGGAAAATGGAAAAAAGTGATTAAACTGGCACACATAAGATACACAATATTCAAATAATAATATCAGCGTAGAAAATGTGTAGAGTCACTTGGTAGTGAAACTAAATGAAATTAATCAGGTCCTATAATCTGAAAAAGTAGTAAGTTTATAGGCCTGTGATTTGTCTTTGAGTCACATGATTGATCAATGTGCATATGTGCACATACACATCCTGAACAAATATACATAATTACATGTAAGTGTAAATGTATGAAATTACACATATACAGTAAATAAATGAGTACATGCCTCTTTCTGTGTATGTGTATACCCATAGTTATCAAAATACAATTGTTTCTGTAGAAGGTCTTAGAAAATTTTAGGTAGAAGAAACTTTCAGGCCTCTAGTATAAATGGGAAACCTCCCTTTGAGTTGTTGAGGGTAGGCCAAGAGACTCCCAAAATAATGCAGGCTATTGCCTTAGGCCTTGATTGACTCCCAGAACTTGAAGGTTAGACCCTACTGCTGAAGTCAGACATATGACTTACATCATTTGAGCTAGATCTGACCTTTATGTCCCATCCCTGAAGACTTGGTGTCATATATCTGATGATATATAAGCTGTCATGGGAGAAAACTAATCAATGATCCAACCTAGCTGTAAAACCTAAGAACCACAACAATGACCAACCTAGCAAATTGTCTCTACTGGTACATCAGTGGCACTTTTATCTTGGTGATAATCAACAGCTGCCTCATTAGACTTCAGGTCTGCTCAATGGGAGTGAATTCATGTGTGGTACTGTAAACATAGCCAAGTACATATTTCTGGAGACTCATAGACTCTAAAGATGAATCTACTTTGTCACTTTCTTAGACCAAAGTAATTTCTTACTATATTCTAAAAACATACCCTTATATATACAGACAATGTACCCTTCACTCTCATCAAAGAAGCTTCTTTCTGTAATAGAGACTGCTGCAACATTCCAGAATTGGTCAAATGAAGAGAATAAATGACTTTGAGGTGTCCAGTACTAAGTAATATGTATATGATGCAACCTTTACACCTAAGGTTCAAGCTACATTGTGGAAGAGGAAGTGCAAAGAGTGTAAGAGCCAGAGAGACAGGACACCTGCTTCTACTGAAGGCACTCTAGGCATGGCAGGGAAGCTACACTCACGAAATCTATACAGTATAGTAGTCTACCAAGAACTGAACAATGACAAAAACAGTTGATATGTCAAGGTAGATGGAGGAAATTTCACGGGGATCCAGCTCATGGTGAAGAGATGCAGGCAGTCAATAGGCACCCTAAACACAGATACACACAAGCACCACTAAACAGACTCAATGCAGTATATATACGTGTGCACATATATGTATACATGTAGCAATAATAATCAAAGAAAATGACAAATAACTGGCAGGGAGTGTCGTGGGGAGACATGGGAGGAGTGTCAGGGGACTGAGTGGGACATAATAATGTAAATATAATACTCATGAATATATTTTCCAATATTAGATAATGCACTTTTAAATTATAGAACACTGTGGGGACAGTCACAGTGAAAACATGCCACCTTTCTATCCATCTTGACATTGATACATAATTCAGGGTGATGCCTTCATTAGAGAACAATTGAGACTTAGTCATAGTGTCATCATCTTCTTCCAGTGGCAATCAATGTTCAGGTTAGACATTCTCACTGACCAACACGAAGGGTAATCCTTCGTGAAGGGCTTGGGTCTTAAAGTTAGATGCTGAATGTTATATACAATTTTTTTCTTCAATATTTCAAACATGAAATTTAAGCAGAGAGAAAGAAAAAGTTAATTTAGGAATTTATATTACATATTATTTAGAGATTATATACACATAGATGAATGCATGTGTATACATTTTATAGGTGTGCACATGTGTATATACTCATAAATATTTTTGTAGTTATTCATAAGTACATAAGTGTATGTACTTATGTATCAATGTCCATTGCTTCTAATAATGAGGTAAGTAAGTAGAGAATAAATATATGGTGTAAAATTTTTCCACAAAAATTCCTCCTTTAACATTCATGACAGAATGAGAAATAGGTGAATAATATCATTTTAAAAATCTTGCATCCTATTGGTAGGAGAGAGACTACACAGAAGCAGTTTATCTAACATAAATCTGTACTTATCTGTTAGAAAAATAAATGGATAATATCAATCCATTAGATAATATTAATCTTAAAATTAATGGCATAAACCCAGTAATGTATGTATATGAATTTTATTGTAGCTTTATAGAAATACCAGGAAAAGGTTCTTTGCACAGATTTTGGTACAGCCGTAAAACTTGCATGATTAAGGAAGACACTGCATTAATCAAATGGAAAGAGGCATGTAAGGTCAGAGACTGCTGTTTACATAGAAAGGTCAGGACACAGAAAGGTTAGTGATGAAATAAATAAAGAGAACTGGAGTGAAATCAGGACATTCAAAGATCTTAATTACAGAGCACAAAACAAGGAATATGAAATAATGAGACGGGTGACATAGAAAAGAGTCAGATCACAGAGAGTCTAGAGTGTGAAAAAAAAAACATTGAGCTCATGCATCTGTGTCAGGGAATCTGTGGTATGAAAGGGGCTACCTGGGAAACCTGTTCTGTTTCCTGTGACGAGCTACTGGAGTGACAGAAGGAAGGGCATTGTGTAGAGAAATACATTCAAGAATCACGACACAAGAGGAAAAACCATTGCAAGTTTCAAGGGTGTGCATATATGGATGAAAAGAAGGTTTAGGGCTGAATTAAAGTCCAATGCTTCAAGAATAATTTCGATAATGTAATATAAAAAAGAAAAGTTGGGAACAGAAACAAGTTGATTTTTAAAGCAAAACAAAGAAAACACCTACTGTTCACAAGTCCAGTTGGGTCTCTTCAGTAATGAGATGCAGAGAGTCCATGGGGAAGCCAAGTTGCTGTACTCATTTACAGACACTCATGAGCAAGCCATTGCGTCCCTTGGAGCCTTCGATAGAATTTACCCTGTAAAATAAAGCACAATTTGCTGAGCCCTTGTAAAGATCAAATGAGATCATGTCTCTGAAAGTTTTCTTTTAAACTACATTTTCCCAAAACTGAGGCCATGATATCATCAGACTGAACCTGACTCTGGCAGAGTTCATTCTAGTATTAACCTTTGCTTTTCCAGGCAGCTCATGAGTTGAGATATGAATATACACATGATGCCAGTCATATTTATATTAACAATAGTTATTGAAGGCAACAATGACTTACTTTAGGGTTAAATATACTCCCTTAGAGAAAGAATAAAATCAGCACAAAGTAAAATATTGACAAAGAGAATGAAATATAACTTCTAAGACCTCTTCTGGAATATTATGATATTTGGACTAATGTGTCCTCTACTTACATGAAGATATGGGCCTACTGTGAAAAACAATGAAAGAACAATGGGTCAATAATTGTGGACTGACAAAATATTACAAAAAATAAGGCATCAGTTCTTATAACGATATTCATCTATGAATATGGCAGATACTGAGAAAATACTTCCCTTTGACAGGTCTAAGAGCCTAAGCTGTTCCTGTAAAACAAACTTAACAGTTAAGAAAAGAAAACATGATTCATTTCAAGCTGTCATTTTATTGTTCTCTGACACTGTCCCAGAGGAAAGCATCCTAAATTTCTTGAGAAAAGAGCCTATAAAATATAGGAACCTATACCATGTCCTTTGGGGATGAGCAAAGAATTGATCCCTGTGGAAGAGTATTATCTCTTCTTGTCTAAGAAGAACTACAGTAAAAACAGTGAAAAAGCCAGCAACGGTAGTCAACAGAAAGGGAAGAGTTGTTATTTCAAAGCTACCTATCAGTAGGAAAAAGACAAGATTTATAATGAATAGAATAGGTAGTGGAGCTGGAAGCAAAAAGGGGTTTAGATATGCAAACGTTTTTCTAAGGGCACAGACTCAGAGTTAAACTTTCATGGAGATCCTTCAGTGGCCCCATTCTCTTCTCAGTCAATCAATCAGGTGTTCTATATGTCCCAAAGAATTAATTTGTTCATGAATAAGCTCATTTCAGATTAATAGTGAGATATATTAGTTCCAAAGCATATAACACAAAGACAGTTGAGCAAAAGCTAAAACCTTCCAGGTGTAATGATACAGAGAGACAGAGAGGGAAAGAGAAAGAGAGAGAGAGAGAATTCCCCAAAGAGGCTCCTAGGTATATACTGTGTCTGTTACACACTGTTATTCAAACTAGGGGAATATTAGCTATCTGGCTTCCAGATCTCTCAGAGATTAACTTGCTATGAAAAACAAATATTTCTTTATAGATAATAACTTCAATGCTGGCACCAGCAGGGGCATGGGTGGGAAAATGTTAAATCACGTTTCCTCACCACATATGTATCCTGTTTCCTCTTTCCAAACCTTAGTGCTATCTTGTCAGGTGGTAAGGGGCCTTGACAGAACTGTGTGTGATCCTTGCCTTAAAACATGTCTAGTCAAGTATAGATGTGATCAGAGACTTCGGTTACATATGGGGAGAAACTCCATACAGTTCTGGAATCCAAGTGGAAAAGAAATCATAATCTATGATATAGCAGAAACTGCCTTAAATTGAACTTGAAATACAGTGGTCAAACATGTGTAGCATCTGTACAGAATGAAAATAGAACAAAGATATAATTGTTTCATTAAATTTGAATATACAATTAAATATCACAGGCTAAAGGAGTTCCTGCAAATAGTGATATAGACATATACTTCCCATCTTAAATCTGGAATAAGAATAATATATAATTGTAAAACTAGAATATCAATTAAAATAGAAGGCTAGAAAGATGACTACACTTACCTAACTTAAATAAAATTAGTTTAATTTCTTTGCATTATAATTAAATAGAGAAAAAGACGGAATAGTGAATTAGAAGAAAAGAAATCACATCGAAATTTCCTCAGTGAAGGAAGAGCAGTTAAGAACAATAGCTGCTCTTGCAGATGACCCATGTTCGATTCCCTACACCCATATGGAACTGCATTTATAGTTCCAGGGAATCCAACATCTTCTTCTGGCTTTGCACAACACTGGTGCACTTGCATACATGTAGGCAGTTGTACTGGGTAGCTTTAGAGTCAACTTGACACACCTGGGTTGAGGGAGCCTCAATTGGGGAATTTATCCATTTGAGTAGCCTGTGACCATGTCTGTTGGGTATTTCCTTGATGAGTAATGTGCAAGGACCCAGAACACTGTAGGTGGTTCCACCCCTGGCCAGGCTGTTCTGTGTTGTATAAGAAAGCCGACTGAACATGGGCCAGGAGAGCAAGCCTGTGCTTCAGTTCCTCCCTCCAGGTTCCTGCCCCGAGTTCCTACCTTCGAATTCCTATGTCATGAACTGTGTGACTGGGAAGATATAAACCAAATAAACCCTTTCTTCCCCAAGTTGGTTTTGATCAGTGTTTTGTCACAGCAAATGAAAGCAAACTCACACAGCAATATACATATACACATGAAATAAAAATAAATTAACTAAAAATAATAATAGTAAACACAAATAAAAAGGGAAAATTGAAAAGCAAGGAGGAATTTATTAAACTGAATATACTATGAATAATACTCTAGAGTATAGCTCAATGGTTGCATAATCTTCTCGTGCACTAGAGCTTAGACTCAGTAAGTAGTGCCAAAGAAATAAACTGCTTAATATGAAAACATACACCACCTTAATAAAATGTTGTGCACACAAAGAGAGAAATATTGCTCCTGAACTTGAAGACAGTATGATAAAGATGTTTCATTTTAAATGATGTTGCATTATCAAATAGATTATTAGATTACTAACTTAGTCAAGAGAATACTGATATAAGATAAAAAAGATTATATAATAAATATGGCAGATGAATGAGCAAAAACATAATACATTCAGCAAATGATTCTTGAAAATCCTTTACTGAAATCATTAGATCCCTATATCACACCTTTCTTAAAAGAAAAATCAGGGTTAATTACACTTCATTTTTGGAAATCGATAAGTGTAATAAACTCTATGATACAATTCACACAATTCATGATCCTTAGACTCACATCAAGGTGCCAGTAAGATGGCTTCATGAGTAAAGACATGAACCACCAAGCTAGAATCTCTGGAATTCTTCCCTGGGTTCCACATGGTGTAAGGAGGGAACTCCTGAAGGCTATCTGCTGACCTTCACGTGCACACTATAGCACATACACACAGACACGCCCATGTAAGTAGAACACTGTCAAAGAATGTCTTGTATTTAAATTGTATCTGAAAAATTATACCAGAAAGAGTAACAAAATCATAAAACAAAGATAATTTTAAGAAAATTATATAGCAAGCTCAAGCTGGGTATGGTGTTCTCCGTTAATACCAGTACTTGGGAAACAGAGACGGGTGAGTCTCTATGAGTTCAAGGCCAGCCATGTCTACATAGTCAAGCCAGGGTTACACAGTGAGACCTTGTCTCAAAAAGTTTTAGACTGAAAAAATGAGAGAAAAAAATCTTAGCAAATTACTCCACAGTTCTATGTCTTGGTTTTCTTTTCTATAGAATGAGAGTCATATTTGTGCCTATATTTAAAGAGCACTGTGAAGACTAAGGCTATATATTAAGCACCTAAAATATTCTTAGGCTAGAAACTGCTTAACATATGTATATTCATGGCAACCTAGGCATAGGCTATTATTTGAAGAATAACCTTTCCATGGAACATTGTTCTAAGGACATAAGAAGCTGCAAATATTCATTTATATATTTTAAATGGGTTGTATTAGGTAATATGAATATATGTATAAAACAAAGCACTCCTCTGGCGTAGTTATGCACATCTTTAATCACAGCTCTCCAGAGGCAGAGGCAGGCAGAACTCTTGAGTTCAAGGTGGTCAGCCTGATCTACATAGTGAGTTCCAGGCAAGATGGAACTACAAGGAGACCCTGTCTCAAAAAC
The DNA here is from genome assembly GCA_035773235.1 of Eospalax fontanierii. Classification (NCBI taxonomy): domain Eukaryota; kingdom Metazoa; phylum Chordata; class Mammalia; order Rodentia; family Spalacidae; genus Eospalax; species Eospalax fontanierii. Next base: position 72,340,385 of record CM069533.1, read on the forward strand.
ACCGAAATAAAATAAAATAAAAAACCGAAACAACAATAACAAAACAAACAAAACAATCAAGGTCCTCTCTTGAAAAAGGAGAAGCATATATCCTTCCTGTTCAGATGAACAATGAAAATGGATAGCACAAAGAAAAGGGACAACCAAAGAAAAGAGCATGGTGGAAAGCCATCGGTATTTTCTACCAATAATGAAACTTCACAAAATTGGATACAATGATGCAATTTTTAAGGACTTTTCCAAAAGAAACACTTTGTCGGATATAAAGCAAAATTATAATCATAAAAGTAATTAGAAATAATCAAATGACTAGACTATTGGATTCATCAAAGAATTATGGATTATGGCTTATCAAAACAAAGAAGGATATAGGCTGGCAAGATGGTCTGGCAAGTAAAGACAATTCCAACCAAGGTTGGAGACATGAGTTTGATTCCCAGAACCCACATGGCTGAACAAGAGAAACCACTTGGGCAGGTTGCCCTCTGATCTCCACACATGCCATTGCACTGCACGCATACACATTATCAGGCACTCACATGCACACAGTCACGTGACATATTAAAAGAGTACTTGTGGGGGTCTGGGTATTGAGCAAGGCAAGCGACTCCAGATTCCCTGAAAGGACGGCAGGTGTCTGGCCTGCTCTGCCTGATGTGATAACCTGGCCCCAGGAAATCACTATAGATATGAATCTTCCTTTCCCCCACCCTAGACCAGAACCAGGTTTTTGGGTTTCATTTCCTCATTCCTGAACTTCCATGTCAGCCCTACAACCTTCCAGCCTTTACCTCAAAACCCCTACCTTTAACTTTCTCGGCTTCTGTAATGGTCAGAAAGGCCTCCCTATATAAACTCCTGCCTTGGTTTTGCTAACCAAACCACCCACAGAGGTAGTATCCCGGGAGCTCCTCCTCCTGCTGCACTCTGAGCCACCTGAGGCCTTGTTCCATCATCCTCCATTCTCTGGCATGGAAGGAGCACAACAGTTGTGCTGGACATGGAGACCCACCCACAAATGGTGCCCAACGTTGATGGATAGAGACCAACAATGGCGATTGAACAAGGGACACTCCAGGGCACACTGGAGAAGGTGTTTGCTCCCCACAAGGGACATCAGCTTCGGCCCCGCCATCCCACTCTGAAGACAGGCATGGTTTCTTTCTAACTTCCGTCTTTTTCCTTTGGTCTGAGCCCTCACGAGGGACCAGTTATGTCATGAGGTGATTGAAGCTTTCTGACCAGGGCTACTCCCTGGTGGTAGCCGAAGGCCCGCATGTCCTCTGACCCGACCCTGACTGCCCGACTGAGCATGGGTAATGACCTTCTATCTTACTCTCTCTGATCAAAACCCTAGTAACGCAAGAAGTTAAAAACTCTTAGAGTGGTGCCAGTCTCTTAAACTTGTGGTGAGGCTTAAGTGTGTATACTGGACTAAATCCCCCCGGGACCATGGACCAGGGAATGTTCTTCCTGTATTAAACAATTTTCTCCTTTTCTATCATGGGCAATGAACCAGCTCAATCAAGCTGCAGGTGAGAGAGTGAGCTCTGTTAGTTAGCTTGTTATGCCTCAGGGCATGTTAAAGCAGTAAATACCTTGCCTCTAAGAATTAAGGGAAAAAAAATGGTTTAAAAGACATTTCATTCCTTCAGCTTCTCGCCACCATGGTTCCCCTACAGAGGTATGGAAAAAAAAAACAGATTGACCTGAGAGTCAAACCTCAGTCACCTGTAAGCACCAAACATACGTAAAAATGACTAGCCTAGAGGTTTGGTGTCTATTTTTGGTTCTTGTCTCAGATTCTGTCTCTTGTGTCTTGGCAACAATCCAGCTTGTGTTACTTCTCTGTGTCTGTTTTGGTTTTGCCTTAAATGTTATGATTGCTTAGTGGTGGGCCAGAGTGAGTTCAATAATGTAAAAATGTCTCTACTTTTAAATGTATACTGACCAATTTTTCTAAATGCCTTTATCTAGCTTGTTATCTGAAAATGTAATTACCTTTCTACAAAGGAAAAAAAAATGTTTTAACAGTTATTTCTTTCCTTAGACTTTTTCTCCACCAAGGTTCTCTTCATGCATGGGGGAAAAGAGGCATTAGAGGGCCTAAACTTTGAACTTCAGTCACCATAGTCCCAAGACAGCTGCCTTTCTAACTAGAGGTAAGCACTTTAAGTTTTTGTGAACAGGAGAGTCATATACCGTGCTGTATATAACATTTAACTGGATACCTTTTAAAAGTAAAATTTATACACCATGTGCTTGTTCACGATCATGGCCACTGCCCTTACGAGGAGAGAGGCAACTATGTGGTCTGGTCTCCATATCTTATGTGTGTAATTTCATCAATTTGGTGACAGTCACATGGCCTGACTGCTACCTTGGACAAGAATTTCCAAAATGTTATTGACCTGCTTGACCTTGCACCATCTTAATCCAGCCACATGGCATAATTCAAAATGGACACACCGAGGAATTTACTGGTTCTGTAGAATGCCAGGAAATCATGATAATCTGGGAACTCCCTGGACCACAGGCATTTAATCATATGTCCAATCATTTTGCAATTTATGTTTTTGCTTTGGTTTTCATTTTTAGATTCTTGATGGAATCATAGAAAAGCAAGAGATTCTCACACAGGCTTTTGTAACAAGGTTAATACATTTCTATGTCAAATTAAAAAAGAGACAATTTCAGCATTTTAATATCATTTTGGTCTGTTTCTAGTGAAAAGTATTTTAAATTTCAACTTTAGTATAGTATTTACTGGTTTTTAAAATGACTATTTTTACATTGACTTATGCATTTACATATGTTTGCTTATGTTTTTACAAAGAACTATTTTAAATCCTGATATTTGTTTATATAACATCTTTATCTGTTTTTAAAGGAAATTATTTTGGATTTTAACAACTTCATATGGTATATTTGCTGATTTCTAAATGTAACTATTTAAAATCTTACATTGTTTTGCATTTGCATAATGTATTTGTCAGTTTCTAAAGGGAGCTTAAAAAGATTTTTCTAGCTGTAGGCCTCTAAGACTAATAGGTACAAAGTGAGCTGATGTTTTGTGATGGCTAAACCTAGGAAGCTCATGTGAATTTGCAGTACTCCAGTGCCAAACTTTAAAAGAGAAAAACATTTTTTATCAACTCTTTCCAGGTTCCTTTAGGTATCATTGTTTTCTGGGTTCCTTTTTTATGGGTATTTAGTTCAAATTTTGCATGGTAAATTATAATATGGTTTTTCTGATCCAGACAAACTGAAAGCTCTCTTTAAAAGAAAGTACCCTGTTAGCTAGTACTCTTGCCTCCTCTTTAGTTAAAAAAAAAAAAACATGGCTTAATGCATGTAGGAACAGAATTTTCTTAATGTTATTATGTTTCATGATCTTAAGAAAAGAAAATGAGAAGGTGAAAAATATCTTATTAAAAAGGTTTTTTGTATAAGAAAGTCTTTACAAGTGATTAAAGATCTGATTTTATATGTTATACTATAGGAAACATTAGATAAAGTATGAATAGTCTTAAAGTTTCTAAAGTAATAGTTCAGCCAAATACTTTAAGGAACAAAATATATGTCTAGTCAAAGTTTATTTTAAAAAGTTTGGCTTTTGCCCAAGCTTTAGCTATATAACAGACAGCAATTAATAGTTCAGTATTGGTGGAACTAACCTTCTTGGGTATCTAACAACCATATTTAAAGGCCTCTAATCTGGTCAGAGGGACTTAAAGGGACAATTTTTTGTCTCTTTCCCTCCAAGGTCAACTAAGTACTCAACTGACCTTAAGAGTAAAATTAAGTTGGTTTATTTGGGCCAAATTGTATGATCTTAAACACTCAAAAGGAAAGTATAACCAAAAAATAAATAAATAAAGTGATTAACATGCTTCTTTACGAAGGAACTACACTTCCAAGACATTAAGTTTAAGTTTATATAAGATGTTTTTTACACAATTTCTCCCTAATGATTTTGTTATTAACAAGAAAATGCCACTCAGATGTAATACTTCAATTCTTGGCCTACCTCAACACTGCAGTGTGTTCCTGCAGCCAAGAAAGGCAAATCCACCATTGTTCTAACCCCAAAATTAAATGATTTCTTTTCTCTCCCTGTGTAGAAGCCATTTGGGAGGAACTTACCCTGACTCTAGTCACTCCAGGAAACATATTGAGGTGCCTGTAAACAAATCCTGACTTCAAGACTCTCAAGTTCAACCTTGGCAGTCAAAAGGAAAAACAGAAAGGAACCCAAAAGATGGAAGCTTTTGAAAGTCCTTAAGCAAGAAATTCTAATGGATTTGAATTGGACATTTGAATTTTTCTCTGTTATGACTATTTTATTTCATCTTCCAGGCACCAGTCAAGGACTTTCTTTTCTCCCTACAACTAACAGTTATGCAATTCAGGGGTCTTTTAGATGCACTCACTGAAGGGATACCCAAATTGGCACAACCTATGTCCCTGTTCAGCACAAAGCAGCCAAGAGTGGTCAGTGCCCCAGTTTCCTACTGGTGACCTCTTCAGAGGGTGGTGTGATGAGAATAGGAGGTAGAATTTGGCTAGGCAATTTAGGGTAAAAAAACCCCAAAGACCAAAAACTGTCCTTGTGTCCTTTAGCACGCAGAACACTCACTGCCTCAGGAAGAATCCTTCTGTACGGAGAACAGCATTCAGGTCTCACTACAACACTTTAAATCTATGATAATTTGATGAGGGAACTTACCAGCCTTGATATACATACATTTTAGTGTATGCCTTTGAGTTTGTCTTTCCATTTTGAAAGCTTATGAATATTAATTTTATAAATCCTTTACTTTTTAATGTCAAAGTCTTTGCTTTGAATATGTCTACATAATCAAAATTCTTGTTTTCATTCCCATGCACCGGGTCAAGTTTATAATGCCTAGGAAGTCAAATGAGTCATTCTGACAGACAAATCTGAGGCAGATTAAAAATGAATCCAGATTGCGTTGTAGTTCACATTTGTCAGAAGCTGCTTCCTGGAAGAGGACTGTACCCCCACTGCAAGGTCCCCAAAAGAGGACCACACTGTACACCATCTCAGGTCCTTGAGAAACATGCACATCTCCTCGGATCTGTTTGCACCTTGGGAGACATGGCATATAACCAGAGATGACAGTGCTAAATGGACAGCCTAAGTTGTAAATGCTTCTGGAAGCCCCCTTGCTCTTTTTCTATGCTTCCAAAAATGGTGTTATTTCAGTGGGTCTTAGCATGGAGTGATAGCAACTCTAGCCAGTAACAGAAACTTCTATGGGCGAATACATCAAAGACAAGCTGTGGTGGTAAGACACTAAAATGCTAGGGATACTGGTTAGCACAGCATATCTCAGAGGCAGCTCACTAATATAGATGTAGCTGCCTGGTGTGACAAAGTTGAAGAGAACAGCAGTAAGGACAGCAGAACTACAGGTCACGCAGTAACAAGGGCAGCAGAAAAGAGAAGGGAGATAGCTGGTCAGAGGCTGCCAGGCCCTTGCTTTAGGTCTGCACCTTTTTCCCTTGTCTCCTTGTCAATCTCTCAAGTAGGAGTGTGGTAAGAAATGAGTTTTACTCTCCCAATGACTTGTTTTATTTGACATAATGAGCTTTATGAATAATTGTACAGATCATGTTTCCTTTTAAAAAAATGGTTGCTAAAAGACTTTGAAACAGATTTTAAACCATCTTGAGGCAATAGCGGTATTAACAATTTACATTTTCGTGTAATTAACATTTCTGTCTCCATTTTATGTTCCAGCATTCCATTCTTCATCTTTTTCTTTTAAAAAATTGAGTTGACATGTTGTTTAAGGTAGATATAACATTTTATTTACAACATCTATACTTATCTACTGATAGACAGGATTAAATATATGAGGTAAAAATAAAGTGTGTGATTACTAAGCACCTATTGTGTGATATGTATACATAATGTTTCCAAAACCACTAAGATCCATGTTATTTTAGCCACTGACTAGACAGGGAAATGTCTTCTTTCAGAAGTTAAACAGTTTGTCCATTGTGCTGGGAAATGGCCAAAGCAGAACATTCAGTGATCTACAATTCTAGAAGTTCCCTCATATTGGAGGACTCTAAATGACCCAGTCCTTTTCTACACATTTGAAGCAGATTATGTCTGATAGTTGGTACTAGGAAAAACCACATGCAATGAGAAATAAGAATGATCAGATATCTTTGAACATATTATTTTAGCTTTTCTATCCAGTCTTGGTACACCATGCCACCCCCTTTAACATCACAAGGACCCCTCATTAGCTCCTTACAAGATTCTTAGACACTCCTTTGGGTACACACCCAGTGCTTTGATCACAAAGTTTCAGAGCCATGCCAACTCTTCCTCTGAGTGCATGGCACACAGCCCTTAGTAGCTTTTGTCTTTACGCAAATAAACAGAAGTGTGGAACTGGAAAGCAAATTAAAGATGAAAGTTTATTTTTGAGCATGCCAAAACAACTTGTTGCTATCCCCTGTGCTCCTATCAGCCCACTTTTAATTCTTCACAGACAGAAACAGTGGCCCCGAGGAGGCATAATTAAGGCTAAAGAACAGATAGAAAGAGCCAGCAGAGAGATGACTCTGCAGAATAAATGCCTAAAATCTTAGGAGCTCCAAATCATGATTGGTCTAAACCAACCTTTAGCCAGCATTCACTGAGTTTAGACAGGTCAGTATTTTTATTGAGTTCTGTGTATATTTTCCATTCAATCTTACCCTTTGTACAACAATAGAACAATCTAGTACTATTAGTAATTTTGTACACATGTGGAAACAGTGGGAGATAATGCTTTCACCTGACACGTTTTACCAAAATAGTGCGGTTCAGAAATGATCCTGTTGGAACTCCACCATAGTCATGTCTCAAACTATATCATGATGATCTCCAGCCTATCTGAATTCTGAGAAAATGCCTTAGTGATGCTATCATGATAATAATTGTTATTATTATCAGTTATTATTTCAGAATGAATAAATTTCATACAGCTCTAATATCATTGTCTGAAATCCTTGATTGAGACTAGAAGCTTTTCCTATTTTGGAGCTTTTGGGGTTTGGAACATTTCCATGTATTCATTTAGCCTCAATAATATAAAAACCTAAGATCCAAAAAGCTCCAAAATCTGAAATATTTTTACCATCTTGTTGAAGCTTTAAAATTTTCAGGTTTGAAAGCATTTGAAATTTCATATTTTGCGGATTTGGAGAGCTCAACTATCAAAATGTTACCATCACTACTTCTCCAAATTCTATTTCCAAACTTCAGGCTTCGCAGAAAGCTCATATTGACCCTGTCCTTCATTAGCACTGTAAACCTATCATTTTTTCCATTCCATTCCTTTTCCAGAACACATGATTAGATTCATGAGTTTTGCAAAGGTATATTTGGAGTAAAGGTCCAGGTTTCTTTAGATTTTGATAGACAGTTGAAATGATCTGTCAGTCTTCTATACTTTTGCAGTGAAATTTTCTCAGATTTCCTAAGCCAAGACTGTTACTTACCTTTGTGTCCTTTGCTGTGAAATTTTGTTCAGAGGTGATTTAAAAAGAAAACTGGTGATTTTCATTGAATAGTTTCAGAAATACTCTCTCTGTCTCTCTTCTTAACACAAACTGTGATAAACAGATCTTCAAACAGAGATTAAAAAGCAACAACCAAGATAGTGTTGTACTGGCAAAAGAATATACACAAACAAAAATGAACAGCATAGATATTTTTGAAACAGAGGCCAATAAATATGCTAATTAATCTTTGGCAGAAAAGCATTCGTGATACAATGAGGAAAGGATGTGTACCACAAATGGTGTCAGAACTTCTGGGTTTGAGGGGGCAGGGGAAAGGGCGACAGATATGGTGCAGTCATTACATCATCTATAAAACTTAACTCTAAATTGGTCATCTATCAAAATATAAGAATGCAAAAATATACAGCTCCTAGGTGATAGCATAGAAGACCGAGATTATCTTGTTAGATCATTTATTCTTTGTTGATACAACCTCAAAATGAAACACACAGAAGAAATGAATACAGTGTATTTCATTAAAGTTAAAATGTTTTGCTCTGAGTAAGATGTGTCAAGCAATTAGAAGAGAAGTCTTAGACTGGGAGGCAATGTTTGCATAGGCTGCTTTTGATAAAAGACTGCTGTCCGAACTATTACAAAGACAGTTCTTAAACTTAGTAAGACCACACTCTTTTAATAGGGGGAGCATCTTATCAACAGAGATAAACAGATGGTAGACAAGTGCTCAAAAGATGCTCCACATCATAGATCTTCAGAGAAAGGGTAGGTGGGTCAACATGAGTAAAGAGGAGTTTCCCCGCAGGGGGATGCTCTCTATAAAAGTAATAATGGACACAAGGTATAGTACATTTGTCTACATGCATAGAATGTGTAACACCGAGAACAAGCCCTAATGGGAACAGCGAGCTCTCGGTAATAATGAGATGCAGTTCATTGACTGAACATAATTCATTGTCCTAGAGATACTGTTCTGGTGGGAGATATTTGTAATGTGGAGGCTGTGAATGAGGACAGGGATGTGGGAAGTCTGTACGCATACCTTTAAATTTTGCTGTGAAGCTACAATTGCTTTAAATTAAGAATATGATAAAGAAATCTTTGAGCAAAGGAAAAGTCAAGAAAAGAAATGGAATCTTGATGATGTCATCAAGTAACTGCTTTCTTCAATCCTGGAGATCCTCTGCTTACAGAATCCCACTTTGTAAACCAATCTAGACCCTCAAGTGGATTTTAGTTTTTGACATGTTCACAGTTGTATTTAACTGAAAGCATCTGATTTGTATTTCTGCAACCCCCACCAAGGAAAAGTTACGGGGTAAAAGCTCAAGTTTTAGATCTCTTACTTTAAAATGTGTGACAACCTTGAGAAAAATTTTCACTTCTCTCATCTTAGATTTTATGATCTCTAAAAGGAAAATTCTACCTACTCTGTGTTACTATGAAGATGAAATAAAATATCACAGATAAAACACTGTGTGCTACATCACTTGCTTAATAAATAGATGTCATATTTAATGGGAGAGAAAACAATGTGTACTCTATTAATCTTAAAGCAGGCCTATATTGTCCCAGTCACATTACTTCTTTTGGCACAACAAAGTCCTATTTAGTTAACGTCTTCCTTTTGTAAGATACTTTGGAACTGAACTTGTTTTTGTCTCCACTGTAATATTATTTATTTTCTGAGGAACTGGTTCTTCCACAGGCTGTGTGTTTTCTGGCATTTAAAACAAGATTGTTTAGACAGTTAGACTAGATAAATCATTGACCCTTTTCTAATAAAAACATGTGAAAACACTAAATTAAAGGAGAAAAGATAAGGCATTCAGGAAAAGACATAACTTGCCCAAAGGCATTCATTACACTCAAGTTCAGGAAGCACCATGCATGCGAATCTTGATAGTTAAATGGATATTTCCAGGCACTGTTAAATTACACAGGTGGAATAAAGGAGAAACGAAGAATAGATGTTCAGAAATACACCTGGCACTGGTAGATGCTATAATATTGTTTAGAAAATAGTTTGAACTCTCAGAACAACTATTTCCTTATTCACTCTGTCTTTCAACATGTATTTACTAAGCTACCAGTGTTGTATTAGACCCTAATGAATTCTGACTTATTTGAATTCAATAAATAATTATTAGAGACATTATTGTTCCGTTATACAGGTATAAATTATTATTTGTATTTACATAAAGAAAAGTAATTGAAGTCATTTGAGTCAAGTAATACAGACATTAAACATTGATTGTATGGATGATTTCATATCTATAGCCATCTTCCTCCAAACTCTGTATTGCCTGATTATGCAGGATACATTGAAACAATTCAAATTTTAGTCATTATGACAACATAAATAATTCTGTCATAAAGGATCTATGTCATCTATATTAAAAATTCCTGTTAAATGAAATAAAAACCCATTTAATTTAATTTTATTTTTCAAATCCAGAAGGTATATGAGAAGCTTAACTTACATCATTCTCCATGAAGAGCACAAAATCCTGAGCCAAACAAAAAAGCATATATAAACCTCATAGAATTTTATCATATCAGAGAATAAAATAATGAGCCAGAGGACTATTCTGTCCTAATTGATTATCAACAATATTTTTATTCAAAGTAGGAACAATCAGTTGTCAAATGATTTTGAAAAAAATGAAAAGGAAAGAGCATAGGAAAGGACAAGTAAAACCAAGAAAATTAAACCTGACCTGTCTGGATGACATTCTAAGCACTTAAATGTACTACAATATTTGTGTTTTGGAGATCTTAACACCAAATATTTCTTCTGTTTCCACCATACATTGATCTACTTTAGTATCTTTCTTCATCTACCATTCATTGATTTAGTCATATTTAATATAAAAGCTTATTGTTTTATATATACATCATCTTAGTCATTCTCATATATATATATATATATATATATATATATATATGTATGCGTTGGTATACATTATTATGGGGCTACAGGGAAAAAGTTATTAAGAAACAATGATTAACTTTTTTTTCTTTAGTTTCATGTTTACCAAGTTTCTAAATATTTATCTGCAAGTGATTGTGAGGGTCCAGTACTCAGACATAATAGTCAGACAGCCCGGGCTTCAAACACTTGCTCAAATGATAAAAAGAAACGATACATTGGGCAAGTTAAATATGTTTAATGGAAATATTAATATTATGTACCTCACAAGGTTACAGAGAATATTAAAAGAGGAATTAAAGCGAAATGCTGAGAAAGCCTGAGATCAAGAAATTTTTATATAAGATTTAGCATTCTGTAAAATATTAAATAAGAAGAATATATGATGAAAGAGGATTATATCATTATTGCCATAAAAGTCCATGGTACCCTAGGCATTTGGATGGGCTTCCAAACTGTTTCCTGGACAGCTTTTACATGAATAGACTGTAGCTACTCTATAAAATCTATGGTAAGAGCTGGTGAGGTGGCTCAGCTGAAAAAGGCATGTGCTGTCAAGCCTGCATCCTGGGTTGGACACTAGGCTCCAGATAGTAGAAAGGAAGAATTGGTTCTGGATAGCTGTCTTCTGACCTCCACACTCATTTACTCTCTCTCTCTCTCTCTCTCTCTCTCTCTCTCTCTCTCTCTCTCTCTCTGTGTGTGTGTGTGTGTGTATGTGTGTGTGTGTCTCTTTTTCCCTCTCACTCTCTCTCCTCTCTCTCTTTCTTCCCTGTCACCCTCTTTCTCTCTGTCCCTCTTTCTTTCTCTGTTCCCTATACACACCACACACACACACATTAAAAAAAATAGATATCTATGTTAAAAAGACAAATTTGACAGGCTGGAGAGATGACTCAGTGGTTAAGAGAACTGGCTGCTCTTGCAGAGGAACCAGGTTCTGTTCCCAGCAACCACATGACCACTACCAACTGTTTGTTACTCCAGTTCCAGGATATCTGGAGCCCTCTCCTGACCTCTGTGGGAACATACAAGAGAGCACTTATATTCATGCAGACAAAAAATACACTCAAACACATAAAATAAAAATAATAAACACTTTTTTAAAGAATAAAAGTGAATGATATGAAACATATTTGTTTTGGAGATTTGTAATGTATACTAGTTTCTTAAGGAAACTATAAGGATTACTTAAATAAATATGCTCAATTTGTTTAACCACATATTCTCACCACAGAGTCCATTTTTGAAAAGAACACCTATTATTTTCTTGTGGAGTTCACAACTTGAGTAACATGATCCAAATGGATAGGGTCATTTCACTGCAGAAAATGAAGTAGAATCAAGATCAAGTTTTCTTTGGTTGGTATGGAGAATTCATTTAGCTATATATTTGATATAGTAATTTTCAATGTTGATTGAGCCAGTTATAGAGTTTTTTTATTCCTGGAAAGCTGGGAAAACTAGAAAACTGTCTCTCACACATACAAAATGCAGACAAAGGATATTCCAGGGTGAAGTCATCTGGAACTGAAGAGAAGTTCCTGATCCTTCTGAGGAAGAACAAGTAGTTGAGGTTGCTTGTTATCAATCTCAGAATCTCTGCAGTTTGCCACAGCACAGATGCCACCATACCTCAAACACTTGACCACCTCCCAGCATCAAAATATGTGGCTTAAGTTAGAAATATATTCTACTGTTTTATTAAGTTCTTTCCTTTTCATATTCATTCTACAGTGGGTTATTAAATATGGATGGCTGTCAGAAACAGATAGGAGTTTCCATAGTGATACATTGTAAAACCTCCAGTGGATATCTGAACATATAGGAAAAAATGTGTATGTATGTATGTATGTATGTATGTATGCATACAGATGTAAATATATGTATGCATAATATTTGCTATTATTTAGTTCTCTGTTTTCAATAAGTGATCCCAAATCCAATACATTTAGGACTTGGCCTCTAGTCCTGTGATACTACTGGAAGATGGTGGAATTACAGAGATGGTGCTTAGTAAGCGGTTTCAGATCACAGTAGATAGGGTCCTGAAGCATACTGTGGGGAACTCTTCCTTTTTAATTTTCACTCTGACTATGAGGTAAGGGCTTTCTTCATAAGCTAAAAAAGACAAGTGGAAATTATCATTAGTTATTCACCTATGTTGCTATAGTTTATACTGGTAGAAGTTTTAACTGATCTCCTTGTCACTGTCATTAACACCATGAAAGAAGGAAAACGTACTTAGGCACATGAACATGGAAACTCAAATAATGTGAGCAAATGTAAAATATAGTACATCGACAATATTATAGCTCTGTGAGGAAGATTATTTCCATAACATCTTCAAAGTCTCAATGATTCTCACCTTTGAAGGTCACTGATGAGGAAGCGGCAATAGAGAAAGGACAATTACTGAGATAGCTTTTGAGAATTTAGGCAATTTAGCAACAAATCTGTTCTCCCCTCAATCTCAAGAACTCACATGCTCACTCCACTCAATCAGTTTTAACTAAGGAGCAGAAGATTTGTTAAATTGTTATGAGTCCAACATAACACATAAGGAGGCAAAAATGCCAAGGAAATTAACACAATCTGCAAAGTCCCCCAATAACAGTACAGCAGTACAGAGCGAAGACTATCTTCAGAAGTCCATATGCTTTTAGCTCGGAACAGTCTACCTTTCTGTTATTAGAATCAAAGTGGCCTTTTCTAGTAAAAATTAATTTACAACTAAATGTAAACCAACCTAGGTTTCAAAAGTACACTGTGACATACATCACATGTTTCATACATCATGTGACAATGAAAAACTTTTCAAGATGCTGAAAAAGGATTATTCCTCATGCATTAAAATTATACTGGAATTAAAATATGAAGAAGAATCAAATATTAGAAAATAAAGTTCAAGTTATCTAATGAAAAATACTGATTTTTGGTCTACATGAAAAAAAGCAACTATTCATACCCACAGTGTCAGATATATACACATACTATTGTTTACATTGTATTTATCTCTTTTGAAACTTCTAATTGCACTGAAAGAACCACAACCAGATGGTGTTCCACACTGCACAAAACAAGAACATAAGACACACTAGATAAAAAGTTTAAAAATAAAAGAGAACAAGGCTAAGATTCCTGAGGAAAAAGGAGCTAATATGTTTGAGGTTTTTCTTAAAAGGGGGTTCTGTATGCCTATGAATATGTTGGGATGGAAGGATGGAATGAAAATCACGAAACCCATCTCACTGATATGAGTTAAGGGACAATCCAGGGCAACTAGCAACCTTGATGTTTGTGGGAGCTACTACTACAGAAGAAGGTGTTCCAAGAGAAAAAGGTCCAGCAATTTTGCATGGCTCCTTGAAGCTCAACTGACACATGTGAAGAAAACCCCACATGGCGGCTGGGGAGACTATACAGGGCTAGAATCTATTTAAGTTCTAAGAAGCCATAGATCACTCATTGAGGATCTATAGAACCCAAGGGAGAATCTTAGAAAATCTTAGAAGGTAACACTCTGACAATTAGATCTAAACTGGCAATAATTGTATACCCAATCTGGAACACACACACACACACACACAGAGAGAGAGAGAGAGAGAGAGAGAGAGAGAGAGAGACTGACTTGAGAAAAATGTCAAATAGTTTCCCATATGCATAGCATACATAATTGTAGTAGATTGTGAAAAAGAGATTATAGAATGGGATTATATAATAACTATTTAAAGAAATGATGGACTCATTTATACCCCAATAGGAAAACAATTTTTATCTTGGAGACCCAGGATGCTTACTTTATCCTAAACAAGAAAACCGCACTAAGGTTCATTATAATGAAATTACTAAAAGTCAATTGTAAAAGAAATAGCACATGTTGTCACAAAAGATAACCATAAGAAAGGTGATTGAATTTTTACTGAGATAAATAGAAAGTCAACACTGAAAGTACTTAATGGAAATAAGCATCCATGTATATTTTTATAAGCAGTCAAAATACAGTTGCAAAGTCAAGGTGCTATACAAATCTTTTCAGACAATCAAAAGCCAAAAGATATTATCACATGGTGACAACATATTCATGCTGACAGGAACTTACATTTTGAAGATCATAACTTCAAAAAAAATAAAATCACTGGAACATTAAGTGAAATCCTATGTATACAATATTTTCTTTTGAATTTAGTATCTTATAATCTGTTTGCAGTTTTAAAAGCGAATGCATTGCATGTTATATAAGATTTAAATAGTTGAAATACATAAAAATATTAGTACAGGCTGAGGAGCTGGTTGTTCGTGCTCCTCTCCCAAATTCATATCCTAAAATTATACATCTAGTATTATGGTGTCTGGATGTGAAGCTGGAGCTGAATATGCCATGAAGATGAAGCCCTCACATATGGCTGATAAAGTCCTTATAAATTCATGCCTGGCACTGTTAACTTAGCCAAAAATCTATGACTGACTACATCATAGCCTCTAGAAGGAGAAGCTAATATATTCTCTTAAGTGGACATAGCATTAAACTACTTCCTAAGCTCTTATCTTTGGAGTCATCTCTCAACCTTCATCAGAGAACCTTCTTTTTGCTGAAAAAGGTAATTCATGGAGATACTCACAACTTTTCAAGAGGCCAAGTGCCTACCTTTAAATAGGTAATTTACTTATATACTTTTCTCCAAAAGCTTAGGTATCATTGAAGCAGAAGATGTAGAAAGGTTTACAGGCCAGAATAGTGAAGATTTTCACCAAAACTCTATTTGATAGACATGGCAGAGCTGCTATGTACACGACCTTGCTATGGTGTTTCAGCAGAGCGACAGAACACAGCTTTCACTAGGAGGCAGCATTCATTGATGCTGGCAAAGGCTCTGCAAACTCATCCAAAGGTTGAGCCCTGGGCTCAGTGGGGCATTGCCTTGTATACTTGTGGCTAATGCCCTTTAGCATTTAGTCTCTTTTTCTCCTAAATATGGTAACATGTGCTCTAATTAGGCATTTTTTGCTACAGAAGAGGAACAAGGTAACACATGCACACATAGACACTGATCATTCCTCATTATCTTTCCTTTGTTCTGGGAAGGTTCTTTCTCCCAGAAGATGTGACTGCAGGTACAAGACCTGCACAAGATCAAGCCATACAAAATGCCATCAGGGACAGGGGAGAGGTCATGAAGTCCTACCCTTAGCTGAGAAGCTATTGACAGTTGATGGCTGCTGGAGTTCCAGGGCAGGGGAAATGTATTTTCTTCAGGGGTGTGGCACGCTCCAGACCCTACCATACTCCAGTAGACGGTCCAAGAATGCACATTCAGGCAGCACTAAGTAGGCTCAGTGGGTTAAAATAAGAAGGGCACACAGGGAGGGACTAGTAATGAGGATAAAAGATGAACTGAGGGGAGAGGGAGAGCATAGAGTTAATCAAAACACATTACATGCATGTGTGGGCTTCTGAAATAAATAAATATAACCACAGAGACCTCTCCTGCTCTTTCCATCAGGTAATAGCCCTCTAAGAAAGCTCCATCTCTGATCTGGATGCCCTAACAAAACAAAAAATTCGCCAGTTCCTTCAACCTGGGCTTCAGAGTTTCATTTAAATACGAGAGATAATTTTCTCCTTGACAGTCATCTGATCTACGTTTCTTTGTTATAGTGGTTCAAATGAGCTCACATAGTCTTTCATAACTACAGTCCATTTATTAAATCAGGAAATTAAATGTAGAAACTATAGTTCCTATTCAAGGCCATGATTAGCAAGCGTATGTTGCTATTTTTATTTCCAATAACTTTTTATCGGTTAGATCAATTAAGAATAAAGCAATAAAAGCCTATGTTTTGCCTCAAAATGTTGCTCTCCAATGCTCTTGCTTTTCTCTGATAAAACCTAATGTTCAGTTTGTCATTTATATTTTCTTTAAAGAACTCCTTGTCAGAAAATCCCTTCAAATTTTGTTACATGAATGTCTTTTATCTGTCCTTCACTGTTGAGGGATAATTGTTCAGCAGAATTCTTGGCATTTGTTTTGTTTTATGTGTTTTTTATTCTCAACAATTTAAATTGTTCATTCTCTTCCTGTTGACAGGATTCTGAGAAGTGTCAAGTGTGCTGAGGACTTCAGTATTTTCTTCTCTTCACCCAGAAGACTAGAACTGGGTATAGTCATACACTTCCTTCCCCAGTGCAGTGTCAGGCACACATAATACCTTAGTAGATGAGAATATAGCTCAGTGGTCTCTACTAAGATGAAACTAAAGACTGTAAGAACCAGAGGAAGTGGGTGAGC
Source organism: Eospalax fontanierii (assembly GCA_035773235.1). Lineage (NCBI taxonomy): Eukaryota > Metazoa > Chordata > Mammalia > Rodentia > Spalacidae > Eospalax > Eospalax fontanierii. The sequence continues at coordinate 72,357,155 of CM069533.1, forward strand.
CTAAGGAAATAGTGTTTTCCAGACAGCTGGGAAGTTGTTCATATGAACTTACAATAATGGTGACAGAATGGGCAAGACCTACATAAACTCAAGCCAAATGTAATCCCACTAAAGCTTGTGGAAGTAGGTAAGACACCCCAACCCTATTTGAGAAAGTATTGGAAATATCTATCATCTATCTATCTATCTATCTATCTATCTATCTATCTATCTATCTATCATCTATCTATCTATCATCTGTCTAACCTCTTTCTTTCATATATGTTTATGTATATATGAAAGACAGTATAAAAAGTGGGTGGGGGATACTGGAAGGTACATATTGGGGGAGCTCAAAATGTGATCAAAATATATTGCATGAAATTTGCAAAAATTCAATAAAAGTAAAGGGCTGGAGAGATGATGCAACAGTTTAGAGCACTGGCTATTCTTGCAGAATATCTGGGCTCAGTTCCCAGCACCCATATTGTGGCTAACAGCCATTTGTAACACCAGTTTCAGGGAATCTGATACCCTCTTCTGGCCTTCTGGGTATTGCATGACATAGGTGAGCTGACATACATGCGGGCAAAACTCTCATACACATAAAATTTTTAAAAAATCAGACTGTGCGGCATGGTGGCACATAACTTTAATCCCGTACTAAGGAGGGAGAGGCAGGTGGATCTCTATGAGTTGAAGACAAGCCTGGTCTACACAGCAAGTCCCAGACCAAGTGGGGCTATAGGGAGATCCTGTCTCAAAAAAGACCCCCCAAAATAAATAAATATAAATAAATAAATAAATATCAACCAGAAGTTGAATAAAATTTATTTAAAAGTAGATGCTCTGGCTTATTTCAAACAGTACCCTTAGGTCTCTTAATATTGGAAATATAGAGTCTCTGATAATTACTGTGGGAACTTAGTTGAGCTCCAGGAGGTAAAACACACTGAAGTTTGTGGAAGTGTCTGATGACTCCCCCACACTCTCAGACCTGTGAGCACTGAGACTGCAGCAGCTTTGTCATCATCAGCACTTTCTACACAGCACTGCTTCTTGCTGAGGTTTTACTCAGGCATTTCTTGCCCTATAGGTTATTGATTCTATACATTTTTTTAACAGTCTGTGATCTCAGTTCTCTCATGAATCTAATAACTGTACACTTTTCATTTTGTTCAGCTTTTCTGCTGTTAAGATAAAGGAGTCATTTCACAGAATCTTGAATGCTGGATAAATTTGGAAGATCTTCATTTGTTTTTTGAAAACTACTTTTGTTAAAACATAGAACTACCATATGACTCAGCAATACTATTTCTGGTCATATAACCAAATGACTGTAAGTCCTACAGCATAGACACATCTATGTTCATTTCTATACTGTGTACAATATCATGTGTATTAGGTGCACACCATGACCAAGGCAACTTCTAGAAGGAAGAGTTTATTTGAACATATGGTTCTGGAAGGATGACTTCGTCATGACAGGAGAGACATTGAAGGAGGCTGCCGGGTGGGAAACTGAGAGCTTACATATTCATTCATGTGCAGGAAGCAGAAAGGACAATACTTGAAGTAGAACAAGGCTATAAACTCAAATCCCATTGTTATAGATCATATGACCAGGGCCCCAGGACCTTGTACAATCCTATTTCCGTATAGTCATGCACCTTCTTTCTCGCTCTTACAGTCTTTCCATCCTCTCTTCTACAATGGTCCCTGAGCCCAGGGTGGGTGAAGTTTAATATAGCAGTCCTCTTTAAGGATCAGAGTTCTCTAGCCTCTTAATCCCTATGATTTGTCCATATGTTTTTTGTGTTCCTTGCCTCTGTTGCATGAGGGATCTTCATTAATGAGAACCGAGAGACTCGTTAGTATCCTCTTTACCCTTTGTTCAATGTTCCATAAACCTTAGTTGTAGAACTTGAATTTTAGATGTGCTGCTTAGGTTTGAGCAATTCATACACAATCTCTGTGTGTGACCAGTCGAGAAATTCTTCAAGTCTCCATCTGGTGCAAAAGAAGCTTCTTTGAGGAGTGGTAACTGGAATATTTGTCTGTAAATATAAGAGTACATATTTTTCACATAGGAAGAAACTACATTAGTTTAGGCATGTGATAGTCTTGGGGTAAGTGATATAACCCAGAGGCAGAAAAACAAATGAAACAAATGTTGCAGCTTTTTTCTCATATACGGATTCTAGATTTTAATATTAATTTTATCTTCTGGTGTGTGTGTGTGTGTGTGTGTGTGTGTGTGTGGCCATGAAACTGGAAAGGGAACCTTGGGGCAGCACATGAGATCTAAGGAACAGAGGAGGCATAGTGAGGAATGTATGAGAAATACACATTACAGAAGAATGGGAAGGGGGCTAGAGAAGGGACCGAGGACACAGGCAGAGGCGCAGGGAGAGGAGAGAAAGGAATAGAAAAGATTGAACAAAGGTAGAGTGAATAAGAAATTATTGTAATGAAGCACATTACTTTGCCTGATAATTCAAAAATAAACAAAAAAACAAAGTTGTTTTGTTGGCTATAAATTCTTCCTTGACACATTCCTCCTCCTCCTTTTTCTCCTCCTCCTCCTCTTCCTCCTCTTCTTCTCCTCTTCCTCTTCCTCCTCCTCCCCTCCTTCTCTTCCTCCTCCTCCTTCTCGTCTTCTTCCTCCCCTCCTCTTCCTCTTCCTTCTCTTTCTTCTTCTATTTTTTTTGTGGTGAAAATGAAAACTAGGTTCCCCAGCATGTTAAACCTCTGCTCTACCACTGAGCTACATCAGAATGCTGGCAGCACCAGAAACCACTCTGGATGCTTTTACTACATCAGCCCTCCACCTTCAGGACTCTGAACATTCTGATGAAATGTCAGCCGTTAATATCATTGTTGACATTTTTACGTGTTGAGTTTCTTGCACAGTGACTTTGATGAGTCCTTGTTTTTAAGCGTTGTTTCTTCAGTATACTGTCTCTGTTTATTTTCCTGGGGGGAGCATGGGGTAGGGAATTCCATGATGTGTATATAGACATCTTTAATGATCGTACAGGTCTTAGAAGCTCTGTCCATTTCCCTTCATCATTTGTATTTCTTGTCTTCACAATGAAGGATCACAATTAAGTGATATTTGAGTTAGCTGTTTCTTCTGTTAGTTCTGTGATACTACTGGCCACACCTAGTGAACTTTTATTTATTATTATTGCACTATGGACTCTAGAATCTATGATATGTTTTCTTTAAAAATCATTTCTATATTTGTATCAATATTCTTTGTTTGATATGACATCAGTCTCAATTTTTAAAAAGACATGACTTTCTTTGATTTTTCTTTTCCTTTGAGATAACATTTTGTGTAGCTCAGTATGGCTTCTAACTCACTATGTAGCCAAAGCTAACCTTGAATTCCTAATCTCCCTGATCCACCTCTCAGACACCAGCATTGCAGCCTTGTATAACCACACACTGAGTTTAAAAAGAAATTAAGCATATTTCTTATAGCTGATTTAAATCTTTGTCTAGTTAACCCAGTGTTTTGGCTTCTTGGGGACAGTTATATTGCTGGCATTTCATCTTACTTTAACCTACATGTTTATTTACATGTATCATCTAATTTACATTTCAAGTGACAGAATTCAACACCCCTGGAAAGCAGATCTTTGGAGAGTTGTGGTGTGTTGTTGAGATTAATATTTGTTAGTGACTTTCCTGGACTAATTTTATAAAGTTTACATATTATGTTCTATGAAGTCATAGAAGTCTCTGCTCGGATAATTTAGGGGCAAGTTAATAATTTATAAGGAAATATACATGCCTTAATTTTAATTAATTTAAATTTAATTCCCACCCAGCCTTTGTATGTATAGTAAATAACTTGCCACTATTTTCTAGACTTCTGAAAAGCTGGCTCTGACAGTCATTTCTAGTGGAGGCTTTGACTTTTGGAAATCCTTACTGTAATATTCCAAAAATTCTTCGGATTCAAAGGAAATTTTCTTATGTCTCTTGTGACAAACTGGTAAAACAAATTGATATGTGATTTTTTCCTCCCACTGGAAGAATGAGCCTCACACATCTGACCACAGCATAAACAAATTTGACTGACAAATAAAGAAACCAATTGAACCAGCTACCCCTCCCAAACAAGCAGTGTCCTTACTTGTATGTTGGGGGAGGGACTGAGGTGTGAGCAGAGGAAACTGGAAAGGCGACAGGTCCTTTGCCAACTTGGGCAGCTAGTAGTGGATCACCAGGACCCTACAGAAATGTGAAATTCACTGCATGGCCTCATGGAGGAACCCCCTCCCCAGCTAATTGCTCTGTAAGTAAGTCCAAATAAACTCTCGTTTCCCAAACTGCAATTTGGTGAAATCATACTTCCTTCACTTTGTTGTTCCAGACCTAGAGAGGAGGGCGGGGCTGAACAGAGCTCACACCTCACAGAAAGAATTTCTTAAGACAATTAGCATAGTTGTCAGGATCGAGAAAGCCAAGAATGAACTTGAGAAAAACAATTATGTTTTCACTGATATGGGGAAAGAGCCCAGCAAGGCCAGAGAAGCTGGGCGGGCGAGGGGAAAGTGCGGGCAGAGGTTTTGGCAAGCCTTGTTCAGTGGATCCTGAGGTGTATAACTAAGTTGAAGCCACCAAGGCAGATGATGTCTGTGGGCAAAATCTAGGATGACAATCAACTTGTAGATGGAGTGGCATACCTGATTTACCAGTGGGCCCCATCACATGATGATGGTGATGCTTTGAGAACAGTGGAGGGTCTAGAGCACTCTATCAGCTGTTAGTAGCGCATCAAAGGCAAGGTTCCGGCAGGCCACTCCAGACACAGCCTGGCCAGTACTATGAGTGATAAGAATTATGTCCCAAGCAGAGGCAGTAGGCTGGAGAGTCTGAAGGTTTAAGAGAGGAATTAGAGGAAGAAAGGGATATGAGATGGGCCTCTCTGGTAGTGGTCTCTGCCCTTGATGATTCATAAAAGGGAAAAAGAGATGGAAGTTTTAACCTGCCATTTTTTATGACTAAGAGAGAAAACGGGAAAGAAAGCCTAGAGTAGATCTATAATACAAGGCCTATCCTGGGACCCCTCACCAGGAACCCACAAGAGAAGGCAGATAGTGATGAAGAAGGTAACAATCCAGGAAAGGCTAAAATTTTCCCTCAGGTTCAAACTGTAATACAGGGAAAAAAGAAATCTATGTTTCAGCATGGTGATGGAGGCTTTAACAAGTGTGAGACTTTGGAAATCAGAGGATGCCCAGCACTGGAGCTGTTGAAACTAGGGAAGACATTCAAACAAGCAGTAAAGGAGTGCTTGATCATCTGGCTTATGAGGATATGGGATGTGGGAGCTAATGATATTAAGGAATCAGGAAAGCTGAACAATATAACCACTAATTCCTCCTTGAGATATAGGTTGCATGACTTGAGGCAGTCACGGCGGAATCAATCTCTGATGGATTGGCTTGTATGAGCCACCAGAAATACTTGGTTATCATCAGTGAAGGTTTCCATGGATATCAGGAACTGGTGAACAATATAAGAGGAACACGCACTAACTACTGAGAGAACTAACTATGAAGAAAGAAAAATGTGCTATCCCATTCACAGGATCAGATAGGACTGTGTTCACTAGAGATTGAATGCAGAACTTGATCGAGCAAAATTCTAAAAATTGGTGTGGAGGTTTTGTGTCTGTGCTAAGTCCTTTAGTGGGACAAGAGCTTTCCAAGCAGGAGAGGCTTTGACAGATTTAAGTGACTTAGAACAGTGTGTAAAGTATGTTTATACAAGACTAGAGCAACCTAAAAATGTATAAAAGAGACAAAAGAGAGAAAGAGGTCTGTTTGGGTTACTTGAAGCAAATGCAGCAAAATTTATGTCAAGCTCAAGTTCCTAAAGAAAAAAGTGACAAAAAGTCAAATTCTGTGCAAAAGAGCTTCTGGAAGGCTTTCAAACCTGAGTAACTGTTCACAAAAAATAAAAACTATCCCAGGGGTGGCTAATACTCCCCATCCCTGAAAGTAAACAGGGTACATTTCTCTCCTGTGAATGGTTAATTCAGGAGTGGAAACAGTTTGCCCAGCCAGGGCCTCTGCCAGCAGTCAGGTGTGGTAATGGAGAGACAACAGGTGTGACTAGAGCCAGGAGTCAAATCCAGGGCCTACCTGACCCTGAGAAGCAACAGGTGCAAAGGGACAGGAGGGGCCGTATTCCTCTTTGGTCCTGTGCAGTAAAGGCAGCTTGAGCCAGCCCCAGTAAGTTTATCAAGGATAAAGAAATACATGTAGGTTCCATGTAAAAGCCCCAGGATACCAAATGGATTCCAGAAGATAACTAAAGGAAATGAAGAACTAACTAAACTGATGCCTCTTTTTCATGTCATTGTACCCAACATGGATCTGTGAGAAAACGGTTGATACAAATGGATAAAGGCTTTCCATGCTGTGTTAGATCTTGTTTATATTGGATTTAGTATACAATGTTAACTTCTGAGTGAAATCCATTTGAAAGACATCAAGTACACCTGAAGAAACAAGGATGGAATATAAATTCACACAGTGTACAAGGGGCAGGCATAGTTGCAACATTTTGGGGACCTTTATGGTTGGGAAAGGCACAAGTGATATCCTCCCTAATGATCAAGAAAAATCTACAACGAACTGGGCCTATAGATGCCAAAGAGTAAAAAGATGTTTTATACAGTTGTTAACTAAAAATTTCACTGTCAGATGTAGGTTGTCCCTCTGTGAGCTGTTGGCCAGGGAAGCCTTGAAAGCCCTGCCCACAATAAAGACCATTGCCACTAATGTTGTTTGCATACCAGAAGCAGATGGTAAGACCCTACTGCTGAAGACCTGGCATGATGTGAGCATGGGAAGGAGAGATCTAGCTGGGACCAACCTGGAAACTCCCTGCACATGGATGACTGGCCTTCATAGTGCCGGACAAGCAGATCTATTCAGATCTAATTAGATTTAAGGCCCACTCCTCAGGGAGGGAACATACATCTGCTACCGTAAGGAAGGTTGACCCCCCAGTGGTGGGGGAAGTTAAAGGCCGCAGTGGGGAAGTCACTGTAACTGTTTTGTAGAATGAATGTGATGCACCTACTTAGACACTACCCAAGCACTTGTTTCCTCCCATAGGTCAAGTTATTATAGCAATCAGTATCTGAGTGGATGTTACTTTTTTATGACTGTTGTTGTTCTTGTTGTTGTTATATTTCTACAGTAGAAGGGATATCAATTCTCCATGCTGAAATGGAAAAAAGAAAACTTAGTCCTCCACCTGTCACCCTTCTTCCAAGGCTCAGGGATTCTTGCAGAATAGGATAGCAGAAAATGTGTAAGACCCAGAGGAAGTCTGGTGGAATGTTCTATGATTTTTTTGCCTCTGACTGGCAGAGTGGATGACACACACTTGACCACAGCATAAACAACTTGGCTGACAAAGGAAGAAGCTAACAGAGTCGGCTACCCCTCCCAACCAACCAGAGCTGTGTGTGAGGGGACTAAGGTGTGAGTAGAGGAAGCTGGGATGGGGATGGGTACTTCACCATCTTGGGTGGCTGGCAGCAGGTCACTGGGACCCCACCAACATACAGAATTCACTGCATGGTCTCAGTAGAACTCCCCTCCCCCACTAATTGCCCTGTAAGTAAGCCCAAATATACTCTGGTTTCTCAAACTGTAACTTTGTGAGATCACACTTCAATTGTTTTGTTGTTCCAGGACCTAGAGAGGAGGGCTGAGCTGAACGCTGCTCACACTTCACAGAAAGAAATTCTTAAGACACAAAATATTTACATGTAAGTCAGTATTAAACATCTACGGGAAATTCTCTGAGTTTCCATTTCCTGATTAGTAAATGTACATACACATACATACATACATACACACGTGCACAAGTACACATAATAATACTTTTAAGTAATAAAAATAGTACCAATTAATGGAAGTAGAGCAATGGAGATGTTAAGTATAAGTTCACAACTTATATATGAAACACACTATTCTCTCAGGTATTTACAAAGCTGGTTATTTTTGCTCATGCTGAATGCATACATATGACTTCTTCTTACTTCATATAACTTATCATTTCAACAGGTCCTAGAATGGAAAAAATGACTCTGCTTTTTTTTTAACATCACAAAGAAACATAAACATAAATCACTTGATGAATTCAGCCTGAGAATGAATTCATGGGATGGAGGTGCAAGGGATTGAACCCAGACTCTTATGTATGCTAGGCATGCATGCTACCACTCAGCTGCATTCCCAGCCTCTGAAATAGAATATTTTGATTTGTTTACTGTTGGCAAAGTACAGCTTCCTATGTTTAAGCAAGAAGAAAAGAAAATTTATGCTGAATGTCAAATATCTTAGGTAGAGCCACTTTTTGATGAGTTAAGTTGAAAGGAAGGGAAGTGTAAGGGTTGAATTTCCTTGAAAAAAAAAAAAAAGAGTCTGCGTTTAAAAATTAAGGAAGGAAGGGAGGTCCACAGAGAACTACATTTTATATTTTGCCAAAACTGAAATGTTGAAAAAAAGTTATACAGTATATTTGACGGGCAGAAAAGATTTCATCTTCACTCCTAATGCAACTTTTTTTTTCTTTTAAGTAAAGACAAAGAATGCTGCATTCCAGGTGTTTTACAATTTGCCTAATTTCCTTAAGTTTTGATATTTTGTAATAGAACATGAGGACATGTTTAAGGATAAGACCATAGCATCCCATTTTGCTCCAGGTCAAAAGGTACAGTGTTGTCTCCCTCCAGGATGAACTTCTTTTTCAAAACCTTTTTAATGTAATTATTGGGGGTTATGAAAGCATTAGCTTCTCTTGAAGAGGACCAGGGTTCTATTTCTAGCACCCACATGACTGCTAACAACTGTCCTTAACTCCAGTTTGAGGGGACTGAATGTCCACTCTGACTTCTTTGGCCATTCCATGACACTGGTACATTTACATATATGAAGATAATACACTTCTCATACACATAAAATTTTAAAAAAGGTAGATAATAGATAGATAAATAGATAGATAGAATATTCAAAATAATTTCAATATATTTCATGGTATTAGGAATCTCCCTTATCCACACCCTACTGTCTCCCACCCAAGTTATTATACTGTCTTATGCATGTAATACAGCTTGTAGAGTCTGATTTGTGTCTGTAGAGTGGATCGATTCTCCGAGGGAAAAGCCTATTGAGTGGTGGACAAACACCCCTCCCAGAGTGGTATCACCCAGGATCGCCTTGAGCAGAAAGACAAGGAGCTGGGAAAGTCCTATGCCCCACCCACCCTGTCCATTGGCATTGGATGTGAGAAGAGGAAGGGCTAAAAGTATTTAAATTGGGCGCGCCAGGAGGCCGGTCCTTTCTTCCCCGCCCCCATGGGCCATTTGGATCTGTTCACCAGAAGTTGCAAGATCCAAACCTCCTGGATTTACTAATGTAACTTGAGGAGGGCAGGGTGGGCGCCTGTGTTCTGTAAGTAACCCCTTACCCACTGCTCTGTTAGTAAGCCCAAGTAAACTGGCTAGAATTTGCCTAACAGTGAGTGGAGAAATTTGTGGATTTGTTGCAAGGCCTGGGTAGATTTTTGGGTTGCAAGTGGGTAGGGGGCAAAGAAAAATTTTAATAACAGTGTCCTAAGTGTTTTCTAACCTCCTGATCCTCAATGAATACATCTTTTAAATACCGCTCTTTCGTACCATGTATTTAAACTTTCTATTGTCAACATTCAATGCACACAAAATAAATAACACAAAAATCTTTAATCTAGCTTCTAAACCATTTCAATAGAAGAACTGAATTTCATTGACAATTGATAGACTATTAGAAACAACACAAGTCAGAAACCCCATTTCTTTGAAGTTACAAATAGAGGATTATAAATTTATATGAGAAGCCATCAACATATTTACTGTAGAGTTTTCTCAGTCTTTACATTTTCACAGGCCATACAGTAACACTAATAGTTTTAAAGATCTTGTAGTAGTGAAATTTCTGATTATTTTTTAAACTTCTTTTTCAGGTGGTTGCCATATGTTTGGCTTCAATATATAGATATTATTTGATTTTGTTCTTTGGGATATCAATCATTTTGTAATGAAAAGTTTTTTTTTTTTTTTTTTTTTTGGAAAACATGCACTAAGTTCATTGAGTTATCAGAAATCCAACCATAAAGAAGAAACATACAACAGGAAAGACTGGATTGTAATTTAAATGAATAAAAGATAAACTTCGATAGAGTTTTAAACAAAGTATTCTTTAAAAAAATTGACAGTTAGTCCAGGATGCACATATATGAAACATTTCAGAAGTACTTATAGCTCTGATTGCACTTGTACCAAAATAGTATAGTGTAACCTTTTAAAAATAAGACCATTTTCATATGACCAAAACAAAGATTGAAGCCAGAAAATTAAATTTTGAGATGGCACATTTTTAATACATGGTCTGTAGAAAATTTTCATTATCTTAAGAACATTCTTTATAGACATGGTTATAGTCAATAGACCCAATTTAGGAACATATATTCTAGTTCTCCATATAATCTATTTGATCTTTCTCTGTGGAATGGTCTCTTAGACCACCCTAAATCAACATTTTCTTTTTAAAATGTGGAATAGACTTTTCCTGGGTTTATTTCTTAATTTGGATTCTCATGATATTTCTTTATAATAAAGTTTAGATTACATATGCTTATAGTTATTTGTCAAAGATCAGCACATCCTGTATCTTTGTGCATCATGCAAAAATATATATGATTTGTGATTGGTCCTTTGGTGGTGTTAACTTTGCTTTCTTGGTTAAGGTGATGTCTGGTGTTTTACATATTAAAATATAGTTTGTATGATTAGTTTATGGCAAAGTAACATAGCAAAATACATCAAAAGTAAAAGCTTATTAAACCATTTCAAACATTTAAAACTCTATTCAGCATCCATCTTCATTTCTGATGTAATTATACTGATAATTATAAATTACATTTTTTGTAACTCCATATTTTCTTTGTTGATGTTCCAACAAAAATAAGAGATTACCTGACTCCTGTTTCCTTTATGTCTCTCTGTTTTCTGTTTTGTCATTCTTTTTTTTTTACTTTCTTATATATATTTTATTTATTTATTTATTTATTTATTTTATGTGTATTAGTATATTGTCTGCATGTGTGTAAGTGCACCCGTGTTGTTCCAAGCCCATGACGGTTACATGAAGACATCAGATCCCTTGGAATTGCAGTTATAGACATTGTTAACTGTCATGTTGGTACTGGAAATCGAACCTGGATCCTCAGGAAGAGAAGTCAGTACTCTTAACCATTGAGCCATCTCTCCAGCCCCTCTTTTTGCTTTTTTGCATTGCTGACAATCATATCCTGGACTTCACACAGAGTAAGTAAATGCTCTATATCCTGCTCTATTATACTATCTATTTAATCTTTCTTGAAATGCATATTTTATAAATTATTTAGGATTTTTTTCTGATTGCACAATCATCCCTAGACTTGGAAAGTGAAACTGAATTTAAATTTTTCCTTTGTACTCATGACACTTTCTAAAATGCTTCCTAAAGGTGACAGTAAACACAGGTGCTTTCATATGTGCCAGCTCAAAATATGGTGTGACATCAACGTCTAGAAAATGTCCAGTGGTAGACTTACAAACTGAAGAAACAAGTGTCTACATATGTGATATATGCTCTAAACTACAAAAACAAACACTAGCATAATGTATATGAGAAATTCAAGTTGCCTGTGGGTGATTGTCCATTCTATTTAGGATCACTTGGACTACTAGACAAAGTAAGTAAAGTTGCAATGATCCAATTGAATAAATCTAGCTGTCTCATAAGTATATAAGAAATGATGGATGTTTTCTGAAAAAAAAAAGGTAATGAAGGACGATTACATATATAAGTTAAAATAGGAGATAATATGGAGATTATCAGAGAGATAATGTTTAGAGGATGAACTGCTGAGAGTTTTTCAGAATTCATATGGATTTCATAATGAAGGTGAATAAACTCCAAATTCAAGTAGCACAATGGAGCACCATCAAATATAACTTAGATCTCCATACCTGAATATATTCTAGAGCAACTGCAAACCACTAAGGAAAACAACTATTTACTGATAGGGTATTTAAAGAGCATTGACAAGCAGAGTGACAGCAGATTTTCCCATTTAAGAATACCAAAGACTGAGGCTGGAGAAACTTCTCAGTTGTCAAGAGCACTGGTTGCTCTTGCAGAGAACCTGGGTTTGATTCCCAGAACCCACATGGCAGCTATCAACCATTCTTAACTCACAGTTCCTGGAGATATGATGCCCTCTTCTGACCTCCATGAGCATTGCACAACATCTGTGCACTTACACTCACACAGGCAATACACTCATACACATAAAATATAAAAATAAAATAAATGAAATATAAAAAAGAAGACTGAAGTCATTGTAATAATGTCTTGGCCTGTGGATGGAATATTATCCTTACAAGTGACATACTGAATGATTTCTTCCTCCAGGGAGAAAGGAAAAGCATTATCACAGTGTAGCTTTGTTCAATATTTAGAAACTATTAGGATTAGTAGTAATAAAAATATGAGAAGAAACTGAGGGGAAGAAAAAGGAAAAGTAAAAGGTTCTAAGAGGTGGTAAAATTTTGTTCATAAAAAATAAAAATAAATATTTAGAATAGCTATAATATATAAGTTTAGGCAATGATTGAAAACCACTAAATTAAAAATTACATAGTTTCTCTATATCATTAAAGACAAACATGAAAAGTTAAGGAAAATATTGCTAAATGATATTAACAGCATTGAATAAATAGTAAAAATATAATGTAATATATGACATACTTTCTGCAAAACTATTGAAATAAGCTAAAATGCGCAGATAAAGAAATATATGCATGGATGTATAGGAAGACACAGTGTGTCTTTATTCTAAATATGATTTATAGATTGACTGGAATAGCAATCAAAACTTTAGAATTCTTAAATTTCTAAGTGTGTATTCATTCATGGAATTCTGTTTGTGTCCATTAGTAAAGTGACTCTAAGATTTTATATGGAAATTGGACCAATATAAGTTAAAATAATCTTTAAATCTTTGTTTTCTTTGAAAATTAGATACATGGGTACAATGTATCTTAATCATATCCATTTCTCACTCTCCCGCAACTGTTCACAGGATTCCCCATCATATCTTCCTCCAACGTCATGCCAACAAGAGAATTTAGTACACAGTAGTGACTTTTTACATGAATAAGTGAATTTTTATAAACAAATGATGCCATTTAATGCTAGGTGGCATGGAATGAAATATATGAACTATAGGAATGCAGATGCTTCAACATATCATAGAATGAACACTTAAGGAATTAATTAAGGAATTAGGAAGTTAATTACATGCAACATTTCCTGTCTAGATCTCTGAGCAAGACACTTAAATTGAGTTTTAATCTCTTAATTTGCAGTATTAACTAATTGGCCCAGATCGGTAGTTTTCAATTATTATTTATTAAATTTTAGCGAATCATTTTCATCTTTTTTCTTTTATGTATATATGTGTATTGCCTGCGTGTATGTAAGTGCACCCCTGTCATGAAATACCTACAGAGGTCAGAAGAGGGCACTGGATCCCCTGAAACTCAAATGGCAGAGAAATACTTTTTGAAATAATGCAAATTAAAACCACTTTGAGAGTTCATCTTTCCCTTCCCAGAATGGCTAAGATCCAAAGAACACACAAGCATAGGTGAGGATGTGGGAAAATACTGGTGGGAGTGGAACTCAGTGTGGAGCTTCATCTAAAAGCCAGAAATCAGTGTTCTATGTTGTCCAGCTATAACAGTCTTGTTCATGAATCCAAAAGACTCTATTTCCTACAGTGGGGATAGCTGTATATCCATATTCATTGCTGCCCTATTCACAATAACCAAGTAATGGAAACAACCTAGATGTCCACTGAGTGATGAAAAGGTAATGAAAATATGGTACATTTACATAATAGAATATTCTTCAAGTCTTAGAAATGAAATAATGAAATCTGAAGTTAAAGGAATGAAACACGGAGCAATCACCCTGAGTGATGTAACCCATACCAGAAAGACAAATGTCACATGTATTCTCTCATAACTGGATGCTAGCTTTAATTATTTTTTAAGCTCACTGGAGTGTTGCCATCCCTCTGCTCCAGTTCGAGGGGGATGCTGGGTCTCTTCAAATGGGAGTTTGAGGGCCAGAGTCAGAACACAGACACTGGGATCCGGGTGGAAGCAAGCAGATGGAGAACTGCTGCAAAACTCATTTATTCAAGGAAGTGCAAAGGGTTTTATAGGTTTGGTTAGCCAATTGAACTATGGGGCCAATAGTAATCTGTCTCTGGGTAGGTCATCTCAGTGCAGGTTCTCTCCAGACATGGGGCAGAAGCTGGCCAGAGCAGAACACCACATCCACAGAGGCCATTTTCCTGTTCCTCAGGGCAGGTGGCCTGGCTAAGGCCCATCCTGCATTACACCATAAACAGGAGTTCAATTTGTGCCATTTCATGCATAAACCTGTTTTCATCCAGTATGCATGGGGAACCTACCAATGGGAATAAACCTAAAAAATTATGCTTCCTCCCCCAGTAGCTACCAATCGTCAATAGCTTCTCAGCTCAGGGTATGGCCCTGGGACCTCTCCTTCCGTCATGCTGGAATTTTTCACTCTGTTTTGTGAAGGTCTTCCATACATGACCATAGGTGTTGTGAGTTAATATGTTCAATGGTGCTAGAAATCCTAGATTTCAACATGCAGGAGCGTGAAACTAGATCCTCACCTTTCACATTATACAAAATGTAATTCTAAATGGATTAGGGGTGGCAACATAATATATGACACTCTGAAACTGCTACAGGAAAATGTAAGGAGTACACTTCAACTTTCACTTATATGTTCAGGTGAGAAAAGGCTAAACTTAGCTGACTACAACAACTGCATTCAAAGATGAGTGATGGAAAGCCATATGCTGATGAAAACAAAGACACCCAACATTGATTTTCAATATTTATTACTTATGCTATTAATCAGTTACAGATATTTCCTATGTCATAATTTCCCTTTGGATAGAGATCTGGAAATAGTCTTGTAGAGTGCTGAACTTTCTGATTGCATGTTAGGCCTGACTGTGGACTGTCATCCTCTGAAGATTTGACTCACGAAAGATGACATATGAAGCCAACTCTTTTGTTGACTATTATCAGGCTTTAAAAGAATTGCTTCTGAGATCATCCACACCAAGGCTGGAATTCTTTAAAAACCCAAATATTAAGGGTGTATATTTAGGCTTTTCAACACAGATAGCTTAACTGCATTTTACAGAATCAAATGATACAATGATTCAGAAAGACCACCAAGAACAGAACCCAACCTATTCACATTTGAATCTCAAGTACAGCTGCCACATTGTCTTTTTGGGAATGGAACTCAAACTCTCTAGGCTCAGAGAAAAGCTATACAGATGATAATTACCAGAGAGTCCAGATAACTGAGGGCTAGCTGAGTGCATGCTACTCTACCTAAATACTAATACAGTAAATCAGTCCTAATTACAGCCCAAAAGTAAGAAGTTTATGTCCACTAGTATTAGAATTGAGAGGTTGGAGAGATGAGATGGCTGAGCAGTTAAGAGCACTGGCTTCCTGTATGGAGGCCCTGGGTTCAGTTCCCAGCACTCACATGACAGTCATCTATAACTCCAGTTCCAGGGGATCTGATGCTCTCTTTTGGCCTCTGTGGACATTGCACAACACGTTGTGCACATACATTTCATGTAAGAAAAACACTCATAGAACATAAAAATAAATAATTAAAAAAACATATAAGTAAAATGATTAAAAGCAAGTGGATTCATTTCCCTTGTCATATGTGATACCTAGAACCTAAATGAACACTTACCAGCAAGAGAGTAAACATGTTTTGGTACTCACATAAAACAGACATCTGCCAAGCAGTAAAAAGGAACAAACTAATCTAACAAAATGGAAGAATCAGACAAGTCTTAGAGTGACAGAGTACCTATTTAATAGTATCTAACATTGTGTATTAACAGTATACACCTGTGGAAAATTAGTTATTATAGGACTGGAAGAAAAATAACAAGATGGGGGATGGGGGACATCCATTACCTAGACCTCAGTAACACCAGAGCTAACACACATAGTATATACACGTGTGTGTGTGTGTGTGTGTGTGTGTGTGTGTCCCTTGTACGTTGACCATTCTCCATTAGATAACTCCATACCCAGGAGTATATGGACAACGCAAATTGAACTAGATGGTTTATTTAAAAAAAAAAAACACAAAATTAGTGACCTAGGAATAGAGTTCTATTGGGGAATAGTTAGGGATTGGAGTAGGGTGAATATAATAAAAGTACATTAAATAATTTGTATGAAAGTCTCAAAGAATTACTAAAAATAGTATATAAAAGAAATAAGGTTTAAAATCAGCTTTATCCAATTTACTACACATATATATTTAAAAAATATAAAATATTACCTGTTTGAGAAGTACAAAGACAACTTAGAACTGCTAGGAAGCTTCTATAATAAAGCTTGAATTTAACACACACAATGCCCTGACTCCAACAACAGAGAAAGATAGAAATTTGCAAAAGTGAAGAAAAAGTTCACTAAGGTTTAAAACTCATGCCAAAAAAACCTACTACATTTCACAGCAATCCTAAAAGCACAGTGCTACCTAAATACATTTCCAAACAACATTTTCACCTACAGTGACACCCACAGTGTCAAAGTCTGAGAACATATTGGAAAAAATATAAAGGTTCCAGTAGAATATTTTCAGATGTGTGGTATTTAGAAAAAAACATGGCCTTTTTATTTACAAAAAAAAAAAAAAAACTTGTTTTCAACTAATATGCCATGAACATACTGTTTTCACGAAGTGGGATAAAGTGGCCTCACTTGAATCTTTTGTTTAAACACGAATTCTTTCCTTGCTCAAAACAGGGTAAAGAATTTACTTGATCAGATGGCCAAAATGTAAATAGGACACTTTAATAACTTACATCATACTTCTTTTAGGTGGCTACATCATCAAGTAGACCTTCTCTGAGGAAAATGGTGCCCACTATTTAAATTACCCCGTACAGAATGCATTACACATACATAACTATGAAACTCTAGAAGCAATTACAACAAAAGAGAAGTCTGACTTTTAATTTTACTCTGAATTTTATTTAACCCCAGTTTAATTTCAATTAGCCTAGTGGCTACCACTACCAAATGCTACTTTCATACTGCTGAAAGGAATTGGGTGTTAGAATGTCTTAATATATCTCATCTCTTTGAGTATAAACTAATTTTATGTTTCTGAATTGGCTCTGTCCAATGACCTCATCCCTTAACTCCATGAGAGTGTCTGACAGTTTAAAAGTGGTGGAAGTGTGAGGTGGAAGTCTGTTTTTGTATCCTCCTACCTCTGTGGGAAGGTACCTAATTATTGTGATGTGTCCACATCCTTTTCCTCTGGACTCCAGCCTGCTTTCTCTCTGAATCCCTTGCTTCATGACTGGGTTTGTTTTCTAAGCATTGCCTTATGTTTGCACAGAAGTCGTGGAGCAGTAACCACTGAGAAATGGAAGACCCCTACCATTTAGCATTTGTGTTCACCTCCCTTTTGAGCTGAGCAATGGGTTGTGCTTCTCTCGGTGTGAATGGCCCTCTGATCATCAATGTCATTTTTACAAGTTTTGATTCCCCGTTCTTGGAATAGAGAGCACAACTGCTTTCACCACAGACATTTAGTTTATATTTACCTATGAGGAAGCCCTGGGGCCCAACTCTTGGTCTTTCAGTAGCCATTGCAATGCTGATTCCATGTGATAGACAGGTGGATTCCCCAGGAACTTTGCAAATTCTCCAAGATATGGACAAAAACCACAGTACTATCACTGAGCTTTTGGAAGTCTCCAAAATCTCTTTAGGTTTTTGGCCAAGGAATATGATAGTTATAACTTCTCTTTTCTACACTCTCTCACCCCCCCCACCCCAGCCTTTGGGTCAACATCTCCACTGTTGCAAGAACTATATAAGATCTGGTAAATTCTTTCACCATAAAGATTGCATTCCTCTTAGCTCTTTAGAACAGGATGAGATCATACTCTAAGTCTGGGTTGCTGATACATAAAAGCTTAACTTTTGAATATAAAAAAAGTCCTTTTCCATGTCTGGAAACTGTTTGTTTCTTAGACAGGGACTCAGTATGGAACCCTGGCTACCTTGGAATTTGCTAGGCTGGCCTTGAATTCACAGAAATGTGCCTGCCTCTAACTGTTGAGTGCTGTATTAAAGGACTGCATCACTACACCTAGCTACAACTAAAATTTACAAAAACCTAGGGTATTACCCTGGCATTGGTGGATGCCTGTAATCCTAGTACACAGGCGACTGAGGCAGGAGGATCACCGTGAGATCAAGACCAGCCGGGGCTACATATCTAGAGACTGTGACAAACAAACAGATAACAAATGATTATCTACCGGTACAAAGATGCACTGCCTAATTCTTCTTCAAGACATCGCCTGTAGCCTTGCCCCAGCTTCCGGCAGCAGCTTCCACAAGCACACCAATGCTGAGGAAACCTTATGCCTCTTAATTCACGTGCCATTCCACTTCTCCCTCTTCTTGACCCAGCTTTCTGTCTCACATCTACAGGTGTGAATCCCCAAGAAATTCCTAACAGGGTAAACTGTTTCAACACGTACTTGCAGAAAGCTCAACCCGCTACATTTAGTCTGAAGTTCAAAGCTGAACATTGACTCTAAATTTTTTCTAGGCACTGTCTGTTGGCCTCTTATCTATTGCAATAAACTTCCTTGGTCCAGTCTTAATTACAGGATTATGGAAAATATCATTTAAAATATTTTATTATTTTTATGTGTATAAATGTAGTGCCTGCACGTATGTAAGTGCATCCCAGATATGCAGTGTCCACAGAGGTCAGAAGGGAGTGTTGGATCTCCTGGAACTGGCATTATGGATGGTTGCTAGCCACCATGTGGGTGAACCTAGGTCTTCTACAAGAGCAGCCAGTCCTCTTAAACTCTGAGTCATCTCGGCACCCTGAAAATACTATTTTTCAAGACAAATGTGTTGGGTGATATTTTAAAACAGTATCCTGTTCTGATTCTTTAATTATTTATATTTACTTCAAGGTAAATGAGGCCAGAAATCTGACTTTTCCTCATAAATTTGTTCGGTAATCAATGATTCCATGAGAAAATGTGCATCAAAGCCACAAAATGAGCACACTTGTTCCCCACAACCTTATTACCCAAATTCCATGGTGAAGGTAAATTTTATAATGCAATTAAAGCCTTTCCTTAATCGTATGGAAATGATTTAACATGGACATAGGAGCAAAATTTCAACCACCACGAATTTCCTCCTCCAGCCAAAGCAGTATTACGTGGAGAAACACTGGGATGTTTTCTGATTCTTTTTTAGTTGCATCTTCTCAGTGATAGGACCTTTGGCTCTTTTCTATTTTCTTTGCATATAAGTTTGCTAATATGGGTCTGTGGAGATGACTCAGCAGCTAAGATCACTGGCTGACTTTCATAGACCTGGTTTAGTTTCAGCTCTACATGGAGGATAATAATCATCCTTAACTCCATGGTATTTGATGCCTTCTTTTAGCCTCCAAGGGCATTGTACAACAGGGGTGCATTTACATACATTCAGGCAAAACACCCAGACACTTAAAATACAAATAGATAAAAATATTTTTTAAATTTGCTAATGTTTGTTGGATGGAGCCAAGGAAGTGTTTTAACTAGGAGGAACAGCATGGGCAGTGATGTATTGAATGAAATATTTTCCTCAATGAATTATCCAATTTGCTAAAGTTATATTTTGAAGTGTTAGAAAAGTATATTTGTCTCAAATTAAAGTACAAACAAAGTTTTAAACGTGTTTGAAATGCATTTCTCTCAAGTTTAGCCCATGGTTTGTTGACCATGTCTTTGGAACTGATGGTACAAGATTAATGACACTAATGATATGAGAGTGTTTGACAACAGGAAGGCTCCCCAGTTCTCCGTGAGTTGGCCCACTGATCTCTCTTCATGCTCTCATTGTATTAAGAATAAGGACTATCATGCTTCTCTATTTCCAGATGAAATCCAAATAAACTCATGATTGATATTGTTACGAAAGCAGTCAGAATAGCCATGATTAAATAACTGAAAACAGATGCTAACATTCATGTGGGAAAAGAACACCGAGTCACTGCTGGCAGGAGTGTGAACTTGTACGGACACTACAGAAATGTGGCAAAGCTCCTCAGAAAGCTAAAACTAGATCTGCCGCACGATCCAGCCATACCCAAAGGGTTCAGAAACCTATGACAGAGTTACCTATTCATCCATGACCACTGCAGCTCTATTCACAACAGCCAAGATACGGAAACAACACAGATGCTTATCGACTGATAATTGAACAATAAAAATGTGATGCACTAAAACCACGGAATATTACTCAGCTGTTAAGAAAAACAAAATTGTGGAGTTCACAGGTGAGTGGATGGAGCTGGAAACAGTCACACTGAGTTATTTCAGACACAGAAAGACAAACTGCATGTTTGCTCTCACCTGTGGATACCAGCATTGAATCTTTAGATATACATGCTTCATTTGGAAAATGCACAGAGATCAGGATCATAGTAAAGGACCATAGGGTGCTCAAGGGAGCAGAAATAGAAAGCAGTGATACACAAAGAGAAAGAAGAATGGTACATGAAGGGTTAAAGGAGTGGGGAGTGGGGAGTGGGAGGGCAGGTAGAGGAGCAAGTGTGGGGAAGGATACAAAAACCAAGACCCTTTTGAAAAACTCATATACCAACCTATCACTGCAGAAGCTTCCAAATATATTCATATGAATATATACAAAAAGGGTTAGAATGGTATTATCCTAGAATCGGGGGAGAGGAGATGATTACAGTGCCCCTGATAGATACCAAAAGCTTACAAATAACTAGCCCAGTGCAAGAGGTGGGTTACTTTATTTTTGACATTGTTGCAATAGAATCCAGTAGACCACCCCTCCAAAGAAACATTTCAGGCTATTACCCATGGGCGTGGTTTACCTTCCAGAACTTGATGAAGTCTCTGTTTCATAAGATCCCACATACTTAAGACAAGAAAAAATCAGACTAATCCTGACTAGAAGCTTCATCTCTATTGATAAACTTTTATAGTGATAGAAGGTATCATGCAAGCTCTGAGTACCGAAAACTAGTCATCAGTCTTAACCACAAGATGATACCCATTTCTGTCATTATTACTAGAGCTAAGAACCTGTGGCAAGATAGATCACAGACTGAGGGGAGGGCATAATACTGTTATTCTGGTAATTAGACATTATATTAAGCCAACTCCTAATGACTTACTGTTATGCATCTCTCTACCCTCATCAGTGAATCTCCAAAAGACAGAAATTCCCAACTGGTCATTGTGCAGAGAATAAAAGTCTGAGAAGTACTCAATCCTAAATGGGTCACCAATAACACAACTCCCCCATTCCCTACAAAAGGCAGCAAGATTGTAAGAGCCAGAGATCATGGATTAATACAAGAAGGTCTCATGTCCTAGTTTGCTTTCTACTGCTGTGATAAAATGCTGACCAAAACCAACTTGGAGAAAAAAGTGTTTATTTGGCTTATATCATTGAGGAAAGTCAAAGCAGGAACCTATGGATTGGAACAGAAGCATAGGTCACTGATTATTGACATGCTCCCTTGACCTGTGATAAGCGTGCTTTCTTATATTCTTATTCAATTTAGGACTACCTCTCTAGAGGTGCCACCATACAGGTAGAATTGTAAAAAAAAAAAAAAATTGGCTCACAGACTTGTCCACAGGCCAGTCTGATAAAGGAAATTCCCCAACTATGTATCCTTCTTTCCAGTTATGTCAAGTTGACAACTAAAGCTATCCAGCACACCATGCTTTCAGAATACAATGGGACAGTTGTACATATCAACTCACAGAAGATGTAACAACGTGCAGAAGACATGGACAAGCTCAAGACAGACAAAATCCCAGTGCTGAGCAGAGAAGTGAGCATGAAGTCATATATCAGCTAATAAATTACTGGGAATTGATAGGTGCTTGGAGCATAAGAAATCGATTTGCTTTGAAGATGTGAATTCTGCTGTGTCAATCATGCTCCAGGGAATGTCCCCATACCAAGAGTATTGAGAAGTACAAATTAGACTTGATGGGCTTTCCAAGAAGCAATGAGCTACAAAGTTGGGTTGGTAGGATGGTCAGGGAGGATCTGGGAGAAGATGGCAGAGAAGGAATAAACATAATAAAAATGCATTGCATGAAATTATTAAAGAAATGATAAAATATCTAAAAAAGAATTTAGAAAGAAAGAAGACAGGCAATCTGTGACAGGATTGTATAAAATATGGAGTGTTTTATTTTATAGACATTTCTGTTAAGTAAAATACAAGTCATTTAATGAATTTAGAATAGTGCCTTGCTTTTCTTTCATGAGCATATATCTATTTATGTCCAGCTCTGTAATTGATATTCACACAACTGTAACTGCCATCTCCAACTTTCAGTCACCCCTCCCTTTGTTCAGACACATGCCTCCCTCTGACCCTGCATCTGGAAGAATAAAGAATTATCAGTTGCAATCTGTCCAAAATACGTTTATTACATATACTGTCTAACTTTGCAAAGCTACCAGTATTGTGTCTATTTTCATGTCTTCTAGGTTCCATAATTTTTTGTTATTTTTTAAAATTCCTTTCTCAAAAATAAATGGGATTTCAGAAAAGAAAAATTAAATTCCCATCTCTAATACTTTGATTCTCTCTCTTAAGATCTCTTTTAATCTGAGATGCTTCATTTCTTCCTAAATCTATTCACTGGATGTCAATGCAATGCTTCTTAGACTTCAGTTAGGTCAGCGTACATTTGGAGCCAAATAACTGAATAAAACCAGAACTTCAGTCTACAAAAATCAGCAGGTGCCTGGCTGTTATAGTGGCCCATGGCGCATGGTGGTCATGCCTGTGTGTCACTTGATGTACCTTGACTCATCACATTCAAGAGCTAGTGCTTTTATTTAACAGTGGGACTAGATGGGTGGGTGTTCAATTCTCAGGTTTCAGCTTGGAAGGCACTTAAATAGTTTTATTCCTAAACTTTTTATCTGGGACTTAGTTTTCTTAATTTCCCAAACTTGTTTATTATATATTTCTAAATCTGAGCCCAAATACATGGATATTATGAAGATTAGTCTTATTTGTGAATATTCACACTTCATAAAATTTGTGTCCCTGGAGTTCTGGCATGAAAAGCAGCCTATGCAATCCTCCTGATGCTGTGAGACTCTCTTGAATCATCCCAGTTGTACTAGGTGGATACCACACTGATCATTCTTGCAAACTTTCCATGTAATGGTATATATATATATATATATATATATATATATATATATATATATATTCTCCTCATTCATTTCACAATGACTCCTCGGGAAAGCATTTTGTTTATTTCCATATGGGTTTTGGTGAGATATATTTAAATATGTTTATATATTCTAATATATGTTTGCTTTGGGGAAAATTTTGTAGAAAATGGCCCTTATAAAATATATCATCCATTGTTCTTCTTCCTGGATGTGAATCTGCTTTTAAAAATATCTCCTGTGTTTACAACCATTACTTAATACTTTTTTGTGTGCCAAATTGACAGAAAAAGGCACTGTAATGTTCTAAGTATTTTCACTGCTATCTATCAAAACCCAAGAATCAAATGCTTAAATGTATTTTAAACCATTTTGATGAACAAAATAGACTAAAAGTCTTTATGTATTTTATTATAACAGGTTCTGGAGATTGAAAGAGAAAGTATACCTTCTTCCTTGATGGAAAAATCACTGTGGAGGGGAGGAAAGCATGTGAATTAATTACCATGGTTAATATTATATGACTAAGAACAATTGCAGCTATCTAGTGTAGGTGGGTGATGCAAACTGGAAAAGAGTGGACGTTGTTTTATACTTTCTAAATGTATCATCACCTGCTTTTATTCCATTTAACAGTGTGAGAGTGTGTGTATGTGTGTGTGTATGTGTGTGTATGTGTGTGTGTGTGTGTGTGTGTGTGTGCTTGTTTCTCACTATGGATTTTTCTCTTATTTACTCATTAGCGACATCATCTCAACTGCAAGATCACAGATTGGGTGGCCCCAGAGTCTAGCTGGCTTTCTTATTTGTTACTCACCATAGAAAATATATTTCCCCAAAGCTGCACGCAGTAAAGTAAGAGCCCATTATGCTAGTTTGCGATGAGAAGCAAATAATGCTTAACATGTTTCATATTCATCAGAATAATTTCCTTATGCTTCCGTCACTTGGCCAAGGGAATTTCTTTCACAATAAAACCTGTTCCCTGGCTTCACAAACACTGTCTAGCTCCAAGACCCCTCTGACCTGAGCAGTCTGTTTCTTTGCCGCTGAAATGGTGCTTTTCAAGAAATAAAATGTATTCTATCCTATTCTTTCAATGCTGTACATATATAATGGAAATGATACACATAGATTAGGAAGGCAGAGAACTTCTCCCAAGTATCATCTGTTTCCTTTCCAGCCGCTCATCAGTCTAACAAAATGTTTTCAGATATGCTTTTGGTGCTAATTAGATTCCATCAAAGAGCTCATGATATTACTCATTCGGTTTTAATGACCTTTCAGTATGGTGAGGATTTGAGATAGTCATATTTTTTAAAATGATAGCATGCAGTAACTCAGATAACACTTGTAAATTGTCCAGAATATATTATTGTGTCCTCCGTGATGTCCTGAAAACTTATCAGCTTAGCTTTTCACATTATCTGTGACATTTATTATCCTCTGTGATTTAGACTACTTCGTATGGAACATACAATGCCTATCCACAGGCATGCCCTTTGAGTTAGAATGCATGAGAACTCCCTCTTACCCAATAATTTAAGAAAAACAGAGGCATGATTTGGATTTGGCCTGTTCTTTGGTAGATTTTTTTCCATGGTGAATACATGTGAATTATTTACCTTTTTGCCAAGTCCAGAGAAACACTGTAATTTAAAGGTTAGACACATCTTGAATTGTGGACTTTGGAATAGCAGGTAAATGAGGTGAACGATTTATTAAGAAGCTTTAACAAGGTATAGTAAGCATTCAAATAATTGATTCTTTTCATGCTCTTGATAATAAATTCCCTTTTCTCAAGCAATGAATTCACTTAAGATTCATAGTCTCCTTGTAAACCTTGCAGTAAATGTTTAACCTCAGATTTAAAATGCTATAGTACTCTTTATGAAGTAAATGTTATCTGTACAGAATCATGAATTTGATGATTACACACAGGGCTTCAGTTAGAGAGGCCTTGCCTCCCACATATATTGCATTTGGAAGTCTCATCTGAGTATTTAATTATGAAGTCCATCAAGATTATTTTACTTTTTATGGTTTGAGAATCTGTACACCCATGTAATGTGCTTTGAGCAAATCCCACTCCTTACTCCTTCCCTTCCAAGTCCTCCCCTACCATCTACTCATATTTTCCTCATAAATTCATGTTCTCTTTTTTAAAATCCAGTGATGCCACTTAGGGCTGCCAGTACATTTCTAAGTGTAGGGCCATTTGCTAGAGCACAAGCAGCTTCTCGGGGCCATATCCCTGAAGAAAACTGACTCCATCTTTCCAAGCAGCCATTAATCACCACAAACTCTTCAGCTGGGGTGACAGTCACTATGCTATCCTCTTCAGCATCCATGCTGGGAGTTTAGCTAGTTTGATCTTGTGCAGGTCTTGTGCATGTCGCCACAGCTGTGAGGAGGTCATGTGTGGGATGGTCCTCCATCATGACTATTTTATTTATGCATGTGTATTTCTTTCTACATGGGTTGAGTGTTTTCTTTAACACCAGTGTTAAAGCCCTTTAAACCATGATACAAAACAAATTGCAATCCAGACTCTACTACATTTCATTGAATTAGTCTGAATTTAGCTATGGAACATATTACCATCTAATCAATGCTATGGCAATTTAAGATTATTTTGGCTTGAAATAAGACCCTTTATTCTCCTATTTCTAAGAAGACTCACAACTTTGGATTCCTGCAAAACTAGAATAACTGGGTATATGTTTTGTATACAGTGGCAAAGTAATAATCAAAACTGCAAAAGGAGAATTTTCATTCTGTCCTAGAATTCCATGTCTAATATTTTAAAAGTATTTGAATAAGCGTATTGATAATAGCCTTAAAGTCTATTAAAATACTACATGGAATTTAGTATATCATATAAGCAATTACTAAGACACATGAAAAATGAAATTCAATTCAAACTATATCTTGAATGCATGGCGTATACAAACACAGAGATATTATATTACAGCAGAATAAAACTAAATGCAATTCAATATCTGACAAACAAACATAACAAAATACAAAAGTACACTATTAAAATAAAGTAGAAAATGCAATATATGATCATAAAATAAAGATTTCCTTTCTGCTCTTTGTCTCACACAAAGGGATTGTTGTTAATTATTATGCCCCCGACTATCCTAACTGTCCACAGTGTCCACAGGAGGGGAAGAGAATGCTGTAGAGTTTAACACTTTCATGCCAGAAATGACACATGTGATTTCCAGTTGTAACTCACTGTAGAAATAATAGCATTGCCAGGCCTAACGTAACAAGAACAGAGATGTACACAGAAGGAGGAAACTTGCAGAGAGTACTAGTGATGTCAGCCATATATACCATCTCCTCTGCCTTGAAGATTAATCAGTGCAGGCAAACAGGGACACAAGAGCAGCCATTAAATAATTCATGGGATTGTGAACTTTATGTTGATAGTAAACAGTATAAGCAGACAGTTGATTTTGTACTTAAACTTCAAAAAACAACAAAAAAATAATGTTAATGGGAACATGGTAGGTTTACGCAAAAGTGGGCATTGAAGATGAAATCAGTGATTAGTTAAATTTCTATGGTTTTCTTGTTGCTTCATGACCTAAGTGATTGTGGAGGCTGAAATTCCAGGGCCAATGATATCATCAGTTTAGCTTCTGGTGAAATTTTCCAGGAGACATCATAACATGGATGGTGGTTACATAGTGGAAATAAGTGTGAAACAGCTTAATTGCATGTCAAGAGAGTGAAAAAATAACTTAAGAAAACACAATTGGGATTGGTGACATGGCTCAGTGGTTAAGAGCACTGGCTGATCTTACAAAAGACTAGGCTGTGAAGCCCAGCACCCACATGGCCACTAAGTACTGCCTGTAACTCCAGTTCCAGAGGATCTGACACCCTCTTCTGACCTCTGCAGGCACTACATGATAGGGGTTCATTTACACACATGCAGACAGTACACTCATAAACACAAAACTGAAAATAATAAAGAAAATATTTTAAAAGAAAGCACAGCATATTTTCTAACATCCCCTTATTTATTTTTACTCTTTTTGAGACAGGGTCATCCTGTAGACCCAGCTGGCTTGGAACTTGCTATGTAGGCCAGGATGGCCTTGAACTCACAGAGAACCACCTGCTTCTGCCTCCCAGGTACTGGGATTAAAGGTACACTCCCCCACACATGGCCCAATATCCTATTCTTAGAAGTGTTAACCCAGCCCAGACGTAGATTCCACTTGAGCAAAAGCAAATTAATATATTCTGAGAGAGATACCCTGAAATCTAATCCCCTTCCCATAACCCACCTGTTGACATCCACCATTTCTCATCACTGTCACATGGAGACTAAACCCCCAGCACGAGAAAGTTTAGAGGAGACAAGAAACCCAAACAGCTACTACCAAGTAAAACGTCTCTGCACCCTTCTCCTCTCTGCCCAAGGTGCCTCTTTTGATTAAAAGTTGTTTTCTGCCTTCAATGGTGTCAATATTTAGACTTTGAGATACCATTCAGTAATTTTTGTCTTATAGAAATGATCTTGCAATTCTAAGAATGTATATTAATATCAGTCATTACTTGATAGATGAAATAAGTTCTAGGGAGCAAATTAAACTACAACTTGATACCAAAAATAGAAGAAAGGTTTGCAGAATTCATTTCCATGATTCAGCTGTTTTAGTGTTCCTTTTTTGGAAAACACATTACTGAAGAAGAAAAGCATCGTCACACAACAGAACAGACTAACAATATGTAAACTGAACTATTTCTTTATGTATTATTTTTATTTCATGTGTATAAGCATACCAATATCACGCAATTCCCAAGGAGGTCAGAAAAAGGTGTCAGATCTCCTAGAACTGGAGTTACAGACCGCTGTTATATACCATGTCAGTGCTGTCAACTGAACCTCCGTCCTCTGCCATAGCAGTCAGTTCTATTAACCACTGATCCATCTCTCCAGGCCCAATCTCCTTTACTCTTTGAAGGTGTGAAATGTGTCCTGATTTGATTTGCTGAATATGTACTAATTTTAACCTTGCTTTACACATTTGTATATTAGTTTGCCTTTCTAGTTGGTATAAAGCAAAAAGAGCTTGCAGTCATTACACCATCTAGATTAAATGATAAATCAGGTGTTGGACAACCACTCAGTGACAAGAGAGGAATCACAGTAACAGTCTGTGTGTATTATGTGTTCTAGAGGAAAAGCATCACAATTTTTAACTAAAAGCTCTTTATGTGTTTTGTAATAACTCTTAATGAATGATATTCTACTGGATAGACACTCCAGAGATGTTCCTGAGAAATGAAGGTATAGGCATGCAATGAGTTTCTGAGTGTTATTGGTCAGTTAAATATCTAAATTCTTAGATGATATAATTGAATGTAGAGAATGTAAAGTTAAAAGACTTAAATAATCAGTGCATATATTAAATATAGAAATAATAATACAGCATTTTCTGAAAAATTAAGAATGATAAATTGTGGTGAGTGTGAATTTTTCCATAGTTTAATTTTTCCTTTTGAATTTACTGTGATTTTGAATTGACACCTGAAAATTATGCTCATGAATGGGGTTACGTAGAGTCATTTCAATACATGTATGCAATGTGTAATGATCAGACAAAGGAGTTAGCAAATCTATCACTACAGATATTTTTAATTATGTTGAGAACATTAACATCCTCTCCAAAAGCCATTTCGGACATTCAATTGAAGGCTCTCAAGGACAGCTGCCAACCCTTCTGGGCTGCTGGAATTGGAAGATGTTGCATTTATCCAATCCCATTTCTGTATCCATCAGACATTCCTCTCTCCGTTTCCTTTTATCCATATATTTCCCAGGCTACCATAACTGTATCTATTCTTCTCCTCCACAAGATCAGCTGTCAAGTTGAGTGTTTTTGTTTCTCTTACACATAGGAGAATAAGCAATATTTGTGTGCCTGTAGATGACATTTCAATTAACACAATGATGGACAATTTCATCTGTTATTACAAATAACAGATTGTGTTCTCTTTGATGGAGGAGTAAGAATCCATTATGAATAGATAACATGATTTCTTTATCTGTCCATTTGTTAATGAAAACTTAGGTTGATTCCACACCTTGGTTATTGTGAATAGTTCTGCAATCCACATGTCATGACATACATCTCCTTACAACAGTGACTTAAATTATGGTGGATATATTCCCAGTAGTGCACTTGCTGGGTCATATAGTACCTGTATTTCTATCATTTCAAGGAATCTACTTATTTTCCAGAATTCCTGTATTAATTTATTTTCCAAAAGTGGTGTATGGACGTTCATCTTTTCTACATTTTTGTTAGCATTTTAAAAGTCTTGTCTTTTGGATGATCACCATTCTAACTGGGGTTAGGTGATGTATCTTAGGCTTTTGAGTTCCATTTCCTTTTGCTTAGCAATGTTGGATATTTTTATACACTTGTTAGCTTTTTTACCATATTTTAAGAAATGTACGTGTAGAACTTTTCCCCCCTTTAAAATCACTTTATTACTCTTGATATCTTTGTGTATTCTGGATAGTAATCCCTTCTCAGATGACTGGCTTGCAAACACCTGTTCCCATTCTGTAGTTTCTTCACTGTGCTGAAGCTTTTTAATATGATGGAAAGCCATTTCAGATGTCTGCTCTTATTGTCTGTGTTTTAGGGATCAAATCTAAGATGTCATTGCTCAGATGAAAACCCTGAAACATTCTTTATATTTCCTTCTCCTGATGTAATGATTTCAGGTTCCACATTTTGGATTTTTATTAATTTTGCATTAATTCCTGTGTAGAGATTGAGTGATTTAGTTTTTTGTCTTCATATGAATAATTGGCCTTTACAAAAAAATTTATTGAACGTACTTTCCTTTTCCAAATATATGTTCTTATTGTCTTGACCAAATAAAAAAATCAATCAGTATAGACATGGAACTATTTCTGGGCTCTGTATATTGCTCTGTAATTCCATTATCAATCCAAATTGTGCTATTTTTTGGTTATTGTTGCTTTGCAGAATGTTTTGAATTCAGACATTGTAATGTTGCAAGCTCTTTTTGGCTGAAATTGCTTTAGTTATTCAGATATTTTGTTTGTGATTGTTCATTTACATTCTACTAATACTGATACTTTCTTTAAGGACTTGCATAGTATCTATGGATTGTTCCGAGGTACCATAACCATTTTATATTAGTTCATGCAATCCCTGAAGGATTCCTTTCTGTTGGGGCTTTTGTTGGTGTTGCTAGGTTTTTTGTCATAGGGTCCTCTTTCTTTCATCAGTGTTCCATGATTTCCACTGTAGAACCCACTGTTTGAACTTATTTTCAGAGTTTTATATTTTTATTACTTGGTTAGCTATTGGGAGTAGGTTTGCTTTCTCAATAATTTCATGATTATTACATTAAAAAGCTATCAACTCGTATCTGTTGGTTTTATATTGTGCAACTGAAATTTGTCACTTGCAAAAGTTTGTTGGTGGTCTTTAGATTTTGCTATAAACAAATCATATCACCTGCAAAAGGATAACAATATGCCCCCTTTCTTTTTTCTGTGAGCCGTTCTATCTTTCTTGTCTTGTTGCTTTGGCTAAGACTTTAACACCATAATGAGTAGTCATGGAAATGAGCACCTTAATAGAGAAGAATGTTTATGTACAAATTATTTCAGGGTTCCTAAAAATAACCCCAGTGGACTTGAGCTTACATATAATGTCTTCCTGTTTAAGTGTATATGATTTTTAACAAATTTACTGAGTTAGTTTTCCAAACTCCAGTTTTAGAATATCATCATCATCACAGTAAGAACTTTTCTGCCATCCTCTGCTCTTTTCCAGCCACAGATAATTAATGGTTCACTTTTTAATGTGGAGAATTGGCACAAAAAGGTTTGTGCAACATGATCTTTTATGTGACTGACCTATTCAGTTTGCATCATATTTTTGAGGTTTATCTACGTCATATGATGTAAGACTATTTTTGTCAGGTTTGTTAAAAGTCTACCTCAATTAGTATTTGTTCATACATTATATTTTCTCTTTACTTGAATAAATCCATTTATGGTTTGTCAATTCAATAATTCCCTCAAGTTTATCTTGATGATTCACTTAAGTTGAAGACAACATTTACACTTTACAATACAGATTAGGTAGAATAATCATCTTTTTTCTCATGTGTACAGAAAACAGAATTGATGTAAGATAACTTCTGAGGAATGTAAAACAGTAAGAGTATGTCGCTCACAAGAAGCACATCAGTGAGCAAAGTTGTTTACATGTCTCTTTGCAAGACTTGTAAATCCTTTATTTTACCCATTACAAATAGAAAATATTTACGGAAAAGTGACTTCAAAATCTGGCAATACATAGGATTCATTGCTTTAAAAACTGAAATAGAAATGCAGAAGGTCTTACTAGTATATTTGTATATTTTTCATGACTAACAAGTTAATAAGTTAAAAGGAAGAAAAAGAATAGAGATAGAAAACCAATATGTATTTTGTGAATTAAGAAAAAATTTGTTATATTCCATAGTTAATGGACCATAAATATTAAAGAAATTAAGACTATTGTGGCAATAAAGGAGTCATATGTTAAATTGTGATAACCACTGAAAAGGTGTTATACTAGTACGTTTTTCACTTCGTATTTTAATTTCCAACCCATCAATTCATCAAGCAATGTACCTAGAATGAGTATTGGAACACAATTCAGGGCATGAAATTCTGGCAAACTAGCTGAATTGAATCTTTCTCATTTCTGTGCTCTTCACTATTCAGACTTCCAGTACATTTAATTCAATAATGTGCGTGTGTGTGTGTGTGTGTGTGTGTGTGTGTGTGTGTGTGGTGATCTTTGTTGTCCTGAAATAGAGTCTTACTGCGTAGCCCATGCTAGCTTAGAAGTCATGATCCTATCCCTGCCTTGGCTCAAAGTTGCAGAAATTCTCCTACTTCAGTTTCCAGAAGTAGGCGGCATACAGTTGTGAACCCCTGGGCCTGGCTATCAATAACAGCTTCTTGAGAAGGTACAGGCACTGCATTCTCAAATGACACAGAGCACTTGCAGGCTGTTTAAGGGGAAGATGTACAATGGATGTAACGGCACTTTGATTAAGTTTCTCCAGTAGTTATGATGCTTGTCTATAGACACTTTCCTCAGAAATGATTCATGCTTGGAACACCTTCACAGTAGGAGAACAAACATCATTAATCTGCCTAGAATCATCCCATTGTCTCAGGGAGAAACTTCTTTACCTCTCCCATTAATGATCATATGATCTAAGAAGTAAGAAATGAGAATAACTATCCTGTTCTCACGTGAATATTAAGACAAGCAAGATTCTTTGTGTAAAGTAGATTGAACACTGGCTGACACAAGAAGTAGAAATGACTCTTATTGATAATATAGATTTTTCAATTGTCCTCCTAATTATTATCATTAATTTGCTTTTGTCTCAAACCACATTTGTTAGATGATAATAGTTAATCCAGATAATGGCTAAATCATCTAACCAAGCCGTATTTCCATCAAGACCAGATGTGAGATATTGGATGAATTCATTGCATCTTAGTTTCCTGCCAATCAGGAAAGATGTTTATTATATTCTTTATACTGCAGGATTGAGGGAGATTTAAATGAAGAAGTATCTAGTATAATGGTCATAGTGCCTGACACATGTTAAATGGTGAAGAAAGGCTTTCTATTATAAATGTTAATACTGTATTTATTCTTTTCTTTATTCATACTATTTTGGACAATAGTAAATGACAAATCATAGTGATTACTTCTGATAATTATTTATGTGATATTCCATAATAATTTATTAGTAACAAAAATATAGAAACTTCTAGAAAGTATCATGGAATTAATAATAGCCATTATTATGCGAGACTATGGACATGTTTACAGTAAACTGTGGATGGGTGGGCTTTGTCAAATGTCACGTCATTGCAGATGTATAATTTCTTAACTGGTTGAGGAGAATTTTGCAACAGGAAGAGCATTTCTTCCCTCAGTAAATGACGTCCAAAAAAGGACACTGTATGTTACTGGGTAAATAACCTAGAAATGTCATTGGGGATAGGAGGGAGTCTAAAGATTTTGAAAAGAAGTAAGAAAGCAAAAAACTTGACAGCTCATTCTTGATAGGAGAGCAAGTAATGTGTCATCCAGAGAGGAAATGGAAGGCATTTCAGGAAGTAAGTACAGGGATGATGGTAGGCAGCTGTGTAGAGTCTGGGAGACTTGAAGAGTGTCAAGACAATCAGCATTAATAAATTGGAGGTCACAGGGTCATGCTGCTCATCAGTCAGTGTCACTGGTGATGAATGTCCTGAGGGGAAAGGTCAGTGCATGAGAGAAGGCTGGAGTCCTCCATAGGAGCAGCACACTTCTGTTAAACAGGAGATACTTGAATACTGACACGTGGTCATTAAATCCATCATATCAGTGAGCAGGGGAAAAAATCAAAAAAGAGTGAAGATTCAAGAAGCTTAATATACTGAAATGTTTGATCAAAAATTTCTACTGATATATTACTTTTACATAGTTTACACAAAATTCCAAATGATGTTTTACAATACATTCCTTTAAAAAGAAGCTGTAATACCTAAATACTTGTAAAGTGAGCTGAAATTTTAATTTATTCTTCAATTATTTAGATATTCCTGATGAAATCTTTGGAGTACAACTAAATATATAAAGGTAATGTCTAAGGACAAGGGCTTACTTATTGATGCCAATGCCCAAAGTGGGTGAGATGCACTGCAAAATAGTCACATGGTCATGTTTGAGCTGGGATGATAATTTCTGTAATCAAAGTGAAAATATTAGCTTATTTTTAGATAAAGCATACAAATGTCAGAGAAGCCTTGAATGGTGAGCAGAACAGCTTGGAACTGGATCACCTAAATTCCAGCAGCTATTAATACCTGAAAAATAAGGGTACTCTCAGTGTTCTGTTGTAATTAAATGAAATATTATATGTAAAGATTCCAGCAATGATAGAATGATAGGCTGTCAGTGTGGATGTATATATAGACACATATGCATTAAAGAACTTACCATTTGTAAATCTTAGTACTGATAATACTGGTTTTATACTTAAAATATTCTCTTAGATATATACATATTATATATTTATATATACATATATATTCTCACTGATACAGGTTAAGTGACAGATATGTAGAAATGGCTGTAATAACTAACTCCATAACTTACAGGACACACATTCTGGAAAAATGAGGCATAGAACAAATGAGTATGGGTGTAGAATAAGTGAAAATGCAAATATGCCAAAGTACAAGAGACACAGAGTGCCACTGAATCATGGGCAGAGAGTCTATGAATTTAGATATTTGTGAATGATTATGAATTAAGATGGATTGTCCATCAATGAGAAGATCAAAATATGTGTTAAGACAGAGAGAAAATAAGCAAGCTGTGTGTGCAGAAGAGGCAATTTCCAGCGGAGGAAGAATCAGGGTAAAGGGCCAAGGATCAAGGGCCTTGAGAGCAAGTGTCACAGGCAAGAACGGACTGTGTTACCTGGACATTTTGAATCATGGGAGGGGCTTTGTTTGGCACTGTGAGTGAAATGGAAAGTTGCTGAAACCTATGAAGAAAGGAAAGATTGCCGGCTTATCCTTCCAGTTAGTGACTTAAACATTTCTCTAGCGTTATTCATTTTAAATCCCTAAAACACCAGATGAAGTTGCTGTTATCTTCTTCATCATTAAGCAAAGATTAGTAGTTCAAAGGGGATGTGCAGATAACCTAAGTCACACAGCTACCTAGCACTTGAGGTGGCTCTCAAAGCCTAACACAACATCAGTTCTTCCTCATTTTCAGTTGAATTTTTTGATTTCTTGCTCTTTCTAAATCATGTCCTTGTTCTGTAGTAATATGATTGCAATTTATTTCTACAATTGAATAAGCTGTTTTTATTTTTCTATTTTACTCTCTGAAAAAATGCTTCTATTCTTGATATGTTACATATCTTAAAATTTAATCATGAATGAAACGCTGTTTAGGAAGATATTATATTCCCTTACACAAAATTTTCTTTCATTTCTTCCAGAATATGTATAGACTTTTGAGCATGTGGTTTCCCCTTTAGCTTTCTTCACTTTCCCTCTTCCCATTTCCTTCTCTCTGTCTCTTTCTTCTTTTTCCTTTTTAAAAGACTTTCTAAATTTTTCTTTTCCTCTTGCAGTAAGTTGGGTATCTTCTCATATTTTATGTCGCTTTGTATATATCTTTGGTTCTTTCTCTTCCATTTTTTTTCCAGTATATTCCTGCTAAGACAGTCTACTTCATTAGTGCAAGCTATCTTCTTGCCACAAGATGGTTTTCAATAGCAAAGGTCTGTGAGGTTCTTAGAAATGTAGTCTTGGGATCTTCTCCACGATCTATTTTCTAACCGGATCAATACATTAATATCTGTGAAGTACTTTTCATGTAGAGGGAAAGGCATGATGCAGGAATTATGGCTACCTTATCAAATGATGCTTTGGATGGGATCTGTTTTTCAGATATGAACTTGTAGGGGATGTCAACTGCAAAGATAACCTCATGTCTATTATCAAGAAGAAAATTATGTAAAACATTGCTGCTAAATGAAAGTGTAAGTACTTTCTCATGTGACATAAATTTTAAAAGTGCACAGCAGGCTCTACAGCTAAAATGCTTTTATTTCTTGGCTCTGTAATTATTTTCTTTCTGGAAATAACACATTTTAAGGAAGTGGTGGGCCAATGTTAGTTCTTTCTTCCTTGAATTTTTAAAGTCAAATTCATTAAATAATCCTAGAATTAATGCCACTGGAAAGGAGTAAAGGTATGCCATAATCTTCTCAGAAGAATACCCAATTCTTTTGTTTGAAATAAGGGTGAAAAATAGAAATGATACATCCTTCTATTCATTCAAATATCCTCCATTTCTGAAAGATAAAATTGCTATTTGATACAAGCTGTTTTTCTTAGATCATTTCTGAAATCATTCCAAGCTTAAGAAAAACCTAGACTTAGAGAGTTAGTTTTCAATATTCTCATGAGAATGAGAGAAATGATACTACCTACCCAAATTACTAGTGATGGAGCCAGAAGCAAAGATACACACACATGCACACACACACACACTCACCCACACACACACACACACACACAAACACATCAAATTCCACGCTTTGTTTTCTAACATGCTATTATGATGAACAGTCACATGCACACTGACTCTGGCATTGCACTCGCCAGTGCACATTTAACCACTATTTTTGCAGCTGATGTGATTCCACATCTTCTGATTGCTTTCCCAGGTCTCAGGCATCACAAATATTACAGGCCAACTTCTTGTTTACATGGTGGCCTTGGTGTGGGTAAACTTGGTCCCCTCCTGTCTGAGCCCAGTTGCTTGATTCCTGCTGTGGGTAGCTGTGAATGGCTGGATGGTTAGACAGCTGCACCTCAGTGGAAAGAAAGGGCCAACACATGTCTTGGCTTCTGAATTCTTCAATTAGCTTGTCACTGTGCAAGATATGAGTTCAGAAAGCAGAATACCTCTCATTTTGAAATATTTTTATCCTATTGTGTATAGGCTTAGGATGATTTATACGATGAGTGTTTTAATCTAAAATTTAATTGCAAAAATGTTAGGCAAATTGCTACAGTCTTGTAATATTATGCACAGAATACGTCCAAATGCTCTGTTTCTTGGACTACCTTCATTTGCTTTTTGACACACGGTTTTTTTGTCAGCGTCTTGCAAATCTCATGGAACTTTAAATGTTCAAAGCCTGGAAATGCCAGTGGAGAACTTGGGGGGGCTTTATATGAGCCAAGTCATTATTTTCCTTGGAAAACTTTACTCAGTCCATCCAAGTAGTAATACAAGATGAAATCCACATCCATTCAACTGCCAAAGACTCTGTTGATTTTGAGAAGTTCTTGTTCCCTTTAATGACACTCCTGGAATATGACTTACAGTATAGTCACCTTCTACAGCATTTTGAGTTTTTAATATTGTGAAGATATCTGAAACTAATTAATCCCCTGGGAATATTGATGAAATTCATTTGTATTTTATAGTTTTAGAGAGAGAGAAAAACAAATTAATAAATGTTATTCTAGAACACTGCACAAATGTGAGCAGAAGAGACAGACATTTAAAAATGACCAAATGCTGAACCCCGCCCCCCGAGTACTTCCAATACACTTAGCATATTTTTCTATAGCCAAATACAGTACATCGCTGTTGCTCTTAAAATTTTGACTATAGATATATCTCTTCTTTACTAATTTTTTATCCAAGCAATTTCATGTGGTAAATGTAGTCATGGCAATGCTTATAGTTTTGCCTCAAGTGCCTGATGTCCATGTACAAAGCATCTGGTCTGAAAAAGCTGGTTAATCTTCATTGTCTATTTGATGGCATTTAAAATCATCTTGAGAACACACCTGTAAATGAGTGTGTCTTTGAGGTTGTTTCAGGAGCTGTTTAACCTGAGTGGAGATCCACCCTGGTTGTAGGCCCACCTTCAGCTGGAGAAGATGAGCATTTCTCTCTCTGCTTCCTAAGTGCAGATGCAAAATGACCAGCTTGTAGCACTCACCTTTGTGGTACTATGCCTTCTCCAAATTGAAATTATTTACAAGCCAAGAATCTACTCATCTTTCCTTAATTATGTTAGGTCGTGTACTTTGTCATATCAATGAGAAAAGTAATTAATTCATATATGTTTACACATTATGAAGTACTCTGTGTCCATTAAGCAATATTTAATGTTAATTAATCAAGCAATATTATGAGGAAGGAGTTATAATTTGAACAAAGTAAGGAATTCTGGGACAACAGATAGAAATGATAGGTAATCAGAGCTCACTGACCTTGGAATGTGATAAGGACCATGATGTCATTTAGGTGGCAAAGCACAAATATTACTACCATTTCTGAAGCATAAACCTGGGCTCTATGGTGGACACAGAAAACATAATATGTACATATATCATTAAAATAGTTTAAATTATTTAAGTGATTGTCTTTAGTTATAAAAATATTTTAACACAGATAGTGTACATCGCTTTAAAAATTCATAGGTAATTTATAATTCCATAAGGTAGATTAAGTTTGTCATTTAGTGGAAGAAGATTGAGATTTTGTCCTAGTAGGTTCTACCTGCCTACCAGAGTAGAAGAATGCCACATTTTCAAGATACCGGTAGATCACATCACATCTACAGCTGCTTTTGACCTAAAATGTCAATTATTTTTGAGTCAATGCTGGAAAAATCATTAGTAAGTGATTTTTAAAAAAAGGTAATCAGATTTGCTTGCTGACTGTCCTCGATTCAGAAATATACCACACATCCCATTGTGGCCATCCATGGGATAATATTAACCTTGTTTGACAACTTTCTCTTTGAAGAGGGATTGACACTTCTTAATATCAGTCATCAGCAAAAGTCTGGGAAGGTGCATTCATTTCCTATTATTGTTGAAACAAATCACCAAGAATTTAGTAACCTAAAACAATATTATTCTTCAGTTCAAGAGGAAGAGTATCCCAAATGAATCTCTTTGAGATGAAATGAGCACGTCAACCAGGCCATGGTCCTTCTAAAGGCTCCTAAAGTGTTTCTTAGCTCTTCTAGCCGCAAGAGAGCAACTGCACTGTTTACCTTCGTGCGCATTTCCCCGGCCTGAAAAGTCACCAAAATAACCAAATGGATCCCTAATACTGACGTCTACCTGTCTTCTTTATTTTAAAGGATGCTGAGCCAGGGAGATAGTTTAGGGAGTAAAGTACTTGCCACACAGCACAAGGCCCTGAGTTGTATCCCCAGCACCCACATAAAAGTCAAAACATTGTGGAACATGTTTGTACTCTGAGGGGTGAGAAGGCAGAGACAGGGGAATTCCAGGGCCTCACTGGCCACTTAACCATGCCAGATCCGTCAGCCTAGGGCTCAGCAAAGGACAGTCTCAAAAACCAAATTGACTTTCTGAGGGGCTACTGCCAAGTTTGACCATTGGTCTCCACATATGTGCACATATGTGCAAATGCACCCTCCCACAGATGTCATGATTCACATGCGCAGGCACACACACACACACACACACACACACACACACACACACACACACACACAAATTAAAGGATGCTGAGTTGATGCTATGACTTGGAAGTACTTGCTATTCAAGTATTAGTATCCGACTTTACATGGCCATGTGAAAAGCCAGGTGTGACTGCAGTAATCTGTAATCCCAGCACTGGAAAGCAGAGATTGAGTCTCAGAAGTTCATCAGCCAGCCAGGTTAGGTTCAGTGTGCACTGTCTCAGAAGTAAGATGGAGGGTGAAAACAGAAGACATCTGATGTTGACATCAGGCCTTCTCATGCATATATATGCATGGGTGAGTATGCAAACATACAACAATGCACACAGTAACCCATATTCACACCCAAACACATAGACACAGGAATGCCAGTGGTAATATCAGATTGATATGAACAACACAAGATAATCTATTGAAGTCGACTGATGAATACACTTAATTCCATTTGTCATGCAAATTGACACATTCAGAGGTTCTGGAGATTAAGACAAGCACAACTTTGGAGTTCATAAATCTGACTACCAATATAGATTTAATGAAGAACCTTTGGGTCCTCTTGTTTTGGTTATGAATTTCACATAACTTAATAGGATCCAATGTGTCCTTCTGTACCACCATTGTTGAATAGTGTTGCTAAAACTCCTTTCCTGAAAGACATATGAATAGTATCCATCCTCTCCTCCCAACCCCAAACTTAGGTACAATTCCACCAAAGTGCACTCTGGGAATCCGATGAGTATATTGGGTTGATTTACAGGGCAATGGGTGAGGCATTACCTACAGGACTGTGGGTACATCATCCTATAAGGACACACAGAAATGTCTTCAGTCAGGCATGGATGATGTTGTCCCCATAGCTACATAGACAGGCCATCTCCCTTCGACTTCCCTAGTCTATACACTCTGTCCTTCCCCCAGTCCAGGTGCACTTAGGGCTGGATTTTTGGATACTCAGGTAAGGATTTGGTAACTTTCCTTCTGCCTAGGAGAGGCATTAGCTATTAACAACCCCAGACATGTTGAATTTTGGCAAACAGGCTAAGCAGGCTCAGGAAGTCGGTATCTGTCTGATTACCAAGATGTCCAAGTCAATATTTACAAATCAGCTGAACTACATTATTTTCCCCAACTTAACAAAATCTTTCAAGCATTCGTATCACACGTCTCCATATGGATGCCTTCCTTACTAATCACTGGCTTTAGTTCAGGTCAGTATCATTCTTCCCCATGGTAACAGCAGCAACAGACACATAGCTAACCCTTGCTTCCATTTCAAGCACTTCAATTCATTCCCACAGTGACCTAGAATACGTTGGTAAATTTGAAGGTCAAGAGAGGAAGGCCCTTGATGAAATTAGCAGCTATCTTCCTAGTCCCTTTACAATGAATGCCCAACCATTGTTGTGACATACTCAGACCTTTGTCATCTATCTTATTCCCCATTCTGTACTAAGAACCCAGAAAAATGCCCAGAATACTCAGTAAGTACTAATAACTGGTCAAAGGTGCCAAATTACGTGGGCATGGCTATTATGAGAAAGGGCAGGAGGAATAAGAAGGTAATAAGAAAGAAGCCAGTAGGGAAACATTCTTATTTGAGGATAATGGGAAACTTCTTTTCAGCGGTGATATAGAGACAGAGCTGGAGGGTGAGCTGAATTGGTGGCAGCATCCCCAGAGACTAGGCCTTTACAGACTGTACTCTGTCATAGGGATAGAGATTGGAACTGGGATTTAGAAGAAAAGATATGCTAATAGAAAGGAATATTCAGTTGTCTGTGCTTAGGGGATGGAAACATAGACATATAGTAATTTTTACATTGTTATCACTATAACTGTGCTTTCATGCATATCTGCTGAAACCACAATTAATATTTCCAATAATGCAGTATTTTCTTATTTATCATAGTACGTAGAATTTCCAGTGAATGCTTTTAAAATTAGTTACCAAATATTATCCTTGTGTCTGAATTAAAATGCAGAGATATCTTAAATTTTAGCAGATAAAAATCACAAATTCAAGATGTATTGGAGTCCTAGGGTCATTAATAACTCTTTAATATTACATAAAGCAAAGGTGTCTGAAACCCCTCCTTACACTGAACATTCCTTCACTGATTTGCTGTGTTTCCACAGCTTTCCTATTTAACTCTCACATGTCCTGCACTGTCTCCCTGATTCTGAAATTCGAAATACTTCTCTGTCCTCAGAAAGGCTGCTATTTTGCTTTCTGAAGATTTAATATTTTCAGTTATGTGAATATGCAGGTGTCTATATGTGAGTATGTGCAGGTACCCAAAAAGATACCTAATTGGAAGGTGTGACAATCAGTCTGTCTTTGCTTTCTCAAGGGGAAGGAGTAAATGTGCCTTGAATGTTTAGTTTTTACTCACAACATATCTCATTACAATAATGGTCATCTCAGAAACCAGTAAATTCATTTCTAAGAGATGAAGAAACCAGGAAATATATAACATTTATAAATTTAACAAGTTCCCAAACACATGGATTCATTCATGAGAATGATACCACCCAGATTTTTAAAAAAACAAAAACAAAAAAACAGGAAAATTCAAACCAGGTTTTAAACATCATAACACTGTGCGTTATTCTACGCAATGCTCAGAAACTCTGTTACTCCTGTAGGTGGAATCACTGAGTCCAGGCTGACTGTGGGCCTGGACAGGACATAAAGGCATTGGGCAGGCAGAGTGACCCTGGAGACCCTGAAGGGATGCAGGTGTCCAGTCTGCTCGGCCTTGAGGCTCTGACCCAGGCCCCAGAAAGACCACACAGACCAAAGCCAGGTCTTAGGCTTCGTTTTCTTATAATTCTTGCTTAAGTTTCCTTTCCCCACCTATAAGTCAGTTAGTCTTGTCATCTTCCCGACTAAGAAAACCCCTGGCCTTGAACTTACCCCACTTCAATAATAACCAGACAGGCCTCCCCTATATAAGACCCTGCCTTGATTTCAATAAACCAGCTGTCCACTGGCTCAGTCTCCTGAATCTTCTTTCCCATAATACTCACAAGGAGCCCAAGACCCATTCCCTGCCTTCCCGCCACCTGGGTTCCTGGGATAGGAGCCAGTGCACAAAGGCTTCCAGAGAGCCATGTGGGACAGGAGCGGGAAGAGACCAACGCTGTTTTATTTCCTAGCAATGTCTTCATGAAGGTAACATGCAACAGTCACTCATGGCTCCACCTGCTACTCCTAGAAGGGGACAAATGAGCTTGCCAGTAAGTAAGAAGGTACTAGGGAACCTAGTCCCACCTCCTCCCTATCCCCAGTTTAGTTTGGCCTTCTGGGCACTTGAGTTCTGGTGTTCTTTTACCCTATGTAGATCTATGTTTGGCAAGGTCTCTGTCCCTAATGGAAAAAAATGTTCTCCCATCCCAAGTAAGCTTGGATTCTGGGGCTCGCCATGGGTTTTCACAGTGAACCATGCTTTCTAGATTACAGGATTGATATTTTTCCCTCCATATGATAAGCTTCATGTATTTTTACATTGTTTAAGATGGAAACAGTGTTATTCACTGAGGCCCTTCAAATATCAACAGCATGGAAACTGCTAAGGCGTCTGGGCTCCAGAATATGTAGTGTCATAAAACTGAGTTTGTTTTGTTGTTACTGTAGAGTTGTATTTGTCTGTTTCTTTTGCTATTTAAAAGTATGTTTTAGTATAAGTCATTTAGACACCCAGATCGTCTAATTTTTAGCCAAAAAAAATGAGTGTTTTGCTAGATTTACATTTCACTCTATAAGTCACTTTTTACTACAAGAGGAGATGTATAATGGCCCAAGAGGGAAGCAAGCTTTAGTGCTCCCAATATCTGCTCAAATGAAGGCACTCCTACTTCTAACTAATATTAAGCTTCCCAGTAAGACTTCACAACCAAATGTTTGAGATGAATTCCACTAGATGATCTCTATTATTTTCCCCATCTTTGACACAGTGTGACTCCATGTAAAGTGCACAGAGGGTGACCAGGTACAGGAGGAATTATGCAGGCACAGGAGAAAACATCCAAAATTTGATCTTCAGTAGCATTTAGAATGAAACTGTACAAGATGCAGAAAAGAGTTATTGGGTGCTATATAAATGATTGGTAGATAAAGGTTAGCTAGGAAATAGAAAGATGATAATAGATTACAGATAAGGATAGATTAGATAGATGAATCATAGATGATAAATAGATGCTAGATAGGTAGACAGACCTGTGCAATTGTTGTTTTGATAGAGTGGAATGATATACAGCCAATCCCAAATGGGAAAAGGTGTACTCTGTAGATGATTGATAGACAGACAGACGTGTGCAATTTTTGTTTTGTGGAATAATATGCAAGCGGATCCTAGATGAAAAAAGGGATACTCAATAATTGATAAATTGTTTAAATAATTTAAACAGTTGCTTCATTCTCCATCTTTCCACCTTTCATAGGGAAATGCTGTTCAATAATAGCATCAAATATTTATACAGCACTTTTCAACATTTTACACATGCCTTGTCTCATTTGATTCGCATGATTCTCCAGTGTAAGCCTACATTAATTTCCCCTTTTTTAAAGTGAGAAAAGCAGTTCAATGGTCTGTTCAAGGTCAAGTAACTGATAAATGGTTGAGTTGGGGTTTGAACTTGAGCTCTCCACTGCTAAATCTATGCTCATGCACAGCTCTGAGTGAGTCATGCATATTTGGTTTCATCTATCATCACTGCCTTTTCTGGTTCAGCTCTTCCATGTGACTCCTGTAAAATGAAATTGGCGATTGTTTATGGCTTGGTGCTGGGTTGTTGTGTCAGCTCATCTACCGAGGCAGCCATTGTGAAATCACATGCTCAGTGATCCCTTGGCATGAAGTGCAGCACCTGTGTCATCCTTGTCATCACTCCACAGTGCACCTTACCCTTGCTGTCCCTTGGATTTACTTCACAAGAATGCACACCAAGGCATTCTCAAAATGTCCCCACTGCTCAAATTGAGAAACTTGCAGACATAGGAATATGCTTTTTATAGCTGTAAGCACAGTACTTGACCTTTATGTCAGGCAAAGTAATATTC
Organism: Eospalax fontanierii; assembly: GCA_035773235.1. NCBI lineage: Eukaryota > Metazoa > Chordata > Mammalia > Rodentia > Spalacidae > Eospalax > Eospalax fontanierii. The sequence goes on from CM069533.1 coordinate 72,401,830, forward strand.
ATAGCAAATTACACACCACAGTCTTTGATGTCCAAGCTATTGCTTTCTTTTAGGGAATTCTCTGTAGGGATGATAGCTGTTGATTAGGTGGACAACACCAAATCCCTGGGAGTGCATGTCTGAACACTACCAGTGGAATAGTGACAATTTCCAAGGGGAAACCTAAGCTACCAATAAAGTTCTCATTTCTACAATGCTATTCTATCACTGCTATGATGCCAAGGTACTTTGTAAAGATTACTGAAACTAGTCTCAAATTGCAACCAATTTCCATCACTCCTGTTACCTTCTTATTCCTCTTAATCAAGCAACTCATGCAGCACAACTAATAAATGGCAAAAGTGTAGAAACAACAACAGCACATATCCATAAGAAAGAAGAAGAGAGAGAGAGGGCTATGAAAGAACTAGTAGCTGTTTTGTCTCAAGCATCTCCATGCTTCTCTGCCATTGCTCTCCTACTCTAAAGCAATGACACGTCTTGTCATCCAGGATGTACTTCATTTGTCTCAGCAGCACTGCCCTCACTCACTGTCATTCCCTGCTTCAGCACTCTCATCCCTTTACAACACGTTCGGTAATCCTCTCATAACGTACATTAGACACTGACTTTTTATTTCTCCGAACCCTGAAATGGCTTTACATCACATTCAGCTTGAAATCCAAATTCCTCACAGTCTTCTACAAGGCCATTTCCATCATGGCCTCTAATCACCATTCCTAGTACTCTCCATCTTGCTCATTCTGCTCCAAGCACACTGACTACCAGATGGTCCACATACACCAGAGCATCAAGGTCTGAGATACCATTGTCTTTACTTTAAAAATAACTATCATGAATCTCAGGGTGTCCAGATTCCTCTGCTTCCATAGGTCTCTGCTCAGATGTTACCACAACCGTGAGTCTTCCCCTCCCCAGTGTAAGGCTGCACATGGAAGCTCTTTGTCTTTTACTCTATTTCTTTTAGGGAATTCTCTGTAGGGATGATAGCTGTTGATTAGGTAGACAACACCAAATCCCTGGGAGCACATGCCTGAACACTACCAGTGGAATAGTGACAATTTCCCAGGGGAAACCTAAGCTACCAATAAAGTTCTCATTTCTACAATGCTATTCTATCACTGCTATGATGCCAAGATACTTTGTAAAGATTACTGAAACTAGTCTCAAATTGCAACCAATTTCCATTACTTGGCCCTTGCCATCCACTAGTCACTGCATAGTTAACTAATTCATCTTGTTTATTTTCTAAGTCTCCAGAGGAGAAGATGAGGTTCCCAAAGTCAGAATCAGAATCTACGACAGTGCTGTTGCTTCACTAATCAATGAATGGTTAACTTGCATATTTACTGTTCAGGGTTAGCCTAAATCAGTATAATGAAGTCGGGACTCTATACTGTATCAACTTCTGGATCTATAGCTTGGTTTAAAATTTTCCAGTAATGTTAACTGCATATCTTTGCACAGTTCTTGTAAAATAATGAAAATAATACACAGGCCACTAGTATCCATGAAAGTTAAGAAAGAAAATATATATAAATATAGGGTTTAAAGTTAGATGTAAATATCTAATCTGTTAACATTACATCAATTTTTGTTGCACAAATTTTCATGATAATTTTCTTATAGAATGCTTTAGTGAATTCTCAAGTCATATACTGTAGTAATTCATTTAGCCATAACCCCTGAAAAATTATAAGTTACAGTAACTTTTTAAAGCAGAGCTCATAGTACATAATACCTTTAGAAATGAGCATTCTAAAATTAGGATTTTCATGACTATAACACAATAACACAGGCTGTTTTGGGAGGCTCTGTGAAGACTTCCTCGACTATATTAGCTCATGCCTAATGTTACCACAGTAATGGAAGGACAAATAAGAAAGGAGAGTTGCAGGGAAGGGTTAGCAATACAAAACAAGAGGGAGGGCCTGGTCTTTTGACATCCCACAAGGCCTCACCTCCTCACACTGGAAGACAAATTCCCAGTACATAAGGCCCTGGGTTACTCACTCAGATTGTTGCCAAACAATATTTACTTAGGATACATTTGCCCCATCCTGCTGTTTTCAATAAGCTTTGACTGCATGTCAATCTTATATCCTTAAACACTGAACTGGATGTCTTTTTACCATAGAGGCTGAGTTGAAATGTTATTTTCTCCATAATGTATACTATTTGTTACTTATATATACACTTCTATAAAATATCAAAAGTCTTTACCTTCCTATTTCATAACTCCAGTTATTAAATATGTCATTGTGGTCTAAATACTGTTAAAGCATGATTCACATGATCTATTTCAATTCTACACCAACAACTAGTATGTATGTCACATGTCATACTGATTGGATGGATGTTGAATGAATCTTCATGAAAGGAAAGGAGGTCATTGGGCTACAATCCTCCCTGAGGATTTATACATAGATAATGGGTTAATGGGGGAAAGAGAGACATTATCTTCAGTAACATAACCACTGGCAGTCTACCCAAGTCTCTAGAATAAAACCTCCACCCACGCTCCTATAAACAACTTAATGAAACCCATTGGGCTGTAAAAAAGATGGGATGAAAGCAGACCCTGGACTAGTTGGGAGGAGTAAAGTAACTGTTGGGAGGAAGGGGGCAAGAGGACCGATGAGGGGGAATTAGATTGAAGTGTATTACCTACCTGTGCGAAGATGCCACAATGAAACCCACTCTCCATAAATAATAAATTCTAATAAAAACACTTAAAAATATATTTTTAAAACATCATGGGACTGGAGAGATGACTAAGCTGTTAAGAGTACTTGTTTCTCTTGTAAAGGATTCAGGTTCATTTACCAACACACATAGTGACTCATAACTCCAGCTCCAGGGAACTCAAATCTCTCTTCTGGCCTCTGTGGGCACATACATACAGACAGGCAAATACTTAAGACACATAAAATAAAAATAAATAAAATCTTTAGAAAAATTGGAGTTCTAGTACTAGTTCTCAAATTTGAATTCCTATACAATCTTTCACTTTTCCATTAAGACCTCTTGCTTTTATCTCTCAGACATGTCAGTCTTATTTATTAGATTCTTATATGAATATTAGTTCTATATTGATTGATCAAATCAGTGAGCATCTACTACAATCCAGTGAACATATTTCCAATGTAATATTTTACTTCATTTACTTATAAATATTTCTGTTTTTATATTGCATGTTTTAACTCACTTGATATATCTGACTTGATCTATGATTGAGCTATCATATATTCAGTTTCATTTTACAGAAGTGAAATAAGCACACCCAGGAAGGCAGACAGCTTGCATGGGGCCATGAAGGTAGCAGAGCCACTGTGTTAATTCAGCACATGTATTTCTATCACCTGCATTTTCCCAGAAACAATGATGGTATGAATGATCTCTACTGAAATACAGCTGATCTTATAGTTTATATAAGTTTTACTACCCATTAATCTGCCTATGTCATCTACATAAGATCTTTTCCTTGGATAATGTGTCAAAAAAGTTGGTTTAATGAATAGAACTTAAGCTCATGTTTTTCCACATTTTCATATATAACCCCAAAAGAAACTTGATATTTAAGTTGATTTTACTCCTTGTTGACTAAGTTATCTTTATCTATTTATCAGTCTATCTGTTGTACCAATCTTTATATTTACTTATCTATCATTGTCTGTGTCTAAACACATATAGCTTCAAGAGTTTTTGTTACCGATAAACTGTACTTATTTACTCAATTTATCTTTAATTTTAATTCTTGTATAAGAAAAATTATCTATGATCAACTTAACTCAAAAAATGTTCTTAATTTAGGTATAATTCTTCTGTTTTGTCTGAAAAGCATCTCAAGGGAGTTATTAAATTCTATAACCAGAGCCATAAAGGCAGCATGAAACTTTGGTATTTCATAAATATGTGAGGTAAAGAACCTTAGGTACAGGTGGTCTCTTCTGAGACAAGGGAACAGAGGTATAGAAAAGTTAAGTGACCTTTCCAACAGCACACAGAGCATTGGTTCCCTGAGGAGTGCTAGGACAATGTTTCTTCTCCATTAATTCTCTTGTGAATCATTTTATGGCTTGAAGACTCCCTATGCAATAAAAGTTTATTGGCCGTGTGTCAGGACTTTGCTGGGTGCTGGAGTTTCAAGGATTTATGAGAGACAGCTTTCACCCTAAAGGACATCACAATGTAATGACAAAAGTAGGTATAAACTATTTTATAGAATCTAATAAGTGCATGCACAGAGGAGGGGCACATAAGTCAGCCCCAGGGGTCAGAACCCAGGCACTAGAAGAAGTGACTTGCAATTTGAGCCTTAAATGATAAGTTGGGTTAGAAGTTTTCTAGACAGTTAAACGGAGAAGTAGGAAGGATGGAGGCTATATACAGGAAGGGAGCATCTAGGCAGATAAAAGCATAAAGAAAAACTGTACAAAATGCCAGGGAGGTTATCAATTAATTGTAAGCAAACCATTGCTTCTGGAGTAGGCAAAGGTAAAGAGTAAGATAACAGAAAATCAGTCTGAATAAGGGGGTCAGACCTTAAAATGCCCAGTAAGCCATATTTATGTATTTGCCTTTAAAATATAGAAATTGCAGAATGTCTCCGGCATTTCAAACAAGATTCTCATAGCCAAGATTGCACTTACAGAGACCTGATGTCTTCACATTCTAAGAAGCAAAGAATAAAAGCAGAGATTAGTTAGGAGATAAGTTGCTTAGTTTTTGTCAACTTGACACAAAGTAGAGACATCTGACAAGAGGGAACCTCAACTGAGGAATTTCTCCATTAAAACAGGCTGTGGGCATGTCTATACAGCATTTTCTTTATTGCTAATTGATGTAAGAGGGTCCAGTCCACTATGTGGAGTGCTATCCTTGGGCAGATAGGACTGATATATATATATATATATATATATATATATATATATATATATATATATATATTTGAAAAGTAGCTGAGCAAGCCAGGGGAAGCCAGTCAGTAAGTAAGGCTCCTCCATGATTTTGGTTTCAACTTCTGTCTCCAGGTTTCTGGCTTTAGTTCCTGCTCTGACTTCCCACAATGTGTGATTATGACCTGGAAGTGGTAAGCTGAAATAAACCCTTTCCTCTTCAAGTTGTTTTTTGGTCATGATGTTTATTACAGAAACAAAAAACAAACTGGAAGAAGAAGTAAGTTCAACAATCCAGATGGATACCATTGTAAAAATACCAAAAATTAACATTAATAAAAACAGAAATAGTTAGAGATATGAACACTACATACATATATGCATAAAGAAAATCTCTATTTTGTACATATGTTCTATATGCATATTTGGGTTGTGGTATGGTGTTTTGATTGAAAATATCTCTCATAGGCTCCAAGTATTTAGACATATTGTCCCCAGCTGGTGCTACTATATTGGAAGGTCTTAGAACGTGTGGGCATGCTGGGCAAAGCACATCACTGGGAGAAGGTTTAAGAGATTTTATGGTTTGCCAGATATCCAGTCTCTTTCTGCTTCTTGTGCCCACTTGAAGATATGATTTCTTGGTTTTCTGCTCTGACCACCTCTTTCTGCCATGTCTCCCTTGCCATTATGGATTCTTACCTTTGGAACTGTGAGCCAAATAAACTCTTCCATCTATAAGTGGGCATGCTGTTTTATCACAGCAACAGAAGAGTAACTCATCCAGAAATTGGTTCCAAAACTGAGATGTTGCTGTGAAGAACGTGATCGTATGGGGTTTTGGAGGAATACGGAACATTTCGGAAGTTTGGACAAGAAAAGTGCTTGAACGCTAAGTAGAGATTAACAGACCATTCTAGTAGGAGTCTGGGAGAAAGCAATGGTGAGAGCAATGCAATCCCAGAGGGAAATAAGGACTTAAACAACAACTGGGATATTTTGGTTAAAAATCTGGCTGAAATCTGCCCACAGCCTCAAAGTTTGCCTGAGGACTAATTTCTTTGGCAAGAATATTTCAAGCGAGCTTAAGGTAGAAATGGCGGTGGGACGGCCGTGTTGTTACTAATGGCGAGTATTATGCAGATCTGCAGTGAAAAACAGCATATGTGGTAAAAAGAAATGAAAAAATGAAGAATGTGGATTTAAAAAGAGCAATAGGAAGCTTAATAAAATTGGAACCGAGGCATATCCTGAAGGAGAGGGTCTCTTTCATAACAAAATTAAAGCCTTCAAGGAGAGCCTTCCAAATTTGCATTGGAACAGTGGAGAGAGAACCCTCAGGGTAAGATTTCACCAAGCTAGTTCTCCAACTTCTGGGGGAAAAAAAGCCCAAGGAAGTTCCTGCTCCAAGAAAATTGCTATGAACAAAGTCTGCTAATGTGGATGAAGCCAGCCAGGGTCCATTCCAAACCAGCAGTGTCTTTCATGTGGTGCTGGCTTTAGAAGCATGAAAGATGTGAAAGTGAAGCGGTCATTGATTCTTCTTCCTCCACCGTTTCAGAGAGCCTCCAAGGCCAGTCCCTGTGAGGCAGGATGCTCCTGCACAAAGAAGGCCTTGACAGGGCATTGTGTGAAGCTCTGAAGGTAAAGCATAGTCAGCAGTGGAGACCCCAGGATGCTAGATCCGTGAGACCTCTGCCAAGGAGAAGTGCATGCAGGGAGTGGCATCAGCCAAGGAAGATGTAGAGGCTGAGTCATCTAAGCCCTTTGGAAGTAAAGTCCCAGAAGCTGCGCATGGAGCTACTGAATTTGTTATTTGCCCTGCTGGTGTTTGAACTTGTTTTTATCCAGTATTTCCTCACTATGAAACAGAAAGAAAGCATCCTCCAGTGGGTTCTTAGTCTCATTTATAAAAGAATTTAAGAATGGACCCAAATAGAAGCTTTAGGACAAATTTTTGGAATTTAACGAAAAATCCTCAAGGCAGGCAAGCTGGGGATCTCAGCAGCTGCCTGGAGGAGGAGAATGGATAGAGAAGGAGAGAAGCCAAAATGTCTTGCAGGTTTGGAGCCTGCATGGAAGTCAGACTCTTGGTGGACTGGCAGCCACATGACTGGGAGAAGAAGCTTTACAGAAAAAGTAGAGAAATACAAGATGCTAGGGCAGCCCAAAGCCTTAGAGAAAGCATGCTTAGAAAAGTGATATGAAGAAGAAAAAGAAAAGAAGGAAAGATTACACTTTTCTGAAGAATTCAGAAAACCTGGCCAGACACAGAGAGCTACATGTCTGTGGCTGGGTCCAGAAGCACTGCCCCCACCATGTGGAATTTCAGGCAGGAAAAGTAGCAAAAGTTCACTGTTTCATTAACATACTCGGTATTCTGCCCATCTATTTAGTATAACTTAAGGTGAACCCCACCTTCCTAGGGATGGTCCTATGATCTGGTGATTGACCAATGAAACTAGAAATGTGGATCTGTCAACAGGTAAACTAGACAATTTATAGTCTATCTCATGTAGATAGCTGCTGTCTAACAGCTACAGCCCCATTCCTCCCTTTTGGAGTGGGAAAGTGTATTTGTTTCCATTGTATGTGGGAAGAGTGTAATTTGTCTTACAGTTAAAAGATTGCCTTGAGTCTCAGAAAGAGATTTCTGAATAGTCTCTGGATTTCTGAATAGTATTGAGACTGGTAAAGACAATGGGGAGTTTTGAAGGTGAACTAAATGCATTTTGCTTTTTATATGGTCGGTCAGGAGTCTATGGGGACCAGGATATGGAATGTGGTGGTTTGAATGAGAATATCCCTGATAGGCTCCAAATATTTGGATATTTTGGTGCTGTTGTTTTGGGAAGGTCTTAGAAGGTGTGGCCATGCTACAGGAAGTATGGCCCTGGACCTAGCTTTGAAAGATCTTAAGACTTGCTGATTTCCAGTCTCTCTCTGTTTCTTGTGCCTGCTTGAAGAGGCGTTCACTTGCCTTTCTGCTCCAGAGTCCTCCTTCTGCTATGCCACCCCACCACTATGCACCCTTATCCTGGGAACCTGAAACTTAAATAAGTTCTCCCTCTATAAGGGGCCTTGATCATGCTGTTTTAGCTCAATAACAGAAAAGTAACTAATGCACTTGGTAAAAAATTGAATGTTGTTACAGGGCATATAAGGGTGACAGCTATGTACTTGAGAGATTATTGATAGTAAGGGCAAATTGAAACATATTTTATACATAGAAATTAAAGCAAATTCAGATGACAAGAATCAGCAGAATTTAAAACACAGGCATGCACATGCACACGAGCGTGCACACACACATGTACACACAGCTGGTTTAAGCAATACAAGTAAGCATGTTTGACACAAAAATATATATTCAAGTATAAGTGCTTGGGAAAAGCATTTTAAGTGAATATAGCATGTAGCTCTTCACTGTCTCAAGTCATTCTGAGACCAGCTTGGGAACTCACTCTAATGTCCCACGGAACATATGTCTTCCATAGGTGAGTAAGTAACTTATTTTACTTTTATTTGTTTGTTTTGAATTTTTTGTAGAATATCTTTAGAGTCACATTTTAGTGTAATGATCCTTTTCATCTTTTGAAATAACTGTCATTCTTCCTATATTCTCTGTCGCTGTTATATTTCTCTGTACGTCCCTGGTCTAAGTGAAGACAGGATGCAGAGCTCAGGGAAGTGGCAGAAAACACCCCCTTAGAACTATGAAGAAAGACGGGAAAGGATGGTGCTGCTGAATCAAAGACAGCACGCATTTCAGGAAAAAAAGCGTGACTGAGTCAACACAGAATAAAGAATTATAGAACAGGATAGCAGAAAATATCCACCAAAATTCTGGAAGTCATTTTATTTTAAACATTTCCAGAAACAATGCCAGCTGATTCTTACACGTTTGTAGTGAATGAAAGTGAGAAAATAGAGACTATAGATGATTCCTGAGAATCGTGGGACAGAATGGCTTGGAGGAGAGCATTAATGGATTCTCACATGAGATACAGGGGATTAAGATACTTATAGTTAGAAAAGGTAAAAAAACCAAAGGCATTGATGGAAGAGCCCCCTTAGGAGAGGGAGTGATGGAGTCCACTGATAGAGTCAGAGAATGGCTAACAATGAGACAAATAATCTTGTTCTCTGGAAGGAATGAAGACATGTTTGCTAATCCACACCAGAGTGAGAAAGGAAATAAAATTTTGAGAGCGATAATGCATAATTAATTTATTTTCTAGCTGAAGCAAAGAATCCTTCACTATCTGCTTGTTACTGGTTTAAGACTGTTGGATATTTGTTAAGATAATAGAAAAAAATGAAAGATCAATGGATTGTAGACTTTAGATTTATTTAGAAAATTTCGAAGCTGGGAAGCTGTGAGGGTCTTGAAAGAGCAAGATTTAGTGACCAGGAAGTGGATGGTTGGGTGATTTTTCTGTTCTCATACAGTTCTATCTGAAAAACAGATATAAGAAATAGTATAGGAGTCCCATTCAGAGCGTCCTTTCCTATGATTATAAGTTCTAATGTGTCCCTAATTTCCTTGCTATCTATTTCAAGTTATCAGATTTTGTATTGGGGTCCTTGATCTGTCCAGAGTTGAGTTTTGAGCATGGTGAGAGATGGGATCTAGTTTCAATCTTCTGCGTGCCCTCATCCAGTTTGACTAACAGTTTGTTAGCCACAATGTCTTTCTTCAATGGGTATTTTTGACTGCTTTGTCAAAAATCAGGAGGCTGTAGATGTGTGGGTTTAAATCTGGATCTCAATTCTACATCACTGATCAGTGTTTCTGTCTTTATTCTACAACCCCATGTGTATTTTATTACTTTGGTTCTGTAGTATAATTTGAGATCAGGTAATGCCTGCATGCACAAGTCCCATGCAAAATCCTATCATAGATAAAAGGAAGTGGTAAGAAACTCAAAACCAATATAAGGAAATCATGTTAACTGATGGCTCCTGAAGGGGCAGAGACAGTCTCTTTCAAGCATGGGACTCTATATAAGTTAACCAGGCTCCACTGGATAAACCCCCACTGAAGGACATTCAGAGACACTGATTAGGTTCTACAGGCCTTAGAATAAATACAGTCAACTACATTAAATTGGGCAGAGGGCAATACGAGGAGATGCATAGAGGGAAGAGAATCTAAATACCATCAAGTAGTATTGAGTATAAACTGAAAAAAATTTAATCTAAAAATAGAAATAAAAATTAACCAAAAGCAAAAGATAAATAAGTAAAAATGCAAGAAAAGGAAACAGTATAAGGACAAGATAGCATGATGTTGTTCATGGATGAAAGGAAAGAAATAGAGGAAGTCCTGCGACTGGATTAGATTTATGTGTGCATAGGGCATGGGGAGGAAGAAAATGAGAAATGAAGCCAAGTGGAATTATCAATTATCAATGATGGCTTTGAAAAAGTCAGCGTTTTTCATCAGAAGGCCTATGAAAAAAAGAATATGTTCACCCAGGGCCAGTATGAGAGAACACAAGGGTGGAGAGAGAATGTTGTCTAAGAGCAGTGTTCTTTGATCCAGGAGAAATAGTGAAAAACATTCAGAAGTGAGATCAGTCTCCAAACCTAGACATACAGGGACACACAGAGAAGTTTAAGAAAAAGAGAGAGTGATTGAGAAAGGAGAAATATTTGTGGTTGCTCCTAAGGACTAGAAAAAAACATAACTATGATGGGATGTCAGTTCTGAAGATGTCACAAAAGAAAACCCAGAAAAGCTTACTCACATGAGGAAGCTTTATTGGGAGACCAGGGTGAGTTCCCACGCTGCTGTCAGAATGTTTTGGGAGGATGAGTGAATGGAAGTGACTTGGAGTATTCAAGTCATGGAGCTGGAATGAGGGTCTGTGTGTCAGGAGAAGTTTTTAGGTCTTTCTACTTCCGTTGTCATCAAAGGGGGATGAAATGGTTTTTATTGTTTTTTAGGTTTCTTGTGGAGTTTCTTGTTTTCAATGAGACTACATAGATGTGAGTAGAAGGAAATGGTCAGTGATCAGTCTTGAATGTCCTCATCAATACAGAGTGAAAACCTATTTACAAGGGAATCGCTTTACCTTCAGTGGACAACAGTATGCAGATGAGCGTGGATTTCTGTTCTTTACACTCAATCCATGCACACATAGAGTCCAAAAGTACTGGAAACAGGAAAACAAAGCAGCAAGTGCCATGAGTCTCTTCAAGGGTAAGGTAAGCAGTCAAGGAATGAGTTTATTCCACAGGTACAGTGAACACTCAATTCAGAACTGAAGACTGGATGCTTAAATCCAGACAAAAGAGATGTGGGAAGAACCCTTGTGCCAAAGACTGCTGAGCAGTGTTGCTGGGGAGTTCAAATGTGCTCTAGAATATGGCTGGACTAAGCCTGCATGCGAAGGCTATGATTAACTCCAGGTGGGAAATGCCAGCGTCTTGTTGCTGTCTCAAGACTTTATAGCCTTGTTAGAAGAAAGGAGAACTCCTCTGAATGTCTCTTACCTGTACTACACAACTAAGATTAAGGTTGGAAGAAAGCCTAGAATTACTAAAGCTTGAATTTTCAGGACATCATGCCAAACTTATAAACCCATATGTTTCAAGTTTTTGATTTTTCTTTTGGTTAATTCAAAGAGGAAAAAAAGAGATTACAGAGTTCTCTAGGTCAAGCATTCTGTCTGACAAGGCTTACAAGTATAAAGTTGTTCCTCGGTTTGTTCTTTTCAATGATGAGACTTCCTGGATACAATTCATATTCTCATGTTTGAAGAAAGCTGAGATAATTAGACAAGCAGGGTTTAGGCTTCTATAATTTGTTTGGAGTTACAACCAGTGCCATTAAACTTCTGCTTCTACTTCCTGGTTTTCTCTTTAAGCTTATTCCTCAGAGCACCAAGCCGTTTTTTTCCAAATATATTTTCATTCTATTTGAAAATAATTCCTACCAGTACAGAATGACAACTCTATCATTAAAAAAATAAGTGCTTTCAAGGCATGAAGTCACAGCAGTTTATTTGAGAACCTACTTTACACATTTGTATGTCAAATACTTTGACATTAAGTGGGTCATTATTAATAACAGATCTCGTAACGTGCCTTTCTTTGCAAGGCAAAATGAATCCTGATTAGGAAAACTATTGTTATAATAAAGGCAGGAAGAGTTTGACAACATTTCTGAATTCTAAATGAAGTAGAAAATATTTCATTTATCATTGCTGAAAACACAAACTCTGAAGAAACTTCTAGGAAACGCATTCTTCAAAACTAAATACTTTTGAAATGGTGGTGGCTCTTGTTTTGTTTTTGTTGTTTTTGAAGACAGTGTCTAGCAATATAGCTTTGGCTGTTGTAATACGTACCAGATACCTTAGGATGTTTTGAACTGTGGCATCCATTCCCTGAGTTCAAGGACAACAAGCAAATTGTTTTAAATTCACAGACTGAGATCAAAGGTACTGGAACCCAAGACTTTGGTTAAAATTCTAGCTCTGTTTTCCATCTTCAATAGCATTAGGATGGACAATCTAAATAACTGGACCTACCTTAGCATTTCTGGGAGAGTTATAGTACTCCCTCTCATAAAGATTTGAGAGCATGGCTCAGATCAAGGGGTCATTCTACCAACTATGACCATAGATAAAGATGTACCATTACTTTTCTCCAGAGCTGATTCTGGTCAGTATCTACTCTGACCTCTCTGCACAAGGACCAATGAGGAGAGTTTCATTTCTTTCATTGTTTACTCCTATGTTAAAATCACAGCATAGGCTCACACTGTAGAATAAATCCACTCAGTTGTTACCACATTACTGTGTTTTTAATTCTTCAGCAAATTCTCTAAATGGGCTCACGGTCTTTGTTATCTGTGTCATTATCACCTAATTCCGTAATTACTTCGTAATAGAATTTGGGTCCCCATGTAATGTGCCTTCTAAAACAGGCGGGAGTCTCAAAGTAGCCCTGTAATTGCTTTGGCAGTACTTCCTTGCTCTCCTGAATCTTGTTTGGGAGATATTCTGGGAATAAAGATCCAGGTTTGTAGAATTTACAATCAGATCTTGGCAGTCACAGGCCTTAACTATAAGCAGACTGTTAGAAAAGGTAAAGTACTTTGCTCAGCAGGTGAGGAAATTTATTTCTGTTAGCCATTATGCCTGTCAAGTTAAGGGGAAGCATTTAGCAAGCTCCTTTTATAATACTTAAAAGATTTCCTTGACTTTTAGTGAAGAATAGAACAATTAACTCCCCCCAAGTGACAGTGTTATCCATGACCATTTTGAAGACTCTGCATCATTCATTTAGCCAACCACTAATCCAGCAACAATTTATTGAATATTCTTGAGTCATTCACACTTTCAGTCTTGCCAAAAAGGGTTGATTGTGCCTGGACCTTACTATAGATCTTGAAAGTCCAACATATTTAAAACATGGCTGATTATAGTCTATAATTTATAGTTGAAAAAATGTCAATACTGTTACCCTTACACTGTTCCATTAGTCTTAGTTTTTTTCAGAGTTAAATCTTTTCTTTATTAAATGCTGTTGAGTTTATCCTACATGGTTAATTTTCTATGTCTAGTGAATGACATTTTCATTTTCTAAACCTGTATCAGCAAACATAGTCAATTTATCACATAGAGCAACCTAACTGATTTAAGTGAAGCTATACACAGAGGCTTCGAAGAATGCAAACTAGAATGTCTACTTTTCTAAAATCTTAATAAATTAGGCTTTATTCTCCATAATCTTAAAAAGAAATACCCTGTGTTCAATTTTAAAAGTATATATTTTATTAGAACTCCCTCCCCCATCCACACCCTCCACATAGACCCCTCCCACTGGTTTTCATACAGTCTCTCATATATGGTAAGTCCACTCAGGTCAAGCATTTGTGTCCAGATATTCCACAGTGCAAGTTCATCCACCAGAATCTAGTCAGCCTATCTAGAATAATTCCCTTAAAGAAGATCTACTCTCCCATCCCCATCAGTAATCAGTTGCAAATAGTTCTTCAACTAGGGTTGGGGCCTGTTGCATAGTCCCCTTCATTCTGAACTGAAGTTTTGTCTTATTGAACTGGCATGGGTCTTTGCATGTTGCCATCACTGTTGTAAGTACATATGAGCAATTTCCTAGTGGCCTGAAAGTCTCTGTTTCCTTATGTTCATGCACCAAACCTGGCTCTTACAATCTTTCCACCTCTTCTTCTGCAATGGTCCCTGAACCGTGAGTGGATGAGGTTAAATACAGGGGTCCCATCCAAAGACACGCTCTACAGCTTTTATTCTCTATTACTTAGCCAGTTGTGGCCTTCTGTGTGCATTGCACTGTGTTGTAGCAGGAAGTTTCCCTAATGGGAGTTAAGGACTGTATCAATATTCTCTCTGCCCCCCATTTCCTTGCGTTCCATGAGCCTTATATACAGAGGTTCCACTGTAGGTGTGACATTTAGGCTGGGCATCTCTCAGACATATATTCTCTGTGTGGGACAAGTTGTGGAACTCTGTAATAGCCTCCATCTGTTGCAAAAAAGAAGTTTCTTTGATGAGTGATATATGGCGTGCTTGTCTGTAATTATAAGGACCCATATTTAACATAAAGTAAGAAATTTCATTTGTCTAGATTTATAAGAGATAGGGTGTTCTCTAGGAGATGACCCCCTCCAGTAATGTGTATTTAGCTGTATTTACAGTATCACCCCCTGAGTTGCCTCCCATTGAGAGAGCTTTAAGTCCAGTTTGATAACTGTTGACTACCCACTAGATAAAAGTGCTACTACTGCAGCAATAGAGACAGTGTGCTGTGCCAGTCATTGTGGTTATTAGACTGTAGAGCTGGGGTTGGACCATTAATTGATTTTCTCCCTTACCAGCTTGCATAGTATCTGCTAGAACTATGAAAGCTAGTATTCAGGGAGAAGACTTCCTAATTAGTTCCGGTTCTATTGCTCCAAGATCTATGTCTGAAGTATGCCCTGTCTTAATCAATAGGGTCTTACCTTCAAGTTCTGGGGCACAATGAAGGGCTGTGGCAATAGCTTGTGTTCTTTTGGGAATCTCTTGGACTTTCCTGATCAACAACTTTCAGGGAGTTTTCTCCCATCTGGCACTGTGTCCCTTGTTATACAGCCTTCAGGTAGACACATGCACTCAGATATTATTGTTCAGATGTTATATGTGTATTTTTCAAGGGCGGTTGAGCTAATACATTTCCCCCTGTTGTTTTCACACCAGCCAAGCATTATTTATCTCTCCTCTTTCTCTCCCATTCTAACCTTCCTCCTCTTTCCAAGTTTAAAATGCCTCCATTTTATCCTTGTTAATGCCTGTCTCCTATTACATCTCTTCTAATTCCTACTTCCCCTCTACCCTCAATGTTTCTCGTATGTCCTTCAGCCTAGACCAGCCACCAGTTTCTATCATTCCACTCTGGGCCCTTGTCTAATTTGAGTTGGTGTGGGTCCTGTGCTCAATGCCATCATTGGCACAACTTCACACGTGCAAGCTTCCAATAGCCTAATAGACTCTGCTTCCCCAAGTTCATGAACCAGTTCTGGTTCTTGCAAACTATTTGTCCCATCTTCCAAAATAATCCCTGAGCCATAGGTGGGTGAGATTCAGTAAAAGAGACCTATCCAAGAATGTCCATTCCTCAGTCTTTATTCTATAAAACTTGGCTAGCTACAGCCTTCTGTATGCACAGCACTATGCTGTATAAGTAAGTTTGACTGCTAAGAGTTGAGGAATGTTTTAGTTTTCTCTCTACCCCTCATTCTACTGTGTTCCATGAGTCTTAAGTAAAGGTTCAACTGTAGCTATGTCACCTAGGCATCTCTGAGCTGTATATTCTATGTGTCTGAGCAATTGTGGAATTATGCTATTTTTTTTTTCAGACAGGTTCTCCTTGTAGCCACAGCTGGCCTGGAACTCACTATATAGACCTGGCTGGCTAGGATCTCACAAAGAAATACCTGTGTATGCCTCCCTAATGCTAGGGTTAAAATCCTGTGCCATCTTACCCAACATTAGCATTATTTTTAACAAATGACAATATTTATGTGCAATAGTAAAATCATGTGACTGAAATGAACACTATTAAAACTGTTATTTAATATAGAATGTTAAGGAAGAACTAAATTACATTCAAATTTGAATTTAATGCCTGAAATATAGCTGTTCGTGAAACAGGAAAGCTTGGTGTAGGGTTTCAGGCCCAGCCCACAGGCTTCTCTATAACTTCTCTGGAGAGCTAGCAAGGCTCTCAAGAAGCCAGCCAGGTACAGGTCTCCTCTGAGACCTTGCTCTTCACTCACTCCCCACTTGCTGACTTATCTATCAAGTATATGTTGTTAGGGGTGCAGGAGTTGGCAGATTATAATGGTTGTATGTGTAGCAGATGTTGCCTTAAAGTTTTCAGGGTAGTAATGGGCTACAGTTGGGAAATTTCCAGACCTGAAGACATAGATCCTGAATTTGAATGTTCTCCTTCTCTGCTCCTTGCCTGGGGAACTTGAAGCCAGTTGATCTCACTGAGCCTCAGTTTTTCACTGAGCCTCAGTTTTTCACTGGTTCAGATTGTATTGATGATGCCAACCTTATAAAAATCTGCAAGAATTAAATATGAAAAGTGTGTAAAAAGATTGGGCATATACTAAGCTCTTAAACATTACCTGAATAGGAGATAAAATAAATTTAGAAATTGATTCTATGACAAATTTCCTCAACTACAGGATATATTCCTATTGTTGTTTGAGAGTGTAACTGTGCCACATATAGAAATAATCATTATTCTCATCTTAATCAGTGATGCATAACTGTCGTAGACTGTGGGCTCATACAGGAATCATCTGCTGTTTGTCTCTTTTTGTTTTTCCCTAATATCTAACAGAATATCTGTTTCTTAACTTTGACATTTATCAGAATGTTATCTGCCACTTGACATTAATATTATGGTTGACTGGACCACATTGCAGACTTCCTTGGGGGTATAACTAGCATGATTTTGAAATAGTTCAAATATATCTCTGACTGCAGATGGGGTTGAGGGTTAAGACCTAGTTTGAATGAATCAAAATTGTAATCCACATCTTTATGTAGGGGGCTTCACAAAATTTGAGTTAGCTGTTCATTCTTCAGGATGAATCAAAATGAAACATCACAGGAAGCTCTGGAATGTGAAGGTCAGAGCCAATGGATTGTAAATCAGAGACACAGAGGAAAGAACAGCTCTGTTTAACCAGCCACCAAAAAGTTGCAAGACAAATTAATGATGAAATTCAGCACTTTCATGATATTACACAGTTTGTATCTCAGGATCTTATTAACTCTTTACAGAAGTGATCTATTCAATAGAGAATATTAGGAGAGATTTAGTGACATTTGATTGTGAAAATCCACATAATCTTAAAGGAACTCATGATTTTTTGGCAAATGTTTATGTGCCTGCATACTTAGGACATGTATTTGAAAATTAATGTGGAGAAAATAGAGACAACATTAAGTTTTGATCAAAATTTTAAATTCTGCATAATAAATATATATGAACTGATTAATTACTAAATATTTTAATACTAATTCAATTAAATCCATTCATTGTCCACACTACAGTCTCTAAGTAGCTGATTTGCCATTAAAAACAGGCCATGTGTGACAAGAATTGCACAAAAGACACATTCTGTGATTAGGATTGAAATGCTAATTTATACTACAGCTAAGGAAAAACATGCATTTTATTTACAGAAAAAAGGAAGAAACTAAAACATTAAATCAATGTTAGACAATAGAAATTATATATTCATTTAATTGTAAATCTCTTCAGTAATATAAAATGTTTAAAATGAGATATGAATGCAGAATTTATTTCTAAGTGTAGAACTAATTCCTGAATTAGTTATTCTATTCAATATAGATATTATTATAGATTATTAATATAACTGTTGTTTTACAAAAGTATTCTTTCTTGAAATGTTTTTATTATAGAATATAACCATAATAATATAATTGCTCACGACACTATTAATTCACAAGATTGAATCATTTGTTTTAAGAATAGGTAAGAATCAGTATTCCAGCAGATCTATTTGTTTTCTTAGTGAATCTTAATAGAATATGTAACCTCAAGCTAATTAACAAGCTCATTAATGAGCCAGATGTTACATAATTGATATTTCTCTTCTATTTTGTTCTAAATATTTCTAGAAAAGGCCTTGTGCTTTCAATCATTGGGAAAATAAGTAGCAATTAAATGATGGCAATGAATAATTTTATCATTTACAGCTTCCCTTGCTGAACTGTAACATTTAATATTATAGCCCAACAGACTGTCTATTGATACTCTGTTCATAATCATGATTCTATAATATAGTTGTCAAGGTATATGTCATTGTAATTGCTGAATATATATGACATTTTAGTGGATCAATGTATTTAATAAAACAAAACAGAACTCATATGCATTTAAAATGACAAATGATAGATTCCTGTGTGACTCAAGAAATTCAAGGAGTATCTATTTGTGTATGTGAAGAACTCTGACATTTCAGCAGGATGGTCCCCTTTAGTCTTTTCTTTAGTTTAGAGTTGTACTGTTGAAATGCTTTTTTTTAGTATCCAAATTTCCATTAATAGCAAAATAATATCTTAGTGAAATGCCAGCTAATGTCAATTAATTTTAATATTTAAGACAAATAAAAAGTGAAACACTCTCATGTAAAATTGCTAGTCTTGCCTGGTGAGGTGGCACATGGCTTTAATCCCAGCACTTAGGAAGCAGAGCTGTGAGATCTCTGTGAGGCAGAGTCTAGTTTGGTCTACATAGTGAATTTCAGGCAAGCAGAGGCTACAGGGACCCTGTCTCCAAAAAACTAAAATAAATAATTAATAAAAACTTAATTGTAATAAAACAGCTATTCTTTTCAAAACACCCCTCAAAGAAATCCTGTTTTCCTCTTTTATTCAAGTCCAATCTATCCAGATGCAAGACAGAGACCATAGCAACAAATAATAAAGATGGTAATTATCATTAGCAACCTACTGAAGTCTCAAAAACTCTCTTAACATAATAAAAAATGTATTGAACATATCCTGTAGCATTTATAGAAACCACTAACTGCAAGGGAAAAGCTTGAAGACCAATGATGCTTTGATTTCAGCATTGCTTAATCTACCTTTGGTAGATTTTTTTTCTTTTTCTAAATTCAACATGCCATGTGTCACCACACTCCCTGCCTTCCAAGCCACCATAACTGTAGCTTGCCAGGCTTGATGGGATCCAGCTGCCAGGAATGAGGATAGAGTTGAATTTGCCAAAATGCCTCAGGCTCATGAGCATTGGGACGGACAGTGACAGTGGGAGAGGGACGCTGGCCAAGCCACTACCAGGGTTTTTTTTATGAGAAATCATTCGCTCTTTAGCTCCATGACAACCCACTGACCTAGACCCAAGATAGTATAACTTAGAACCTAGACAGCAATCAAAAGATCATCATAAGGACCTTTGCACAACAACAAAGACAGCACTGCATTTGACCTTCAAGAACTAAATCTGTCATGCATGCATTTCTCTGTAGCGTATGGTGTGGTGTTTTAGAGGAAATGCTTAAGCCCAGAGACACCTGAATGTGATTACCAAGCTTAGTATTGATTTTGGGCAAAAACACAAGAGGATCAAATCTGTTTCTACATTTCTGAAATATAAGCATTTTAGTACTTTTTAGAAGACTGTAAAATGAAATGAAATAATGACACTTGTCAGACACCACATGATTTTGTGTATGCCAAATATTCAACAATCACTAGTTATTCTAACATCATTAATATAGTTATTCAAAACACTACACAATCATTATATACCTCACATAGTCACAGCTCAAACTGCAGTTTACTGGGATTATATGAGAGTACTGCAGAATGAGTTGGGAGAGACACTGGCTGTTGTCAATTCCAGTCTGACAACTGAGATGCAGGGTGCCCCTTTCACACTCGCTCCCTGCTACAGTGAACTAGGATACCACACATTTCAGATGGTACAGCTACGAGGAGGAGGAGTTCTAGCGAGGCTTATCAGAATTCACATGAGAGGAAAATGAACCACATGGGATTATTTTGTTTTATTATTTTCATTTACAACAGTACACCTAGTCTAAACTGACTAATATGGGCCACTGAGGTAGGACTGGCAAGTTTAATTGTCCCTGTTTTACAGCAAGAGCAACTAAAGTTCAAAGATTTTGAATAATTGACCTGAGATTTCAGAGATAATCTCAACTCTGTTACATGAATATATTTAATTCTATAGAATTATTTTCTAGAAACCAGTGGACTAGACAACTAAGCCCATGATCACCATAATCACAGATGAAAGAGAGCTTGTTCACTCACTCAATCATTTATGATAGAGATCTGAACTAATTCAGTGTGTCTCAGTCAGTCAGCATGGCATTAACCATTCCCAGATTCATTCCTCATCAAAATAGCTGCTTATGGAATAAGAATAATACAATATTAACAACTCTTGCTACTCCTGGCCAAAAAAAAGATATTTTTATTACATTACTATTTCTTGATGGTACGTTAGTTGCTGATGTTTCATTACTTTACAAGAAAACAAAATCCCTGGGATTGATTTCACATGTTCTCAGCATTTTAGAGCTGAGAGGATCATTTTGCGATGCAGAGATGTTGAATGTGAATCATCTGTTTTTTTTTCCAGGATTGCAGTTCAGTAATTCAGTGATAACTCAAGGCCAATGAACTAAAAGTCACTCATTTTATTACTAGATCAAGTTGGGGCTTGGACATTCCTGTTTTCCAATGATAAATTAACTTAGTCATTGTAAAACTAAATAAAGCTGGGTTCTGAAGTGTTTTTATTATCCGAGTTTATTAATCTCATTGATGTCACACACCACCCATCCCACCCTGAGCACCTAACAGCTTCCATTCCTAATTTGTTGGGTATAACTAACAAGACTAATCTCATGGCTTGCCTATTGTTTCAAGGAAATTGCTTGCTTTCTGAACACATTCCACTATTAATAGTTTTTTGGACAAATTGGTATTCATTATATTTCATTTGGGAAAAAAGGGTTCAATTTTTTAAAGTTAAAAAAAACGTTTTAGCTGGTTTTGTTTTCTTTCTTAATATGTACTTAAACATATTCTAACACAAGTCAAACAGAAAACAATTTCTTTGACAATTCTAAAAAATAACATGTTTTTAAAACAAGAACTTAACAATTTCAGCAGAGTTCTAACAAACTTTTGAGTAAGTGTGCTATGTAGTAAGACAGGGATATTTTAGCAAATCTAAAAGTCTAGTTTTAGTTCTTCCAATAACAAGCTGTTTGGAAGTAGAAAAAACATTTTACTTTACTGAGCTTCAATTTAAGATTCAGTCATGTGGGAAGACACAGATCTCTAGGGTCATTTCCATTTCTAACTCTGTGTGTTGGTATATGCATGACTTTCATTAAAGCCCTTTGTACCCTGACTCTGGCAATATATTCATAACTAATCCCTATATCTAATCGCCCACTCACTACCCACCAAGTAATACTCTGCTCTGCAATCACCCATGTTTTAACTGCTGTATTAAGATATAATTTATACACTACAAAATTCCCTTTTGCAACTGTACATTTCAGTGACTTTTAGTAAATCTATAGTTCTATAACAGACACTGAGATATAAAGTAATACTCTGTGTCTATTTAAATATAATCATTAAGGCAAAGGTAAAATGCAAACATTGTTGTTTAACCAATCTTGTGCAATAGCTGATCTGATATTCATCATTGTAAATTGCCATAGTCTGAACGTTTCATTAAGGACAAAATTATGCATGATGTAGTATTCTGTGTCCATCTATTTTCACTTTGCACATGTTGAATTTCATCTGCACTTACCTCAGTGTTATTTGTTCCCTCCCTTGGATAATGTTGTTGCTTCCTATGGTTATCACCACCTTTGTCTTTCTACCAGTCTGTAGGAATTTGAAATGCTTTCTAACTTAACTGTTATGAGTACTGTACACTGGAGTCCATGTCTTTTGCAGAGCCTTGGTCTTCTCTTTTCTTGGTTACGCTGTGAGGAGTGAAGCTGGTCATTGTGGATTTGTTAACTGTTCATGAAATCGTTAAGTGTCTTTTGTCACATCCTTATTTGACAGCTCTATCACACCTCCAGTTTATTCCTTCCTCTGTGGACCAGTCACTGTGTTCCTGCTCCATATGGAGACTTTACAGATGCCGTTGTTCTCTCCCTCTCACTACACTGGAGCTAACTCTATTTTTTCTTTATATCTCAGCTGAGTCATTGCATCACACAGGGTGATTTTCCTCCGTTAAGAAAACAAAAGATAAGTCTACTTCTTACCACTTAACCCATTTGCTTTTCTTTTGTTATTTTTGGGAGCACACAAAAACAGATTAGGTGTATTAATGGCATTTTATACATTCTACAATTGAAAGAAGCTTTTTCTGCATTTGCATTGTAAAATTCAAAATACGATCTCTTGAACTCTGTCAGATAATATTCTTTTCCATGATTTTGTTTTGGAAAAGAAAAATAATTAATGCAAAGTAGTATTATCAGACTCAATGAATTCATGTCTTAAAGTTAAATTTTAATGTCTTGTAATTTTCTTGTAACTAATGTATGTCCCTTGTTCTTATTAAAAAGACATGAGCACAAGGAATTATACAATGATCATGCCATAAATGTTAAATAACATTATAAAAAGAACTAAGACAATCAAAGACAGTACTGTACAGACACAATTTTCTTGTGTTACTAAATTTTGTATAAACGACATCTAAAGCACACTGTATTCATAACAGTCTACTTGCAGAAGGAGACTAGAAAAATGGGAAGAAGGGAGAACAAGGAGGCAGAGGAAAGAGGAAGAAGGAAAAGTGTTGAAAATGTCGACACTGTGAGGTGTGCCTTTCCATTTCTTTGTGCATCTCACTTTTCCCTAGAGCTCCACTCCATCTCCCAGGTTTCTGTGTGACTTGCAGGCCCTTCTAAGACTAGCCATGGTTTCCTTTGTCTCACTGTCAGTTCCAATCACATGGCTTGCTTTGGTCAACGACATAATTGAAAGTGACCTTTATTCATCACCTCTTTTTTCCAGTTCTCTTGCCTTTAAGTAAAGAAAAAAATTGCAAAGTAAATTTAAGAAATAGTCACCCCAAAGAATCAATTATTTTTTTATCTCCTAGGACTCATTGAAGGAAATCAGCTTTCCAAAATCATCTGATGAGGGAATGTAATTCTACAGGCCCTTGCCCAGGACTGTATTTGAACTTCAGCTTTTGGCTTCTAGAATATGAAGGTCAACAGCATTTCAACTTCAAAACACAGAAAGAAAATGCACCCTTCCTGGACCA
Organism: Eospalax fontanierii; assembly: GCA_035773235.1. Classification (NCBI taxonomy): domain Eukaryota; kingdom Metazoa; phylum Chordata; class Mammalia; order Rodentia; family Spalacidae; genus Eospalax; species Eospalax fontanierii. The sequence continues at coordinate 72,425,115 of CM069533.1, forward strand.
CAGCAAACTGCACTTCTAGAAACTTGAAGTTGTGAGTTTGGAGAGTGCTTCTTAAAAGCAACTTACTCTGAACACAATAGAACACCTTGCTCTTAAGCTACCCCAACTTTCTTGTGGCCTTTATTTTATTTGTTTCACTGTATTTTTTTCCTTTTATTTATTTATTTTTTTGAGAACTTCATAGATAACTATTGTATAATGTTATTTTAACTGAAGGCTGCTCTCAATATTTACTAACACTCAACAGAATCTGGGAAAGTGTCCCTTTCTTTTAGAATCTGCTTCTGAAAGTTTCTTTACCCAAGTGCAGAGCATCCACTGAGAAACACATCGCCAGGATATATTTTAAAGCTCTCTGTTTCTGTTCCAGTTCAGGAAAAAGATATTTCCTGGGAAAACTGTGATAGAAAGAGAAGTAATGCCTTGAAAGCAGGTCGGGTTTTAATCCTGTCCACTGCACAGCAGGTTTCCACAAAAGATTTGGGAACCAGCCAGAAGCTCAAGAGAATAAACATGCAAATTACCAACCTGAGTACATACAAATCTTTCCTTGACTGGAGTTTACCTGCAAGCTAAGCATTTTGTAGTCTGTAGCTCCCACTTGTATCACAGATTGCCTGTATTCTTTCTCTGTCTGTGAACATGTTTTTACCATTCATTCATTTGCTCAACAATATGGTTTTGCTGTGTTTCCATTCTTGATTGTTTTCTCATTGCTTTTGAAAAACATATTCCAGCTTAAGAATAAAAGAAGTTCCCGGTTAAAGGGGAGATTTCCAGTGACTACAAAGATGATCATGCAATGTAGGGACTGTCACACTAGGAGGAAATGAGCCTTAGGAGTGTTAAAGATACAGGCATAGTTATTTTACCTAAGGCAGCAGGGAGAAGTTACCAGCTCAGCAAGCCCTGGAACATAACTGTGGTGAGTAAATGATGAAGGGACAATACTACAAGATGGCTTAGGAGTAAAGCCACTTGTCCCAAAGCCTGAGGATTTGAGTTCAGTTCTCAGGATTCAATGTGATGGAAAGGAGAAAAATGACACCTACAAGTTGTGCTCTAACATCCACAGGCATGGTGTTTCATGATAATATAGGCAAACATATGCATACACACACAATAAATAAGTAAATAATAATAAATAAACAGATGACTGATAGGTGATAGTTACACAGATGATCGATGATAGATGATAGATGGATTGAGAGATGATAGATGATGATAGATAGATGGATAGATAGATAGATAGATAGATAGATAGATAGATAGTAGAATGAAAGTGACTGGTGAGGAAAATACAAATAATTCCAGAAACCAACATTTAGAATCTACTCTATTTTTGTGCACTTTAAATCTTTCATTTATCAAAGAATTTTAGACATTCCTTTGAGGATCTTGCTACTGATTCTCATTTATTTAATATAGAAACTGGTTCTTTGTGTTGGCTGTATCTGTGGTCACATATCCAAACATTAAAACACATTTTCTTTCTTACTCATTTTCTTCAGTGCATACTTTTTGGAAGACCTGATTTACTGACAAATATTTGCTTTCCTTCTAATTTTCTGTGTTTAGGGGTGCAGGTAAATGATGCACAGTTCCTCACTGTCACTCTCAACAGCCCAAAGAATTCAAGAGATTTAGGGAACTTGACTGAGGTTAAACCAGGATTTGTGGCCTTGAAGCTGAAAAAAAAGTCAGGACCTAGCCTGTTTATGAAGCACAGTTCAAGACTGTTTTAAAGATAGTGTAATATAGACTTAAGCAGGAGGATTAGGAGAAAAAGAGGTACTCAGAAGAAAGTAAGACATGCCCAAATATGGATATGGGCTGCTCAAGCAGGAGCAGAAACAAACTCACTGTTTTATTTGGCTCTGCCAAATAGATTTTGGAGGAGTTTGAAGTTATTATCTTATCACTGGGTGGTTCCTGAGGAGCACCTGATGGGATTACAATTGATAAGGTGTGGATAAGTTAAAAGAACAGCACACAGGTCTACAAGAAGATAGGCTATCTCTACTGTAAACAGATTAAGATTCTCAGGCTGTCTGGGGAAAGGAATGAGGTACTCCCCAAGGCCATGTACATTCATCTCCTAGGCCTGGCTCATTGCTATTTTAGCAAAACATGTCTATACATCAAGGAAACTTTAACTCTATGTCTGTACCCTTCACAGCAAATGTCCTTTGTGCTGGCTCTCTTGCTTCTTGGTTGGTGAGACTTTGAGATGATGGGCTACTTCACCCTTCTTGTGTCTCCATAATTTCTCTGCCTCTCTAGCCTGGCTCAAAATTGCTATAGAACTTGGGGGTCACAGTCTATACCCCAAACCAGATTCAGCCACCCGTCTTTAATAAGCAGTTAAAATTAAGAGCCAAATTTACAATGGAAAGCAGATGAAGAACATTTGTTCAATGCGACCATATGAGGAAGAGAGACCAAGAGATCCAGCACTCCCCATAATTCCACAGTGCTGGTCCAGAAGTGAGATTAAAGTTTAAAGAGGGGGTAAGGATATCATATCTAAGCAGTCCTGCCTACTATGGATCTACCACTGTCTGATCCTCAGTCTCATATAACACAGTGGTCTGACAAGTTGTTAGAACTATGAAATCTCTTTCCAAGTGAAAGGTTCTCACTTGGGTTTCCTTCCCTCATGAGATCCCTGGGGACATTTTAATTTCTTTGGGATCCATTGTTTCAAGTTGTCAGATAGATTGAGAGACGCAAATGTCTCTTTAGAGAATCTTCATTGCTGGGAGGCCAGCAACAACAGAGTAAGACAGCTCCACTCCTTCCATCTTAGCTGAGACAGCTCCACTTCTTCCATCTTAGCTGGGTTTGGCTCCCACCTTACTGACTTAGGCTGAACACCCTGTAACTGGAGTTACAGACAGCTGTGGATAGTGGGAATTGAACCCACGTCCTCTGCAAGAGTACCCAGTGCTCTTAACCACCTAGCCATCTCTCTAGCCCTGTGCTTCTTTTTCTAACTGTAGACTCCCCACCCACTCTCTTATTCCCCCAGCTTTCCAGTGTCACTTCATTCACATTCCTCCTACCTGACTACCTGTCCACTTTAATCGTGCTGTCGTTTCCTTCTTTTCTTTCTCCATCCTTCACCAGAAAACCATAAACTTCCCGCCATTTCAATCTTTGCTTCTTTTGTGTGTCTCACTCTGCCTTTTTCCTCTGTATTTCTTTCCAGACCATTTTTATCCATTTTTCATGACTTCGCTTTACTTACTCATCAAGTTAAGCTTCCTGGTCAAGACGGAGGGGGTTTTTCTTCAAATTACTCTTGGGTCTTTGATCAATGCTATGAAACGTATTGTTGGATGATTTACTGCTTTGTATAGATCGACACTGACTTTTGAACGCTGCAGTTGTTTTGTCAATTAAACTATAGTATCCTCGGTCACAGGAACCGTGGTCTCTTCTTTTTTGTCTTCCACATCATGCTCGTGTCTGCTGAGGGTGTACTGAGAACTCAGAAACGATAGTTGTTTGACAGTCATCAAGAGCATTTTCTTTTCTCCATTTTGAAACTGATAGCTTCTTTTGAAGCAACAAGTAGAGTTTAATGTATAATTTCAAAAAATTTGTGTTACAGGTCACATGTGAAATATATATATGTGTTACAGGTCACATGTGAAATATATATATATACACATATATATATATATATATGTATATATATATATATATATATATATATATATATATATATATATAACAAGCCAGATATAAACACGTTTATCGTTTTAGATTTTCAGTGGATCTTAACTTCAAGAATTTAATTTCTTTTTTTTACTTTTGGCCAAATTCTATTTAACACTCATGCTCATCCACATCTTATAAGGCATCAGAAGTAATCATATGAGAAATTCAAAAAGAGCCTTGGCTACCTTGCAAAGTTTCTATTTGTATGACAGTATATGTATGTTTATTTTTGTGTGTGTTATCTTCATTTTAAGTCCATTTGGGAAACTTTGGTAAATTATTCTAGTAATTCAAAAGTACTCTGAACTAGCAAGAGTAAACACACTAAAATGATAATTTCATCATTTCTCAGTCCATGAATTTGCTTGGTTATCACTTCAAATTCTATCCAAATCCATTCTGCAATTGATGAAAATTTGATTTTGAGGCTTTGTGGATGGTGGGGCGATTTGACTTCATCCTTCAAATTAAAGAATCAAAGGTCACTAAGTGCAAGTCATATTAATTATCTCAGTTACTTGTTTCCTTCAGGATGGAAGGAAATTCTAGTCCAAGATGTCACTTCCATCCATTTGTAGGTGCCATGATGATGGGGAGATGCCAACAAGTGACCATCAAATGCAAAACTCATCTCACTAAGGAAGACCAAAGGTCTTGGGAAAACAATTCAGTTTTAGAGTAGAAGACCTTAGTCTGTCTCATTTCTCATTTATATAATTACCTACAGTGTTCCGATGCAAGGAATGAACTCTCAGATTCTCTAAAAACCCATTTGGTTTTTTATAATTCAATTGAATTCTAAGACTAACTGTAGGTTTAACTGATCAGTCCTGCAATACTTTCGTGGTTTTGAAAGCCAGTAGTAAGCACTGGTTATCCAAGATATAAGCTATTCTGTGTGACTTTGCTGCAACATTAGGAGTTCTTACAACTGTGTCCATACCACCTTTTAAGGTTCAATAATAAAGATGGCTCCTAGAACACAGGAGAACAATTTATTAACTCCCATTGGTTTGTTAGAAAGGATGCAAATGAACTGCTAGAAGAAACACATTGGTAATTGAATTCAGGAAGGGTAATGCATACAGGATTTTCTATTCTCATAGAGTTTTGATATGGTATTCTCCTCAAGCATGTGTCTCCAGTCTGGAAGTTGACCAGACCCTAGCATCTAGGAATTTTTAACTGCCTACCTTATATTATCTAGGTGTGGAAGTATTATCCTCATTTTCCTTTGAGTTATGAACAACAAAATGGTGAAGTGCCCTCTACAGTGCGACATTTAAGACAGTGGTTAGAGCTGTGTTGTCATCCAGTACCTTTCTGATGAAGGACGCTGCTAACGTTGGGAATTGTGTAGAGTGTGTCAAGTCAGAATTCATGTATAAAAAGCTTCTGTGTGATGATGTTAAAATGGTGAAATATTTAAGAAGTAGTCACTGGATACACCATTCAAACAATTCAATGGTTCCTAGTTGTTTCCATGAGAGTGAATTACATGATGAAACAATCCTGTTCTTCGTCATTCACTGTCTTTCTGTGTACTATATAATCTCCTCTTCTCACATCCAGTCCACCATAACACAGCATCTCATGAGATGAGCATGGACTATACTGTTTGTCTTTTCAACCTCCAAAACTTTGAACTGAATAAACTTAATCTCTTTGCAACATATCTAGCCTCAAGTATTTCATTCTAGTAACTGAAAGCTAACCAAACCAAATGTTTTAGTTCATTCAGATAGTTGTCATAAACATGTTATCTACCTGTAATAACACTAATCCTTCAAATTTTATAATGTTATATTGGTTTCAGATAATCTACAAGTCATGGGTTTAATCAAGTTAAAGAGACTACACAAGGATTTGAATATTAGGAAATAAAGTTATTGGTATGATCCCATATTTAACCTCCAATTATTCCTCAAACAGTAATTTATTAAGGTAATATATCCCTTTAAAAAACTATAGAGCCATATTTTTATTTGTTGATGAAACCACAACTCTGATGAAATTATTGCCCAGTGCCAGGACTCTGCCTCAGCATGTGCCTCTTCATAAGGTGGCTCTCTGTGTTACATGTTGACATGATGATATTTCCAACACTGAGTAATTTTTATCAAAGATTCTAGACTGTATACTGTGACTTGCAAGGAAGTCACTATGGCAAGGAAGATTCTGATACATTAGCAATATTGATAAACCTCTTTCTTTTATGAGCCTTTGAAAAAATTCCATATAATTTTATGTATTGGGCAACTGAAAAACAAATGCTACCAGGTTATCCCCTGACTACCAACTCATCTGATCAGACATAAAGGGAAGCAGGCCTTGAAGACAGCCTGAAGTCTGCTTCATTCATCAACTTTAGATTTGACAACTAGATGCAGAGAAAGTGAAATATCTTTAAAAAGCCTAGATTTCAGAAGGTATTGAATTGCAACCCCTATTAATTAACCACTGATGACACAGAATACCACTTGGATCCTATTATGCTAACGTGGCAATTCATGACTGCTGGAATCCAATATGAATGTGTTTTATGTGTTCCTGTCAATTCTTCCACTGCAAAATTAACCTTCCATCCTTTCCTTCATTTAGAAGCTGAAAACTTATTACATTTAAGAATTCAATGGAAACATACAAATCTCTTTGGGAATTACCTGACTGTTAAAAACTGTACCAAAATGCATAGGTAATAAAAGGCAAGCCTTGTTGCTACAGAAAAGTTGCTCCAATAGGATGTCTGTGTATTATTGTTTTTCAGTGAACCAATTAGAGAGAGTAAAATTAGAACTCAAGTGAATAGCTATTTCATGTGGCTATAAGTGAACTGCAAGTGTTCTCCATTTCAAAGTCACTTGACATAAAACTTACACATTCCAGACTTCTGAAACTTTCCACCCACTTATATCACTGCCACTTACACATATCGTTAATCCATCAATAACTCTCAGAGTTGCAACAGCTGAATGGAAAAATGGTCAGAGTTCCCCCATTTCATAAATCTCAAAGTGCTTGTGACTCTTAAAAAATACTGCATATATTCTTATTTGCAGTTTCAAATGATGAAAATCATTTAAGAACACATACTCCTAACTGGTGAGTGATTTAGTCTGGAGTTAGAATTAATATTCCGTATTTCTCATTTTGGGACAGAGAACCATTTACTAAAAAAACTTTTACCAAAAGGAATTTATACAATCTTATGTTGACTTTCGACCATAATATTAAAAAAAGAAAGCAGTTATTGGAAAAATATGGCTTCAAATTTGGTTTAGATAGTTTTATATATTGAACAATTCATGATGAAGAAAAAATTGAAATTTCAAGGATGCAAGGGTTTATTTTACTCTAGTAAGTATTGAATACCTTGGGTTACAAAGATTCCATTATTAATTTATTCACTGAATCTGCCAAAGATGTGAAGATTTCCATGATAGATAAAGCAAGTTTCTATAGTGTAGCAACATGAATAAAAATTTATTTGAACATTCAAAACTAATTTAAAGATGGATTAATTCATATTTCCTAAAGATGCACCATATAACACTATTTAAATTCTAAGCGCAAATATTCTGGGGCTGAAAAGATGGCTCAGCAGTTAAGAGCAATGGCTGCTCTTTCTAGGACCTGGGTTTAGTTCCCAGCCCCCATGGCAACTAACAACCTTCTGTAACTCCAATTTGAGGGGGAACCCAACACCCTCTTCTGACCTCTGCAGGCCCTTTAGGACATGGGTACACTTACATATATACAGTCAATGCAATCATACACATAAAATAAAAATAATAAATAAAAGATTTTTTTAAAAGAACAAATATGCTATGGATTGATAAAATACATAGGAATAAAGAAAAATCCCTTAAAAGAAATGAAATGTGGGCCATTTTTACTGAGTTGGAGAAAAATAAATATATTTCTAAAGGGGAACTCAACTTTATTATGCATTTTCAAATGATGACTAGATTCAGAACCAAACAAGGAAAGGACAACAGAATAAAGAGACACATCAAAGCACATCAATTTAATGACTCTCTGGCACCTTGAAGAAGCTAAAGAGTCAAAGCATCTAGAAAGATTAAGCTGCCAGGGTGGTCTCAGTACAGGTTGCAACTATGACGAACATGAAAGAATATGTTCTGGAACAAGAGTGTTTCCTTAAGGAAGGAAACCCTCACAGGGAACTTCCAGAACCCTCTGGCCCTGTAGCTGGAGCTCTCTTCTCATTCAGTTTCTTTTTGTCCTATAGCTCTCTCTAAATTCTTTAACATTTGGCTAGCTCTAGGACATTTGTTTTAACTTCATTATCTGGAAGCCAAATGGATATAAAAGTCATTGCAACAACTGTTTGTTTCCGTAGTGACTGTCTGTACTATTTTTAATTGTTACTTTAGAAGTTTAAATTATACTAAGCCTGTTTTATATTAGTCTTCTCAAATAATTTTTGTCTTCAATTTAGAAATTCAAAAATTCAAGCATACACATTTTATTTTATACTGGTGTTACCTGTTAAATTTTGGTTTGAGTATATACCGAAATAGTTAATCTCTGTTAAACCTAAATCATCTGCTAGACATTAGAGAAGGAAATGTTTAGCTTTCTACAATTTATTGGTTATTTACAATACTCCTATAAATTAAATGCCTCTACCCTAATTTACAAATTCAGAATGAGTGATGCAGAGTAGCCTACTGGAATTGAGATAGATCTAAGCAATGCTGACGAAGTGGAATTCACATGTGTGTGACCTGAGAGTTTGTATTCATAACATTGAAATGAAATGTACCTCTGCAGTTATCAACTTAACATGAAAAACAATGACTAGCTCAAAAAAATGAGAATGCATAATTGAGGATGCATAAAGAAAGCATGTTGGTGGGTGCATGCTGTCTTTGCTTTCTTACTTTGTAATGCAATTTTACATTATGTTTCAAATATATTATTAGGTATTTTTTTATTTTATGTGTAGGAGTGTATTGCTTGCATGTATCTAAGTGCACCTGTGTCGTGCAGTGCCTGTGGAAGTCAGAAGAGGGCGTCAGATTTCCCTGGAACTGGAGTTACAGACTATTATTAGCCCCCACATGGGTGCTCAGAACTAAATCTCTGCGGGAGCAGCCAGTGTTGACATCATTACATGATATCTTTCTTTAGCAGCTGTAACTCTCAACAAATTGATTTTTATCCATAACAATTGATATAGTATATTCTATATTTTTAAGTAGGCACATATAATTTTATTTTAGTATTTATTTTTCACTTCTAAATAAAATACTGAACCTTTTAAATATACCACATGATTAAGTTCAAGGTAAAGTATTTTGCTTTCACTGGAGGTTTCTTTCTTTTAAAAAGTTACTATGTGCTTTATACAAAATTTTTCTAAAGAATATGATGGATAGGTGCTATGAATATATTTATATAAATATGATATGCCATATTCACATACTATATACACATACACATCAGTATACACATGTGTATACCCAGGATACAACTCTTGTATCTATAAAGAGCTCTGGTGATTTTAAAATTTTTTATTTTTTGTTTCATGAAGGTTTAGACAGTTTCATATATGAGACAACACATTGTGATCATGTTCACCCTCCAATTCCTTCTTATATCCCACCCACTCCTGCTGCCCTTTATGAACTGATTCTCCCTCTATTTTGTTATTTTTAAAAAATATTTTATCATTGTGTGTGTGTGTGTGTGTGTGTGTGTGTGTGTGTGTATGAGTGTATTGCCTGCATGTATGTAAATACACCCAGGTCTTGAAATGCCCTCAGAGATCAGAAGAGGGCCTCTGATTCTCCTGGAACTGGAGTTATAGATGGCTATTAGCTGCCTTCTGGGTGCTGTGAATCAAACCTGAGTCTTCTGGAAGAATAGGACTGTTCTTAACCACTGAGCCATCTCCTTAACTCACTCATGTCTTTCTTTCGACTGCAGGTAGCCACAGTGCTGTGTGCTCAATTACTTCAAAGACCATGTCATATCCAGGAGCAGAGAGCAGTTTACCAATAAACCAGTGTCCCCATTATACTAATTATATATATATATATATATATATATAGTATCATAATAATGCTTGAGAATAATTCTTATTTCACTCTATTTTTTATTTTTTGTGAATCTTTTATATCATGTACTCTATTAGATCTATGACAGCACATTATTTTGGGAGAATTGTTCACAATAATTATACATAAATAGGGTAGCATTCCAGTGAAAATTGGTATTGTCTTGAGACTATTAAGGGACACAGCTGTCACATTAAAAGGATTAGAATCATATTTAAACATTAATTTAAAATAATTCATGACAAGAATTTGCTTTTATTTAATGTAAACTGTTACTTAACTCACAGATAACTATAAACCCTTCTTTAGCCATGTAGACTATGTTTATTTTAATATGGAAATATTTAATCATCATCCTGTTTCTTAATATTTGTATCTGCATTTAATGGTGATCGTTTTTAATTTTTAAACTTCCTTTGGTTTAGGAGTATTTTGTTGCCAGAGTTTTCTAGACCCTAGAAATGAGTTGGAGCAGGCTCGTGAAGGAATGTAAAGATGCAGACTGAACCTGAGGGAAGGTGGAAAGAGTAGCTCAGAGACCATAATGAAAATGTGACTTGGATTACAGTTGCTCAAAAATATTCGGCATTCCTGATTAATCAGTCATAGTAAAGAAGCAAGGGAGAAAACTGAAATGTCTTTACTTTCGTGGAGCCAGGTATGACGGCAAGGCCTTCAGTATCAGCAGACTCAGGAAGTCATCATCCTGGTCTACATGATGAGTTTCATTCCAGTTTGGGCTACATGGAGACCTGTCTCCAAAACAGAAGTTAAAGGAAAATAATCATACTGAGTGCTTTTCAGAGGATGTGGGTTTTTCAAATATTTTTCTCTGTGTTTCTATTTTTGTCATAAATCCCCCTTTTTAAAACTACAACAATTATATTGCATTAGAGGCTATGTTATACAAGAATGAATTAGCTAATTACAGCTACCCTAACCCTGTTTCTAAATAAACTCACATTTCAGATAATGACAGGTGTTCAACATGTGGATTGTAAAGGAGACACAATTCAATTTGAACGCTCTCTATCCCTCTCCTGTAAAAGAGATCCAAAGTTACCTACCTGATAGCATTGTTGTGAAAATTACTTGGGGGTATTTGTGTAAAAGTGTTATCTCCCAAATCCTTTTTGATGTTTTGTAATGTTGTTATTAATACTTCTGTCTCATTTTTAACATACTCATCATTCTCGTTTATGTCTGCATATAAGTCTCATAGACATGTATAATATACAAGTTGTAAAAATATGTAGCACTAGAAACAGAGTTGTCTTTGTGTGTGTGTGATTAAGTATGTCTGTACTATTTAATTTCAAGCAGAATACTCTTGGCAAACCTGATCAGAGACAGCACCTCGAGTGCAAAAGGCCCCTCTCTAGTTAGATCCATCTAGCACTCCCCTCTCTTTTTTATTTACTTATTTAATTCTTTCCCCTGTTTTCCCGTCAGATGTGCTCTGGATGATGAGCCCTGTGCTGGGCCTCTGACCAGCAAGATTGAATCAATGCTGAGAACACATTCTAACAGTTGAATGGGCAGATCGCAGGTGGTAATGACTTTCAGTCACAATTTGTGTGGAGCTCAATGTTGTGCTCTGGCTTGCTAGTCCATTACCAATTTTGCTGCTCTCTCAGTCTATTACCAGTTTAACTCCCTGAAGTTCCCTTTCACTGCTCGCTTTTGCTCTGGCTTTCTTTCTAATTCAATTGAAGCGACTTTGGTCTTGTCCTGAATAGAAGTTCCCTGTATTGCATGGCACAATTAAGTGGCTATTCCAATACCTCCTGCACCTGCAGGCACTTGGGTTGTTAAGGTATGGCCCTGTCTGCTGGCAGACTTTTCGTCATACAAGTGCAGTATTTTGTCAGTTTTTTAAAGCCCCTGCTTTTACTTCATAGTACCCAAAGAACAAGTAGATGCATGTCTTAGGGAGGACGGTTTGATTTTAAGACCTGTATCACAAATCCCCTCCTGGACGGAAAGAGGACTACAAATGCACAATGCAAGCCACCATCCAAATCAAGACGAGTGTTGTCTTTGTACATGCTTATCTTTATTTGAAATAAGTTTGGATATCACTATTAACATTATTTGAAACTGTCTTCCTGCTTGGCATCTTTGGTTTGTGCATAGAAGTGCTCAGACACCGCCCCCGCCTCAAACCTTGAAAATTTAGGTAGTACTCCCAGTTCTTAGAAAAGGAAGCAGAGAAGCTGTAATTTTATCTTCTGCTCCCAGATGGGTTTGCTTGGAGGCTCCAGGTAGAGTGGTGATGCTCTCCTGGACACACTGTTGGTTCACAGAACATAAGGGATATTCAATTTTGCCTAATTAGGGTGCAGTCTAGGCAGGGCAAAGAAACCATTCACAGGAAGCTACAGTGATTTCTTTGCTGTACACTCTTTTAACTCCCCTTGTTTTCTGGACAGATAGGGCAATGGTAAGTTGAGGGGAAATCTCTGCATCCTTTATCACTATGGAACTAAACTAAGGGGAAAAACAACCACTATAATTTCCTTTTGGCCCACTCCCAAGAGGACCAAGAATAAACAAGTCACTTTAGTCTGCTTTCTACTAAACTGCTTCCTGCTAAACTTCTTCCTGTCTCCCACATTGGAGATATATATTTTGGGGCCTTTAATGGTATATGGATATGCATAAAGTTATATGTGTGTAGATGCACTACATTTCCTTAGTATATATTCTTCATAGTAATCAGCTATCCTTATAAACCAGAACTTTAATAATATTTGATGCCAAATCTGAGGACTTTAGTGCTTTGGGAAAGTATTGGAAGACCCAGTAATTGAACATTTCTGTCTTCTACTTTATCTTGAAAGATGGTATCCAATGTTCATCACAGTGGACTTGGTTTATTTCTAAACTTCTCTATTGTTTCTAAAACTTACATGAATGAAGTCTCTATACTCTGACTAAAAATCTGGTTGATGGGCATAAAATTGCTTCTCACAAAACTTGTAAAATTCAGCAAAATTTATATGAACATAAAATTTCCCAGTGGGAATTAAATTTTTACATCTTTTTACTCTTTGCAATTGAAGCCTTTAATTCTCACTTTTATTTACTAATTACTGTAAAAAAAAAAAAAACAGCCAAAGCAGCCACAGATTTCATAAAGTCCTGGAAACCATGGGAGACTATTGGCATAAGCTGTATTGTATTATCCCACTGTGAAGTGAATCAAGAGTCCTGGAGGAAGAAAGAATATCCTATCCATCATGCTTTCTACACATTGGACCCAACAAAGACTGAGGATCCAACATTTTTAGCCACCTATTTTCCTCTAAAGAGTGTCTTTTCAAGAAACACACCTACAAGAATAATATTATTTCCTTTTTTCACTCTGAGAAAGCATAATCTGGGAGCTATATCATTCAAGGATGAAACACAGACTCCAATTTAGGGACAGATAACTGGCATGCACCGAAGTTAATTTCCTCCAATGTAATTCTTATTTTGAGAATTTTACTTCTTAGGAACCTACTTTGTATATCTTCTCTCACCATTCAAATAAACACGTATCCACGTTAAAACACAATCATATAAATATAATCGGTATGAAGAGTATATCCGACCACATCAACCACTATCACCAAATACTGAAATTATTATAAAATATCCAAATACATTGAATGAGGAAAAAGAATCTCTGAAGAATTTCCAGCTTAAAAATAGCCATAATATAAATGAATGTTTAAGGCTGTAGTAAGATGTCCTTAGCAGTCTTTTAAATTGTAAGACTTTATTAAGATTAAATCACTGTTCTATACATCAAAACTGCTGACATAAACAAAAGTCTATGACGTTTTCAGGAACTTATATACCTTAGACACAAATAACACATATACCACAAAAGGACAAATCCTAAGGTCTAAGTTATGAAAGCTGAGTTGATTGAAGCTATATGTTTACGTCAATCTATTAAGCATTTTACCTCACATAATGGTGTGTGTACAAAGATTCAAACAGCTCCTCTATGTACCGATCTGTCTTCTGCCTGTAGTCAGAAGGACACATGTTCCTCACTCAGCTCTTACACCTCTCAGGTCCCCATGCATTACTCCACTGACTGGCATGACACTCTGTTCTTAGAGGACACGCCAATTCCTGCTCCTCCTCTTCTTTAGGATGGCTGGGTGCTCTGAGCTGTCCTCACTCATCCTCCATTTCCACTTTGGACTCTGGCTCTGGATTCGAAGCCAGTAGTCACAGCAGCACCTGCCCAACTTCCATATTAAGTGCTTACCAGTTCTGAGAAAAGACCATGGGAATGGTGGTTGTGTTCATTACCTCTTCTGTCATGGTAAGTTTACAGTATCTCCTAGATTAGTGTGAGAAGCAGCAAAGCGTTCGACTAGATTTGGAGGAGTCTCAGTTCCAGTCTCTAAATTTTCTCCATTGTCTATGTCCCTTTGGAGAACGTCCTCAACTGACTTGAGCATCACCTTGTAGAACACCAAATACCAACTTCTAATCCAAGGATTCGACTAAAAGCAAAGGATTAGTTGTAAGCACATCCTATATTTGCTGGGAAATCTGTCAAAAATTACAAAGTCTACCAAGATTCACAGGTGAGACAAGAATATTTTCCTGGGTTTGTGTTTTATGCTTTATGGATATTTTATCTGGCTCTCATGACAACACCATGAAATAAAGCAAGGAAGAGTAAGTAATGTGCCTGGATTCTGGAAACGAACAGTGAGCCTTGACTTAAATCTGTTCAGTGCTAAAGCCTAATTTCTGTAGTCTCTGCATTGTTTAACTACTTTGCTATTTATTTTTTAATGCTTATATTTAATTTCTACGTTTCATTTATAACATGAAGTGGGCTGTGGGAACCAATGATGGAATACACAAAGGAATGAAGGCAGAATCTTGGAACCAGAGTTCTGTCAAAGTCATCTGAGTGAACCCTTAACTTACAGAAAGCTCATCAAACAATTCCAGACACGTTGTCAAGGAAGGAATTAACTGCTCTGCTAACTCCTTCTCTGTTTAGCCATGCTTGCTACCCCCAGAGTTCCTCCTTACATCACTTGAGCTCCCTCCAGCTGCAGTGTACGCTCTTCACTTATTCTTGCTTCCTCAGAGAGAGGGAGAGCACAGCTGGTTGCCATCCTCACATCATCACACGGGGTATGAAAGCAGTTACCACATCACCCTCCAACAATTCCAGTCCAGGTCTTACTGCTCAGACCTATTTACAGGGCAAAGATGGCTAGTAGAAGAAATTGCATTGAAATTGCATTCAAACATATTCCCACCTAGTGAAATATTGAGCAGGAGAATTGTTTTAGGATTAAGTATCACTTCCAGTTACTACTGAAGCTAATCCACTGCAATTGTTTTAAATATGAAGCACATCCAATAATAGACATAGAGATTTTGTATACAAGTTTAGTTTGACTTTATCTGAATTTGAGATAATTAAATTGGGAAATCTAAGGTACAGAAAAAAAAAAAAAAAGATGGTTGGGGAGAGGTTTGGACAAGAGCCAGCAAGATATTTGATTCGAAGCACATGTGTCTGAAAATAAATGTGGATGTTAGAATGTGCCATCCTTAAATCATGATGTCGAATGAAAGGGAACCTTCTGTGTGCTAAGAAAAAGGGATATGTAGTCTAGCGCATAATGGGAATTGCAGGAGAGAAGGATAGTTCCCAGAAAATCCCCAGATCGACTGAAAGGCTGTTTGGCACACCAGTATGACAGAACAAGAATGGACAGCTCCCTATAATTACCTCATCCAGTTCTTGAAACATTGTCTATGTGCCTAGTGGGTGTGGGCAGGTACAGCTGCAGGCTGAAGGATATAAGTCACAGTTTACATGGAACGGTTTTTAAAGGCATCTTGACTCTTCAGTTAAAAATAGAATATATATAGAGAAATAGGATATATATATAGAGAGAGAAATAGGATATATATATAGAAATAGGATATATATATATGTATATATATATATATATATATAATTTCACTAGTTGTAGGCTGATGGATTAACTGATAGATTTTAAAATTGCTTTGTTTATTAGGGCCCCAAATTTGAGAAATAATATTCTCAAGTGAAAACATGATTCTGTGTGACAGGGAATCATATTCAAGATCCATTCTTGCTTTAAGACAAGGTTGTGTCTATTAATGCATCTCTTAATACATTTTAACTTTCACTCAAGCATTCATCAACACTAAAGTGTTTAAACAATATCTGCCTGCTAGATAGATTATTATATGAGCCAGTACATGAGGATTTCTAATAGTGTGTGGAGCATAGCGGAACAGATGTTTAATATTATTACCACTCATTCTATATAGAGAGAAACATATGCTTTGAGCAGCATATTCAGGAATACACAAAACTAGTGCTTAAAGACAAATGCTTTTAAGACACAGGATAAAACCAACAGCCATCTCAGTAGCCAACTTTTCAGAATGAATCAGAGGAAGATTTTAGAAAGAAAATTATGATTAGGATTTGATGGAGGGTCGGGCACATAAAATATACTTTGTTTTCTGGTCAGTATGCTTTAATCACATGTTGATCCATTACATACACCTGAAAAGGAATCCAATAGGAAACAGGGTTTTTCTTTTAAACTAATTCGTTTTTGGGGGGAGACGGGGAATTATTTTTGTTCACTTTTCAGAGGACTTAAGAAGTAATGTACTACTTGACTTCCATGACCAACTAAAGAATGTAAACTCTACAGCTATTTACACCAAATGGAGTGTATGTAACCTTAGGGAGATGTGTATTTATTAAATAATATTTTGGTGCAAGATCTCGCTATGTAGCACTGGCTGACCTAGAACTCATATGTAGATCAGACTGACCTGTAACTCACAGAAATGCACCTGCCTCTGCTGGGAATAACAATGTGAGCCACCATGCCCAGCTAAATATTTATTTTATGAAAACAGAATACTAAGAATTCTCATAGCAAGTATATTATGGTAAGGAAGCCTAGGTGTATATTGAGGATCATCTTTAGAGACCGTCAAATAAACTTCATTTGGTCCTTTGCAACATTTTAATTTTATTATTTTATTAAATTAATACTTAATTCGGACCATGCTGCTTAGTAATGTGTTTAAGGCTCAAAAGACAGAAGGCATACTCATCAGAAATCTCCATGCACATCTATCAGTTAGAATAAAAATGAAATGTTTTACCAAACCAAGTATAAGCAATACAAACTGAAAATTATCTTACAGTTAACTATCTTATATATTAATAAAACTGTGTTTCTTTTGCTTATCAAGGGAATTTCCAGACATTTCACTTTGAAAATACCATTGTCATTGGACCTCAGCAATGAAAGTCAGTTGTAAACCCATAAACTGAATATGGTGACGCATCTGTATCTTAACATTAAAGAAGGAGACCTACAAGGTCAACTCTAGTCTGGCCTACACAGTGTGCTTCCAGCCATACAGAGCTACATAGTAAAGACTGTCTCAAAAAGACCTAAACAAACAAGGTTAGCTGTAAGACCTGTAAGACCTGGATGGTCTACCCACCACAGAGTCATCCTGTTGACTATGGTGGATGACACTGTTGAGGAATGCAACCAAGGCTTGTGACTCAAGGCTAGAGTGACCAGGATACTGTTTTCTGAGCAAACTCCTAATAAAGATACACACACACACACACACACACACACACACACACACACATATATATATATGCTGATTTTCCTGATCTGGTCATTTCATAGTATGTGTGTATTGAAATGCACAATGTATTTCATATTGCTTTAGTGAAAGATGTTTGATTCTCCAAGATTTTTTGAGATTTTCATACAATGTAATTTGATGGTATTTAGATCACCTCTCCTGTCTGAATCTCCCATTAGTGCTTCACATATGACTTAATGTACTCTAATATATATATATTGCCTGTAGAGTCTGATTTGTGTTCCCAAATGGACTTCTTCAAGCTGGACCCATCATCAGTGAAAATTTGAAGGATGACATAAAAGATAACTTAGTGACTATCAGTTGGTTAGGTAAGTCCCACCCACTCACTATTACTTTTACTTTCTTGAGCAAAATGAAAGGCAGGCTAAACACATTCTCTTTTTCTGTTACTTGGCCAAACTACAATTTCTTCAAGGTGTGGCTGCCTTTCTACTTCTTCCTCCAAATATTTGCATATAGTCTCCTTGTGATCATTCAAATGCTATCTCAATATCAACTCAAATGCTATTTCTCTGGACAGTGAACCTAAATATGTTAATGTAGCCTCTCCATCTTTTACCATTACTCTGTGTCTTCTTATTCCAATTTATGTTTTCAAAGAATTTGTTAGAGATAGCTTTTTCTCCAATTCATCTTAATGGATTCAACTCTGATATTTAAAAAAAAATGATATCAGACACTCAAAAAAGGAAGCAATCTTCTGTGTAGGATTTACATGGAAAATAATAATACTGGTGACTTTTTCTTTATAATGAAAATATTAAAGAATGATTTTGGCTTACATTTTTGCTTTAGAAAAATACATTATTTATGTTGTGGCTTTTGATCAATGCATCAATAAATGAAAGTCACAGTGATAAGGTCAAAACAAAGTGATCAATTAGTCTTATATTCAAATAAATATTCTTTGTTTCTCAAGTAAGAATTAGAAAATATCTCACCAGATTTTAATTAGGTTCTCCTTATTCTAACAATGCATTCTCAGTATAGTACAATAAAATTCATATGTGAGATACTCATTTTTAAGTGCTGCAATTCGCGTTCATGTAACAGCGTTCAACTCATTTATGCACTTAGTATACTCTGTCTTAAGTATACTGTGTTTATCCCCAGCCCATAGCATGGAGTCCTCATAAGGACAAGTGCTTCTCTTTCTTATGGACCACTGTAGCGTTCCCAGTGTGAGCAAAGAACTTAGAAGTGACACCTCAATGTTGTGTGTGTGTGTGTGTGTGTGTGTGTGTGTGTGTTTGATGGAATGAGTTTGTTTATTGTTGGTCTTCATATGTGGAGAACTCAAATGTATTTAACATGGTAGTTGGTATGATTGCGCCTTTGCCTAAGTTCGCTTCATTCTTATGCATGTGAAACAGAAACTTTGTTCATGGTTGTAGAGACTTGAAGCCAACTTGAGCTCAGTGTTAAGAGAAGGTAGAAATATTAAGAAGATTATTAAGATGCTGGACAGATGAGGATACGTGTACTGCGAAATAAACCCTTGTAAAAATGTCTTGCTTAATGTATAGTTCTCTCTCCCTCCTCCCGCCCTCCCCTGTCTCTCTTTCTTCCAGGCTCCATCTATACATCCTCAGACAGGGGTTGGCCCTTGTGAGACTCTGCCCCTTCATAGACTCAGATATGTGTAGATCTTGTGCAGTTAGACCCTTACTGGTAGGAGTTCACAAGAGCAAAGGAAGGATATGTAATTCCTGGGGAACTGCATTTTTAAAAGATTAATATGCATATTTAAATATGTGCATGTGTGTTTACATGGTAGTAGAGGTACTGAGTCACTGCTTCCTAAGAAGTAGCTTTGAATTCCAGCATAATTGGAAATTTTATTAAAATGTAGTTAATTTTTAGAAAGCAACAAGACATATTAGGGGTATGAAATTTGGAAAGCTAAACATAAACAGATAATGTCTACTTAGTAACATTTGCTAATGCAGATTCCCCTGGTGCCAATAAGGTCTAAAGCAGTTAACCTTTGTTATCCCTGACGGAAAGGGATGCCGAGATGCCTGCCTATGTAAGTGTTGGTCCTGTGTTTAAGAAAATAGGGAACAGAGTTGGGTTTTTTGTTGTTGTTGTTGTTTTGGTTTTCTGCCTGTATTTGCTTCTTCTTAACTGTCTTTAACAGAAATGCTTGGGCCCAGGTGGCAGATTTTGGAATGGTAAGTTTTACTATCTTACATGGTGTGGGACAGATAGCTTTAAACAGCAGAAATATATTGTTCATAGTTCTGTACCCTGGAATTCTGATTCAAGAGGCCAATATATTTGGCTCTTGGTTAGAGTTATCTTCTTGGTGTCAAATAACCCATTCAGAGGGAGCGTTCGTTCAGTTCTAACCTGTCTTCCTGAGTGCTAGGGTTAAAGTGTGCACCTCTATGACCAGCTTCTTTTCCTTTTAAGTCACTAATCATACCCTAGGATATCCAACCCTTATAAAATTAGATATTTTAAAAAGTTTACAGTAATGTAAAACAAATCTTACTCCTGTCCCCAATTATTTTCTTATTTTATAAATTAAAATATCTTTTGTAAAATATATGCTATTTTCACAAACATATCATGTGGTAAATTTTCTTCAGATCTACAAAATATTTAAAAATGTAAAAGATTCCAAACACCAAAATATTCTAAAATAACAATTGACGTGAAATTCTTAGCATTTTCTCTTTTGCTTTTGTGATGTGACTTTCAAATATTGCATTTTTATTAACTATTTAGACCAGAAATATATGACTTGTTTTCAGTTAATTATGTGAATTATAATATTAGAAGATTGTACAAATGAGTACTGCACTGAATTAATATCAAGATTGGTATTAATTAAAATAGAGAACATCAATTTCATTATACATTTCTCATAAGCGCTGCCTAACATTTTACTGTTAATGTGTTTTCTGTATTATTTTTGTTATTCTAAAAAGTATATCACATTTTTAAATTCAAATTTTAAGTGACATTCTGTGTTTTATCTGGCAATGTTTCAAAAGGTTATTATGACCCTAAGGAACCTATTTTACATCTATAGGCTTATTCTTTCCCTTATGTACAAAAATGATGGATATGAACTTCCACAGTTGATATGTTCATATTATGAATCAAATGTCAGTATGTATAACCTTGAGCTAAGTGTTGGGGAAAATGAGAGATGGAAGCTACCAAGGTCTTTGAGAATAAATATGCTTTACAATATTGAGTGGAACTAGGAAAGAGCTGTGACTACGGCTACAGGAAAAAAAAAATAGATTGTTTTTTATTAGCTTGTCTGGAGAATTCAGAAGATATCATTGAATCCAAGCTATTGTCCGCGTTGAGTCTGAGTGTTAGAGATATGCTACATGCAATGGGTGACACAGTGTCCAAATTCGCACTGGAAAGTTCTAGTTTAGACCCCCTATCTTGATATTCATGCCATTTTAAGAATTTTTCCTTCTTAGGAACTGACAGTGTCATAAATCTATAGCCTGTTACAAATCAGAGGCAAAGCCCACCTTTCTGAGATCTATCAGGAAAGATATAGGTGACCTGATGATATCACACAGTTTCTTATACTAATCTTTTATTAATTGAGCTAATAAAGTAACTTAATAAAAGTCATTATTTTTAAGAAAAAAACTTAAGCAACAAATAGCTTATAACCTGACTGAAAAATGAAAGGATTTACAAGAAATAATCATGAGAGCAGAGGTTCTGCAGGGCATGAAACGATCCACAGGGGAGAATCTTGAGTCTTTTTCATTTAGTTTTTGGTTCCAGGAATACTTGGTGTCTTTACAACACAAAGACATCCCCTTGCAGAAAAAGAATGTCTCAAATTCTATAAAACACTGATAGAGGTTACCAGTTGTGATTGGAATGATTACTTGTATAAACCTAAATATTAATATTTATTTTTTAATTGTATATAATTAAGGGTTGGAGAGATGGCTCAGTGGTTAAGAGCACTGACTGTCATTGCAGAGGACCTGGGTTTGATTCCCAGCATCCACATGGCAGCTAACAACCATTATAGTTCAATTTCCAGTCCTTCGTAGGCATTGCACAACCCAGATGTACCTACATACATGAAAGCAATACACTTTTACACATAAAATAAAACTAATCAAATATTTTTAAATTATAAATAATTAAATTACAGTATCTAGTGATTTCTATGATACAACAGATCTTAGGTATATAGGACCCACATCATCTTTCTTTGACATATAAAAGGAGGGAAATCAAATGTCTTATACAGAGAAGCACTATGTTATTAACTATTCAAAGTGGTCTACATATATTGACTCATTTAATCCTCACAAACAATCTGGAGATAAATGACATATTTACTTTCATTTAAAAACATAGTGATTTGTTGGGAATATAGGTCAGTGGTTTAGCACTTTTCTAGCAAAATAAAGACTATAGGTTTAATCCCAGGAACTATAATATATATATTATATATTTATATATAATTATATATTATGTCATATATAATTATATATTATATATATAATTTAGTTTTATATAAAATAAAACTAAAATTATAAGGTTGAGGCTGAAGTGGCTCTCAGTACCCTGACTACCATACATCTATCTATGGAAGTGACTGCTTGTATGCCTTATATCAGCGAATTAAGAAGTATTTATCAACTTGTTTCATTTATTGTAATGTTATGAGGGTTCATCTACATGTAGCCTATGTCAGAATTCCATTCATTTTAAGAATGAAAATATTAAATTATTTGCAGACATCAAAATTGTCTATCCATTTTCTATTCCTCTAAATTTGGATAACTTCCTTCCAGCTCACAAAAAGGAAACAAACTGATGTCATTAAGTAAGTTGTAATAATATTCATTAAGAAAAATATTTTCCACCTAAACCATTTTTGAGTGAATCAATCAGTAGTATTAAATAAATTCACATTATTGGACAGCCAATTTCCAGAACTCTACATTTTGCAAAACTGAGAATCTAGACCCATTATACAGCAGCAACAAAAAATATCTGTCTCTTCTCCTGCCCCTGACAACCACCTTTGTCCTCTTGACTCCCAGGAGCTGTGATAACCTGCGCAGATTTGAGTCCATTCATGTTTTGTTACAGAGGGAAAGGACGTCAAAAGGGCCTGCCCCTCCCTGATGATTGATAGGCAGTTAATGTTTCCAGGGAGGAATAGAAGGAGGAAAGCAAAGAGAGAAGGAGAGAATGAGAGAACGAGACAGAGACAGAGCACTTTTTCTTCACTGCCAGAGCTGCCATATGCTGCTCATGCTCCTGTAAGTATCTCCTCATCCATTATCCTATAAGTAACCCTAATTAAACTCTTTGTTCATCAAACTACACTTGAAAAGAATTACTTTTGATCTGTACATCAGAATTGGAAAAAAAAAAGCCCCATTTCCCATTTGTGTAGAATTTCATGATAGCAGCTCATGCAGACGAAGAGAGTGCTGCTATGAGAAGACTGACTGCCATTCTATTCTCTGCCTCTATGAATTTGACTAACCAAGATGCCTCATACAAATGAAATCATACAGTTTATTCTTAAAGCTCATCCACTTTTTGAGATGAGAAACTGTTCCATTGTGTGCATAGAACATATTTGTTTATACAGTCTTTTATGTGTTTACAGGTTTGTTTCAACAACTACTAATTTTTTTAAAATTAACTTGAGTTTTCTAAATCCCTCCCAGTTCTCTGGAAATCTAAAGAATCTTCAGAAATCTCTCGTATGTTGAGAATTGGCAGTGTCAACCCCGCCCCCCCAAACCGGCACCAGTCATAGTGGGCGGAGGGACAGTAGGCCTAGCACTCTTCGCTGTCTGAGACTGTTTTCTGAGGCTCATTTCCCAAACACATTCCCCAGCACCAGCTGTCTTCAAACAGCGTGAGCCACCAGGCTTAACAAGGAAGTTAGCATCACTCCATTCCCGGTCTGTGACCTGGACCTCAGTGCAGAGATTTATCATGGTTTTGCTTCATTAGCATTCACTGGTGCCACACTGAAGTACAAGGCAGGTTCTGGCTAGAACTTCATGGTGATACTGGATGTGTTCATCAAGGACGATGTAGAGATTGATGTTTCCCAAAGCAGCTGGCCATCACAGCACTGTGTTCAACATTTTTGAAGGGCCAGAGTGCTGTGTAACTCCCAGCCCAACTGACAGACCATTTTCTCATGAATTAGCTTCTATGACAAGTTTTCCCTCCGACGTCTCTCTCTCTCCCCTTTTTTCTTCCTGCCCTCCTCCGACCATCGGTCCTGTTGTCTTATCTCCGCGGTTTAGGCTCCTGTGCTCTTTCAAACCCTCTTGTGATAATCAGACTCTGGATTTCTCTGTCTCTGTCTCTGCAATATTAAACTGCAGTTTGCTCTGTCAGGTACCTTCCTTTGTGGGAAGCTGTACTGATGCAGAACTACCAAGAAGTGAGGAAGTACTGATTGCCTCTGCCCTGCTGTCTTGGCTCCTCGTAGAAAACCTCTCTACTTTCCTTATGATTGACACAGTCTCTCTTGTGCTGCTAAAAACTGTAATCTTTTCCTTTCCCTTAATTCTGGTGCTGTGATGATTCAGACTGCTGTTGACTTGGTTGACATCAGGTACTTGGTTGCTCGGTAGTATCGCTCCTTCTGCTGTTCCACGTCTTCCTCACATCTCTGAAAGCGCATTGACACCACTCCCCTCTCAGCAAGTGTTGTCTGTACAGTCTGTACTCTGACCACTGTGTGAGAGGAACCAAAAGAAACAGCCAGACCGATCTTCACGATGTACCTAAATCCCATTCTGTCTCTTTTATATGGTTAATGTTTAGAAATTGCTTATTTCTTTTCACTTCTCAGTTTTTTGCTTCCAGGGCAGGGTGGGGTGGGGAGACATATTGGAATATCATTAAATATACTCCAATGTGCCACTTTGTTATGAGATGAAAGTCAGTCATGTCATGTCCACTGTAGGTAAAACAATTAAGCAATACATATATATAAAACATTTTACCAACACTGATTTTTTTATGGAGATTTGTACATTTCATACAGTAGTTCTTATTTAGACTCCCCTCCCACATTCCTGCCCGCCCACAACCCCCTACCGGACCACATGTATTCTGCCATCCATATTAAGTCCTATCCAGTCAAACATTTGTACACAGATGTCCTTTAGTGCAAATTCATCTACTGGAGTCTAGTCAACCTATCTAGAGATCATAACTAAGGTATACTATCCCTCACCCAGGAGTAATCAGTCTCCAATAGTCTCAGTCTAGGGATCCTTCCCCCCCATTTCTTTTACTCCACTCTGGGCCTTTGTCTGATTGAGTTGGCATGGGTCCTGTGTTCTTTGCCACCACTCTCATAAGTTCACATGTACAAGCTTCCAGTGGCCTGAAAGCTTCAAGAACCAGCCCTGGCTCTTACAATCTTTCTGCCCTCTCTTCTGCAATGGTCCCTGAGGTGGGTGAGTTACATTATGCATTCTATCCAGAGATACATACTCCGAGACTCTTAGTTTTTAAAACTTGACCACTTGTGGCCTTCTGTGTGCATCGCACTCTTTTGCGTAATGAAGCTTCAATAGTGAGAGTTGAGGGATACATTAGTTTTCTCTCTACCCCTTAAGCCAATATGGTCCATGTGCCTTAGGTGTAGACGTTCAACTGTAGATGTGTCACCTAGGAAATGGGCATCTCTCAGATGCATATTCTATATGTCTGGTCAGTTGTGGAATTCTGCATTAGCCTCCATCTGTTGCAAAAAGAAGCTTCTGTGATGAGTGGTGTAAAATATACTTGTCTGTAATTATAAGGATTGATATTTAGCATGTAGTAAGAAATTTCATTTGCCCAGAGGTGTGACAGAGATAGGGTTTTCTCTAGGATCTACATCCCTCCAACCATGTGTTTAGCTGACTTTGCAGGACCACACATGAGTCCCCCCTTGGAGAGGGCTTTAGTTCCATTTAGATAGCTGTTTGTTACTCCTGATAACAGCACCAATACCACACCAAGACAGGTAGTGTTCTATGCCGGTTGTTATGGTTATTAGGCTTTAGGCCTGGGTTGAACCTTTGATTTTCTTTCTTAGCAGTTTGCATATTGTCATCTAGAATTATGAGAGTTAAACTCTAGGTAGAAGGCTTCCAGTTCAGCTCCTGTTCCACTGCTCTAGGTCCTGTACCGAAGTACATCCTGTCTTCAGCAGTAGGCGCTTATGTTCTAGTTCTAGGAGATTACCAAGAGCTTTGTCAATATCCTGTGTTATTTTGGGAGTCTCGTGGATCAGTCTCACCAGTCACTCAAAGGAAGGTCTCTTCTGCCTGCCACTGTATTCGTTGCCAAAAAGCCCCCAGATATGCATGTGCACTGATGTTCAGACCCTGTAGATGCATTTCTGAGAGGGTTCCGGGGCTGCCACATTCCCTCTGCGTTTCCTGGCCCCCAAGATTCATTTTTCTCCAGTCCTTTTCTTCCCGTCTGACCTCCCTCCTCTCTCCCCAGTCCCAGTGCCTCATTATTCAGACCCTCTCCCCAATAACTTTGATATTTATTAACATATTAAAGGTACTAGGAATATATGGATATGCATATAGGTATTTGTATATCATCAGTTTTACTCAAATTATGTTTTTTGTCAGATCTAACTGCATAAGCTTCATAAATTTGGTTTTAAAAATAGAAATTTCTGGCCTGCAATTTTCCAAAACTCTAGTATCAGTCTGGGATGGAATTCATACTGCTGGGTATTAGTGCCCTTATGTCACTCTTGAGTAAACTCCCCACTAATCTAGAGGATAACTTATTTGCTCTTGAATAGCATGCTATGTGCTAGGCACTATTCTCAGTGTCCAGAGATTCAACACAGACGATATAGATAAGCTATAGTTAAAATGTGTCACTTTGGCACTTGAGAAAATACCAGAAGAATGAATGTCACTCTGACCTTCTGCCCCCTTTTACTCTGATGTGGGTCATAGAACCTAGGAAGAATTTTCTGGCCTTTCCGTAGTATTCATAAAATTTTTATTCAAAGGAGGCCTTTTTTGCCCAGAGGAAAGATTGGTCTTTTCTCTGAAGACACTGAGGCATAAAGAAAAGTTTGAACAAATAATCCTAGCAGATGTATTCTTTCACAACTATAATCTTTATCATTAAACAGCATACAAATATACACGGCCAATTTTTTTCTCTAGTCTCTTTGTTTACTCATGAAAGTACCTGTATCATACAAAACTTGTTAAATAAATATTTTTCTATTCTCTTTTTATTTATTTTTTTGAGACAAGGTCACACACTGTAGCCAAAACTGACCTTAGGCTCATCACAATCTCCGCATCCTCTATTGTCAAGTGCTAGGATTATCAGCATCAGCCAGCTGTCCAGCTGTTTTCTCTTTCAATCTATCATCCTACAGGGGCCTTAGCCATGAACCTGCTATCAGAAGACTAGGTAATTCCTTTCCTTACAAGGATGTGCAAATGACAGACATTTCAGCACACGTAGGTAGACTAATTCCAGAGTGCTTTCAACCTATGTCACATTCTCTGCCCTCATAGCAAATGCCTGAATCAACATATATTTGCAGTGGGGTTAGTCTGCAAATGTAGTGTCTTGCTTGTCTCTTCTAATATTTTTATTAATTTATATTTTTGAGGCAGGGTTTCCCTGTGACCCTAGTGGGCCTGGAACTTGTTATGTATACCAGGTTGGCCTCCATTTCACTAAGAGGCATTAGGAGGAGAGATGAGAGAGAGGGAGAAAGAGAGAGAGAGAGAGGCAGAGAGGCAGAGACTACCCAAACACACATGGATGCTGCAGTGCTACTTCTCCATCAGGTTCCAGAGTGCTAGAATCAAAGGTATTTTTAAATTAAACAACTCGCAAGATTCTGTTAAGTAGATCTCAAGCACTTGATGAATACATGTCAATGACCGATCACCTGGAGCCTTGAATCCATGAATGTTTCCCACTGCTGACTCTGAAGAGGGTTAAGAGTAAAGAGGAATTTCCAAGAGGCTGAGTCAGGCAAGAGCGTTAAGCTCACAAACATGAAAGGAAGTGTGGAGATTGTGAACACTGGGACCTCGGAGGGATGCATAATTTGTAGTTGTGGATAGCCTGCCCTCCATTCTAGTCCTTCCGCAAAGAGAAACACAACCACCTCATCTCCAGCCAAATCAGGATAGGGAACCATGGTCATTCTCCAGAGAAAATTAGATTATTTTCAGTATAAAAACATTTTCCAGTTAAAATTCTCTTGGGGTTTGTGAACTAAAGATAAAAATTAAACAAAGAAACAAACAAGAAAATAAATAAAAGACATCAAAGGAATAAAATAGTCACAACCAAATCTGAGCAATGATCTATAAATTATGATATAGCTATAAGCAAGGTCAACTTGCAAGGAGGAGCCCTGTCATTCAGTCAAATTCCTGGAAAACCATAGTTGCCTGGAGGAATAATGCTCAAATTAGATATCACTTTTTTTTCAATGTGTTCTTACTATTAGAGTAAGAAGTTACTGAGTTTCAAGGCAGAGGGCCTGAATAGAGAGTTCATAACATTTCTTGAATATTCATAAATATGTAACTTTCAAACAAGAATCCATAGTTATTGCATTGTAAAGTTGCCTTTTTGCTATGAATAACCCTGAAGTAGCTTAGAAAAAGCCAGAATTAATAAGAGCAGTATCGTCTATATCCAGACTGCAGAATGAAGCTGTTCTGGTGGATAACAAATTCTAGAATCAGATAGCCTTAGTCATTATCGTCTCTATTTCCTTAAAATCATCACAGGAGAAGGATTTTTATTTCAGTTTCCTCATCTACAAAACCAAGATAATAATAATGCCAATTTCATGGAGTTATGGTATAGATTAAGTGATTTAACACATCATATGTGAACCCCTTAACCAGTGTTAAGAGTAGTATGTGTTATCATCTTATTGTTATCCATCATACATATCTTAACATAGCAGATATATATATATATATATATATATATATATATATATATGCCACATATGCAGTAGGAACTCAGATGAGTGAGCAGTCACTGTCAGCCTGAGCAATGGCCCTCTCTACTCTTTAAGTATCTATAAAATGGAGATAGATAGGCTGGCCTTTTGGGGAGATCATACCTGTTATGAAAACCAAATGAGATGAGGTTAGGGAAGAGTTTTATGAATTTATGAAGCATAACAACTATGCAATTTAACGGTACTGTTATCATTTTAAAGGAAGTCTAAAGTAAATGACAAACCTTGAAGGAATAAGTAGAAAAGAAGTTTTCTCCTGCAGGTTGGAGTGTGGTAGCAGAGTGCACAGTATTAGGAGGAGAGAGAGAGACACAGAGACACAGAGAGAGGCAGACAGAGACACAGAAAGAGGCAGATAGAGCGACAGAGAGATTACCCAAGCACACCTGGGTGCTAGTTCTCCACCTCCTCTTAGTGCTACAGGGTGTCTCTGAGTTCTTCCTTTCATGATACAACTCAATGTCAAAGAAAATCAAATTCTTAATTAATTCTGTCAAATTGTACCATATTGGAAGGTCATTGAACCTTTGAGGTAGAGTCTACTAGAAGTTAAATCATTGGAGATGTAACGTTGAAGAGGTACTGGGGCCCTGGCAGGTTTCTGTTTCTCTCTCTCTCTCTCTCTCTCTCTCCCTCCCTCCCTCCCTCCCTCCCTCTGATTCTTAGTAGTGATGAGGGGAGTCATGATGTGCTGCTTTTCAATAGATCCAACAGGTGATAACAACAAAGAACTATAGATTGAAACTAATTGTTTTCCATCAGCAGATTTATGATCCAGTGAAATTTTAAAGGAATATTTTTGGAATCATTGATTGAAATGTGTTCCAAATCTATAGATGAACCAAGGTATTTGTTGAAGCATAGGAAATCAGGCTTAACAGCACCCGAGTAGAGATTGTTCCTCAAAGGAACTTTGATAACTGTTGGTATTAATTTATCCACCCGTCTACATAGTCATGATCAAGATTCTACTGTGGTAATTTACATAAGAGATTTCCTCCATGGGCTCAGGAATTTGAATATATTCTTTAGTTTGTGGCACTGTTTGGGAAGGTTACGGAACCTTTAGGAGGTGAAGCTTTGCTCCAGAAAGTGTATCATGTGGGTGGGTTTTGAGGGTTTATAGCCTTTCCTCGACCTACAGTTCACACACTCTGCTTCCTGCATGTGGATGGAGATGTGGTCTTGGCTTCCTGCTCTGGCCACCTGCTGCCATGCCTACCCTGCCATTGTGGACTCAAATTCTCCAGAACTCGATCTCAAATATAATTTCTTCCTTAATGTGTTTCTGGCATGGTATTTTATCACAGCCACAGAAAAGTAACTAATGTATCTACTATATTTAGCAAAACCCTAGGTCAAGACAGGAGGACAAATGGGGC
The DNA here is from genome assembly GCA_035773235.1 of Eospalax fontanierii. NCBI lineage: Eukaryota > Metazoa > Chordata > Mammalia > Rodentia > Spalacidae > Eospalax > Eospalax fontanierii. The sequence continues at coordinate 72,455,060 of CM069533.1, forward strand.
TTGCTGCTTTTTGTTGCTCTGTTCCTCACATGATTTCTACATTGTACTATTTGGGGAAGAACTGAAGAAAATGCTGTATTAAGAAACAAGACAAACAAACAAAAAACAGGGGCAGGTGAGATGACTAGGTTAGTGGGGATGCTCACTACCAAGCCCAAGAACCTGAATTGCTTCCTTCCCCAGAACCCACATGGGGGAAGGAAACATCTTTCTGACCTCCATAACACATACCATAGCATGTGCATGCACACACATACACACACAATTAACTAACTAACTTTAATTGTAAGACATTAAACGTTGCTGCACAAAAAGTCAAGTTTTCCAAATGTATAAGTTATTTAGCAAGTAAATAATTGATCCCTTAGCTAGTAAAATGGGTATCTCAGACTATTTTTAGAAAGGGTTGGTAAGCAAGCTGTAGATCTGAAAAACTAGTTAGTTCCAAATTATAAATTTATTTTTAGAATCAGTGATTCAAGTTTCCTAATCTTTTGCCAGAGTTATGAAAGTGCTTCAGATCTCTTTAAAGTTAACTGAATGGAAACATTCTGGCCAAAACATCTTCTACATTCTATAGCAGTTGGAAATCCAAAATATATTTTTTGGGAACAAAATTACCCCATGTTGCACAGAGTCATATGCAACAGTCAATGCTGGTGAGAGGCATTTCTTAGGTTTGGGGGCCCAGTGTACATGCAGCAGCTCAGAACTCCTTGCCTGCACTAGAAAGACACACACACAACTCTGCGTGCCTCCGGCTGGATGAAAACATCTTCCTTCTGAACCTCCAGCTGACTGTGGAGATTACTTGCTCCCCAGGATTTCTGCCTTTGCTTCACTTTGGAACTCTGATGAAGTCTATCATGTTTGCTCAAAAATGCAATAAATAAGATTGAGGAAATATTTTATTTTCAGACACTTCGTTGGTTTTAACAGCGTATTTATTCAGGGAAGTAAACCATCATGCTACTTGAAATGGAAGCCCACCAATTGTGTCAGAGCCCAATCACAGAATACCTGCTTCTATATAATTTTACTATTCAGTGGCTGATAACTGTCTCTATTGGAAGTCAAGGATATGCACTTGGTCTTACTATGTTCTAGTATTTTCTGAATCATTGTTTCTTCACCTTGTTTTTCTTCAACCCAAGAGTAATGTTTTGAAGTCTAGACTCTATCTATTTTCTAACCTTTTGCAAATGTTGATCACATGTATTATCCCAGAACACAGGTGACCAATTGAATATCACCTGGGCTGGGAGGTTATCTTGCGTTTGTTCCATTTAGTTTCCTTTTCATTTCTTTAAGAACTGGTGCTATGTGTGTGAGTGTTTTGCCTGCATGTATATAAGTGCACCACATGGATGCCATGCCCTTGGAGGGCAGACGAGGGAGTCATAGCCCCTGACTTGAATGATAGTCTGTTGTTAACCTGAGCCATTTTGATACTGGAAACCAAACCTGGGTTCTCTGGAAGAGCAACCAGTACTCTCAAGCACTGAGCCATTTCTCCAGTCCCACATTCATTTACAAATAATTCAGTGTACTTAATAACATTATACTTTTATACATTTTCATTTCTTTAAGTAAATATATGCATATCTTATCAAAATTTATTTTCTCTTTTTTTACGTGTTGTAACAGAATAATTACTACATTAAAGCTTGATTTATAGCAACTCTCAAGGGAATTGCATTTTAAACTTTTCTAATGGATAAGCAAAAGAATATTAGAGGTTCAAGTTAAAGCATCTATGGATATCTCCACCTAACCCACTAGTCAGATAGGCATGGAATAGCTGTGTGAACCACCAAAAACACACTGCAGACCCTTATGCATCTCACCCAGCACAGTCCTATCTTGTCATATACAAGGACAGCCAGTGCTGACATGTGCTAATAGAAAAACCAAAATCACGTTTTCTCTTCTGTTTCCCATGACATTAATGGTCACTGAATGACAATTTTCCATGTCTCCAATATTTATCATACCAAGACTTAGAACTTGTCTTTCTCGGTGCCACTTCTTCAAATCACGGTTTTTGTTCTAATGGGCAGACACCTTTGCCAGTTTTGACGAGAAAAAAACTGATTTCTTATAAATGAGATTCCAACTGCTGGAGAAATTGGTATTAGGAAGAGGTGGTTTCTGAGGACCTCCACATCAAAGCTGTTAGCTGACTTCCAGGATTATCTGTGCATTTTACGGTTATTCAGCAAATCACTTCTCACAATAAATAGATCCCCTGTGCCGCTTTCAAAGGCCGTGGCATTCATTTCACTCCATTTCACAGAACAGGAGCAGCTTGTCGCATAGATGAAAAAGAAGTTAGCTGTGCTATCAGCTGCTTTTCACCCTCCATTTGTAGGCTGATTGCAAATTTCATAGTAATGATCTCCTTTGACTTTTCTTCCCTCCTACTTGTAAAATCTATTGGGCAACAACTTTTCCTCTCCTTTCAGGTAGATCTGTTGGGGTCGTGGTTTACTGTATATCACATAACATAAATATGCTGTACTTGAATTTTATTAGAAACAAGACTTCAACAACTTTTTTACCTGTATTTTTTTCCTTCCCTTCAAGTAGTATACCACAAAATGACTTCTGACTCCCTAATATACATATATATGCATATGTATATGTATATATATATGTGTGTGTGTGTGTGTGTGTGTGTGTGTGGCCTGCTACCTCTAGAGCTTTCTGACATCCTAAAGTAGTTATCAGAGTAGCACAAACCAAAACCTTCATATTTTCTGTAAATTTCCATAGGCTTTGTTTCTAGAACTAAGGGAATATGGAATATGTTCATGTATGTTCACATGTGTGTGAATGTGTGTGTGCCTATGTAGCTCTCTTTGTAACCCCATTTTGAATAGAAGGTCAAGACCAATATTCTAAGAAGACCTTTGACAAGTTTCTCTAATAGGATGAATTGATAATTCAGTTCTGACAAGAAAATTTACATACAGAACTTTTAATGTTGCTATCTTGTCATGCTGGATGACTCATGGTAATGCAGATACTGGTCGTAACCTAACAACTCCTGGACATGGCTCATTCATCTGCTAACCTGCTGTGGCTGGTAATAGCTTAGCAACACCAGCTGGTCCTCAAGACTAATCCATGAAAAAAATAATAATTTCATGATCCCTTCACTTAAAAACTGTCTGAATAGCTTTGAACAAAATTTCCTAAGACTAATCAGCTACTCTGTGAATATAATTATCCTTGCTAACTTAGGTGCTATATGTTGAATTAAATACGGGGATAATTGACTTAAGATTGCTTCTGAGATGGGTTTCCTTTGATGGCTATATACCCTCTTCCTTGTAACATATGCAGAATACTAAATGAATATAATAGACAAAAAGAGTTCAGCTTCCTTCAAACAAGAAATGTAGGCCTGTCGCCTATACCTTATTCATAAGTTGACATTTATATCTACTCTACACCACCACCAACAAAACGAAATTTGATTTTAGGTACAATGGAGCTTTTCTAGTCACTCAATTTTATATTAGACAGATGGAGAAATTCGCTGAAACTACAGATTTATATTGGCTTTCACAGATACTTTGAGTCACCTCCAAATTATAGACTGTACTTAAACAATAAAATCATCTATGTTAATAAAATTTGTACTTTTAAAATATAGCTGTATGTTTCAACATGACTTTAATTGTATTTTTTTTTTTACCAGCAGTCACAATGCACCACTTTTCTTTGCATCTGTTCCTTAAGATTATTTTTCTGGAAAGCATAGGTTATTTCCAAGGAACAGTGGACTCACCATCATGAGTGTGTTTACTTAATACCTAATGTTTAATATTCAACAACAGAAAAAGATTTGTTGAGTTCAAACAATACCAATAAATTTTCAAACATATTTATCTATACTTAAGATGACCATCTTCATTGAAATGTGAAGCAAAATATAAGTAAAAATTCCAGCTCTCTCAGGGCAAAACATCATCCAAAGCTTTCAATCAGATGTGTAATTTTGTTTCTTTCCCACCACAGCAGAGAGTGCCACTTAAACAAGAAGGAACACTGCTTAGAGTGGTTCTTTCCAGCCTTTTTCCAAAAGCTCAAAGAAAGCTTCAGATGCAGATTCTCTTCTGATTGACCAAAACCAATTTAGCTTGGACAGGGCTTACTGTGTCTGAGGATCTATTTTCATCCCTGTCAGGAAGTTCCCACGCGCTTCTGCCTGTGACACGTACTCTCTTCTGTTAACTTAGCCTTTTCTGAAATACAGACTTCACTGACCTAGGACACCAGGAAATGTCCGTATAGCCTGGGAAATTACCACTTCCATGTGGCCCCAGCATTTCCAGCAAAGAGGTTTTATTTATTTGCTTTTCATGGTTTTCTGTAGTCCCCATTGCCAGAGAGCAGTGGTTTGGAGGTGCATTTAGAAGTTCAGGATGATTACAGAACATAATGACAGGATGCCCTCAAGCGGCAACATTTACTCTACCCAGGAAGCACTAAGTGTGTTACAGTGTACATGCACAATTCATCCCGCCGCCTCTTTAGCAGAGCCTCCTGACAGCTCACAGAGCCAAGAGAGAGGCATGCAGGGATATGAAAGGTACTTGAATGGAGATAAAAAGGACTGAACTAGAATGATTATGATTTTCTCTCAAATTCCCATTTATTAAAATATTGGAACTCTTACAAATTATCTATCATTGCATATTAACAACAACTGATTGGTTGTGGAAATTCTATATATTTATTTACGAGATTATTATTTTTAAAATTAGCGTACTTATGAGACTGATGAGCTGCCCTCTCAGCTAAGAAGGATTAAGATGTTTTGTGTGAAATGCAGGAAAATTCAATAAAGAACATACATTTAAAAACTAAATTAGCATGCTTCACAGATACCTAGATCATTCAGTGAGCCATTACTTCAGGATCATCTTCAGGATCACACATGAGTTGTATTAATAATTGATGTGACTCTCACATTGAATGTTTTTTAATATAAAACAGAGAAACAAGAAAGGGTCATCTAATCCCATTGCACTTCCTGTGTACCTTCTCATCAGGGATAGCCTAGAGCAGGAAGACTAGTTCAGAACACAGATGAAAAGTACAGAGATCTAAACAGGGACCAACATTAATGTGATTAAATGTCACAATTCCAAGGGGATGAGAGTGGAACCTTAAAAACCGATGTTATTTTTCTAGGGCCCAAGTCTGTGCCTCATTCTTTCTTTCATTCTGATAAGTATGTATATTCTGGATAATATAATTAATACCTCAAGGCTACATTCCCAGTCACCCATCAGGCAGGCTTTTCATCTCCCTTTGAATCTGTTGGTTTTCTCGAAGCCTATTCAGGCCATCACCACCTTCCTTGAAGTTTAGGCAATTTTTGCCTAGCAAGTCTTTTCAGCCTTGATCTCTCCTTCCAACTATAATGCTATCAGTCATGGAGCTATGATTACAAATCTGCTGATAACACCAGTCTTTAAAACGTTAACTAAAACACAAGCAAACCCAAGAATTCATTTGGTTTAAAGAAAGGCATCTATTATCCAGCTATAAACCTTAGAAGCTACAATAATAACTGGCCTGAACAGGACATCACACTGGTGCACAATGGTACAAAATGTTATGGGAGCAACCAACTACTTTCTCATTGAATTTCAGGTCCACTTCCCAAGATAGATTTCAGACCTGGGACTGTTATCAAGGACAAGAACCTGTGGTTAGACAGGTTAGGCTATAAGAAAGAACCTACTACTATTATTCTGCTAAATGAACAAAGTATTAAACTGACTCTTAATGATTTATTGTTATGCCCACCCCTCAGCTCTCAATAGAGAAGCTTCTTCTTGCAACAGCCTGTAATAAGCACAAAGACTCCAAAGTGGTCAGTGTGTAGAGAATAAGAAAGTGCAGCATGCTCACCCCTCATTGGACACCTATACTGCATCCTGTCCCCCTAAGGCTCGGGGATTGTTGTAGAAGGAGTGGAAAGATTATGAGTCAGAGGTGGTAGATGATCACAAGGAAATGGCGTAGACTTGAGAAAACAAGGCAGTTGTACATATGAACCCACAGTGCTGGTGACAGCATATACTAGACCTGCACAAGCCCATACCAGAACAAAGCCCATCGGATGGAGGAGGTGGGAAATAAGGCCCAACCCTAGCTGAGAGACTATTGGCAAATGACAGCTGCTGGGACAGGGAGACTTGTTTTTCCTTAATGTGTGATGCAAGTAACAGGATCCAGGGGAAGGTCCCATACCCAAAAGCATTTGGAAAACACAAATTAGACTCCTCTTAATCGGCCTCTTAAACATTAATAGATGATATGAAGTTTGGGAATGAGTGACATGTAGTAGAGGAAGGTAGATGTGGGAAAGGGGTCTGAATATGACCAAAATACATTGCATAAAATTCTCAGAGAACCAATACAAATTAGTGGATGCCTCAACCTTACTGTACAATGAGTGACAGAATGCATAAGTAAAAAGCATTGATTATTTTTCTTTTGTTTTTTTTTTAAACAGAGTCTTCCTGTAGGCCCAGGTGGGCCTGGGGCTTGCTATGTAGACCAGTCTGGCCTCCATCTCACCGAGTTCTACCTGCCTCTGCCTCCCTAGTGCTGGGAGCAAAGGCAAGCTCCACCAGCCAGGTTAAATATTCTTAAATGTGCTAATGTTTGAATGTTGCATTAAGGAAATAATTTCATGGTTATCAGAAAAAATCAATATAAAGTACCTTAAGATGGGATTGAGGAAAAGCACGGTGGCCACTTACAGTCCCAATGTTGAGAAGGAACAGACAAGTGATCTAGAGAGAAGCTAAATAGCAAGATGGGCCCAAATAGTAAGCACTGGGACCAGTGAGAGATCTTGCCTCAATACAGGAGCTGGAGAGCAACCAAAGAAGACACCTGCCATCAACTTGTGCCTCCACAAACACACACAAAGGTGTCCTGACAACACATGTGCACACACACACCTGTGAACGTGCAAACACATGTGCACACACATACTCATAAATATGCAAAAGGTAAAGAAAAAGACCTCAAGATGACCCAAATATTTGAATTATGAGATGGAACTTTAGTAAGCATAACATATTCAAGCTTTAAGGAAAACATAACATCAGCACCAAATAAATTTCCCTCTTCTCCTCATTTGCAATGTAAATTCATCTCTACTTAATTTATTAGTGATTGAATTAATAAATAGTAAACAGCTACATTTTAACAGTATACTGCATAAATATAGTATTAGCAAAAACGGGGGATTTAATTGACTGTAAAGTCAATATAATTCCAAATAATAAATATTTTTATTTCTTTATTCAAGAATTAGAGAATGAATTTTGAAGCTGCTAACTAAATATGGCACGTGGCAAATATGGTTTAGTGTTGATTCTTTTGTTAAATGAGCATACATGGACACATTTAGCTTAGAAAAGATTTAACAAAATTTTGTGACATTTTTGACAGTACAGCTTCAATGTGTACAGGACATATAGCACATGGTAGAGGTCCAGATTATATATTCAGGGAGTATCAGATTACTAAAGCCTTGGACATTTGCCCTTAAATAACACATCATATATGTGGATAGCAGCTGCCAGAAATATTGTGATGAGAGAATATTTGAGACTCTTAAGTGATTGGTTAAGTGGATTAATTAGTAAGATTTCGCAGCATGTTGGAAATAGAGCTCCAACAGGTCTGTGTTTTTGCTTTCTCCATTGCAAGTTCAAGTCTATGCACAAAAGAAATAGTATGCTTTCTTTTTGTAAATAGTTTCCAAATGTGGGCCAACGACTCACAAGGAACCAGCTTATTATAGTATATTTATCTGATAGTATTAGAGGGACTAATTCAGAGATTCTCATTTACTGGTATCATTGTATGCCATGTATTGTATTAGACATATTGTTGACTTTTACACTTACTGACATCTTTTTGAGTTATATGGTTGAACAATGACATGCATAATGAAAATGAGATTCAGAAATATCAAACATTCTCTTCATTCTTACCATTAATGTGGATATGTCACAATACATATCAAAATACAGTATCTTCCATTTTATGCAGAGGACGTGACTATTCATTTCACATGTCAAATTCAACAGGGACATGGTGTCCAAGCTGCAGGAAAGGACTGCTCTGTGAAACTGTTTTGTATATTTATATTTAAACCAAAGCATGTAGAGTTAGATTGTCTTCCCACCAGTGAATATTAATACCAAAGATGGTGCTTATGGAGGGCTTCCTCCAATTGGCTAAAGGCACAAAAAGCAATAAAAGACTCAGGTATTAGCTTTACCTTGGTCTAAAGCACGTGCCATTCATCATTTACTAGCATGCTACCTTTACACTCAAGCTGTGACACTTCCCTCGGTCTCCAGCCTTCTGGCCTCACCAGCAGAATTTGGACTTGTCAAGCATCAAGAGCACATGTATCAATTACTTAAAATAAATCTCTTTATATATACACATCTTGTCAGTTTATTTCTCTAGAGAAACTTGTATTTCTTGTATTTTCCTGGTTATTGTACAACCAAATGACTCTTTCTTTGCATTCATTACATACCCTGTATGTATGTAGAAATGCATCATTACACTTTCTCCTGTAGAGAACAGGAAGAAAAACTAAGAAATGCACATGTGATTTGAGCCTCTGTTGCTGTGTAATAATCTAGAGTTTATTTAAAAGAAGAGGAATGATTATGTTACAAATAATTGTCTCTCAGGTTCTGTCAGTCATGATAGTCTTATCTGGAGAATGTGTTTTGGGTTCTCTCAGATAATTACAGCAAGTATGTAGTTAGATCTGGAATATTAAATTAATGGGACATCTTGTCTACCTAAGGATATGGATGTGCTTGAGTGTATGTATGTGTGAACACACACATGGATAGTCTTAAAGTGATTCTTTGCAATTTCTTCATTTGAACTACTTTTTAGCCTCTTGCATATTCAGAGCCCCTGACCTGTCATGGTATTTATATGGCATCAAAGAATTTCAAGTATGTGTTTCCCAGATCACAAATATAAAACTGCATCATATTTTATGACACAGCTTCTCAAGTCAAACAATGGCATTTTGTGTTGAACTTTGTGTTGTGACTGAAATAGTCATAGTGAAAAACATAGTTTTGTGGAAAAAAAAAAGATATAGCTCTTTACGTCTCAATGAAAGGAAGATCAGAAAATTTCGCAGATACATTCAAAAACAGGCATTATCAGGGGAAGAACATGGGAAATGAGGGATACTTTAACTGGGGGTGTGTCTCCACACAGGAAGACAGAACATAGATAATGCTTTATATAGCATGAAATATATATATATATATATACACATATATATATATGAGTAAATGTATATAGTTGAAGGCTATATAACAAAAAATACAGTGCCAAGCAGAGAAACAGCCCTTCAAGTTGTTGGTCAGGGTAGTCCAAGAGACTCCTAAAATAACACAGGCTACTGCCCCAGCCTTTGATTGCCTCCCAGAACTTGAGGGTAAGGTCATATTGCTGAAGGCAGGCCATACGTAAGACACAGAACTTGGAGCAATCAAGTTGGAACTGATCTGAAAGCCTCCTCCCTGAAGACTTGCTCCCATAGTATCAGAGGATACAATGCAAACTGCCAAGGGAGAAAACCAATCCCATTCAGCTGTACAGTCTATAAACCATAGAAATGACCAGCCCAGCAAATAATCTTTACTAGGGTAGTAGTGTCACATTTATCTTATGGGTAATCAATAGCTGTCTAATTGAACTTAAGGACCATTCAGTGGGAAGGAACTCATGTGTGATACTATAAACAGTCAGATACACATGGCTGGAGAGGTCATAGATCATAGAGAAAAACCTACTTTTGCCACACTTGTAGAACAATTAATTTCTTAATGTATTCAAATCCTATCCTTACATTTACAGACCTATGTACTTCTCACAACGTATCAAATAAGCTTCTTTTTACAACAAACGGAGACTATTACAAAGTTCCCCAACTGGTTGAAAGCATAGAAGTAGTGACATGAGGAAGAAATCCCAACCTTAGCTGAGGAACTATTGACAACCGATAATTACTGGGAAAGAAAGGCAGTTTTCTTTATGGGTTTCCTTAAAGTTAACCATGGTTCCATGGATGAATGCATACCAAAAGACATCTGGGGACACAAACATGACTTCATAGACCTTAATGTATATGACCAAGTCTATGAAATCTGACAGGAAGTCTATAAGAGAGGAATGTAGGGGAGGGAGTCTAAATATGATCAAAATATATTCTATGAAATTTTCAAAAATTCTGTTTAAAAACCTTCCATGCTACTGTTCCTCGTCTTTCTTTCATGCCTCCCTTTTCATTAAAAAAAAGTTCCTTTTTTTTTTCTTTATTACTGGCTTCAGAAACAGAATACTTCACTAAGCTCTGCCTCTAAAACCAGTAAGGAAACCATAACTCCTCACCCAATCATTACCAGTCACCCTAGAAGGTATTATGTTCTTAGCACCTTGTATATAATGGTTTGTGACTGGGCAGCAAGCAGTATAAAACTGATCCCCTGAGCTCAAGAGCTTAGCATCTAATTGTAAATTATATAGTTCTTCCCCTTTTTTAAACTTGCTTAACAGCTGTGGGTGGTTAATTGGTAACTACATCCACAATACTACATTTAATCTATTCTCACCAAACAGTATTTCAAATATTTTCTGGGTCTGCAATTTTCTTCATACTCCTTCACTGAAAAAGAAGCAGTATTAACTTAAAGATACTTAATAATCACCTGCTTTCCACATCATAAAGCACATGCCCAAAGCTAACCTTAGTAAATTTTACGTACAACAAGATAAATATATTTTTGTTCAATCAGTAACTTCACTTTGAAAAAAAAAAACTGTATTTTTGGTGGTAGAAAACAAAATCACCCTGAAACAGCTAAGAAGTCAGCACTGTGTCACCCTGAGAATAACGGAAAATGTAGGCTGGGTGGTCACAGCTTGGAAATCAGTATGCTAATCCTTTCCTTCCTCTATTTCCCATTCAGCAGATTCCAGAAATGCTTTAGGCCTCTCTTTCCCTCCTGTTCATAATTCTAAAGAATAGGTGGGTGGAAAAGAAACACCGCCACAGAAAATAAACATGACATTTAGCAAAGCAATACCTAGGACAGTGCCAAAACAGGATGGGTCAGTTACTTCCAAAGAGTCTTAAGGAACTCCTAAAGATAAACCTCTGGAAAGATGGACTGTGGCTAAGTCAGCACTTGTAGAAATGTCAACTGCATACTTTGAATAGATTATCAGTTGCAAAATGTGAACCTCTTTCAAAGAGCTTTCTCAGGGAAGAATTCCCCCACCCTCAGAATGAGAATATTCATTTACTTCTCTTCATGGTAGAATCAAGAGAACCAAAGAAGCTATCTTAAAAGACACAGGAAAATATTACATCATAGAGGCTGATATGAATGGAGCTTAGAGTCTTTAGTTTGGTCTTCATCACAAGGAAGACTGAGCAAATCTGAGGAAAGAGAAGATTCTAGAGAGCTGAAACTCTGATAAGCTAACCAGAAGCAAACACTACTGAAGTCATAACTTCTTGAAACACTGAAATGGCACTTTTGACACATGGCTGAAGGCTGGGTGTGTGCTATCATGAGATATCCTCTAGTTTAGTGGTTCCAATTCTAAACATCCTTCCAAATTCCCACTAAAAAAGCTCAAAATAAGTCCCCTTAAGTTCTGATGGAAAGAGAGAGAGAGAGTAATAGAGTGAAATAACCTGAGCATTCGCCCAAGTATAGGCCTACTTGACTCCTAGACCTCATAACAGGCCTCAGTCCATCCAGTGAAAAGGAAGAAGACCCCTCCCACCACTGCCTTCTCTAGACATTCTACCTTACCACATATAGAAAAGAAATCATAAAGATGCATCTGTGAGGTCACAGTCCATAGACAAGGGTTCAGTAAATGCATGTGATTTAGCCACAGATAATACAAGCTTGCCTCTCCTGCATATTTAAGTATTGCCTTTCCTGCATATATACAGGAAAAAGGCTATATTATACTAGCAGATCACAAAGAAACAAGCTTCAAGACAATAACTTGGGACAGGAAGAAATAAAAAACAAGGAGAATGGTAAGGAAAGCGAAGCTTAGGTGCCTTTGACCACAGCAAACTTTAAACAAAACTAAACAAATTAACATATGCCCCCACACTACAAACCTACATTCCTTAGTTCCTAAAGCCAGCTTTCAACAAAATTAGAAGGCATAAAAAAAGCCCAGTACCTGCCCCCTAAATCTAGGAAAAGAAGCAAGTATCATGACACAAATAAAAATATCCCACATGGAACACAAAACACTTATAACTAATATACTGTTTTCTTATAATAAAAGATAACTGCAAGAGTTGATAAATAATGTGAGAAAAAAATTGCAACCAGTAGAAATAAAACTCCAGAACACAATGAAGAATTCCATTGGAGATTCACTGGGAAAAATCATGGTTGAAAAAAAAATATGACTGAAATTTAGTCAATGGAAACTATGCAGATGGAAATGGAGGGCAAGTGTGAAATGAATGAAGAAACTCAGGCTGGACAGCCAAAGTGTAGACAGTACACAACTTGTACAACAGAAATGCCAGAGAGAGAACAGAGCTGAAGAGTATTTGAAGCGATAACAGCCAAGAATTTCCAGAATTGGTGACAGATACCAAAACACAATCCCGGAAGCTGGACAAACAATGGTGCGTCCACATGAGCTCCACAAATACAAGCAAACCAAACAAAGTGAAGACAAATAGACTCCCACCAAAAGACCTCATATTTAAACTGCAGAATACTAAGAGCAGACAGAAAAATAGGACAGAGGTCAGAGGGCACAGGCAAAACACTTCCTCTGAAAATGAAAGAGGAAAACCATAGAGAAGACCTATTGTCAGAAACCATGCAAAGAAGAAAAGAATAAACATGCAGAATGCTGAAAGATGAAAGTACCACATTGAATTCTGTATAGTGAAACCAGCTTTCAAACAAATGAGGTTCCTTGAGAAACAAAAGATGAAAGTGCCCATGACACCTACAAAACTGTTGTGCTATGATGTCAAATGTTCTTTCAGAAAAATTTCTAAATGTCAGGAACTTGTATTTATTGAGGGGAAAGAAGAGTATCCGAAAAGAACTGAGTATAAAACTGCCAAAAATATTTTATTCTGTTTATTTATATATTTGTGTGTGTTTGTATGCCTGAGTGCCTGTGTACATGTACACACAGCAGGTGCAGGTACCCATGCATGGCAGGTCAAAAGGTATCCTCAAGTGTCTTTGTCTAGGTACCAAGCAGCTTTGCCTGAAACTTGCCAAGGAGGTAAAGTGTTTAACCACTGAGCCCCAGGAATCCATTTGCCTCCACCACTGAGCACTGGGATTGCAAGAACACATCACCTCTCCTTGCTTTAAATATATATTTCTTTTCTTTTCAGTTTAACATAATAACAATGTAAATAAAATGAGAGGAATATCATAGGGATAAAAGGAAGGAATTGGGGATACTCTGTTGCCTGCTTTATACTCTGTTATTTTAGAATGATTTATTTTATTTTATTCTTTGGAATGACCAGCAAATGAGTAATAATATATTATATGTGCTGAGAGAATAAAATATAACTGTGTACAATGATGAATAACAGTGTAGAAGTTAGAAAAAAACAGGATGCTCATATCAAGGGTGAAATGGGGAGACTTTGACTCGGGAAGGGAGGAGGGAGGACTAGACAGGAAGAGAGAGAGCAGGGATAATGCTTACCTGGTGTGGAAAAACAGAGAGAAATATATTAGTTCAAAAGTCTACTGAAGAAATTACACATATAATATCTCTACATGAGTTGTGTATATCTGAGGGCTACATAACAAGAAACAGCGGTAGACAGAAGAAACCTCCCCTTGGAGTTGTTGGCCAGAGTCGTCCAAGAGATTCCCAAAACTGCACAGGGTATTGTCACAACCCTTGATTTCTTCCAAAACTTGAAGGTAAGAGTCTATTGCTGAAGAAAGGACATATTTCAGACATAGGACTTGGAGCAATAGAGCTGGAAATTTCTGGAGGCCAGCTCCCTAAAACCAGCTATCATAGTTTTGGTGGACAACATGCAAGTTGCTAAGGAAGAATGTCAAGCGATGACTCAACCACAGCTTTAAGGCCTACTGACCACAAAAATAACTGGCAGAGCAAACTAGATTGAGGCAGTAATGATACCATTATCTTGGAGGCAATCAACAGCTACCTAGTTGGACTTAAAGCTCTCTCAAAGAGAGGAAACTAGTAGCCAAATACACATGGCTGGAATGGTTATAGATCTGAGAGAAAACCCTAAGGCTGTCAAACCCCTTAGACAAATGTAATTTCTTACTATGTGCTAAATATGGATAGCTATATTTACAGACAAATATCCCAGTCACTACTAATCAAAGAGGCTTCTTTTGCAACAGACGGAGACTACTATAGAGGTCCACAATTGGTCACATAGAGAGATTAAGTGTCTGTGAGATGCCCAATCCTAACTGACACAGCTACAAGGGGAACCTCTGTAGCTAAGGCTCAGGAACACAGAGGAATAAGAGATAGAGAGAACACTAATGCATGTCTCAACCCTCATCAGCAAAGCTCCCTCATGCAACAGAGGGCTGTGAACACGAAAGGCTGCAAAGTGTAGAGAATAAGAGACTGCAGGGTGTGGATCCCTGGGAAGAACTACTGCATTAAACTTCACTCACACAGGGCTCAGGGACCATTGAGGAAGAGGAGATGGAAAGATTGTAAGAGCCAGGGGAGGAGGTGCATGACCATATGGAAATAGAGTCTTACAGGCTCCTGGGACCTTGCCAGTATGAACCAAAAGCAATGGACTCAACATGTACATGGACAAGACCCATGCAAATTCAGATAAAAACCCAGCATAGAGCTGTGGAAATGGGCAACTGGCCCCAAATTTAGCTGAAAACTATTGACAGCTAATTATTTCTAGGTGAGGAGAGCTGATCTTCTTTAAGGTCAAGACTCTTAAATTGGCTTGATGAACTTCCAGTTGCTGAACTTGCACTGAAGGGCTATCTGGCTCAATAGATCCTAACATAAATGACAAAATGCATGTGATCCAGTGGGGGGATGCCATGGGAGACTGGGGATGGAGGAGGGTGTATAAAGGTGATTAAGATGTTGTGTATGAAATGCACAAAAATTCAATAAAATATGCAAAATTTTAATAATGAAAAAAATGACATATTCCTGCATAAATTAGTCAAATCTATCATATACTGTCTACAATGCTTTCTTGTTATATTAACAGTTGAGTGTGGTTACAGAAAAGAACATATGATCTGTGGCTGACTTCAGATAAAACTCCATAGTCGCTATTGAAATTTCATTTTCCCCAATAATGTTCTTGATAGCTATTTATCCCAGCATATAATACCGAAGCCTGCACAATTATATCATTTTCCTCTAGCCTCCATTAATGTCTCTTTGAGTGTGGTGTGTGTGTGTGTGTGTGTGTGTGTGTGTGTGTGTGTGTGTTGGGTGTATGGGGGGAGAGGCTAGAGGTCACAGTCAAGAATTAGTCCTTCATCACTCCCCACTTTGTTTTTTGAGACAAGGTCTCTCATTCAACCTGCAGCTAACAAATTTGGCCAGACTGCCTCCCCAGAAAGCCTCAGGGAGCCTTCTCTCTCTTTTTTCTGGTGTGTACTGCCCTGTCTGGGTACTGAGAAATGAACTACAGTATTCTTGTGTGCACAGCAAACATCTTCACTTGAGTCATCTCCCCAGTCCATTATAATCATATTTAATCCTGATAGTTCTTCAGACACACACAGTAATTTGTGGAATTCTTTTCATTTGTAGTTGTTATTCATTGATACATTTAGGCAGGAATATCAGAAGGAATATGATCTCTGCAATGTGTCACAACATCAAATGGGGATTTTTTTCACGATATTGGACAGTTTTCCTGTTTTCTCATCAGAAAGTTTTTACTTTTCCCTAATATATACTATTAAATTTGATGGCAGATACCATGATTTTCTAGGACTACAATAAACATAACACTTGCACCCACTATTTTCTGTATCTATGAATAACTGACTTTGCCATTCCTGCTTTTTTCCAGTTGGAATTGTACTCTTAAGAAACAGTCCTGTTTTTAGATACATATGTGCATATGTACTGTTCTATGTATGTTTGTACTTGAGTAGAAACTGAGAAATTTTTCCAGTGATCTGTAACATTTTGTTGGCAGCATTTTCTTTTATATGTCTTCTTACTTCAGGACAGTTGCATCCCTTTGAAACTGACTCCTCTGTCCTTTGAATGGGATTCCATCACTCCTAAGGTATTTCCTTAATTTCCTGTATACTAGCAAGTTTGAAGGCTGTGATGTGAGTGTCTATTCAATATGCACAATATCTTGAGTTTGATCCCCATGACTGATAAAACTTAACAAAGCTAAACAAGACCATCATGCTCCATGTGCCCCACTCCATCCTGAATTTACATTTTACCTTACAGATCTGTTTACTTTGGATTCTTTTACAAAAAACTCCAGAGCAGTACTTAGAAACAAAGATCTGAGTATTAGCGTTTGTTTCTTTCTTTCTTTATGTGTGTGCATGTGACTGTTTTCCCTGTATGCATGTAAGTGAACCACTTGTGTACAAACTTATGGAGGCTAATAGATGGTGTCAGATCCCCTGAAGCTAGAGTTACTCACAGTTGTTAGCTGTCACGTGAGTACTGGGAACCAAACCCAGGTTCTCTGAAGAGCAGTCAGTGTCTCAAATGTGGAGCCATATCCTCAACCCCAGTGTAAAGCCTTATTAAAGCAGCATGTGATGAAATTTCATTATTCTCCTACTTTTAAAAATGTTAATGGACTAATTAATTTTTATAACCCACTGATTCCAGTGAGTGTTGCCTATATCCACATTGTGTGTGACTTCTCTCTGAAGCCAGGACAGTCCTTCAGCTCCTGCTCTTTTCTGCTTTCTGAGGACATTATTATACTTCACCAGCTCCACCAGTTTCTACTGTGAGCACTCTGTGGAAAATCCTAGGATCCTGTGTCACTGCCTTACATAAATGACCCTCTGTTGAACAGAACCCTTTTCTCTGGAGCACTCACTGGACTATATTTCTGCCCTGCTGGCCTACTTACAACTTCAAAATTTCTCTGTGTTTTTCTCTTTCCAAGCCTTATTGACAAAGCCTTCTAGGCTTCCCTAGAAGGTGATGAGCTTCTAGAGAATAGAATTAAATTTCATTGTCTCCTGAGAAGGGTGGGCAAAGTCATTCTTTCTTCAAGATTTCTTTCAATATCTCAAGTATGGGCTTTTCCTGTCATCTGAGTTCCAAATTTCACTTTTGCTCCTTTTCTAGAACTCTCTTGAGTTCTAAAGACAAGAATCAGAATAAATGGACTGGGAGCATCGTCCAGGTAGCAAAACACTTGCCTCGCAAAGACAAGGTGTGAGTTAAGCACAGTTCGATTCTTGGAACCCAGGTTATAAAAAAGCCTGTGTCGTAGTGAGCACTTGTAATCCTGGAGCTAGGAAGGCTGAGACAGGAGAATCCCTGGAGTTCACTGACAAGTCGCTGTTGTCTAATTACTGAGTTCCGGGTGGATGAGAAACCCTGTCTCAGAAAGCAAGGTCAACAACAACAGGTTGATCTCTGACCTCCACATGTACATACATGTGAAAGCAGATTTATACACATGTATGTAGACACACACATAAATATTTATTTATACACATATGTGCTCATGCACACAAACACACAAGAATTGCAGTAAATGTCACTTGATTCTACCATGACATCATTCAAGAATTCAGAACTGACTTTAAGTTGTACCGTTTTATAATTGATCGATTTTCTTCTACTTTATTGTTTTGAAGACTTTTTTTATTTACATGTATTTCTGTAACTGTATGTGTATGTGCACATCTATGTAGGTGTCCATGGTCCATGAAGACGTAATAAGGGTGTCAAATCCTTTGGTGCTGGGGTTATAGGCAGTTGTGGACCAACCGCTGAATGGGTCTTCTGCAAGAGCAGCAAGTGCTCTGGAATATCTCACCAACCCCATACCTAAAATTTTTAAAGTTCACATTGCATCTTCTGTATTTACTAGAATATGATAATATTTTTATCAATGTCAAAAATTAACAAAATAAAACAATAGTTTACAGGAATACTAAATTTTCTTCAATATTCAAACTCACAAGAATCAGGATCCAGGGTTTCTCTTGTCTTATTCCAATGGTTATAATTCTTCTAACATATTAAAATTACTTACTTTAAAATATTATAATTGCTTCTAATATTACAGCATCAAAATATTATTAAATATAGAATGAATTTATGTATGAAGTTATTGATTATTAAATATTGTGAGCCATTAATAATGTAAATATTATTAAAATTAAAAAAATAAACAGTATTAAGATGATTGCCTTATCAGTTATATTAGCAAGAAGAGAAATTAATTGGTGAATATTTCTTCTTCTTTAGCACCCTTGGACTTTGTGTATTTTCCTTGTGGTTTAAATTGAAACATGTCATAGGCATTACGTAGAGCATCATGGTTAAATTATGACTCAGGAAAGCTCTTACTCACACAGTAGATCTGCATGAGTGTCTTAATTACAGAGCTAATGCTAGCTATAGATTTATGCTGATTAAATCCAGATGGCTCACTTTCTTGATCCTTAAAAGTTAAAAAAAATTCTTACTAACTAATTCTCCCTTTTCTAAATGCCTTTCAGTAACAGTGTCTCCTTTGGTTTAAAAAGATTGTTCTACTCATTTTATTACATTTTATCTACCTTCCATGCAAGTAATTTTCCTTAATGACTTTTAAGTTCATAGTGAATGGACAGAAAGACTATTTTAAATATTTTAATTCTCATTTACAAACAAACAGTAAGAGTGTCTTCCCAAGGTATTTCAAATTAATCACTTGATTTAATTTTTAAATTAATTATATTTGTGTGTGTGATGTGTGTATGTGTGTGTGTGTGTGTGTGTGTGTGTGTAAACATGCCATGTAAGGTCAGAGAAAAACTTGTGAGCATTGGGTCTCTCTTCCATGTTTAGCTGAGTTTCAGAGATTGAACTCAGGTCATCAGACTTCTGTAGCAAATGCTTTACCTACTAAGCCATTTCATTAGTCCCCAACTAATCATTTAATCTTAATTTTTAAATTGTATTTATTTATTTACTTATTTGTATGAGTGTATGAGTATGTGAGAGAGAGCGTGTGTATGTGTGTGTGTGTGTGTGTGTGTGTGTCTGTGCACAAGAGCACATGGGAATGTGCTCAACTTTCAGGGGTCTATTCTCTCCTTTTTACAGGATAAACACAGATCATCAGGCCTGTGCAGCAAGCACATTATCCACTAAAGCCAACTTACTAACCCCAGTCTAATCATTTAATTTGATAAATAATAAAAGTGAACATTCTGAGCAATCCTACACCATTCTCATTTGTATTTACCACACTTAATAAAGTCCCTAATGTGACTTTTCTAATCGTCATTAAGTGATTGTTGAGTAACAATGCTGTGCTAACATGTTTAACACTGAAAAAGAAATAAAGTTTAGGAAAAACATTGAAGACGGTGTCCATGCTTACTTGTTTTTCAATGGCTATTCATGTGTGCAGCGATCAAAATGTGAAATTTGACTGCCATTTAAAATTTCATACATGGCTGTGAGTAGAGAGGTCGTTAGATGAAGATGAACTGTCCCTTTTCCTCAGCCCATTCTCCAGTAAGCTGGCAGTACTGCTCCCACTGCTCAGGACATTTCTCAGGACCCTACAAATCCAAGTGTCAGCAATATCCGATTTTCTTTATAAGTCCTCTGATCTATTTTCTACCCCTCTTGCCCAAGATGTTCCTTTTGTCCAAAATATCCATTATTGCTCTCCAACTTTACACTTCTCTTTCCACTTAGAACGGACCATGCCATTCACAAAAGTCATCGCAATTTCCCAAAGGAAGAAGAATAGTCCCTATTTTAACAGCTGTCCCTGTAGTGCTGTCTGACAGAAGTCATCACGTTCATAGTTTTGCCTTCACAGGAGGTTGTCTGAAGTTGTGGCATCGCAGTTCCATCAGTGGCGTAATTGTGGCCCACACTCCATCTGTGCCTGATGACACTCTTCTACACCGTGGCGTCTAATTTGCACCTGTGCTGTAGTCATAGTACCCAAATTATTTCTCCAGAACTCATCTATGTGTGAGACACTCAATGTCATAACCTCTTCGACAATCACCATCACCTCCACAGAAGACCTTGTAGGTTATTCTGACATACATTCTTAATTTAAGTAGGAAGAGTCCTTATCATGAGCCTACAAGTTTGCCTTCAATATCAAAGAATCTTGGAATATGACAAAATTAAACAAGGGCATAAGAGATTTTTTTAATGGTAGATTTTTATGAAAGGATCATCATCTGAAAAGTGCAGAAGTCAATGAATCTTTAATCTCTGTCTAGAAGACCAAAGCTAGTTAGGTTTTAGAGAGATTATTGAATTTAAAGACAAGAGTCTCATTTCCAACATAACTAAGAGGCTCTACCAGGAACATTTGATATCATAACTGTCAGTTGGCTCAAGGTTCCAATTTGTATTCATTATTTATAGTACTTATCCTATTACATGATTATTATACTATCAGTTTACATTAAGTATTGAAGGTGATTCTATTTCTCTGAGCATTACAATGTTCTGGATGTTAAAATGGAGTACAGGAAGAAAGTATTCCAAATGACTGTCACCAAACAAGGTGATGCTTGAAGTTCTTGCTACTTTATACTCAATTCAGAATCTCTCTACCAAGTTCTTATAGGAACTGCAGTACTTGGTTGCTTCTGAGACAACAGAATTCTAGAAAGGCATGTCTCCCTCCCTACGTCCTGAAGGAAAATTTGGCAAATATGTCCTTAGTATTATTATTATTTAAATTAGCATTATTTTGTTCCTTGATTTTCAGTCACTTAAAATTAAATGCCAGTTTTCTTCTTGGAAAAAGTTTCCTTTAGAACATGAAAGGCTGTTTGCCATTATCATTAGGGAAAAATAATAGTAATAAGTTATCTCACTTGAGTAATATTCTATTATTATCCTTATGACACAAATCTGATCTTTGTTACCGGAAATCTCTTATTTTTTGTGGAACTGTAAAATTCAAAGGTCCATATTCCTTTTTATTTTATTTACTGAATCTTTGCACATCTCATACAGAGCATTTCAATCAGTCTCAACCACCTTTATAGCCCTCCCCATTGCCCTGCTCACAGTGCCTTAGCTAGGATGCAAACATTCTGCCATCTATGCTAAGACCTATTGTGTTGAGTTGGTGTCTCCAGGTGCTCCTCAGTGCAAGTTCATCCACTGAAGTCCAGTCAGCCCATCCAGAATGCCTCGTTTTAGGAAGATTAATTCTTCCTCACCCAACAGTAATCAGCTGCCAATCGTTCTTCAGCCAAGATTAGGGTCTGCTGCCCATTTCCCCAGTTCCATGCTGAGTTTTTGCTTGAGTTTGCATGGGTCTTGAGCATGTTGATACCATTGCTGTAGGGTGCAGGAGCACGCCATATGTGCAGGGTCTCAGGAGCTTTTAGGATTCTATTTCCATATGATCAAGTACTTCTTCCCTGGCTCTTACAATCTTTCTGCTACCTCTTCCTCACTAGTCCCTGAGCCCTGGGTAAGTGAAGCTTAATATAGGAACCCTGTCCAGGGACCCACACCCTGAAGACTCTTTAGCCATTTTTACCTTTGGTGTCCCTGGCCCTCTGCTGCATCAGAGAATTTTATTAATGAGAGTTGAGATATTCATTAATGTCTTCTTTACACCTTGTTCTACATTGCATGAGCATTAGGTGTAGAGATTGCATTGTAGATGGGCCATTTGGGCTGGGCAATTCACAGATAATGGATGTGTGTAACCAGTTATGGTACACTGTAGTGTATCATAGTGTACATCTAGTGGATAATCATGTACATCTAGTAGAAAAGAAGCTTCTTGGATGATGATGACTGGGATACCTGACTATAAATATAAGGATACATGTTCTGCAATAAGTAAGGAGCTGTAATAGTCTAGAGATGTGTCAGCCTTGGGGACATCTCTAGGCCTATGTCCTCATCAGCCATGTGTATTTGGCTACGTTTACAGTACCACATATAAGTTTCCTCCCACTGAGTGGGTTTTAAATCCAGTTAGGTAGCTGTTGATTGTGCCCAAGATGAAAATGCCACTACTGCACCAGTGTTATATGCTGGGCCACTCATTGATGTGGTTATTGGATCATGACGCTGGTGTTAGGCAACAGATTGATGTTCTCCGTTGCAGTCTTCAGAATCCTCTTTGTTCTGTACGTTTAGTGTTTTTACTGTGATATGCCATGGGGAGTTTCTTTTCTGGCCCAGTCTATGTGTTTTTTATATTGGTATGAGCATGTCTTTCCTTAATTTGGGGAAACTTTCTACAAATCTGTGGATGATCAGGTCAATCCTGAGGTCCTTCTCCTTCCTCTATGCCTATGATGGGTACATTTGGTCTTTTCATTGAGTCCCACATTACTGCATATTCCATTCCCGTTTTCTTTTTAATTTTTTGTAATCTTCCCTTGAGTGCTCCAATTCTTCTGCATTGTGGTCCAGTTTTGATATTCTGTTTTCCATGTCATCAGTCCTATCAGCAAGGCTTTCTCTTGTTTCAAATTGGCTTTTTGAGGGTTTTACTTCCTTTTTCATTTTAGCCCGAGTTTTCTTCAATATTTCTGTCTCTTGGGACTAGTCAGAAGCTTGTCCCTATCTTCTTTTCATTCTTTAATTTGTTTGTTCTTCAAATTCATTGAATTCTTTGATCATGTTTATAATTGTGCAGAGGAAAGATGAGGAGCCTTGGATGCACGAAGGGGAGACAGGCCAGGCTTGTCCATCGGAGAATTAATTCATTCTACAGTAGGCCTGGGGAGAATGGAGTTGCTCAGTGGTAGAAGAGTGGAAAGCCAGAGGGTGGGATCAGAGTTACCAGGGAAGACAGCTGTCAGAGGAATCTAAGGCGGTTGAGGGTGGGGACAAGCAGGGTGGATAGCTGATCTCCAGCAGGCAGAGGCAAGTTAGGGGTGGGGATAGCCAGTGATGGCTCTAACAAACTAGACTGAACAATTGAACAGGGGATCAGTGTGTAGTGGGTAGGTCTGGACTAAGAGATCTGGGGACTAAGAGCAAAAGCGGGTCTATGGCCAAGGATAGAAGTAGAACAGATTGTGTGAGGGCAATATTCTTAAAAGCTGAGGTTAAGTTTCAGGGTAGAATTCATAGTGTAGCAGAGTTTTTTTTTTAACAATAAATATTTTATTCATGTATTAAGTTGCCTCACTGTATCCCACACATATGTAGAATTGTTACATATCAATTTAAAAATAGTATTACATAAAATGAAGAGAAACATCCTATATAGTGTCATTCTCTAGGTCCAGGGATCCTAAGTCACAGAACTCTAAAATTTTAAGAGAATAAAATTAATTGCTAAAACATTTTGTCTGAACTATTAGATCTTCTCATAAGCAAAATGCAGATGAGCAAATATAAATCTCTCATGTCATCAGTATAGTCTTTGTGTACAAGTATGGTGCTTGAACGTATTAAAGGATATTTTTTAGCTTAGGGGGACAATTTGACTGTACCACTATCTTCTCTACAACTTACTACATGGCGACATGAGCTCTGTATTTGTCAGTATTTTGTTGTTGTGACAAAATACCTGAGAATAACAACTTAAAGGAAGAAGGGTTTGCTTTGGCTCTTGGTAGGATGGGTTTTAGTCCACGAGTTGACTGGTTTCATTTCTCTTAAACTTGTGCCCATTATTTGTAAAGGAGAGCCAGAAAGCTCATTGTATCAAAGAAGGGAAGAGGGAATCAGAGTCCCAAAGTAAGGTTTATCCTTCCAGATCACACCTCCTATTTTCTCCAACAGAACCCACCCCTTAGTAGCCTATTCAGTGATGAGTTTGCTACACTCTTGTTTCAATCAGCTCTTAAAAGGCTCTAGTAACTCTCACTATTTATATTCTTTGGTTATTTCCTGTATCAAAAATGATTATACACTTGTGTTCAGTTATGAAGTTGACAGTTTAACACCCTCCATGTGTGGGAATAAGCGGTGTCCTTCTCTGCAGCTGTGAAGGGAGTGCTGTGTTTCTACAAAGCAAATGATGGAGATACGTTTGTCTCTAGTTCTCTAGAAGAGGTAATGTGAAAATGTTCTTCATCTGAGGATGCCTCCTGCTCTAGGACTCCTTGTCACAGTCTAATTTTTATTATTTCCTGTACAGAATTTGCAGAAGGTCTGTCCTCAGTTTTCCTATAAGTGACATAATATTTTCCTACTTTTTTCCTGCTGAGGTAGAGGGCCTTCTGAAGTGACCACTTTCACAACTTCTGCTCTTTTGCACTTTCTTAGGGTGGCTTTCAGGAAAACAAAATTTTCAGCACTATATCTCTATGGAGGAGCCATTCCCAGAGAGAACCCACCCTTCCGACTACAGTCCTTTCCCTCCTCTGGGTTCCACATTTCAGGATGATGGCTCATTTTGCCTGGAACACTCCAAAGTGTTTACTTGGCAAGAGGTGTCCTGAAATACTACAAAAATATTCTTTCCTTTAAAAGAATGTTCAAGCCAGGCATGGTGGTACTTGTCTTTAATCCAGCACTTGGAAGGTAGAGGGAGGTGGATCTCGGTAAGACTGAGGCCAGCCTGATGTTCATTTGTTCACAGCAAGCTCCAGGCCAGCTGGGCTACAGGAAGACCTTGTCTCAAAAAGAAGACTTTGTGGTGTCAGTGCTCTGCTTCTACAAGGGTTCTTGGCAGTGAACTTAGGTCACCAGGCTTTTGTGAGAAATCCTTTACCACCCACTTGGCCCTTTCACCAGCCCAAGAGTGGTCTCCGCTTCTAACTTGTTGGCATTTCCTATTTTCTATCAGTTTTGAAGTATGATTTCATTAATTGAAGAAATTAAATAGTATTAATTTGGGAAACTTTCTCCATATTCAGCTTTTCCCAGATAGTATAAAAGCAACTCTTTCCATTGTCCACCACAGATAGCTTCAAAGTTATTGGCAACTGGACAGATGACATTTTATGAAATAGCACAATAATTTTTTATCTTTATTTTTGTTAGCCTTTGTTCACTTTCTTTGTATTTCTCTATATATTTGCTCCACTTTCCAAGTATCTTCTACATACCTCTGAGCAACTTACAAGTTTTAGTGTCTCCTTACATCACCTTGTGCCTTTGGCTTTATCAACTTTCCAATAGTAATAAAGCTAATCCCTCTTTACACACACACACACACACACACAAACACACCACACACGCACACACACACACACGCATACATGCATAACAGAGGACTCCCTTCTGAGCCTTCACATGATCTTTGCAGTACTAATTTAATTTTTTTTAATTTATCTTTATTTTATGTGTATGAGTGTTTTGCCTGCATGTATGTAAGTGCACTTGAGTCATGCAATGCCTGTGGAGACCAGAAGGTGTGAGATCTCCTGGAACTCTACTTACATATATATGGTTTTTATTTACCATGTGGGTGCTGGGAACTGACCCTGGGTTCTCTATAAGAGCAGACAGAACTTGTAACTGCTAAAACCATCTCTCCAGTTCCACAATACTATTTTTAGGTTATACATTCTTAAATTCTTATTAATGGAATCTATATTTATGCTACCAATATCCATTTTTACAGGCAGTTTTTCTGCTAAACTCAGAATCCATAATCTGTTTATATTGACGGATTTTTTTCTCCTCTATGTACATTATTATTGTTGCATTTTTGCTTTGTTGATATAATTCCCTTCTGTAATTCTTTTTGTCTCCTCCCTTCTACTCTGAGTCATATACTCATGAACGCATATTTATCAGGCATGCTTTATTGTATTACTTACTGTTTGTTGCTGTGATAAAACACCATGACTGAAAGGAAGGTATTGAAAGGAGTACTTTGGATTACTATTCTTAAGGGAGAGTTCATAATGTCAAGAGGAGGTATGGCAATAGGAAGCCTGAGAAGGAAGCTGAAAGATTGGGTCTAATACTCTTGCAATATTGAGATGGAGTCAGTTATTAAGCAAAGAAGCAGACAGATACACATATCAGTGTGGTAGAAATGGTGAGAGAAGGACACTTCCATGTGTGAAATAGTGTATCCCAAAGTGATCAATCATAGATCCTTTGATCAGGGAAATTTCTATGACAAGAGGAAAATTGTACAGGCATAGTGAGAGAGGTTACCTCAGTAAGTGCATTCTAGATCACTTCACAGCTTTTCATCAAGTTCAAATATTGATAAAATGAGATAGATTCTCTCTCAACCTTAAGTTATATAAAACTCTGATGTCTATGCAGAAGACTCAGATATCTACATTTGTTGTTTTAGTTTTTGAAACAGGATCTCCCTGTAGCCCCAGCTGGCCTAGAACTCATAATGGAGAACAGGCTTTTCTTGATGTAAGAGAAATTCACCTGCCCCTGCCTCTGGAATACTAGAATTAAAGATGTTTGTCACCATACCTGGCCTAAATATCTACATTTCTGAACTTAGTTATGAGTCCACATGGAAATATAACTAGAATATTTCAAGGTATGTGAACTCAAATCCATAATAGTCCCCACAAAGCCTACAGGTAAGCACAACAATGGATTGGCTGTGTTTACCAGCCCCCTTGAAATTTTTCATTAAAATATTTCCTAAAATTTGAAAAATGCAAAAATTAACACTAGATGTATGCATTGAAATTTAGCAATGAGCATATGTTCAGTATCGGTAAACCTTTATCAGTGCTGTGAATGTCAATGCATGGTGAACATAATTCCACAATTGCCATATGTTCCCATCTCACTCAGAACAGGAAGTACTCTAAAAATTAGAAAACAACAAAAAAAATACTTTTTAATTATAGACTATAGAGACCAGAAAATTGGATACGGTTGGAAGATAGAAGTTAGTATTCCCTAAACCTAGTCTTCTAAAAGAGGACAGCCACATTTAACTCCAGTAAAGCCAGAAAATTAAAGAGCAGCAAGAGGAAAATACCCTCTCTCAAATGTACAGTCGGATAGGCGTTAGAACGTGTCAGTTTAATAGGAGCCTGAGCACATGATCTTAGACTTTATGTTATAGCCCCAGCTGCACTGGCCTTCTCTTCCTCAACAGCCTGCCCAGCTTTCCATCCCAGGGACCTTACTCTGCAGTGCACATCTGTCTGGAATGATGCTCCAGGGTCACATCTTTGTAGTTCTGTTTTGCTATCTATCATATGAGTAACAGCCATTTGTTAGTTATGATTCATTTTTCTCCTACCTCTGCAGTGCGTGCAAGTTAGCAAGTGTTTTGTTAGATGACGGAATGGGTGTCTAACAATGGGGAAATTTTCTAGTCATTTACTAGATCATGATGAGTTCTGGGAACCCTGTTCTTCAGTCTGTTGGTTTAATGACACTGCATGTATACATCTCCTGAAACCTCAGTTCTGTTTTTTAAAAGAGATGTAAGAAAAGCTTAAGGGACAACAGGCTTTTAAAAATCAGAGAAAGAATGTAGCAAATAGCATGTAGTGAGATATTTGGTTTCCACAATCTTGCATTTCTGATTTCCTCTGTCCTTTCATTCTAAAATTCATACAAAGAAGATGCCTGATAATAAGTATATTTCTTGGACTGAAAAAAAATAACACATGACCAACCTTACAATATTAGCACAAATATATATTTAGAAACACAGAAATTCAGAGTAGAGGGTAATTGGGTCCTAAGAGGGTAAAAATATTCAGAGATGAAAAGGAATCAAATTACTCTGTGAAAATCACATAAGGCTGCAGACATGGCATCTCAGTGCTGTAGCGCATTTGTAGAGCCTGAAGAAGAGAACTGATATTACTAAAATCTGAAGCACAGCTGTGCATTGCAAACTTGAGAGTCTAGTAAACAGAAGCAAAAGGTAAATAAAGAGAACAATCCATGAAGGAGATAAGTGGAAGAGAGAAATATTTTCTAAAATGAGGAAGAGTCAGAGTCCTAACAGCCATGACAGCAGCTGTCATGTGTACAGTGTGGGGCAGTGATGACACCCTGTGTTATTACTAATGTTTTCACACTTACAATAAACACTCTGAGGTTGGTACAATGACTGCCTTTACTGAACGCTGAGAATGATGAAACCTAGGGAGATTTCTACCTGATTTTCCCTAAAAAAGCAAAGCTTGCTTGGCCAATCAGTCCACGTGTGACAAATCTTACATGGAGAAATTTTATTCTATGAGAACTGAAATAAAGACTTTCTTTTGCCAATTGTATGATTTTTTTTAAAGTTATGTGGCCCCTGGTAAACCTACTCTCTACATTATTATTATTCAAAAAAATTTTGAGACTAGATCTCACTACATAGCCCCTACTGGCTTGGAACTTGGCATGTTGAGCATCCTAGTCTAGCTTTGATTTCAGAGTGATTTGCCTGTCTCTGCCTCCTGAATGCTGGAATTAAACGTGCACTACCACACTTGGTTTTCATTGCTTTTTATTCTATTTCAACTGGAAGGCAGATGTGAAAACAATTAAATCTCAGTACTATTACGTTTCTTCCTATAGTTTTCTATTATTATTAATGTCTTTGCTCATCTTGTAATTTTTAACTTTATGAATCACATTGTCTTTTGGAATGCTCTATTATTTTTTTATAGGTATGAGTGTATTGCCTGCATGTATGTAAGTGTACCCACGTCCTGCAATGCCCACGGGGGTCAGAAGAGGGTGTAGGAACCCTTGGAACTAGAGTTACAGATGGTGATAAGCCACCATGTGACTCTGAACAAGCAGCTGGTACTCTTCATGGCTGAGTCATCTCTCCAGCCCCTTTAGGTATGCTTTATAATTTTACATAGCATACTTTATCACTTGATCTAATAATTGCTCTCATGACATGTTTGATCTAATCTTGCCATCTTGATTTAAGACACACTGTCACTTCTTTGGGGATTTTTTTCCCTGACAAGAGAATTGAGCAAATCTGTCTTTAGTTATGTTAAAAGTGTCAGTCAAGTTTTTGCCATGCAGAGAATTTTCATTTTTATTTTCCATGGAACAGGATTATTTAAAAGAACAGAATTATTATTGTTGTCAACCAATAATGCAGCTGTCAACTCTTAGTATAGAAATTGTTTAACAATGGAGTGAATGTGACATATGGTTTGAGTGTGTTGAGATTATCAAGAACTCCAGGATAATTAAGAAATTAGCTAAAATATAATGATAAATAGTTCACTGTCTTTTAAATCAATGGGCAAAAAAGGCTCTTTCTTGCTCCTAATCAGCAAACAAGCATATGCCCTTAGAGGTGATATTTTCGTTTCATTGTAGAAAGGCTGCTGATAGAATAAAATCTAGATGATTATTCTACTGCTGAACACGATTTCTTTTTGCTTATGTGCGTACCTTTTACAGATTAATCCCTGCTTGTAGACAGTTATGTATTAATCTGAATGCTATTAAATCCTGCGAGTTTTATTATTAAGTTTTATGGAAACCCTTGCTATTTGGTTCAATGGAAGGAACTACATAACTGATTCTCCACTTTAGGGAGATTTCTATGATGTAGTAGCATCAGAAATGTCTTTAAAATGAAATGAGTTTTCTATTATCATAGTTTTTTAAATAAAAGGTCACATTATGGAATTAAGTTATTTTGTGGTACAGAAAAATTATAAAATCAATTTCATCCAAATTTCGAAACAGTTTCTTCTCTTCCTGTGTCTATTGACATTTTATTTGAAAATACTTAAAAACTACCCAAATAATACATGGGAAATGGCCACTTGGAAAGAAAAGAAAGGGCAGTTTGGGGACACTTCCAACTCTGATGGCAGTTTAGTCTCTTTTGCCATGCACAGTCTACTGCCCTCTGCTGGAGGTGAGCTTCCTGCAGTTAGGTCAATTCCTGTCATGTCACCCTGTGTGCCTAAAAGAGTTCTGGGGAGTGAATCACGCAGTTCACAGTAAGTGCTTATCAAACATCTGCTGAATAAATGAATTTGTTTCTGACTTCAGGGATTTAGAATTTGAAGCCCCTGTTCTCTACTCATATTTTTTGACTGGAATATTAGTTGACATTTCAGAGCCTTTTTAACAGAAGACAAAGCTTGCTTCTGCTAGGAGGACAGAGAGCTGAATGCCTGATTCTCTCTGGCAGGGTCAGGTACGTAGCAGCTTCTAGCTATGTTCACGCTCACTCCAGTTCTTAGCACACACCATGGAATCACAGAGTAAGCAAGGCTCACACAGCAGACTTCACAGAAACGGATCACCCTGTCACTTGAGTGGTATGGCCCCTAGTTAATGTGTACAGTAGTCTTGGTTATATTTTTGCCTTAGTTAAGCATGATCTCAGTCACTAATTTTCACTCCTATTTTTTTTCTCTGAATTATCAGGGGAGCTAAACACTGGGTGCAGAAAGTGTTCCCCTCTCATCCAGAGGGAACTGAGCTAGGCACAATCAAATTTTCCCCCTCAATAACCACTTTAAGCCATTATCCCAATTAAATATCATTCTGAAAGCAATCTTAATCAACCTAGACTTGATAGACTTCCTGAAAGACTTGCCTAATTAAAATTTCTACTAAAGACTTGAGTGCTTCTGCCTAGTCAACCCAGTGGTGGCAGGAAACAGGGAAAAGTGAGAGGTATTTAGAAGCCCAGTTCTTGAAAGCACCCAGCAAGTTCAAATGAGGCTGATACCCACACATAGGCACCGTGCCGGAATTCACACATAGCATTTCTTTCTGTGAGTGAGTAGTGTGTGTGTGTGTACGTATATATGTGTGTGTGTGTTGTGTTTACACGTGTATTTGCATGTTTTCATGTATTGGGGGCATGTGCACATGCAGGCTCATGTGTGTGGTCATATGGAGGCCAGAAGCTGACTCAGATATCTTCCCTGATCTCTCTCCACCCTATATGTTGAAGAGACTCTCACATGAACACAAAGACCACTGATTTGTTTGCCCTCTGCCTCCTACCGTCTGGGATCACCAGACCCATCCGGTTCTCACACGGGTGCTGGATATCCAAACCCTCAAACTTGTGCTGCGAGTGCCTCATCCACTGAGCCAGCTCCCAGGCTCTGCGTTTTCTTTCATGAGTCCTCTGTATTTGACTTCTTTTAGCACTATTACTGGTGAGAGTTTAATTAACTGATGCTTGGACTATGTCCAGACTTGAATTTATTTTTTTAATTAACAGTAACTTTAATTGGCATGTGATAACTGTCTGAATTTGTCACTACAAGGAGATGTTGCAGCAGATGCAACATCTGATCATACAGTGATCATATCCCTTCATTGGCTTTCTCTGACTTGAAACATTCAAATCCTGCCTTAGCTATTGTGAAATACATGATATGCTACTATATATATATATATATAAACTATAATAAAGAATATTGCTTTATATTATATAATATATTATTACTACATATATAGAATAGTTAGGTAGTAGGCACTTAATGCACAGAGGCACAAAACTCATTCTTTCTAACTGCAATTTTCTCTTAAACTTATGTTTTTTTCTTTGACAGTTTCACCCATTTACAGTGAATTTCAAGAATTTCACCTCCATGACCCACTCCCATCACCTCTCCCTCTCCAGATGAAACTCTTTTCCTTTCCAATAATTCCCCTTCCTACTTTCAAGTGTTTGTGTCTCAGGCCATGGTAGGCTTCAGCCCGTGGCTGTAGTGTGGCATTCTTGGGATGGTTCAGCCAATCTTAATGCACAGTTAAACGGAATAACCAACAAAGAACTCAGAAAGGAGAAAAGAAGAAGGAAAGATTTTTCTGTGAAAGTTTTTCATTCTTCAAAGTGATTTTTGCAATTTTGTATCTGAATTAGGAAACCAGATAAAGTGAGCCACTAAAAATCCATCATCTTAGAAATCCCACAAGTTTTTCTGATTGTTTTGTGCAGCAGAATATGAAGCAAAGGTCTGTATTTCCCAGGACAGCCATTTAGCTTCGGAATACAATGATGTTCTCAAAAGCAGTGTTTATGACTTCTCACTAGTTAATAAAAACACTTCTGAAGGGGGAAATCAGGTTATTAAATTCTGAAATACTCTAAATATATGTGCATGTGTGTATAGCAGTGTTCCTATGGAAGGATTCATAATTTTCATCATGCACCAGGAATATATGACACAAAAATGCAAAGTCATTGTATTGAAATCAGAATTCTACCACACCCTCATTTTATGGAGGAAATATGTCTTGAACCAAAAAGTGGCTAGACCTATTCTTATCTTGTACTGTTATAAAACTAAAGAATCTGTGTCTTTTCATAAGGCATAAAAGCTTTCAAGTGAACCATGGGCTATTTTGATTTTTATGCAAAATATTATACTGTTTGCTATAAAGTGTGCTAAGTGCAAAGGCCTCATGGTTTCTGTTGGATACATACCTCTGTATTATACGAATCTTAGCTTCACCTTTTTCATAGTCTTTGGGGCTTCCTTATAATCTTTACATCTGTTCATCCAAGATCCTCTATAATAATAGAGGAAAATTGAATGTCTGTGATACTGTAACTTGGATACCGATTCATATCACTTTCTTTGCTATTGCTGTGTTGTGTGTATGTGAATCTGTGGATGTGTGTCCCAGTGCATGCACATGTGGAGGCCATAGAAGAATGTCAGGTGTCTTCCTTTATCTTTCTCTACCTTAGATTTTGAAACAGGATCTCTCACTGAATCCAAAGTCTGCCAGTTGGGCCAAATTGGCTGGCCATTGAGCCCCCAGGATCCTCCTTTCTTGCTTTCCATCACCGGAATTACAGGTATACTGTGCCATGCTGGGATTTTAAAGGATGGTTGAAACTAAGCTCTGCTCTTCATACTTTACAGCAAGCACTCAACTCACTGAACCAGCTCCCCAGCACCCACTTTTCTAAACTCTTTCTTGTCCTTTGCTTTCTTTCACATAAGACATAGTCAAGACCATAGAAAAAGTAGGATAACTCCAAACCAGGTAGCTATACTATTGTGAATTAGCATGTATCCTTAGATAGTACTTAGTTTCTGAGATTTCTTACCAATTAATTATCAATGAGTCATATCAAGAAGGAGAGATATAAAAATGTACTGTGGGTACCACATGCCTCTTTTTAAAATATTTTATTATTTTTATTTTATGTGATGAGTGTACTGCCTGCTTATATCTGAGGGCACCCATGTCTCCCACAGAGATTAGAAGAAGACATTGGATCCTTTGGAACTGGAGTTATGGATTGTTCTTGACCTCGGATTCTGAATGATTTTAGATTCAGAAACCCTTGCCTCCAAGATAAAATTTTCAAATTGTGTGGCTCTGCTTTCCCCATAGAAATTTTAACATATATTTTGAGAAGAAAAGTTTGAGGGAATACAGGTGTGTTAATGAAGAGTTGGCCTATATTCTGTTTTCAGAGAGTGAAAAGAAGAGGAGGCGATGGCAGCACCACAAATGTGGGTTGATATTACATCGTTATTGGTTCCCAAGGTCATCTAGAATATCATTGTAATTGGGATAAGATTTCTGGAATCCCAGTTTAGTCTGATCCTTGTATTGTTTTT
The DNA here is from genome assembly GCA_035773235.1 of Eospalax fontanierii. NCBI lineage: Eukaryota > Metazoa > Chordata > Mammalia > Rodentia > Spalacidae > Eospalax > Eospalax fontanierii. The sequence goes on from CM069533.1 coordinate 72,488,824, forward strand.
CCCAAGTGGCCAACTACCTCCTCCTATTTTCTGTTAAACTCATTTCATAGCTATTCATTTGCTCCTCTTAAATTAATACATTAATCCCAAGAAAACTTTATCTGTGGACTACTACATACTTTTTTCAATGTAATACATCAAATTAGCAATGCATTAGTGGCTAATTTAACTTGAAGTACATATTTCATTATCAAAATATTTTAATTTACCATGAAAACTATTTTCTCCAATTCATACTATCCAATCAATATCTTTGCTTCTAAATTCCAACTGTGACTGCTGTCTGTTCAAATACTAACAGAGGCTTCTCTTTAGCTGCTGTTTGAGAGCGTGAAGAATTTTAAAATTCATATTCACTTCTCTAAAGTCATTCTCTAAACATTTGGTGTTCCAGGGCAACTGGTTCTTTGTTTTATTTTACTAATTAGCATTCTATATTTTTCCAGATGAGTTTTTATGTACCATTTCTTGCAAAATAGAATTGACCCTAAAATTTCATTTAAAAGAATCTTACATAATTTGTAAAATTGCCATGGTGATGAATTTCTTCCTGCCCATTCGCTCCTGTGTGTTATCTCTACAACATTAACTATAGGAATCACAACTGTCAAGTAACATGAGGTCAGGGACTATGTGTATCTATTATGTATTTAAATTCCTGAGATGGAAGGAGGTCCTCACTAGCACTGAGAAGAGTAAATGCATCCATGGCAACAAACACTTCAAGGCACATAATATTCTTTTTACATGATATGCAAAATATTCCTCTCATGATTGTGTAGACATTCTCCAAAGCTGTATTAACCACAGCCATCTGGTCTGGTCTATTGTGACAGGTTTTTAATTGCATGTTTATCCCTGTTATTTTTTCCCTTTCAATTTTCCACGCTCCATTGTTGGGTGAATTCTCCCAGTCTACTGTTTTGTACATGTCCACGTACAGTACAAAATCATCAGTCTCTCCTTTTCCTGTAGAATCCTTATCTAAGGGTTTTCCAGGTTCTCCTACATTACCACTGAAGGCATTGTAGAATTAAGATTTGTTTTAGAAAATTGCAGTTCGAATAGATCTACACCTTGTTATCCAAACCATAAGTTTCCCTACTCTCTCTAGAGTATTGATGTACACTATCTTTTCTACCCCAACCATCTTCTTCGACTTTATTTTTAAGTTACCTTGCCTTTAAAATCCATTTCAAATTTTATTTCCTCTACAAAAATTTCTTACAATGCTTTCAAGATTTCATGTGCTAAGGAATCAAAGTCCCAGGCAAGCATAATAAAATTACTGGCATCCAAATTACAGCCCCCTTGGGCTCTGTAACAGACTCACAGTCAGACCTGTCTTTCAGCATTAGCTCTTTTGCATGCCCACTGGGTACCATGAAAAAAGTCATCATGTTTGTTGAAACTTGTGTCCTCTTATCTATGAACAATATGTAGAAATACCATAGGAACTGGATTTTTAAAATTCTGTTACAGTTTCTGATTTGGTTTCTAAAATATAATTAATATATAAATGTATCAGTAAGTCTAACGGGTAAGTGAATTTAGTCCAAGAAAGGATTACTATTCTATTCATAAGAAGCATAGAATTTTCTCAATACATTTGGCATACTACTAAGTGGAATCATAAGAAATTTTATGATTTGAAAACATTTTACATCAAATTTTAAATAATAATTTTCAGCTTTATAAGATAAAATATGCATATTATAAGATGCCCCTACTTTGAAGCAATTAGCAAATTGGGAGGGTAACTCAATATCTTTGCCACTTCCAAAGTTTCTGCTTCAATCCTTGGGTGTCCTAAGGACACATCGCCACAAGAGAAGTGAAAACATTTTTTAAAAATGCTCAGTTGCAGAAAGAAAAACAGGGTTGAATATAATCTGGCCTTGGGTTATTTATGTAACCTTTAAGAATTAGATATGTTTGACACAAACCTTTATTTGCTTTCTTAAAATGGTGGTTTCATTAAGAACTCCTTCTGCTCAATCCTGCAACACATTGCCTGGATAAAGAGGTCAGAGTTCACAGTTGAAAGTGTTCACACAAAGCATGCCCAAAATGATCAGAAAAGAATGATGGTGTGTGTGAGTGTGCCCATGTGTGTGTGTGTGCATGTATGTGTGCTTTGAGTGTGCCCATGTGTGTGTATGTGTGTCCATATGTGAGTGTGTGTATGTGTGTCTGTCTGTGTGAGTGTGTACATGTGTGAGTGTATTCATGCTCCACATTATGAGAAAAATGGTGAACATGAAAAGAAACAGCCAGAGGCACAGCAGCACACAGGGATGAGTGAGATTTAAAGGACCAGTGCACAGAACTCTCCACAGTTGCTGCAGAAAGATTATGTAAGTTAGTAGTTTTCATGGCAAACTGAAGGAGACTAATCTACAGCAAGAGAGAGAGAAACAAATACACACCACACTTATCTGGTGATTCATCAGATGCATTGTCATAAATCCTAAACCAGAAGAATCACAGCAATCCCTTTATCTCTCGAACCAGAGTTCTCTACCTGTTCTGTCTCTCACAACTGCAGAGGAGGGTCTCTCATTAGGGGCAAGGATTCTCTAGGGAGAGGAAGGATGAGGTGGCTGCATGCTGGCGTGGGGACTGTCAGCAGGAGCTGCTGTTCTTCCTCTTACTTCTGATAGGTAGAATACTGACCATGATGAACGACGACCTGAGTAACTGCAGTGTTAGCATCAGGCATCTGACAAAGACTTGTCGGTCACAAGGTCTTTCACAAGAAATACAGTCATGCACATTTCAACCGTTTCTTTTCTTCTTCACTTTTAATTCCCGCAACTGAGCATAAGACCAAAGGTGAAGCAGAAATTTACACTATCTGTCTTTTAAATCCTATTTAAAATTTTGATCAATTTATATAGATTATCCATTATTTCAGCTAATAAAGTATGCAAAAGAACTGTTTCCATGAAGCTTACACTTAATTTAGAAAATGATTAGATAAATTCAAACATATACATTCCAATGGTAGATACTATGAAATCATAATAAACTGCATGAGTGTGTCCAGTATGAAGGAGGAAGAGGAAAGGAGTGTGTTTTTTGAGATAAGGCTCTCTGATTTGAAGATGTTTGTTCTGACTTCTGAACAGAACAGAAGGGAGTGAGTCAAGATGTCTTGTGGAAGAAGACTGCTTCAGGATGAGGCAGCAGCAGGCACACAGTCTACGGCAACAGCACATCCCGAGGAATAGAAAAGCGCTAAGGAGCAAGCTGACTAATAAAGAGCTTTTGCATCAACAAAACCTATCTATCATGGTGTGAAGGAGATGCAGGAAGATGAGAGTGTTATTCGTGAGAATGGGCTTATTTCAGTTAGATAGGAGACCAAACACAGGTCAAAGTCAAACCAAGAGATGGGAAAAAGAGATCACTGAAGCCATGTACAGAGCAGGTAATGTATTTGGGGAGCAAGGTGCTCATGGAGAGAGAGACATAGCTACATCTTTTTTTATTTTAAATTTTATTTCTTTTTATGTGTATGAGTGCTTGTCTGCATGTATGCAAGTGCATCCTTGTCCTGCAGTGCACTGAGAGGCCAGAAGAAGACATCAGATATCCTGGAACTGGAGTTGTGGGTGGTTGTTAGCCACCATATGGGTGCTAGGTACCAAATCCAGATCATCTGCAAAAGAAGCCAGTACTCTTAAGCCCTGAGCTGTCTCTCCAGTCAAAAAAAAAAAGAATATTCTAGATTCCATGTGAATCATGTGAACCATGTGAACCATTTCAGAAATAGAGGAATTAAGCTGGACTTGATTTAAAGCCAGAGGAACAAGAGGAACAAATGTGATCACTGGCTAGGGGCTGGCCACTATTCTGTTTTCAAGTCAGTTTTTACTAGTACTCAAACCTGTATGCAACATTGACTTCTCTAATTAATATGACTTTATTTAGAGAGCAAAGCCATATTGCTAGGATCAGTGCAACTAGAATTGCACTGTTAGGTGCTTCTTTCACATCATAAGACATGCAAGATATGTTGTCTTAGTTTTCATTCCCTCCCTTTTTAAATCAGGCAGTGGAATATATTTACTGTACTTTTGGTTATATTTAAAACATGACTTCCTACTTATTAAGTGTACATTAGTGTCAACATTTGAAGATTACAGATAGAAAATGAGGGTAGGTCAAACACTGAGAAACATCAGTGACATGCTAGTTATTATAAAATCCTGCCATTCTCAGTCAGGGGCTTCCAGTGACCAGATACAATCACCAAGGCTGTGCTAGTTAGCCTCCTTGATCTCATTGATAGGAATTTAAAAATTTGTAGTTTGACCATAATAGTAGTGGGATTTTATTCCAATGATTATAGTCAGAGTAAACACAAGGGCTTCTGAAAAGTGGTCGGAAAGGTAGAATCGAGTGTGTGTGTGTGTGTGTGTGTGTGTGTGTGTGTGTGTGTGTGTGTAAAAGAGAGAGAGACAGAAGGGGAGCAAACAAAGAAGAAAGAATGTTTTTCAGTCATATATTTCTTGATATAAACAATGTGGGTTAGCCTAGAAGAAAAGCATTCAGTGTGACGATTGTTCAAACATTTGTATGCTAAAGTTTGAAATCCAGATCCGTGATGTAATAGATGAAGCTTAAGGGGAATTTCCTCATCAACAAAGCAGTGGAGATAATGCCTGCTTCGTGGATGGGTCTTGAGGCTGAATAAAGTGGATGTGACTGGAGGGAAATGGTTAATCTGGAAATGTTTCTTCCAGTGACCAGGGAGAACTGAGTAACTTCCACATCAGTCCCTCACTCTCCCTGCACTCACTGCCTCTTCAGGAACTGGCAGGCTTCCCTGCTGGTGAGAGGCAGCACCAAGGAGTCATAGAAAGTGGAGAAAGAGGAATAGGTAGGAAGTAATGTGGGTCTTCAGTCTAAGGAGAAATTTTAGGGTCCTGAGAAAAGACACCTTAGAATAATGGTAGTATATGAGGAAATGGTATTCTTAAAAACATGTTTATTGATTTTTGAGAATTTCATATAATGTACTTGATCATGAGGAGAGTGTCTCCCCATCTCTACCTTCACCTTACTCCCCACACCCCGACTCCATGGACTTTAATTTTTTAAAGGCTTATTGAGTCTAATTTGTGTTCCACAAATGCTCTCGGGCCTTGGTTTATCATCTTTAGCCTAACTGACCTTCCCAGATATCATACCCTCAAATAAAACGGAGCCCACTTCTCCCAGAAGCTATCAATTACCAATAGTACCTTAGCTAGAGCTGGGGATTCATGTCTTACCCCCACCCCCGGCTTCATGCTGGACTACGTCTGGCCTGAGGTTGACACAGTATTTTTAAAGGAAAGAAAAACTTGCTGAAGTTTTAGAAGGCATATTTGGATGCTTCATATTTTAAAATAAAATTAAAAGGCAATATTCTTTTCAGAGTTGTGTTCCTTAACTAACATACTGCTTTCAAACTGCAACCTGTTGATCTATAGTCTATAGTTTTGTGGGGGTTTTATTCTTTTTTAAAAAATTTCATACATGTATAAATGTATCTTGATCTGTAAAGTTTTATAAGATAAGAAATGTCAAGGCTGGAGAGATGGCTCAGTAGTTAAGAGCACTGGCTGTTCTTGAGGAAGTCCCAGGTTCAAATCCCAGTGCCCACATTGTAGCTAATGATCACCTGTAACTCCAGTTTCAGAGGTTCAGACACCCTCTCCCATCCTCTGCAGGCAGGAGTGCACTTATATACATGCAGACAAATCATCCATACACATTAAATAACAATTAAATAAATTAAAAGATAAAAATGTCTTATCACAGGGCCAGGTACACAGATGATGTTAAAAAGTCGGCATAAATTACCAAAGACTGGTCCTTTCCTCTTTGACTTATAATTTAAAAGTATTGGTTTAAGAGCAGTCATGCAAGGGTGGTGGTGACAGGCATATATCGAGGTCTTGTCAATAGCTGGGTTCTGCTCATTCGCTTGTCGTAACAACTCAAAAAGCAAGAGCAATCATTTTCCATGATCTACATATGAGGAAATTTGGACTTTGGAAAAGTCCATTGTATTGATGACAAAGATCATGGATGTGATAAAGCCCTGATGTTGAACCCAGGGCTAGGTCTCTTGTCCTTCGAATGACATCTACAGATGATCAATGACTAGAGTCTCATAAAACAGCCACAACTCTCCCAGGTAACTCCACAGAGTGGAGCAGTTTTTCAAATGCACATGGACCAGTGAGCTTATGAGAAATTATACTGCCAGTGCTTTAATTTATAAATTATAATATGCACAGAGACTCAAACTAACTTATTTATGGAAGACACATACCTATAGTCAGACTCCCTTCTCTCTAACAGTGGGTCATAACTATATGAAGCATATATTTGACATTTTTAGTTTATCTTCAGATATAAACATTCTACGTAAGCTGTAAACAGACAAATCCATGATGTAAACAGAAGTGACAAGTGCATTAGATTAAAAACCAACTCTTCTGTATACTTCTTGAGGAGACAACTTAGGGTTGGGGTCAATCTGGGTCAAACAACATAACATTCACGTATGTAAAGGATCAATGTGCCTTTGGTTTTATTCTGCGGACTTTAGTCAACATCTGTTTGCCTTTGACTAATCACTGTTTTATGAAGTAAATTATCTCTCATAATTTCTGTTAGTCTTTCTATTTCTATTTACCATGAATATTGACAATTTACCTTGAAACACACACACACAGTGTTTTGAATGAGAATGTCCCCATAGGCTCTAAGTATTTGAACATTTTGTCTCCAGTTGGTGGCATTGTTTTCGGAGGTCTTACAGGAAGCAGGTCACTGGGGGCAGGTTTAGAAAGTTCTAAAGCCTTGCTGGATTTCCTGCCATACTCTGCTTCCTGTACCTGCTTGAAGATGTGAACACTTAGCTTCTACTCCAGTCACCTCTGCCACCATGCCTCCCCGCTATGATGGACTCTTGCCCCTTTGGAACCATAAGCTAAATAAACTCTTCCTTTTATAAGTTCCCTTGGTCAGTGTTTCTATCATAGCAACAGAAAAGTGGCTAATACCATATATGAATGGACTTTAGAGATGGCTTACCAGTTACGAGCATGTACTGCTCTCTCACAAACTTGAGATAAATTCCTAGGTTCCATGTTGGGAAGCTCACAAATACCTGTACCTCCAATTCAAGGGAATTGAATACCCTCTTCTGACCTACTGGGAACCTGCACATAGGTGACAGACACAAAAACACATGTACATGAATAAAAATAAAAATAATCTAATCTTTACATATGTATAATCTTTAAATATATATGTATACAGAAATTGAAAACACTTCTTTCAACATGACTCACGTTTTCATGAAAAAGTGGTTATTCAGAAGAAACTGGATATTCAAAGACAGGGAGGGTTCGGGAGGAACTGCAGCATGGAAGTGACGTGAGACTGACTTCCTTAGCCTCCCACTTAGTCAGGAAATCGAATAAAAGAGATGGTGAGATGATGCCCACTGCCCACTTTTACAGTGAAGAGGACAAAATGTGAGACCCTGAGGAAGGGTTGGAGTATTGTGTAAGACATGCAGAAGCCATCTTCCTGAGATCAGCTGTGCTTACTTGACAAAGATCATTGGAACTGTGCTTGATGACTGCTGATACCCGGCACAAGAGGGGTAGAGAGCATGAGATCCTCACCTAAATATTCAATCACACCTCCTCACCCCTGAGGAGCACTTCAGCCCTCATTACAGATGGCCTGAGGGAGGGCTATCGTAAATACGCTGGGGAAGAGCGAGATGGAAAAGCTATCATCCATCCTTGGGTGAAGACTTTCCAGTGGGGCTTCAGTGGGGAGAATCCACACTCCTCTAAGTAAACACTCACCATTCACTCTGTAAATACACTCAGTAAACCTCTGGCTTCCCAAAGTACATTTTAGTGGAATTGTACCTTGGTTTGTTACTGTGACCAAAGAAGGAGGGGCTGGATGTGATTTATAGCCCCTCCCCCCAAGGAATTTTAGCTACATGAGGACAAACTAAGTTATGTCACAGTGCAGCATTTCATCTGGGGAAAAGCTTCCTCAGGTCTCCCTTCGTATTCTTATAAAATCATTAACACAATCCCAGAAGCCTCATGTTCCAAAGCTCTCCCAAGCCTAACTACCTCCAAAGACTCCATATCCAAAGTGAACTATGATTTAAGAATTAAATCTCCAACATCTGAAACTTGATAGTCACGTTTAAGTCATAGCAGTGTGTATCCTGCATTTTCTAAATGGGAATACTGAAAAACCTAGAAATTTATCATTTTTTTCCTCAAATATCAGCCTACCAGTAAAGACAGGAACCCTGGACATCTAATATTACTTTGGATTACAGAGTCTGTTTTCTTAAACACTATATAACTTGATGCAAAGAATGCAATGCTTTAATAAAACAAGTAACATCTCTCTAATTCCTGAAAGCACCATACTACACAATTTTGGAAGGATCTATAAGAAACAATACTTAATTTTATATCAGAGATTCTGAACTCTGTAAGACAATAATGTTTGAGATATCTTTGAGATTTGTTAGGAAGTATTTATTTCCAAAGTCCCTTTTATAAGAATCTTTGCACACTAAACTCCTCTTTGAGGTTTTAATTTGGTCTAACCCATGAAAGAGGAACACATGATCACAGATAAATATCTTCCCAAATCCAGAGTAGCATGGAGTTTTAGAAAATGTATACATTTGAAGTCAAAACTTCTAATCTCTTAAAGGTGGAGATCATTTATATTTTATTTATCACTATATCCCAAGAGCCAAAAACTGCTCCTGGGATTTAGTAAACATGAAGAAACAAATGAAACAATGAAATAGAAGGGAAGTTATCTAGTACAAGACACAGTAGGGCATGAGTAAGAACCTAAGTCCCACACTTGGTAAGGTAGAGAATGTGGCTAAGACAAATAGCATAGTCAGAGCCCTCCAGTTCAGATAGAAAATTTTCCCAAACTGATGTCTGGTCCACTTTACTAGGTGTGGTCACTTAATAGACTGCAACACTCCTGATTTTCCTCATGCATTAAACTCATCTTGAGAAAATCTCCTTGAGCAAATTCTCAGGGAAAATCAGAAGACCCAGGAGATTCTTTCTTGGTGCTCTGGCAGTTTTAGAATTTTGAAACTAGTCCTTTGGGAGTTGTGCTTAGACTGCAGGGTCATTCAGATACTCAGGTCTTCTTTGTAACAACCGAGGAGGCACCTTTTCAATTCAAGCATCTGTCATTTCTTGGAGAACTTTCATGTCACTGGATTGATGAAACCCTCCAGGTAAAAAACAGTACCTGAAAACAACGTCCTTCCCCCAAGCTCTGTAAAATGCCTTCTACAAGGATAGTTTGCTGAGGAGTTCTGCTGAGTGTTCTGAGAAAAGGAGATTATATGGTGAAGTGAATTGGCAGAGAGATTGTTCCATGACCCAGTAAATTAGATAATTCTGTACACAGAGATCTTTTCCTAGACATTTAAAATAAACATTAACACATTAGAGGTACAGAAAGCATCAGAGAATAAAGGAATCTTTTTGTTTTGTTAAATGTGTGTGTTTCTACTTTTCTCTTACATAGCAACCATCAGTCTCCCTGATGTATGTCTTAGGCAAAAGCCCTTTACGTTAATGTTTCCCAGTTTGTCTACAGCTTCCTAAAAGGATTCCCCAAGACCTTTTCAATGAATCAATGGATTCAAAACTATTTTCATCAAAGCATTCCTCAAATCACGTTTTTTTTTTCATTTACAAATAGCCAGCATATTGTTCAAGAGCGTGAGCCTGTGCCATTGTAGAAGACTGATTGAAGTCACACAGAAGAACTCTGTTACCTTATATTGCATAGACCTTAAAGACATCTCCAAAATCTGAAAAATGCTGTTGTTTTCACTGCTTTTTGTTTGTTTCAATACAAAGTTATTTTAGATAAGAATCTCTTATTCCTGTTAACTTGCAATGGAGTCATTAGTTGAATTAATAAAAAAGTACTAGTTTAATGTCTATATTAGTTACTTTCCCATTTTTGTGAGAGAATGTGACCAGAAGCAACTTCAGGAAGAAAGTTTACTTTGGCCTGGGGTTCCAGAAGGAGAGACAATAATGTTGGAGGCACAGCAGGAGTTACTTCCAGCACAAAGCTGAGGAAGCAGAGAGAGCAGACTGGAGGTAGGTCAAGGTTGTAAGCTTTCAAAGCCCCCACATCCACCCACCAAGTGACGTACTTTCTTCTGCAAACCTCCACCTCCTAAAACACCATAATGTCCCCACACAACAGTAGACAACAGTAGGTGAGCAAATATTTAAATGCATGAGCCTAGGAGCACTTTTCTCACTCAAACCACCCCAATGTCTTATAGGGTGCATGACAATGAATATCTGGATATGAAGGCCTTTCAGGGGATCAGCCACAGATTTTAATGCAATGAAGGGTTTTCAGCTCCCTAAATTTGAGGACCGCTGTTCTAGGCTACTTTAAGAGTAAACCAGAATCATTCTCTGTCTAGGATGAACTAAGGAAAATGAAATCTGTGTAAACAATTATCTATAGGCATACCGGGAAGAGAACACAGGACCCCAAATACAGTATAGTTCCGTAAAATAAAATTAAAAAAAAAAAAAAGGATTTGGAATATCGCAAACCTAAGTTCAATGCTTTCCATCGTTCCATTTATCTACTTAATCGCTTTATTTTTGGCTACACATTAATTGTCCTGTGTCTTAGTTTCCCATTTTGGAAAAAAAGAATAATAAGGAAATAAAAGCAAAATGAAATGATAAACTTTGGTGAAATTTCTCAATAGACAATTTTGTGAAGACTTCAAATATGCTGAGTTGACAATCTATCCCTGCTATTTATTAGCTGTAAGAATCCAAGCAGCAAAGCAGACCTCCCAGCATCACAGGCTCTGTCTGCCTCCACAAGAGCATTGACGATGATTATCTTCCTATCTCTTCATCTCTGATAATTAGACACTACTTGGTGCAAACCAATCATTGCTACTTCTATTATTTATTACACTGACAATAAATAAATTAACAGTGTAATAAATTATAAACACACTAAGTTATAAACACCCCAGAACATGGAATCTTAAAATAATAATCATGCTATATTTCTCAATTCCCATTGCTGTCTAAGGTTCAGATGGGTAATTTTTCTATTGGCCTGGACTGAGGTGCCTCTTGTGTTCCAGAGGAAGTGCAGAGGTCTGGAGCTGTCCTTCTCTGTCTTGCATCTCTTTACATGGTCTCACTCTTCAGAATGAACATCATCATCTGTGGTCTTCTCATGGTAGCCTAGTCTGGACTTCTATGGCATTTCTATGGACAACATGATTTTATCTCCTGCATATTCTCATTTTAAAACCTAAATCTCCAATGAGATGGTATTCAGAAAGTGATCTATTGGTAACTGCATAGTTTAGATTCTTTCTGAATACAATCAGTGACTTTATTAAGGACTGTCACACTCGCTCTTTCCGCTCTCTGAAAAAACAATAGCATTATGATCGTTTGAAGCCAACAAGAGGACCCTCAGTAGACAGGATTCATTGACACTTTGATTTTAGACCTCCAATCTGCAGGACTGTAAATACTTAAATTCTGTTGTAAAAGCTACCCAATGTATGGTATTTTGTTATTGTTTTTTCCACACTGACTAAAAGAGTACTCTGGATATCAAGAAAAAGGGAGCAGAGAACAGAGCACAGAAGTCACAGAATACTACTTACTTATTCTACTGGTCAAATTAGATATAGGCTTAAAGGGAGAGATATAAGCTTCTATTCTTAAAGAACAGAATAGCATGCACATTTATATAGAGATTATTCGGAGACCAGCAACTGGGGTCCAGTTCATTAAACCTGAAAGTACAATAGCCAATTAGTTGTTATTATCTGTTCAACCAGTGTAACCATTCTTTGCAGAGAGATTTGCCATCAGCTGATGTACTCCTGTGAATGTTAGTAACAGTAAGGTTCTGTCCTTGCATGATAACACCATACTGTGGCAGACACCACATGAGGAGACTTAGAAAAGAAGTGAAACACATGCATCTGTGGGCCAAGAAAGACAGGGGCTTTGGTGGAAGGAACCCAGGATTCAGCTCCTGTCTTTGCACCAGCTGGCTCTCTGGAATTTTCCAAAAACGGCTGAGTGCTCTAGGGACTGTCAATCTGAAACATTCCCCTGGAATCCTGAATGGATTATTAAAGTGTTTGCAAACTGGACTGGGCCAGGTGTGGGAAAGGTTTTCTGCTCTTGCTGCCTGCCGGAATAGCTCAAAGGTCTGGTGTTGGACTCTCTTAAAGAATGTCACTCTGTGTGTCTCTGCTTCCGTGTTTATCTCTGTCTCTCTGCCAATGTCTGTCTCTATGTGTCTGTCATCTCTCTCTCTCTCTCTCTCTCTCTCTCTCACACACACACACACACACACACACACACACACACACACACACACTCATTCTGGTGCCTGAACTTGAACAGTTCTGAGATGAAACAGGCAGGGCCCCTTGGGCTAGTTTCTGTATCTCCACATGGTTACTGAAACACGTTAAGTTCAAAGACACTGGATTTAGGACATGGCAAAGAGCTTCAAAAGCCTAAGGAAGAGAAAGAATGAGGGGGGAAGAAAAAGAAGGGAAAAGGGTAGAGAAGGCGAAAAAGAGAGAGAGGAGAGAGACTACAGAATTATACAGTGCTGCGCTCATTACTAATGAGTCATTTATTGTTGCTGTGAATTTCAGTGGTGAGGAATTATGCTACAATTTTTATGACAGGCATGTCAAGTTTGTAGATATGACTTTCTCAAAACTTCACAACTAGAATGGGAAGATTTACCCCTTAATTAGTCAGTGACTCGATGGATGTCAGTAATGCTCACTACACACTTCCTTTCCCCTCCCTGACTCACATTCCACTGTCCTCTACTTCATTTTCTGTGATCTTCTGAGTCAGGTAGAGCATCATTTCAAGATGGCTTTCTCTTCCTGTCTCCTTGGAGTCCTCCAGGATGTGTAATCAGACACATCCATGCTGGATTCTTTCCTGATTTGTTGATTTATTTTGTTTTGTTTTTCTTGTCAACCCAAACAGAAATTATTTTCAGTCAGTTCCTGCTGTCATTTGTTACTCCCTGGTATAAATGCTGAAGATGTGTTTAAGCTGAAAATTGTTGTTTTGCTCTGTTTCTCAAATAGTTAAAGACAGTTCAATATGTGGAACTTGAATTCAGAACTTTTCCCCCCATAAATGTGGGTGTTCTAGAATCCAAAAATGAAAATGTCATCAACAAATAGAAATGTTTCACCACTCCTACAGATCCAGTTAAAATTTAAATTTTTGAATGTATGCTTTGATGTTAACTTTAATTAATCATTTTTCTTAACTGAGCTGTTTGATAAATAAGTTATTACTTGGACTGTTTTAGAGTGAGTGACAGATGACACAATATTTTTACGCCTCAAAATAATTTTGGTTGGAATTTTGGCACAACCTGTGCAAGAAATGGCTTTTTACATTAGACCAAGAAAATTTGTTCAGTTGCTAGCAAGAAATTTCCCCTGGGGGTTCTACAAAATAAATTCTGGCTTAACGGCGTTAAGAGAGAAATTATTTTAGAGTGTTATTCCTTTAAATGAAAAGGGAATTTGAAGGTGTACAGTGGCACTTTCTATCCCTGTGGAATGTTGTTACCACATATTATATTATTCTATCATTTCTTTTATCCACCATGTACTCAAAGCAGCGAGCCAATGAAAAGGTTATAATCCCCTCCCGTTATTTTTCAGGCTTTGAATCCTAACAATCATGTTGCAGGAGATAAAGCAAATCACTACCACAAAACATTTTTGAAATGCATTTGGAATCTTGGTGTTAACTCCACATAGGGAACGAGACAGTAAATTATCAGCACTGTCTATTAAAATACATTCATATCATTGAAAGAGATGTTCATATACTCTTCTCCACCTCTTATAATCATTTGTTTGAGAATATTTTAAATTTAATTTACAAACATTCTTGTATACACCTACTCATATATTCATTAACATCACAGTAATTTAATATGTACATTTTATAATTTGTCATGTAGAATGAACCAGAGCTGAATTATCTTTATTTGTGATTTTTAGAAAACAAAGTGTTGATAAAAAGAAGTAATGGCATAATAATATCTTATTTTAGGGTACATATTTAACCTTCTATATACAAACTGTCTTCAATCCCCTTAAATGTCTTCATTATGGTACAGAGTTATTTCTGTAATGATTATAACTCACAAATAAACTTTAATGCCTTTTCCATTGTTTGGTAAAATTTTATTAATTTAATGAAGGTACAAGTCAGACCATTATAATCAATTGATTGAGCAGTAATTGCTCCTTATATTCCTACATTATGATAAGCTTTGTTTAGGCACTGTAAACACAAAATACTCTATTAGTTAAGTTATCCACTTGGGGACTCACTTAAAGGGAAGATAGATAGATAGATAGATGATAGATATAGATAGATAGATATAGATATAGTATAGGTAGAGAGAGAGATAGATATACATATTCATTATTTATTTTCTAAATTAAACTGATAAATGAAGCATTATTTGGATATAATTAGCCCTAATTTATGAACTGAAAGCCACTGGGGTTGATATTCAAAAATGTAGTGTGTGCACCATGAGTCTACAAAAGTCCTTGTAAAATAAAAGTAGACTGAGACTGAAGATAAGTAAAAGGGAGGTGAGTGGGCATTTGGTGAGCATTGCAATGGGTGGTTAGAGAAATATGGTGGAGCTTTGTAGTGAGTGAAGATCATTTAGTGAGATACAATGTTTCAGAAGCCCAACTTTACTTAGCTTATAGGAAGTATCAGCAATGGGCAGAATATTTTGGTTTGTGCTATTCCTAACAGTCTATGTATTACAGAGTTAAAAGTATTTGCTATGCATTTAATCTTTTCACCTTTAATCATTCAACCCACAAATTCAATCATACACAATCATGTACACAAAGTCACACACGTAACACTCACATAATCAAATTAGCCTCCTATTTACCACCCTTAAATTTCTTCCTTAATACATTTTCAGACGCAGTCTTTCATGCTAGACTTCATTTTAATGACAGGATAAATTTTTTAGAGCTTCATACAGTGGAGTGGAAAGAACTGTTCTATAAAATGCACTGAAGTCTAAGCTCTCCCACTTTGCTATCACTTTAACTCACTGAATTCAACCTTCATAGTAAAAACAGATTTAGAAATACCTTATATCTTATAATGATGATCCTATATGTTTTTATGATTTTAATGAAATGATATCCATGGAAGAAGTATGAAAAATATCAAACTCACCTCAGAAGTATCACTACAATTATGATACAGACAATGATAGACTTTTGAATTAACTCACCAATTATCCAGTGAGACAAAACACATGATTATTTTACTCTCCATTACTTAATATTTTGAATGGAACCAAAGCAGACCTCTTTTTTGCAAACAGTAAAGGCATAATAAATAAAATAAGGAAATAGAGGGTGCACGGACCAGTCTGTGAAGTCATATATGTGTTATGTCTATTTCCATGGATACCATGAACATACTTCAGTTATTTGTAAATCACCATTAAAAGGAGGTCAATCTATTTTCCCAACTCATCGTATATTAAATATTACTAATGGTAGGTGTCCTCATCATTATGAGGCAAGTTTGCCCTTTTGAAATTATTGAACATGAACGAGAGTTAATCCTGGTCAAACAGCAACAATGGAATCTTTTGTTTAAAAATAAAGTTAAAATTGAACATGGTGGTTTACATCTCCCATCCTGGCACTTGAGAGGCAGAGGCAGGCAGATCTCTCTGAGATCCAGGCCAGCCTGGTCTCTATAATGCATTCAGGGCCAACTGAGGCTACAGGGAGACTTTGTCTCAAAAAATATCTAAAAATTAAGATAAAAAATATAAAAATAGGGGCTGGAGAGATGATTCAGCAGTTAAAAGCACAGACTATTCTGGCAGAGAACTCGAGTTTGATTCCCAGCACCCATATGGTGGCTAACAACCATCAGTAACTCCAGTTCCAGGGGATCTGACACATTCTTTTGACCACTTCAAGGCCCTGTATAACACAGGTGCACTTAAATACAAGCAGACATAACAACCATACACATAAAATAAAAATAATAAATAAAATATTTTTAAATACATAAATAAGCTTAAAAAGAGGAGATGTGCTCAGTGGTAGGATGCTTATCTGACATGCAAGAAAGCATGGGTTTAACCCTGAGAATTGGAATAAGGAATAAATTTACTAATTAAAGATAAACTTAAAATGTGTGTACATTTAAGTCATATATATATATACATGCATATATATATATATATATATATATAGTCTCAAGAAGTAGTTCAAAAGCAATTTTGAAATTGTTCTTAATAACAAATTATAACTCATTTAATTGTATCTCCTCTGCTCTTACAGAACAACCTTGACCATAGAAAGAAAAAACTGATTTTAAAAACAGACACATTGTGTTATATGTCATATACTGCTTCCACGTGAACACAACTGTGTGCTAGCATGTAAGATGAAGTCTCCTAAAGAAAGAACTCATGCATATACAAGCTCCCTCACTCCTCTTTCACCTTATTTTTCCAGGGTTTACTTGCTCTTAATTTTTATACTCAAATGATACCTCTTCGTTGACATTGGGGAAAGGTATAGAAGACCAGAAGCAGTAAGCATTAGCTGTTTGGGCTCATGCAATGATACAAATCAGTTTGGACAATCTCTGTTTACAATCAGTCTGCAAACTGAAACTCTCCCTCACTCCAGACTGCTGCTCTCCATCATTTGCTCCACAGAGCACAGGCCTGCACACTGTCATCTTGGATTATGCAACTGGATTTCCCTCTGTCTGCTGATCCTGCATACCCAGACTTCTCCCAGAGTTATCACTGCCTCATCCCTTCCTTATCTGCTTATCTCACAGGAGCTGACTCTCTTCCAGATTCTTGCTCCCAGGGCCTGGCCCTTCTCCCTGGGATGATCTCCATTTCTGAATCCCCCTATTTACTATGTGGATACAGTGTTGGCCTTCCTCTCTATCCTCCTGTCTTTTGGGATTAGGCCTTTATCCTGGCATAGATCACACCTGCCTAAGACCAGTCCTTTCCCAACTCATCTGCTCCCATTAGTGCTTTGAATCCCCCTGGGTATTTTCTCTACCATTTACCCTCCACAAAGTCTTTCATTTTAAAAGTTAAGTAGTTAAGAAACAGTTAAATGATATTTTAAATTCCCACAAATATTTGCAAAGATTCCACTAATAGGTTAGAGATAAGTTAAAGAAAGTGTCTCATAATTAAGGAGAGCTACTATGCATTTTCCACTTTGTGGCAAACATTCTCATGGCATTTAGCCATTAGAAACGATCCTTTCAACTTAACAGATACGAGAAATACTTGTTGAATGGTTATCAACTTACTGTATTTCGATCATTCATAGCAGTCCACTCCCTTCCTGTTTAGTACTTTTTTTTTTTTTGAGATTTGAGAGCACAACTCAGTGTTCCTAGGCAATGGAATCTGGAAGAACCACAAGTGACAGGGTGGACCCTTACTTGGGCCATGAAATCTAATGTCATGCTCCAAACTGAATTGCCAACACAATTTCTACTGTGTGTCAATGTATCAAGGGAAGACGTTAATGAAGAAAGGAGATGGAGATGTTGAAGAAAGCTCTATCCCTTTAATTAGTAAAAAGATATCCATATCACGCTAGAGGAAGCCTGAAGATGTTCTATCTGTCTCTTTAGTTACAGGCTTCAGTAGTGAGATACTTTGCCTCCACAGAATAGAATCACAAGTTCCAAGTAGATGGAAAAGAGTTGTTCTGGTGTCTCCTCTCCAAATCAGGTCCAAAGCCTGTCCCCAAAGGGTAACTTCATATTTATTCCAAGTATTCTTATCTATCCTAAGTTGTTTGCTTTGAGGTGACCTACTCTCAAGTCATTTTATATAGTAATAATTCTCTATTTTTTAAAACTTTGTTTTGTTTTATGTGTGTGAGTGTTATGCCTGAGTGTATGGATGTAAGTACATTCATGTCATGTAATCCCCATGGAGGCCAGAAGAGGGCATTGGCTCCCCTGGAACTGGAGTTAACAGATGGCTGTTAGTCACAATGTGGGTGCTGGGATTCCAATCTGAGTTCTCTGCCAGGGCAGTCAGTGTTCTTAACCACTGAGCCATGTCCTAATTCTCTATTTTTTAGTAACAGAATATATATAATATGTATTTAATTTAAATATACAGAGAACTATACTTGAATGAATCAAGCACACTATGAAATTCCTCAATATAGGAATAAATAAAGTTTAAAGAAAGGGAAAAAGGAAATTAAGTGTTTTGTACATTTTTTTACATGTGAGAACTCTGGCAAGCTTTAAAATATACAAAATCATTATATATTTCACTTACGTATAAGAATAGTGTCCATAAGTTTGAGAAAATCTTCCAGTGTCACACATTTCTCAGTCAGGAGATCACCTATTGTGGATGAGGACTTTTTTAGACTTTATATAAAAATTTTCCTTTCATGAAAACAAAAATCCATGTTCTTCATTATCAATATGCCCTAGCCTTCTGAAATACTGCAGACATGCCTAAATGCTGCCATCTGAGTGATGGATTTTGGTGCCAGTGATGACATAGGCATACGTAAAAATCTTGCCATTAAATTCTTCAGACACTGTATTTCTAGATCGTCATTCAAAAATAGTTTTGTGTTTTTAAATATGTAACAGAAGTAAAAAGATGATTTGGAAAAATTCAAGTTCAACATGAAAGTTCTAGAAAATGCATCCAGGCTTTTCTAAGGATTAGCTCTTTTGATAGATGTTAGTTCTTACCTACCAAGGGGCTTAATGGTCCTAAGGTCTCTCTTCAAACATAAAATGTGGAGGTTCTGAATCATCTAATTTGCTTTAAACTGCTTTCATTTCAATTTCAGGTTGTTTTCTCTAGTTCTTGTGACTATTGTATAGATACCAGCCTCTGGAAATTTAGTCAATATAGTAAGGTGACATTCCATAGTTTAAATCGTCCCTGTGAATGTGCAGGCACTCTGAAAGCTGAGCTTCCTGAGCTCTTCCAGGTAAAAGGTAAACAGTGTTCACCCTGCATAGCTGCTTCTGACACTAATGTTTGGCAAGTCCTTCTCTGTTGACATATTTAGGGGGGAAGAAGTTGTTCCCTTGAGTCCAGAATTAAAGGGATCACCATAAATACGGCCATTCATTGAACAAAAGTCAAACAGCTATTGATGTTCATGCACAAGGCAGAACGAGTGAGAATCTGGCATGGTTCCTGTCACTGGGGTGGACTCTCCAGCTCAAGACATGCAGCTTCCAAGAATGCCGTATGTGGATGCCTTTCAAGAAAAACAAACCCAGCCAGGAGAGGAAGGTTGGTATTTCAGAGTGATAAGTTCCCAAAAATCGAGGAGGCAATGGCCACGACTGGTTTAGCACATTCTACTTATGGCTAAATTAATATTTTAGCTAATCCTTCGATAGTCTTGTAAAGCTGGTGGTCCATTTGACAGTTGAAGAAACTGAAGCACAGGGAGTTAAGATAGAGCTAAAGCTCAGTTAA
This sequence comes from Eospalax fontanierii, assembly GCA_035773235.1. Lineage (NCBI taxonomy): Eukaryota > Metazoa > Chordata > Mammalia > Rodentia > Spalacidae > Eospalax > Eospalax fontanierii. The sequence goes on from CM069533.1 coordinate 72,508,522, forward strand.
AATCCATATCTCTCTGGCCTAGAAACTCCAGTTCCTCTCCATAGCATCTGGTTTTCTTCCTAACAAGTAGAGAGATACTCATTTGGTACATGGCAATAGTGACTTTGAGCATAACCTTTTCTCCTTTCTCCAGAATCATCTAAAGTTCTTTGATTTCTTCTTTTTCCATCAACTTATTAGAAAGTAGCAGATGGTAACTCCATTCTGAGTCCAGATGCAACCTGCAAATGAGCAGCTACCATAAATTATAAATGGAATTAAAGGCTTAGATATTTATATGACCTAATTATATAGTAGGAAGTGTTTAAGAGAAAGGAAATTTGTGGATTCGGTCTGATTAATTTCAAAGATCTTATTACAATCCAGCTTTTAGCACCAGGTCTGTCTCTACCTGGTATTCTTTAATTCATCTGGAAACAAGGGAGAGAGACACCCGCTTTTCCTCTGCATATGACCTTAGGTATGACTCAGTAAAATAATCCTTGCCAGATGGTGGCAGTTTTCTTTATATTTGGCATATAAAAATGAAAATATAATATTCATGTTGTCCTCTGGAACACACAGAACAAATTTCATGCAGTAACTTACTGCTCTGAGCACTTGTAGTGACTGGCTCACCATCTCTGAGGCCTCTGTGATACTGTCCATTTGTGATAATGGCTCTTGTTATAGGAAAACACCAGCAGTAACAATGTGTATGGGACACAGAACTAGACAGTGAAAGTGTCTGTCAGTCATGTGTTTCCTTATAACACCCTGTATCATACAGTGCTAATTTTTGTAAGCTACAAGTGACTCCCTGTGAGTGATAAAAATTATTATTAGCTAAGTAAAATGTGGCATCAACTTTTCTTGAAGCTAAAACCTTAAGACGAGGGTGAGATCCCACTTTCTCCCCTAATTTTAAATTAATAAACATTTAAGTTGATGGGGTAGTTTGTACTTTCTTCATCCAGGTTCTACCTTCCAAGATTCCGTGACTTCCTGTCTTACTTACTTTCTATTGCTATAGTGAAAACACTGACAAAAACCAACTTGGGAAGGAAAGGGTTTGTTTTAAATCTCCCTGGTGGATCACAGTTCATCACTAAAGGGAGTCAGGGTAGGGACTCTGGACAGGAATCTGAAGCACAGACCATGAAAAAACGCTGCTCACTGGCTTGCTTCCCTGGCCTGGGTTCAGCCTCATTTTTCATACAACCTAGGACCCCTGCCCATGAGTGGTACTGCCCACAGAGAGCAGGACATTCCTGCATTACTCAACAATCAAGAAAATGCCCCCATAGACATGGCCACAGGCCAGCCCAGTGGAGGAGATCGCTAGTAGAGGCCTTCTCTACTGGGTGTGACAAGCTGACAGCTGAAGAAGCACACTTCCCAAAACAGCACCACCACCTGAGAACAACTGTGTCAATACTTGAGTCTGTTAGGGACATTTCACATTCAAACTTAACAGCAGCTAATAATTACAGCAAAGATTTTCAAAGTCATTTAGTAGCACTATACACTGGACGGAATGGAGGCAAAGGGGATTCGATAACAACCTTCAAAATAATCCTAATTTACAAGAGACACAGCCATACCTGGAACCCAGTCTGGAGTGAATGGAGGCAAAGGGGATTGATAACAACCTTCAAAATAATCCTAATTTACAAGAGACACAGCCATACCCTGGAAACCAGTCTAGAGGGAATGGAGGCAAAGGGGATTTGATAACAACCTTCAAAATAATCCTAATTCACAAGAGAAACAGCCATACCTGGAACCCAGTTTGAAGCCAAATAGGAAAGCTATTGGCAATTGATAATGCTGGGAGAGAATCAGTTTTCATTAACGAAGACAGTTTGGTTAGGTTGATCATGCTCCGGAGGATGGACAGTCACCCAAGAGTATTTCTGTTAACACACAAATTACACTCCATAGTCATAGGGAGGGTAGGGAGGTGGAGATGGATGTGAGAGGACATAACGGAGGGGGTCTCAAAGGATCAATAAAAATTTAAATTCACATGAGTTGATTCTTCTCAGAATTGTCATATATAGCAAGTACACTTAAGAAGTCCCATCTTGGGGCCGGAGAGACAGCTCTGTAGTGAAAAGAACCTACAGATATTTGAAAAGGTGCCACTAATAGTCTAGAAATAAATAAGAAAGTGTCTCAAAATTCAGAATAGCTGTTATGCTCCTGCTCCTCTAAAAGACCTGTGTTTGTTTCCCCTGTACATGGTAGGCAGCTCATAATTGCCTATAATTCCAGCTCCAGGGGTTCTGACACCCTCTTCTGGCCAGCAAGGGTAACACAAACATGGTGCATCCAAACACAGATATATACACACACACATATAAATAAAATAAATATATGTTTTACTTTTTTGAATGCTCATTCTAATGACTTAGATGGAGTTTTGATTTTATACTTAAATAGCAAAGCTTTTTCCTCATACTGCAACTCACGATATTTATCTCATCACTCTTCATTTGAAGACTACATATTGTCATTGACGATATTCTCTGGTAGAATTTGAGTTACCAACCAACCCTTTCTCATAAACATGGTTCTTGTAACTACTGACAGGTTCTTATGCCTTTTTAAATTATTTTCATGTTTTATGTGTACGAGTGTATCGCCTGCATGTATATAAGTGTACCCATGTCACACAGTGCCCACTGAAGTTAGAAGAGAACATTAGATTCCCTGAAACTGAAATTAGAGATGGAAGTTAGCCACCTTTTGAGTGCTGGGAATCAAACCCAGATCCTGTGTCAGATCAGTCAGTGCCATCTCTCCAGCCCCTCCAACAATAATTTTAATGCCACCATTCCAATGTTGTCATTAGAGAAAAGACAAGAGAACAGTAACAAGTGCCCTGGATTTGGTTCACGGTGGATTAGTCAGGACAGGAATCACCTTGTCAGTATCCAGCTTCTTGAAGGAGACAGGTCAGGACTCACATAACTAGTTCCTTTCCTCGATTCCTTATTTGGACAAGTACTTACTTTCCAAAATTCCTTCTTACAGTTCTCCATCTTTCCTCTTTGCCAGCTTTCCCCTCCAGTGTGGTGTGATACAATTTACTGTCTCCACTTTCTTATAGTGTCCTGCATTTTACTGCTGTCACCTGTGCTCCCACAATAGAGTATTATCGGGCCAGCTGGCATTCCCACACAGCCCCATCAGTCAATTCTGTGTGTTTATGAAGACCATTCTGTAGCCCATGCTACAAGAAAGCTTGGAGTTCACCACTAGAAACTCAGAGTTTGCACAGGTAGCTCTTCAGCTACCATGGGAGATGATCTATTCAGGGAGAAATGAAGATTAGATGGAATCTGAGTCATTTCACAAAATGAGCTATAATTGACAGGGAGTGGTAAATCTTACAGCCGGGGATTTTATTCCCAGGAGACTCATCACACTTTCCCCCTGATCTACTGGTCACATTTCCTCCCTGCTCACTCACTCCCATAGAACATCACTGAGCATCTGCCAATTCTGGCCATTTGTGCTATGTGTTCAGGATGCAAAGAGCAAAAAGTGAGCCAGGTGTGTCAGCACAGATCTGTAACTCAAGCATCATCGGGTGGAGGCAGGAGGATCCAGAGTTAAACACCAGTCTCAGCAACATAGGGAGTCTGAAGTCTCTGTCTCAAGATTCCAAACAAAACAAAATTAAAGTCAGATTATGGTTCTGTCCTCATAGATTGACAGTCCAGTTTCTGTTATAGCACTGAGTACATTTGCAGAAAAAGTCCATGACAGATGAAAGGATGTACTGATTGATTTCTCCAATGTACCGTAAGGTGGTAGAGGCCAGAAGCTTGTTCAGAAAACATACGCAAACACAGACAATTTGTGTAAATATATACAAAGCTATGCCATCCTCTCACTACTTTCCACACAACCTACAATGAGCAAATGGCTTGTTATCGTCTTCAAAGCTTTTCTTGTTTGCTCTGACTCACCTGTTTCTATTTCTGCTTTCCCTTGCAATAATCTGGCCTCTCTGATATTCCTTCTGTTCCTTAGGCAGGCCAAAATCTCAAAAACTTTTAAGAAATTCACATATGCTAGTCACTCTCTACTGGAGCAGAGCTCTAGGATTACTAGAGCAGGGAACAGGAAGCTCCTCCTGTAAGCCTTTTCTCAAGTTAATGTCCTCACCATCCTCCAACACTGAAATTGACCTTCCTTGTCTTGTCTTTTCCTTGCCTTTCTTTTTCTCCAGTGCATTTCCTTCATAATAGTTACCATTGTATAAAACAACACAGCTATCTCTCCCATGACAAGTCACAAGTGTTATGAATTTTAGCCTAACCCATAAAAACTATAAGAATGGAATTTAATAAATTTTAGCTCTTTAGACTCTGAAATCTTTTTACCTCTTATCAAGGACTCCATAAACAAATGGAAAACTAAGATCAGCTTCATTAGTTTTTAACATTTTTTTTTTCTGCAACACACAAATCAAGTGTGTTCATTAGCTGAGAGTTTGTGTTGTCCATTATGACAGGGCAGACAAGAATTGCTTTCCTTATGGCAGAAAACTGTTGATTTGTTATGAACAGAGTCTATGTAAGGGAAGACAGACTACAATTGTCTCACATTAGTAATAGCAATAAAATAATAATAATAATAATGCGATGTTCAAAGTCCACAGGTATAAAATTCTTGGCTGACTAGGATCCTTAAAAGTGACTGAAGAGAGGGAGAATCTGATAAGACGTTTAACTGGTAACAATGTCCACTGTTACTGCTAGAATTTTAAGCAAAAAATTCTTGTTTAGGAGCAAGAACTGGTGAGCTGTTCAGAGGAGAATGTGGTAAAGCAAGACTTCACTCAGAATTTATGCAATACTATATCAATTTGAGCACATTGGCTGGAGACATAAATCCACCTGCTTCCACTACAGCTTCATGAAGATGAAGGCACAAGCTGCCAATCCCCTACCAGAAATGCTTAGGACCAGAAATACCTACAAAATGCTGTTGTGTAAATGTGTATAGACACCACTGATTGGGCTTCCCTAATCTGAAAACACGAATCACGAACTTTTTGAGTACAAATCAGGAATGCAGAGTGTTTTGGAGTTTGCATTTTGGGGGCTTAGAGAAATTCATTCCATACTAATTATTGCAAAGGAGGAGTGTTCAAATGATGGTATGTGACACGTTTGCACCAGCTGAGTTCTCTAAAAAGGCAAAAGTGGAGAAATGAAGAAGCAGAGTTCACGCATTTGTGAAAAAGTTACCCTGAAGCATGAAGAGGATTCAGTGTCCTCCTGCTGAGTGACAGCTGAAGACATCAAATGAGGAGGTAGAGGCAGACGTGGTGATATCCATTTGTATAGTATCCCTGAAATATCATCATGACATTGTCTTCCTCCATGAAGGAAAGAAAAAATATGCAAACTATTTTCCATTGGATATTGTAGTTAGTAAACTTCCCAAAATTTGTTACCTTATAATAGTAAGTTAAGAAAATTAATGTAATTATTTTACTATTAAGTACACAGTAATTTAGGGAACTATCAATGAATACAGTGAGGGGCATAAGTACAGCTATATAACACAAACGATATTCTGTTTAAATATATTTAGGGTAAGTGTAGCTACTGGGAATACTGTTTTAATAACTGTGTTTTACTTAGACAGAGGTTGATCTATTAGGCTTCAAGTCAGAGCTGGTAGCTATAATGTTCTGAGTAATGCCATCTACTCTAATAGATTTAATTGTCTATTCTGTGCACACACAAGACAGATCTGATTTCCTACCCCTTGAGAGAGCAAAATCAGTTTCCTTCCATCTCATGATACATCTCCTCTTATCTGAGGAGATAATCTTCCATCTTAACTGATCTCTCAAACATTTCAATACACTTCGCCCCAAACCTCTGTAGTCTTGCTTTCCTCCATTTAGTATTCCAAAGACAGGGGGAAGTTCTTACCCCAGGCCGAGGTGATACAGCCCTACAATAGTGGAAATTTTACTTGTTTTTGTTATATTCTATAGACAACAGAACCAGAAAGAGACAGAATATTTCTATAGGAATTGACTTTTATGATTGTAGAAGTAATGAAAATTCCTTGATTGTTGTCTATACCCTGGAATAGGGATAGCTGGAACGGGACTTCAGTCTCAGTATAGACAGTGTAGCCATCTTGATGAAGCTCCTAGTCCTAGTCTGGAGGGCTGGTGGGTGTTACAAATCCAGGAGTCTACAGGCCTGAGAATAATGCTCAAGGGCAGAAAAAGACAGAAAATCTAGTCAAAAGCACATGGGAGTGACTCATTATAAAGGGTGGATTTCCTTACTCGGGCCACATTCAAATGCGTGTGTATTCCAGAAATACCTGCATGGTCTCACCAGAAATGGTGCTTTATCAGTTCATGAACATCCTATAGCCCAGCCAAGGTGACATATGGAATTTCATATATCAGTTGTAGAAGGAAAGAACTCTTAATCACCCACTGATTAAGTTGAAGATAAAACACCGCCTCTCTTTTTCTATTTTACACATATTTTCTACTAAAAAAGATTCAATGACAACTTATATACATATATATAATGTGAATGTTACAGAACACTTAAAATTTATACATCATGTTTATTGATATATTACATTATAGGAAATCCATGTTAATATATTATATATGTAAATGTCATATAAATATTTTATATTTAGAATATATTTTGTTCAACTCTTCTGTTCAAATGAGTGCACCCAGATTAAGTCTAAACATAATAGCAAATATTAAGAAGCTACAAAATTCGAGTGCCAGGTTAAGTCTGGAAAGTTTTATTTTCCAAATTCTTGGTTGGTGCTGCACAAGTGGAAAATGTTGTTCAAAGATTGCAAATGTATGTGAATTTTATCCTCACATAAAATTTACTTTACTAAAGCCATAGGCAGACCGTAAGTAATGTGTTTATGGGCAATGTATTATAATGTGAAACAATTTTTGAAAGATAAATCAACTTACAACATATGAATCAAAAAGAGAGAGGGCTTTGAAATAAGCATTAAGACGAGATAAGTACTAAACATACTAAGGTTCACTGAATAAACGTTATGAAAACAAAACTTAGCCAAGGGAATAGAAAGGAAGCAGTGAAAAAATACTTCAAAGTACACGCTATTTTCATAAAAGTCAACACCACGACTCGCATGTTTTTTCCCCTCCAGGTACCTTCTCTGTTTTCCAGCATCCTTTTATGCATTATTCATATCCTTAACCAAAAGAACTAAACTGGCTTTAAACTGATTGGTCGCCAAACGGTGGCTGTACTATTTAGAATGAGATGCTTCTTGTGTGCTCACTTCAAAAAGGAACAAAACAACAAAGGTACCACAAAAACAAATAAAGCGTAACTGTGAAAAACGCTGCAATTAAGACAATTATGGGATGCTCTTTTTTATATATCAACGAATTAATTTTTTAAATACAAATGGAAGAAATTGATGAGTCTGTGTGTGCATGTGTGTGTACTTGTGGATATACATGTGTATGTGTGCCCGTGGGTGTGTTTGTGATAAACCATTGAATAAGCTCTTGATGGAAATGAAACAATACGCATATCTTCTAGAAAGCAGTGTAGAATACTTACAAGACATCTTTAAGATGTTTATTTGATCCAAAAATTTGAGATCTGACATAAAATAATCTTAAAAATGTTCTAAATATATGTATATATTTTTCTATATTTTGGTTATTTACTACAAAAAATAATAGAAAACAACCTGAATATTCATCAAAATGGGAATGTAAACTTTGTTAACTGTATTTAATGACACATTATATAGTTTCTCTAAGAAAAACTATATGGATACAAAATTGTGTCAAGTTAAAAAGCACAATGTTGAGTTTTATGTTCAAAGTTGTTTCTGTTCTGAGGCAAACTGGAGTGTTTGGGATACGTTTTGTGTTCATGTTGTTCTTAATCCATCTTTTACACATCTACATTTAAACAACAAGAATTATTAGGAAAGGCCATCCTAAACATGAATGCTCTTTACTTGTAGTTGGAGCAGTATGTATATTGTAATAATACTTTGCCCTTTATATGTTATAAATTTTCACCTTTTTTGGTACTTCTGAGACAGGGTCTCCTGTAGTTCCAGCTGGCCTGGAACTAACTATGTAGACCAGGCTAGCCTAGATCTCACAGAGATCTGCCTCTCTCTCCAGAGTGCTGGACTTAAATGCATGAGCCACCACAGCCAGCTTCTTATTTTATGAATTTTCCACACTGAACATCTACCAGTTCAGAATTTGATATACTCCAAGTGGGTCTAAATAACAGACTGGTATACTTTCATGGAATAATGGTCTATTTTTACCTTCCAGATTATAGCAAAACCTGATATTTGTAAATGATAACTCAATGGAGATCTGGAAACAAATCTAATCTAATAAGTGATTGCTATCTTTCTTGACGATATCACCTATCACCAAAATTACACTGACAATTGGCATTTTTCTTGTAATTTTAAAGGGATTTGAGTTCTATATTCATTTTTTCAGTTTAAAAATATAATTACATTAAAGTATATAATTGAGTTCTGTAACTCGTGTTTAGATGAAGAGATCGTTGCATTACTATTCAAAATATCAAAATACGCTCATTGTAAAGTTTACATATTTAATATAACATGGTTTTAACATTGAAAACATGAAAGTCAGTCACAAGTTTTTCTCCAGTTTATACAGACTAAAAACCATGCAACTGGTATTTCTGTTAACATGGACAAAGGAAATTTAACAAGGTTCCACATCTAAATGAAGGGCTGCTGGATATCAACGGCTTCTGTGAGAGGAAGAGTCTGTTTTCTCTGGAATTTATACCCTGCTAGGTTATCCAGTAGACTTAGTAGGTTATATACAAACACATACACACACACACACACACACACACACATACATATATACACACACACACACACACACACACACACATATATAATTAAGGAAATGTTCATGAAATTAAGAGGGAGTTGGAAGACATGGAAGGAGCTGGAAGGGACCTGGGGAGGACTATAATGATGCAACTACATTATTCCTGTATGAATTTCTCAAAAACAAATACTTTAATTATATAAAACATTATAAACTGATTCTTTCTTTCCCTTTTTCCTTGAAAGAATAATAAACACTAAACCTGCCTGCCTTTACAAATTTATGAGTGTTTCTAAAGAGCACGCAAGACAATTGAAAAATACAAGTTCAAATACAATTGACTTTCGAGATCTAACTAATTAAATTAATCAAATAATTTCTTTGAATATTAGTAGTTCATACTTTGTGGGCAATTTACTTCCTATCTGTAGATTGTATCATTTCAAAGTTGCATTTACATTTAGCTTGATATAATTACTAGTCACAAAATTGTGTGTTTTATAGTAATCAAGTATAATCTGTAATTTCAGTATCTGTGTGACAAAATTGTCAAGATCTCACTCTGGACCCAAAATTATGTGGATTTAAAATTTTAAATTCTTTAATTTAAAGGTGATACAAAGTTAGAGAATTTCTTAAGCCTTCTAAAATTCCATATTCTTGTCCATAAACTACAACTACGCATGACTGTCATTGGACTTCAGAAAGACATAATGAGGTAATGTAAAGAAAAATTTAACCTGTATTTGTGGAACTTGTCTTATTATTTGTTGAAAAAGAATCACAGTTGCCTCCGAACTCACTGGAACCTAACAGCCAGATGTTACACTCAAAGAAAATTCCTTTTGAAAATCTTCCCTTCCAGAAAACTTACCTAATCATGAGTCCTTTTCTACTAAATGTCACTCCTTAATTGCCATCCTGGAACTGTTACAGGACTGAAGCACAGATGTGAGGATCTGACATAAAATGTTCAGTGGAACAACACAGAGCCTTCTCGGCTGGCACCTGGCTTTTTTTCTCCTTGTGTTTTTAATTTTATCTTTGAAATAGGTACCAAAATGAACAATAACAACAACTTAAAAAATTGAAAACAAGTTATAGTTAAAAAAAAAATAAAGAAACAATGACTGCTTAATGTTGGCTGGTCACTTACTTGATTTAATTTTTCATAAATGCCGCCATCTAGTGTTCAGGAATCCAACTTTTGTTACTATAAACCTTAGCTCTTTAACATGGGAGTAACTTCCCAGTTTCTAGGAGGCTAACAGCATGAATAGAAATTAGTTTATTTCTATGCCTTTAATTTTTTTTTCCAATATCTGAAAATGAAAGGTAATGTTGAAATAAAGAACAACCACAGTATTTGAAGGCTGGGACTACAGGGCATGTACTCTGTGAAACTATAATTTCAGTTCTAACAGTGCATCTTCCCTCCTCTCCCTCTTCAACATATTTTTAGAATGTGTTCCTACTGAGAAAAAATAACTCTGGACAAATACAGGCAATCCACTTGAAAAGGCATCCTTCTTAATCAATAGGAAGGCAATCAATAGCTGACAGGGGTAGGAAAATACAGTCAGCATCACAGCCTCGTGCAATGCCATCAAAACCCATGTGATCTTCCCTTACCCTCTCTTAGAATAATGTTTTTATAGGATGAAGATGATCTCAAGAAAAATGTGGTTTTTGTGCACTGTTGGTGAGAGTGTGAAATGCTCAAACTGCTATGGAAATGACACAGACTACCCTCAAAACCTGAAAAATAGTACCATCATTTGACCCAAGACGTCCACTTCTGAGCACATAGCAAAAGGGTTGAAGGTAAGAGCTCCAAAAGCTTTTGCCTTCTTGTATTTGTTATAACGATGTTCAGCTAACAAAATATAAACATTCAAGTGCTGATTAGCAGAGAAGCACAAAAAGAAAATATAATTAATACATATAATGAAATATTACTCACCTTTAAAAAGAACGATATTTTTGCCATCACAACAGAACAGATGGAACAGATATTGTACCAAAACTAACTGTTAGTCACAGGAAGAATGCTATGTGATTTGTTTTGTGATAGGTTTGTAAACTAGTTAAACTTACTTCAGGAGAGAATAAATAATGGATCTCTAGTTTGCGCTCTGTTACTGTAATAAATGCCATGACCACAAACAACTGAGGGGGGAAGAAAAGGTTCCTTTCAGTTTATGCGTGCAGGTAACACCTCATTACTGAGGGAAGTAAGAGCAGGCACTAAGGAATATGGAGGACAGATGCCCTTTGGTCCATGCTGAGCTCACTTTCATGTGTAGTCCAGGCCCATAATGCTAGGGATGGTGTCATCTACATGGCGTGCTCCCTCTTCCCATGTGACTACTTTGTGTCAAGTTGACAATATAAACTAACCAACACGGATGGTTACTCAAAATGGGGTGAGGGAGGGCATGGAGAGCTGTTGCTAGCAGGTATAGAGGTCTGTTTCAATAAGGTCTACCTTCTTAAAGCTTTTTGGGGGGGCGTCACATAACTGAATGTGGGGGCCATGAAAAATCTGGCAAAGTTTAAAAGTTTTTGAAAACCCAACAACCAAAAATGAGACAATGGGGAAAGGGGTCTAAAGATGATTAAGATGTTCAGCATGAAATACACAAAAAATCAATAAATAATTTACAAAAATAAATAAACAGAACAGAGCTTGAAAGGAAGAAAATCAAACACATAAGGAGTCTTAGGTGTTTCTGGCTGCAGTCTTCCACGTCCTGAGCAGGATTTCACTGCAGCCTTGGTTCTGAACGAGAACCTACACTTTGAACTGTATAAGCCACTGCATTGCACAGCACCAACAAACACTACCCAAGACCAACTCTGCTTCAAGAGTAGTGTATGTTATGAACCATAACGTTTTTACTGAACAAAGTTTCCTGCTTTATAGAAGCAACTGTTTAATTACTAAAAACATAGACTTAATATTCATCGGTTATCATTCTTCAACACCATCAAATTGATATAATTTTGGATTTGTTGTGTTAGAATATTTCATCTTAAAAATTGCTGTGTGAGTTACTGGCTTCAGTTTCATAAAGAGTCAAGAAATGAATTTTAGCTTTAGATTAGGATAGAATTTCCAATAATTTCTTTATTGCCCTAAAGATAATTCTATATTTTGTACTATACATTTATGAATTACTATTCTCAGCATTGACAGTTGTGAAATTAAACAATCAATCAACTGAAGATTATTGAAAAAGCTCTGTCCTGAAGTCTCAAGTATTCAGCAGCAATTTAATTCTTTATGTAAAAATAAACACATGTATCTCGGGAATATGCAAATTTTCTTTCATCTTTAATAAATTGTAAAATTGGTATATCAGTGATTTGCAACATCATTGAGTATGATAAAACTCATTTAATTGTATAAATTCAAATAATAAATTTTTTGCATTGTCATTATATTAACAAACTTATTAAACATGAAAATGTGTTTCACTTTCAGCTGCTTATCTGGCTTAGTGCTTGGAATATAGTTATTGTTCAATGAAATGTATCCTGTAAAATGAAACACACAATTTTTGCATGCCAGGAGAATCCTAAGCAGCTTTTATATATCATCTCACTCAATTTCTTGGAACTTTGAGGAAAGTTCTTTCTCATTTCCATTTATAAAGGAGAAAAGTGAAATCTACCTTGACTTGCAGAAGTACTGCTCTTCTATATGTAGTTAAGAATACATCTAGACATATGTTGCTCAGTTCAATGGACTTCATGCCACACAGAAGTACATCAATCTTTTAAAGCTCTACAAAACAGGACTTTGCTAAAAACAAACATCGAGAAGAAGAGCAGTGATGGGTTAAAGTACTAATCCCAACAGGGTCAGAACACATAGAGATGAAGCCATGATTTCTTCATAAACTTCTTCATGTGATCATTGGTTCAACAGTCACTAAGTATGCTATCACACCTATTACAAAGGCTAAAATCTACAGACTGCTGGCTTTTACTTTCTATACCTACAAATAACAGGTATGGAAGCATAGATTTCCATGTGCATATATTCAGCAAGACTTTCAGATGTCAAGGCTCTTACATTCATTTAAGGCTGGAAAGATGGTTCAGGAGCTAAAAGCCCTTAGTGCTCTTTCAGAGCACCCTAACTGTGCTCCCAAAAGTCACAAATGGTAGTTCCCAACTACCTGTAACTACAGCTCCAGGAGACCCAGCGCTTTCTTCTGGCCTCCACAGGCACTTGTGCACATTCATACACACAGACGCCTAAATAAAAAGAAATGCAAAAGAAATATATTTGAAGCATGTCTTCCTTGCATGTGTTTCTGAATTCCTTGAACAGATTTATTATTTTTTAAAATATATTTCTTACAGCAAACTGCAGTTGAGTTTGGTTACAGTAAACTCCTGGAAAAACATTTATTGAAAATGATGACTTAGTTCTCTGGGGAGAAGCACAGCTTTTCCTCTCTACCATCTTCTTCATCTGCTTTGCACTCTAAGACAAATGCATCAATTATGCACAATTCTTTCAATAGCATTTATAGAAAATAAATATAGATAATATTGCAAAACACAAACTAAAGGAATTTCTTGTCAATAAAAAAGAAACAACATTTGGAAGAAGGGACAATAAACATAGATATCAACCAACTGTACTCAGTTGCAACTACCTAAATAGATAGCTTCAGACGTCTTTCAGATTTGGGGAAGCAGGTTACCTGAGGAATCATCTGCAATCCAGTAGCTTTTCTGCGCAATAGACATTTTGTTTTACTATTAACCAAGTCAAAGTAATATTCACATCCACATTGCTGTACACTATTTATAATTTGTAGTAGAGCAGATTGGGAGACCTTATTTTCCCACCATGTACAAACCAAACATTATAAATGTAAATGTAAATTTAAATTTAGACATCTTCTCTAAGGTAAATCAGAACCAAAGCAAAAATTCCTTATCATATTGTACTTAGAAAATTTGCTAACAAAAATCTACCAGGTAATTTGCCATTTTCCCTTGTCTGTGTTTCTTATCTTTCATTTTATAATTTGAAGAGGAAAATCCTAAGAATGGCTAAGTAGACTTTAATACTCTCTTTAGTCATAAAGTCAATAAGAGGTAACTGACACTATCATATCTTATTTTGTTCTAAACATCTTTTAAAATTTATTTTGAGTGACTAAACTGTATGTTTAATAATCTACAGTCATTTGAAATCAATAATTAGAAATATATTAATAGACTGAAATAATGCCAGTGAGGAAAAAAAATCAAATATAATGGAGGTTAGAAAATCTATGGCATTTCAGACATGTTACTATATGTGTCAGATTATTAAAACCAGCGAAAAATTTTCAACTTTACACTATTACAGAACAAATATACCCATAATTGCTATTAAATAATCTATGTGAGTTTTTAAAAATTCATATCCAGGGGATAACTAAATAACTCAGAATCTGAAAGCACTTGTGTTCCTTATAGAGGACCAGAGTTTGGTTCCTAACATCAACAGGGCTACAACAACTTGCCAGAACTCCAGTTCCAAGGGATCCAGTGCCCTCTTTTGCTCTTCACAGACACTGCATGCATATGGCTCACTTACATACACGTATGCAAAACATTCATACACATAAAATAAAAAAATTGTAAGGTTCACACCCCTATTTTATATATAAACATGTATACTTATATGTGTGTGTACTTACAGTGTTTTATGATTTTATATAAATCTTATATGAATCTCTTATATACATATAAACATAATGGTCTATTTAATTTCTTTCAATGCTACTCAAAGCCTTGTGACGGGTAACTGTGAAAAGGTTTATTGAGATTCTGGAGAAAGCTCTATGGCAGGTTTCTCTGGAGCTCAGGAATAAAAGTTGGTACTCTGAATGTGGTATATACCAACCACCTAACAGTGCTATAGTAATCCTGTACTTATGCATTCAGCAATGCATTACTGATTAGTATCATGTTCTATGTTGCAGATTATGAGTACATGCTTAGAATGCTTGGACTCTTAATTTGAGTAACATGCAGCTTTAGAAGATTTGAGACAAAATTTTGGCATGATTTGATTTTGGTTTGAAAGAGTCATTGGCTACACGGGGAAAGCAGAATGTGGCTCATGACGTTAGGACCCTGGCTAAAAGAGTCTGACACAATGCATCTTGGAATGTGGGAATAAGATCGTAGTAATCACAGCTTACTGTTTTACTTTTAGAACAAAACACCTATTCAATCCACAAATTATTACCATGGGTGAAAAAGAGAGGTGAATCTGAAAGTTCCTAATGTGTGTGAATATTTGATTAATCAACCCCACATAAAAAATAACAAAAAACTCAATAAAATAAAGCAAGCAAGCAAACTCATATATTTAAATATCAATCAACTGAGATCTTCCTTAAAGAATAAGAGGATCATAAAAATAGAAGAAATCACCATTGTGTGCAAAGTTGTTCAACTTTAAGTATTCAGTGCATGGAACACATACTTCATTGAGTTGAAAGCATAAAATATTTGATGCAATATACTATATGTGAATAATTAATATAAAATTTAATAAAATAAGAAAATAAATTATACTCTTTATTAGAAAGAAAACTTGAACTGGAAAGATGGCTTTGCAGTTAAGCAACACTGGCTGCTCTTGAAAAAGATCTGGGTTTGATTCCCACCATCGACATGGTAGTTATTAACTAAGTTCCAGGGAATCCAGTGCTCTCCTGACATACATAGGCACTGCACACAACCAAATAAAATAAAAATAATAAACAAAATATTTTTCAAAAGAAAGAAAATAACTCTGAAATTTTGAAAACTAACATAAATAAAGTATAAAGATATTCACATTTTTGTTAAACTCAATGAACAATACAAGTATATCCCAGTCACTGGTAGTGTTTCATTGTATTTTATGACTTCAGGCAACACTTTGGCATTAGAATGCACACAGGGTAAAAGCTAGCCAATGCAGTATGAAATCATTTTCCACAGGTATAAATCATAAGAAAACAACCAAGGCAATATTTATGAATATTGTATAATGATACATGCCCAAATATAATGTATAAGCTGCAAAATGAGCAATTGTCTATTTAAATGAAAATACTCAAACATCTAAATTTTCCCTGTCATTATACAACCACAAATGTTAATATGATATGGAAAATTTTACTACTCAAATGAACAAGCTGAGCTGGAGAGATGGCTCTGATTGCTCTTACAGAGAATCCACGTTCGATTCCCAGAATCCAAATAGCAGCCAGCAACTGTCCTAACTCTAGTTCCATTCCTAAATCCTGTTCCAGGGGTTCGACGCCCTCTTTTGACCTCCATGGGCACTGCATGCCACAGGTGAACTTATCTACGTGAAACAATGCACTCATACATATAAAATAAAAATAATAAATAAAACTTTTAAAAATGAACAAGTTTGTTGAATGGTAATGATATAAAAATATTTAGGAAAATTGTGTCCGCAGGAATTGGTGATGGTGGTGCCTGTGGTTTGATGCTTTCCTTTGTCAATATGGAAACCTACTTGAAATTCTTCAACTCTGACACTCTTTTTTACCTATCAATTTCATTTCTACATAATCCTCTAAAATATCTGTCATAAAGTAAACAAAAAAGTAAGTATACAAAAATCTTCCTAGCCAGGTGTAGTGGGATAAGTCTTAATCTCAGGACTCTTAGAAGACGGGGGCAGGCATATCTCTACGTTCAAGGTCAGTCTAATCTTCATCGTGAGCTCCAGGCCAGCCAAGTAAGTCATTAGACTCTACCTGAAAAACAAACAGAATCCTCCTCTACCTCTTCTTGAGTACAGCAATGAGAAGCCCTTAAAATTCAAAAATGAAGATGCTCAGAAAGAAAAGAAATCCATAAATGACAGCAAACAAATACAAGAGAAAATCAATAAATTATTTAAGATATCTGATATGTTACAATTTTTTCAAAACTTAACGATTTTATTATGTGGTAGAAAAAACAACATGTACAATTCAAAACAAGACAGAACCTATTTTTCTAAAAAACAAAAAATGTGAACACATATTCCAAAATGGTCTTCTTGGTCATGTTAGAAGGTAAGACTGTGATATATTATTCCTGGCCTCTGCTCTTCACAATTTATTTAACCTTTATACAGAAGATATGTTATTTAGTAGGAAGATGAAAACAGAGACATCGCTTATTTTGAAATAATCCAATTGAAGATGTTTCTAGGGTAAAAGGAGAAAACAGGTAAAACAGTATTGATTAGGGGTCCATCTTTCTTTAGAAAGGTTTTAGCACATTCATTCTTTCAATAAGCATTGATTGATTCTCTGATCCATTTTATTACATGAGCTACACACCGACATCCAAAGACATGTCAGTCACAATCACTTTCACACAAATCTTAGGAACCTGGCAGATGCAATGTCAGTTCGGCTGCAATGGACTGAGTCTTAATGTCACAGTAAGAGCACACAGATTGGGTGATGCTTCAGGGAAAGCATGAAGAAGAAAAGGCTTTTTAGAGCTCGAGATTTGCTTTTTTTTTTAACGGGGAGAGCATTTTTCTCATATAAATATTAGCAAAGTTTTCTCAGAATAGGAATACAACAAGGGAGAAGCAGAGAAACACAATTTAAATAATATCATCTTTAGTTATTTCTAGCTTGCCATAGTAGCTTATAAAAGTTTTAAGTGACCACCCAAAGTCTTATGACATTGTTTGAAAGGCCTTCAGTGCCTTTATACCCTGGCTGCAAACAAAGCCTTCTGGGATGTGGACATTTCCCAGATGTGCTCAGGTCTGTTTTCTCTGTGTCCACGGCTGATACCCACCCACCACCCATGGCACATGACTTTGTTTCTCACACAGATAGCATGCTTTTCCATGCCCAAGATGTCTTGCATCCTGTTTGATTAAAAAGAAAGAAGGGAAAAAAAGCATAAAAGGACAAGACCAATGACTGAACACCATAGACTTTCCAGATGGCTGTTTTCTGCTGTTCTGTGTTACAGGAAACTCTCATCTCATCCTATCTCATATTTTTCATCTTTCAGTTTTTGTGCCCCACTCAGCTAGTTTGTGTTAACAAAACATTACGTCATAGCAAGCATTGGCTAAGCAAACTGATAAGAAAGTGTTACATTTTACATAACCAAATTAGGCTTTCTATAGAAATTACCAGAAAATTCCTCAGTCTTTGTCATAGAATTGTCTGTAAAGATAAATCAGGGTAAAGTGACCACTATAGAATAGCTATTGAAGAAATAAAACGCAGGAAAGTAAATTAAAGCAAAATGATTTGTTAAGACTTCAGATAATTTAAACTACTCAAATTGAAACAAGCTTCTAAAAGAAAGCAAACGAGTTTGCAAGGTTCTAATTTAAATGAGATATATTAGTTTCACAAAAGATCTTACTCAAGAGATATATAACAGTCCAACCACTTAAACTATAACTTCTCTACACTATAACACACTAAGTACAACATGGCAATATTATTTGATAATTAGAAAGATGGAGGTTTTGTTTGGTGCTCTCCATAAAAACAAAAATAGGATGTCTAGCTACCTTACTGACCTTGTCTCTACTATCTGGTGAATAATGAGCAGAGAAGGAGAATTCACCTCTTCTACTGCAGGTGTTTGCTGCTGGGTGGCCAAATAATTCCTCTAGTTCCCGAATTCCTCTTTTAAGTAGATAGCTAGCTTATAATTTCCATCCTCACACAAAGCCTGTTAAGAGGAGACCTTTCCAGTGGAGTCATTCTGAGTTTTGCAGTGATAAAATATCTTTGAAAGAGCACAAGAAAATGATGGACCACACAATAGAAGACCTTTTGTTATATTTACTCTGTTTAAAAATCCTTGTCCTATACAGAAGGGTCATAAAGCTTGTCAGCAAGTGTGTTATATAGACACAGACACCGCTGGGATGCTTTGGGCAAAGACAGACAGTTTTTTCATAAGCCTGAAGCTGCTGTATTTGAGGCATAAGGGGAAATACTTTACATATGTATGCTTCCAAGATGATGAAGACAGGCTTTTGATGGAGCACTGAATTAATAAATGATTAAATGAGGGATGGATGAATCTCTTTAATGAAACATTATTTAATATAAGGCAGTGAGTTATCCCTAATCAATGAGTCTGGATAAAATCACAAGGTCTCAAATAGATCATTGTGCGTGGCAAAAAATATAGATGGGCATGAGCCTGATTCCATTAACTATACACACACATGTATATATGTATGTATGTATGATTCTCTGTGTGCAATATCATTTGTAACAACATTTTTGAATAAGTGTATTCTGCTAAAAAAGTAAGTCTAAATTTGTACATGTCCACAAAAATGACAGCAAATGAATATTTTTAAACAACTAAATAATATTTTATAAAGCATTACTTCCATCTTGTGAGAATGAGTATTCTTAATTTCTTCATGTAGCCTGCCTCTGTTTTTTGACTGTTCTAGAACATGCATACTACTTCTATTATCTGATTTATTTGTTTTGTTTTGTTTGTTATGCTTTTATTTTCGGAGACAGAGTCTCATGTAGCATAGGCTGGCCTCAAATTCACTATGGATCTGAGGCCAACCTTGAGTATCTGATCCTCCTGCCTCTACCTTGCAAGTGTTGAAGAAAGATATTTTTATTAAATATTCCTGGATAACAGAAGCAAGATACTACTGTATCTCTTTCTAGTATATGACTAAATGTTATTCATCAGAAGACTATGTGAAAACAGAAAGTAGGTTCAATAATGTTTTGTTATTTTGCTCTGCTCTGTATTACAAAGACCACATTTGAGAAGACAGTTATCGACAGGAGTAGAAAATGATCTTCTCTGTATGATTTTAAACAAAGCTTAAGCCAAAGGGCTCCAGTATTAACACTGGGGTTAAGAAAATCTAGTGAACTGGGAGGCACATTGTGAAAGCATACTGATTAACTGAGGCTCTGCTCATCTCTACTTTCTCCAAGAATTGCTGGGAAAACAGTGTAGACAACGAGAAAGGAGGCCAGGTCCCCTTCAAGGGAAGAGAGGATTTGTGATGAACTCAGTGGAACCCTTGGCAGGAACATTAAGAAAGACCTTGGACTTTCTGACTGCCAGATTAAACAAAGTAAAAGATGTCGTTTATTTTACTTAAGTCAGCTCAGTTGATTCATAATACTACTGGTAAAAGCATCTTAGAGGAACAGGTCAGGGATCACTAATCCTTTCTTAGTGGCTTTCTTATCTTATTAGATTTAAGCTAAAGGAAAAGCAATCGAATAAGCAGCCAAGATACAGAGAATTAAAATGCTTTCTGAAATTGTTCAAGATTGAAAACAGTTACAATTGTAGCTTAAAATAACAGACAACATTCTTTCATTGGCCGAATGAAAGAATGGTGTGTGTAAAGACATGAAATATCTGGAATTTAAACCATCTTCACATCCACTGAGCTTATTCCCTGGGTGGTCCACCATCTCTCTGCCCCCACATTCCTACATTTCCTCTTGCTCTGTTCTCATAACCCTTCTCAGTTATCCACTGTTTTTGGACAATTTTTGATGAGTTCAAAGATGTCCTCAGAAATTTTTGGAGTCATTTTGGAAGCTTCTGGAAGCTACAGTCCACCAGAGGTTCCTAGGCCCAGCATCCATCTCTTTCATAAGACAGAAAAGCCTGAACTTCAGGGTTGCAGAATTGAGGGTTGTTAAAGAGCACAGCTGTTATGAAGTAGTAAGTCCTCTGGATGTATGGCTAATCTCTAAACCAATCACTTTGCATGTATTTCATTCTCTGAACTCACCAAAAATTGTTCTTCATTGAAGTCTACCTATGCACGTATTAGTCAGTATTATAATAATCAGCATTATAAGAAGAAAAAAACAAAAAAGAAAAGAATTTTAGACTTTGGATTTTAATAGTTATAGACACAATTAGATGATTTGAACAAGTATCTTACCTTTGTGTACTCAGTTTATTTATTTTTTCCTTAAATAGGCATGCAATCCCAGAAAGATTACACAGATTAATAAAATTCATAGATTTCATGTTTTATATTAATGTGTGTCTATATTCTAATTTTTATAGCATACTATAAGTCACAATTTGTTACATGGTACATGTATGTTAAATTAATGTTAAATATTAAATAGTTAAGATATTTAATATATCCCATTAATAAATTCCACGGACTTTGCAGGGAGTCATAAATTACATCAAAGATTTTGTTTCATGTGTGTTGCTCAGTTGCTCATGTGATAAACATGAGGAAATCTAGCCTTGAAATCTGGGCCTAGAACATTTTAATTGCACCTCAAAACCAAGTTTGGGGAAGGAAGACAGACCAGACGCAAACCAGTCTTCCTGTATGGAGGGAATCACTTTTTGTGTACGTATCTGGAAATGCATATTATGAAAGACATTGAATAACTGAACAGTTAAATTCAATACTGTAAAGTCAGAAGATTAGAGATAGAAAGTCAAGCTTTTATTTTTGTTACAATTTTCTGTGTATAAATTAGCTTATATCAGGCCACATGCTTATTTATCTATTTTTATCTGTTCATCTCTCTGTATTCATATGATTAATTATGATAGCTAGGCCAAGTATGGTGGCCTGCACCTTTAATCCCAACACACAGAAGGCAGAGGCAGGCAGATCTCTGTGAGACTGACACCAGCCTGGATTACATAGTATGTTCCAGGCCAGCTGGGGCTACAGGGAAACCCTGTTTCAAAAGGAACAATAACAACAATAATAATAATAGCTATCTCTCAGTGTCCACATGGGGTTAAAAACAAAATTAACTTTAGTATCTAAAAAATACCTGACATGTAGCAAGTACTAGGGCTGATAAGAATCTTATGAAGGCTTATACAAATTTAAATTAGAAATACAAGTGACATCAAAGACATTGTAAAGAAGCATCTAATGCAGAAAATTACTCTGCTTTCTACTAAAATTGGATTCCCATCTAGTGAGTTGAGAATAGCAGATGTTAATTTATGAATTTCAGCAACTTAACCATTGACTAAAGTGCATTATTGGGTATTTAAAATATTGAGGCTAATCAGGGTGCTGGAATTGCTCTCTCATAGTTCATTCAAGACTTAGTAAAGAAATCCAGCTGGGGCTGGAAATGGCTCAGTGATTTGAACACGTGCTGTATAGGCATGAAGAACTGAGTTAGAGTTCATTGAACATTCACACAGAAGGAGAAATAGCAATATATAAATCCAGTGTTCCACCAGAGAGATGAGAAGCAGAAGCCAAAATATTCCCAGAAGTTTTCAGGCCAATAAGCCTGGAGTTCACGGTGGCAAATGGCAGAGACTCTGTTTCACACAGGTTAAAGGCAAGAATGACATCTGAACTCACATATTCCATGACATGCACACATCCCCACTTAAACACATGACCACATACATATACATGTGCACACATCATACCTACATACACAAGAACAACCACACACACATGCACACAAAAGGAAATCTGTCTCTGCTCTTCCAATGTGGACATAGAATAATCAATGTAGACAAAGTAATAAGGACAGAGAAGAATCACAGAAACTCAAAATTCTAGATATTCTAGATTTCAAAGATGAAATGGGTCAAAAGAGCCATTTTGAATAAAATAGCAAGTTGAAAATGTAAAGTTAGATAAATATGAATAATTGATGAACTCACCTTAATCAACACTGTTTTACTTCCTGGAACATTGTCTATGATAGTCAACTCTCTTTCAACATGTAGACTCATACAGTATTAAATTTATGGAAGCAAAAGTATTCTTCATTTCAGGAAGATTCTAGATGTGTGTGAAGTCTCAGAATGTTAATTTTATATAAAAAGTGAATAACTTTTTCCACTTGTTCTCTCAACATAAACTGAGCACAATTATGAAATAAACAATTGTATAAAATAAATAAATAATTTTCATAATTTCACAATTATGAAAATAAATAAGAAAAGCTCAAACAGTCTTTATGACATTTTCTGGGGGCTTCCAGAACCGACTCCAGATCTTTGTAAAAACTGTAGAAATAATGGTCAGACATCTAGCACATCATGGATGACTCAGGGTTTCTCAGAGCAGGTGATATGTGAGTCTAATCTTGAAGGAGTTACTCCCTTGAAGGAGGGAGCAACCAGTAGAGTTTGAGCAGGAAAACGATTTTAGAAATGGTATTTACTATATGAAGATGGCATGATGTGTCCATTCACAATCACAACACATATGGATTTACAGTGTGATTGCTGGGATAAAAGAGAAAAAATTGCAACAATCCACAGGTCAGCCAATATAATGTTATCTGATTGGTCATCTGGAATTGAAGTATAGACTTAAATTGTTTAACATATAAATTATAGACTGAAAGAGGAAATGATTGTGAACACAGAATGTGGGAATTATCTAAAATTCACACGATGTAGAGATCCCTGAATAAATAATATGTTAAGTTCATTATAAAGTCACAGGTTCTGAGTCAATGCCTGTGATTTTTCTAGTCCAACTTGGGAGGATGTAACAGCAAACTCCCCAAATCCCAAAAGGATTGCATTATCAAAACTCATACTCACTTCCTTAAAGGAACAAATGGGTCATGTCTGTATTTTCAGACAAGGTTGAATGTTACTTTGCATACCATGACTACTAATTGGTAATTGTAGTCTTTTCACAATTTAACCATCTCAAATATTTATGCCCTAGATAGCTAGCTTCTGCTCTGGTTTAGAGGCAATTAGTTTAGAGATAACTGGTTTAGAGGCTTTGGATTGTGGGATGGGTTCGAGTCTGTTGCATAAGTTTTCTAATTTTTTTTTTTTAAGCAGCAATCACTCATTTCATGGTCTACCTATAGCAGTTTACAGCTCTCAAGAGAACGAAAGAAGTTCAACCTTTACTCAAGAGGCAGGAGCAAGAGAATCCCAAGTAGAGCTTCAATTTGTACTACATACAGAGCAAGGTTGGTCAAGGCCAGCTGAGACAACCATGCACTTCTGTCTCAAAAGAAAAAGGCAAAAGGTGAGAGAAGCAGATCGTGACTAGAGATGGGCATAGCTCAGTGGTGGAGTGCTTTCTTAGAGTACACTTTGCCCTAGATGAATTCTCAGTAAAGCACTCACAGATAAAAGACAAGACAAACCGTGCCTAGCTGTTCAAGTCTATGTTGTGTTTACTAGCATGTTATTAATAAAAGAAAGTCATACAGGCAAGTTCAACACTACTGCGCTGGTAAACGCATCTACAAACGATGCAAACATACAGAGAGTGCTGCATGACACATTGCATGGATACAATTCATCTTCCACAGTTTCTAAGAAAAGGCAAGAAAGTTTTGAAGCATTTATGCATTTTAAATGAAAAAAGAAATATTTTCCTTGCTAGTCTTCATACAGTCTTTACATTGAGATGATCACCAAAGTCTAAAAAAGTAAGAAACTTTTCTAAGTGGTGGTGCTGAAGAGATGGTTTAGAGGTTAAGAGCAGGGACTACTTTCTCAGAGGACTAGAGTTAAGTTCCCAGTATCCACATCTCACAACCGCCTGTATCTCTAGCTCCAGAGAAGTCATCACCTTCTTCCCGTCCCCATAGGCATCAGCACCCACAGGTGCACATACGCACACACATACACACATAATTAAAAATAAATAATTCTTTAAAAATCTTTCTAAGTATTATTTTATCATCATTTCTTATGATGATAAAGTCTATTATTACAAATACTAGCATTTAAAATAAAGCAATCTGCAAACTCACGTTGGCCCAGTGTTATGTAACTATGACGCATCTCACTGTGCCAAAAGCAAATGAACAAAAGTAACGGTCTCAGTTCTTACAGTCCGTGATGAGGTCCACATCTTTACTTCAGATACAGCAGCAGATTTATCAACCTGGCTGGAATAATCAATGCACCAATAAATACTTATAAAAATGCTGGATTTGTTAATGTTTATTAACCACTTTGTGCAGACCCCTTAAGTACAATATTACATAGCAACAATTAAAATCTTGAATTTCATAGACGAGTTTGCATAATATATTGGGATTTTATATGTCCTATAAAATGGGAATGAAAACTGCTTCCTGGAATTATTCTATAGTGTAACAAGATAATTTCTATAACAGTCATATCACAATGTTTAGAATATAAAGACACATTAGCTATTATAATGATATTTTGTACCATCATTATTATTTCTCTGAACCCCAGTTCTCTCACCAGGACCATACACACAGTAAGAAGGATGTGTGCATGTCCCGAGGATCCTACGGGCATGATCAAGGTGCATAGGTGCATCCAGCAGCCAGTGCACTGGAACTACATATATCTATAAACCAACAAATGCGAAAGAGTGCAGCAATATCCCATCGAAACACAAGAGGAGAATCTATTATAAACCCAGAAGACAGAATTGAAAATAAAATAGAAAAACAAAACTCAAGATATTCAGGCAGGAAATTGTAGTCTGACAAGAGAAGAGAAGCAGCTAGTTGGCGGAAATGAGGAGCAGTTTTAGAGTTGGTGACAAAAGGAGAAGGATGAATTTCATAACAAAAGAAAGCTGAAACTGCAAGTGGAGATAGAAATCAATTTAACTTCAGTGGAAAGGCTATGGGAATTCTGGAAGCACTTTTTGAAATGTTAGAAAATAAAGAAAAAAGCTGTTTTAAAAGGAAACTAAAATTATATTACCAAAAGTTACAATCCACTATCATCCTCCAAAGGAATATAGAAATAAAGCTACAACTTTTCTTATGAATCTATAACATACAAGCAGCAATTCAAATGTTACATTTGAAACGCAATTTAAATTTAAAACTGTTGCCTTGAGTCTGCCTAGTATCAACGATGAACCCTCTCAAATAGGATATGTAAGACATCGACTGCCCTACTTTTGAGCAGTCAATTGAATTCCCCAGGGCCAGTGTATGCTGTAAAACTATAATTTTAAATTGTATAAAATATATCTTTCTATGTCCAAATTCTACTTAGCAACAGCAAAACACAATTCCCTGTTATCTAAGAAAAATACTGTTCTTGTGTTCTTTGTCTCTTATGTTTTTAAATAAAAAGACTTCAGAAAGCTGGGTAATAAAGCATACTTAATAACTCATCATTTAATCCATATATAAAAGCACCGCATAGTCACAAATGACACAGAATAAGAAGCTATGAAGAGGTATTTAGCATGAGATAAAACTCAATCTCTCAAAAGGTAATTTAGACTATAGCCATGACTTTACAAAGGCGTTGACATTAATGTGTCAATGTGATAGAAACATGTGAAACAATTAGTTAAAAATTTGTAGATATGGGAAGCAACTATTTAAATATTAGTAAAAACTAAAATATTTGTCTATTGTGCAAATACACCAAAATATTTTAAACATCTAAAGAAGCTGACAGGTCATGTTTGATTATTACAACAAATCATGAGATTTAAAAAATAATAATAAGCTCAAATAAAAGCTGCTGTGACCATTCTTGTCAATAAGATGGAATTTAGAACCATGTGGGAGATGGGCCTGTAGATGTGTCTGTGGGGTATTATCTTGATTACACTTGCTGTTGCAGGAAGACCTGCCCACTGAAGATTCACTGAACTGGTTCCTGGACTGAGAGGTTAAACAGCGGCATTCAGTCACTGATCTCTGCTTCTTTACTGCAAATGCAGTCTGACTGGCTTCCCCTGTGACTTTCTTCACAATCATAGACTGTGACCTTGTACTGTGGACTGAAATAGACCCTTCCTCCTTTGGGTTGCTGTTGTTGGGCTATTTTATCATAGCAACAGAAAGACATTTAGACAGCTGAGGAGATGGCTCAGTTAGTAAACTGCTTACCTTTCAGTTTGAAATCTCTGAACCCATATTAAAAAAAAAAAAAAAAAGACATAGTGGCATGAACTTGTAATCCTGGCTTTGGGAAGGTGGAAACTGGCTGATCCCTGGGCTGGTTGACTGGCCTTGCCTACTTCCCAAGTTCATGGCCAATGAGAGGCTGTCTCAAAAACAAGATAGGAGGCACATGACCCAATACCTGCTGTGTGCACTCAAATACATGTGTACATGCTTCTTCATACACATACACACTGACTTGAATATGGACATACATATACACAGTAAATTAAAGGAAGTCACAGGAAAAAAAGCAACAGGATAAAAAATTATATGAGGCAACACTCTGGAAAATTATTTCCTCATATTTTGGAAGTTCTCTTGAGTGTAGTGCTAGCTTCTCTATGGAGCATTCTTACAAGGAACACTAAGGTAAATATTAGGGCTGATAACGAACATTTTGATTCTATTGTTCTAAACACATTGTGTTTTCCCACCTCCCTTGAAGTGTGTATGATTGTAATGTGTGTTTGGTTATATAAAATGTAAGAGAAACTTCACTTCCTGGCAGAAGAGTTAAAGTTCAGTGTGATTTGTTATGTGTGCTTTTCCTCTGTCATGGTGATTTTTAAAGTATGTGTCAAGAATAAGCCAGTGTGAGCTAAATCCCTGAGTGTGTGTAACTACAGCAACCTGTCAGCCTGCATGTAACACACAGAATGAGAGAAAAAGTTGCTGCGGCATGTGAAGTCACATAGAGTACGGAGACTGTTCCTTTCAAGCTGTACCTCATCTCCTCCTGACTAAGCTAAGTGTTTGTACCTTGTGTATTCATTTTAATTAATCTCTCCTTATGTACTCAGCAGGTACAAGTTCATAGTACATTGTCTAGTTAAACATCTAACTTCATTATATTGCAAGTAATTTTAGAATCTGGGCCCTCCACTTTCTATTAGGGACTGTTTGACATACCCTAGAAAGTAAAATGTGCCTTTCAATAAATTCTATTTAGAAAGTAGTTACTCAATAAATACTGACTTATTTATCTAGAGTTATAGACTTTGGATTTTCCTGAGCACTTAATGGCAGGAAATTTTAATTTTGGAAATTTTAAATAATTGGGAAATCAAAAGATTATATATTCCTTAATTATTACTTTACTTTGATTCTTACAGATTGAAAACTAAATCCCTTCTCATTCTCCATATAAACTCACTGGAACACCATTTTCAGCCTTAAACCACCAAAACAGACACATAAATATGTGGAAACAGAGATAAGAGAAATAGCACTATTAGCAACAAATTTTCCTTCTTTATATGAATAAAGATCAAGAATTTTTGCATTAAACAGAGTCACGCCCAAGTTTTTGAAAAGGATAAATTAGGGCCTGGCATACTGGCACAAGCCTTTAATCCCAGCACTCAGGGGGCAGAGGCAGGCAGACCTCTGTGAGTTTAAGGCAAGCCTGGTCAACATAGTGACTTCCAGGCCAGCTGGTGCTACAGGGAGACCCTGTCTCAAAAAGACCAAATAAAAGGAAAAAAAGAGAGAAAAGGATCCATTTAACAGCATAATTAATGTAGAGAACATATAAAGTGTATTTTGTTCGTCAATGTTTTCTCCACTTTACAAAAGTATTTTCCACTTTTTTTTTAACCCAAGCATCTTAATTTTCTCCCCTAAATAAAAATTCAACACAGTCATATGGCATTTCTCAAATGGCTGCTCCAGTTTTTATTATTACACACTGGCGAGCATCCAGGAAAGACTTTTTGAAACGAAAAACAGAACAAAAAAAAAAAAAAAAAAAAAAAAACCTAGAAATCTAGCTTACAATTTCATTAAACTGAATTGAAGATTTAGAGAGCACTGTCCCTTGTCTTTGTCTTTGTTTATACCAAGTTTCCAGAGTAACTGGGTATTAGGACAAGGTCTTTACAGGGTAAGGCTGAGTGCATAAACACCAGGGAGGCAGTAACTGGGGCTTGAACTCTACCACACTAGTTTTTCTGCTTCCTCCCCTTGAGACTTTTGGCTATTTTCATACAAACACACTTAGTTCTCTGCCTGACACAGCCAAAACTTCAAAACATCAGCATGGGTCAGGAATAAAAACTGGAACTAATTCTTAGTGATATTATAGAAAAATCCATGAGGAAAGAAGGTGAATTTTCTACTTTCAGCTTTAATTTATGAAGATCAACTGTTCATTTTTCACATTACTTGAAGACACCTGGCATTCAGAGGATATTCTTAACAACCAAATGTAAATGGAATATTGTCAATATTTTCTTTATTAATAAGAAACAGCACTCCCAAATAAATAAAGATATTTTAATGAAAAGACTGTAAGAAGCAGCTAAGGAAATGGGTCTGGTATTGCAGAGGTCAAGTGTTTGTTTCCTACAACCTTCATGGCGACTCAGAATCATCTTCAACTACAGTTCTAGGGGCTCTAAGGCACTCTCTTCTAGCCTCTATATATACTTGCACACAATTGGTGCATTTACATACATTCAGGCAACTCATACACATAAAATAAAAATAAATAAGTTGTAAAACAAATGTATGAAGTTGGTGTGATACGGTTGTGCCTAATGAATACAGGAATCTTTCTCCATCTTTGAATCTGAAGTTCAAATGGGGACCATTGCAACAGAATCCACAGAGAAAACGGATAGAAAAATCAGTTGATTTGGGGGGCCTATGATACATAGAAACATTAGCAATAAAATAAACCAGGTACTAAAACTGGTTATCTTCATTCTTTTCCCTACATCTGAGGCCCCATAACAGGAAGTAGAAAACACAGTGACACAAACCACAGGAACTAGAGCCCCTGGAGTACAGAATGGATTCCACAGACAAGTAGGACATACCTAGAGAAAAATATTAGGTTTTGGATACTCCTTGTATGATTGGCAATCTCCAGTTGCCTTCCAAAAAATTGTAGCCTGCCATCCAACTGCCGCCCTGATATGATTCAATCCCGACCACAGGACATTCCCTAAACCAGAGTCCTGCATGACCGCAGACTCCCTTCTGCCTTCCCAGAAAGGGTGAATCCCCCTCGTACCTGCCTTTCCTGATATTACCCAAACTCAATCTGAAGGTGCTTCTACTTCCTCAAGGAAGAAAAACATAAAGACCTTAAGTGAGTTTGCTCTTCCTCTGGAGCCTAGGAAGTGACGGGGTGCTTATTTCCTCGAGCCTTTGGGTGGCAAGGAGAGGAATTCTCAGGTTTATTCTCTAATAAACCTACTTATTCTGTAGAGGTTGGCTTCTTCCTCTCTTTTCTTCATATTTCCTTAAAGATGCTGCCAAAATCTGGAAAAGAGTTCTCAGCAAGACTCAGTCTTGGTCTCTCTCTCTCTCTCTCTCTCTCACCCCCCCCCTTTCCTACCCTTTCTTCTTCTGGCATTCGAGACTTCAACCATCTCTCATACCTTCTTTGGCTAAACAGTAGTCAGGAAACAACCCAGAGCTTCGGATACCACATTCTTATTGCTCCATATGCAAGGCAGGTCCTTGTATCAAAGACCTTACTTACTGGTCCTGGAAACCCCTCTGCCTCTTTTTCCTATTTTTGATCTTGCCCGTCGGAATTTCTGTCACTCTGACCTCCAAGGCAAGGACCATTAACATCAAGCCAGTCCACTCCACCCAACATCTGCCATCCTCAACCAAACTTCAGGGTAAGCATCCCCTGTCTGCCTGAGTACACCTAGAATGAACATTTCATATATTTCACACCTCAGATCTCAGAGATTCCTCAGAGCCCACATTAGGGGTTGCCCAAGTGGCCAATCTGAGACCTGGTATGTTGGCCTCAGCAGGCTGGGATTTTTGTCTCAGGGGATGCTCTTACACAAATCTTAACTCTCAGCATCTTGCCTTGGCATTTCTACTCTGAAGCATGGGCTCAAAATTTCTAAGGTCCCTGGTGACATCTTCTTGACTTGTCTCTTATATAAGCCTTCAAGCTTAGGATTTCAGTCTGATTTAAAAGAGGTAAAACTTGTACTGCCTAACAACCTTAATCTGGTCACTCTGCAAATCAGATAATTCTGACTTGTGATCTGAATTTGGCACATATGATCCAAATCAGACACTGAAAATTTCATTCACAGGTACATCAGATGGTCTGAGCTTCCCCATGCCCAAGCTTCTGGTCTCCTCTGCCCTTGTCCCTTACCCCTCTAGGCATACTTCTGTTAGCAAGTCATCATGTGCTGCTTGAGCTCACTGAAAAGCTAGCTCTGGAGAAGCATTTAACCCTCCCACTTCAGACTCAAGCTTGCTTATAAGGAAACTTCCAAGCCCTTTCCTGAGTCAGGCTGACTCTTGACTCTGTGACAGGGAAGAGGACACCAGATGAATGACAAAAGTAGAATTTGAATCACCAATCCTCAATACTTCTAGAAATTATGATTAATTAAAAGTTATGTTCATATGCAAGATGGAAATTTTTAGTATTAGTATTTACCAATATTATTCTTAGCCACAAGTTTGGTTAAAAGCATGTACAATAAATCCTTATGTTATTTTGTCAAGCAATATTGGCACAAAACACATAACTTCTACAAATTGTAAACTGCAACAGTGTATTGATGATCATTCTCATTGGGAAGGAGATAATATAAAACTCTTATTCTTAAAAAGATCTGTTCATTGTTTTAGCAACCAGTAGCACACCTACAGCAGCCACTTCTGCTGTGGTTACATCAAACCATTCAAACAGAAATTTGAGATTAGAGGACTCTATTTTGTGGACAGAGGAAAGAGTACAGGATTTGCAATGGTCACAGAGATTACAATGCCATTTTAATGTTACTCAATTCTGCATTCCATGTGTTCCATAAAATGAATCTGAACATGATTGGAAAAAAAGGTTAAAAATCATTTTGGACTCTTGATATTTTTCATAACACTTTGTTGAATGTTTAAAAATTACAAAATCAAGTGTTGTAAGCCGTGAGCTAGAGAAAATAGCCAGCTTGTAGTTTGAGTTCATCTCAGGAAAACCCGCTCTAGGAGAATTCCACCCCCCCTGCGACCACCTGTAGGTAAACTCAGTCTTTAATCTTTGTAACTAAGTTTCACAGGAATGTCCTGGGGCCTGCTTACCTGATGGCACCAGGGTCTTAGCACTACCCTGGTTCAAAGCCCCTGCCCCCTTTTAGTGCCACCTTCCTGGTATGCATACAACTTCTTGGTGGGCTTTGAAGGTTAGAGATAGTGCCTCTCTGTTAATTACCACATTTCTGTATGGATGTATCTGCATTCCTGATTCCCCAAAACTATAAATACCCCCTGAAACAATAAAGCGTGCGGCCTGAAGAGCCCAGGTCATCATGTGTGTCTGTCCTCATACGTCTCTGTCTTGTGTATCTGCGGCCTGATGAGAGACACATGGCCCAGGTCGTCTTTGTCTGTCTGTGTCTGTTCTATGTCTCTGTCTTGTGTGTCTGTGTGTCCGTCTGTCTGTCCCCATTCATTCCAGGTTTCCAGAGTCTCAAGCTCACCGTTGAAACCCGCTGGACGGGACAATCAAGTACTTGTGGTAGCAAGGGCCTGGGCACCAAATTTGATGGCCAACAAAATTGGGAAAGTGCAGTTGCTTGATTAGACTCTGAAAATTTCAAAACTCCTGTTCTCTCTCTCCTGGCTGCTACAATTCTATAAACTGTATTATCCTTTGCTTTTGTGTCTTAACTTCAGAACTCTGAACCCTGAACTCTGAAGAATAGGTTCCCTGAAGATTTGCTTCCCCACCATGTCTCATGAATTTTGCTAGCTTAACTTTTGGTAATAGACCATAAATTCTTTGCTATTCTCTATAACTTCAGTGATCTGAAACTCTGCTAATCGAGGCTGGTCCCCTACCTCCACCAAAGCTAATTTGCAGGCATACCCAGCCTGGGAGGCTGTTACTAAATTTGCTAGTAACAAGGATCTCAATATCCTGGAAGGAAACTTGTTTTTCCTCATTCAATTCAATAGTCAGCCAACCCATCGCAACCAAAAATTCCAAAAACTTGAACTGGTTCCCCAAATCCATAAGAGCTCCTAACCCTGACCTTCAAGATGTTCAGTATCCAAGAAGAGAAGGCAAAGACTCCTCAGAGTTAAATGTCAACTGATAGACTCTGCTATACAAACTCAGTTGAGTAGAGACAAAACCAATTTAAAAGGATACCCAAACCCATTTTGCTCCTGTTTACATTGAAATGGGGATGGGCACTGGGTAAAAGCATGCTCTCAAGCCTTACCCATCTTGTGGTCAATTGGGCATTGGAAATGGGCCTGCAGGGAAGGCATCATCCCTTGACTCAGTTCTGTCTTTTTCTCTTACACTTACTGAAATGTGGAGGCCTGGGTTCTTCAGCCTTCCCCCAGAAGCTAAATTCCTGGAACCTGTTCCAGGATTATTGGGACAGTGTCTGGCAATCTTTTTTCCTTTATGGTTAACACTGGGGTTACTCCATTTACATCTTCCACCTTGTGTCCTAAATTAAATTTCCTGAGCAGTTTTCACTGAGAACAGAATCAGATACATTATTTTGTAAAGGCATTTCAAGTGTTAGCTGTGATTTCAGTGAAACTTACAATTAGGAAATAATCCATTTATTCTTAATTTGAAAACAACAACTGGGTCATTCAATTCTATGGAGTTTCCTATTATGGTCAATATTGTAAGGAGATAGAAAACAGGACATTCCTGGTATCTTTCCAAGGCCTTTTCTTTCCACTGATGACCTCTTTTCATTAACTGCAGAACCTTGACTCCAGGGAATCTTCCAAATCTTTACCCCTTCCCAGATTTTCTTCTTCAACCTCTGCCTCATCTTTGTGCTCCATAGCACCTCACCCACACCTTAGGGGCAATGAGTTTTTGCACTCACTCTATACTCATCCTGCACATCCTTCTTCCGGAGGGCTATCAAGACCTCTACCCTATGCTCATGCGCATTAACACCTAGACTTCCCTGCTTGTTATCTGCATTTCCAAATGGACATCTTGTTGGGTCTGTGCTAGATTGCCAACTAAGAACTAGCTCTTTATTGCTGCTTCTCTGAATATTTGAACACAAACTGATGTCCCCTTATATATGTTATATATGAAAATGAGACCCACCTTTTATGGGAGAAAGTCCCAATCCCATCTTTCAGACTAGTTCTGCAGGCAGTGGGAGAAATACAGGCCCAGTTACTACAAGTTTCTCCCTGTTCCCACCCTGGAACCCTCATCAAGGGCCCAATCTCCCAGGGCTCCTCATAGTGATGAACAACTCTCTGGATCTCTCACCCCTTCTTTGTGTGAAGGAGTAAAGTCCATCATATTAGAGTAGATGCAGAAGCTAAGCACTCATATCTTCAAGCAGGCACAGGAAGCAGAGAATGACTGGATATTTGGCAAGGTTTAAGAATTCTATAAACCCACCCCCAGTGATGTGCTTCCTCCAGCATGGCCACACCTTCTAAAACCTTTCCAAACAGTGCAACCAACTGGGGACAAAATATTCAAATACTTAGAGGCTATGGGGGACATTCTCCTTCACACAAACACAGCTATTGACCCAATTAACTATTACTTTATTGACTACTTTAAACAAAATTATTATTTTTAAGCTTGGCATGGTAGTGTTTGTCTTTAATCCAGTACTCAGGAGGTAGAGGCAGTGGATCTCTGTGAGATGGATACCAGCCTGGTCTACACAGTATGTTCCAGGTTCACTGTGGCTATAGTGAGACCCTGTCTCAAAAGACTGAGGGAGAGAGAGAGAAAGAGAGAGAGAGAGAAAGAAAGACAGAGACAGTCAGAGACAGATTGGGATTGCATTGAGATAGGTCTCAGTGTTCAAGACCGCTGTCTGTTTTTGCAAAGTACCCTGGTCCCAGAATCTACATGGTGGTTAATAACAATACCTCCAATTCCAGAGGATCTGATCACCTCTTCCGATCTCCATAGGCACTGTCCACACTTGGTGAACTTACATAAATGCAGGCAAAACATTCATACGCATAAAATAAATTTTTCAAGTTTAATAAAAGAGGTTATAGTGCTATAATTTCTTTTTTTATGGACTTCAGATAAAAAACTAAGATCACGAAGAGTGGTCATTGCTCTGATATTGATTTAAATGCAGGTGAGCAGAGGAAAACAAATGTTATGAAGCAAGACCCTAGCTAATATCATCAAAACGTGGGTTAGCTATATTTGCCCTCTAAGATACAAGGTAATAATCCTATGGGCATTGTAAGGTTCAGGGTTCGAGAATGTACTCCACTCTAAAACAGGTTGCACAAACTTTTGTAGTCACTAAAGAAAGTCATAAGTCAGTTCATTTTACACACACACACATTATCAAGTAGGCAGAATACACCAGTTCAGGGAATTGTTTCCACAAGTTTCAGATATTACAGTTTTCATGCTTCAGTGTTAATGGCAGTTAGGGCTTAGTTAAGTTCCAGTGTAAGTTATGCATAAAAAACACATCTAAACAACACCTCCTACCAAAACAAAACAACAACATAAAAAAAGAAATTTCTGTCTTCATTCAAAAGGTGAGTATAGTACTTTTCACGTTTTTCCAAACTTGAATAAGCTTGTAGATATTGTTAGGAAAGCTGTAGATGGTTGCACTATGTTATGGAAAAATCAGAGATCGGCAGTCAAAGACGGGTGAGGAGAGAGCGTTTAATCTGCTAGAGGGACTGACACAGGGATCCTTCCTTAAGGCTCAGTTCCTCCTTGCAGTTGGAGGGGGGCATATATACTCATATGTAGGCAAAAGGAGAATATCACATATTTGGTAATTTTCGCATAACATATGGCAGGAATGTAGCAGCTTTGGAAAACAAAGACTTCTATCCTGGGCAACCACAGGGGTCAGAGGTGATGACTTCTGTGTGCCTTCCCCATGTCTATCTCCTGTCTCAGAGCTTTTCCTCCTCCAAAGTTCCTAATTACCATTACATTACAAGGTCTTTTAGGAACCATCAGATGTGTTTTTCTATTCCCATTACAAATACAACCCAGGCCTCTGGTTGCTACTAGCTGGACTGTATGCCCGTATACACTTTAGTCCTTGGTAAAATAAGGAAAATGATTGTGTACATTAAAGTAACCTTCTTTTAGCTTTTGATGAGTTCACTCAGTTTATCTACTTGATAATACTTGGGTAATAGTAAGCCTTCAGTATGGTTACTTCTACTTAAAGGTCTTGGTAATGTTGGCTTCCTTCTTTCACAAATACCAGTGTGACTCCATTAACGGTTATATAGATGCATGCTAAATGGAAATACTTGAGACTGAAGTTGTTGCTCCAGCTTCTCCCTCTTCCTTTCTCCTATTCCTCTGTGGTTCTGACCCCACCCCCTCCCCGTTTCTCTCCCCAGGTTTGTTTTGTCTAGCAAGGATCCATAAAAGATATATAGAAAAGGAAGACTTAAAAGTGCTTTTTGGTGACAGAGCATATATGCCAGGGGGAGACAAGCTGCCACTGAGCTCTCAGGCAGCTGCCATGGGAAGCACATACCTGCATAATCAGGCAAGATGAAAGTCAAGAACTGCCTTCCTGATGCCATAGGGGGCAGGGGAAAGGGCTGTGGGGAAGCCTTATTCAATCACAGCTGGAGTAAATGAGCTCAGGGGAGACCAAGGCACTATTAACCCTGATGGTGCTTGAAAGCCAGGGGAGCATTCAGTGAGGGGCTTCTGAAATGATCAGTTCTGCAGTTTTGTAAGAATGGCCAGAGGAGGAAAAGTCCCCATGAGCTGACTGTACTGTATCAAGAATGTAGGTTAAATAAGATTAAAAAAGAAACCTATTAAAGAGGAAGCCAATAGTCAGCTTGCTATTACCCCAAGCTTGATGAAGATTTTGGATGTGTAGGTCACAAGAAAACTTGCTCAGCAAATTTTGTTGCTGGGTAACTTGGGCCTGCACACCATGCTCTATGGCAGGATAATTTCTCCAGGCCAGCTGTTAATCTTTATTATATGTTGCTTAAATACATACTTATTTAAGAGTCTTCCATTCTTTAGAGAACACATAGAATAAAAATCCAAGAGGCTGGTTAAATAAGAGAAGAGTAAGAGAACAAAAATCATCAA
The DNA here is from genome assembly GCA_035773235.1 of Eospalax fontanierii. NCBI lineage: Eukaryota > Metazoa > Chordata > Mammalia > Rodentia > Spalacidae > Eospalax > Eospalax fontanierii. Next base: position 72,545,399 of record CM069533.1, read on the forward strand.
AATGAAAAAATATAACAACAAAAAGATGTATGTTTATGCATTTAATATGCAAATATACAGAACAAAATAGGAATGATAAGGTTTTTACATCTCTTACTCAGTAAAATGTAAATTCATTGATTCATAAGGCTAGAATGTAAAAGGGATGTTAATGACCATTTTCTTCCCAGAAATAAATACATTATACCCTCTTACTCCACCTGAAAACAAAATTTGAGCTTCACTTGTTTGTTCTGTCTGTTTCAGGCTTGAAGGATTTGAGGACTGATCTAGGAAAATGTGTGAGCACAAGAGAAAGCAGCACGCAAATAGCTTTGTGAAGTGACTCTTGGATAGGGCTGCATGTGAGGTGAACTTTTCACTGTGACACCATCCACAGGCCCAGGACAGGGAACCATTGTCCAGGAGGGGAGAGAGCACAGGAAATTTCTGGGGGAGTTGGATGTATAGGTGTGCCTCTCAAGATATGGTAGTAAGACTCTCTAAGTCAGAGAGCTCAGTTTGGGAATCTGCCTATGGTGAGCTGATATGAGATTAGGTTTCATAAGATGCATATGGGAGCCTCCAAATGTCTTACAATTTTGTATGAGATTGTTTTAAAATAGCAATGTGTAATCTATGAAACTGACATCAGTGAGACTTAGCTACCAGGCCCAAGCCTCTAGTGAAGAAATCGACGGGGCCCAATATACAGAGGCCATTTTGAGCTCATTTGCATATCACCCAGCCACATTTTTATCTGTTGCTATTGCCGTGTTTACTGAAGCTGCGACCACAGATACGAAGGAATTAGGGCTGCCAGCGCATACTCTGCCTCTGTCTCTGTATGCAGATGTTATATCAAAGACTAGAATGAGCTGAACTCCACAGCCAAGGCTTTGTGTTTCCTTCCAGCCCATTCTTCTCACCTTTGAGCATCAATAACTGACAAAATTCGCAATGGAAATGAGAGTGCCCGGGTAAAATGCGTGCATATATATGAATTTGCTGCCTCTGTCCTCCTCAGAATTGAAATGTGTCAGTCCCAAGAGAGAAATTGTGGGTTCCATTTCAGTTCAGTCACACTGAGATTTGGGCTACAACATGGAAACCTGTGTATTCAAGGTCTTTTATCAGGAAGCAAAGGTGAATTAAAGAGCCTCTGTTTTCAGCTGGTTTGTAAGCTGCTATGAGGAATGCGACCTAGGAGGTGGCTATAGACAGGCTCAGACGTGGGAAGCAAGAGTGAAGTCCACAGACACTTGCCCTGTTTAGTGAGGGTACAATCATCCGCTAAAGAGAAGCTCTGCAGCAGACATCTGAATGAAGCTTCCAAGATGGACAGGAAAGTTGAAGGAGAATATGGATGATAAGAAAGGCTCCTCTCGAAAAAATGGCCACAGTAAAGATGCAGACACACAGAGCATCTTCACAGAATGAAACAGTTCCCTAAAATTCAGCTCATGTTTGAGAGAGCCACTGTGGACAGGTTCTGAAATCAGGATCTGCTAGGTGATGAGATATGTTTTCATGTTTTACACCCAAGGAAGGAACTGAAGGAAACTGCTTCCTGGAACTGCAGTTCACTTTAGTGCTAATTCAATGAGTAAAGTCATTAATCCTATTACTAAATTTGTATGTATAAATGTGTATGTTAATAATGAGTGTCCAAAATATACTAATTTCTCTACAGATAGGATCTGATATTCTTCAATTTCCAATATCATATTATCTTAATTATAAGCTTTGTATATATTTTATAAAATTATTCAACAAAATGACAAATGTTCTGTTTAGAATTCTGATTCATGGTTTAGGGAGAGTAATAGACTTGCCTCGACTTCCCTCTGTGCTATGATTTCTGATGTTTAAATGAGAAGTATTTTTAAAGCATGAACCATGTGCTCACTACTCAGTGATGTTATTCTTGGAGGATTTGGAGGAACCATAACACACTTAGTGAAGAGTTAAGCATGATGAAGACAGAATATATAGGCCAAGACTTTCCTCAAGGTCTTTAGAGTTGAGAATATGATGTAAGTCTGCTGTCACTAAGCTATTCATTCAGAAAATATAGTGTGATCAGGTACCTCACTAGTTCCTGAGACAGTAAGGATATAAACTACAAACAAGCTTAAACACTATATACTTGGAAACTGTTTAAGATCATAAAAGCCATCAAAGAGGCTTTTGACTCTACACTGAAGACTGTAGAGTCTCCAGTGAAAAATAATGATTTTACTGATTATAAAGGAGGTACCCAAAGTGATCCATAGACCAATTTTAGCTCTGGGAAATAACTGGTTGAAGTAGGATTTGAATCCCAGTCCTTCCAGCCTTACTTCAGGTTTACTAAATATTCAAAAGTGTATAATTGGCGGAAGGAAGAAAACAGCAAGAAACGGGAGGTATGATGGCCCCATGGCAGGTTTAGAAGACAAGTTTGATGTAAAGATCTCATATGTGAAATCAATGGTATAGGGGTGGGATGTGGCCTAAGAACAGACTGTGGAGCCAGGAATTCTGGGCTAAGCAGTTTGTCTTTATTATCCTGGGCAACAGGCTGCTGTGGTTTAAATATGTATTCTCTACTTTCAACCCTCATGGCAAAATCAAAACCATCTCCATATTCTTCCCATTCATCATTTAACTCATGTAACCATTATGGAACACACAGAACAAGACAGGCACTTCCAAAGAAACTGTCCATGGGGACATGGGGAATACACACCCTAGGGACAAGATGCACAAGTATCCATTATGTCTACCGAAGGCAGAAAATCCAGTGAAGGCACTTCCCTGCTCTAGCTCTTCCCTTACTTTTTCCTTCTGATAGAAGTAAGCATAAGGACGTGGAGGGCACCTAGCCTAACTTGGTAACCAGGATCTTAGAATCTGCTTAACTCCAAGTTAACTATTCAATGATGGGTAAACATTTTCAAAGGTTTTGAAAGAAAAAGGCAAAGAAAAAACAAGAGATTAGATATCCATCCCCCAAATGAAGAATTGGCTATGTGGTATAAGGATTTGATATAATGCCTATAATGATATAATGCAGATTTACTCTCTTGATGTCTGTGATACTAACTGCTAGCAATGAGAGGTCTGGAATATTTCAGTACATTTCTTCCTGCTAGAAATAATGTCTCTCTATCCTCAAATCAAATTCGTATTCATCTGATAAATTCATATCTATCCCTCTGTGACTCATTCAAATATTGTCTGTTGCATATAGACTATGTTAAAATAATTTGACTGGTCTTTCATAATGCATTCCTTAGCCACAGAGTTTAGAGCTCTAATACACTATGATTGTGTCAGTGTTTGCCCATCCTAAACTTTTGGCAATCTGGAATTTGGTAATCTGGAATCTAAGACCACTTTGTTTAACACTATATCCCAAGTATATCATACAGTACCCTATAGAGTAGGTAGAATATATGAATGAAAGAATGTTTATTTAAATATCTCAAGAGAACCAGTTACATTAGTTCAATGTGTTACAGGTGATGGTTACACCCTAATTTTTTAATCAGTCATAGATTACAATTAGTCTCAATTACTAATAATATCAATTTTGGCTCCTATGTGTGGCACAGAAAAATATGTAGTATATGATTCTGTAATGAATATTGATCCAGCAAACCAGATGTCTTATTTTGCCAATTATTTTAGAAAATAAATATGTTTTCTACTAAACTAAACTACTTACATGCAAGAAAGATATAATGTTCAGAAACATACACATACACAATGCTGCCATTGAGTTAAAACACTGACCTCAAATACGTCCTTCTCCCAGTCAGGTTGCCCTTACAGTTAGCTTCCTGTTCTCCTTTTATAACTTTACCGGTGCTTATACTTTCTCCACTCTCCTGTCAACTCACATTTTGATATGTTCTAATTATGTCAGAAATCCAGTGAACAAGGTTCCACCGAATACTATTCTTGAGGTATTTAGAGACAGAACACAACTCTTGGTACATTTAAGAAACATGAACACAGAGAACTCTGACAGATCCATAAAGGAAGAAACTGCAGTTTGTAATATGTTCTAGAAATAGCTTATCGCTCATCAGTTACAAATTCTTTTCTAGTCTATGCTTATGTGCCAATCTGAAGATGTTTCAGTATTAACTCCTTATTTAAATTGGTTCTAGAAACAAGATGTTCAACTGAGGAGAACATGAAACGCTTAGGTTTTAGGCGCTATAATTGGATACTCTAAATCTCAATAATATTGCTTGCAGTCTGGACACAGAAAATTGACATTCGTAGACAGTGAGCAATTTTGCCCACACTGAAGGTGGGCCAGGCAAAATATGAACAAAACTTGAACTTCCCATCTGTTGTGACTTGAAAATTGAATGTCCTTCATAGGCTCCCATGTTAGAACCCTGGGGGTCAGATAGTGGCATTATTTAGGAAGCTTGTAGAACCTTTATGAGATGGAAGCATGCTGGAGAAGCACATAGGCCTGGAGCCTTTATACTGTCTTCCCAGTGTGTGTGCACTGGGATTAGCCAGCTTCCTGCTCTTGCCACCACAACTTTCTGAAATAAAAAAAAATCTGCATATATTAATATTCAGTGACTTAAACAATTTTTGGAGTTTTTCTTTTTCACAACTTTTATGGAACACTAATTCTAAAAAAGTATGAATGATATTTAATTAGAATCTGAAGATATAAAATCTTGTTTCGATTCTGCTACATTGGTGCCAAGTCAATTCCTTCTCTGAACTTCATTTCTTCACTTTTTACTTATTTTACCTTATTGCTTATGTGTGCACACACACATCCTCCAAGGTACATGTGTGCAGGTCAGAGGACAATTTACAGGAGCTGGTCTTCTTCCACCATGTGGGTTCTGGGGATTAACTCCAGTCATATGGTCTGGCAGCAACTTTCTTTACCCACTGAGGCATCGTGACATTTCCTAACCCTGCCTTTATGACTTAAAAATATTGGTAACCCCCAGAACTCTCTATCTTGGAGTCAGAGTCATCAAATGAAAATAATACTTTACAAGTAATAAACTGAAATTTCAATTTCTTTGAAACAGACTGTAAAACCTTCACTATGCACAATGAATAACCTGCCATTTGAGGGAAAATAAAAAGCTTTCTCCCCTCTCTCATGGAGCTTGCTCTTAACGGAATGTTTAACAGAAAATGAGAAAAGGAGCTTCATTAAATGTATACTCACACTGCAGATCATGCTCCCTGAAGACCATGTGTTGAAGATTTGGTCCCCAGCTTGCGTTGCTATTGAAAGGTGAAGGCATCATGAGGCTGCTAGCTTCACCCAAGGATTAATCTGATGAAGAGTTCATATGTAAATAGCATATTTGTCACCAAAATAAACTGAACATGGAGGCATGGTGCAGGACTGGCATCCCAGCATTACAGAGGTAGAGGCCGAAAGATCAGAAATTCAAGGTCTGTATAGAAAGTTTGAGGCTAGCCTTGGCTGCATGAGATGTTATCTGATGGAAAAAAAAAGACACAAAACAAAAAAGATGGGACCTACTAGGAGGAAATAGAAGAAGTAGGTCCTGGGTGTATATTCTGCATTTAGAGCCTATTTCTGGTCCCAAGTCCCTTCCTGTGTCTTTCTGCTTGCTAGTTACTATGTAGTAAGCAACTTTGATCCCTCATACCCTTCTCCCATGATGCCTTGCATCCCCTCAGTCCCTAAGCATATGCTCAAATCTATAAAAAGCCCCTTCCCACTCTCCTCAGGGCTCCCAGAACAGATCCACTATGTTGGTGAGGTCTGGGGGACCAAGCTTAAGCTCTTTGTTTTTTTTGCATACACTCCGGACTCCGTGGTGTTTTGTGTCTTTTTAATCAGTAAATTTCCAATTTTAATTAGTAAGAATAGCTTGCTTCACTTTCTGATCTTTCCTCTCCTAGTTCCCATTTTACCTTTTCATTCTTTTTTAATTACTTACAAACAACTCCATATTTTATATATATATATATATATATATATATATATAGTATTGATGCATTTTACACAGAGCACAGATATAAAAAATGTTTTATATATGCCATGATTTTTTTTCCAGGAACTAACAATAAATAGAAAACTAAACACTGAACTTGTCTTTCTCCTAATGATGTTAGAGAAGCATCCATTCTATTTGTTAGTTAGGTGTGCAAAACATAGTTTCACTGCCCAATGAAGCGTACAGAGCTCACAAACACTGGAAATCCATCCAGCTGGACATTTGGATGGCCAGTGATGACAGTTCATGCTCAGAACTGTACACGTGGCACAAATCAGTAATGCAGTGAAATAATTCACGCAATCCATGATCAGACAATGCTTCACAGCATTCTCTATCTCATGTAGTCACAGCACTATAGTCCATTTAATGTCTTCAAATCAGCCCTAGAAATCAATACCAAACCTGATGAAAGGCATAGGACACTTCTGATAATATCTCACTTTTCTGTTTTTAATTAATGAATTTATTTAGTTATTAATATTATATATGTGTGTGTTGCTAAAATTCCTTCTGGGAGGCTCGAACGCATCCAGCCACCTCCTGCCTTGGTCCCTAACAACTTGTTGACTTTAAGTACTGCTTTTGGGCCAAAGGTGTTGCTGAATAGTTCCTAAAATATTATTCTGTTAAATATGTGTGTGTGTGTGTGTGTGTGTGTGTATTAAACTTACCACATTTCTTTAAGTCTTTTAAGCACTTATGCAGGTGTATGTATGATTATAATGAGATCACACTACATTTCTTATTTTAGCCCCTTAAACAGTATGACAGCATCATCTCTCATTGTCACTGCACACACACCATCTTCATTTGTCACGAACAATGTAATAGTTCATAGTGCAGTTTTTTTGTTAATCTACTTATGTATGTTCAAATTGATCCAATATGTTACCATTGCAAATAATACAGTGATAAATATACTTTTGCATACATGACCGTAGATCTCTATTAATACATCTCAGTAGAATTGAACCACACTCATGAAATAAAAAGATAAAAGAATAAATGTATCTTCCAATTTCTCTGTCACTTTTTATAAGCTGTCACAAAATGTTATTCTAATTTTATATCCAGCAGCAACATGTGACATCTTTTCCTTTTCTCTCTTACACGAGACATTTCAATCTTTAAAGAAAAGTAAATTTAGTATATGAAAGGTACGACTATGATTTTGTTTAATCACTAGTAAAATTTACTGTGTCTACATTTCATTAATTTATTCATATTACTTTTCCTTTGCTTTTTTCATAAGCTTGTCTATTTGTGTTTGTGTTGGCAGGGAGGGATGGACTGGGGACTGACCCCAGGGCATCAGAAAGTACTCTATGACTGAGTCCCAACCTAGTCCACTTTTCCCTTTTTTTTTAGGTATCTTATTTTTTATTGTCTCTTGTATCTATGTTTTAGGTGAACATGATAACATATGCCCACTTTACACTGGAATAAAATGAGATATAAAAAATAGGTCATTTTCCAAATGTTATATAACTTTCATATAATCTCTTTGCCTGTCTTTAAAGTAATGTCATTAGCAATGACTAAAATATCTTCATGGCATCCTTTGCAGTATTTACAATCTTGTCATAAAGTCTATTTCCCCTAAATCCATTTAATCAGAAATTATCTGGAAAGAGTAGAAATTCCTAGATGTATAAATAGGCGTTTTACTATCTTTTTGAATATTATGAACAGTTATATAGAAAAATGAAGTCAATAAAGCTGATTTCCTCATTATAATCAACTGTTCTGTTGACGATCAAAACACTGCATAATTTCAAAAGTAAATGCACTGAGCTATAAATGTTTGTTTTTCTCCTTTGACGGTTGACATTGTTGTCATGGAAATGAGACTCTCATTTACACTACATATATTTTTTTAAAAAACTATCTTTTTTCCTTATATATTCTTCAGTTATGTATTTTAAAAGAAATCTGCATGCTTTATTTGTAGAAAACTGAGTGTTAACCTGAGGAAGAGGCACATGTTAATTACAGATTTGCTATACTCAATTCAAACATATGTTTTTCAAGGAGTCAATGAGTTTGGCTGTCTCCCAGCATCCTCTTTCAAAGACATAACTTGATTGATAAGAATTGATGACTATCTTCCAGTTTAGTGTGGATTTCTTTTCATCTTTTAGTTCTATGAAGCAATAGCTAATTTAAAGTTTAATTTCTTCCTTTTATTCCTACACACAGCAGATGGCCCAGGCAAAGCTGCCTCCTACTACCTAATTCCTCTGTGACATTAATTATTCATCAGAAATGAAGTTGGAAAATACTATCTATCGTTCCAATTCTTGGCTTGCTTAATCAAATAGATTAAAGAAAATATTCTGCAGTTAGCAAAAAAAATGTGTATTAAAATACAAGAAAGTAATAAAAGTAAAAACTAGTGGCTACTCAAGACACTTATAGGAGTTAAAGAGAGAAAATGTAACTAATGCAAAAAATGAGGAGGACCTTTGCAATAAGGTTAGTTTCCACAAATATTTATCTTTGGGTTTTAGAAGAGCAGCCTAGAATGAAGAAACTTATCTTTTCTATATGTTCTGTCATTAATTCCTTTGTGTGTCTAACTGTAGCCCCGACTTACTGGCTAGGGAGTGTAGTTCAATATTGAGTTCCATTTCACTTTAAATTTCAGTTGTGTGTCTGCGTGTATATGTGTGTGTTTGTGTGTGTGTGTGTGAACATGTGTTCATGTGCACATATGTGCTTGTTTTCCTGGAGGCTGAGGTTGACACTGAATATTGAATATCTTCTTTAATTGCTCTCCATGTTATTTTTCAAGACGGGGACCCTCACTGAACCTAGAACTCATCAATTGGCCAGATCAGCTGACATGCAAGCTCCAAATATTCACCTGTTTCTGCCTCCCATACCTGCATCTAACTTTGGGATTACAGATGTTTACTGAGGCACTCAGCTTTTCCATGGGTGCTGAAGGTCTGAACTCTGATCTTCATGCTTGTCAGCAAGTGCTTCACAGAATGAACCACCTTCCTGTCCTAAATTTCAGTTTTTTGACATGTGATTTTCAGACACAATGTTGCAAGTAGAGAAATACAGATAACCAGGGGCATGTTGTGGTATATTATGGCAGACATATTTCAATGCGATAGGTAACAACTTAAGAATGCACATTGGCTTAAGCAAAAGGGAGTTTTGTTGGCTTCTACATCTACAAAGAAAAATTTCTTTGTACTAAAGTTCTAGCTTCTGATAAAATCGAATTTAGTAACTCAAAATTATCATTGGGCTAGAGAGATGTCTCAGCATTTAAGAGCACTGGATGCTCTTGCAGAGACCCAGGTTGGACTCCCAACATCCACATGATTGCTAACAACTATTTGTAACTCCAGTTCCAGGAATCCAATGCCCTCTTCTGACTTCCTCATTCTTTGTATGACATGAGTTTACTTGCATACATGCAGGCAATATACTTATGCACATAAAATAATAAATAGAATATATTTGTAAATAGTATTATCGATATGTGTACCTTTTCTTTCACTTGCTTTCGTTTCCTAAACTTGGCACATCTTCTTGCAGTTTTTTGTCAACATAGTATAAGTGGAGCAGCAGTGTTAAATAAAGGTGATGTGTTCTGAACAGCTGCACCAGAGTGGAGGTTTTCCCTAAACCCAGAATCATGGCTATGATGATTTCAAGTGGAGTTGGCCTTTATCGTGTTCTTCCAGCTGTGACAACCCAGAAGACAGAACAGAATAATTAGTTTAAGCTCAGTCTCATGCTCACCATTGAATCTGAGAACAGAGTTTCTACTTCTTCAAGTAAGGACATATTATCTATGGAAAATGGAGTTCTTCTTCAAGAGAGAGGTGCCAATAGCATAAAAAGTAGCAGTCCATATCTAGTGATCAATCTGAATAAAAGGTAAGGAGCCTGGTGACGGCCTGTGTTATGCAGGTTTGTAAAAATTTTATTGATATTTTGAACCTATGTTTGTCAATGAACTTGTGTATACTGTTCTTTTGTGCTGTTCCTTTACCCAGTCCTTTAATCAGAGGAATTCTGCATTTATGGATGAACACTGTATCATTCCTCCCATTTCTGTTGCATGAAATAATTTGAGTAACATTGTGTTACATTTTAAATGTATGACAGAATTCAGCAGTGAATACATTTGGACCTAGGTTTCTTTTCACTGAATCTCTTAACTATTTCCTGAAATCTCACTGCTTGTTGTAGATCTGCTTGATAGTATTCATAATCTTTTAGTTCACTTTAGTGTGCCATATGTGCTCAAATGTGCATCTATTTTACTCGATTTTCCAATGTATTGAATGTAAGCCTTCAAAATACTCCCTGATGGTTTAGGTTTCAGTGGTATCTGTTGTATTGCTCTCTAGTCATCACTAGATTTATTAATTTAGGTCATTTCTCTTTCTCTTGTTGGCTCAGATAAAGATGTGTCATGCTTCCTTATGCTTTCAAGGAATCAACTTTTTTCTTGACTGGTTATATTGTTTCATCACACCTTTTCATTAATTTCTATCTGGACATTATTGCATCCAGGCTACTAATACAGTTTGTGGGTGTTTTTAAGAAGTTAAGGCCCATTAGATATTTTTTTTTGAGAACTCATTGATTTCTTTTTTTTTTATTTCAGTACTGGAGATCAAACACATGGTCTTGTGCATGGTAGACAAGTACTCTATCATAAGCCATATTGCCAGACCCTTCCCAATTTCCTTCTGTTTTATAATATAGTTCATTTTTAATTACTGTGTGTGAGCATGTATGTGCATTTATGAGTGTCAGAGCACAAATGTTACAGCACACATGTGGAAGTCAGAGAAAAAAATGTTGGAAATCCAGTTCTCTCCTTCTTTTCAGGGTCTTGGGATCAAATCCAAGCTCTCAGGCTGGTGCAACAATGCTTTCACTTGATGAACTATCTCAGTGGTCCTAATTTCTCTACAGAGGGACTCATAGCTATGATCATCTCTCATACAATGATGTTTGCTGTATTAAGTTCATTTTTTCAGCAATTCTAGGAATTTTAAAATATCCTCCATTATTTATTCAATAGGCCACTAGATAATAAATGTGATGTTCAAACACCATGTTTGTGTAGTTTCTCTAAATACTGTTTTCCAAAATGAATCCATTCTGATAGGATAAAATACAAGAAATTATTTCAATTTGTTTGCCTCTTTAAAGACTTGTTTTATAGCATAAAATATGATCTATTTGGGACAAAGTTCTGTGGACCATGGAGAAGTTTTATTTCATGAGTGTTAAATAAAATATTCAATAGATATCAAATCCATATGTACTTTTTATGGGAAATGTCCACCCCATGCTTATGTATTTAAGTACTTAGTCCTAAGTTTGAGGTTATGGAAACTTTAGAACTTTGAGCCTTGCAGGAGTAGGAAAATCTTTGAGGGTGGGCTTTAGAGTTTATGGCCTGTCCCGACCCCAGTTGAGTCTCTCTGCTTCCTATTGAGATATGATTTTCCACCTTCATCATCCTCCTGTTACCATGCTTTTTCCACAGTCATGATATCTAGAGCTCTAAAAGGTTAAAATAAACTCTTCCTTACGTTGCTTTGGTCTGATATTTTATCACAGCAACAGCAAAGTAACTAATAACATGCATTTCATCTGTTATGCAGTTTAACCATAAAGTTTCTTTGTTGACTATTTTGCCTTCATGTCATTTCTAATGATGGGAATGCTAAATGAAAACCATCCACTATTACTGTATCTGTACCTGTCTGTCTTTTAAGTACCATAGTGTTTGTTTATAAAATTTTGTGCCTCAATATTTGTTGCATGTATACGTGTTATATCTTCTTACTGAATTGTTCCTTTTATTAGCATATAGTGACTTCTTTCTCGCTTCTTAGTTTGACGTGAAGTTTACTTTGACAGGCATGATATAGCTATTCTACTTACTTTCAGCTCATTATGCTTGACATATTTTATTCTCCATTCTTTCATTTTCAGTTGGAGTGTGTCTTTGTCAGTGAGGTATGTTTCTTGAAGAAACAAACATTTGCATACTGTTTGGCAATCTAATCAGGCAGTCTGTGCTTTATAAACTGTAGACTTAATATCACTTACGGAAGATATTTGATTGCTGGAAGATATCTGATTACTTCTAAGTTTCTTGTCTTTTTCCTTATTTATTTGAGCAACTTTCTTTTCTACCTTACATACATTAAGGAGTTGCTGGGTTGTTGAATTGAACATTTATTTATTTATAATTCTTACTTCTTTATATATTTTTGTGAAATGTATTCTTTCTTGAGCTGTTGTGTATTTGTCACTGTCTTCATTCCTCATCTGTATGTAAGATTCCTTTGAGTGTCTTCTGCCATGTTGACACAGCAGTCATAAAGTGCTTTAATTTCTGCTGGCAGTCTAGGAAAGTAATTCTTTCTCCACAGATTTTAAAGGATAACTTGATGGACATAGTAATCTTGGTCAACAGTTATTTGAACTTAGAGCTTGAAACAAACCATCCATGTCTGTAAATCTGAGCGCATGTTGCATGCCATGGACCCACACTGATTCTCAGGATGGTCACTCATCATTGGAGGGATGAAAGTTTTTATAGTTAAGCAGTAGAAAATGCTGTCTGTGACCAAACATTTTGCTCAAAGACCTTTCCTCCAGTGCCCTGTGACCAAGCTGGGAAGTGGATTAGCGATCAGCCATTTTGGCATCTGTAGAACTACCATCTTTAAAATCAAATCAAGTGAACTGGGCCTTCCCACGTTATTCAACAATCCAGAAAATACCCACAGACATGGCCACAGGCCGGGTCAAAGGAGGCAAATCCCCAACTGAGACCCCCTAAATCCATATGTGTCACATTCACAATGAAAGCTAACCAGCTCGACACATTTCTGAGAGTTCTATAAAAATGTCTGTTTATTTCTACATCCTTCTAGTCTACCTGATGGAAATACACACTTTCTCAACTTCCATCATGAGTTCTAGATTTATTCTGTCTGTTCCTTTTAAGTATGTCTTTCCTCAGTTTTTGTTAGTTCATTTTGTACATTAACTGCCCATATCTGTCAGATGGATAAGGAAGACCCTCTATGTCATTAACCTAGAACTTCATACTCTCTTGAAAATGTCTTTTATGTCCCTTCTCCTAAAGTTGAATATAGTGAAGGAATGGAAAAAGTCGAAACATATCACAGAGTTTTGTTCAAGAAACAAAACACAAAGTGAAAATGTCCAGAGATTAGAAATGGCTACAAGAATCTCAGAAAAATTCTCACCCTTCTCTCTCTGTAGTTTGGGATTTTAAATCTTGACATATATTTCCTGGCTACTGGGTTTAGGTTAGGATCTGCTTGTAAGTGACATCTTTATGAATTTAGAAAGTGAAGAGAAGGGAGACCACATGGCCATTCTCCTACAAAAGAAGTTGGCAGAAATGTGGGTGGTGGGCAGAGGGGAAGTTTTCAACAGGTTCTGAGTAAACTTTTCAAGTCACCTGCCTTGCTGCTGACAGAACCCGAGACTATTGGCAGTGTCTACACTCAATTACGTTACCTCCTCATTTCCTGGAAGCTAATAGGTTTTACTGACTTTTGCTCCCAGAACACTTTCAATTGTTTTTTAAGTGACTATTCCTGTTTTAAATTTCTTCCTGTTAAAAAACTCAAAGTGGTTTCTCTTTTCCCTGTCTGAACGACGACTGGTACATTTCACCAGCATCAGTTTTCTGAATGACTGCAACTTTATAAGAAATAAACACAAATTCATGATGTTCACTGACTCTTCATTTTATTAATGAAATATGAGTAATTAACATAGTTCAAGGTCTAGACTAAGCTAGGCATGATCTGCTCTCAAGGCACACAATACCCAGGTGTAAGAGATGATTCCAAATCATGGCACCATAGTGATGTGAACTGAAACAACTTGAACTTTATTAGAGTATAAAGCCTTGTGAATGTGCAAAAGAAAAGAGGATTTTGTTTTTTGTTCTGTCTTTCACAATCTTTTGGAAGCCTGTCTTGTTAGCCAGAACATTCTTCCTACTTCCTTCTTTGCTATTCATGAATTTGAACTATGTGGAATTCATTTAAGTCACTGGATGGGTTTATGATTAAATATTTAACATCTGGGCTGGAGAGATGGCTCAGAGGTTAAGAGCACTGGCTGCTCTTGCAGAGAATTCAGGTGTGGTTTCCAACACCCATATGGCAGCTAACAACCATCTGTAACTGGTTCTGGGGAAATCGATGCTCACTTCTGTATTCTGTGGGCATTACACAACACACATACATGTAGGCAAAGCAGTCATACACATATTTTTTTAATTTAACATTTACATGTGATTTTATCTGTGTGTGTATTTGTGTGTCTGAGTACGTGTGTATGTGCATGTGTGTGTGTGTGTGTGTGTGAGAAAGAGAGAGAGAGAGAGAGAGAGAGAGAGAGAGAGAGAGAATCTAAGCATAATCATTTCAAAATCCCCTAAACTGAATGTGTTCAATAGTAAGTCTCCAGTGCAATGTGAATGGAGCTAGGAACCTATAAGAGATGACTAGGACATGGGTCCTGCCCACAGCAACAATTCAATGTCCTTATCACAATGGTGAGTCAACCATCACAAGACAAGGCTTCTACAGGACAATTCTGGTCCCTTCTGGTCTTTCCCATACTTGCTCTCTAACTTTCCCTCATGGATGACAGTAAGAAGGCAAGTACCTAAAACTGGTACCTTACTGAACTCTCTAGTTTTCAAAACTATAAGAAAACCACTTTATATTTGTTATAAATTACTTACACAATATGGACCAAGACATCCAGACAGATACTGTAGAGGTCATCGCGGTTGTCACAGTCCAATATTTGCAATGTTAGTTCGATGATTCTCAAAGAAATTACCTCAGGTTTTACAGCATGATCCTTTCACAAAGACTGCATGGTGTAAGGTGAGAGTGTAGCTTTCCTTGCTCCAGCTTACTAAGTGACCTGTAGTCACTGGTCCTACCCAAGTCATTTTTCAGAATTTCCTTAGTTGTTGGTAAAACCATGCCTAAATAACTATTGTAATCAACTACGAACTCACTTATTTTAAGAGTTTTCAGGATGTCTTATTTATTTCATTTTCAATGAGTCTTTGCATAACATTTTTTTTGAAATACCACTGCGTCATGTCTCCAGAAATCCCTCACATACCCTCTCAGAGATATGCGTTTCCAAAGTAAGCAATGCAAAGTGGCACAAGTTAATGTGGTATAACCAATTCAAGGTAATCAAAGTCTGACTTCTGATGAGCAATTATTTCTTTTCTAATGCTTATAATTCAATATTTTAAAGTTGCATTGTGCTTCTAATTAAAGCAAGATGCCGTGTCTGCCTACACAATTAAGACATGTTTATATATTTCCATTCTAAATGATGTTGAGAGTGTGCCATGAAGGTAGTTTCATGGACTGGATGGAGCATACATTGCTGCAAAATTTCTGGATGACAAAAATTATGTGTGTCAGCAGGCTTAAAATATATTCCCGTTTGACAAATTCCATTTTGGGAACATTGGGTCTCTTCTGTAATAGAGAAAGGTTTCTAATGTCATGGGTACTTGGAAAACCTGGTGTAGTAACAGTATGGAAATGATTAAATGAACTTGGAACTTAATTCTATGGAAGAGTATGCACTCACTATAAATGTATTCATGAAGCAATCCTATATTGTTCAGGTTAAATATAAATACCAGTCTAGAAAAGTACAATGCAAGTATCACCTCATGAGTAAAGAAATATGTCATAAATACTTTGCATAAGAGTGAATTTAAATATTGAATAGTCTTATATATCCATCTACTCAGTAAGAAACAAAGATAGTAGATGCTTCATGTGACAGTCAGCACTTTAGTCGGCATTAAGACATGCAGAATCTGAACAGTTTTCAATGCATGCTTATTTCTCAGTAATAGTTCATGACAGCTGGATGATGTGCTTTGAGGCACCCCCAAATCTCTATGATTTTTGCTAACCTTAGCTGATCACCCCTAAACTTGGCCTCACTGTGCAGATGAAGTTTAAGTGTCCTTAAGAAGAGAACTTTTGGGCATGGAGAGATGACTCAATGGTGAAGAGCACATCTCCAATGCAGCTGCTTTTCCAGAGGACTCAGGCTCAGGTCTGAGCACACACATAGTGCTAACAATCATCCATAACTCCAGTTCCGGGGGATCTGGTGACCTCTTCTGAACTCTTTGGGCATTGTACAACATGGGTGTCCTTACATATGCAGGCAATACATTCATACACTTACAATTAAAATAATAAAATGCTCAACATATTAATAATTAGGAAAATACAAAATAGAACCACTTTAAGATTTCATCTTACTCCAGATTGGCTAAGATCAAGAAAACAAATGAAAAATCAAATGCTGGAGAGGATGTAGAGAAAGAGGAATGCTCATTCATTGCTGGTGGGATTGTAAACTCATACAACCTCTATGGAAATGCGTGGAGAACTCTTTAAAAAACTAAAACTGGAACTACCACTCCATTGCATATACCAAAAGGACTTATCCTGTTGCAGGAATACTTGTACATCCATGTTTGTGGCTGCTCTTTTCACAATAGCTAAGAGATGGAAGCAACCTAAATGTCCCTCATCTGACGAGTGGTTAATGAAAATGTGGTACGATTACACAAGGGAGCTCTACTCAGCTATAAAGAAAGAAGAAATCATGGCATTTTCAGGTAAACTAATGGAACTAGAAACTGTTTTGCTAAGCAAAGCAACACAGAATCAGAAAAGTAATGTATGTTCTCTCTCATTTGAGTATCTAAGTACCAAACCCTTATATTCAAGTATCCCTGTTACCACTCATCAAAGAAACTTCTTTTGCACCAGAGAGAGACTAATACACAGTACTGTCCATGGACCCACACTGATCTCCACAGGCAACACATTCCTAATCTCTATGATTTAGCCATTTGTGATCTTTTGTGTTGCTGGCCCTGTGTTGTATGTGGGAGCTTCATTAATGAGAATTGGGAGATTCATTAGTTAGTGTCATTCTGTAGAAGTATTCATTTTGAAATAAACTTACTAGTGACTTGGTTTATAAGGCTTGTTCTCTCCGGTCTTTAATTACTACTCTGAAGCAACCAATTTTGTGAATGCTGTCACCCCGAAGGGGATGTCTGAAGGCACCAAGATAATGCCATCTTTTGTTCTGTTTTCATCCATGAGTAAACTAGTCCTTAGTTATCATCTCCTATTTAGTGGCATTTTATATATCTCCACAAAATCATCCTCACCTCTTAATCCTGTGTGATACACAAACTGTAGAGCTAAAATTCTAAACTGAGTCCCCAAAACATCGCGTTAGAAATTTGCCTTAATGTTATATTTTTGGTCAAATGTACAATTCACGAGAATTAGTATTTTGATTTTTCTCAGTGTGAGAGCATGAAAATTTAAGGTGTGTTTAATAATATTCTTTTAAACTGCAGGATAACCCCATGAAAGAAATATCGTGAGACTTATTTCTCCTATCACCTGATTATTTTACCTACCATTCCATTTAATAACTGCAAACTATCATCTGTTCTGTGATCTCAAAATATCATGGCATACCTTGAGTTGCAAAGAAGTTTAAATATTAATTTACAAACCCCAGATGGATTCTAGTCACCAGGAATTCAAGCACCATCAGTGAGAATTATGTTCATAATAATCATGTTTTAATTGTTTGGTATTGATACTTTATTTTTTCCCTCATGGCTTTAAACATATGGGGAATATTAAATCATTAGCTGTTTTGGTTTAACTTATGTGGTTTATAGAGACACAATGCATAAAAATGTTAAAGATAAAATTAGAAATGGAGAAATTTCTACCATAAAAAGAAAGCTCTATAGTCCTTGAATAGAATAAATGCAATAATCATTTGTAACTTTTCCACTACATCACCAAGGCTTGGCATGGAATGGAAATGACAAATATAATGCTTCACAACTTTATTTTTTCCATAAATATTCATTCTCTTTACAGAAAAATATTGTCATTTGTGGTGGAATAAAATATCTCTAAAATAAAAACATCTGGTAAAATAGGCCAATATGTTAAGATCTAAAGGGACACATTCTTGTTTACTGCATATATTGCTTTTCCTGATAAAAAGCTGAATTCTTCTTAGAATTGCATGTATTTATTGTAAGCTATATTTTAAGATGATAATACTTCTACCCATGCACTATTTTACATTAAAGATTCATTTATTGATTTTTTTCTTTCTTTCTTTTTTTTGTCTTTTTCACACAGTGTCTTCCTGTAACCCCAGATGACTTGGAACTTGCTATAATGACAAGGTTGGCTCACGTCTCTGAAAATCTCCTGCATCTACCTCAGGAGTGCTGACATTAAAGGTTGTGCCACCATACTCAGCTAACTTGTTTATGTTTGTGTGTTTGTTTTGTTGAGACAAATTTCACTATTTATTACTGATTGGCCTGGAACTTGCTATGTAGACTGGGTTGGCAACAAACTCACAGAGATCTGCCTGTCTCTGCTACAAGAGTACTGGATTTAAAGATGTGTGCCACCATGCCTGGCCCTCATTAAAGTTTTATTAAAGGCAAAAGACAAAGGGGAGACATGATGGGCATATAGGTCTGTGCCTGTGTGTCACTGTAGGAACTTACTGGATAGCTATTTTAATATGAAATAATGTCATATTTCATCAGGGATCAATTTGAAGTCCACATTTCATATCTGGTTAAGTGCAAGGTCAGGGAGCACTATTTCATAAAAGTCAAATAATGTGTAGTTGGGAATCTATGGAGAATTTATGTATGATTGATTGATGAGTTCAAAAATATTTTTGAAAGTAAAATATTCATCTGCTTTAATTTATTGATAATTGTTTGTAAGATTAAATTTGATTCTTTCTTCTTTTAATTTTTACCTGAAGTTTCCAAGGATAAGAGAAATATTTCCTATTGAATAAATATAATTGACTGTATTTTTATTTTAATAGGTATTTCATTAAACTCCTATGTTTTAGGGAAATATTTCATTGGTTATCTTTTATAAATTTGAAGAACAATTTCTTGGAGGGTTTTTAAATTAAGTAAAAAATCAAAACTAAAAAACATTCTTGTTAATGATGATGCTCCCTGAATTCTCAAAATCTACTTCGCCTTGAATTCAATATTAATAAAAACATTTCCTTGGGGCTGGAGAGATGGCTCAGTGGTCAACAGCACTGGCTGTTCTTGTAAAAGACCTGAACTTGATTCCTAGCATCCACATGGTGGGTGGCTAACAACCTTTGATAACTCCAGTTCCAGGGGATCTGGTACCCTCTTCTGATCTCCACAGGCATTACATGACACAGGTGCACTTATATGCAGGCAATACACTCATACTGATAAAGTAAAAATAATAAGTAAGATTCTTTAAAAATATCTCCATCCTTTCAGTATAAAATTTTATTTTTATGTTTTTGAGAAAAGATCTCATATACTTCAGGCTCACTTTGAACTTGCTATCTAACCAAGGACTTTGAACTTCTGGTCCTTCTGCCTTTGCCTCCAGAGGACTGGGATTGTAGGAGTGTAGCACAGCATCCAGGTTTCTATGGCGAAGAGCCTGAACCAGGGTTTACTGTATTCCAGACAAGAATTTTACGAATTGAAGTACGTACCCGAACTTCATGCTACCAATTTGAAGGTTTCCAATAATAAAAGAGGAAAGAAATGCTACTAAAATTATTCTAGAAAATATTTACCTATCAAAATATTGAGGCACGAGGGAGGATGGCCGTATTGTGCCTCAAGACATTATTATGCTTACTTGAGATGTCTGGAACTCACATAGCTATACTAAGCTGAAATGCTAACCTGTCAGTACATAAAACCAAATTTATATTGTCAAGGCAAAAGGACATATAAACTCTTCTCATTTAGTAACTCAAATTAGAATGCTCTTTCTAACATGCAACAGGAGAATCTTTATTCTTTAATTCCACTTAGAAATGTCTACTACTTGGAAAACAAGGCATTTTAGATGGTGTTTACAGAATCTAATGTTTTAGCTGTGAAATTTGCTAAGGACCTTATTAACTGAACAATATTTAATTTCCTTGTAACCATTAAAGCAGAGATTATTGTCCCCATAGTCATAATGCTGAAATGTAGTCTAAAGAGAGAAACCTAAACCAAACGATGCAGTTAGAAAGTCATTGTCTGAGTTTGAAATCACATTTTCTTGTTCCAAACACCTTACCTTGTGCATGTTTTAAGAGTTCTTCTAACATATATGGAATCTTTATAATATTGCTTTAAGCACCAAGTAATATTGGACAAGACTATCCAGTGTGCTAATTACATCTAACTATAAAATACAACAAATGACTGGATCATACAGCAGTTCTGTTCCTGTTTTTTAAAATATTTTACTTATTATTTTTATTTTATGCATCTGAATACATTGCCTGTATGTGTATAAATGGACCTGTGTCATGCAATGCCCACAGAGGCCAGAGAAGAGGATCAGAACTACTGGAACGGAATTATGGACACTTGTCAGCTGCCATGCAGGTGCTGGGAATTGAACACAGGTCCTCTGGAAAAACAGCAAGTGCTCTTAACCCTGAGCCATATCTCTAGCCCCCAGACTGATTTCCAAAGTGGTTGCTCTAGTTTACACTGCCATCAACAATGTAAGATTTCCCCTTCACCACAGCCATACCAGCATTTCTTGATATTTGTATTCGTGATAATGGCCATTCCTACTGGGATGAGATGGAATTTAAGGAGTTTTAATCTGTATTTCCCTGCTGATTATGGATGCTGGACTTTTAAATGGCTCCAAGCTATTTGGATTCCTTTTTTTGGAAGATTTTCTGCTCCATTTCATAATCCAGTTTTTGATTGGGTTGTTTGCTTTCTTAAGATTTAGTTTTTTGAGTTCTACCCAGACAACTCTATATCCTACTAGAGAGACACTTGGAAGTCCAAATTCACTTTCATTCTTTACATCATGGCTCAGAATTATTATCAGTAATAAAAAAGGGAGTATGTATATAAAATGGAACTGTGCACAGCTGTAATGAAAATGAAATGGTGAAAATTTCAGGTAAATGGATAGAACTGAAATAATTATACAATCTGAGGTCACCCAGGTCCAGAAGGACAAACGCTGCACATGGTTTCTTGTATGTGGATCTTGGCTTCAAATCTTTAGATTTGTGCTTTGCCTGGAGCACAAGTGAATGCCAGGAAATTAGACAGGGCCATTGGTGAAAGCTAGATTGGGAGGGGGGTCTAACTATGGTAAAATAAAAACAGAAAGGAGGACTAGTGGTGGTGGGAAGGGTTAAACAGGGACAAGCACTGAGCACGGGAGAAATCAGGAGATTATGGGAAGGGCTAACAAATGAAAGGTATATAAAAAAGCATGTGGAAATCTACCATCTCACAACCCAACTAAAAAATATAACTGGAGGGATAATAGCATGCACACAAGCTGAAAGAAAGCAAGGGATCACTGGGACTTAAAAAATATAGCAGGGATCAGGAATGGGGAAGACAGGCAGGAGGAAAAAATTTAGGGCTAGCTTAAATTAAAGATACATGATAAAGCCTTATGGAAATCCACTAATTAGTATGTAGACTTCAAAATATACCTTTTAAAAATCTAAGTCCAGATGGAGGTACGTGCAAGAGGAGACAATGCTGCTACCAGAAACATAGGTTATTACCAAAATCTCAGGACAAGGCATAATTCATTTATTAGTCAGGGAGGCTCCAGAGGTGTCCAAAGCAACCATTGCCATTGCCCATCATAACTACATGTTAAGACTTTGTCACCAAAGATCACACATTTGAAAAATACTGTTCTCAAAACAACCGGGAAACTTCTCCTTTCCTTGCTGGTTTTCATAGTGCTGGAAGGTGCTGTGTAGTCTGTTAGAGAAGAAAAGACATTGCTGGAGAAAAAAACATCAGTGCTCTTACCCAGTGCTTAAGCCATACAATACTACAGTACCAACCCGCTAGGCAAGATGTGCCCACTGGTGCATAACACCACAACTGTATGGCGTGATTAATTCCGTTCTGATTGGATATGAGGCCTGCTCCCCAGGAGGGAATTGTATGCCTAATACTGTAATCCCAGTTAAAAAACCCATAGCTGCTACTCTACTTCGCTCAACGGACATGTTATCAAATCATCTTCTAAATATTTATATTTATAGCCATAGGCCTGTGCTCCCTCTAAAACTTGGTCAGAGAAGCTCTTTGTGCAGTGGTCAGCAGGGAAGTGTTGGGGGGAGGTGGGGGAATTGGACAGTGGAAATGGGGAGTGGAGGATGCGTATGACGTATTTCATTATATATGCATGAATTCTCAAAGAAGATAAAAGTAAAACAAATGCCAATATTAGTAGCGTATGAATTTTATTTGGTGGACCTATGATTGTCACAAGAATTAATGATCCTTTGTATTAATCAAGGAGCAAACATTCTTATTCCATGAATTTTCCTGAGGAGATAAGAGCAAATGTCTGGTTATCTCACATAGAGACCAACAACAGACCAAAACAATAACTTCACTGATGTCTGTCTTGGTGAACCATTGAGTTTATTAGGATTACTTTCAGGGGCTTAGATGAGGCCCTACAAACAGTAGCATGAGTCACTCAAAATCATCACCTAGAATGTGTGACGACTCATGAAACCTGCATGCCTGGAGTGCCCTGCCCAATGCAGAGACCATTCCATGGAGGATAGCCTCCTCCCAAAGCCATCTTCACTGCTTGTAACAACTCAGGGTGAGGCTTTGTGAATCGTACACCCATCTGAGCCTTGTTAGTATTGCTGCCTTCCTCAGTCTTAATGACCTCCCTCTACAATGTTTCACTTCTGAGGAAATTACTGTGCAACACCTCACTCTGCCTTCATCTCTGAATACATTATCTCCGATCTCCTATCCATGATGCTCCTGAGCTTTGAATGGGTGACCTGGAGGTCTGAATAGTTTCCACCATTTATAGGTCCAATTTTTGGGCCCATTATGCCACAGCTAGCCTCACAGATTCTCAGGATTGTGGATGGTTACAAAGCTCTGAGTAACCATTGTCCACTGAAAAAAGAAGTTTCCCTCACAGAAGGCTGACAGCAGCAATTATCTAAGGGTATAAATACAGATGTTCAGAAGCAATGTGACAGCGACAACATAGCAAATTGATCAAATAATAGCTGTCGATGGCCCACTGGGGCCTATATCCTCTCAAGACACACAATGCAGTCCTACAGTACAAATGAGGGGTTTCTTTCAATGCGCAGTTTAACCTAATCAGAAAGCAGTTGCTGCACCAACAGCACTCAGGCCACTACCATCAGCATTCTTGTGACAATGATAGGTCCACCAAATAAAATTCATATGCTACTAATATAGTCATTTGTTTTAATTTTACATTGAGAATTTCATACATATATAAGGAAATATGTTCCTGTGCATACCCCATTCACATTTTCACTGCCCAACACCCCTACCTCTCCCCAACACTTCCCTGATGACCACTGCATGCTTGATGGCATGCTGGCAACAGCTGACATTGCAGCACACAGAGCCCAACGTCAAACAGAACTGTTGGTGGCAATTCTTTAACAGCTGGGCAGAAAGGAGGGAACCAGCTCAGTCCCAATTTGATTTTTCCATAGCTTATCTGTCTGTCTTCACAATAGGGACTTAGCACTTGGTTCTGGAATTCGATCAGCATCAATGACAACAACTTTTATGGCCTCAGGTCCCTCCGTGCCTAATAACTCATGGGAACACAGTCTACCTCTACACTAGGCCTTTCATTCAACAACCCTACACCTTTCCTTTCTCTAACCATGCACTGAGCCGTCACTCAAACTCCTTAACTGTGATTTTTACTGACCTTGGAAATATGTGCGATGTTAAAGGGCTAGCATTATATAATGAACCGGATCCCTGAAAGTCTATCACTGACTGCTCCAAGCAAATGCCAATTGGCCTTGGATGGCTAAGACAGCACTAAAAACAAAACTGTGTCAGGATACAATGCAGCCTGAAAAAGTCCCATTACATGTATCAATTATTCATCAAAAGATCCATGTTGGAGAGAATGGCCTGTTTAGAAGACACTATGTCATCTACCCCTGCCTACTCCACTGTCATTTTCTAGTCATTTGAGCCCCTCATCCAGGGGTGCTGCTGCTGCCAATAGAGGGCAGCTCTATCTCTCTACCCTGACTTTGTTTCAGTAGTGCCCCCTTCTGCTGCTCAATCTGTCTGGGCTTCAATGTAGAGCCATGTTGTTGATGGGTTCTCTGTTTTCCCTAGTCCTGACAGGCTCCTGGTGAGCACCGTGGCCTTGGCTTTCCATCAATCACATGGGGCTGCTGAAAGGCTGAAAGTGTCCCTCGACTGGGTATGCAGTCTCTCTCTCTCTCTCCATAAAACATATATATATATATATATATATATATATATATATATATATGTATATATATGTATTTGACAGAAGAATATACAGAATACCCTGTGTGTGGAAATAATCTGCCACTCCAGGACAAGCTTAATCTTTTTGTCCTGTGCAATTTTATCATTTATATCTCTGTGACTTGTTCTAGCTTTAAAGCCTTCCCAAAGCTCAATCATACAGTATTAGGCTTTCTGTCAGTTTTTTCACTAAGAACTCTGGCTCAACCCAAATCTTGCCATGTGTGCCTTTGCATGATTCATACAGACCCTTTTGACTGCTTTGCCCCACCTTCATACAGTCTTGATTGCCTTAACACTTTATGAACATATTGTTCTAAATCATTCAGGTCTGCCAAAACCTCTTCTATCTTATGAAAATCATGCCCCATCATGGGGCTCAGCAGAGCCACTAAAGCTCCACACCGTCCTGAGCTCCTTGCTGAATCAACCTTTTCTTAATGTTCCTGTCAACATAGTCTATTCAGGCCTCGTGAAGTTGAAGATAAATACTGTCTCTCACATGTCCAGTTATCTAAGTAATGCCTGTCCTTCCACAACTGTCTTTTATGTCTCTGATGTTCATGAGGACTTCAGCTAGAATAACCATGAGCCTCTCATATGAGCCAGCTCATCAGGGACCAATTCCTTTCATATTATGTCATCTAGGCAGCCCTTCCTTCAAGATCACACACTTTCTCTGCTTCCACAGCACTCAGACTGATCCCATCCTCCTCAGTGCCCAGTGCTTTATGAGCCAGGATGTAAAACAAGCATTCATTGTGTGTTTAAAAGTCGTTCCCAATTCAAGCAGTTCATAAGCAGAATATTTCATGATTATATAGTCTCCTAAACTAGCCCATTTTAAGGACCCCCACCTGCATACTAAACCAAGGGTGTTTTCCCTTCCTTGAAATGAAGGTTATATCTGAGGAATGTCTTCTGTCCTTTCTACCTTGCTATCTTCCTGCTCACTGCCAGATTCTTCCCATACATTCCAAGTCCTTGGATCCCAAAGAGAGTCCTTCAGCATGGATCTATATGTATTCTTTCCTTTGCAATATTCTATCTGTAAGAAACTGCAAGTGAGGGCTGGAGAGATGGTTTAGCAGATAAGAGCAATGGCTACTCTTGCAGAAGACCTGGGTTCACAGCACCCACGTGGCAGCTAACAACTGTCTGTAACTCCAGTTCCAGGGAATCCAATGCTCTCTTCTGATCTCTGTGGGCATTGCATGACATGGGTACACTCACATGCATGTAGGCAATATACTCATACACATAAATAAAAATAAATGAAATATAAAATACTACAAGAGAACATTTCATTCAGTCACATACTCTCTCTTTTATACTTTTCCTTTCAAATCAGAGGTGAATGCAGAGGGTGGTATCACATGTGCTGTTTCTCATCGTGTGTCCTCACTTATATGGGCAAGATCTTTCTGAGCAGACTGAGTTTCAGTTGTATATATTATCACCTGAGCAAAGACAATGCAAGAGTCACCACAGCCTCTGTGCTCTATGATCTCTTCCCTGCCATTTCCAGGGATCATAATATAGTCTATAGTCCATCAGATGTTTTGGGATATCACTGTACTCTGAAGGAAGAGTATATCCACCAAGGAGGCATGCAATTCCATACTTATTCCTTTTAAGGATGCTCCAATATCAGAAACCTTGGCTTTGACTGCATATCTAGGCATTCATCAGACAGACCATGCAATTCCATTATAGGCAGGAGGCACGGGGTCCCATACTACAGGAGGAAAGGCATTCATATCAGAATGGTAACCTTGGCTTAGTCATCCTCAGGCAGATATGCCTCTTGCTTCAGATGATGTTGTTAGGTCATGTGCCACTCATGTGAAGTGTTCACTGAGTGTCTAGTGTATGCTTGTTACCCTGGTTAGGATAAACGTTACCTTATATGAGTTACCTGGTCCCACGAAAGACACCTGGGGAATTTTGTTTCATTTAATTTTATTTACCCAACAAAAATTACAGGACAAAGTCTTTCCTGATTCTCTGAAGAACTGGGGTCTTAAAAAGCACAAGGTTAATGACTAGATAATGGAATTAAAATTTCAAGTTAAATCAAAAGCTACTACTGCATTACAGTATTGCTTCACATAATGAAGATGAGTCATTAAGGATTAGCACTTTTGAGCCTGCTTAGCCCAAATGACAATGAAAAACATCTAAATAAAACTTTTCTACTTTCAGACAGAGGAAGTGAAATTGGGCAAGACAGCAAATAATGGTTAATAATTATGAGCAACTCAAATCATGTAGCACACAAATGAGGTTGATGCACAGTTGAGTCTGAAAAAGACACAACATTGTGCTGTGTGAGAAACAGAAGCAGATTGCCTCCTTGGGGACACAGAGAGCATGTGCATGTGCCTTTGTTCAGATAAATATATCTTTTAACGTTATCTCACAAGTCACCTTTTCCACATCTCCATTTTTACCCCACAACCTATCTCTACCCTCTCAAGAGATCGGTTGATAATTTCCATACAGTCGCCTATTTGTCACCATGTACTGAGTCATGTGTTGAATTCAGTCTGTTCTTGTGAATACTGACTGTTTTGAAGCCTCAGGCATCCCTAGCTCTAGACATCATGCTTTCACTCAGGAAACCAGGAAGAAATCCTTACTCAAGCCAGGAATAAATGGAACTCTATGTGGTTAAGAAAAAATGAAAGTGATAGGGAAACCCATTTCCCTCCCCCTTGTCATTCTGGATTACTGATTACATTGTTAATGTTATACTCACGGTCTTCAGGTCTCCTTCCCAAACAGTTAGATGCCTTTCTCACTAAACACATCACTGTTTCTAGTTCAGCTTAATTTCGTGACCTGTATTTAACATTTCCACCATTGCTGTGCTAGCTCTCTGCCATTGTGGCTAAATCTAGACTGCATATAAAGACGAAAAATTCGTATTCCCAGTTGCGGAGTTTAGGACCTGGTCAGCTGGTCTATCAATGTGGATGTGCGGGAAGGCTATACGTCACAGCAGAGGCCTACAAATTTGTTCACTGCACAGTGACCAGAAGAGGCTGAGTTCCCAGCATTCTCGTAAAGGACACATGCCAATGACCTCACTTCCTTCCAGCAGGCCCTGCCTCTGAAAACTGCCATCTGCTATGGACAAAGCCTTTTAATACATGGACTTTGAAGAACATTCTTGACCAAACTATTACAAGTCAACACTTATTTTTTTAATTGATCTTCCTTACCCCCGCTTAAATATAGGTCCATGATATCTGAGACTCGAGTTTATTTTGTTTCACAATTGGTTGCTTATTAAATCTTCATTTTGCTGAATATTTTAAGACATCCAGTTCATGCTTGAGTGGGTGAATGAATGAATGAATGAATGCATGAATGAGTGAATATAGTAATCTGGATAGTTTACTAATATATAATTTGTGTTTAAGCTTTTGATGATACAAACTATTCAAGTGTTTCCATTGACGTTAGCATTCATATCGGATTTTTCTAAAAATTGAATCTTTGTTATGACTTTCCTTCTTCAGTTAAGTTTGGAATGCATGTAATGAAAAGTCTATGTCCATGAGATAAACCTTTAAATGTTTACACATTAACACAATTTTTAATAACCCAAATATATATTGACAATAACATCCTGAAGTAGAGGTATACACAATAATCCAGGACAAAGTCATTTTATTTTTTCCTTCGGAATCCCTTGCTACATACTTCTTATGTGTCAAGTTGTAGGCTGTGCTCTGGACATGCAATTTTTGTGCTTAGCACAAAAATTGTTTAATGAAATTAATGTATTTGATATATGAAGTTTATTAATATTGCCATTGTTATTATAAAACATATTTTCATGTTTCAAAGGAGCCATTATATATTTATGAAGTAAAATAGATCCTGTAAAACTATTATGATAATAAACTCCATGCATATGCTCATGCATACGTATACTCATACATTGACGATTAATTTTCCACAATATGCTCATTAACTATGAATGAAGATATCATTTTCAAAAGTTAGATTGTACTCTATCTCAGGAGAAAAGAACCGAGGCTAGGATCTTGGATCTCTTTTTGTGTATATACATGATCAAACCTAACTGTCAGACATCTCAATCTCCAGCATAACTTTGACAGGGACCATGCCCTCAGTATGCCAACAAAATTTCCCTGACACTTGAGTATAGGCTTGCTGGACATTGGAGATAATAATTCCATTAGCTTTCTAAGCTTTCTTTTTTTTCCATTTACTTAATTGATAAATGTATTGAGCAAATACTTTATGCATTTTATCCTTTTCTTTGACCAGTACTAATTTGGCATAAGAACTTATAGCTCCACAGAACCTATAAAACTCATTCATGAACCAAAACATTTGCTATGCACTAGGTAAAAATCTTCATGACATTGCTGTCAAGCCAACAAATGCAGATTCTAATTTTTGACTGTACTTTGAAAAAAATGATGGAATATTTTTCTTCTACAGTAACAAAAAAAAAGGCAACACAGAACAAAATGTTCTAGTGAACAATGGAGGGGAGAGGTTTTATAATAGCTAAAGGTTCTCAAATTTTTAACTTTTTAAAAATATTTTATTTATTGCTTTATTTTTTGTGTATGTGTTTTGCCTGTATGGATGTACCTGTATCATGTGTACAATGCCCAAACTGGAATTATGGATAGCTGTGAGCCTCTCTGTGGGCACTGGGAACAAAACCTGGGTCCTCTGGAAGAAGAACAGACTCTGAACAGGGAGACATCTCTCCTCAATTTTAATTTTAATGAGGATAATATTAAATTATCTTTTTAATCAGAAAGGAACTGTCAATTAAAATGAATTCTGATGATTAAGACATTCTCTTTCTAGGTTCTAAATATAATAAAATTTAGCCAAGCTCCTGAATGCATCCATGAATTTGTTTATAGTGAGCCATTTGTGACATCTACTCATAGCCCTTAGAAATCTAAGCTAAAAAAATTTTTTTGGATGAGTTTTCAAAAACAGCCTTTTCTCTTCAGTGCATACTTCCTGCTCTTGCCTTTGTGATGTGTGCTTTGCTTTCTTTCACTGGGATGTCTGATACGTTCACAAGGGCTGAATCTCTATTTTCTGTATTAAAATACTGAGACTGGAACCAGGCTAAGTAATCCGCCTGTCATATACCCAGTTCTGAGGTTGGAAATGTAAGTGTCACTTTGTGAATGTCCTCCCCCAAATGCTACTGATACCAGAGCTCTGCAAAGCACACTGTTGATTTAAATGCAATATTTTCCTCTTTCTTGAAGAAACTTTCTTAATTCAGTTCACTGCCATTTCTCACCTGGGCTACTGCCACATTCTCCAACGTAGTCTCCCTAAGCCTACAGTGATTCCCCCAAAACTGTGTTATGTTGTTAGAGTATACTATCTGAAACAGAAATACACAACCCTGAATCCCCATTGCTGTACAAAGGAAAAATAATTTTTTTTCATTCTTCTTATTGATAACATTCAAATCCTTTTCTCCTCTGAGGGAAGTATGTTGTCAACACATACTGCCTTATTCAATTTCACTTCTCAAACATCACAAAAGTCCTACAAAATCTGCAAGATTTTACAAGAATTACAATACCAAAAGAATTCTCAGAAAAACTTTCCAAAGGAAACACATGGTCAGAAAGAAAATATTGTTCAGGAAATTACAGAACAGAAAATATCTGTGAGACCATTCCCCATGACTAACCAAAGCATACAGGTGATCCCACCAACATTTGGCTGTGCCATTAGAAGTAACCTTTATTTGTACAGTAGGAATGATGCTGAAAAAGGACTGCCAGGACTGTTCTTTGAAAAAGAGGTGTAATTATAATAGTTATATTCATTGCAAAAAAAAAGAGAGATTTTATAAAGATCCTGAACTATCACAGTTCAAAGAAAATCTGTGATATCCCAGAGTTTGGGTATAAACTGTGTAGCCAAATGGTTCATGCATCTTAAGCCTCTTATCCACACTGATTAGGTGTGGTATCAGGGCCAAATTATTCTGTGTGATTCTCTGTGACTCAATTTGTTCATTCTTAAAATACAGATAAAAATGTTACCGGATAAGAAAGAGATTTTCAAGAGGATTAGATGCTCTTGATGTTCTGTGTATCTGTGTATATTGGCAAGGGCATTAACCAGAGTATATTTTGTGTTAAATTACAGTACATATTTTATATTACACTCAGTATATATGCTAACTTATCTCTTTGCTCAGCTTATTCCTCATAGAATAAGAAAAACAAAATCCCTTGTCACAGCCCACTATAATTATAAAGAAATTCAATGTTTCATTGCTTAAGAACTCTCATTTATGGTACAAAATAAAGACCCAGAAATGTCCCCATTACTGAAGAATTAATTTCCCCTAAGCAGTTAAGTCTAAATTCTGTTCTTGGTATGGAGTTCTTTGAAATAAATTGCTTTAAATTAGCTAATGTGCATGATGTCCAATATTTTCCTTGAGAGTCAGTAGGAGAAATGCCCATTTCCCCAGAGGGAAAGAAATCAATGAACTAGAAAATCCACTAAATTAAACAGATATAAATGAATAAATAAGATTACAATTATAATCTGTGGCTCATCTAAAAGTTGTTTTTATGCTTCTGATAAATGACAAGCCAAGACTTTTAGATCTATTTTCTAAGTATAATACTATCAGAATCCATGGGGACTCATAACCTTATTTTCAGAATTATACCCAAAAGATAAAAATTTTAATACATTTTCATCAAAATTCAATTTTTCTCTGTTGAAATAATGTAAGTACAAAGATGAATGACATCTCGCATAAATTTTTCATTTTTCTTGGGACATTCCACTTCTGTTTCAGCTATCAACATGTAACTCAGGCAACCTGATATTTTGGTGAAATAAAAGACTATTTTATCTATTATTATGTTAATACATCAAACAGAGCTATTTCCATGGCAAAATAAAAGTTATATACATCAAGGTATGTCAAACATTTGAATGAATAAACAAAGAAAAATTGTGTATAAGTCTGTAAAACTTCAAAGGAAGAGCAGGATTAAGAAAGGAAATAAAACATCTGACAAATTTGGCTCTAAATCCTTACTTTCTCTGAGGTGTCTGAGACCTAAAAGAAAATCTTGGTTTCTGGAGGAGAGAAAAATAAAAGATGAGGCTATTCCCTCAAATATTCACGAATATTAACTTTTTGTCAGGGAATCTTGTAAATGAGTAAAAAGTATTTCTAAGCAACAATAACAACGGTTTGTCTGGTACATTGTGAGTTTCTACACTGAAGCAATCCTATCTCCTTATGACTAAAGGTTATTAAGGGCTATTTTGTTTCTGCAAACCCCAAGTAAACAGAGGATGCCCCTCACGTGTGTTTTGTCTGCCAGGATGGATACCTCAGTATGTGGAGACAGCCGAGCACAACGAGCATGTCTAAACGCCTGCTGCTGTCAATCTTGGCGGACAGCAGAGGAAGCACTGCTCAGGACTACAGAGTTTATGTCTCCTATGCTTGCTTAGTATTAGAAGGAACAAACCACAATGAACCTGATATGAACCAGGATTGTGTGGAATAAAATACTTCTTTCTGACTGTCAACAAGAAATGGAACAAATGAGATTTATGGCAGAACTGGATACATGATTTATAGATTTCCTTGTTCTTCATTTAAAAGAGGAAATTAAAAACACACTTGCATATGAGTCCATCTTTGATCACTAGAGAATAGTGCTGCGAATTAATGATTGTAAACGCTATTAGCCTTGTTCACCCCAGGTGCAGCATCCACAGTATCTTCCAACTAGTTACCCCAGGAGGAAGGGGTTTTGTTTCTGCTTTTTTCATTTCTTCTTTTATTTCTCTACTTTCCCTCCCTCCTTCCCTCCCTCTCTCCTTCCCCCTCTCTTCCTTTCTCCTTTCATCCTACCTTCCCTCCTCTCTTTCTTTTCCTTCCTTCCTTCCTTCCCCCTCCCTCTTTCTTTCTTTCTTTTCTTTCTTTCTTTCTTTCTTTCTTTCTTTCTTTCTTTCTTTCTTTCTTTCTTTTCCTTTCTTTCTTTCTTTCTTTCTTTCTTTCTTTCTTTCTTTCTTTCTTTCTTTCTTTCTTTCTTTCTTTCTTTCTTTCTTTCTTTTCTTTCCATCTTATCTGAGACCCAGTCTCTTTAGGTAATCCAGGCTAGCTTCAACTTCAGATCTCTTACATTAGCTTTCCTATGTGGGGGATTACAGATGTGCCCTACCAAACCTGATATGGTGTTTTGGTTTGTTGTTTGTGTTTCCTTTTCTGAAACCCTGAACACACAGGTACACTGGAACACTACTTAATGAACTCAGTGCAAGAAGAAAACACAACCTTCAATTCATACCTGAATTTATGTGAAAGTGTTAACTTTTTAGAAAATCCCCAAATAATCAACAGACCAGGACAGATTGCAGAAAAAACCTACCCAGTGATCAGAGTACTCTGAAGTTCCGTAAAATCTAAAGGAAAAGGTCCTAGGTACACAAGAATGTTTCTGCATGCCAGGAATATGGTATTGGGATAGAAGGCCTTCTGCACTTCATCTTAGGCTGCAATTATACATTCTTTTCTTGGGTAGCGTGAGCCCCTCATGGAAATATTCAAAGTTGAGAATGTGTTGTGGGAGACTCTCTGGGATGGTATTGTGGGAAACCCCTTGAGGTGTATACACAGCAAACAGAAACTTTGTGGAACCCACTACTTCAAATTTGCATTTAAAAGGGATGTTGGGAAAAGATTAAGTGAAATGATAAGAAAACCCTTCAGGTAGAGAATTAGTGCAACATTTACATAACTAGTATGGGACTTGAGGTATTGAAATCACTTTACATAAGAGAGATATTTATTAAAAAAAAACAAAAAACAAAACAAAACAAAACAAAAAAAAAACAGAAAACTAACAGTAAGCTGCTGCCATTGTTTTAAACTAAGCTCTGACCAATATAACAACAAAGGTTAAAAATATCAAAGAAAAAGCAAGGTTTGTGATAGAAATATACATGCCATGGTAAACTGTGGGCGCATACAGATAGACTAAAACAATGTAAATATTTTAAAGGCAAGAGTGAAAACAACTACAAACATATTTTGAAGATGTAATAATTGACCACAATAATTAATAACAAATATAATAGTAATTGGTCAATATCCTTACAGAAGCAACATTTTTTTTTTTTTTTTTAGAGAAGTCTGACTATATACAGCAGACTAGACAGGAACTCACTAGGTAGACTAGCTTATCCTTGACCTAACTGCTCGGATGAAGTATGTATCACCACATCCATCTGAGAGGCATTCTTGTAGAAGGTCACAGTAAGTTTCTGGCTCTGTAAGTCTAGTAATAGTTATCTTCGGGTCATCATGAAGAAGAACCTTTGTTTTGTAATCTTCCAGATTTATTTATTTTGCTTAGGACTGACAAGTGGCTCCATTTTGATTCTGACAAATTTCCCCACAAGTCCCTCCTAGGGAAGCCTAAAATTCAAACTTAAATCATTTGCATTGATGTTTCACATTATTAGGCTGAAGTTTTCTGACTCTGATAATAAGAAATAAAAGAGCCAGATTCTCAAAACAAGTTAATTTCAGTTGACATAACAATAAAACTCTTGTCTTTAATCCTTACATCTTAAGTTATTACCATTCATAACCTGAAGTTATCTGATGCTAATGGATGTTTCTATTGTTCTTTCTATGCTTTACAAGGAAAGAAACTTTGAAATGACCACTTTCTTCACTTCTGCTTTCTGAGCCATTATCACTCTACAATCAATTTATTATTTGCTCCTTGTGACACTTTATTTAATATAATGAAATATATTATAGGCATACAAATACAAGTAAATCTAGTTAAGATCTAGCAAAAGGATTATAAATTTGTCCATTAACAGAGAGAAATGATGGTCCTGGAAAGATGACTCAATGGTTGAAAGCACTGGCTGCTCCTGCAGAGAACCCAGGTTCAGTTCCCAGCACCCATATGGCAGATAATAATTGTCTCTAACTCCAGTTTTAGGTGATCCTATGCCCTCTTCTGGTCTCCATGGTAACTGCACACACATATAGTAACCAAAACATTATACATGCAAAATATAGTAAAATAAACAAATAGAATAAAATCAGAGACATAACTTTTCTTTCAAAACTTAAAATTACTTAAACAAAGACAGAAAACACATTGTTTCAAGTTATTCCAGATGTAGTTATACTGAAGAACTTACAGATCCTTAGGAAATATGTACACCTCTTTTCTTAAATGTTTCATCAAACACATGAGGATTATATTTAAAATGGATCAAAGACCTAAACGTAAAAGCTGAAGCATTGAAACTACTAGAGGATAATGCAGAGGAAACAATGTAAGGTATAAGCACAGTCAACTGTAAAAGAAGGATCCCAGTAGCTCAGGTCATAACACTGAGAATTAACAAAGGAGACTGCATCAAATTAAAATATTTTTACACAACAAAGGAAGCAATTACCAGAGTGAAAAGATACCCACAGAATTTAAGAAAATCTTTGTCAGCTATTCAAAAAATATTAAACACCAAAACAAGTAATCCAATCAATAAAAGAGAAGATGAATTCAACAGAAAGTTCTCTAAACAAATAATTAAATGTACTAATGGGAAAAGGAAAGATGTTCAACAACCTGAGCCATCGGGGAAATTCACAAGAAAACTATACTGAGATTCCATTTCACACCACTGAGGATAGTCATCACAGACAGAAGGGTGCAGGAAGAAAACACGACCTTCAATTCATACTGCTAGTCGGAATGCAGTTAGCAGATGTGCATGGAATCAGTGTGGAGAACCCCCAAATCTCAAAGTAGAACCACCACAAATGATCAGGTGTACTTCTCCTGAAGAAATCATATGACAGAGATACCTGTACACTATGTGTATTGTCGCACTGTTCACAGTAGCCAAGCTCTGGAATCAGCCTGCCTGACCAAAATGAATAAATGTTCAAACAAATGGAATGTGATTTGTAAAAAAAAAACTTTATAATTTGGCCATGGAAGACTAAAATTGAGCAGGAAAACTGGAGAAAATGGAGATTATTGTGATAAATAAAATAAGCCACTCTGACAAATTTTGCTTATTTTCTTTTATATATGGAATTTAGAATTTTAAAAGCGGACATGAAGTGAGAAAGACAACCATTTGGGACTATGCAGAGGACTAACAGGAAAGAGGAGGCCCAGAATAGCAATGGGATTGCATCAACTCAAAGCAATTTCAGTAGATGAAAAATAGCATGAGACTCATTTATTATATAAAAAATAATATACACCAATGAAAAGCTTAAGTGTCAAAAGAACTATTAACAATGACCTAGTCCCATGTCTAGTTGACTGGAGTGGAATAAAATGACTATCTAACCTGATTCCTGGGTCCACCCACTCTCATAAACATGGCACAGGTGGCCGCCATGGAAAGTCGGGATGCAGTCGTCAAAGAACATAGTGGTAATGCTCATCAGGAAAAACACCAGATGTCCACTAGCAGAAAATCTAGCGATTTTCTGAAGTATGCTACTTTATATCTATTGCCAGTTGAACTGCCCAAAAAATAGCAAAGTTTTGCCAAAAAGAAAGATAAAGATCATTAATTTTTATTAAAGCTTAACTAATTTGTGCCTTTAAAAATACGGTTTCCTGTCACTGCTTATTTGTTGTGTGTATACATTTTTAGCATATATGGGCATTTGAGAATTTAAGATTTATTTTATAGAATAGTGCTACTCTAATGAAATCAATTTGAATGTGGTCGTTAGTTTAGACTAAATAATATAGAGTGGAACATAATAACAGGTAGAGTCAGTACCCAGAAATACTTTAGTGACTGTTTATACACAATTTCTTTTATCTTGTATGTATTTAAATTATTATATTTATTTTTTATTAGCTGGGCTAATTTTTAAACTATGGTTCATGCTTAACATAAGGATACAAGTATCTCAATGTTGTTATAAAGTATGCAGGGAAAAGAAATTTGATGAATGACATTTCATTCACAACAATCTTTATTTCTATATTTGAAACATGTTATGATTCCATATATATTATAAACTCCGCTTTCATAAACAACTTTTTGCCAAAATTTTGCTTTCTGAAATTCATCTTCTTAAGAAATTTTCTAGAAATGATATTCCAAGACAAGCGTTATGTATATGCATGTGTATCTCTCTATGAGTATGTGAAAGTGCGTACAGGTACCCACAGAGGCCAGAAGAGGATGCCAGATCCCCTGGAGTTGGGGTTACAGGCCATGGTGAGCTACACAGTAGGTGCTATGAGGCAAACTCAGGTCCTTTGGAAGACCAGAAAGAGGCTATAGTTTTACTTTAACTGGATAAGGACTGTCTTTGCCTTTATTTCATTTGATGATTCTGTTAAAAATATATATTTCAGCCAGGGATGGTGGCACATGCCTTTAATCCCAGCACTCAGGAGGCAGAGGCATGTGAATCTCTAAAAGATCGAGGTCAATCTGGACTTCATAGTGAGTTCCAGGCAAGCTGAGAATACAGGGAGACCTGTTTCAATGACGAACTTTAAAATGTATTGGAATATGAATTTATTTAACAAACATTTTTGGATATCTATTAGTTACCAGAGATAACATTGTAGGGGTACCTAATATAGCCTTAAAGAGAAGTGTATACAATGATATGCAGCCTGGGACTGAGGGAAGCAGGTTTAAAAGGAGAACGTATAAAGGAAAGAACACATCTCACTCAGAAGAAATAAAGCGACAAAATCTGTAGTGTGCTGGAAAAAAATCACATGCATTTTAGTATTGCTGGGGACATGAGACTAGGGGATGCAGGAGGCCAGATCTCAAGAGGATCACCTGCCTCACTGAGGGGACTCAGGAAGGG
Source organism: Eospalax fontanierii (assembly GCA_035773235.1). Taxonomy (NCBI): domain Eukaryota; kingdom Metazoa; phylum Chordata; class Mammalia; order Rodentia; family Spalacidae; genus Eospalax; species Eospalax fontanierii. Next base: position 72,582,807 of record CM069533.1, read on the forward strand.
ATTCCACACAGCCAGATGCTGGGATACCAGTGCTCCACCGGATCTCATTACACAACACTCACTTTTGGCTTCGGTTTGCTGAAGCTCTCTGTAACATTCTGAAAAGTAGTATTATCCTATAGCAAAGGAGAGGCTAGAAAGAATGATCTGGACTTTTAGTACAATGTCTGATTTGGTCTCATGAATGGAGAAATATTCTCCTACCACAGAAAGGAAGATCCCCCAGGAATTAAAGACTGGTGGGCCTTCAGGTCAACATTAAGGATCATATTCATATTCCTCAGAGAGTACCGAAGCACTGGGTGAACATCATAGGCCTCCCAGTACGTTCAGGTTTCAGTTTGCAAAGTGATCCACTTGACCCATGGAAGAGAGAAAATATTAGCAAATAATTTCCACATGAAGAAAATGACCTACACCACTTCATAGTTCAGTTACAGTTTCTTCTGGGAGTGGTTGTTCTGCTCTAACACTGGGTTGTAGAAAGCTGCCACCAAACATCACACACACACACACACACACACACACACACACATACATGCACACACGCATGCACACACATAACTTAAACATTGTTTTCATGTTTATTGTTGCCAAGTCACTTGCAAAAAAAAAATAATGGTTTAAGTTTGTAGGAAGTCATAAAAGCAAAATAATGGTTGAGGGGCTAGGGAACGTCGAAGTGCACCAAGGAATAAGGTCCTTTTTCTGTCTGTTTCTACAACTCAGTAGAGACCTTAATTGAACCACTTTCCTGTCATAATCTCCTATCTGTAAAATAAGGATAACTATTGCTGAGCTTTCCTTTGCCCTTTGATAACCCACAGGGGTATTTCGGGTTGTTTATGAAGATTAATAAGTTAAATGTCTGTTGAGGGCTTTAAAGCTTACCACAGGGAGAGAAGAGCAAATAAAAACCCATTGCTCTGAGAGCTGGAAAGCAGATACAAAAGCTAGTAACCAGAGCCTTCAAAGTCCCAAGTCTAGCTCTTCTGTGTGATGGGAGACACTTGTGCAGCAGTACCCATCCAAGCCATAGAACTAGGGACAGCCATTTCACTTCCTAATTTTCCTTTACTGGGTCTAGGACAGAATTTCATCTAGCTGGTCATATTCTGAAATATTCATTTTTTCTTTAGAAGTTTTGACCTACTATGTAATTGTGCTAAAGTGAGTAATGGATCTCAAATCTATACCCTAATTCTCAAAGTTATGAATATGTACCCTTACAAAAAGTGACTTTATGACTGGGAACATACTAAGGATATTAAAATGAGGAGATCACCTAGGATGATGCGGTGCCCTCCATAAAATTGCAAATGTTTTCTTAGAAGGAGCAGGAGGCAGTTACTAATAGGAGACACAATGACCAAAACAAAAAGATGGAATGGGTCAAGTTGGAACAAAGGATGCAAGCAGACTCTTATAGAACCTGGAAAATACCACTAACCTCTAGAACTCCAAGACAGGATTGCTATTTTATGTCCTTAGGCTTACTGGAATCTGTTATAGCACTAACCTGGAACTAATATTCTAGATTCGGTATAGTGAGTTGAATAATGGCCTTCAAGAAGGTGTGTCCATATCTAACACCTACAATTTTTGAATGTGAATTTATTTGGCAAGGTGCCTTTGCAAACAGATATAGGGATCAGGAGATAAGATCATACTGAGTTTCCCAGGTGGGTATTAAACTCAAAGATGAGACATAGAGCAGAAAACAGAAAAGAAGCCCACCCTGAAGATGGTGACAGTGATTGGAGATCTACCAATAAATTAAGGAATATCTGAGCAACCAGATACTGTGAGAGTCAAAGATGGGTCCCCTTAGTGCTGTCCCAGGGGTATGAACTCTTCCATACTTTGATTTGGAGTCCTAGCATCTGCAACTGGGAGAGAAAAACAAACGTCTTTGATTGTAAATATATATGCATATACTCAGACACAAACAGATATCTGCTCCTTTTCTTTCTGTCTCTTATGTCTATGTATGTGTGTGCATGTGTGTATGATCAATTCAAGGAAATGGGTCTACAGGTCTAGGCAGCTTTAAATTCACACATGAAGAGAAAGTATGGAATCATCTTCACTCCTTCCATTTTTGAAGAGACTAAGTCAAGAACTGTTATATGACTAGCATTTGCTGGAAATTTGAATAAAATAAGAATAATTTTAATAAAGAACTTTGGTAAATGGCTGTTGGTTAGGTAACTAAGACTGTCAAACCTAACCTTTCCTTAGACACTGTTTTGCGAGTACTTGCAACTTACTAAATCAGACACAAGCACTTTTATCTTCCCTGAATCTCAATCTTTCATCTATAAAATAGAAAAGAAAGGTAGGCCTTGACCAAGCAGACAGTGAAGGAAAAGTTAAAAAAAAAAAGAAAAAGGATGTGAAAAATTGTTACAAATCATAAAATGCTCAAAAATAGGTTTAATTTTTATGACTATGGAATTGAAATGAATTGTCAGTGGAAAAATTTGATTGTAGAAACAGTCCTTTTATTTCATAATGTTTTCCAAAATTCTGTGCCGAATGTATTAGCCATACACTGTGGCAGTAGACTGATTTTTTATTGAGTGAATAAGGCTCAGAATAGGGCAAAGTGGCGGCATAGTAATGTGAACAGTAATTGGCAAAACTTCCAACATGCCCAGGGCACAGACACTGTTCATTTCTTAGCCTCCTTCGCAGGGATGGATGCCACATTTCCAAGCACAGTGGTGGATGCCACTCATGAACGTGACTCTTTGGATCCTCTACATAAGCCTCCCTGTACCCTCTTCCATCATTCACACAGTGCGAAGAACTGAAGGTGAGGAGCCATGGCCTTAAATTCTTGGGTTCCTAACAGATGACATAAATCCAACCATGTGATCTACGCTCACTATAAAGTGACTAGCAAATTCTGAGTGAAAACACATTTCATACTTACAAATTTGAATTAACCGTTGGCTTTACTTTACGAAGCACGCAAAGTGACGCACCAACTACAGGGCACTGAGATCTACCCAGGATGCAGGAGGGGGTCAATACGTGACCTGAGGATTTAAAAGTATCAGCAATAAAACTCACTAGGAGTCAGTCTGCATTTTATCATCATGGCACCTCACACAATCTGATAGCATCAATCGTAAAATCTTCTTTACCAGATAAAGGAAATGTGTGTGCTTCTGGTGGGAAGGAAAAGAGACAGAAGAGCTTGGCTTTGCTCTACTGGCTGACTACACCTCGGTGCGATACGGGACCAGGGGACAAATAAAGAAATTAGGAAAGGATGCAGTACTGGGTCTGTGGGCAGTTGATGTCTCTAATTTCCAGTCTCACACTTACGACAACATCCTCTGGTTCTTCCAAACGAGAAGATAATTTCACTTACCTCCTTGAATTTTTCTGAAAATAAAATGAAGCAAACCCTGTAAACATTTAGCATATTTAATACATTTCATGTGAATGAGTAATGTTATTGTATATTCTGTATTTTAAAATGTTTGCATTTCCAGACACAGCTATTCTTTTCTGATCATGGTTATAATCATTATGGCTTTACAGAATGAATTCTTTTTCATTAGACTTCTACAAATAGCAACCAGGCAAGGAAGGCTGAAACTCTTTGTTACAGACAAATAATGGTTTTGTGAAGTGCTATATTATTTGGGTAAAGATCCCCTTTTTAATATTTTACCTATTATTTTTATTTTATGTTTATGAATATACTGCCTGCATGTATGTGCGTGCGTCCTTGCAGTGCAATGCCAATGGAGGTCAGAAGAGAGCATTGGATCCCCTGCAACTGGAGTTACCAAGGGATGTTACCTGCCATGTAGGTTCTAGGAATCAAACTCAGATCCTCTGCAAGAGCAGCCAGTGCTTTAAACAACTAAGCAATCTCTCCAGCTCAGAAGAACCTTTAGCATTTTTAAAATTTGTACCAAAGAAAAAAGAATTGAAAGTCTGAAATGATTCCATCACCCTGCTTGGCTCTTTGCTACCTTTCTTCTTTCAATTTCATTCTGCAGAGGACTGTCAAGCATTTGCTGTAGCAATCACTGCCATCCAGATAAATAAGGCATTCCCCCTACTGTCCAAGTGTCTGGAGTCCATAGAGATATCCACCAATACAAAGAAGTGTTTATAATCAAAGCAGAGAGGTTCTTCTCTAGCATAGCCATAGAGTTTATAGAGCTCTCTAGAGAGTTTATAGAGAAATAAATGTGATTATTTACTTTAACTTGAAAATTCAAAATTTTGTTGCCAACTTTTGATTTTTTCAAACATAAATGTTAAGAAAATCCAATCACAGTTGAATTTTCAAAAGTCTTGCAATCATTTGTCATCAGCTAAGTAAGGATATGCTTTTAGCATGAAGTGAGATTCCTAAATTGGTATCTGGGGTATTATTATTATTATTTTTAAAAGTATCACAGCCTTTTTTTCTCTGTGTTTTCTGGCTTCATTACAAACTGCTGAAGACTATTTCAGAGCTAGGTTTTGACCTTCACAGTGGAATGGGGATTTCCAGGGACATGCAGGGAGTGTGGTCAACCTCCTAGGGTACCTACTCAAATGAAGCCATGTGACTATTGATCCTGGACTTCTGGCCATCAGGTGTAAGAATATGTCCCAATAAGGTACTCTGAATTCTAAGGCTGATTCATAAAATAAAACACAGAGGAATAACTAGGATGAGGATGGGAAGCCAAGGATGGGCCATTCAGTCAGAAAGACATGAAACAGTCCAGCTGTTCATTGGTTAGGGATGGAGTACACGAGTCCCAGTAGCAGAAAGTAATGGGACATATCAGCTATCAACCCTCTCTTGAATTATTTTTTTTTCAATGAGCTGTGTGTTGACACCCAAGGTAGGTAATCACTTTTTTTTATATGGAAACAACACTTTTAGATTAATTACATTTCAATATCTCACATTGTCTTACACTAAAACAAGGCATGATATCGATAAAGTCTAAACATTTTCAATATTAACTTGAGTTAGGCTTTTCTATCACACTTACGGTGAAGACAAACAATTCTATGAATAAATTTAAAATTACCTTTGTAATGAGATTCATGCTAGGAAAACAGATAGACACACTTTTAAAATTAAGTATTATCAAGTGTTAGCAAGATGGTAACCCTTTCTTTGCAAGAGAACTCTTTCTGTTGAAACCAAAAATGTTCAAGATTGGGGCTAAAGAGATGCCTCAGTGGTTAAGAGAAATGACTGCTGTTATAGAGGGCCCAGGTTTGAATCTCAGCACCCACCTGGAGTTATAATTGTCTGTAACTCCAGTTCCAGGGGATGCAACGCCCTCCTCTGACCTCCATAGGTATTGCACAATATGGGTGCACTTACATACATGCAGGCAATACACTCATATACTGAAATGTGTGTGTTTGTGTGTGTGTGTGTGTGTGTGTTCAGGATTAACAGGAAGGAAATAAGGAAATGATAATGATGGGTTATACCCATTGGTCCAGATCATTGTTTGGTCTGTTCTAATCCAATCACATTCTGAATTGAAGCTCTTGCTGTATATTTCTCAGCAACAGAAATAATCAAAGAGATCAAATATCTGTGAAAAGGAACAAAGACTGTCAAAACAGAAAGAAAAAGGAACCCCCAACTCAGGTGCCAAATAGACAAGTGATGACTACACACACATGGTGCATAGGGAGGAACTGAAGTCAGGCTCTGAAATACGAAGGTAGTAAATTCTATCTATGGGGATATGCAATTGAATGAGTACGTGGCATACAATGTATCATAAGTGAGTTATTTTGTGAAACAGAGTTTGAGGCTGGCCTGGAACTTCTGATTCTTCTGCCTCCACCACTCAAGCACTGGTATTACAGATGTGTACCATAATATCCCGATTTATCTCATTTCAGTAACTCCTTATTTACCTTTGGGAAATTCCCATACTCAAGTCCAAAGTAAAAAATAACTGCTAATTCTTTGGAATTCTACTTTCTGGTTTGTCAGCTGATATAAGGGAAAACTCTGTCTTTTCAGTTACCATCACTACCAAAACCATTAATGTTTCAAATGACTTCAAGACACACAAATCTACATGATTATGCTATCTCTATCCTTAGCTTCCAAAGTTTAGTGATTCCCAGTGATGGGATATTTAAGCAGGTAACAAAAGAAAACTGTCAGTTCATACACAGAAATAGAATTATGAATGCCTTCCAGCAAGAAAATCAATCAGAAAAGGGCACCTACTGCATGAACCCAATGTATGACATTCTGGAAAAGGCAAACCATGGAGACAGTTAAAGCCTCAGTAGTTCCCAGAGATTAATGTGAAGGGAAGAGCGAAACGGCAGTACACAGAAGATGTTCAGGGTAGGGGAACTGCTCTATATATCATAACAATGATGAGTTCATGACTTTATACTTTTCTCAAGATCCATAGAATGTGTAATAACAGGACTAAATCCTAACTATGCAGTGTGGGTAATAATGACACATAAAACCTGATTCATTTATTGTAATAAATCTTCCATTCCAGAGAAGGATGCTGTGACAGGGAATACACACCAAATCTGCCCCTTCCACTCAAAAGTCTGCTGTGACTTTTGGTAAACTGCACTAAAACATATACTTGGTAATTAAGCCAAAGGATAATACTGGTTCTATTATATATTAATACATTAACCCTTTAGCAAATATAAGACTTGCATATTTGATAGTTTCTTCCTTTGCCTTGTATAAGTAAATAGTTTGTGCACCACAATGAACTACCCCACTGTTGCAACTGTGACAAGAATGTTCTGGGGTTACCCAACCACTTCCTGACTGAAGACCAGGTCTAAAGGAGGGAATGCATCCATGGCACTATAAACCTGGTCAAAAGCTGATGGCTGGGGTGGTCACAGGCCCTAGGGAACACTGTACTACTAATACTGTGCTAAACTAACACGGAGCTACACTTTCTGCCGAATATGTATGTTTAGACACACAGACGAGTGCTGCTCTCGGGCTGAGTCAAAGAAACTCCTTTTGGACAGGATGAGAGTTAGTGAGTCTCAAAGTATGGAGAATACAACTGTTGTGTGCTCAGTCCTGTAAGAGCTATAAGATGGAGAGGAGACTGTGAAATGCTGTGTTTGGGATAAAGTATGACCTGTCACACTCAAGGACTCACAGCCACTGTGGCTATCTGGACTAGACCTGAAAGAAAAGAAAGAAGGACAAAGAAAATAGACACAGAGGTCAGAGGAGGACCAGTTGCAAAGGAGTCATCAAGAGTGAGAGAAGTGGAACGAGGGGTAATGAGTGAGTATGGTCACAATACACTCTGTGTGGATGTCGTTGGCAGAGCAAGCAGATAAGTTATTTGTCTGACATCGCTCGCTCATTTTCCAATGTGCTGCCCATGGTGTTGTTTGTCTCTGGGAGCCTGTTGAACAAAGTCAAGAATGTTTTTTACAGAGTTATATCATTTCAGATTATGTGCTTAAACTTTAACAAATTAAAGTTAATTTTTTTGGTTGGATGTAAAAGAGTGTCCAATTTTCTTTGTTTGGATGTTGTTATCATTTTCTCCAATACCATTTATTAAAGAGACTATTGTTCTCCACTGTATGTTTCTGCACCACTGTCAAAGCACAGATGATGATACATAGCTATTCTGTTGGTTCATATGCCTATTTTAGTCAAATATCATACAGCTTATAGCTAGTATTGTCCTTTAATTGATTTTGACATAAGGAAGTATGGTGTTTCCAATTATATTCTTGTTCAGAATTGTTTTAGCTATTTTGGGTCCCTTGTAACTATATGTGTATTTTAGGAAATTTATCTCACAATTTTAGAGGTTCCAGGGAACAATACTGACATAATTGAAGCTCAGATATAGCTCCTCTTGGTGACATCACATCGTAGAAGATAAAAGCAATAGATTTGTATGTGGGAAGACTTGTCTTTGCTTCTTTCCAGATACTTTATAATTGGATTAGAGATGCAAACAATTCTTGTTTGTTGATTTTATGCCCTACAAGTTAGTCAACTGAATTTGATTATTTGTTATAAGTTGCTTTTTTTTTTCTTTTGGGCAGAATCTTTAATGTAGTCTGCATATTTGATCATATGATGTGCAGAAAGATCATTCTACCTCTTTCTTCTTGATTGAGATAGCTTTTATTTCTTTTTCTTACTTTACTTTTCGATTCCAGCCAATCCCATAGTTCAAAAGAACTGCTACAACAATGGCATTAATAATTATAATAATCACAAGATGATAAACAGCAGCAAAATCTTCGAGACATTTCTCAAATGAAGAAATGCAAGTAATGAGCAGAGGTAGGAAAATATGATTAAAATTGTTATCATTGAGGAAATGCAAATTAGCTCAAATCCAGAATGACACATTTTAGGATGGCGAGTACCAAAACCAAACCCAAAATGTAAGGAGAGTAAGTGATAGCTTGAAGAGACGGTGAAACATTTGAACACGATTGATGGAAATAGAAATGGTGTAGTTGCTATGGAAGACACTTTGGAAGCTCCTCAATAACTGAAAACAGGATGACTGTTTGATCTAGAAAAACCATTCTGAACACACACACACACACACACACACACACACACACATATATATTTAAAAATATATATATTTTAACATATATATATATTTAAACATATATATATATATTTAAACATATATATATTTAAACATATATATATATTTAAACATATATATATATTTAAACATATATATATGACTCCAAGAGCATTATAATGAGAATCTTAGCTAGTGTTTTATATAATGTTATTCGTACTATTATTTATGATGCCTAAGGTATAGAAACAACCCAATGTCCATCAACTAAAGAATGGCTAAAGAAAGTATGGTACCCAAATACAATGGGACACCACTCAGCCAAAAATCAGAAGGAAATCTTACCATTTGCAAAAGCATGGGTGTGTCTGCAGGGAATCAAGAAAAGTTAAACAAGTTAGTTGACAAAGGATGAATATTGCATGATTTCTGCGACATGAGTTATGTGAGGCAGTCAAGTATATAGGAGCAGAGAGTTGAAATGTCATTTCTAGAAGATAGTGAAGAACAGGTTGAGTTATTGTTTGATGAATATAAATTTACATTTGCACAATATGAGTTAGTCTCAGAGATCTACTGAACTACAGAGCACCTGTGATTAATAGTAATGGATTACACAGCTAAATATTTGTCAAAATGTTATATTCATTTCCTGTGTTCTTAAGTGTGCATGCATACAGACACGCACACAGAAGGGGACAAAGAAAGAAACTTTCAGGTTCCATAAATATGTTAATTGCCTTTATCATGTTAATAGTAGCACCTGTGTATAAATATGGCCATACTCATCAAATTACATATATTAATTATGTTCATGTTTTGTAACTAAATATACTCCCATAAAATTGGAAAGAATTACATGACTTTCATATGATTCTGTAATTGCACTCACTGGAGATTATCCCAGAGAAATAATATTTATGGCCTGGGACTAAAGGGATGACTCAGCAGTTATGGGTACTTCCTGCTCTTTCAGACGACCCTAGTTTGGTTCTCAGCATCTAAATCAAGTGATCCACAACAAACTATAAAGTCCAGCTCCAGGGGACCCATGCCCCCCCTTTTTCATGTGGCCTCTGTGAACACTCCCATATACAGACAAACATCTACATAGATACATATGCATGTACATGATTAAAAATAAAAATAAATCTTTCAAAAAGTATGACCCCATAAAACATGAGCATAAGTGGTCACAGAAATTATTTTGTGACAGTCAAAGTATTTCCACTATCAGAATGTCCGTAAGTGGGTGAGTAGTCTCTGCCATATCTATGCTATGGAATTGTACTTATCAGTAAAAATATACATATAAAACAAAACAGAGTAAAAATACTAGCTCTGTTCCTAGCTCTGACTATATAGTATCTAAAACAAGCTACAAATACCGGCATGATTTCTGAGTAGTATATGGTAAGTGAATAGTTTCAACATGTGCCCGTTTTTATCCATGGACACTGCTAGCTTGGAGGAGAATCTCTTTCCCAATCCTCTTGTGGATTTCTGGATCAATGAGTACCATGTGCAAGTTCAATGATCACTTGGCTTAAAATGAGAATGTGTCTTTCCTTAAGCAGCTGTAGTCTACCAACTAGTGTCAGGCCTGGCACTGGACTACTAGGAAAAGTGTGAAGAGGAAATTTAATGAACAAAATAGCAAGCACCCCAGAAGAGAAAGAATAGTTCTGTATAAGTAACACTGACTAAAGACAAGGATAGATGTTTACTGGTCAAAAAGTCACTTGTTTCCTAACAGATAAATGTTCACATTATAGAGACCTAAAAATGATAGAGTTTATTCTGTTCCCTCATCACAGTATCACGTGGATGTTGCAAGTGGGTAACTATCTCCATGGTCACTCAAGGATGCAGACTGCAGCATGTGACTCCAGTTCCCTGTAGTCATCACTCTGTGAACGCGTCTTTCAATTGGGGCAGAGAGAGTGTTGCATGCGTGTTTCCAGGAGATTTTTAAAAGCCCATTCTATAGGCGGGTCATGTTATTGCTGCTCATAGTCTATTGTCTAAGATCTAGTCATTGAACATATTGACTGCAAGGGATGGTGGGAACAGACTGACTCTGTGCCCAAAAACAAAATAAAATGTATTTTCCAGACAGCTTGTTGATTTCTGTCACCGAAGGAAATCACAAACATGAGAAATCTCACCTGGCTGAAGCAGGTTCTAGACTGCACAGAGATGTGAGGGCTGGCAATTGACTTGGAAGAGATGGTCTCAGATGACATTATTAGAAAAAAAAATCCCACAAGGACTAGACCTAAGCATCTGGAACACCTCACAATAAACTGTTGAAATACTCTGTAGCCAGGCACAGAAAAATGTTGCTGGTATTATTCAAAGAAAGCATTTTCTACGAGCACATCAAAAAGAAGATGTAGAAGCAAGTGACACATTCTAGAATTCCCACAGGGATAAACACATGCCTTAGAACACAGAGAGAGACAGGAGCTGATGAACAAGAAAGAATAAGTAAGCAGATACAATTTGAGGTTGAGAAATTTGGACTTACAAAAACATCTTTCTCAACTGAACCATGTAAAAATATTTTCACACATTGATTAAACATGAGCTCTGGTGAGGCATTAGATATTAATCCATTCTCCATAAGTTTTACCCTTAGCTACCCTCAACACAACTTCCCTTCTGACCCCAAGGAATTGCTCTCAGCATGATAAGATATGAAATATACATTGCTGGAGAGTTCATAGATCTTAGAGTAAACCCCAAGGCTGTCACATGCCTAGACAAATGTGCTAAATATGGATTCTTATATTTATAAACAAGTATGCCAGTAACCATACATCAAAGAAGATTCTTTTGCAACAGACAGAGACAATTTCAGAGTTCTTCAACTGGTCACACACTGTGCTGGATAGCTTTAGTTGCCAACTTGACATACCTGGGTGGAGGGAGCCTCAACTGGGGAATTGCCTCCAGTGGACTGGCCTATGGCCATGTCTGTGAGGGGCATCTGCTTGATTGTTGAGTGATGCAGAAGAGTCCAGCCCACTGTGGACGGCGGACAACCATCACGGGGCAGGTTGCTCTGTACTATATAGGAAAGCAGGCTTAGCATGGGCCAGGGAAGCAAACCAGCAAGCAGGGTCCCTCCAAGGGCTGTGTTCCAACTCCTGCCTCCAGGTTCCTGCCCAGAGTTCCTACCTTGGGCTCTCTTAGTGATGAAATGTGACCCAAGAAATTTAAGCCAAATAAATTGGTAATTGTCAGAGTGTTTTGTCACAGCAGTTAAAAACAAAGGAGAACACACAGAGATTATCTGTGAACTGTCCAATCCTAAATGACACATCTACAGTGGAACCTCTACACTCAAGGCTCATGGAACATAGCAGAACAAGGGATAGAGATAATATTAATGCATCTCTCAACTCTCATCAATGAAACTCCTTCATGCCCCAGAGGGTTTAGTGAACTGATAATTTAAACTTTCTATTTCTAGTTTTAAACTTTTCAGTTGTGGCTAGTGAGATGTCTCAGTAGATAAAGGATCCTGCTTCCAAGCTCCCTTAGTTGGCTTGTTGGGAACCACAGGGAGGAGGGAGAAAACCAACTCAGATTCTTCCTCTGACTCCATATGTGCTTGGTCAGCCCACACTCAGACCACTCCCACATAAATAAGTAAAGAAGTATAACAATAAAAGATTTCAATTAATTAATCCATATGCTGTATCTGTTTGTCCAAAGCAATTTAGATTTAATTTTTATTCAGTTGCCATCGGTAATAGGTCCTGATTCAGACATCTGGAGGAATTTAAAACTGAGTGTAACACAGGAAATATACAGTTTTGTTACTGTTGGATCTAAAAGGGGTTTTAGGAAATGTCAAAGCCTGGATATTCTTAAGAAATAACCCAGGAAATTTATTGACCATGAAAGTTTGGGTTTTTCATTCCTGAAAATGAAAAAAAAAAGTTATCTACTTGGATATTTTTAGACTCATTCTCAAATAATACTTGAGTTATCTAAAAGCTTAAAATCTTGCTGATATATTCTTTGTTACTAATAGACATGTATCCATGGAAATTCTTTAAGTTGAAGGGCATGAAATTCTTTTAACTTATAGGGCAGAAGAAAGCATATGTTCAAATTTTAGAAAGAAAGAATTATCTTTTTGACACCTAGCTTTTCCTAGTATTATCTAAGCTCCAATTTAAAGTAAAATGAGAGGGATTTGAATAAGTTTCTAAAAATGATTATGTTCCAATTTACATAATAGTCAAGAGTCACCCATTTTAAAGAATGATCCTATTTATCCACTATCCACTAATATGTAAAAATAAATCAAATTTACGTTGAGAGAGCTGGAGCCCGTATCTCTGATGAAAAGTTGCTGGTGATCTGAGCACAGAAAACAAAAGAGTACCCTGAAACACTTCTCATCTCCCAGGGCCCCAGGATACAACAGACAACAGCAACATCAGTGCAAACTTGCCGTGGTTCTTTAATGTAAGACAAATCTGTTTCAGTTGGGTCTTTTGAGATGGCCCTGCTTCCTAAAATGCCTCTGAGATCCAAACATCAAATACCAGTGAAATCTAATGTTGTGAGTCAATATAATTTTCAAATTTCCTTACTATGGCTCAAAAAGAACAGAACTGTGACTATTTGAAAGCACTTTTCTAGTGCATTTCATGTGCAACTCCCTTGGAAAGATGTATGAATTACTGTGAGCACTTACAGTAACTCTGAATTACATGTAAATACTAAGAAAATCAGCTAAAATATAGAACATTCTTGAACATTTAGCACATGCTAATATAGAATCATAGTGTCTTATGCTGTTTACTTTATATCTCATTGGGAAGATGTAAAAACTTAAAAAGACTCTCTAAATGTGATTGGGTGAATATGTGTGTGTGTATGTATGTATGTGTGTGTGTATGAGTGTGTGTGCTTATATATATATACAAACATAAATATATGTAGTCATACCATATACGTACATGTGTGCTTACTTGTATATACTCAGTATTGAAGAAAATGACAAATTCTTTGTAAGTTCTGAGTTTTAAAAGGCAGTGTGGGTGCTGAAAGGACAGCTCAGAAGTTAAGATCATGTTCTGCTCTCACAGAGGACGTCAGGTCCCAGCACTCACATCAGCTGGCTTACAACCAGCCTATTGCTCCAGGAGCTGGGGAATGAGATGCAGCTGGACTCGGTGGGTACCTGCACTCGCATGCATGTACCAGACACAGACACATTATTAATAACAATGAAACCTTTTAAAAAATGCAGTTATCTTGATAAAGTTCTGACTTATACTTGAATCTTTGGGTAAAGCTTTTATAATGTTATTGAACTCAGAGGACTCAGGGTCTCAAGCAGTCTTTAGGGACACAGGATTCACATTACTCAGACTTTTCACAATATATAGAAGGAAACTAGAATTTAAAGAAAGCAGGGTAATGAGAAAAATAACGAAAGACTGATTCAATCTCAGGACTTAAATAGCAGGTCTTGACTTTATCTCATTTATTTTTTAAAGTTTGCTTTTCCCTATCAAGATTTCAGCAACATTCTGGAAACTTTAAAAGTCCTTTGAAAGTTTCTGATCTTGGTTACCATTCTCAATTGCCTCCTTTCATCCCTTTTACTGCTGCCAAAAGGACCTGGCGTCCATTATCCTTCCCTCATCAGGATACACAGACAGGTCTGCGAAACAATCAGATGCCTCATCTGAGTTCTAGGAACCTGACCTCATTCATAAAAGGGCTCACAGAACACCTGCCTTGCAAACTTGTCTTAATAGTTTCATCAAATAATCAAAGATAGTCATTTTGTTAAGCATGATTTTTACTTCCCTCAAAAAGAAGTAATTGGGAATAACCTCTGATACCTAAGCATTATATCTCCTGAACCTCCTGTTATATAGAGAGTGTCACTGTATATTTGAGTAATAGAGTATGGGTCCCCTAGAGGTGAATCACCATATACTTTCACATTGCCTTTTGGTGCCTTTTTATATGTAATTTTGTTGCCAAACACAATTCATACGCATCATTGTTCATAATCATTTCATGCTCTTGTCTCCCCTGATAACATGTACATCAAGAATCCCAATTTTCTATAGTTCTCTGAACATACATAGTTTAGCCATGACTCTTCTGCCTAGTATATTTTCTTAGTCTATTGTCCTCACATATAAGTTAAATATTTAATAATTTTGCAGTTTTGTGGTCAAACCCAGGCCTTTCTGCATACTAGATAAGTGTTATACCACTGAGCCACATACTCAATTTTAATTTTTCATTATTTTACTACTTTATTATTTATTTATTTATTTATTATGTATTGTGAACCCATACACATGCATGGCATGGCACTCGGGTAGAGGTCACTGGGCAGCTTTTTGGAGTTGGTTCTCCTGTGTGGGTCCTGGCCATCAAAATCAGGTCATCAGGGCTGGCAGCACATCAATATAATTACCTTGTGGAATACTGTCATTCTGTGATTTTAAATCTTACGACCACTATTTAGACTGGAAATACACATCAGATGCTCTATTTTATCTGTGTCTCACCAGGTATGGTGAGGACCATGTTCTATGCAGTCTACTCCTGTTCACAGCTTAGTGCTGGCTGACCCAGTGTATACACACCCACCACAGTTAAGGAGCCCTGAACTTCTGGTTTCAATGATCCTTCCTCCTTTTCGTTATGTTCTAGAACTGATCTTATCAAAACTTTTGCAGGATTCTATAATTCATGAAGCACCCTGTGTCTGATCCAGCATCTGTGTTGATTGCTTCTAGGAATTCTGCAAATGATTATTGACATATCTACATACCTAAAGAGTAAGGAAAAGGCCAGGTGGATTCAGCAAAGAAATTTTGATCTGAGAACATTTGGGATAAAGCATCTCATTGCAAACATGAGCCATTCATTTCTTTTACAATGTGCCACCCACCTTGTTAGTAAGAGTGAGGCATCTGGTTGAAAATTATATATTTCCCTAAATGTATATAACTTCTGGAATCCTGCAACTTCAGCAGGGCATACTGAGCAGAAGATGGCAGGCTATCCTGGCAACAGAATAAATTTTCTTGATTTTCACTGCAGCTCAATTCCCAATAGCTAAGGTATGGAGCCAAACTATGCTTCTAGCTACAGAGTAATCTATAAAGAAAATATGATATATAATACACAATGGAGTTTTTTTTCACTGATAAAGAACAAAGTTCTTTATCATTGCAGGAAAATCAGTGCAACAAGAGATAACCATTTTAAGTGAATTAAGTCAAAAACAAGGAAAAATATCATTTTCTCTCCTTTTTTATTCTTAGACTTCATACAGATACATAAAATCATGTATACATATATGACTTAGAAGTAGACATAAAGCTCTTCAGGAAACAGAATAGATAAAGGGATAGTTAAATAAAAGTGAGGGTGGTAGTTATGGTTGTAATTATGCATTTGAATGATAACTAAACAAATAAATTAAAACTTTAAAATTCTTGATGATGCCTTATTGTTCTGAGAGGAGCCTGCTTCTCCTTCAGATGCAAAAGTTCAACATATTTCCATTGCTTTAATTTTTTTCTTATCTACTCTTCTTAGTCTTTCACTCCCTCTGGAAACCTGATTTTGTTATTCCTTACCTGAGCATTCAGTGTCATCCCTACAGATCAGCAGAAAGCCTTGCAGGGATTTGTCATGCTCTATGTTATGTCTGCATGTAAGACAGCTATTGTATGCCTCTTATTACCTGTCCCATTAAGAACTCATTCTCTGTGTCTCATCTGCAGCTTCTTCATGTCCCAGGAGACAGTAGGGCAGAGAATGAGGTGGAAATTTACCATGTAAAATAAACCAGACTGGAAACCCATCTCTCCAAGGTGGATATGTAACAGAACATGTGCAGAAAAAGTATGCACTATAAAAAGGATCTGCAGAGGTCCCAGTCAGCTGGTCACAGAGTCACTGAGCTTTCTGATCTTTTCCCAGCTGTGGTTCAGCCCCTCTTTGGAAGTACACTACGTTTAAATAAACTCTGCTTATATCACTATCTGCATGCCCCTGTGAAGTTTCTTGTTCTAGGACACAAGGATCTGCAAACACCAGCAGGTGCCACTGAACCTGTATATGCACCTATAACACCAGCAGTTTTGGGACCTATTTGTTTCTTCAGTACAGAGAATGTGGACATTAGGTTAGAGATATAAGATCCTTAAATAGCAGAAGAGCCAAAGATATGAGCAACTAATAGACATACGTATTGATAAGTATATTAAAAATGTAAAATGATGATCTTGTGAAGGTGAGGGTAGTATTGTAGAATGTTAAAGGAGAGAGGTAGTAAGAAGGTGAGTTTTATGCTTTGATTCGAGTGAAAATTTACCAGGAAAATCCACCTTATTATTAAGGCATCAAATCCTTCTTTTGTTTAATAGTAGTATTACTGAAGTATATTGACTTAATATTTATACACTTGAAGTATATAATTCTGTGGTTATTAACAAATTCACGATTGGTATGGTCTCTGAAATCTAATTTTATAATATTTCCAAAAAGAAATGTGTCCATTAACAGTACACAGTCTTCCTTCTCAAGTGGCGTACTCCTGGATACAGTGCTAAATCTCGTTTGTGTGGATTTAGCATGCAAATGCTACGATACAATAAACTGTTCTCTGTGACTTTTCCTGAGGCAAAGTAAAGAAACAATTATTAGACCCTGATAGAGTGATACCATCAGATTAAAGAAAGGATTCAGTCCAAGGCCAGCTTGGAGAACCAATATGCAAGTGAAGTTACTTGTAGAAAGTCTCATAAAAAATTCCCACCAGCATGGCCCACTCATGGGCAGCTGCAGCAGTGGATAATCGTGACTCAAAGCAACATTTGTCCTCCTAAATAATGTAGTTTCCCCCAAGAGCATGTTCAGCTGCAGGGAGGAGTATGGCCTGGTGTGTCTCCTGAGCAGCCTGGGGACCCTTGACCTCCTGACAGCTGTTCTGTTATTTTATTTCTATGATGGTAGACTAGAGTTGGTGACCCCAGCAACTCTGCACCATGATGGGGATGTTCATCACATTTTCTTCTCTGTCTGACTTCTTTCACTGAGTGTAACATTTAAAGATTCTCATCTTTTGTAGTATGATTAATATTTTATTCTTTTGTGGTCTGATATAATTCTATTATGTGTACATGCAGCATTTTGCTTATCCATTAATCAGGTGATGGGCTTTTAAGTTTTTTTTTTTCTCCCAGTTGTGTCTATTGGGAATACTGTCTGTATTATATAAACATTTATATATAGATTTTGTGCAGAGATATTTATATTTTCTGGAGTGTGTATCCCGAAGTAGAATAGCTGAGTCATAGGTTAGTTCTGATTCTAACTATTAAATAGAAAACTGTTTATCAAAGCAGCATTTTATATCAGTACTAGGAATGTCCACAACCTATCCTGGTGAGTAGGAAGTAAAGTACTGTGCGTTTGGTCCCTGTGACCCTAATGGCATGACACTGAGGACCTTTTCATGTGCTCCTTGGAAGCCAATAGACCATCTTTGGATAATTATACTTAATAATTTTCCATTTTTAAATTGACTTGCTGTATTAAGGGATATTTCTTCATATACTTAGAATATGTGACATCATATATATGAACTGTAAATATTTAATACTCTTCTGTAAGGTTTTATCTGGTATTTTTTTCTCACAGTTTGCATTTTTGTAAGTTAAAAATAACACTCATTTGTCTAAAGGCCCAGCACCATTAGAACACTACTCTACTCCTATGTGATAATGTTAACTATCAGTTTACTGTAAGTGGAAGAGTGTCAATTCTACTTAAAAGATCATGTCTGTCTGATTTGAGCATCACTCAATTTGATTATTCTAGGATTTTGGTAAAAACTGAAATGAGAAATTCTGACTTGATCAGCCTTTTTCCTTTTGAAAATGTCTCACTCTTCTGGTTCCTTGCATTTTCAAATGAATTTTAGATGCTGCTTTTCAGTTTTTACAAAGAGAAAATCATCTGCGATTTTTATTTTAATTGCTTTGAATCAGGAAATCAATGTGGAGAATTGGCATAAAAACCCTGCTGAGTCTTACCATCTATGAACATAGTGTGTTTTCCCCAAAATTTAGTTCTTTTAAACCTGTATTCTGCAGGACAGGGGAGATGGTTCAGTGGTTCAGAGCACTGGTTGATCTTGCAGAGGACCTGGATTTGAGTTCCAGAACTAATACACTCATACACACAAAATGAAAACAGTAAATATTTTTAAATATATGCTAGTAATATTTTATAGTGTCTAAGTGTTTTGTTAGGAAGGGGTTTTAGAATTTACAAAATGATTTTCTATATTCATTTTAAGAGCATCATGCTGACTTTGTTCTTCACCTATTACCATGAGTACACTATACTACTTGAATTTTTCAATTTTTAAAATCAGCTTTAAATGCTTAGTATAAAACCCTGCATTGTCAAAGTATATCAGCTTATTAATATCTGATGGTATTTTGTCAAGAGATTTATATTTATAAATTATATTGCTTTGTCCTTGTGATATTTTTGTGTAACTTAATACTAAGTCTACACTGACTTTAAAAAGTGAGTTGGGGGACTGGAGAGATGGATCAGCAGTTAAAAGCACTGACTGCTCTTGCAGAGGACTCACTTCAATTCCCAGCACCCACATGACTGCTAACAACCATCTATAACTCCAGTTCCAGGAGATCCCACACCTCTTCTGACCTCCATGGGCATTGCACAACATGGGTACACCTACCTACATGCAGGGATTACACTGTACACATAAAAAACAAAAATAATAAATACAATTTTTTAAAAAGTGTATTGGGGAATTTTTATGCTTAGTTTTTTCTTTTGGAATAGTTTATACTCTGAGTACAATGAAATGAAATTAAAAGTAAATGATAAATAGATGTTAGAAATTCACAAGTCTATGGAAATTAAACATCATCTTTGGAATTAAGGAATCAGCAAACAAAGTAGAGATACAAAAGAAATAGGAACTATGTAGAGACTATGAAAATTGGAAATGCGAAGTACCAAAGCATAGAGTGTAGCAACAGGACCTGATGGAACAGATATAGCTGTGAATCTTTGCAATGACCAACAATTCCAAGGACAGAACCTAAACTTCAAATCAAAATATTAGAAAGTTCAATTAAATGAAACCCAAACAACTGAAAAAAATCAAATACTAAAGATTCGAGCAGATATGGGTACAAACTGAGAAGGTTTAAGGGTTGCCATCACCACCGATGAATTATTTTCTGATATAACCACTTTGTATGAACTGTCAGTCACTCAGAATAACAGTACATTTCACTTAAAGCTACTTCATAGGTGAATTTCCACCTACCCATGAAGTGACTGAAAATATCTACCACATTCAATGGAAGCTCAAAACTTGTTTTTTAAAGTGCATACTCTCATATATGACTCGGTATCTGTTCAATAAACCTCTGTGTCCTCTCTAAACATGTCCATCTCTGCTAATTTTCATGACATCTGGCATTATTGATCTTTTTTTTAATTGGTCCTGCCCAAATGTTCATTGACTGACTCTGGGAATTGAACAAGTTATATGTATTTCTGTTATGAGGGATAACTGTTTCTTGTAGTCAGGAAGACTACAACCTCTAACCATCTCCAAATCTGAGAATGTGAACAGCTTATTTGATATTAAGATTTCCAAGTATGTTTCTCAACAAAAGTGATGTGGAAATAAAACACTTGGGAAATTCAGGGTGTAAAGACTAAGCTACCGCCATAACTCAACCATCTCATACAGATTTACAGTTTAAAATTTCAAAATACTATTGTTTCTCGAATTTTCCTGTTTTTCCTTCTCAAGGAATTTATCTTTATACAATGTACAAAGCAATATAAAGCAAAATTTCATCAAACGACAATACTGATCAAAGTTGGAAAGTAAGTCTTTCTGGAATGAGTCTTTCCATGGAACTCATTTGAGGGTTACTGTGTACACTGTCCTAATAAGAGGCAATATGATTTCCAGACCATGCCCACACCTCCAGAGTGCTAGACTCTTTGATGAAAAACACATGGAAAATGATTTCTGTAATCAAATTGTTTTTTCCATTGCCTTTTACTAGTGTTTACTAGTATCCAGTTCTCATTTGCTGATAGTATGCAATGCAATGATCTATCTCTTAGATGCTGTAAAGCATGTTTTCTGGGTATAATGTTGTTAGACGATTCTTATCTTGAGCAAAACTGATCAGGGGCTTAAAGAAAATTTTGAATCTATTCTGTTCCAGACCTATTCAACATTCAAGTTATTCTAAATAAATTCTAGCAGTGGCATCGTTCAAGGGACTTTTGGCAACCATGTAAAACTTTAGATTTTCAGTGTAATGCAGTAGTATATAGGAAGATATAGCTCTAGGAGATTTTAGTTGTGATTGGTGAGATTGAGACTCTGAATTTTATATTTTTTTTCTATATAATTGTTTGACTGATTGATTGAAATAAGTTCAGTCTGACAGCTTATTATGTACCTCAGACTGGACTCAAACACGCTCTTCATACTGAAGGTTAATAATATCTGAATGAGTCACAATATCTGACTATTTTTTTAACATTTTTACTTAGTTAAAATTAAATTTACAATGGCAGTGTCTATAAAACTTTAGATGCCATTGTTTATCTTATTTGGCAATGAAACTGTTGTTTGACTGAAAAACGTTGTCATTTTATAGGAAAATGTGAACATTTACAGAAAAAAATTATCATGGAAAGAAAACAGAGAGAGAGAAATGATTGATCTAAACAACTATTTTATTTGATAGAGAGTCTTGCTGTGCATCCCAAACTCACGTCAAACCCCAGGAAATCCTCCTACCTCAGCCTTCAAATGCTGGATTTACCAGCATAGAGCATCACATCTCACTCTTAAGGATTTAGAAGTACAGTCAGATTGTGAAATTTAAAATATATTAAAGAGTGTAAAGTAAATGTTGCCTGTGTTCCCAATTACAATCCAGATGTTGTTACCGATATCTATGCCTCAGTTTCCTCTTCTCCACTGTTAATTTAAACATCACTTTTTATGTTTCCATTTTTATTTCTGTTTTCTAGTTCATTTTTCTGCACTGCTTTCTATACCCACCTAGGATCCCAAATCTATTCTCTCATTAACTTTTAAGAGATTTTTTTTTAATTTTATGTGTATGAGTGCAATGCCTGCATGTAAGTAAATGCACCTGTCTCATGCAGTGCCCACGGTGGTCAGAAGAGGGTGTCAGGTTCCCCTGGAACTACAGTTACAGACAATTGTTAGCTACCATGTGGGTGCTGGAAATCAAACCCAAGTCCTCTGTAAGAACAGCCAGTGCTCTTAACCACTGAGCCCACCCTCCAGGCCCTCTCTCAGTATTTGTAATACATGTTATCTCCTTCAATTTCTCCTCACCTGGACTCATAATGCATCATTGAAAGTCCTATCTTGCATAGACCTTTAATTCTATCTCCCTCTGTCCCTCATCTTCCCAGGGAGACTTGAGCCCCAGCTCAACCCAAATCCTTTCCTCAGTCATCAGCACAGGCATTTTCCCCGTTTCATTTTACTTCATGACCACTCAGTGAACAGCACTTTTCTATGTAACTGCTTGTTTCCTTGTCTGTCATTTTCCAGGACATTTCCAGTCTGCTTTGTCTTCAACACATATGGTCTCCTTCTGAGTGTCCATCAGTGCTTCACCACAAACCACAGACAGTGTATAAGGCACCTAATGAAATTGTATGTAGGCTGTTACGGTCAAGTCTACTGGCCTGGCTCACTCCGTCTATCCCAGTGGATGGATCATTACACTGATAAAGGCAGTTCTTCCTCTCATGGACTGAATCTCTCCTCAGTTCCCTAAGAGAAACACTTTTAAAAGAGTCCCTCGTTTCTGCATCATATTATCTCCCCATCTCCCTGGTCATTCATATCTGTATAGGGTTTCAGTTACATTACATCTAAGGAAGAGGAGGAAGAGGAGGAGGAAGAGGAGGAAGAGGAGGAAAAGGAGGAGGAGGAGGAGGAGGAAGCACAGCCTTCTCTGACTCACTCATGTTTCTAATCATCTTAGACCAACTCTTATTTTCATCCCACAGTAAAGACTATAGTTTCTACTTCCTACTTTTACACACTTTAGTTTCTTTTAAATCTTAAGGTTTTTTTCTCACTATGTCAACCATGATTGATTTTGTCTGTTACCAATGAGCTCCATTTGCTAAATTCAATACTAACTTCCAGTTTGCATTTCACTGGACTTAGAAATACTGTACATATTTGAATATGTTATTGTCTTTGAAGCAATACTTTATTTGTTTGAGTTTTAACGAATCACTGTCACAGTTCTAATCCTATGTTCTATATGGCTTCTACTTAATTCCTAATCCAATGAACTGGACACGAACCCCTAAATACCGCCCCCCATCCCCAGCATAGGTCCCTGGATTTCTTGTTGCATTAGCATTTAAACACTTATTTCATCATATTTCATGGCTCCTTGTGGCAAATATGCTCATATTTCCTAGAATTCCTAGTTCATGTTAAACTTGTGTTCAACTGCATGTTCTGTATCTCTACATAGGCATTAAATGTGCATCTCAAAATTAGAATGCCCTCAGCCTAACTATCTCTGCGTCACTGATCTCCACATAAATGGAAACTTTACTCTGATAATAACTTCACAATTCCTGCTTCTGACTTTACCTTCTGTTAACAGCCTGAGTTATTTCATTCACACACACCTTTCTTTTCTCGTTTCTTCTCTATTCCTTGTTCTCCTTTCGTCTCTTCTCAGCCTTCCCTCTGCCTTTCTTCTGCTTCCTTGTCCTCTCACTTTCTTTCCTTCCTCTTTCTCCTTCCTTTTTCTTCCTTCCTTACTCACAGCCTTACTGAGATCCCTGACCTTCTTCTGCTTTGCCCCTTTTGGCCATCAGACTGTTTGGGGAATTCTCCACACTCCATGGCAGAACTTCTATTTTCCCTGCTGAGAATTGTCTTAACAGAGAAATCTCTATGACTTGCTTCTCATTTCCTCCAGGTTTCTCCATAACACTACATTTGAGGTAGGCTTTCCCTGCACATCTTACATAACACAGTAACTTCACCATAACTCTTCTTCACAGTAGCTCATAGGACAAGAGACCATGAAACAAAATGGAAAACATTTGGTGTGCATTTTTTGCCTTTATCCTCTTAATGGAATAGAAGCTTTCTTAATGCAATAACCTAATTCTTGCCACAGTCATGGTTTTTGGCAGATGTTTGGCAGAAGGAATTTATCTATTCGATATTGGTCCATTTTATAAATGGAAAAAATGTGGAGAATTTCCACTGCAGGTTTTATGCTTAGTTACTTACAAGCTAACTGTACAGGTAATTTCATAGCAATCCTGTTAGCTATGTAGGATTCAGTCTATGGGTCATTCTTTTCCACACACATACTTTCTGACTCGCAGCTTTTGTCCAACTAATTATGTTTTTAGAAGAAAAGTTATCAAACAACTCTGGAAAAAACTCAGCTATTTCACCTTTTGAAAATATTAAAAAACTGAATAATTAAAGCCTGAGACTTATAGTCACATAAACCATGTTTAGAAGCTGGCTTGAGAACATGCTAAAACCTTACCTAAAAACTATTCCATTTCTCCTAAATATTTGTTTTTTTCTTTGTTTTACATAGTTATATTTTATTATAATATATTTTATTTATTACTTCTTGTATTTAATTATTATATTCAAATTTATTGTATTTTCTTTTAAAATGTTTAAATATTTTTAATTACCTTATATTTCATACAGAACATCTCAATCAGTCTTAATCATCTTTACACCCCTTCCTCACCTGCATGTCCCATAACTGCTAACTGGAATCCATACATTCTTTCATCTGTGTTAAGATCTATTGTGTCAAGATAGTGACCCCAAATGACCTCAGTGCAGGTTCATCCACTGAGGTTTAGTCAGCCTATCCAGAATCCCTCGCTTTAAAAGGATCAGCTCATCCTCACCCAACAGTAACCAGTTGCCAACGTTTCTTCAGCAAAGATTGTGATCTGCTGCCCATCTCCCCAGTTCCCTGCTAGGCTTTTGTCTGCGTCAGTGTGCATGGGGATTGAGCATGTTGGCACACTGTTGTATGTTCATGTGAGCAGGGTCCCAGGAATCTGTAGGATTCTATTTCCATATGGTCACACACCTCCTTACTGGCTCTTAAACTCTTTCTGTCCCCTCTTCTGCAATGGCCTCTGAGGCCTGGGTGAGTGAAACTTAATTTAGAAGTCCTGTCCAAGGACCCAAACTCTGCAGACTCTTAATCTCCTTGCTTTTGCCACTTGGGACCTTTTTATTACTGATATTACTGTATTACTGATCCTTTGTTGCATGAGGGAGCTTCATTAATGAGAGTTGAGAGATTCATTAGAATGACAGCCTTGGAGAGTTCCCTAAGATCTATGATCTCTTCAGCCTTGTGTATTTGGCTATAATTTCAGGACCACACATGAGTTTCCTCCCATTGAGTGGTCTTGAGGAATAATTAGGTAGCAATTGATCAACCCCAAGATGAAAGTGCCATTACTGTAACAGTGTCATATGATGTGCAGTCTTTGATGTGGTTATTTGGGCATGAAGCTTGAGCTGGGTCACTGGTTGCTGTTCTCCCTTAGCTGCTTGCATTGTGCTCTCCAGAGCTATGAGGGCAGGGGAAGTGGCTTCCAGGTCAGTTCCAGCTCCATTGTTCCAAATCTGGTCTCCGATGTATATCCTGTATTAAGCAATAGTGTCTTACCTTCAAGTTCTGGGAGGCAGTCAAGGGCTATGGCAATAGACTGTGTAATTATGGGAGTCTCTTGGACCATCCTGACCAACAACTCAAAGGAAAGTTTCTCTTGTCTGGCACTGTTTCTTGTTATGTAGCCTTCAGCTATGCACATTTCTCACTTGATAACACCAGTCTCCTAAGGCCCCACCTCTTTTGAGTTCCATCTTTTCCTTATCCCCATAGTTCCTTGTATAATCCTACTCCTCCCACTTAAATGCCCCCTTTTATCTATTTCTCCCTTAGTAACACCTGTCTCCTACTATTCTTCTCTGTCAGGTTCCTTCTTTCCTCTTCTTCCCTGGTTCCTCTCCATTTTCCTGGCTCCTGCAGTTACATCAGGATACACACTCACATATAAGGATTAGGTGCTAGTATCCACAAATGAGGGAGAACATACAAAGCACATTTTTCTGAGTCTGTTACTTCACTTAGCATAACAGTTTTTAATGTGTTATAGCTATTAAATATTATATGTCTTACATGTAATTATATAATTTAATATATAGTATATTATTGTTAGTTTGTTTTGTCTTTTTGTGATAAGGTCTCTTTATAGCCCCAGTTGACCTGAAACTTGCTATGTAGACCATGCTGCCCTTGATCTTACAGAGCTCTCACAGACAGCCTCTACCTCCAAAATGCAGGATTAAAGGCATGTGCCATCGTGCCCAGTATATTGTCATATTTATTAATCTCATTTTGAGCATTCAATTAAAATAAATAAGGCATCAATAAAGCAAGTATAATATTTACATACACTAGAACTGGAAAATCGTGAGTCTTTTTTTTTTTTTAACAAATTAAAATTTTATTGGAACTTAGCCACACTGATTCTTTACACTTTGCCCGTGCATGGCTACATTCACACTACAAAAGCATAATGACATGACTGAAAGGATTAAAGTTTTTACTCTCTGATCCTCTACAGAAGACACCTATGACATACATAATAGTGATTACTTTTAGTAGGAAAAATACGTTTTTTATGATTTTTTATGTAATATTTCATTGAACTTTTGTGCACTTCATACAAAACATCTTAATCATCTTTCTTTCACTCCCAGTCTCCTAACCACTGGATTTCATGCACTCTCTCATATATGTTAAGGCCTATCAAGTCATGTTTGTATACAGAGATGTTCCTCAGTATAAATTCATTGGCTGGGGTCTAGTCAGTGTATTGAGAGTCATTCTCTTAAAGAAGATCTACCCTCCCTCACCCAGCAGTAATCAACTGCCAGTACTTCTTTGGCTACAGTTGGGGCCTGCTGCTCTGTTTCCCCAGTTCTGCACTGGGTTTTAATCTGATTGAGTTTGCATGGAGCTTGTACATGTTGTCACCATAGCTGTAAGTTCATATGAGCAAGTTCCCAGAAGCCTGGAAGACTGTTTCTTTATGATCAAACCCTGGCTCTTACAATCTTTCTGACCCCTCTTCTGCAACAGTCCTTGTGTCATGAGTGTGTGAAGTTTAATATAGGAGTCATATCCAAGAACATGCTCTGCTGTCTCTTACTCTTTACACTTCAGCCAATTGTGGCCTTCTGTGTGCATCATACGTTGTTGAGTAAGGAAGCTTTAGAAAAATACCTTCTATTAGCCAAACATTTCTTGAATTTTAAGAAGCATATTTAAGTTTGGGGTTCAAATAATAGCAACCAATCACTTTTATAGCACTAAGTATTTCTTTAATTTATCCAGATGTCTTTATGAAGTTCACACTATCACATCCACATTTTCCAATGAAGGAAGGGGAGCAGAGGTCACACAAGCTGTCCACAATAGAGCAAATTAGAGAGCAGGAAACTCAGTTCTCATAAATATCTGCCTCCCACATAAACCATGTGAAACTCTGAATGATGCAGGACTTATATTTGGTTCTGAGAGAAGAAATATAGTTTGAGCTATAAAGACTACGTCTGAAATTGTGTTTTGTTCTACTAATACATTAGGAAAATTAGAGGTCTGGTCTATTTTCACTGCTCTCAGGCTTTCTGAGTTTAGAGAAATAAGACAGAAGGGTTGAAGACAGATACTCTGAGTTGGGAAAAGCTGATGGGTTGAGCAGGTTCTGTGTGCATGTGGTGATGATACCACGTAGAAGAGGGCTTTCTGTTCCTGGTTGTCCTGAAGCCTCTCAAACCCACTGAAAGTCCTGCTGATTCATAGCCAATACAAAGAAAAAGGGGGCGGGACACAAAAGAACACAGGAGACATTGAGTATTAAAAGATTCACAAGAGCATAGATTTTAAAGAGCAGTCTTAGGGGTTCAAACTGAACTGGAAACAAAAAGTTCACAGAGTAGATAATGAGCGTTCATGACTGAGCTATTAACCCTTCTGTTCTTCCATTTTCTCATGTTTAAAATGCCAACCTCCAAGTATCTTCTAATATATACTTATTAGAAGGATTAAATATGTATGACCTCTAAATTATTTAGCATATACTTAGGAATAAAAATAGTTTGTGGGTTGTTATTACCATCTTTTACAGTGCCTGTAAGTTTAGGGACTATTTTACTTGTATCTAACAATTAAAATAACTGTACTTGACATATAACATTCATTACAGAATTTCTGAATTAGCTAAAAAGACAAAAAAAAAAAAAAAAGAACAAGGCTGCCTCTAATTCTTGTTCTCCTTTCAAGTTAAAAGCATGCCTCTGCCAGCCCATTTCACTGTGTCAATCATCAGAGGAAAATGTGTAGTAGAATGTTGGTTTCTGATTTCCCTCATTTAACTTCCAATCTGCTAAATGGGATTAATACCATTTGTTGTAAAAATTCTCTTGGGAAGGGGCAGAGGCATCCAACCACTCCTTTCTCTCCAAGTCCCAAAAGACAAAGTGAGGTATAATTTCGCCAAACCCCAGTTTGGGAAACCAGAGTTTATTTCGGCTTGTTTACAGAGCAACTAGTGTCTGTCGGAGGTTCTACTGAAGCCATACTACAAATTCTACATTTCCTTAGGCAAAACACTAGTCTTCTCCCTCCTCCTCCACTAACACCTTAGTCTCTACCGCAGGTATAACTCAGGTTACCAGTTGGTTGGGAGGGGTAGCTGACTATTCTTGCTTCTTCCTTTGTACAGAGCACTAGCAGTCAAGTTTGTTTGGGCTGCTTTTGAATGCACAGTCCATATAGTGGGTTTTGGTGGGCATTTGAGGGCAGACAACAGATTCACAACACACCATGGAACTAAGCTATTTTTGCAATAATTATAAAATTTCTAATGACATAGAAAACTTTTGCCAGAATTTATTCCACTGATATAAAGAATTGGTATCACACTTTGTTGGTGCTTATATGTACATTTCAGATTTTGTCTCCTTGCAGTGAATTCTTCAAACTCTTCAAAGAAGAACTCTTTTCAAAATAGAAGTCATATAATTTACTCAGTTCAAATTATCGAACTATTCAAACTATAATGGGTTCCCAGTAGCCTTAGATAAATGTGGTCTGATTTCCATGACACTAACTTTATAATACATAGTGATATGTATGTTTATTGATTGTGCCATCCACTATACTATGGACTAGTAAGGTAGGCATATTATTATTGAAAATATTTGTACTTCAACCTGGAGAAGAGTTCTTGACATACGATAACAGATGTGTGATAAATCTGGGGGTAAATTAATAAATGAACTTTATGGCAACAGGGAAGACTCCTGACATGCTGTAACGGAAAGGAAATTGTATTTAAAATGCAGAGCTATGATTTCTGTCTATCTAACCTTGTTATGATACTGAGTCACTCACTTGATGTTCTTCAGATTTGGCATTCTCCTTTGAAAATCAAGACTCGAAAGAAAGGTACAGTTTTCAGCCACTAAATTATGTCCATGTTTTGTGCAGGAACTTTGACAAAGGGGGTATTTGTGACTTTGATTCTAAAATAAAGTCCTCTTTAGCCAAACTTTCTCTATTTCTATGCAGCACATAAAATGGCCCCTATAGAAGATAGATTTAGTGTTTACAGAGTGAAACAAACAAAATATAATCTGGCTGTAATTTTCTGGTTCATTTGCTTGAACAGGTATCTACATTTGCTCAAATAATTCATTAGAATTCATTACAAATTGAAAACTAACTAAAATATGACTGTCAATGCAGTCTTAGCACTGGTACAATTTAATTTCACTTTGTAATTTTTATCTTTACATTTACTAAGTTTGTTTAGACAATATGTTTTATATGGAAATTGTGATGCATAAAAAATAAGCATGTGTGAGCTGTAATTGAAGATAAGACATCCATTTTTCTATGGGGTTCTTTGGACTAAAACAGATAAATATAAGTGATAAACTAAATGGAATAAGACTCAAACATATATGCTACTTTTAGCTTTTATAACTTACCCTTGTAATGTTACTCACCAAAGCATTCAAAATGTGCTCACATTTAGTGTAAAAGCCAAGAAATCAAATATATATCATTTTTAAAAAGATTTATTTTTATAATTTTGAATTATAAGTTTACATGTGTGTCCTGGGTAGGGCTATGTGTGCATGAATAAAGGTACCAATAGAGGTCAGAGAAGTTGGATCCCTTAGAAGCTACAGTTAGAGGCAGTTGTGAGCCACCCTTTGTGGATTCTGAGATCTCTATTCACGTCCTCTGCAAGAGCAGTATACACTCTTAACTGCTGAGCCAGCTCCACAGCCTGAAGATTGCTGCTTTTTAATAGTTCACGTGAACACTAATTTTCCAATGCAAGATGAAAAATTCACTGTCAGTTCCTTTTGATTTTCTCAAAATGTCTATAAATGTGAATTAAAATAACTACCACACACCTAAATATTCTGTTTAGATGTTTCCCATTCTCCACCCCCCCCCTTATCTTTGAATAAACACACTGGATGTGCTGCAGCGAGGATGGATACTCCACTAAACTGTGAAGACAGTGGCCTGGGATTTGTACAACATCGTGAAACTTGAACATATGAGCTCTAGACTCCCTTCGTGATCCTTACATAATCCACCTCAGAAACAGTCTGGAAACCTATATGACTTAGTTGCCCTAAGCATCATTTACTTCCAAATCCATGGTATTTTAGATCAAGAACTACTGAGAACCCTTGGACATTTATGGTTTTCCTATCCAAAGCTTGAAGAGAGTAAAGGGAGGAAGTCTGTATTTGAAAGAAAAGGAAGAAAAACAGAGAAATAATGGAGTAAGTCTCATCTGTCCACATCCTAAGAAATTATAACTCTGGAGACTCTGGTGCTAGAGCTTAGGTAAAAGTGACAAGCCTGTCGGTTTGCTTGCCACATACCACTCTGACCTAATTTTTCTGCACCGGTCTTTACTTCTATCATCAAATTCTTAGTGACAGCATGCATGCCCAGATGAAGGCTGGTCTGTGTGAGTCAGAAGGAGCCCCTCTGCAACAGCATGTAATGATTCCTGACAGGAGTACTCTCCATTCAGTCTCAAAATATGGCCCTCTGGGAGGGAAATTCACCAAAGGTATTTAAAAGTAGGTGTTAGGTGGTACCAGAAATAAATAAATAAACCAATAGATAATCTAAGTGGGTTGAAACACTTCTCCAAGGCAAAGGAGGAATATGCATCCATCACACAGTGACATTATAAATCTGTATGCTTTGCAAGGCAATGACATGAAAAATTAGGCTGAACAAGCCACAGATGCACAATTTGTCAGCCTCAAAGGAAAGGTTAATGCAAGTTAAATATTGACATGTCAGCAGTAAGGATTACACCAATTATAAGTTTATACCATTACTGCTGCACTTTAATGACTATGTGACACTGGCAGGTCAGCGCAGGGTGGAGAAGTGACAATGGAAGGGAACTTCAGCAAAATTAGAAACGAGAGCACACTTGAATTTTTAAGTTTCATCTTGTTTTTCTATCCTTATCTTTATATTATGCTTCTCTGAAGAAGCAGAGCAAATAGTTACACATGAAGAAGAGGTGGGGGGGAGGCAGAGCAGAGACAGAAACAAGCCATTGGCTTCTATTATTAGGAAGCTGCAGCATCCCTTGATGTAAAGGATACCTTAATAAGCTGGAAGACCAGGGGAATCTATGGTGCTGTTCTTGCCCAGAGACTAGCCAACTTGAGACCCAGAATCCAGTGTTTCAGTTTAGAGGCAATCAGGGAACAGTCAGTCTCCAAGTGCAATAGAGTACTGGCTTATTATAATTAAAGTGGATCATTTTGTTCCAGAAGAGGCCCATCCTTGCATGATCAGTCTGCCTTTTCTAACAAGTTGAATGTTCATCTCATCCACAGATAACTTTGTAGAAATACTCAAAATAATGTTTAACTAAATATCTGGGCTGGGTATGTCATGGCACAATGCAGTGGACACTATTAAATGACTGCCACAATTCTCACCTGAACTTTTGTGTGACTAAATACTAGAATTTAACAATTACTGAAACCCTCCATATGTCAGCTCTCATGCTAACATGTAATGTATAAGCTCCTTTATAGAAAGGATAGCATGCCCTCTCACACTATTAGCATTTGCATTGGCTCCATTTATTAGCTGAGCCTTTAAATCATTTGACCAGCTGATAGAATTGGTAGGTGCGGTGAACTGAATTGGGACCCTGGGATTGAGTTAACAGTAGGTCCATTGTTATTTTTGCTGCTTAAAGAAGTTCTCTCTAGAGAATGATAAACTGTAGTCTAACAATTCAGTGAGAAACGTCTATATCATGTGATAAAAGAAAAACTATTTGTCTCATCACTATATTTTAGTTCCTTCTATATAGTTTTCTTATGGTGCATTTTAAGGACTATGTGACTAATGGCTCTTAAAATGTAATGAAAATTTAGCATTTCAATTTCCCAGAAAGTAAAGAAAAAACATCAACATCCAAATAAATAAAATAAATCATTTTTGAAATATGTTCATTCTAGTAAATACTGAGATAGAAGCATATTGTGAAAATGTGTAATCCAGCGGACACTGAACTCCATATATACTATGTGAGCAATGACTCATTTGTCATTAGTAATGTCTTTTTCATTTTTACTGAAATTTTGGAGGGCTTTAGATTATTTCAATGTAAGCATAACCTGCAGTCTTGCAAGGTTCGGAGAATTCTAGGTAAAATTATCAGCTAATAAGAGATTATATGGAATTGCTTTGCTCATAATATAAGCAAACCACATAAGCTCTCAGTTATGCACAAAAACCCTGGAGCAGGAGAGTTTTCTTCAGGGATTCTGGCCTTGAGGGCCACCCAGAGTTGAATTCTACTTCTAAGAATTTATAGACAATGCTGATTGGATGCAGGGTTTGAAGATGAGAGAGAGAGAGAGCACATGAAGAGATAAAAAGATCATATGGACAAGAGCGGAGTTGGAGGGCAAAGGAATGGGGGTGGACTTGATCTAGACACATTATTTATATATATATATA
Source organism: Eospalax fontanierii (assembly GCA_035773235.1). NCBI lineage: Eukaryota > Metazoa > Chordata > Mammalia > Rodentia > Spalacidae > Eospalax > Eospalax fontanierii. The sequence continues at coordinate 72,615,649 of CM069533.1, forward strand.
TATATGAAATTATATATATATGAAATTATATATATGAAATTATATATATGAAATTCTCAATTAAAAAGCACCAGAAACTAAAAACAAAACAAAAAAAAACCTGTACAACATGTCCACTAATTCACATTTCAAAAACCTTCTGAGAGACTATGTAAGGAATCATGGAAAAACCATACACAAGCAAGTTTCTGTTTGGCATCAACAGTCTCATGTTAAACATTGCTGTTTAGCTTGGTTTAGTCCAATGACCATAATTCATGTTAAACTGCAATAGAAAATGTAACTGCCAAAATTTAAGAGCCCTATCAAATGACCTGTTATTTCATTTTATTGCTTTAAATTTTGTGTTCCTATCTTCAGAAAACACCATTATGCAGAGGCCATATCAAGCCTAAAGCAAAAATAAAAAAAGTAAAAATGTAGACCTATAATTCCTGTAAACCTACTGAAATCAATCAGTAAAGGTACTTGCAGTGGTTATATTTGTAGAGCAGAATTTTTTGTTGATACCTTCCAAAATCTCTACTACATAGCCAGACCCCACAAAAACTGTACAACTGTAAAAGGCACGCTAAGAGGAAACTGTGGAAATTCATGACTTGGATTAGCCAGGAAGAGAAATGAGGTGAGGAATGAAATTCACCAATACATAAACAAGAAAAGGAAGTAAGCCTAGCTTTCAAAGTAAAGATAAGCAGCAGTACTTATATAAGGCAGAATGTGGGGTCCTAGGGCTCAAATTCATTCAGGTGTGGACTGAACATGAACTGATTCATGTGTGTCATTGAATCCCAGCTTAAGGACAGAGCACAGATGAGATTTCAAGCACGAGTGAGAAATGTGTGCCATGGGCAGATGTTAGTAGTAATGACATGGCTAGCCATATTCAGCTCAGGAAATCAGTCATGTATAAGAAGAAACTTTGTATTTAGTCCTTTATTCTTTATCATCTGTATTAGCTACTTTTCTGTTGCTGTTATAAAACACAGTGGCCAAGGAAATCATACAAGGAAAAGTTTGTCACACTTACAGTTCCAGAGGGATGAGTCCTTCATGATGCTAGAGGCATGGCAGGAGGCAGGGGGAGCAGAAAGCTGCATGCTCACATCTTCAAGTTGGAACAGGAAGCAGAGAAGAGCCAGCAGGAAGTACGACAGGGCTACAAGCACTCAGAGCCCACCTCCATTGATATGGTTCCTCCAGTGAGTCTGTACCTCTTCAACCTCCACAAACAGAGCCACAACTGGCCAAGTGTTCAAATACTTGGAGTCCTCATTCAAACCACCACATTCTACTCCCTAGCGTACTTAGACTTATGGCCATACCATACTGTAAAACACTTTTAGTACAACTTCAGAAGTCTACATAGTCTTTAACAGTCTCAACACTGTTCAAAAGTCCAAAGTCTCTTCTGAGAGTCAAGGAAATCACCTAATTGTAATCCCTTGCAAAAGCAAATGACAAACTTCCAAAATACAATGGTACAGAATACATAGTCTCATTGCCAAAAGGAGGAATGGAGGCATAGTGAGGAAATATCAAACTAAATTAAGACTGAAAACCAGCAGGAGAAATACCAAATCCAGTAGTTCTATGTGCAATACCTGGGTCTTTAATTCCAAAAGGCATAGATGGCTCTGCTCCAGCTTTGCTGCCTGCATAATACAGATCCACCCTTGGAGTGGTTCCACTCCATGAATACAGCTTTCGTTGGCAGATGTCTCACAGTTCTTGCATCTCCAACATCTTAGGATCTCCACCTCATCCCAGGTTTCACCTTCACAGTTTTACCTTCACAGCTTCACACACTGGCCTCTGGGGACATTTTAGCCTCTGGAGGTGGGTATCCTTTACGCAGGGACTTTCCTGCTATATGCTGCCTGGCCTCAGCAGCTCTCTGAAACCTCAGAGGAAGAATTGCCTAGCACCTTGCTTTTACATCTTTCACACCTGGAAAGCCAGCCCCACACGAACAGTGCTACCAACTTAAGATCCATCTTGGTGCCCGCCACCACATTTGCAGCAGCTTTTGTATATTGTGGTATTCTAGAAACAGAAGCTGCAAGTTTAGCTGGGTCTCACCCTGAGGGCACGCTCCATTGTTCAAGTGCAGGAAGTGGGTAAGCTCAAAGCTCCCCTCTGATGACATGCTTCCACTAGCAAAACCATACTTCCAAAACCTCCACAAACAGTGCCATCATCTGACCAAGTGTTCTAACAGTTGAAGGCTAAGGGGGACACATCTTCAAGCGCTCACTTCATTCTTCAAGAACAGAAATTGGAATTATTTGAAGAAATCTCTAAACTCTGAGATAGAAATGAAAATAATAAAAATTCATCTGGAACATTATGTGATTCCAGAAAGTGAGGAAGTTACAAAGAAATGAACAGATGATGACAGATCTGAGATAAGGAGGCCGCTAGGGTCTGGATATGGTTTGAGTGTCTCCTAAGGCTTTATATGTTGGCTTTATATTATGAGATAAGCCAGTCTTAGCTATTTCACTATTTAAAACATACTGGACTGGTTATAAGCCTTAGTGTAAAAGAACTCGTAATGTTCGAAGTGAAACTATCAAAGTAATAAACAATGTACTTTTATATTATAGTCCAAAGTAACATCTATTAGTTGATAGTAATCATATAAAAGTGACTTTAAAGTAGAAAAAAAATCTATGGATATCGCATTGGCCAGGTCATCAAGCCATATGTTGGTAATATGTATCTGGCTTTGCTAAGATGAGAGTGACACTTCTCTAATTTGGTCTTCCTTCCTCCAAACTCATAAATAATAAAATTATATATATATATATATATATATATATATATATATATATATATCCACACACTGGATAGCTTCAATTGATAACTTGACACAATGACACAATTTGGAGAGAGAAACTCAATATGGAATTTATGGAATTTCTTCTTTGGATTGTCCTGTGGTCACGTCTATCATGCACTTTCTTCGTGTTGAATAATGTATGATGGCCCAGCCCACTGTGGGTGTCCAGGTGGTGCCACCCCTGGGCAGATAGTCCTGGGTTGTATATGAAAGAAGGCTGATAACAAGCCAGAGGAACAAGCCAGTGATTATTATTTCTCCATGTTCTGTGCTTCAGTTTCTGCCTGGGGTCATTTATCTTTAAAAAAGACACAAAAGAGAATCTTTATCCCTGCCATCATGCAACAAACAGAAAAACTGCATTGTCTAAATCTTCTAACACTTTCATCTTGGAATTTTCCACAATCATAAAGTTTTTTAAAAGCTATACAGTCTATAATAGTTAAATGGTAAACTGAGTGGACTGAGACACCCCATCTAACTATAATCAAAACTGTGGAAATTCTACAGAAAACCTATCCTGTCTCCCCAATCTGTCAACATCATTCAAACCAAGCAAAGTCTGAAAACACCTTGTAGGTTGGAGAGGGGCAGCAAGAACTGATTACTAATTGCAATATGACATCGTGAAAAAGACATTGGAGGGGATGACATCCTATTAATGTGTGGTTAGTAATAACTAACAATGTTAGTTCTTTCATTGTGACAAATAAGTCATCAGAATATAAAATATTAAGCATAGAGGAAACTTAATGAGGCACAAGAGGTCTACCCACACCTTGCAACTTTTTTAAAAGTCTAAAACCCTAATGTTTCTAAAAGTCTAATATTTTCCAGAAAGCTATAAGAATATGAACGTGTTTATATGTATATGAAAAAAATACATAAATCAAGTATGAATGAAATTTCTAAGCAAGTAGATTCAGGTTGGGTTATCTTCCAAGTATATGTTGTGATTGAATCTGGCCCACAGTGATGCTTTATGGGAAGCATTACGAAGTGAGGTAAGGTTCACGGTAAAATCCTTAGGTTGCTGGAGACACACACTCATAATGGATTAGAATGCCCCATTTTTTCCTGCTGCTTTTGCACATTGCTCTAACATAAGTCCCAATCACTGCTGTATATCCCACCACTCAGCACCATGAGCTGAGCTCATGCCTAGACCTTATCCTTGAACCTCAAAATCTAGGAACTGTATAAGCCTCTTCTTTTCACTCCCCAAAGAGTTCGTGAGCCTGATGAACAAGTTACCCCAGCAGAATCTAGGTGTGAAAGATTCCATCATTTCAATACCACCACATTACAGGCCAACCTTTTAACACGCTCTACCCATATCCAACCATAGCAAGTAAATAGCGTCAAGTATGGAAAGATGGAAAAGGGTGATGTGTTCTGTAATTGATAAAAAGAGTGAAAAGGAAAAATTTAATAAAGAAAATGTTTTTCTTGTACAAAAATCACATATATTTAAAGAAATTGTAGTAACTTGGTGATGGTAAATAGAAAAGAACTGATGTGATGATCATGGGATTTATTTCCTCATGAGAATGAATTTGCATTATCTGTCTGAAAATTTTTTGTTTGTTAAACTAATAAATAGTTTGACCAAGTAACTTTTTATCCCCATGAATATTTTATCCAAAGGATATTATTGAAATGTAATATAAAATGTTACAGACCAAAGAATGTTTGCTGCAACAATATTTATAGCTTAAAAACAGAGAACTGGACATTGCTAAGCATATAAAATATAACTGGAAGGAAACTCTGCTCTACCTGTATAATTAGATTTTTACCACCATTATAGTTACATGAAAGAGGTCGCTAATCACTGAACTGTGTTCCTTTAAAGTTGATGTTGAAGCTTTTACCTCTTAGGTGAGTGATAAAGGTTGAAATGGAACCTTTGAAAAGGACCCCACCCCTTCTCCTCCTCTCCATCTCCAGAGGAAAGACCATGCAAGGACATAATGTGAAGGAAGCTAGGAGCAACTGAGGAAATAAAGTTTCCCTAATAAATAAGCTCAATGGGACCTCTAGAACTTGGAGAAAAAGGAACTCTTTTGCTATAGATACTTAGTCTGTGGTGTTTTGTTATGGCAGGTTAAGCTCACTAGTACAGAGATCATTCTTTGATTCAAAAAAAATATACTCCTGGCACACTGCTAAAAAGATAAAAGGCAGCTAAGCATGGAGGTGCAGGCCTTTAATCCCATAGGGAGGCAGGTGTCTGTGAGAGCCAGACCAGCCTCATCTACATAGTGCATTTCAGACCAGACGCTGCTGTAGGGAGACCCTGTCTCAAGAAAACAAACACAAAAGACAAAAGCAATTAACTAAAAATTATATGAATACAGTCTCACTGTTAAAAGTAAATATTCGTCTATGCCTTATACAATTTTTTTTAAAACACAGAATATTTTCCAAAATGTTTATCTCATGTTGGAATGACTGGTGCTTTTAATTTATGTAGTTTCCCATTTCTATATTTTAACTTTATCACCACAAATTACTTATTATCATATAAAAATAAAGACATAATTGCAGCAGAGATTTGGAAATATAGGAGCAAGGTAAAGCTATTTTCAATTGTAAACAAGGGCATGCCAAAGAGTTTGTCTATGTAATTCATTATGAAAATAACATGTGCCCAGAAGCTCTGGGGACATGGGCTCAAACAAGTTTGAGAAACAAAGGAAGTTGAAATTTTTGACTGGGGATGTCAATGACATCCAGGTATGCCAAAAGACTTGTGATCATGACCTATGGAAGAGGAGGGCCCATGTTGAGCAATTTGAGTCCATCTTGCCTTGACAGTAACTGGCTCATGGATGAAACCCACTGTGAGCTTGCCAAGGGCAGTATGCAAGTTCAAGTGATATCACTTGTGCACTTAGGAGTGGAGTGGCACTGGCCATGAGGACATAGGCAGTTTCAGAGACACATCCCTTTCGAAGCAGCCAAGAAGTTCACACAGTGAAACCATGTAAATCTGAAAATGATAGGACTGTGAATTACATTGAAATAAGAATGAGATTCAGACAAACAAATACAAATGTGAGTCAATAGAAGAGGAAAACAAATTCTAGTTTAAACAGATTTAGAAATTCCTGGTTGAAAATGAAAATGTAATGAACAATAGAATAATAATAATAAGTCTTCTCTCCTTTCTCTCTCCCCATGTGTGTGACATATGGATCACTCTGCTGTCACAAATCCTTCAAGGTACAATTGCTTATAAAGGTGAATAATACTATCAGATAAGATACACACACATGTATACACATGTGTGTGTGTGTATATATATATATATATATATATATATATATATATATATATATATGAATACATGTATTACTAGGTAACAAAAAGCAAACAGGAAAGACATTTCCCTACAAAGAATTCTGTTTAGCACTCAGTGGAATCCAAATCCACCAAAAACCACATACGTGATTTTGGTCATGATATTCAGTTCCATTTAATTTCCATTCTAATTGGACATGGTGCACTGCAGAAGAAAAAAGATGATAAGCCATCATAGAAGTTATTAATTCCAGGAGTAAGGAAGATAATGTTTGTATTTGCCAGAGAAGAAGCAATTAAAGTGAGATTATGATTGAAGGGGATAAGAGGCAAGTGTATAAAAGAAGCGTAGAAAGAGAATTACAGCAGCAGAAGGAGCGTGTGGCCTTGTGATGGGCTAAGATAAAGCTTTGCAGAATTGTAATAGTCTGTCATATAATCTGTCTTATCTGATAGTATTATTCACCTTTATAAGCAATTGTACCTTGAAGGATTTGTGACAGCAGACAGAGTGATCCATATGTCACAAACTCTAAACTGGCAAAATGTATGGAGCAATAAATCTATGGCATTGAAATATCAATGATATTAGTAAAAATTATAATAAAATCCACAATGGAGCAACAATAATTATGGATATCATTTATAGTTTACTAAACACACACCACACATAATATCACTTTAGTTTTATGTGTGCTCTTACATTGTGAAAGTTCTTGATTTACAGATGGAAATTTGAGAAGATGCTCCTATATTAAAATATGGTGACATCTTCTTAAATGTTCATCTGCAAATCAAAAAATAAATCTTAAGTCTTTGATTCTTTTAAACCTTTGAGTCCTGGAAATATGAGTTGACATCGATTGAACATCCTGTTCAATAGCATAAATGACTTGTCCATGACGGAGTGTGGAAACAGTATTCATCTAAGATTTCTATATTCCAGATATCAAAAAATAAACTATAAGTTTAAGAAGTCAAGAAGAGTAAAGTGGATTCTGGGATTTAAATATCTATGTCTTCAGATCCAGATTTTTCCGTCTCCAGGATTTCATTCCAGAGAAGCTTTTACCTCTCAGAATGCATGCCTACTACCCAGAGCAGGAATTTTAAAAGCATTTTTATCTAATATGCAGACACTGACACCATCAGTCACATTGGGTCTTTCTAGAGCTGGTTCATGAGGAATTGTGGGTCACTTACTCATCTCAAAGACAGAGGCAGGATTTATCATCAATAATTTCCCAGGGGCCATATACTCTAAGGAACAAACTTCTTGAAGTATCAAGAATGTGGAGGATACAAAAGCATAGAGAATACGCGTGCGTGCACTCACACACGCACACACACACGCACACACACACACACATACACCCTTCCAAATGCATATTGTTATAGAAAGAAATTATTGATCTCAGGTAAATATACTCTTGTTTATTCAGTATTGACACTCTGCTATTTTATACATTTTAATCTATCAGGTCTAATAATTTTCTTCCATACTCTACCCAAGATTGAATTTTTTCAGTTTTTCAATGCTATACAATCGTCTATTTACATTCATGTTCATACACATACAACATATACAATTTCCAGAATAAAAATATTAGATTCAAAATAGCAGCACTAAAATGGAAAAAATAGCACAATGCTTCAAAAATACTGAGGGAAAGTTATCTTCCAACCAATAAGAGCATAACTATTGGCACTGATAATCAACATATAGATATTATAAAATTATATGCACATATGAATTCATTTAAGGGGCCCTTGTGGGAGAATATCCTAAATAAAAGGAAAGTGGAAACCATAAAAATGCAAGAATTGAAATCCAGGGATTAGAAGATTTAATACAGATCCAGATGTGACCATGTGGACATGGTGAGCACAGCTACTCAGGAGGCTGAAGTACAATTGCAGTTATAAGGTCTGCCTGGGTATAGAGTGAGCTCAAGTCCAGTCTGCCCTATTTAGTGAGACATTATCTCAAAACACAAAGGTAAAAATAAGTCTGTAACTGTAGATCAGTGTTAGAGAGCTTATTTGGCATGTACAAGGGTCTGGGGCCAATCTCTACTACTGAAAGTATAGAGAAGAATAGGGGAGGGGAGGAGAGGAGACGATGGGAGGAGAGGGGCTAGGAGAGGAGGAAAGGAAAGGAGAAGAGAAACAGGAAGGAAAGGAAAGAGAAACCAGGTAGAGTCAATGAAAATTTCCGTCTGTTGTGAAGTTTCGATAGAGTTCTAAACAAAATTAGAGAAATATATATGTACATCTATTACACATACATCATATGTGTATTTGGGAGACTTGTATGACTCCAGGAGAGATGCTTCTAGGAAATAAAATAAATATGCATATTTTAAAATGTCTTGGGTTGTTATATTAGAGAATTGAGAATAAGAATATGAAAAAATGATCACCTCTAGAGTTAACAAAACACTGTATAAGAATGGAATTATAACTGTAGTATATCATGTGTAACAGACAAAAACAGCATTTGGGTCACTCAAGTAAAAACATCAAATACTGATTATACAAACAATAATGCTATAAAAATTCAGTGATTTACAAAATGTGTCTGAGAACTGCAGTGCTGAGACCATGTGAGAAGCTGTGACAATGAGACTTCCTTTACATGGAATACAAATTCCTGGCTCCTACTTCAGAACTACTGAATCAGAAAGTCTGAGAATAAAGCCCTCCATGGCTTCTTCCTCTGCCCATCAGCCCATCCTGCCATATGCTACTGTTTGGAAATTTTTACTATTATTGTCTTTCAAGAGTGTGACTGCAGGACTTGAAGGCAATTTGGAAAGCTAAATACTCCTCTTCCAGAGTAAAATATTAATGAAAAGCAGAAGAATCAAAGCAGCAATTTAAGATTATTTTAAGTAATATTTTTATTGATTCTCTGAAAATGCCATTGTTCAAGTTTCCCTTCCATCGCTGTGACAAACCACTCTAACCAATACCAAGCTGGGGAGGAAAGGGTTTATTTGGCTCACATCTCCTGGAGCCCACTTCATCACTGAGGGAGCACAGGGCAAGAACTCAGGGCAGGAACCTGGAGGCAGGAGCTGAAGCACAGGCCAAGGAAGAACACGGTCTACTGACTTGCTCCCCTGTCCCATGCTCAGCCTGCTTTCTTACATAATACAGAACAACTTGCCCGGGGCAGCACTGTCCACAGTGGACCAAGCCCACCGTCACTCAACAATCAAGAAAATACCCCACAGACACGGCCACATGTCAGTTGATACTCCTTCAACCCAGGTGTGTAAAGTTGACAACTACAGCACAATTGATCCCTTGTCAACTTGACACATAAGCACATCACTATTAAAACACACACTTTACTTATCCCGAAGGTATGATGTTAAGATCACAACATAAAACAATACAACTTTAAAAGTTCCATAGTTCTTAAAAAAATGAAACACTTTAAAGTTGCCTTTTTTAAATGCCTCTCAACTGTGGGTTCCTGTAAAATTAAAAACAAGTACTGTTTTGTTTCAACTGGGCACACTTAAGCAAAACTTTAGTCCAGCAAAGTAGCTCAAGGTTGGACTTCTGGGATTCACTCACAATCTTCTGGGCTCCAAAGGGTTTTGGAAGCTCCACTTCTCTGGCTCTGTCATCCACAACACACATAGCTCATCTTGCAGTCACAAGCTGGCTCCACTCCACACCTGCTGCTGCCCGTGGTGGTCAACACATGGTCCTGACATCTCCAAATCCCAGGGTCTCCACTGAAACTTAGGCTGCACATTCACTAATGGGCTCTTCTGGTCTCTCAGGGTACAAAGCCTCAGATTCTCCCCATTGCCCTTGAAGTGCTGGATGTCTTCACTCCAACTGAGACTGCACTTTCACCAATGGCCAGTCCTGGCTTCTCAGGGTGCCAAGCCTCAGCCACTCTCTGTGATACCTTCATATTTTAAATACCAGAGCCATGTAAGAGACACATTACCAAGTTCTGCTCCAGCTTGAGATGGAGACTTGGGCCCCTCTGGACCACAGCTTCCTGACCCTCAGGAAATTCTTCCCAAAAGATTTTGCCATGGTGATACCTGTCTTTTTATTACAGCCAGTTTTCAGCCCCATCTAAGCAGCATCAATTATCCCAATAAAACAAATGTTTCACTTCAGGTTCTGGTTTCTTCTTCATTCACATCTGATTCTTAGCTCCAGCCAACCAGAATCCACTCAGGCTTTCAATTCAAAATGTCACACAAACGGCTTTGATAGTCTCTGCTTCCCTTCTGAAGCTTCACAAGCCAGGCCTCCATCATCTATAACTCTTTTAGCATAAATGTTCCAAGCTCTACAGCAACAAACTCTAAGCACTCAATGACTTTTATAGCTCAGAGTTCTGAACACTTCCACAATCTCCCTCAAAACACTAAGATCAGATCTGTCATATTAATACCCAAATGATCTTGGAACCAATTTCTGTTATAGTTTACTTTCAATTGCTGTGACAAAACACTGTGACCAATACCAATCTGGGGAAGAAAGGGCTTATTTGGCTCACATCTCCCTAATCACATTTTATCACTGAGGGAGCACAAGGCAGGAACTCAGTGAAGGAACCTGAAGACAGGAGCTGAAGCACAGGCCATAGAGGAACGCTGCTTACTGACTTGGTCTCCTGGCCTGTGCTCAGCCTGCTTTCTTATACAATACAGAACCACCTGCCCAGAGGTGGCACCATCCATACTGGACTGGGCCCTCTCACATCACTCAATAATCAGAAAATACCCCATAGACATGGCCACAGGCTAGTCCAATGGAGAAAATTGCTCAACTGATGCTCCTTCAACCCAGGTGTGTCAAGTTGACAACTAAACCTGTCTGCTTTAGTTATCATCACAGGCATTCACTGTATAACGATCATATTCATCCCTCCTTCCTCAACTCCTCTCAGATTCAGCCCCATTTTGGTACTATCTCCTTAATGTACAGTATTATTTATAAGGCTTATCAAGTCTAATTTGTGTTCCCTAAATACTCTTGAGTGTGGGTTGATAACACAGAACTTAATCAACCTATTCAGTATCACAGCTCAAAGAAAACCGAGTCTCCCCTCCTGGCAGTTTTCAAATGCCAATAGTTCCTCACCTAGGGTTGAAGTTTGTTCTCCCACCTCCATGATGGGATTTTGTCTCACTTGGGCTTCCCAGGTCTTCAGCACTGTGAGTTAATATGTACGAGCACCCTGCTGTCTGCAGAATACTACTTTCTTGTGTTCATCCAGCACCTCTGGCTCTTACACTCTTCCTGACCCTTCTACAATGATCCCTGATCCTTAAGGGGTGAGGGTGTGATATATGTGGCCCACTTAGGGCTGAGAACTCCATAATATCTTATCTTTGTGGGTTCACCAATTGTAGATCTTTGTGCTAATCACCATCTTCTGCAAGAAACTTCTCTAATGAGAATTGAGATGCACTGATCTATTGCCATAGAAAATGTCATTAGGAGTCTGTTTAATACTGTGCCCAATTAGCACAATAATAGATTTTTTCCCCTATGGTTCTATGACTGATCTATCCTCAGTTTCTTGGATCTGATGACAATGGCAGGTATGGACTCCATCTTGTGAAGTGGGCTCTACATCCAATCAGAAATTGGTTGATTATTCCCATAATGTTCATGCCACTCTTGCACCAATGGGTATGCCTTACTAAGCCAGACATGATTGTAGTTTTTAGGGTTCACACCTTCATAGGGTTGTTGATGACTATTCACTTCCAAAAGCACAGACAACACCCTCCAGAGCTATGAAACCCAGCCAATAGAGATGAACTTTCATCATCAGTATCAACTTGACTTCTGATGTTTGTTGTATGACTCAAGCATGTAATGACTTCAGCCATGGAGTATCATTGTCAAGATAACCAAGAGCAAAAGCAATAGCTGGTATTGCTTGTTGGCCAGTAACTCAAAAATGAGCCCATTCCTGATACTGATCTTTTTCATTGTTAGTCTGTAGTGTCTTGTAAAATTGTCCCCTTGTTATAGGTTAATTCCATTTAAACTCTTGTAATATATATATATATATATATATATTATACATATATATGTATATACATATGTATATGTATATATTTTAACAAGTTTCTACAGTAATAGGTTTCCATATGACTTTTTCATAGATTCTTTTGTTTGTGTTTGAAACATGATCTCACTACGTAGAAGCAGACTGGCCTTGAACTTAGAGAGATATGCTTGTGTCAGGTTTCTGAGTACTAAGATTAAAGGAGTGCACCCTTAGATCCAGCTTTTTTCTTAGATTCTTAAGATATATAGAAATAAATCCAAAACAGAAGAATTCACTCAAAATAGTAAAGAGTAGAAAATATGGCACAGAGAGTGACCCTTCATTCTTGCAACAGTTTTTAATTACCACTGTAAGATAGATAAATGTATGCTAATAAAAATAATAGCAAATTGTAAAGTGATAAAGATCAGAATACAGATTTTTAAGAACAGAAGGAGAGATTGTGTACATTTGTGCAAATATATCATATTCTGTAGGATAATATCCCACATATGCTTATATAGACAATTATCTTCATCTGATGAAGCATTTTTCTAAGTCGTAAAAGCATATGAACTTGTTTCTTATCAACATATTTCCTGAAAATTGGATGTCAATAGATGAAGATTAGGTGACTATTTCAGAAGTATTAAAGACCTTCCCCCAAAAGTTGATGGGAACAGTAAGGAAGCAAAATGGCTGATGTTCGAAAGGCACTACAAAGAGTGACGACCTATAGATTTATGACGACATTATAGATTTTACTTTTATTTATTTGAATTTCCCCTCTCTATCTGTGTGTATACATGTATGTGGGTGCCTGGAAAGACCAGAAGAGAGCTTAGACTCTCCTGGACTTGGAGTTACAGGCACTTGTAAACTGCCCCATGTATGTGCTGGGAACAAAACTCAAAACCTCTGGAAGAGTAGAAAATACTCTCAATTGTTGAAATATCTCTCCATCCCCATGTTCAATTGTTATGAATGCAAAGAGAAAATTAGAGTCAGATATATCCGTGAAACTAGAGCTTGGTAAAGTGGAAGAATATCAGCCCTGAAAACTGAAAAGACAACAGATGCTCAGTATCTACAATACAAAAAAGTCAAAAAGCCCAGCTATGGATTTCTCTGGTGTCTCTCTCTGCAGAAATGGAGGTTAAAGCTATTCTGTTGATCAATCTGGAAAGAAGAGAAGAACTTTTTTGAAATGCCTAAACTATTGACATGGTGGGTTCGTCATTGTCAAATTGTGACTGAGCAGTAAACATTGTGTCTCGCTTTTCAGATGACCTCTGTTTTGTATTCTGCCTTGCACAGACCCTTTTGATTTATCAGAAGAGTTACCTGTGTACAGTATTTAGGTTTACAAAGAGTTGGGTGAATTTTAATGAAAATCATTTATCATCTTCAGGACTTAGCCAATACATGCCCAAGTCAAGCCTGCTACTCTTGCTAAATTCAGCATGTTGTAGTGGGATTATATCTACTCCTAGAAAAAGGAATTTGAAATTAGCATTAGAAAATATCATCCACACAGTAGAATTTTGTTGATGATAACAATGATCAGTCTCAAAAGTGATGATAATCGGTAAGTATTTGCAACTCGGTTTTCTGATAATGTGAACAGTAATAGTTATTACTTATTGAGTATTTACAGGACACCATATTCAGTGTCAGGAGTCTTTATATATTCTCTTTGATTTTCTCTAAAACCCATGCAGTCTGTTCCACTTTATGCCTACAAAAATTGAAGGTAAAAGGTATAAGAGAAACGGTGTGACTATGAGGCTAATGAGCTCAGGAGCATAAACTCCAACTGAAGTTGCCTTTCTCAGGCTTGCTTTTCTTAACTGACCTCATTCTTGCTTTTTCTAAAGCTCAATTTCTTGTTCTGATGGCATTTCATATCATAAAAGAATTAAATAAACATGACATTATCCAGGAACTGCATGAAACTGGGAAGGGGAAATTATTTGCTTTTAAAGCTCTTGTCTTTCAAAAAGTCTCTTTAAAATTGAATTCATATGGTAAATTAGCTTATACATTTCGAGGGTTTTTTTACTATTCTTTGTTACTGCTTGTGAATTTCATACATGTACATAATGTATTTAGATCAATTCTGCCCCCCAATCTTTCCCCTCAAGTTTCTTCCCTATCCCCTCTCACCACATTTCTCATAACTTCAAGTGCATTAAAAACATCTACTGAATCCTTTTAGTGCTGCCACTAAGTGCATTGGTGCTGGATCATCTACTGTAGCACAGGTAGCCACTTAGGAAACTCATCCCTGAAGAACACTCACTCTTTCTTTTCCAGCAGCTATTAATTGCCAATAGCTCCTTAGCTAGAGGTGAAACTTCATGAAACTTTCCCCATCCATGCTAGAATATGGGCTGGCTTTATCTTGCCCAGGTCATTTGCATACAGTGAAAGAAACTAAAGGCCCCTTCATGCACATTCAGGAACAAAAAGCCTATAAAACATCAATACATCAGAAAATAAGCTCCCTAAGACATATAATTAAAAGCACACAATAGGTGCTGGAGAAATGGCTCAATGGTTAAGAGCACTGGCTGCTCTTGCAAAAGTCCTGGGTTTGAATCCCAGCACTCACATTGCAGCTAACAACTGCCCATAACTCCAGTTCCAGGGGATTTGATACCTTCTTATGGCTCCTGTGGACACTGCACAAAATGAGTACACTTACATTCATGTAGGCATAACACTCATATACAAAAATTCACATAAATTTAAAAAAATTAAAAGCACAGAATGAAGAGGTATTTTAAAGGTATTAAAAGCTTCAAAAGAGATAAAGCAAGTTAATTATAAAAGTAGGTACGTTGGAGTGACACCTGATTATTTGACAAAAACTTTTATATCAGAAAGGCCTGAAAATATGTATTACAGGTTCTCAAATACCACGGTGGTGGTTTGAATGAGAACATCCTCCATAGGCTCCAAGTATTTGACACTGTTTGGGAAAGGTCATGGAACCTTCAGGAGGTGTGGCCTTACTGGAAGAAGGATGCATGGGGGTGGGGAGGCTTTGAGACTATATGGACTATATGGCCAGGCCAACTTCTAACTTCCAATTTCTCTCTCTCTGTTTTCTGTGTCTGCTTGAAGTAATGGGCACTCAGAGTTCTGCTCTGGCCAGTTCTTTTCCACCATGTCTTCTGGCAATGCTAGACTCTTGCCATCTGGAACCATAAGCTACATTAAACTCTTCCTTTTATGACTTACTCTGGTCATGATGTTTTATCATAGCAACAAAAAAAGTAACTAATACAACCACAACTGTCTACCTGGATTATAATACCCAGCAAAAGTATCTACTGAAATTGAAGGAGAAATTAAATTTTTGATGTTAATAAAACAGACTAAAGGAATTAATGGCCACTATTCCAACTCTATCACAGACACAGGAAGAAATTACTTAGATCAAAATAGCAGGATAAATATAACAAGAGGTCACAGGGAATAAATAATAATTCCAGAAGAGCTAATTAAAAAGGATCTGAGAAAATACCACTAAAATAACAAAATGAAGGGATTTACTACACATCTTTCATTGATAACTCAATATTACAGTCATAATCCCCCCCATTAAAGTGACACAGACGAGCAGATTGAATTATAAAACAGGATTCATCTTTTTGCTACCTCTAAGAAACATATCACACCATCAAGGATAGAATGATCATGGAATGAAGGATAAAAAAATTATTTCATGCAAATGGAATTGAAAAACAAGTGGGTGTTGCATTCTAATATCTGACAAGATAGATTTCAAACTAAAATTAGTCAGAAGACATAAGTAGGGTCACCCATTACTCATTAAAGGACAATCTACCAAGAGGGCATTACCGTTCTAAACATATATGCAAGTGTATGCAACTTCATAAAAAATCCACTTCTAGTTCTAAACCACAGATTAACCCAACATAGTGACAGTAGTTAATTAATTAATATACCATCTGACCAATAGACACATCATTGGGACACAAAATAGAGAAATAGAGTTAAATGATATCATAAGTCAAATTATTTTAACAGACATCTATAGAACACTCCACTCAAACACTAAAGAATACACATTTTCACAGAAGCCCATTGAATTTTCTCCAAAATCCACTATTCAAAGCAGGTCTCAACAAATACAGGAAAATTAAAGTAACATCTAAATTCTATCTGACCATAGTGAAACAATGCTACATACCAACAGCAATAGAAACTACATAAAGTACACAGAATCATGAAGACTAAACAGTATACTACTAAATGCCAATGGGGTCAAAGAAAAAAAATCAAGAAGGTAAAAATATTTTCTTAAAATTGAATGCAAATAAAAACTTAAGATAACAAAGTCTGTGGGACATAGGAAGGCAGCCCTACGAGGAAAGTTTATAGTATTCAGAGTCTATGTGGTGGTTTGAGTGAGAATGTCCCCCATAGGCTCCAAGTATTTGTGACATTTTGTCCCCAGGTGGTGGTGCTGTTTTGGGAGGTCTTAGAAGGTGTGGCCATGCTGGAGGAAGCACATCACTAGAGGCAAACTTAGAGAGTTCTTAAGCCTTGCCAGATCTACAGTTGATCTATGCTTCCTGTGCCTGCTGGAAGATGTGAGTCTCTGCTTTCTGCTCCTGGTCCAGCACGTCCCACCACCACGCCTCCTGCCACCATGCATCCCCTGGAATCATAAGCTCAAATAAACTCTTCCTTTTGTAAGTTCCCTTGGTCAAATCATTTTATCACAGCAACAAAAAAATATCTAATACAGCCTATATCTAAAAAGTGAGAAATCTCAAATTAATACCTTAAATGGTGCCTCTGAAGGCCTCCAAAAAAGAATACAAACAACACTCAAAGACAGTAGATGAAAGAGATAGTACTTAGATCTTCCAAAGTGTTACCTAATTGATAAAGGAATGGATGACTCCATTATTACTAATTATCATGCACTAAAACCTTGGCATGCAATGATAGACATACAGAAGTTAAAAATATATATGTGTTATCTATTGAACATCATTTTATGGTGAAAAAAAAGTTAAGTAAAATCAAACTAAAATAAAGAGTTTTGAGATCGAGGAAATAGCCCAGCAGATCAAAGTTTGAAATTCACTTATTTTTAATCTTTCACACTGACTCAAAAGTAGAAAACATTTTTGTTTTTTAGCAAATTCTAAACACAAGGGCTAGAAAGGTAGTTAAGGCATAGAGCACTTGCTCAGCACAAGTTAGGTCCTCGGCTACATCTGATAGAATCTAATAGATCTAATATAATCTATTTGATATTTTATATATATATATATATATATATATATGCATGAGGAGATGCAGAAGATAAACACACACACACAGACACACACACACACACACACAGACACACACACACAGAATGAGAATTAGCATCCCAGAGGAAAATTATTATAAATTACAAAGTAGAATGTTGACAGAATTATGAAATGAGACAGTGCTGCGACTTGAATGAAAATATCCCCCAGCGGCTCCAAGTATTTGAATACTTTGTCCCCAGTTGATGGCACTGTTTTGGGAGGTTACAGCTCTTCTTCAGCACAGCAGGGAAACCGCTTTACAGTGCTCAAGAATGCTCTTATATACAGTTTTCTCCCCAAACTTCCTCATTTCTTAACAGCCTATCGCACTGTATTATTTTCAAGCCTTGTATAGCATAAATGGGCAGTTACATGGGCGGTTACATGGGCAATCAAACCTACCAATCACTAGAGAGGAAAAAGAATGCACACAGGGGAGGGGAAGCCTTCCCTATGCAGAAGTAACACACTGCTCCAATGGTAAGCATTTCTACACTTCATCTCAGCACAGTAGGTTTCTGTTTCTTTGCAGGTTCCTCATTTCCAGGAGTCTTTGTTTATCTCTTGGTGCCTTCTGGCTTAGTTTCACTTCCTCTAGGTGCCATTTTAGATGAGCCCAATACTGTGGCTCTTTGTTTCCTGTGCCTGCAAGATGTGAGCGCTTTTCCCATCACCTCCTGACAACGTCCCTCCCCACCATGATGGACTCTAAATAAACTCTTCCTTCTCTATGTTGCTTTGATCAGCATTTCTATTACAGCAACAGAAAAGTAACTGATGTAGACAGTGTGTAACTAATATGTGTTGAGTACTATCATATGTTTTATATGTATTTTACATACTATCTTAATTATTCTTCACCAGAACTGTGAATAGTCACATCAGAAATTTTAAGATGTTATATCAGCTCAAAAGGATTGAGGTTCTTGTTCACAAGGTATCATTGGATCAGTAAACAGATTAGAAATGTGTCTTCCATGCAACAATTCAGTGCCACAAAGACAAAGAATTTCCAGTTTGATGTCACTTCCACTGTAAAAAATGTAAAAAAAAAAAAAAAGCACATTCTGAAGAAGATTAATAGAATATGATTGATTGTATTCACAATCATGGACATAGTTCCCATTATTTGTCCTTACATTCCAATGGCCAGAAAGTCACAGTTCTACCCATGTAACAAAGGTATTCATGGAAGGACAGTTACATGCCACACATGGGTTCCATCACAGAAATAGGAAGACAGCCATCTATCTCTGGCTCACAAGTGGAAATAACTTTCTTTTTCATATATGAAAACAAAGACTCACAGATATTAAATAATATCTCCCCAAAGACCAAGAGGATGGATGTGGAAGGCTAATAGGCTTTCTAGCTGTCACTCAGAAAACCATGACCACAATTCCAATTTGGAATGTCACTAGTTTTTTAGAGAAAAGAATTATTGGACACAGTCATGTCAATTTATTTGTCTGTTTTCTGTGACTTATGTCACACTACAAACAAGACTTTTAAATTGTGTAAAAAGATAGCATATCTTGCAGTCAACTCTTCTACAAGCACTTTACCACAAATATTTGCTGGCTATATAAGTTTTCAGTTATGTCTTTGTCAAAAATTTTTAAATTTCGTGACTTTAAATCGTGTAGACTTATTATTTTAAAGTTACAGAAGTGTCAAATGGAACTTACTAGGTTAAAGTCAGTGTGTCAGAAGGCCTGCATTCCTTCCTGAAGGATCTAAAGAAGAACCAGTTCAGATTTTTCCATCTCATAGAGTTTCTTTAGATCATAACTTCTGTCTTCAAACTTGACTATTCAAGTCCCTTTCATGGTGTACCACTCTGGTCCATGTATTTTTGATCTCTTCCATTACCATTTTGTCAGTGACTCTTCTGCTTCTTCTGTTCAACACCCTTGTTATTATGATAAGTGTCTTCAGATAATCTTCCTATCCTAACACCAGATGATTAATCAGCTGATTCATCTTCAATCTGCAGCCTTGACTTCCCTTTGCCACACAATAGGAAATACCATTTCTATAGTATAGAATATGAATGTTTTTGGAATGTCATTATTCTGTCTGTTGAACTGAATCTTATTCCACACTGCAGACAATTAATTAATTGTTTCTACTCTATTACTTTCTGTCTCTAATTTAATACTTAGTTACAGTCAGAAACCTTGAACCATGTGCTTCAAAATATGCATGAAAAGCATGAAGAGTCCTTGTCACCCAGAAAACTCACCAAAGTACAGATACAATGTGTATATATAGAAAGAAAATGTTCACAGAAGAAAAAAGGGGTTCCCAGAACAACTATAGCCAAAGACAAAAATGTTGTTAGTTCTCTATAATAAAATTAGAGGCACACTAGATGTCTAGTATTAAAGAGATATGTTTGAAAACCAAAGAAGAGTGAGTCACTATACCACACAACTCACCTCTGACAGCAGATATCACATCAACAAAGGCCAAGCAGCTGGTAGACACACCTCCCAGCATTATAAATGCTCAGTGTAAACAATGACATTGGTTGAAGGATCCGGGCTGTAGCTCTGCCCAAATACACTGTGGATGGCAGAGCACCACTGGGTACTGGAGAAGATGATGATAAAGGTCTAGACCTCATTGTGCCCAGTTTATAGTTACAAGATGGAAACACAAAGCAATTGTTTCTGAATTTTAGTCAACAAAGTTAATAAATGCCTTACATAATCTTTCTACCCACAGATACCTGAAACCACAGAAATCAGGATGACAACTAGAAGTTTCCATCTGTTCTCTGAGTCAGTTAGAGTCTGAAATGTTAAAGATCTTTGTGGGATCCGGGTCACATCAAACTTAGCTTGATGAACTTAGACATGGTTTATCCTTTGGAGCACTCTCTTTCTTTGATTACCAACAATATTCAATAGTAAATAGCCTACATGATTAAAAATTAGGGCATTTTAAAGATGTGCATTTAATTCTCTTTGCAAAGCACATCTGCAGAACTGGCTGTATAGAATTGCAGGTGCCCGCCCACCATTTCTTCAGGTCAGTGTGAGATTTTTTTCCACTCATCTTAAATGCAGAAAGTAATAAATTGCATTTTCAGTCCTGTGAAAATAATTATGTTTTCAAGGTCACAATCAATCTTCATAAACTCAATACCTTTCCCTTGAGAGGAGAACAATTTAAATCCCTGATGTATTGCTTTTGTTATTTTAAAAAATACATATCTGTTCCCACTGACACAACCAGTCATGAAAGAATCTTCATGCTAGAGATTCATTGGACTGCATTGAGTTTCCGCTTTTATCTCTGTTCAATCAAATAATAGCAATGATGAAAATACCTCTAATAGTTACAATTATTATTTACTATACTTCATTATAGAAAGTATCTTTAAATCAGTGTCTTGTTTAAGAATAGTCTTCTGAAGCAAAACAGTAATGCTAATCATTTCTATAAAACAGAACCAGATGGGGAGGGAGGTTGGTTAGAACGGACTCAAGGTAAGTCAGTTAATAAATAGAAGCTGAATTTCAAACTCATGTCACAATAATTCCAGAGCTCATAATAAAGGAAAACTCAGGCAATCAGTGTGCATTATGCCAGAAGTTATATAAACAAAATAAGACTTTTTAAAATTTAACATACAAAATATAATATTTTCAAACAATTTGTTTTATTGGCTTTTTCTCCCTCCCACTGCCCTCCCCAGACACACAGCCTCTCATATCCTCCTCCCTGGTTCCCTTTCTGCTCTTACGCTACATGTGTCCATTTGCTCCACCAAGCCCCTTCCTCAGCAGATCTTTGTAACCTCTCTTGGTCTTCATCCTGGGTTCTTAAACTCTAGTCACCTTTCCTCCTTTTTATATACATTACAAGCTAGGGTCTATGTATGAGAGCCCATGCAGTTGTTGAGTGAGAATTTTGTCACATGACCCTGTGAACAGAGCTGACTTAAATGCAGCTTCTGATTTAGTCGGTTCTTATTTAGATGTTTGTAATACACACATTAATCCTCCTATCTTCAAAGTTTCTTCTCCTTTGATGCTAATATTGACTATGTTTTCTACTGCAGAAAACCACAGGTTTCTCACTTAATTTTCAATGAGCCAATGACCACCATGATCATCTCTGTTCATTTATTTCAGTGATTTCTTGTAAAAGACTCTGCATTAGCTGTGCTGTAGATTTCTGATACCGAGTTGAGGAAAAAAAACATAAGGTTATATATCCTAGAAAAACTGAAGGATCCAGGAGATGGGAAAACCAAACCAGATGTCTCTAGAGGGTTGCAAAGGTTGAGAATTGTTGGTTTAGAAGTCAGAGGAAACTTGAGGACACAGAGTGAGGTGACAAGTATACCCATCTCTTCATGAGCAGCCTGATTTTGAAACCTTTCTGTGAAGTATGTGTCTTGTGGTATTTTTGACACAAATTGCTTTACTGAAACTAACAACAAATTCAGATACATGTCTTTTTGACAGTGTAACAAAAATACACATGAGGTATTTGAAAATATTATCAGAATCTATAGATTTTTGTATTTCTGGTTAGCTTTACTCAATATTGACTTCACTTTCAGGAAAGAAACCTATATTGGAGAACTTAGACTCTAGTCTAACTAGCAAAACCAATATAAAAAAATCTATTTTAGCGGTTTGGTAAAAACTTAGTGGACAGGGCACCATTTACAGAATGGGTTACAATAAATGAATCACAGATTCTCCTGGCCTGTTGTCACTGAAGGGTTGCCTATACCTGGGGTTAAAGTGCAGGGCCATGGCAAGAGCTTCAATTGAAAGAAAGTCCATAGTACAATTTAATGACATCATTAGAAGTGGAAATGTGTGATGATTAGGCACAGAAATGTAACTGTAGAATGTTCCACAGATAACCAAAGATAATATCAATTACTGAATTGTTTGTTGTATGCACCTTTTACAATTACTTACACAACATACTTCAGTGAATCATTTTAACATTGTTCTTGTAGACATTTAGAAGGCATAGAGCAGTTGAGTAACTTCTAAGTCACGTGGAATGCCACATTTCTTCATACTATAAGCATCTGAATATGTCTGTGGTCCAAGAAAGTGAGATTACAGTGAAATACTGGGTAAGCCAAATCTATCATATACAAACATGTCAACTATGAGTAGATAGAATTCAGTCTATGAGGAGAATAACACTGCAAATACGAGTAGACGCAGCTGAAGAACAGAGATGGGGGGTAGTGGAGAGAAGAGGGGAGAGGTGGAGAGGAGACAGGAAGGAAGGAAAAGAGAGGAGGAAAAGAGGAGAGAGAAGTCCTGGAGCTCCAACCTTGGCCAAGAAATCAGTGCTCTTTAACATAAACAACCTTATCCTATAGCACTTTTCCTAATTCCTTACTTAATACAGCTTTGTCAAACTGTTCACCAAAAATAGCCTAAGTAGACTATAACCAACAGAAATTCCTATCTTGATGTTAGAAATTTAAGAATCAAGCCATGTTTAGAATCTGGTAGAATCCACTGCCTAGAAAACAGATGGTATAGTCTTGTGTTCTCATTCAAGGACATAAAAGTTTCCAATTTTGAATAGCTGGTTTATCAATATTGCTTCCCTTAAAGAAGTTGGTAAGAGATTCATCTCAGAATGGGAAAAAAGATGTTTAATCAGTACTTGCCCCAAATGCAATGTAAAAATTATGCTTAAAAAAGTACATGCTGCTGCCAGGGGTGATAGTTAATACTGTTAATCCCAGTACTCAGAAGACAAAGACAAGAGAGCCTCTGAGGATTCAAGACTAACCTGGTAAACATAATAAGTTCAGGCCAACCAAGGCTACATAGTGAGAGTCCTGTTTCAAAATATAAAATCAAAATAAACAACAAAAAGAAAAATACATGTTACTTATAGAAATAGAAGAAGGAACGAAACAGTTTTAGTGTATTACTACTGTGTGATAGAATAATATTTAATGCCATACATTTTTAGGATGAACATACAGAACCAATTTTAATGTAATTATTAACTTCATGTCATACTAGATAAGTGATTGAGAATAAATTCCAAATGCCAATTCAATGCAAAAATTGCACTGGAAGAATTAAAAGAATTAGAATACTGAGTTTGTAGTACTTAGTTTGTAGTACATTCTCTGGTAAACATTGAAAACATACTCCATGTATTTTAATAACAATTTAAATGTCATATTGTCAAATTAAATATAAGCAATGTCAGAGTGTTTCATAAAGACAGAGGTCATCTTGAGGTCCTAGCTTCCTTCACAATGTTTGATAGGTGGGAGGCACTCAAAACACATATCAAGTGGAACTAATCCTATGTGTGAAAATCCACATTTTCCACATTAAAATATATTCCAAGAAATAAATTATTAGGCAAATGCAGAAACGCTTTGATATGAGTCGCTGCTGTTAAGAAATTTCTGTTTTATCTTAATTTTTGTTGCTATGATAAAAATATAGAGACAAAAGGTAACTTATGGGAGAAAATACTTATTTTTAACTCATAGTTCCAAGTTACAAGTTATCACTGTGGGGAAGTCTAGCCACGAACTTCAAACAGCTAAGTTATATCATGCTACTGTCAAGAGAAGAGTGGAAGGAATGCACGTGTTATCAACTGCTTTACTGCAAGTACTCAGCTCAGTTTCTCCATTTTTATATGATTCAGGACTTCCTGCCTAGAGAATGGCATACACAGTCTTGGTTTTCCCACATCAATTAGCTTAAGACAGTTCTTCACAACCATGATTCTAGATCAACCCAACATACATGGGATACATTTTAAAGAAAACATTTGATGATGTCTGCAGAGTAGTTTGGAGGATTTTTGTGGTAATAGCACTGTCAAAGAGCACTGAACAAGGACCCCAAATTTCTGCTTCTTGATATTCAGAAGAAAATCAGAGGCAATGACTGAATGCTTTTTGCATACAACATTAGACCAATTGTTACCTAAGTTATAATCAGAAATAAGAGAAATGCTTTGCTATTGACGTTAAAAGAAAAGTTCATGTCTTGATTAGAAAAAAAGTGATTATATTAATTGACCTGTGGAAAACTCTTGCCAGCATAAATGTTGTAAGGAACACTGAATTATTGGAAATTTCCTTTTTCTTAAGGCTCAAAATCTATCTTCCTCGGGGGTCAGTGATACTTATTTTACTCAGAAATACCAGTGGGTTGTTTTCCTGACCTTTGTTTTTCTAAGATTTTTGCTTGCTGGTCTAATAGAAATTTAATACTTTAATGGTTAAAACAGAATAATGTCTTATACAGATTTGGGGGGACATAGTGAGATAAGGTGATGGTTAACATCAACTGGACAAATTCTAGAATCCTTCAAGAGATAAGACTCTGAACATGTCTATGAGGGACAAGTGAGCATTCGTGGGATGGAGACAGGGTGTCTAGATTAAGTTACCAAGTTACCCGAGGTTGGAAGACCTTCTTAATATGAGTGGCACTATTTCATGGGCTGGAGTCCTGGAGTAAGTAGAAAGGAGAAAGTGAACTGAGCACAAGCATTTATGCTCTTTGCATCTTGACTACAAACTCAGGTGGTCAGCCACCTGCTACCACTGTGCCTTCCCTGTCATGATGGACTGTATTGTCTGAACCATTAGCCAGATAAACTCTTCCTCCATTAAGTTGCATTTGGTAAGTACTTATTAGGTCACAGGACCAAGACAAGTGACTAATACAAGGAGAGGATATCTGATAGGGATATTCAGTTGCCACAATGGTACCAACTCACAGAAACAAAACTCTTCTCTTTTCCATTAACTTTTTTCTTTTTCATGTAATTTTTAGAACATTTTTCAGAATTCATATGTAAGTATTGTAGTTGCATTATTTCCATCCCTCCCAGTCTCCCTCCAACTCCACCATGTCGCCCCTCTTCCTCACAATTTCTTGTCCTCTTCTATTGTTGTTGTTAAATATACATATATACATTTATGAATATGCACATATATATACATAAGGCACTGAATACATTTAGTGGTGCTTGTATGTGCATGTGTTTAGGGCTGCCCAGGAAACCAGCTCTCACAGTATCAGAAGCTCCTCTGCATTCTGCATGCATATATAAGGCGGCCTCTACACCTAAGGTTCAGGAAACATTGAGGAAGAATGTGGCAGAAAGAGTGTAAAAGCCAGAGTGACAAGACCCCAACGGCTAGCTAATGCACTCTAGACATTGTTGGTACCTTGCATCCATGAAATTCCTCAGCATGGTAGCCCAATAAAATCTGTAAATGACAATTTGCATGGGGAAAATTTCATGGGGTCTTAAATCAAGATTTTAAAAAATTCAGATATCATACATGAGTATTGTGCACGCATTATTTCCATCCCTCCCAGCCTCCTCCAACTCCTCCCACGCCCGTCCCACTCCCTCTTAATTCCTTAAATCAACACTCATAATGAAATTATAAAACACCAAGAGGTTCTGATATTCTAGGTGTGCAATCATGTTTGATTAATTAACAAATGGCATCAAACTTCGGAAGCTGAAGCAGGAAGGATACGCATTTAAGGTGTGCCCAGTCAATGAAGAGATCCAAGGTTCACCTTGACAACTTTAGCACGAATCTTCTTTAAAAATAAAAACAAAGGTTGGAGATGTGACTCAGTGCTAGAGTGCTTGCATGAGTATGAGAAGCTAGGATGAATTCACAGTACTGAAATGAAGCTAGGATAAATTCACAGTTTAGGAGGGGGAGGAGGAGAAGGAGGAGGAGGAAGAGGGAGAGGAGGAGGAGGAAGAAGAAGACAAGGAAGAGGAGGAAGAGGAGGAGGAGGAGAGAGAGGAGGAGGAGGGAGAGGAGGAGGAGGAGGAGGAGAGAGAGGAGGAGGAGGGAGAGGAGGAGGAAGACAGGAGACAAAGGACATTTAATTTTATCATAATGTTCAAGTGTCTTGGTACACTGTCTTATCAACACTTCACCAGGATAATGGATACTTACAAGTTTCTGATTATTTACTATTGTTGGTAGATTGAAATCAATAGAGCATTTAAACTTTATTGATTTTATCTTAGATTTAAGGGCTACCTATACAGAAAATACATTGAAACTGAGCTGAAAATATATAATCATATGCTGTTCCATGACTTTTGGAGTAAGGTTAATTTAGAGATATATTATTTTTAGTGGAAGAACAAAACAACAGAAAAACTTGTGTTCCAATATTTCTCATGATGTCTATTTGGTTCTTGTTTAAATTATGAAAACAATGTTAATAACAGCAACATTTCCTAAGAAGAAGTTATTTTATAAAAGAAGTTATTTCCACATTATCTTTAATTCTCAGAATAACTATAGTATAGGTCAGTATTGTTCCTTTCTTTTATAGGTAATATGAGGTTAAAATATAATATGCAGCTGACAAATGGAAATATCAGCTCTGACCCTAGTATCCTAGAAGTTTCTGCGGCATTCATGTGACAGTTTCCTTTCCACTATAATTTATCTGAAGTGATAGAAAAAGGTACAGGGAAGTCTAATGGCATTTTGAATGATCACCCACTCCTCACCGGTGAACCAGGTCTCTTATGATCACCCACTCCTCACCGGTGAACCAGGTCTCTTATGATCACCCACTCCTCAACGGTGAACCAGGTATCTTACATCCTTGTGTATTCTTACCAGCTCTGTTTCCTTAAATCCATACATGCCTTTATATTGATACAAAGTCAAGAGCAAACAACAGAAGACGCGGGAGTGACTTCTGAGCATCACAGACATCTTCAGGGTTTTGGAGTGTGGAAGGACACTCCTCAGCCTCGCCATGCACTTTCTAGCTGGCTAGTCCTGCACCAAGTCTGTTTCAAGACATTTCTACTTGAGATCTTTCTAACCTGGATTTATGCGGTGCAAATGCTAAACAGGTGACCATAAACAGATGGTTAGGTGACAGTTTCCTTAGTTCCTTTCTTTGACAGAGATGTGCAGGATTCTTTCCTCCAGGCATGGTAAACAGAGGTTCATAAGGAAAGGATCCTACCATAAGGTGCTACTTATGTAGTGCACAGAGACACAAACCCTTAGAAAAATGTGATTGAAGAAAGATGGGGAAGATTCGGAGAAAGACTTGTCAGGTATTAAGAATGCCACATGGGGCTGGGGAGATGGCTCAATGGGTAAGAGTTCCTGCAAAAGATCTGAGTTTGAATACCTGTTACCCATGTGAAAAGCTAGACATGGTTCATTCAGAGTGCCTTATGGCATGGGGGTAGGGGGAGTAGTGGACGTGGGAGAATCCGCAAAGCCAGACCACCTGAAGCATTGAACTTCTAGTTCAGGGTTTAGTGAGAGACACTGCTTCAAGGCAATAAGGCATAAAGCAGCAGGGGAAGACACCCAGTATCTTGCTGTAGCCTCCACAGGCACAAGCATGTACACACACACATGTGCATTTGGGAATATGCACAACCACACCTGTGCCACACACACACACACACACACACACACACACACACACACACACACCCCTACAAGTACTTTGAGGTTAGACAGGAAGCAGAAAAAGGACTTTGCTGGACCCTCAAAGCTCAAGGTGAAATGGGGAGATAAAGCAACAACATAAAGGAATGGAATATGCAGGAAATGTGAGACACCATGAAAAGACCAAATCTACACATCATAGGAAGAAAGGAAGGAGAGAATCTCAGGAAAATGGTATTGTACAGATCTTAAACTAGATTGTGGAAGAAAATTTCTGAAAATTAAAGAAATATATTCCTATACAAAGACAAGAAGCACATAGAACACCAAATAGATAGGACTAAAACAGTTAATATCATATCAAAGTAAAAACACTAAGCATATAGAACAAAGAGAGACTATTGAAAACTGCAAAAGAAAACCAACAAGTCACATATCAAGGAAAACCCATCAAAATTACAGTTCACTTTTCAATACAAACTATAAATGCCAGAAGAGCCCGGACAAAAGTATTCCCAGTCCTAAATGACCATATATGCCAACCTAGAATACTTTACCCAGAAACACTGTCTATTATAGTTAAAGGAGAAAGAAAAATCTTCTACAACATGAATACACGGAAAGAATTCATGGTCAGATAACCAACCATCTGAGAATACTTGAAGCAATACAAAGAACTGAAGAAAGGAATGACTACACCCATGGGGCAACAGGAAGAAACTAAATAAAGGTGTAACTGAGGAACCACAAAGTTAGACCAAAGATGCAAACAGAATTGAAAATTACAGGAATCAATATACATCTTTCACTAACAACTTTAAGTATCATTGGGCTGAACTCCCTAGTCAAAAGACAAAAGCTAGTTTAACGGGTCAAGAAACAAAATCCATCCGTTTGTTATCTGCAAGAAACCCATCTCACCTTCAAGGCCAGGCACTACCTTAAAGTGAAAATATTTTCCAAGCAAATGGCACTAGGAAACAAGTAGACGTTGCCATTCTAATATCTGACAAAATACACTTCTAAACTAAAATTAATCAGAAGAGAGAAAGAGGTTCACTTCATTCTAATCAAAGGAACAAATAACCAAGAATATATTACAATCATGAACATGTATGCACCAAACTCTGGTGCACCCAACTTCATAAAAACAGTACTACAGGACATTAAGACACAGATTAATCCCATCTTACTAATAGTAAGGGTCTTTAATACACCACTGTCTCTGTTAGAGCGTAAGTAATTACTTAACTCAACTAGACAGAGCATAAACAAAGACACATCTGAATTAAACAATACCATACATTAAATGGACCTAACAGATAATTACCAAATATCCCACCCACACCAAAGAATACACATTATATTTAGCAGGATGTAAATATAGGATGTAGGATGAGTCGGGCCAGGCCAGGCAGGCTCCGGCCTACTGACCTAAACCGGCTAGAACATACATGCCCAGTGAACGCTTCCTGGGACCTAACCTAGGGCAGCTCTCAGGCCCTAGCAGGCATCCAGGACCAATGGGAATGATGAACATCAGATCTTCTGAAGCATTCAGGACCTACCAGAATGAAGCACGTCAGATGACCAGATAAAGGCCTCCCCTAAGCCTGGGAAAAGCTTAAATCCTGTTCCCTTCTAAAATTAAAGGAGATTGTGGTTCCACTTTCTCCCGGGGTCTGTGTCTTGACTCTGCACCTCCTTGCCTCCTCCCCCGAGGGACCTGCAAATGCCAGCCAACATCTTGCGCCCATGGCCACCAACCGCACCCCATAGAAATTTCTCCAAAACTGACAACATACTGGGGTACAAAACAAACCTCAACAAATACAAAAGAAATTGAAATACTACATGTATTCTATTAGACCACAATGCAATAAAGCTTAAAATCAACACCAGACGAAGTCCTAGTAACTTCACGAACTCGTGGAGACTAAACAACACACCCCTGAACAATGAATGGGTTAAAGGGGAAATTGAGAAAGAAATAAATGCATTGCTGGAATTAAACTAAAAGGAGAATACAACCAAACAAAACCTCTGGGACACTTTAAAGGTAGTCTAAGAGGGAAGTTTAAGGTCAAAATGTCCACATTAAAAAATCAGGAAGAGCACAATTAAATGACTTAACATTGCAACTCAAAAATCTTGAACGCCAACATCAAACAAAACCAAAACCCAACAGACAAGAAGAAATAACAAAGAGCATAAATTAATGAAATAGGAAGAAAGAAAACAATACAAAGAATCAATGAATCCAGGAGTTGATTCTTTGAAACGATAAACAAGATAGACAGGCACTTGGCCCAGTTAACCAAAAGAAAGAAAGAGCAACTCTAAATTAACAAAATCAGGGATGAAAGGGAAAGTGTCACAACAGAGAACACAAAGATCCAGAACAATGTAAGGGAATGCTTTAAAGACATATATGCTTTTAAATTTAAAAACCTTAAAGAAATGGATGTATACCTAAGATCACGGGAATCACCAAAACAAACAAAGATCAACAGTTTAAACATACCCATGACATATAAGAAAATTGAAACAGCAATACGAAACCTTCCATCCAAAAAATGCCCAGTCCCAGATGGATTCACAGCAGAATTCTACCAGATATTCAAAGAATATCTGTATCCAATACTACTTAAATTATTCAAAAAGGTAAAAAACAGATGGATAACTCCAAAATTCATTCTATGAAGCAAGCATCACTCTAATATCAAAACCACATAAAGATACAAACAACAACAACAAAAAACTATAAATCAATATCATTAAGGATATAGATACAAACTTTTAAACAAAATACATGCAAACCACATTCAGACACATCAAAAAATCATTCACCATGATCAAGGCAGCTTTATAGCAGAGATGCAGGGGTGGTTATATATATATATATATATATATATATATATATATATATATGTCAATAAATGTCATAAAGCACATAATTGTACACAAAGACAAAAATCAGTGTTCATCTCAACAGATACAGCAAAGGTCTTTGACAAAATTCAACATGCATTTACATTAAAAATCCTAGAGCTAATTGGATTGGAAGGAACACACCTCAACATAATTAAAGCCTATATACAACAAACCCACAGCCACCATAATTCTAAATGGAGAATAACTGGAAGCATTCCATTAAAATTAGGAACCCAACAAGGCTGTTCAATATCTCCACTGCTTTTCAATATAGTTCTTGAAACTCTTGGTAGACCAATGAGACAAGAGAAGGAAGTTAAATGAGTAGTCATTGGAAAAGAAGAAGTCAAAGAAGATGACATGATATTTGCAGATGACATCACCTAAAAGATGCCAAGAAAAACTCTTAGAAATGATTAATACTTCAGTAAAGTGTCAGGTTAAAAAATTAATCTACAAAAATCATTAGCCTATCTATTTACCCATAGCAAGCAATTGAGGAAAGAGTACAATAATAAACTTCCCATTCACAATAGGCTCAAAAATAAAATCTCGGAACATATCTGACCAAAGACATTAACAATCTCTACAATGACAATTTTAGATCTTTAAAGAAAGGGATTGATGAAGATACCAGAAGATGGAAGGACCTACCATGCTCATGGATCAGAAGAAATAATATTATGAAAATGACCATTCTACCAAAAGTAATAGATAAATTCAATACAATCCCAATAAAAATTCCCATGACATTCTTTACAGAATTAGAAAAAAGCATTGTCAAATTCATGTAAAAATAAAAAGGACCCTGGTTAGCCAAAGCTACCCTGATGACTAAGAGCAATGGAGGGGTAGTTACTATACCAGCTATAGAAATAAAAACAGTGTGGTACTGGCACAAAATAGATCTGTAGACCAATGAAATATAATCAAACAGTCAAACATGAGTACATGCGATTTCAGTCACCTGATATTTGACAAAGGGACCAAAAACACTCACTGGAGGCAACATAGCATCTTTAGCAAATGGTGCTGGCAAAACTGTATCTCTACATGTAGAAGAATATTTATCATTTTTTACATAAGTCAACTCCAAATGGATCAAAGACCTCCATGTGAAAACTGAAAACTTAGAAGAAAACATTGGCAGTAACCAAGAAGATACAGATGAAGGAAAGGACTTTATAAATCATATAGCATTTGCTCAGGGATTAAGGTGAATAGTAAACAAGTAGACCTCATTAAACTAAAAAGCTTCTGTACAGCAAAAGAAACAACCAAGGAAGTGAAGAGAAAATCCATAGAATGGGAGAAAATCTTCACCAGAGACACATCTGACAGAGGTTTAACATCCAGAATATATAAAGAACTCAGTAAATAAATCATGAAAACAAGTGACCCAATTAAAACATGAGCTAAGGATCTGAGCAGAGAGTTCTCAAAAGAAGAAATGAAAATGGCTCAGAAACATCTTTAAAAGTGCTCAACATCATGAATAATCATGGAATTGCAAATTAAATCCACTTTAAAAGTTTATCTTACCCCCCGTCAGACTAGACTAGCTAAGACCAAGAGAACAAGTGATACCAAAGCTGGAGAGGATGTGGGGAAAGAGGAATGTTCATTCACTGCTGTGGGATTGTGAACTCCTGCAATCGCTATGGAAAGCAGCATGGAGATTCTTAAAAAACTAAAAATAAATCTAACATTTGACCCAGTTATACCACTCCTTGACATATACCCAAAGGTCTCATACTGTTGTAGAGATACTTGTACACCTGTGCTTCTTTCTGCTCTTTTCACAATAGCTAAGGGATGAAAACAAGTGTCCCTCAACTGACCCATGGATAATGAAAATGTGGTCCATTTACAGAATGGAGTTCTATTCAGTGTTAAAGAAAGAAGAAATCGTGAGATTTGCAGATAAATGGATGGAACTAGAAACTGTTATGCTAAGTGAAGTAACACATAATCAGAAAAACAAACAATGTATGTTCTCTCTCATATGTGGATCTTAGTACCAAATCCTTATATGTATCCTGATGTCACCACAGGAACCAGGGAAAGAAGGAACCGAAGAGAGAAGAATAAAAGGAGAAAACTGTTATTGAGGGAGAAATAGATAAAAGTGGGGGGTATTTAAATGGGAGTTCAGAGGGAAGGTTATGCAAGGAACTATGGGCATAAAGGGAAAGACGGAGCTCAAGAGAAGGTGGGGCCTTGGGAGACTGGTATTATCAAGGGAGAAGTGGAGACACATAAATGGAGAAGGCATGAAGGAAAGGTTAGACAGGGAGAGGGAAAGAGAGAAAGGGGGAGAGAGGGAAAAAGAGAGAGAGGGAGAGAGGGAGGAAAGAAGAGATAAATAATACCCAGCTAGTGTAAACCACCAGAGCGAATCATATTAATCTAGCAACCTATTGACAAATGAAACATACAATAGAGACATGAACCCACATGCATACCTGAGGGCTACATAACAAGAAACAGAGCTAGACAGGAGAAAACTTCCTTTGAGCTGTTGGCCAGGTTGATCCAAGAGACCCCCAAAATTACATAAGCTATTGCCACAGCCCTTGATTGCCTCTCAGACCTTGAATGTAAAACCTATTGCTGAATATAGGACATACTTCAGAAATCAGATTTGGAGCAATGGAGCTGGAACTGACCTGGAAGCCACTTCTCCTGAAGACTGTCACTCATAGTTCTGGAGAGCATTATGCATGTAGCCAAAGGAGAACATCAGCTGATGGCCCAAGACCAGCTTCATGACCAAATAACCACATCAAAGACAACACATCATAGGACACTGGTGCAGTAATGGCACTTTTATCTTGGGACTGATCAGCTGCTACCTAATTGGTCTTACAGTGCACTCAATGGGAGGAAACTCACGTGTGGAACTGTAATCATAGCCAAATATACATGGCTGAAGAGATCATTGGTGTTAGAGAACTCCCAAGACTGTCACATCTCTAACCTAAAGTAACTTCTCACTAAATGCAAAATATATATATATCCTTATATTTACAGTATCATAGTCACCAGTCATCAAAGAAACTTCTTTTACAACAGAGACTACTACAGAGTACCACAGCTAGTCACACACAGACACAATCTGTGAATTCCCATGCCTAAATGGCACATCTACAATACAGCTTTTACACCTAAGACTCACACAACATAGAACATGGGGTAAAGAAGTCACTAATGACTCTCTCAATTCTCATTAATGGAGCTCCTTCATGCAACAAAGGACCAGTAACACAAAAGGTCACAAATGGCTAAATCATGGAGCATAGGAATCTTCAGTGAGGGTCCCTGGACAGGACTCTCATTTCAAGTTTCATTCACCCAGGGGTCAGGGACCATTGTGTAAGAGGGGGTGGAAAGAGTGTAAGAGCCAGTGAGGAGGTGTGTGACCATGTGGAAGCAGAATCCTACAGGCTCCTGGGACCAGCTCATAGGAACCTCCAACAGTGGTGTCAGCATGCTCAAGACCCACGCAAATTCAAGCAGACAAAAACCCAGCGTGACACTGGGAAAATGGGTAGCAGACCCCAACCTTTGCTTAAGAAATAATGGCAACTGATTACTGTTGGGTGAGGGTGAGCTAGTCTTCCTAAAGTGAGGACTATGGGTAGGCTAACTGCACTGTAGCTCACAATAGGCCTTAACAAAGATGAAGGAATGTATGGATTCCAGTTGGGGATCTATGGGGGTGGTGCTGGTATGGAAAAAGGTAGAGAGATGATTAAGATAGATTGAGATGTTCTGTATGAAACACAATCATTCAAGTAAAAATATTTTTAAATATTTTATTTACTTTTAATTTATGTGTATGAGTGTATTCCCTGCATGTTTTTTAAGTGATCAGTGTCATGCAGTGTCCATAGAGGTCAGAGGTGGGTATCAGAGGCTCTAGAATTGGAGTTACAGATGGTTGTTAACCACCAAGTAGGTGCTGGGAACCAAACCTGGGTCCTCTGTAAGAGCAGCCAGTGCTCCTAACCACTGAGCCACCTCTCCAGTCCCCTCCCCCCATGATAATTTATTTTAAAAGCACATAGATATCATCTATACTTTGGAACATGACAGTGGCTTTGTCAACAGTAATTCATGAACATAGTTTTCAAAGTAGAAAATGAAAGTGATGATTGCAAACTTTTCACACAAAGCAAACCTGTCTTGGAACATTTTTCTGTAAACACATCACAAATTGTATGTTTGAATCAATGTGACATAATTTGAAAGTTGTAGAAACCATATCCATGTTGTCCCCTTAATCCCTCCCATAGACTGTAATTTGTTATGTTCACAGCAAATACTGTTTTATCATTCATGCTTGGACAGCAAAGATGTGCGTATTGGCCACTCAGGTAAAAAAAAAAATGTCAATTCATATTTCTCATAGCGGTGGAGGTGAATTATACTCCCACATGATGATGTGATTTCTGCTTCAAGAACCTCATGGCAGAGAAGCCAGTATTCAGATGTGGGCAGTGATTATGGGTGAACTGGGGAGAGATATAAAAGCACTTTGAAATGATTGTCCAAGATAAGGGTTATATGCAATCCCTTTGCACAAAGCCTCAGTATAAGGGTATTACTATGAGTGTGGTTAAGGAAAGAAATCTGCTAATTTCTCTCTCCTCCTTCTCTCCTTTTCTTCTCTTTCTTTTCTTTCTTTCTCTTTGCCTATCTCTGTCTCTGTCTCTCTCTGTCTTTCTCATTCGTGTGGGGATATTTCTTTGTAGATCTGACTGGTCTGGAACTTACTGTTAGTCCAGGCTAGCCTGGAAATCACAGAAATCTGCCACCTTCTACCTCCCAAATGCTGGGACTAAAGGTATGTGCCACCTCACCCAGCAGAGAAGCTATTCTTCATGATATTGTATGGTGAAGAACTACATAGTGCTCAAGTTTATAAGGCATGATCATGGTCTCACATCCTTTTTCCACAGGAGATTTGGGCAACTTTGTGCAGCTCCTTTGCCCATTTGTTGTTGACTCATTCTCTCACATAATTAATTGAACACCTTCTGTATACTGGTCAGGATTGTTCTGAGCTTCTCTGCCCATATTCCACAAAATCAAGATTGTCATGATTTATTTGATAATAAAATACAAAGTCAAATAGACTTAAGGATGACAATATAGCTGGAAAAGTCTTTTCAATCAGTTATTATTTATTTATTATTACTTCTTCAACTTTGGTGTATACTTTTTATATCTTTTTCTTAAACAAAATCATTCTGCTTACATCTTTGCTTCTCAATCTTTTTTCTAAAGTATTAAGACCTTTATAGAAAATGCAATCTACTTAAAGGAAATAAAGAAGCCATCGCCACCTGTACATAGAAACACATTTACTTCAGAATTCTTTATCCCCAATGAATGTGAATCGTTTATCTTCCTTTAGTGAACTCAGCAACAGTGCATATCAACTTATTCATGTACATGGCCAATGTTTGCTCTCTGTTGCTGTGATAAACTCCATGGCCAAAACTAATTTAGGGATAATATCTTAATTCATCTTACAGGTTACAGTCTACCATCCAGGGAAGTCAAGGTAAGAACTCAAGGAAGGAACTTGGAGCAGACACCATGGAGCTATGATGCTTACTGGCTCACTCCCTCTAGCTTGCTCAGCCTACCTTTCTTGTACAGCCCCAAACACCCTGCCAAGGGATGGAACATCCCAGGGTAGGTTAGGCCCTCTCATATCAATTAGGAATCAAGACAATGTCCCACAGACATGTCTACAGGTCAGTCTTATCAAGGGAAGTCATAAATGGGACTGACTCATAACTCAGTTTTGTCAGCTTAATAGGTGAAGCTAAATAGGAAGGTCAAAGATATTTTTAGTAGTACAGGAAGTTGACATTCTCTTTATTTCTCTCTTTCTCTCTCGTTCATCAGTTGTTGTAACATTTGGACATGAATCTTCTCCAGAAGGACAATACAGATTCTACTCATTCTCTTAAAGAACACAGGGATTTGACTAAATTAAAATCTGTCTTTATTGTTTTTACATGAACTAAAACTTAGCTAAATATCATGTTATTGACTCACTGTCTACATTTTGTTCTAACTTTCAGGGGCAAAGTTCCAAAAATAGTATATATATATACATATATATACATATATATATATATATATATAATTTTTATTTTATGTGTATGAGTGTATTGCCTACATGTATATAAGCGCACCTGTGTTGTGCAATGCCTGTGGAAGACAGAAGAGGGTGTTGAATTCTACTAGAATTGGAGTTATGGATAGTTGTTAACTACCATGTAGGTGCTGTGAATTGAATCCAGGTCTTCTGCAAGAACATCCAGTGCTCTTAACCACTGAGCCATCTCTCCAGCACTGAAAAGATAGCATTCTTAGCAACAGAATAAGTAATCTCTCTATTTCTCATGTACTTCCTGTGTGATGATGTGTTGCCCAATAAATCCATGTTATTCCAATTTGTTAACTCTTATTTTTTTGTGGGAAAATCCTCCCTATATTTTAACAAGAGCTATTCCCTTATGTTTTATTTTAGAGAGCACATTATTTGCTTTATCTAAGACCTTATTATTCTAGCACATGTTAGAATTTATGTAGTAGATTCACATGCTTTCCAAACTTCACTAAATTGGAACATCCCCTGACATCCCAAGCTGGGAAAGTTCTCTCAAACCTGCTTCTTCTCATGCAAAAATCCACCTCGTGAAAGTTCATCCTATTGGAGTTATGGTGGCAAAGACAGGCACTGGTCCTTTCAGTGGAAGCCCTGGCCCTCTCCACAGCCAGCTTCACAGTGTGGCTTCTGTCTCTTGGTCACTGGCCACCATAAAAATGTTTCTTGCTATGTTTCTTGTTCTTGCCTTTGTTTATCTGTCAATTAAGTCTGTCATTTGCCTCTTGAAACTACATTTTAGCAATATGGATTTGCTGCTCTTACCCAGCTTAGACTGTAGGTTTTAGTACCTTCCAGTGTTAACACATGTTCATCATTTTATTTCTTTATTTTTTCTCCATAAATCATCAGGTTCTGTTCATAGAACTACAAACACAACAACGATTAAAAAGCAACAATAACAACAACTTCTGAAGCTGAGCAGGATGGGACACCACATCTTTAATCCCAGCACAGAGGAGGCAGAGGCAGGCAAATCTCTCTTAGTTTGAGCCTGTTTGGTCTACATAGTGAGTTACAGGCAACTGGGATATCTAGTGAGACTGTGTCTCAAAAACTTAACAAATAAGAAAAGACAACAAAGAAAATTCACAAACTTCTTACATGTCACCAATATTTCCTTTTCAGATACATAGGGTGATTAAAAATAATTGAATATGGATCTGGAGAGATGGCTCAGTGGCTAAGAGCTCTCTCTGGTAGCTCTGGCAGAGGACCTAGGTTTGGTTCCCAGAGCCAAAGACTGGCTACCAACCATCCGTCATTCTAGTTCCAGGTAATCTGTTACTTTCTTCTATCCTCCACAGGTATTGTACTCATGAATAAATAAATAAGCAAATAAATAAATAGTAAATAAGTTTTAAAAGTAATTAAATACATTCATAAATATAAACCATAGTAAAGTGAGAATACAGTGACTATTTTCATATATATAAACCTAGTCCCTGATGGTTTTCAAGTGAATTCTTAATTATATTCAGATCCCTTCCCCTATCTGCATAGCCCCATAGCCCACCCACAAGTTTCATGCAGTCTGTCATATATATTAAGGCCTAGGGAGTCAAATTCAAGTACTCAGATGTCCTTTGGAACGAGTTCATTCACTGGAGCCTGCTCAGCCCCTGTAGTATGACTCCAAGATCTGTAGATACTGCCATCTAAGTCAACTGTTGTTGAGCAGTATTTGGCAGTATTAAAAGACATCAATAATTAATCACAAATTCCTCAGAATTATTCTGGGAAAATAAGGGTTCTTGAAAATATGATTTATTTATTCTACGAAGTTGACAAACTAGGAGAAGTGGTAATTAAACTTAAAATCCATTATATATTTTTCTTTACTAAATTAGGTTTAAAGTAGAGCAATTTAATTTATTTAGGCTATATGTACTCTGCTTGCCCAAACTAGAAATACAGAAAACATGAATTTATTCAATTATATTATTAAATTAAAAATTATTATCCATAGAAGTATAGAAAAATCATTCTTGGTTTTTGTTGTTGTTGTTGGGGATTTTGTTTGCTTGCTTTTGTATTGTCTTTTGAGAGAGGACAGTTGTCCTAGAACTCACTATGTCAACCAGGTTAGACTGTCTCACAGAGATTTACCTGCCTCTGTCTCTCAAGTGCTGGGACTAAGGGCATGTGCCACCACACCTGGCAGAAAAGTCATTCTTTATTTAATATTTCTTTCCTTCCTTCCTTCCTTTCTTTCTCTCTCTCTCTTTCTTTCTTTCTTTCTTTCTTTCTTCTTTCTTTCTTTCTTCATATGAGTGTATTGCCTGCATGTCTATAAGTGTACCTGTGTCATGCAATGCCTGCATAGGTCAGAAGAGGATGTCAGATCCCCTGGTACTGGAGTTACAAATGGTTCTTAGCCACCATGTGGGTATGGGATTCAAACCCTAGTCTTCTGCAAGAGCAGCCAGTGCTCTAATCACTGAGTCATCTCTCCAGCCCTAGAAAAGTCATTTTTAATGGTTAACAATTTAGATGCATGCTCCTCTCTGTCAGCATTAGGAACAAGTCAAGAGAGCCATTATCACTATACTTGCTTGATAGTGTCTTCAAGACCCAGCATTATAGTAACAGAAATGAATAAATAAGGATGTAAAATAGTAATGATTTATAGATATTGATATTCAATAAAATCTTTAACTTCGATGAATAAAATAACAAAGCAGCTGAGGTTAACTCAAGGTAAGCCAAATTATATTCCATATAGCTAAAACTGAACTAAGGAAAAAGAAGTAAGATTTACATAAGCAACAAAATTTAAAATGTGTAGGTTTAAGCTCACAAAATAGACAGAATATATTTACAGGAAAAACATGATTCTAGTGACAAACAAAAAATTCAAAATAAACATAAATATCATATGTATGGGTAGGAAGGCTCAGTATCATGATAATTTTTCCTAAGTGATTTACAGATGCCATAAAATCTTGATTCAAGGCCCAACACTTCTTTCTTTAGAGGTTTATCCAAGTGGATGTGACTCAGCAGTCAAGAGCACTGACTGCTCTTACAAAGGACTAGGGTTCAATTTCCAGCACCCACATGGCAGATAGCAATCATCCATGACTCCAGTTTTGAGAGATCTGATGCCCGCTTCCTACCTCTGTGGGCTCTGTGCAGCACTTACACACATGCACTTACTTACACACATGCAAGCCAAGCACTCATACACACAGAACAAAGACAAATAAAAGGTAATAAAAAAGAAATTTAACAAACTGACTCTTAAATTCACATGAAGTATAAAAGTGCCACAAATAGTTATACTGAATATCATAACATGTGAAAGGCATGCTTTGCCATATAGTAAGTTAGCTTCAAGCTCAATTGTGTGAGAATGAATGCTATTAGTAGAGAAGCTGACACATTAATCAAAGGAGGAGAGATTCCAGAAACAAACACAAATATGTTTTGTTACAGAAAGGATGGCAGTACCCATCCAATTGAAAAAGCGAAATCCTTAAATCTTCAAAAAAATTAATTACAGCTGAATCTACAATATACACAATATTCAATTGAGCTAAATGGGCAAAGATTAAATTAGAAAGAATTCAAAACTGTTAAAAATATAGAATGATAACTTCATAACAATTTCCTTAAAAAGCGAACCGGACAAAAATCGATAAAGACAAGAATATATTAAAATTAAGACCTCATGTTCACAAAAGCTGACATTAAGAAATCTGTACTTTCTATAACTTCAGAGTTTCTCCCCCAGAATCTATTAATATATTCTAAGACTAACACACACGCACACACACACACACACACACACACACATAAAACTAGAGTAAAAGACTTTTTACCCATTTAAAATTTTTTGGTTAGAAATAAACATGATAAACAAAAAATAAAATCAAGATACATTAATGCATAATTTTTGTTCCAGAAAAGCAAGTGGAGACTCTGATGAAACATTGTTTTGTACCTTTGCATGGACTAGCAAAACTTAAGACTACAACCCTACCAAATTGCTGGTTAAACTCTAAGAAAAAAAATAATGCTTGCCTGGCACTGCATAATGTGACACACACACACACACACATACACACACACATACACACACACACACATACACACACACACATACACACACACACATACACACACATACACACACACACATACACACACACACACATACACACATACACACACACACACACACACATACACACACACACACACAATGGGAAACAGTTCAAAGTATCTCTTAAAATAATCATATACACACACTAAAATCTGGCAGTTGCATTCAGCTATAGTTAGAATTAGCCCTAAAGAGGTTCATGCTTAGGGGACAAGGACATATGCCAAAGATGGCCACAAAGCACCCCTAATATTATGTTGTAATGCCTCAGTTAGCATGTAGGCTCAGGGGTTTTTCACGTTGCTATCTGTTCTGACTTGAGCTTATGTTGCATATTTTCCATTAAATAATCAACTACTGTTTATTTAAAATAGTAAAACATAAAGAGTCACAACACACAAAAGGTATTAAATTCTATTCTAAGGGAATTCAGAAGAGTACATCATCACAGTACTATTTTAAGGTTGTGAGGCAAAGGAAATTCTTGAATGTGTGGCAACATTTTTAACAGGCCCTGGAGGATTTATTATTCATTATTTATACCTTGCCTTCTTTTCAAAGAATTTTAAACTGCTTATAAAACTTTTTATGAAGCAAAATTAAAAAGTAACAGGGTGCAGAAATCAGAGTTTTTAAAGGGGGAAAAAACACAAATGAGGCTTAGTATTAGCAAAGCTTGATTTACTTTATTCTGTTTATTTATCCTCAACCAAGTAAAGACAATATTGTCAGTTACTATATGGTCAGAAACAGGCCAGCTGAAGGGGGGATACCAATAATCTTTTGTTAGTTGTGTATTAGTTAACATTTTGTTTTCCTGGCTTTGTTTTTGTAAAATGAGATACTGTGAAAAGTGACCAAACAAAAAGCCATTCTAAATAAAAATGCAGAATTAAGGCACCAGTGTGAAAGTGAGTGAATGGAAATCCAAGAGAAATTTCATCTAATTTTGCCATAGATGCATGAGAACAAGTCACCAGGTATAGTCCTAGACCTTCAGAAGCTTATAAAGAATGCTACTACTTGACAGCTACTAGTCCACTGAAATCCTATGGCACAGATATGTACGTGTTAACAAGCTTTCCAGATGGTTCTCCTATGAACTAATATTCAAGAACAAAATCCTAGAAATTTGGCTTCTAAACTTGATGCAACAGAGGACCACCATGGTGTTACTGTCCAATCTTAAATCCA
The DNA here is from genome assembly GCA_035773235.1 of Eospalax fontanierii. NCBI lineage: Eukaryota > Metazoa > Chordata > Mammalia > Rodentia > Spalacidae > Eospalax > Eospalax fontanierii. The sequence continues at coordinate 72,658,067 of CM069533.1, forward strand.
CTTTAAAGTACCAAACAAAGCTTCATTCCTAATGCTGCCATGTAGAAGCAGAACTGTGAGCCAAAGTAAAATCCCTGGTTCCGGATTCACAGCATAGTCTAATGTCCATCTTTTTTTTGGGGGGGGGGGCAGGTGCAGGGGAAAGTCTTGCTACATAACCTAGTCTGGTCTCTGAGTCTCCAACTTTCTGAAGTCTTCCAACCTCTGCCTCCTGAGTGTTGGGATTAAAGGTGCAATCCATGATATTCAGCTATTGATTCTAAAATTCTAAATCAGTATTTCTCAGGGCTGGAGAGATAGCCTGGGTTGAATTCCAGCACCCACATGGTAGCTAACAACCATCTCTAATTCCAGTTCCAGGGACTCCAATGCCCTCTTCTGACTTCTGTGGACACTGCACAACAAGGGTACACCTACCTACATGCAGGCAATATACGCATACACATGAAATTTTTTTTAATTAATATAAATTTCTCTTGTTGTGTGTCTCTGGATGAGATACACACAAAACACTCAGATTTAAGCACAAGCTAAGCACAGGGGATTATCAGTTAATACAGAGTATGACAAATGCTAAGTGTGATACATTATAAACCATAGTCATCAGAGACTTTTGAAGATCATCAGTACTGGGCTCTTACTACAAAACAGACATTCAGCACATCAGATGGGAGATGTTCAAAGCAAATCAACTAACACGTGGAAAAATAAAAAGCCTTTAACCAATAAAGTCGATGCAACAAAATATGTCCTCTAAAGATAAGCAGACAGTCGGGGAGAGCAGTGGAGAGACCGAATGAGATTCAGCTCACTGAAGATCTAACATACAGAGGAAGGCAGTTTCAACCAGATTCTTGAAACCTTCAAATAACTCTCAATAACTACAAAGTACCATGTAGTACTTAATACCATGTAATACTTAAGAGGCATGACATGCAGAACCAGGAAGGGGCTCAAAATAAGTACAAAAAGAAGTCAGAAATGAAACTGTGGTCTATACCATCTACCATCACATTTGCACAAAGCTCTGAAAAATACAAACTAATATATATATATATATATATATATATATTTCTTGAAAATGGATTTTTAGGGTAAATGGTATGAGAGAGAGAGAGAGAGAGAGAGAGAGAGAGAGAGAGAGAGAGAGAGAGAAGAGCCAGGAAGACAGAGATTATAAAAGGCTCCAACAGAGGTTCTGAAGATGATGAATATTTTCACTGTCTTGATCATAGATTTTCTCTTGTAGATCTTTAAATCTGAAGCTATAGAATCACGTATGTTGAGCACACAACATTTATTATATGCTACGGGATAAGTAATGGGTTAAAAAACTGAACCAAAAATTTTTAAATTGTACATTGAAATTTATTGCATAAAAGTTCCATGAAAATCCCTGTAAAATAATAGTTTCCTATTGGAGTGGTGAAAGAACTGCATGGAGGGGAACCAGGAAGCCAGAAGGTTATCTTCACATACCTGTCAACTCTGGTAATCCCATGTTTATTGAGCACCCTCTATGTGAGAAATGCTACTATTGCCCTTAAAGACACAGCAGTAACAACTCTCACAGAAATCATATTACTTGAGAAGTACATGGCATTAAATAGCCACCTCTCAAATTAATAGAAAGTATCATATAAAATTCAGTTCACGTTTTTATAAAAATGTTTATTCCAGAAATAACTCATTACAATCATATATGAAAGTATATGCTTGATAATAACATGAATTAGTGGAATTAGTGGAGCATAACATGAATTAATGGGGCACAGCAATTCAAGGGTATTCCTCTTGATCCACTTTTAATTAATATTTTTATTTTATTATTTTTAGATTAGTATACAAATAATGGATTTTTCTATTGGATCCTCACACATTCGTGCTTTTGACTGAGCCTCCTCCATTGCCCTCCTCAATACTCCTGTCTAATTCCTGTAGTTCCTCCCACATTAGCCTCCCTCCTCTTTAATGTCATTTATATTTTTTAAGCTCTTTTTATTTGTACTTCCCAGCACTCTTTGAAGTCCTTCTTTTCCCTCTCTCATGTTTCCTTTTTAAGTTTAGTGTCTTATGCATTCACACACACACACACACACACACACACACACAAATATACAGCCATACATATAGACACATAAAAAATTAAAATCAAAGATGTACATGAGAGAGGAAAAACATAGAGTGTTTCACTTTTCAAGACTGGGATACTTTCCTTAAGATAATAATAGAGAATTTTATTAAATTTAGTTTTAACTGATACATAGAATCATAAAAAATGTACATGTGAATGGAATATCAAGTGGTGCTTCAATACACATATGCATTATTTAATGTATAAATTAGGCATATTTCACATATTTGTCATTTCTATTTATTCTTTTTATTTTGCATATAATGTATTGCCTGCATTTATGGAAGTGCATCCATATTGTACAGTGCTCTCAGAGACCAGGAGAAGTGTTTGGATCCCCTGGAACTGGAGTTATAGGTGGTTATTAGCTGCATGTGAGTGCTGGGAACTGAACCTGGGTTCTCTGGAAGAGCATTCAGTGTTCTTAACCTCTGAGCCACCTATGCAACCTCCACGTTGGTCATTTATTTTTTATGATAAAAACTTTTAAAACCATTACTTGCTGGTTTCTGAAATGTATAATGCATTAATCTATGACTATCCCACCATGCAACAGCTCATCAGAACTTCTGTCTGCCCAACTGTAACTTTGCACATTCAAATCAAGCTTTCATGAAAGCAAATCTAAGGTGTTTTTGTCTTTGTGAAGTCTTTTCTAAACTCTTCTGTACACTGAGTTCTTTGTCCTCAGCCATACTTCAGTCACATAACAGGTTAAACCTTTTGCTATTAACATGTATTTCCTGTCTGCTTATGAAAGCTAGTATTTGTATGCTCTGAAGAATCATCAAAATGCTCAGGCATTAGTGTAATGTTTGCCGTTCTCATCTTAGTCCGTACATTCTAAGACATGGAGAGTGTCCCAGTTACTTTTCACATTACAATGAAAAATGCTTAACAAACGCAACTCAAGACAGGACAGCCTGGCACAGTCTATCACGGCAAAGAAGGCTTGGTGGTAGCAGTTTAAGGATTTGCAGTCAGGAAACAGAGAAAATGAAAGTTCCTCCTCAGAAATCTTTCTGCTTCTTATGCGATCTGGACCTCCCAGCTTACACAATGGTGCTGATTAAATTTTGGATCTTCTTCCTCAATTAAAATAATCTAGAAACTCCTTTATAGACATGCCCAGAAATTTTCTCTAAACTGACCCTAAATCATCTCAAACTGACAAGCAACCCAAGCCATCACCTTTGCCAATAAGTTTCAACTTCCTGATTCCACAAGACGGAGCCATGTGTGCCATGAATTAAGTGAGAGTATCATGAAACCCACATGCTTTTGATTTCTGTTTTTATAATGTGAAGTTAAATTGTAATATAATAAGGTCTTTATCTAAAAGAAAAGAAATCAGTGATAAATATGAGACTTTATAAGAAAAATGATCAATACATGAGGAGTTGAGAGATGAGAAAAAGAAGTGGAGGGAGTTAGTTAACTTAGTAGAGGCTAGACAAAGAAATATGAGCGCTGAGCATTCTCCCTGACAGGAAAACTCAAATGCTGCACAGGCATCGAGGGTCAGCCTCTGGGGCAAACATGGACTTTGCAGAATGTCCTTGTGATGGAGGGGAATCTTGTCTGTACTGAATCAGGTCAGAGTAAAGAGGAAGGTCATGGGGTACATAGACAACTACACGTTAGAGAGTTCAGTGAAGCACGAAGAACGCAGAGCTTAAAGTGACCATGCACACTTCACGTACTCCTTGGAAGCATCAGGTTTTGGGGGTGTGATAGGGCAGTGAAGATGACTCTGAAAATATCAAAGGAAGGATAATCTGAGCTTTGAAGAGCAAAACTAATGCACTAGTTTCCGCATCTTTGTCACCAAACAGAATGGAAGGACTGATTTTGTCTCACTGTTTCAGATGTGTCAATTACTCTTCACAACGAAGGACATTGTGGAGCAGAGCAGGTCACATCATGGTGTCCAAGAAGCAGAGAAAGGGGAGCAGAATGAAACCAAGTATAAGTTTAAAATGCTTGACCCCAGTGATCAATGTTCTCCATCCAATTTTCACCACACAAGGTCTCCACAATCTCCCACACAGTATCACAAGCTGGGAACAAGTGTTCAATACAATATCCCCTGGGAGACATCTCAGATGCAAACCATAACAATGATTCTATAGTTCTTTAAAGATTAAAATAGATAGGATTATTTTCTTGGATTCCTATGTAGATTCTAGAAAATTAGATCAGGAACTATTAGTCTTTTAGAAAAACTGAAGTTTAAAATAACCCTGAATCAAGTGAAGAGGGAACAGTAGTGTGCCAGCAAGCCTGTCCATTCCCTAATCCCTTTCTCTATTTTACCTTTTGCTGCGTGTTGGAGGGGGGGGGGTCTCTTCATCTTCTCCTTCCTCATTCCCCTCCTCCCTTCCCTTCTTTTCTCATTCTCCTCATCAGTCCCCTCCCTTCACCCCTTCCTTCATTCCTGTTTATCTTCTGTTTTGGCTATGTTATACTACAAATCTATGAATCCTCATTTAACAGTCTTTTACATTCAGGGTCCTGATTCTGAATATCAGTTTTTAACATTTACATCTATAGAAGCTATAGAAAAAATTATTAAAGATTCAAAGCCATTTATATATCAAGACAGCTCAATATGTGACTTACTTTTCGAAATAAACATAGACATAAATATATATGTTGCCACTGATTTAGCTCCATGTCTCAGAAGTTAAACATGATGAAAAACTCTGTAAGCTCTAGCTTACCTAGTCTTGGTTGCTTAAGTTTTAATTAAAATGTGACCTCATTGAGATCCATACATATATCACTATATACCAGATTATGTATAGATACTGTGTAAGTGTGTGTATGTGTAACACACACAAACATTAATTTAATTTTAAACTAAAGAATTCCCTTTCTATTTCTGTGGTTGCTTGACTGGGTTAGGAAATTGCATTTAACAAAACCCCTTTGGCTAGAAACAACATAGTGTTCTAGATGGGAAATTTCTTTCTTCTTTGATGAAGACTATTCTTTTTTCTTTTTATGGGAACAAAAGTATTCTCTAATTCCCCTAATGGGACATGAATTAATATAGTAGAACACAGTTTACCCTCAACAGCTGCAACTTGCACCTGTGCAGTATTTTTTTAATCCTTTTTCGCTGCAGTATGATAGAGAAAAAAACAGGGGGAAATGGTTTATTAGACCTTCCAACTGAGATGCTTAATGCGTTATTAGGAACAGAAATCCTCAGTGGGATTTAACCATGCCTATTAGGAATTAAGCTTAGGGAACCTAATACAAAAAGTATACGACATTTCCGCAACCTTAACTGAGATTGGCAGTGGGGATGACAGTGATCATTTTCTGGTTTCTGTCCAACCAGTTATACTAGCTTTCCCAAGATCATTTCATCTTCTCCTTTCCCTGATTCACAGCCGACAGCACAGAGGCACTTAGATGGTACTGGCATTGTGTGAGGATCATTGGCTAAGACAGAGCACACAATCAGCCCTGCTGTGTGCCTTCTCTGGATCATTAAGCATTAATGAAGTGTTCTCTAATTGTTTCCCACTCCCAGCTTCCAGGCCGTTTATTGCTTGGTACTTCTGTAGCTACCTTTGGAAGTCACCCTAACTCTTCCAAATGTTAAGATGGTAGGATCACGCTTCCCTGTGGAGTGAACACTATTAACCTGCTATGAACTGGAAAGCAAAGAAAAAGAGAAAAGTGCTCCTGATCGTGGCGATCAGCAAAAACATCTTAATTTGGGTCTTAGTTGCAATTTTTTTCACCCCAGTATTACAAATGCCACCTTCTACTCTTCCTATGTGTGAAGAGCTATGCCAATTATCAGAAACATCTTAGCATCATTCCTTGTTATTTGGAGAATCTTTTCCATGATGATGGTGAATAAATGTTTAAGATTTCTGAGATAAATATAGAAGATTATAAAGATAGAAGCCAACCAAGTTTTACCATCAAACTGAGATAAAGGCAGTTCATATGCTTGTTACGTATGCTTCGGAAAACGTTTGTATCTCCTCAGTAAATGAACTTCTCCCATCTGCAATGGAAATAATGATACACTTAAATGTATGTATAGGGAATAGGAGAAAAGTTTTATTGCTGGATCTTAGCAAAAATAAATAAATAAAGGAAAAGGAGAAATGCTAATAAAAACTGTCACTACAACTGACAATTTAATAAATGGAGATTTTTTTTTTGAGCATTACTATCTCAGCAGAATATTCTATTTCACTGTGGAGCTACCCAATAAGGCCCAAGTGGCAAATTGAGATTAGAATTCAGTTCCAACTTTTACACTGAACATCTTTTGGGGAACTACAAGCTCCAAATACAGCAACCAGTTCCTGTTGACCAGGTACTAAAATAAAATTCAGGAAGAGGCAATGATGAGTTTGTGACATTCAACAACCTCAGAAGCTATTAGACAGAAGTCTTTTCATTTTTAATGAGGGCTGCAGGGGATTTAGCATACACAAATGAATGTGGTTCTGATTTTAAAAATCAGTCACATATTGCCCACAAACATTTAAACGAAGACTAACTTGCAATAAAGTTTCTATGGGGTCAGGCCATGTCACAATGCATTTTTTAAGGTGCTAGGTGTTGAACCCAGGGCCTCAGGCATATGTTTTATAACTAAAATACATCTCCAGCCACTCAGAATGCATTTTGAAGAAACCATTTAATAAATGTAAGTCCATTGGATAACAAAAGAATAAGTACTGGTCATCAATCTTGTAATCGGAAGAACACAGAGAACATATATTTCTTTAGTTTTCATTCTGACACAATTCCACATCACTACATTTCTCCTTTCTCTTCATGATTCCCTATAAATATGTCAGCCAGCCCTATCTTTCATAAAGTTTGTGTACCTGCATTTTACTTAGTTTGCTGCCCCTGGCTCTAAGGTTGAGTGCTTATGGAAAATTCCCAGTGAGAACAAGTTCTGGTGGTCAAGACTCCCACCTTCCTGTCACTTCTTTTGGGTTTGCATTGCACAGTTGAGTGGGTTTGTCCTTTGAGTGATGCTGGGGACAAGGCCTGGGAGAAATCAAAGTGACAGTTGAGCTCCAAAAGACCCCCCATCACAGAGGGATCTGCTTCAGAAGACAAATCCCTCAACTGGCATTTCTACCACATCTATGAGCTTAAGAGTACATAGTTACTTAAAGTCAAGGATTTGCACATCTGCATGGGAGCTTAGAATTCCTCTTAATGTTACAAGCAAATAATATAGCACCTCATAATTGAAAGGAAACTTGTCTGGGAAGACTCAAGACCAGTGCTTCTATCTTCTGGCTCTTGGTACTCCCAGAAGCCAGGCTTTTTCCATATTTCCTTAATGTTGATATGTTTTTAGTAGCCCTGGATCAAGACAAAGGGGAAATTGCACAGCCTTGCTGTGAATAGAGATGGTCTCTAATTTTACATTATAGTCTCTCTCATTCAACTGAAGTCACTTTACAAATGAGAATGTTGGCTTTATAAGAAATAATTTCAATGAAAATAAGAGAAAATAAGATTTATTCAAATTTTTTTTTTTTTACCAAATTTTGGGGGAAAGAGATTCAAAGCCTAGATTTTGATGATATTGAGCTCTCAGTATGCCTATTGATTAAGAAGATCTCTCAGTACAGGGCTAGAGAAATGCTTCAGCAGTTGCTATTCTCATAGAGGACCTTCATTTGGTTCCCAGCACCCACACTATGGGCCACAGGCATTCATAACTCCAGTCCCAGGGTATTCAACACCCTCTTCTGGCCTCTGAAGGTACTGCATGCATATGTTGTACCTAGAAACACATGGGCAAAACATTAATGCATATAAAACATTATTTAAAATTAAAAAGATCTCTCAGTGCATCTACAAAATAGGCTACCAATGCATTTAATTTCATTCAACACTTTCCTTGAATCTGGACTGCAATTGAGCTCTGAAAAACAGACACAAAGGAGAAGGCTACAGTTAATAGACAAAGCTGTCCACACTAGCAGAATTTAAGTCTACTGAGAGTACAGAAACGCCTCCTCCCAGGATGAACAGTGTGCGCACAGTAGGCAAGTGCTTCCACCTGTACTGTCTTACCTTCCCTCCCAGTTACTGCTCCCTGCCCCAGGTTGTGTGAGAAGAAAGGTGTTAAGGGGCTGTTAACAATAGAACTAGGGAGGAGGTTCAATTCATTCCAGATGTAGCAGTTGACACCTTGTCTTAACTTTGTTCTTGGTCTAACACCTCATATATCATGGCCATTCAGGAATCACAGGCAACAACTGAGATATCATGATTAGGTGTCGACAATTAGGACTAGAATTCATCTGACAGAAGAGAACATTTTGCTAATATATTTTTCAGAGCGTCAGAGTAGATCTTTTTTAGAAGCTGACTTTGTAATTGTTTTTAAAACACAATTTTACCATTACATTTTCATCTTCTGTTCTGTTCACTCTGTTTAAATGACATGTGCATGATCTGTTTTTTTCTATTTTATATGCAATACACAAGATATGATATTCTCGGCTATATGGTAGAATTTAATTTACCAACAAGTATGGATTTAATAGAAAAAGAGTGAAAGAGACATGTTTTTACTAAAATTTTAAAAACTGTTTTGTTACAAAAAAAAAAAAAAACCAAAACAACAACAAAGAAAATTTAAAATTGCTTCCCAAACCCCAGGGTCATACACAGAGAGTCACTGTGTTAAAAGGTACTCTTCTGAAATTTATATAGGGATAGCAAGAGCTTGAAGTGTCAATAAGTGGAGGAGGTAAAGCAGGCCAGAAGCTTGGAAGAGAACAGAAAGTAAATAAAATTCCAAAATGTACAGAGGACTAGTCTCAGATGACAATGAGAAGAAACAAATCAATAAAGAGAAGAAGGCACTTGACTGATGTAGAGGAGGCTTCTGGGGCTAAATAAAGGTCTTCAGTTGTGACAATGGTGATGCCATTTTTCAGTGAGAAAACAGCCTAAGACTGGTGCAGATGATGCAGGATTAGACCCAGGTGTGTGTTTCCAAATGATGAAATTTTCTGAAAAAACCCAGTTGGAATTATTGTTCTCTAGAACCTACCATTGGATCTTAAGAACAAGAGTGCATTAAATCAAGATCCTTATTCAAACAGGAATGAAGAAATCTCCTTCCTTAGCCTAGAAATCCCTAAACTGAAATGGGCTTGTTACTTCCAAATTTGATGTTCAGATCAGAACTCATTAAGAAGCTGACATTTGGGGTGAGATAGATGGTCCAGAGGTTAAACTACTTAAAGAATGTCTTAAGAATTTTCCTCTCCCAGTGAGGAGTGATGGTCAGCCCCACTCCTCTGGTTCTGAATCAGCTGAGCAAACAGAGTATACTCTCTGATTAGACAAATCAGGGTTTATTAGGGTTACTTACAAAGGATTTGTCATTGGGGAGACAGACAGCAATCTTGTATAGAGGTCTGAATTTGGATCAGATTTGCTGTGGACCTCCAGAATGCCCGGCCAAGATGGTGACCTGTCATGCCCAAGAGCACATCTTCTACCCAGCATTCACTGTGTTCCTCCTGGGTTCCCCCCTTCAAGTCACTGGGTGGTTGGAAAGTGGTTGAATCTGTTGGCCTCATTTCCATCAATTCAATTCTTAGAGGCGTGTCTTGCCACTGCTGATGTCACCATTGTCACTAGCAGCTGCATTTGGATCCAGCAGGGCACCCACCTCTATGGGAACCAGAGGGAAATGCTATGTAAATTTACTCTACAATGGACAAACATGAGGACTGTATAGTACATGTACTATAATGTACTAAATGTACATGAAAGCCAGGTGGGTGTGTAAATACAATACAGTATTTATTACAGTATTGTATAATTACAGTAACTGGAGGTGGACCACTTGAGCAAGCTGAGTAGCCAGACAAGCCATATCTGTAAGCTCTGGGTTTCATTGAGAGACCCTACCTCAGTGGATGAGGCTGAGCTTGATTAAAGAACCTAACAACTCCTGGCTTTTATATACATATGCATAAACCTGCGCTTCGGCACACACACCTACACCTGTACTCATGCAAATTCACATATGTACACATTCCAGAAAAAGAATGAAAAGGAAGCAGACATGTGAACAAAGGATCATATGAAATGAAGAAAGTAACCATGGAATATTTGAACAAAGAGGATTTCTGACAATGGGAATAGCTAGTATAAAAACTTTCAGTTAAAAAGTACATGGAATGCTTGAGGAAAATATGAGGAAGGCAGTGTACCTAAAGAAGAAAGACAGCAGAGAGGAGTTCAAAAGGTGAGTTTAGAGAGATATGTAAGGTGATGTACTCTGTAGTTGTTTTAGGTACTTTGACATTTAAGGTGCAGAGTTCTGAGCACAGGACTAGTATTATCTGACATATCTCTCAAGAATGACTGGGCAGCTCAGTAGTAGCAGAAAAAGGAAACAGACAGGGGAAAACCTACAGGCAAGAATCACCAAGATGGACTTTGCAAGTTCCTTTCCCACCTAAGTTATGCACAGCCATTTCCTGCCCCTTTAACCTGACTTGTTGGACCACTGAGGTGAGGTGAAAGCAGAAAGATTTCATAAGAAACCCCACAACTCAGAACTAGGTCTCTCAAAACATACTCTAAGGATGTTCCTTATCAGAACCCAGGTAACAAAATGTTGGAAATGCAACTGACTGAGAAAGTTCACATACATTTGACCTGTTAACAGGCCCAGATGAGCTGCACCCAGCTCCCAGCCTCAATGGCCAGCACATTTCACATATCCATATTATCTGACAGTAAAGGGAGGATTGCAATGAGAGTTACTTGGCTAGTCATCTCAGAACAAAGCATAATGGCAAGGTGTGTGTGTACTCATGTGTCTTCAAAGTTTTGGTGTACTTTGAAGTAATTAATACAAACATTGATGAATACAGCAGAAGCTATCTTAGCCACAGAAGAAAAGCCATGGAGTGAAAATAGTTGGGTTTCTCAGTGCAGTTGGCATAGAACAAAAATGATCATCTGAGTGACTGATGTTCTCATAGATGTGAGGAAAGAAAAAGGATTCAGAATGGTTACTGGAGCTAGAGATGTCTCAAGACTCAAGCATGAGCACTTGAGTTTGAATTCGCAGCACCCACATAAAAAGTCAGACAAGGCAGTGAATGAACTTAGAACCCCAGTGCTGTGGGAGTGGTGGGGGAGCAGAGAAAAAATAATTGCTGTGTTTCTGCTGCCAGCCTAGCTTCAGGTCCATCATGAGACCCAGCTCAAGGGAACAAGACCAAGAATCACCCAGTGCCTCTTCTGGCCTCTGCATGTATATGCATAGGCACATGCATCCGCCCATGCACATGCACAACATATATAGCACATACCAAGAGAGAGAGAGAGAGAGAGAGAGAGAGAGAGAGAGAATGGTTATGAAAGTTTTAGCAGAATAAAATAGTGGAATTTTGTTTCAAGTAAGTTTTGGGAGATCTGAAGCTTGGACATGAAAGGAAAGAAACAGGCTTTTGCATAATGAAATGAGAAAATAATTTATATGTGGTAAGTAAGGATGGATGAGCAGGGAAGACAATGGAGGACAGGAAGATTAATAAAAGACTTCTCCGAATTGAATTCTAAAGTAAGCCTAACTTCTGAAGAGTGGTTACAGAAGGAACGGAAGAACAAAATGTCGAAGTCAGAGAAAATTTCAAAAGATACACGTAACAACGTCAAACGCCAGTCATTATCACATAATTTGTAAAATGCAGTTTTAGAGACCACATCAAGGTTTCTATAATTCAAGTTAGATACATGGAGGTTTCAGCAGACATGAGAAAGTTATGAAAGTACACATCAAATCCTTAAATCCAGAAATACACGATCAAAGATAAAAGATGTACTTTGTTCTTTTTTGTTAAAGAGCCTCAGGGATTGTGAGTTTTGGGGGATTGCATGTTTGTGACAACATGTTCTATTTTATTTGTATTTATTTTCATTCATGATAATGAAAGAGAATTCATATTTTGTTTTCAGAAGGAGAATAAATTTGTCATTTCTATCCTATTCAAAAATGATCAGATTAATTTCTTTGGGCTTTATTTGTAACCCAGAGGTACTTGAACACTCAAGAAAAATACACATCTTAACAGATTTTTAGTGTAATCACAGTATATTCACGATCCAAATAGATTGGTATAAGCTTTGATTAAATATCAAAAGTTAATGTTCTTTCTGCAAAAATATTCTCCAGCCCACCTTTGCCCTTCTTAGTAAAGAATAAAAGTAAATATGCATTTAGAGAAGGTCAATGATAACAAAAGTCCCCCAAAGACTGAGTGTTTCAATAATGAGAAAGGAAAGGGAACACCATGCTCTTCGTCTTAAGGTCATCCTGCCTCTTTCCCAAGCTTCTTTGGGGACAGAGAGGAGGGAATACAGGAATCAAATTGGAGGTCAGTGCTGTCTTGTCATTCTACAACAGGGATCATTTCGGCTGTCCTGCAGCTTGTAATTCGACCTTAGCTGGTAACATGCTTTTCTGGAACAGTGTGGAACCTGAATCACTTCTCACTGTCAGGTCTTGAAGCAGTTTCCCAACAAGTGGTGTTGACTAATTTTTCTGTACACTACTGACCCATCTTACAAACATGATATATGGATTCACAACTAATTTTTAAATTACAAGATCAACAATTGGCCATACAAATTTACCTTAAATACATTCCTCATATGGAAGTATATAAAATGTGCCTTCAAATTCGCTGCATACTAATTTTATGATCCCCAAGAATAGATGCATGAGAGTACTTATTATTTTTCAATGCTAACTACATGCCAAGGAGTTTTAAAAATATTTCGTGTACATTATTTTTTATCTCCCCTTTGGAACTGAAGATTGAACTTTGAACATCATGCATACTAGTTGAGTTCTATATCACTGAGCTACATCTCCAGCCTGCTTTTTACTTCCTATTTTGAGACAGGGACTCACTAAATTACCCTAGGCTGCCCTTGAAGTCATTCTGCAGAGCAGTCAGGTCTTGAATTTGGAACTCTTTGTCATAGCCTCCTGTGATTCTGGCTTGCATCAGGAGATTTAAGTTTTTTAAAACCAATCTTAACCATCTTATGAGGAAGACATTATTATTCCTAAAGAAACAGATAAGAGAAACAATAAGAAACACTAAAATCAGACTTTGTAGATTGCAGAGTGAATGTTACACTGAGATGGCTGGGTACAGAATCTATGCATCTACCACTAAGCACGCTTCTTACTCAGGTATGGAAAAGAGAAAGTACATTAAGCAAAGAAGAAATACTTCAAAAAAAGTCAACATTCTAAATGTTCAGGGAGTTGTAAAAAATTCCCCTAGGGCCTATGAAAATGCCGCCTATTGGTTGACAGGAAATAGAAAATGAATCTGGATTCATAACCTTTGGTGGATAAGCTTATAAACAATTTGTGCCATGGAATATTATTCAGTAACAAAGAGAGAAGAAATTATTGTTATAAAATAATGATTCTGGTTAAGCATCAAAGACATTACATTGAGCTAAGTGAATCTTAGCTGGGTGACGAAACTGTTCTGAATCCTGATTACAAGGCTGGCCATATGAATGTATACATGTTTTAAATCTCATCATTAATTAATTCATCAAAAATAATTAAAGTGATAAGCAAAAGTAAAATAATATTGGGGATAGGAAATCACGCCGATGTAATGACTCATCACTTTTTTTCTAGGGAAACCTGATCCAATTCCTTTGATTTTTGCAGCCTCACGTTTCTCTCTTCAATTAATAATTAATCAAAAATACCTACTGGGAAGCACATTGAAAAGACTGATGATGATTTCTTCGAGATGCACAAGACACTGAGGAAAAATGAGAAGTATCTAATAAATGCTTGTGACTATCCCTTGCTGTCCCCCAAGGGATCTGGAAGCAGCTTCCTTTTCCGACGCACAGATCCTCCCAGTCCTTTTGGCTTGATGAGGGACCAAGATGCACCTGCGTCCAGACATCAGAGCCAACAGAACCATCCTCTGAAGTTCCTGTTTGGTGACATAACTGTTCTATAGTGACCTCTTGTCATGACTTGAGCCAAGAATTTTGCCAAAGAAGCTACGTGTGACACTTTCCAACACAGGAGCTGGGGCAGCATTGTTGATGGCTTCTTTCCCCAGCTACCTTTGATTCCACGGCCGCTACATTAGCACACCAAGTCCTTTCAGCAGTTTCCACTCTCCCCTTTCATCCACCCAAACTACTTGAATCATGAATCCAGGGCTGTCCCTGCCCTGAGTTCTCTGAGCTCCAGCATCTGGAGGCTCATGGTGGTTCATAAACATGCACATTCTGACACAGTTCAGCAAACATATCCATACATAACACAGCCAAGGCAGGCAGCCATCAGATGAAATGTCTTACAAACTTCTATATGTCAGACATTCTCCTCAGCACTTTAGAGTGCTAATGATTCTTAGTTCAAATTATGTCTGCAAAGAGCATCTGTGTAGTTCAAAACTAAATTATTCCCAATGTGTAAAAAAAAGAAACATTCAAAATCGCATTACAGCTAGGTATAGTGACTCATGCATGTAACTCAAGAATTCAGAAAACTGGAGCAATATGATTGCATGAGTCCAAGGCCATCCTGGGATATACCACAAGTTTCAGACTAGCCTGAGTTACACAGAGATAAATTGTCATAAAACCTCCAAATAAAGAAAATAAGCAAAAGTAATAATACTAAAGTTGCTTTCCCAAGGAAAGGCAACGCTTTTTTTTTCCAGCTTGATTTTAAATTTTGTGAATTTAATACAATATAATTTTATCTTATTTACGTCCCATTCCCTATCTGCAACCCTTGTACTAACCCTACACAATTTCATGTCTTTATTAAGGACCACAGAGTCAAATTTGTGTCCCCAAACATCTTCCAGTGTGGGTCCATTCACTGAAGTCTAGTTAATGCAACAAGAGTCACACCCTTAAACAAGACTGATTCTGTCCCTTCCAGCAGCCACTGACTATCAATAGTTCCTCAGATAGGGTTGAGGTATCTTATGCACTTCCCCCATGTCTATGCTGGGATTTCGTCTGTTTTGAGCTGACATGGGACTTGCGCATGCTGTCACCATTGCTGTAAGTTCATATGAGTTCCTGACCAGTTGTCTGCAAAACACTCTTTCCTTCTTTTCCCTTTTCTTTCTTTTCCTCTAGCTATTATTTTTATTGTTATTACTATTATTAATTTTAGTTTTAATTACTACCATTCCTCAAAGACAAAACCATATCATTCTAACACTCATTAAGATACTGTGAGTAATATTGACCATATTTGTGAATAGTTTAAACACAAATTACAGGATTATTTTTCTATTCAAGAAATTAGATATATCTGATACAGCTCAAAGAACAGCAACTAGAATTATATCGGGCTATTTTTCTTGCACAAATAGTCAATAGAAAGACTGAAACAACAAGGTAGAATTAGAATTAGGAATGAGAGGAAATGTGAAGGGACCTACCTGCTTTACAGGGCAGCTGATGCTCAAGCACTCTCCAGACTGGGAACCAGTGGTGGAACTCTGGGCCATGACAATGCTGTGTCTTCTCGTAACACTGAGAAACCCTAGTAAGAAAGTGTGAGAAAATTTGGAAGTTAGTGTTCAATAGTAGGACTTTTCAATATTGCTCCTCCTCACTGGCATACTTAAGGTCAGATAGAAAATTACATTATACGATCTGTCATTGAATAATACTGAGAGATAACATTTACTGAGAACTTAACATTCACCAGGGCCTCTAGCTAAGAATTATCGATTATCATAATTAAGTCTCATAATGAACAGGCATGATTCTCACCATTTGCACAATGAGAGAAGCCAGTGAGGCTCCTGGGATGATGACAACCATTCTTTATTACTGCTCCTGAGAAATAGCAGCTCCCAGAGCCACCTTCACTGCCTTTTGATAAGAGTCTATATCTGTAATCTACTCTGATATAGAAATGCTTGCATGTAGCTCTGAATTCTGTGAAATTTATTCTGCAAGTATAAAAAGCTTTGTGTGGTCATTGCTCGAGTGCATTCCTGATTCTTCTACAGGCTAGTTTCCTTAGAGAGTTATTGATGAGATTTTTGCTCACAGAAGTACAGCTTACTTGCAAACAAAGACAAAGAAAACTAGCTTCAAGCACTATCATCCGTAATAACTGACCCTGCTCTATAAGTTTTAATTGTTGAACAACTGAATTTAAAACTCTAACCAGAAGAAAGAGTGTTAAGTGAGAGAAGTACTGACATTGTGAGGGAGGACAGATGCAGACTTAGAAGAAACCAGGTGTCATGACATTCATTAGTTCTGTAGACATGAAGGTCATCGGTAAACATTTCATTTACATAAGAAGAATGCAATTAGAATTCAGATAATAAACTAGTTCGTCAAACACCCAGACACAATTCTCTTCTCAAAACATCAAGACACAGCAATAACCAGGCATTTGGGGAATAAAAACTAATAAAACCAAATTGTGATGGCAAAGTACACAAGTTCAGCTGATACCACGTCCATATTCTTTCCAGTACAGAGGACAACCTGCTAACTCTCTGATGCTGAAATAACACTGCCTTTGAACTGGAAAGCTTTGTCTGACGGCAGCAGTACTTTATTGCATTATATGACTCCTGGACTTGAAGACCAGTTAAGACCTGCAATCTTGAAAAGCTTCCCCAGTGACACTGAAGATAAAATTTGGAAATGAAGTCACAGTATACTAACATTGAACAGTGGGAAGAAATCTCTCTTTACATGGCTTTGTCTCTTGACCTTACAAAATGCTTGGTATAAAATCAGAAATCAGGGACTGGAGAGATGGTTCAGTAGCTGAGTACTGACTGCTCTTGCAGAGCACCTGGTTCAGTCTGGAGTAACCACATGGCAGCCAACAACCATCCTTAACTCCAGTTCCAGGGGATCCGATGCCCTCTTCTTACCTCTGATGGCATTTCATGACACAGTTGCATGTATACACATTCAGGCAAAACACTCATACATATAAAAGTTTAAAAAAAATCAGAAATCAATGTCCACTCAAAAAATAAATGATTATGACTTCTTGAAAATATAAATACTAGTACTTCCTATACAGAAGTTGCAGATTAGTGATCCAGACCATACAGGATAGATAAGGGACTCATGAAACAGTAATTATAGAACAACATCACCAAGTTTTCATTATCTTTCCATTATGGTATAACAAGTTTGCTAGGAACCTCAGCTACAAAGGTGAGCTGTTTTTCCTAACTAAGCCTGGAAAGAGCGTGAACAACAGAACGGTGATCATAGCATACACTAATTAATTTTAAAATGCAGGTTCCATGGCACAGAGTCAATGCATTAAATTAAGTTATGGATATTACATTATTAAGGAAAACCTTATTTGGTGAAGCTAATGAATTCTAAATTTCAATAGCTATGAGTGCAGGTGTTCCCAGATGGCAGAAAGATGGTTTTCCTCCATGCATTATTCAGCCATCTGCTTCCTCAGGCTTCCTCTCTGCCCTGTCTCAGTACTCAAAGGATACCTGGAAAATGCAGATACAATGACTATAAACCACTTAACCTTAAAGTAACAACTCTAATTTCTATCCACAGGCCTCAGCAAAAGCTAGTTTAAAGGATTTTCCCTGAATAGCATAAACATCTACAAACTGCATTCTGTCTGGGAAGCTGCCTCTATTAGCTTTCCACAGCTCCTTGCTACGAAAATCCTGCACAAACCTGTAGTTGTTTTTGCATAGGTGGCCACAGGAGCCAACACCAATTGGTAGGAAGAGTGAGGGTGGCCTCACAGACGCAGTGGCATGGAAGTGATAATTCACTCATAACCAGTTGTTTCAGGAGGATAAGCAAGCAGAAGGCACGAATGGAGTGAATCATCAGTGCGATAACGAACAGGCCGGAGAGAGCAGGTATAAACAGGGGACAAGGAGCTCTGTCCTGCCTCTGCAGTGATTGTGTGACTGTGGTGGAGACAGAAGTTAGCAGGGTACAAAAGGGGTTGGAGATGAACACTGGGGTAGTCGCCTGGTCCTCTTTCCAATCCCTCTCTCCCTCAGTACTCTCATTGACTGGGTCCAGCTCCTCACCAAGCATTGTTCTCATTCATGCTCATTCATGAGGATAATCTCCCTGCTAGACAGGGCCACTAAAGGGAAATCTTTCCTATTGAATGACTGACCTTTTAATTCCCACAATTGACTGTGTAGATAAAGCCTGGTCATGTGTCTCAGCCAATTGGCCTCTATTGAGAAAAGCAGGACCTGGCTCTCTCACTGACATAGACATAACTCAAGTGCACCAAGGACATGGGCAAGTGCCGTTCAAACAGTGTCTGCTAATTAACTGCCTTTTGAAACGAGGCAGTTTGGGGTATTGTGTTTCCTCATCGATACCCTTCAGCCGAGAGAGCACAATCCCCAGCGACAGCAATATGTTCATTTATTTTTAATATTCCATGACCTACTCAGGGTTACGGCCTCATTAAAAAACGATTGATGTCTCTGACATAAGCCTAGAAAGTGTCCTTGTTGTCTGCATTTATACATGATGAAGACAAAAATAAAAAATAATAGTTGCCCTAGATCTTTCCAACACTGTTACAAAAACTGACAAGAGTAATTGTTTGCTACTTTGGGGACTTACAAAAATAGGTAACCAATCAAATGAGGTCAGTGCATTTTGCTTCTATATATGGTTAGAAAATGTGTTATTTTTAAAGATTTAAATCGATAGCATTAATGGGGAAACTCTGACTTCCTTATTAATTTGACTTAATTAAGTTTTGGTGGAATACTAAGATATTAAAATACGTGGAGTTATTTTAACTGTAGATTATCTATGTAAATTCCATGAATGGTACATTTTTTGATCTTTCTATAAATAGTGTATTGGGCAGACTCATGAATAATGTGTGAAATCAATGTGGTCCAGACAGAGTTTAAATATGACAGTGGTTAAGAAATGTGATTACTATCATACTGAAAATTGACAAGATACAGATAAACATACTACTTTAAGTAAATTTGATTTAATGCTTCTTAAGTGTTGGTAACTGATATTCATAGAAACATGTTTCTCTTGTTGCACTGCTTTGTCATTGTAAAATCTTCTTAATGACAGAAGGAAAGACTATCCTGCTAAGCAAGATTTTGCTAGTAAAACTTGTATGATAAATGGATGAAATGTTTAGAAACTGTATGCCAGTATTTAGTCTGCATACTACTCCAGCACCAAATGAATATCTCCTCATTTTTTACCGGAGTCAGACACCGGTGATGAATGGGCTAAAGATCTGACTCTGAGGTATTCATCTTTTAGTAGCCAGCATATAAAAATTGTCCACTGAGTTTTCTGTTGAAAGAAAGGGAGTACATAGTGTTTAGGGAGAAGAGGAAGAGAGGAACAAGAAAATAAAATTTCATGAGGATCTAAAGATACATAGATATCATTTAGAATCCAATATCCTCAAGTCTCCAACACAGAGGATTGGTTTGATCTTAGAACTTTATTTTCATTTTGTTTGTATATGTGATGTGCTTGTGTAGGCATGGCACACCATGGCATATGACTGGAGGTCAGGGGACAACTTTGTGGAGTCTGTTCTGTCTTTCCAGCTTAACCTGACTCCAGAATGGTATTCAGGGCATCCAGCTTCTGCGACTAGTACGCTGTGCTATCTCAGCAGCTTGAGTGTTGTGATCTTAGATCCAGGACTTTGTTCTGCAATCTCATGGAGTAATAAAAGACACATGGTGCTGTAGGATTGAACAGAATAGTCCTTCAAATGGCTAAAATAATATTTAGCTGAGTATATTTTTGAAAACACTAGTCCTTCATTATATTATAAAAGGCACGTTTAACATTTTAGACATGATATGTAAATTGAACCTCTATGAAAATAAAATTAACTAGATAGAAAGAAATACAAGAAGAATATTCTAGGCAATAAAATATGCAAAAGTCCAAAACCATACAATACATTGCTCAATGATTATTTCCTTTGCTTCCAGAACACTAATGTGACTACATTCCTATTTTAAGAAGGAAATGGAAGAAACATATTTTAATATTACCTACATAGCTTAGAAAATCCTCAAATTCAGGATATTCTGTATTGCTAGTGAACATAGCGAGACTATAACCAGTCAGGCTTGGACATAAAACATTAAAAGTCAGGTACATTTCATCTTTCTTCCGAAGCTTAGTCCATTTTGCTTATTCAAACTTGGACAACTGTGACAATTCTAATTAATTCTGTATTAAATGATAGAATTTATAACCATAAAAACATGAAGGGAATTCTTAGAAACCTTTCAAGTTGCTTGTTTGAATTCTTTGGCAGTGTTTTATTTAATACTCAGTGGCAAAGAGATATAGTTATCCACATGCTGAAAGTGGCTCAGACAGATAACACTGAGGTCTCTAAAGCACTTTGCTCTTTAAGAACTTTTTAAGAGGAAAGTGAGAAAGTTAAAACTTTAAGGCCATCAGCTAGGAGTGATGAAACATCATCTACACTTCAAGCTGCGACAGCAGAAATACCACAGATTGGTTAACTCACAACAGAAATTCATTTTCATAGTTCACATGACTGGAAGGTCCAAGCTTAAAATTTAGTCTCTAGTGAGACATTTCACCCCAGTTCACATATAGCATCTTGTTGCTGTGACTCCACAGAGTAGAAAAAAAAGGGGGCATATCTTTGTAATGTTATTAATTCCATTCATAGAAGTTCTGCACTTATAGCCTAACTGTATCCCCTAAAAGCTCCAACTCCCAATACCATCATGAACAGGTTTAGGAACCCCATGTAAGAACTTGAGAGGAAAGGGAACATTATTCCAAAGCAAGAATGAATCTTACCTCTGTGGGATTCTAAGTCATCTCTTCTACCATGCCACCATCAAACTCTGTCCCTAATTAGAAGCAACTGAATCTAGGCACATCTAGGTTTCCTTTGACTGTCATTGTCATATATATCACTACAGATGATCAATATAGAGTGTTTACAATGGATAAACATAGTACAGCACATTCTATAACATATACAGCTTATAACATATACACACATATAACCACACACATATAACCAAATGATATTTCTTCTCTTAGGTCACTTGTACGAGTATACAGCTATTAAATATATATCTAGTCAACTCACAGATTTGAAGGAAAATTGCATTTTAAAATGGCTAGAATCTGTAGTCTCTATTTTTCTTGTTCAACAAAACCAACAGTAAGTAAGCACTAAGTCAAATAGACTCTGAGAATAGGCATACATTTCTCATGTAGACGTCATACTATCCCTGGAAATCATTCCCCCTTCAGTTAATCTTTTCAGGAAAGACCCCCATGGATCCTCCCAGAAGGGTATCTCTTAGTTGATCCCAGATCCACTCAAGTTGACAGCCAAGATAACTACATATCACAGAGTGTATCCCAAAAAGGAACTACTATGTCTGGTGTGTTCGCCACCATTTATCCAATTCCTTCTCTCTTTTACCCCCTGACCATATATTTGAGCTACACCAAGTATTTTATCATTCAAACACATCACTGTCTTCTCTTGTCCATAATCCCCCAAACCTGAAGCTTGGATGAGGACTGATCTCTGCAAACAGAGATGGTTTGTGGAAAATACTCTAATGTAAGAAGTGACTTGTGTTCCCAAAATAGCTTTGAGTTAAGGGGACAACACAGATAACAAGGCATGCAGCCTTTTGAAGTCCCAACCACATGAAGGAACAATCAATCGCTCAGCTGCAGATTCAGACCTACAAAACTCCGCTGCCAATTCTCAGTCATCTTCCCAGGGAGCCGCGTTGTTCTCATCAGCATGCACTATAAATTTTGCAGTAGGATGCAAGCCGCTGGCTTGAAGCTGACACTGATTGAAAAACCTCACCCCAGGCCAACTGCTCTGAGGAGAGAAGCTAGGGGTTCAGAAGGAAACACTGGGACTTGTTGTCCAACAGATTTGTCAGCATTTAGAGATCACAGGAGACATAAAGAAGACCAGGAGGGCGAATGCCCTAAGGGGAAATACTGCAGGGCTCTAAATGTTTTCGTTCTTTAAAAAAAAATTATTTTGTAACTTTGGTCAAGCAAAAATAAAATCCAGTATTAAGCAAGTTTTTCCTGGTAGTTGCGAAAGCCTGCGATTTGGTCTGCTGGTTTGTTTGGTCTGCTGGGTTTTGTTTTGTTTTGGTTTGGGTTTTGCTTTTAAAAAATTTTTCCTCCAAGTGAGCTTTTTCTGTCTACCTTCAAGCAACAGAGGGTGACCAATGCTACAGAAACCTGGCTTTTCTCTCATTAGAGAGTAGCCAAGGGCTTTTTAAACTAATACAGCTGAAGAGAAATCACAGATAAAACAAGATAGGATATTCAGGTACAGATGACAGAAGAGTGCCTTGAAGGGTTTATGTTAATAATTATAGTGCAAGGAGTTAGTAATGAGACGTCTAAAAAGAAAGCACTTTTTGATGAATTTACAGCCTTTGCAAAATGATCAGCATAGTAGTTTTGAAGTTTCCCATCCACTACCCCATAACCAGAGATCAGTTTTCCCCAGGAAATTATGCAAAAAGCAAAGAGTAAACACTTTCTCTCTCACCACAGAATAGTCATTTCACCTAGGAAGAAAATGAACGTCACAGTGTGATGAGACTCGGAAGCCTAGAGGGCGTACATTCCAACCCATAGGGCAATTTTCCTTCATCTATTAGGAAGAAGTCTAATGTATTCCTCTCCAGATTCTCTCTGGTTATCTTTCAATTCTGTACTTCCTAATTCTGAGGATTTTTCCTCTTCTACACCTTTCTGTTGATTTGCTTCTGTTTCTGTTTTTTGTTGTTTGTTGTTGCTACTGTTGATTTTATTATACTTATAGCTACCTTTCAATTAACAATCAGTTGTCCCACTTCTGTGTGCATGATATACATCCCATTATACATATGTGAATACATTTCTATCTATCTATATCTATCATCTATAATCTATCTATCAATCTATAGCTACCCTTTCACCTGTACCTGTGGTTTCCAGCTCTGTTGATTCAAAGTATTATTAAAAGATTTGAGATCAAAATATTATAAAAAGAAATGCTTCTTTAGTGAACAAATACTTTTTTCATGTGATTATATCCTAAATAGTGGAGTATAAAAACTATTTCCATAGCATTGGCTGAGAATTATAAGCAATCCAGAGATGATTTAAAGTGCACAGGAGGGTATGCATAGGTAATATGCAAACATACCACATTTTATATAAGAGACTTACAGACTTGGCTATCTCTGGAGACCCTAGAACCAATTTTTCCTAAATACTGAGGGACCAATGTACTTCACCCTTGTTTTTATGTATTCAGGCCTTAATATATTCATTAGCTATCTGGAGACAAAGGGTACTGAATAGTAATAATGCAAAAATGAATAAAACTATGTTCCTGTTCTGCTCAAATCCAACTAGAGAAAAACAGTTGTATCTAAGTATTACAGCCTAGCATCTCAAATCCATGGCAGATCAAATGAACCTGGCTTACAAATGCAATCTTTTTCACATGCTAATTATGGGGAATGTCCTTAAAGTACATAAGATTTCTTCATCAGTAAAATGAAGTCAGAGCCATTACTTACATTTCAAAGCAGGAATACAAAGCTTGGTGAGAGAAAGTATACCTGTAAGCACAAAATTTGCAGACAGATACAGGAGAATCATGAGTTCAGGCTAGCCCGAACAACATAGTGACAACTTAGTCACAACATATTTTGTTGCAAAGATAAATAAATAACTGGTGAAGATTTTCTCCCACTTTGTGGCCTCCTCTTCACTCAATTAGGAGGATGGATATTTTTTTCTGTGAGGAATGTCATGGTCATTTTGACTGGGTTTGCATTGAATCTGTAAATTGCGTTTGATAGGATGGTCATTTTCATTGTATGGATTCCATGAGCACAGTTGGTCCCTCCTTCTCCTTGACTCTTCCTCAACCTCTTTCTTCAAAGACTTGAAGTTTTCACTGAAGAGGTCTTTAATGTGTTTGGTTAAGTTTACCCCTAGACTGGGAGGAACATCTTCACTATCTATACATCCAACGGCGTATTAATATCCAGAATATACAAGGAAATCAAAAAACAAAGATGCAAAAATACAAATGACCCAATTAAACAAATAGACTATGGGTCTGCACAGGGAGTTCTCAAAAGAAGGATCAAAAATGGCTAAGAAATACCTTAAAAAGTGTTCAACATCTTCATTACTTAAGGAAATGCAAACCAAAAATACTTTAAAAGTTCATCTAATCCCAGGCAGAATGAGAGCAAACGACACCGAATGCTGGCATGCATGACGAGAAAAGGGAACTCTCATCCACTGCTGGTGGGACTGCAAATTGGTGCAACCATAGTCAAAACTGGTGTAGAGAACTCTTAAAAGCCTAAATATAAAAGAATCCAGTACACCACTCCTTGACATAGACCTAAACCTAAAAGAATCCAGGTACACCACTCCATGACATGAGCCTAAAAGAATCCGGGTATACCACTCCTTGACATAGACCCAAGGAACTCTGGCTACCACAGAGATACTTGTACATCTGTATTTGTTGCTGGTCTTTTCACAATAAGAAACAGAAACAATGAAAATGTCCTGCATTCACACAATGGAGTTCTACTAAGCAGTGAAGATAAACAAAATCATGACATTTGTAGGTAAATGAATAGAACTAGAAGAAGAGAGTAGGGAGTGTCAGAGATGAGATAAATGACACTTAGCTAGTGTGAAAAAAGAACTCTATTAATTCAAAGTCCTACTGAATGATACATGTAAAATGTATATCTGAGTGCATTTGTAGAGCTGAAGACTATATAAAAAAAAAAAAACACAGTGCCAAACAGGAGAAAACTCTTTTTGAGATGTTGGTCAGGGGAATCCAGGAGACTGCCAAAATAACATAGCCTGTTTCCAAAGACCTTGACTGCCTCCCAGATTTTGAAGGTAAGATACTATTGCTGAAGGAAGGGCATATGTGGGTCACAGGACTTGGAGCAATGGAGCTATAACTGACCTGAAAGCCTTCTCCTTGAAGACGAGCTATCATAGTATCAGAGGATACTATGCAAGTTGCCAGGAAGAAAACCAATCCGTAGTCCCACCCAGCTGTAAAATCGATTACACAACATTAACTGGCTCATGGAACTGTCACTATTAGCATAGATAGGGTAGGGGATCTAAATGCCATCCAGTTACACTGTATGTGGGGACAGGAGAGAGGACTCAACAGTTAGGAACACCGGCTACTCTTGAAGAGGACCTGGGTTCAATTCCCAGCACCTATATGATGACTAAAAGCCATCATAACTCCAGTTCCAGGGTATCCAACAACCTCTTCTGACCTTCATAGGGATCATAAGACATGGGCGTACCTACACACATGCAAGGCAATACATTCATACATATAAAATGAGCACAATAAACAAAATATTTTTAACTATATTGTATGACTATCACAAAAATTCAACAAAATAAAAGCAAAAATCAGGACTTAAAAACAAGATATGTCGTATATAGATGCCTACCTGCTGGCTCAAAGAAGGGAAACAAATAAATACCACGTGCTTAATACTAATCACTCAAGTATTGTAGCAAATAATAGGTCAGAAATGTTGTGTTGGGAGGGTAGACTCAGCTTAGACTCCCCAAGAGAGGTGCAATTTGAGGGAGGTTTGATGAAGGAACACAGGCAGGGACATAACGGGGTAGGGAACCCTAAGGTGAAATGCACACACGTACAGACACCTGCACAGAATTAACAAGAATTATGTGTGCTTTGAGTGTAGGTACATGCTGGGTGACTGAAAAGAGCTAAAAATGAAAAATGAGTTGGGAGAAGATTATAAAAGGACTTCCCTCCCACACTGAGAAACTTCAGTATCTAAAACTGAGAAATAATTAGAGAGCCTAGAGACGAGATATGAAATTCCAGAATGTGCTTTAGAAATCCAAATGTTGAACTCCAGTGATGTGTAACAATGGATAAGAGTACAGAGAATCTGGGGACAAAAAGACCAGTTCACAAAATGTGTAGCTATAAATTACATCTACATTTAAGTTGCACATAATAATATTTTGCATTTATATTATTGTAAATTGATATAGAAAAGAACAGGAAACTTTGGAATTGACTAGCTAGAAGGAAGCATGAATGTAGATGCCAAAGACATATCTGAAGATTGAGCCTGATGTGCAGTGTGTGAGGTCCTCCAAATCCCTGATGAGTTGACCCCTGAGGGAAGCTGGTGTGTTAGATCATCATTCTCTGGTTCTTTCTATTTGGTTTGGCTTTGTTCTGTTTTATTAGAGATGAGACAGGGTCTCACTATGTAGCACTAACTGGCCTGATACTCCCTATGTAACCCAGGATGGCTTCAAATCCACAGTCTCCCTGCCTCTGTCTCCAAATGCTGGAATTACAGGTGTGTATCGCCATGCCCATCACCCCAGTATGTTATGGCTGCCCCTGGATAAGTGACTTTGTCTGGTCTCCCACTTGGGTTCATACCATCAATGCCTGAGTTGGCCAGGTGGCGGGCTTTGGTCACTGGAATGCAGACAAAAGGTCAATATGCCTGTGGCAGGTTGAAACTCTAATAAGCCTCCCTTATTTGTTTTCAGACTCATATACTCCAGAGAGTCACCATGAGAAGAAAATCCACACAGTGGATTCTTTTGGTCTAGGTGGAATGGGCAATCCAGTCTAAAAAGAACAGCCAAATCACAGCCTGAAGCAGGCTGTCTGAACTAACTTGTAGACTTATGAGCAAGGAAAATAAATTATGTTGTATTCATTAACGAAAAAATAAAACATAATTGCACATCATCACCGCAGCAATAGTCTTGTTAATATGAAATAGAAATGGTGGCATTTAAGTACCTTGTTCTAAGTTATTCTCAAGACTCAAACACCCTCCTAATTTTGATTCTCTTCACTGCCGTAGTTTTACTCTAATGAACCTCTTTCTTCCTTTCCTTTGTTTTCTTAAGCTGAGTGGGTTCCATTATTTGTCATTCATTGAACGTTAGCACACTTACATTTCTGCTATGATACTTTTAATTATCTTTCCAGATATAATGGCTGAATAGTAAGTCCAGACATTGGAGAAAGGGATATTTCATTTAAAAATTTAGTGAATTAATAAATGAATTAATTAATGATGGAGTCAATTCCCTAGCTACAGACTATATATATCCATCTACCAACTAAACATCTTGAAGCCATGTTTCACTGATGAGTAACAAAGGACTGAATTACAGAGCTTGGCTAATGTGACTATTTTAAATGTAGTTGAAGAATAGATTAAAATGTAAAAAGGAACATGAGTAAAAGAAGAACAGGAAATTGTGGCCTGCTTAAGGCAAGAGAAGTTGAGAATTTAATGGAGGTGGAAGTGATAAACTGAAATATCAAAAAGATTTCAAGCAAGTTTGACAGCCATTAGCAGATTCAGGTTTTGAGCGACTATCCTGTTTACAAAGCAAGAGTGATGTTTGTGCTAGAGTCTGTGAAAGTCTTCACAGAGAACAAACACTGAAAGTAAGAGCCTTCCAAATGTTGAAGAATATTTGCTGTCATTCTCCAGGGGAAAAAACATTGAATAAATATTGTTAAATACCATATATTTTGTCTTCCTTTTTGAATATTCTCTAAGCATGTTACTATATTAAAGTGTCAATGCTATTCTACAATCCAAACTATTATGATGGTACCATTCAATATTTGACCAAAGATTATGTGCAAACCAATCAATTCAAAATTAATTGAATTATCGTACTTCAGAACAGTGGACCAGGTGTTGAGTGGCTCTCATCATTTCAGGACTTTGAAGGACCTTTGCACAGGTGTTTTTATCACTTATTTCTGTGTCAGAGATTAAACTCAGAACCTTGCCCACGCTGGGCAAGCACTTATTTTTAATCACTGGCCCCTCATTCTGTTTATTTCCCCTTTGAAGTTTTCTCTTCTTTTTGTCAACTATTTCCCAGATCACCCTAAAACAGACTACAGAAGTTGTAGGTTTTCAGCTTTCCATCCTGTCACATTTGAGTACTTTCTTGACTTTCTTGACTTTGTCCACTGTACCAGAACATTTAACTAATTATATGATATCCTACTTCCTTTTACCCTAAAATGGATTACATCAACAAACAACTGAGAACTGTGCTTGATAAAACTGAGAAGCGTCATTGGATCACTCTCCCTTGCATTTCTACCCATTGTCTTTAAATAATGTCAAAATCCTGTCAACTTCACCCAGTGAGCTTAGAAATCTTCATCTCCCTAATCAACATAGACTAGGCCAAAAGGTTTGTATTAGTTTGAATTTTCCATGATCAGGTAAGAGACCCAGTTGACTGGGGAGCGAGGATATAGAACCTGGATACATAAAACAGGAAAAGAAAAAACAGAGTCACAGGTGTATTCTGTGCTGGTGTTCATGTGTTTAGAGTGTGGTGGAGTTCTGCAGGCAGTTCATGACTTCTGTCTTCTGGGCATGACATGATCATTACCATCTTGAATCAGAGCAGCCATGACTACCCATGTGATACTTTCACAAGATGGGGTCCACAAACATTTCTTTATGAAGCGAGGTAGAGTTCAGAGGAAAGCTCATGATGACCCCCAGGAGCTCCTGCCTGGCCCAGATGATATAAGCTGTTAACAGTTGCTAAGGGAGACAAGGTGTGTGTTGGGGTGGTCATGTTCCTTTGGTGGTATAGCTGCCTATAAGTTATCCATCATCCTATAAATAACCCTTTCTCATTTCTTCTGTAACTAACCCCAGTAAAACTCATTGGCTCACCAAGCTAGACTAAGTAGAATTGTTTCTTTGGTCTGTCATTGGTGCCCTACATGTGCTGAACAGATGTTTGTTCACCTCTCCCCAGGAAATCACACAACAGATGGGAAGTGTATCTTTATCCAGCCTCCCTTTCACCATCACTTGAGAGAATAGCCACAGGAGCATTAACTTTTCTGGACTTATCTACAAATTTGCCCTAAGGCAGAAAAGCTAAATTAAGTAAGGTACTTGAGACTGCTGGCTGCCACATTTTAGCAAATGCCCATCAAAGCCACAACTAAAAACCTGCGTAGTGGGCAAAGAAGTCAAGTTGGCCAAAAAGCCTTTCAAGTGCTCTTATCTCTATGCCTGCACTCTCCATTCTTTACATGGCCTCCAGATAATGATTCTTACATTTCCATCCATTAATATGACACAAATTCTGTTTGTTAGAAATTGTTTTATGTGTTTGGTAAATTAGGCCAGTTCTAAGGAATTTACATTTTAGGAGACATTTAAAAACAAGCAAGTAAGCAGGAAATATAGTAAGAAGAAGGAATAAATCTTATACAGAAGAAAACTGGCTAGGCAATCTATACTACTTACTGCAGACATGGGAAAAAACACAAATGAATCTGTTTAGATTACTAGGAGAGAGAAGTAAAGGAAGTAGATGGACACATCATAGGAGCCAGTCAGTAGACTGGGTGATGATTAAAATGTAGAAAGGAGAAAAACAAGTATAATTCCTAAGTGTTGAACTTGGGCCTAGGTGAAGGGCAAGATTCAGGAGAGGACAGTGGACCTCGTCAAATTCATGCTAACTTCAAAGTGATTGTTGCAATAGCAGAACTAACTCCATTTTGTTTGGCTGACTTTTGCTTTACCCTGTGATTTTGCCCAGTCAGTCCCATGGCAACCGCCAAGCAGAACCTCTCATGCAATCAATTTCAGGGAGTGCACTGTTTCTACAATACAGGGAAACTTACAAGTAGCCAAGTAGGACGTTCCCACCCAGATATAACTTCAACTCCACAGAGCCCACTGTTTCTGTAATTCTGAGAAACTTGTCTTTTCCTAACCAAAACTTTTTGTTAACCAAAAACCTCTTGTTAACTGACCTGCCCCTGATCTGGTATAACTACGGTGATCTGATATAACTGTGTTGATTGACTTTGCCTCTGGCATGATGTTATTGTGGTTTTAAGCTTTATAAATCCCACACTGCTTCACCTTAGGATCAAGACTTCTTTAGGGTTTTAGACCCCTCTGTGATAGCTAGGTAATAAAGGACTCCAAATTCAGCCATCACTATGTGGCGTTCCTCTGGGCCTCTTGTGCTCTTACAGTAATATTTTTTGCCCACTTAAAACTCCTTGTAGAACCCAATTGCCATCAGAGTAAAGCCTGAACTTAGCAGGGCATTTGCTTAGATCACAAAGTCCCCAGTCTGGTCTACCTACAGTTGTGCTCATTCAACCACAGTGATGTCCGTTTTCATTTCTAGGTTTCTCAAGTCTCTTTGGGTCTCCCTGAGGCATCATTTAATTCCCAACTATTCACTCTCTTTCCTCTAAACTTAATTCTGATTTTATCTTTCACACACTTCTGATAATACTGTTAAGAGTGGAGTGCCACCCTTCCGGACTGAGAATACATTGCCTCAGTCTGTGTTCTCTGTACTTATAGTGAGTATAAGTATGACAATCTGTATTTTTGTTTTTCATTTGTTTTCCTCATTTTCTATGTGTGCAAAGAAATCTATTTCTAGCATTTAACATTTTCCTTAGTGTAAGATATTTGATTCTGTTGGATGAATGAGTTAAGAAATGAATGGCAGATTTGTGATGAATTAAAGAACTACAGCAATTGTGGAGCTTTCATAGAATATTTACCTCAATCTTTATATATTCTTGTATACAATATAATGTTAGTTCTATTTTGATAGCTTGGGTTCTATGCTTAAAAGTTTATAGCACTCTGTTGACAAGAAATTGGAAAACTACCATCATCTTCATAGTTAATATATATATTTACATAAACCCCCTCACTAAGATAGGTGATTAACTTAAGAACTATTTGATCTTATTTTCATTTCCCTTGCAAAATTCTATAAATACTTTGAATATATGCTCTGAAGCAAATGAGCCATCAAGGAAGATATAAGTATTAGGAAATTAAGTAAAATAGACAAAGAGAGAAAGAAGAGAGAGAAGAAGGGAGGCAAGAAGAGCAGGAAAATAAAAATTTGTAAGGACAAAAGTTGGTCAAAAGGGAAAGAAAAAGATGCAACTGTAAGTTTTAAGTCCAGAGAAGAAATCAATTTTAGGAGTTGCATTGTCTGCAGGATAAAAACAAATTAAGTCAAGCCAAGCATTTCTGAATCATGCAATAAACATATTCCCCCTGATTAAGAGAATGTCATGTTCAAGTACATTCAGTAGAATGAATGAATACATAAACACATAGATATTATAGTTCTTCAGACTCTTGAACCATAAGGATATATAAGCAGCAATTCATACCATCTTTAGATATTTAAGATCAATGGGTGAATAGGCTCCAAGGAACTATTTAAATGCATATATTTTTTTAGTAATATTCCATTTAATTTTTTAATACAGAAGGGAGAATTCATGGAAAGAAGTGACTTATTTCCATTTTCATAAAATTTATGACAATTGTTCTCTCTATATTTATTAGTTTGCTGAAATAGAACAAATTGAAAGTGAAACAAAAGTTGATTTTATCACCATCATTTCAATGCAGTCTAGTTGGGATATGAATTGCCTAGATTCTTTTGAAGTTTTCTAGTTCATTTTTTATTTTCATAGATTTTCAGAGAACATTAAAATAACTGGAATGAAACTGATTAAAGAAAGAAAGCCAGGTGTAGTGGGCATGCACCTGCAATCTGAGTTTCTTGGGAGGCTGAGTGAGGCAAAAGATCTCCTGAGTTTAGGGGATCAAATCCACCTGGGTTACATTATATAAAGGGGGAAAGTGATTGAAGAGGAGGACGATGAGGAAGAGGAATCAGAAGAGAAGAAGGAAAAACTACTTATTTGGACTTATTCTTAAGCATATTGTATTTAGTTGCTTTTCCTGTGGCTGTGAAAAGGGACACTAGGACAAAAATCAACTCAAGGGAGAAAGGGCTTATTTTGGCTCACAGTGTAACAGTAAATCCCCCACTGCAGGAAAGCCATGGTGGTAAGAGCTTAAGGTGTCCGGTCACACTGTGTCCATAGTCAGGAAGCAGAAAGTGGTGACTGCTTGTACACAGCTCACTTTGTCCTTTTTGTACTATTCAGGATCTGAGCCCCAGGATGCTGTCACTCATTGGGGAGCAGGTGGAGACTTCCTACTTAATATATACCATCAAGGAAAACTCTCACAGATATATCTGAGTCTGTGTACTACCTAGACTAGCCTAACCTAGATGATCTCTCCCAAGTGTACTCAGAGGCACTTCTCCTATATGGCTCTAGTTCCTGTTACACTGACAAGTAACATTAACCATTACAGTAGGTCACATAAAAGTCACAACTCTTTGTAAGGGGCTTTGGAGCTTCTGAAGTTTTCCTTTGTTCTGACCCATTTTTTTCCATGGAATTGCAGTTTTTCTCTCAGAAGCTGTCCTTGCTGCAGCTCCTGTCCATGAGTCTCTGTCTACTTCCTTGTTTTAGGACAAAAGTACCTAGAACACCTCTGGAGATGCCCAATGAACTTGAATATCTGCCAATAATAGGGTGAAAATGTGAAGGATTTGAACATTTGTGCTATTCTAGGCACTATATACTGAGTACTTCATAGTGATCACCTTAGTTCAACAAATGTGTGAAAAAGT
The DNA here is from genome assembly GCA_035773235.1 of Eospalax fontanierii. Classification (NCBI taxonomy): domain Eukaryota; kingdom Metazoa; phylum Chordata; class Mammalia; order Rodentia; family Spalacidae; genus Eospalax; species Eospalax fontanierii. The sequence goes on from CM069533.1 coordinate 72,690,924, forward strand.
GCTTTATCTTTCAAGTCTCTACTCAATATACTTTAAATATTTTATAGACAAAGCTTAATAGTCTAAGGCATTTATTAAACACATCATACAACAGGAATTCTATAAAAGCTTGTGAATTCATTAATCTTAGCAGATACTAAGTATCTATTTTGTATGTGAGATTGGCAATTCAAAGGTGAGCCAATCTATCCTGAAGACCTTTGTAGTCCTGTGGAAGAGTCAGGTATGTTGGGTGAAAAGTTTCAAGGATTTATACCTATGAAGACAGTAGGGAAGAGCATTAAACTCCACTTCATCTTCAAGGAATATATGACTTTTACAGGTGCAAAGAACCTACAACAAGTAAGAGTTGACAGGGAAATAAAGAATATGCACATTCAGTGAACCAGGAAGAGTAACAAAGTAAGTGGCTAAGAAGGTGGTCATTTCACTGTGATTGGAATGAAAGTTAGAAAGGAGTAATGGAGGGATTGAACTTGAAATGTTAAGACAAATTGAGATTGTGAGGGATTATTTATTTATTTATGTCTTTTTTTTTTTTTTTGAGACAGGGAGGGTCTCCCTGTAGCCCCAGCTGGCCTGAAACTTGCTATGTAGACCAGGCTGGCCTTGAACTCACAGAGATCTGCCTGCCTCTGCCTCCCGAGTACTGGGATTAAAGGCATGTAGTTTGAAATAGTGAATAATGTACTATAATAGGAAGAATTTAAACTTTGTCATATAGGCAAGAAACATTTCAAACGTTGACATTTGGCCAGATTTTTATTTTAGGAAGGTAAAGTCCTGAGGGCAAAATGTCACTCTATTAAGCAGTGGCCATGTATAATTTTATTAGAAGATTCTAACAAATCATGATAAAGATGCTATAATACTCATTTTTGTTGATAAACTGAGGCTCCTGTGAGTCTCTCTTGTTTTACTCATGATGGACAAGTTTCATTGCCAGGTCAGACAGTCTACTAACTTCTACAATCTCAGTCTTTTCCCACATTTCCAAGCTGGATTATATTGTCAATGGGCCTTAAAGACCAATGACAAAAACACAAAAAGGTTGTGGGGTTACATTTCATACTCAGCATAGCACTTGATGTCAGAACTGAGATTTAAAAAATCATAGGTCATGACAAACTGAAGTTATGGCAATATTGTAAGTTAATTTGATGGACCAACTGGGTAAGCAGTGAGTAACTTTAAAGATATTTAACTAGTCACTAGAACTCACAGCATTGTTTACGAATTTAAGCACATTTATATAATCTTATACTACAGAAGAAACTCAGTAAGAACGTTATAAATGAAACTCTGTCTTCATTGATCAAGAGGGTAGAACATTAAGAGCACAGAGGAGAGATAAAGAAAGGACTGGAGATAGAAATTATTCAGTTCTCAGAAGCAGTTTGTTCTCGAATCGTCTTTAGATTTCTCATCATTTGTTTGATCACCTGAAAGTTTGAAGTGATTTTATTCACATTAGAAAGTACTATGTGTTTAATGGGAAGTCTTCTGGGATCATGCATGCAAATGCTTCACACACTGTCAGGTTCCCTAGAAACATTTGCTCCCATCACTGTGATACATCATGATAACACTTTGATTAAAATCAAAGGTTTTTAACCATTGAAAAAGAGATCCTGCATCACTTCAAGTTGATGCTGAGATAGTCTGCCTTATTTGAAAAAGATCAGAAATACTCTTCAAAATGCCAACAAAGTACCATGCACGTCTATACATAGCATCAACATTTGAAGAGTGAGTACTTATTTGAGGCTGTGCCAAGACTCTATCTGACAAAGCCACCCTTAGACTTCACAAGCCATCAACAGTCCCCTTGAGGGTACAACAAAAGCCCTTTTGTAATTCAGGCAAGCGGAATTAAAAATGGAAACAGGCAGCGCCCCTCTTTTATGTGTTTGGGGGTGTGATTAGTAATACAGGAGGAAGAAAATTCAGGGACAGTGACCATTATCTAATTAATATCTGTAATTACAAATCCAGTGCATTTAATAAAGAAAAAAGTACCCATTTATTTGAGTAAAAACAACATTTTGATGAGTGCAAACCACTGTAATTTTTTAACTGAGTAAAGGAATCCGGAAAATCTTGTTAGCATATCTGTCCCCACAAGCTCCTTAGTTAATATGATGATAAGTCAGGATAAAGAAAAGACATTCTGAAATCGATACTTAGAGCAAATAAAAATATTCTAACAAGATAAATGCTCAAACATTGAAAGCCAGAAAATAAACACCTGGACTGGAGAGAAAGCTGGGCAGTCAAGAGCACTGGCTGCTCTTACAGCAGACCTAGGTTCAGTTTCCAGAAGCCACATGGTAGCTCACAACCATCCATAACTCCAGTTCCAGGGGAAACTGAGACCCTTGTCTGTCCCCCTCGGGCACTGTGTGACACAGGCACACTTACACACATACAGGTAATACATTCATAAACATAAAAATAAAGAAAATATTAATAAAGCAAATGAAAACTCATAAGAGAGCGGATGGCAAGAACACAAAAACAAAATATTGTATATGATAACAGATGCAAAGAACTGGAAGCCCAAGTGTAGGGTGACTTCACAGGGTTTGGTTCAAGAAAGCTCCCCTATCTGTACCTTACGTCCTTAAATATAAAGAAAATGGAATATATGGTACCTGTATACTGATTTTACAATCCTAAGAAAAATTAAATCCAAATAAACTCAGACTAGAATGTTGACTTCTGTGATATCAGAGGTACTGTGTAGGATCTCCCCACAAAGCTTATACCTATATCTCCAAATGTTCAAAATGCCTTAGAAGGAATATGTTGATTTGGTGCAGGTGCTGATTAACAAAAATTGATCAGACTTGTTGGCTAACCACATAAAGTTATCCAAGTTTCTGGAAGTTTGAAGTTTAAGATGATTAGACGACAACAGTTCAGTTTTTCTCTATGCTTCTCCACTTTGCCATAAATAGCACCTTTTCACTGTGGTCTTGTCTTCACTACACTGTGCATGAATGTGTGTATACTTGTATGTCCTAGGGATCACTGTGCATCCTAATCACCTCTTCTTGCAAGAACATTAGGAAAATTGAATTAGAACCACCCTCTTAACCATGTTTAGCTTCAATGCCTCTCATAAGCCCAATCTATGCATACAGTTTTGCTATGGGGGCAGTATTTAATATCTAACTCAGAGAAGAAAGATCATCTCTGTCTGCAAACTGAAAATACTGTTCTTTTATACAGATGGTAGTTGGTCCAAAGCAATAGGTAGATACTCATGTACATAGAGGAAAAGGCCAGATTCTGAAGATAGAATAGTGAGAACATTCAGGAATAGAGGGTGGAATGCTGAAGGAATCCAGGAAGAAAGGCTAACATTGTTGTTAAGCTCTCAGAGTTAGCTAATACGGAAAAGACTAGAAAACAAGTGAACACTGTCCTGAAATAAGTCCACATTGAACGTCTTTATTATTGTGTCTAGCCTTAAGAATTGAAGCAGAAATGAAGAGATGTCAAGAAGAAAAAGAAGGGATGGATGAAGGAACAAAACAAAAGGAAAACAAGTATTGAATTATACACACACATGCGCGCACATGCACACACACACACACACACACACACACACACACACAAACGAAGCAACACAGCCTTCCAATGTTGCATTCTACTTGAACTGAAACTAACAAAATACCATAGCCTGGGCAAATTAATCAACAGAAATTGTTTCCTCTGAGATCCGGTGGCACATGGGTGTCACATCTGGGAGACTGGATCTCCCATGGCTGAGTAGGTCAAGTGAAAAGAAAGATCTTGTTTCCTCTTCTTACAAAGCCATCAATCCTTTTGGAATAAGATTCCACCATCATGACCTCCTTTAATTTTATGCCATAAAAGCTTTCTCCCAATACACTTACAGGGGGGCACTTGGGCTTTGATAATGTTGGGAGAAAACAATTCAGTCCAAAACAACAGTTACTACTGATTTAACAGGTATGTGAAAATTTACTAAATTTTTCCAGTGGACTCTCTTTCCTGGCATTCTAGTTACAGAGACTTCTTTTTTCTTTTAAGGCAACTTTTCGTAAATACCTGGTAGAGCAGCGAACTAGATCAATAATGCCAGAAAGGAATGAGGAACACAGGTGAAATTGATCCTCACCAAATGAAAGGAACTTGAAGTTTTGTACTTTGTGGAAGAATAAATTTGAAAGTTGCTTGCAGTTTCAGTTTGTTAATTTGCCAATCTACCTTTAGATGGAAACCAGCTTTAAGTGAAACATCTGAGCAGGAGTAAATTAGGTCCTTTCCCAACAAGAATAAATAAGCCCCAGGTGATCTCATTTATTTTATTTGTAGAGGAGACCAAGGAACTAGGTGCTAGACAACTTTATATTGTCTCAGTTTCTGAAACTCTTTTATGGTCGGCCAGTGAAAAGGAAAGTAGTCACATAGAATTACACTGTTTCTTCTTTTCAATGGTTTAATGCCAGATTTTCTAAGTTAGAGAAATCTGCATGTATCAAATACCCCACAGGAGTCAAGCAACTGAATAAAGAAATACTTGTATCCTACTGTCACTTGAAGCAGTTTCAGGTTCTTTTATTTGTTATTGTCTTTGGTGAGGTAACCTGAGTGTTCCTCTTCCTTCCTCAGCCTTCAGTTGGATACAATAAGAACACCACACAGGATTTTCAGGTTTATTGGGAAGATGGAATTTAATATCAACCTTCCAAGAAAGGTCATGCTGTTGTCAGATGCCTCTACAACTGCTAGCTCTCTGACTACTTCCTATATACTTCCTGCTGACATGGTTATTACTGTTGGATATTACAAAGGTTGTTTGTCAACAATGTGTCTTCTCTGATGGCCCAATATAAATCAATAAGCATTGCTTTCAGTCTAGGCTACTGTATAGCAAAGAGATAAAATAGAAACTATATTCTTTACTGTAAGTGGGCCAAATAAGTAGCTAGAGAAATCACTTAAATGTTTTTTCAAAACTCTTTGGAAAAGACAATTTAGTAGACAGTATTTAAATAAATGTTTAAGGTCTCAGGACTGAGAGCCGCTGGACTCACATTTTAGTCACCTAGTTGGAACGTCGCCCCTCAAGGCCACTTGTGGACCCTGAGAACCTTCCCTAGTAACCATGATGGGAAAAAGGAGGACTTCACCAAATGCGATCAGAGTTATGAGAGCCACCAAGAGATCAACCAGACCACAAAACTTTGGGCCCATTAACACTGGACTTTTCCAGTTCAGCCCACCATTTTTCTATTGCTACAGTTCCTGAAGTCTGATAAATCAGAAGTGATCAGTAGAAACCAACCTAGCAATGTTTTTATTGATTGGCCAGAGACAGTATCTCTTCCTTACTGTCAAGCATAAGGAAGGCTGAAGAAAAATGTCTCTGGGGTAAGAATTTTAAATTGATCCACAATAAGAGTGTCTAAATGTCCACATTTGTTCAAAATGTTTCTCACAGTAGCTATATAAGACAGGCTAGGTCAGACCTAGCTTCTAAGGTTAAATAAAGGTAAAAGCTTAGTTTTCAAGCATACCAGAGATGCTCGTGCTGTTACATGACCTTCTAGAAAGTGAACTGGCAACGGAAGCAATAGTTCTACTGAGATTTTTGCATAATATGTGCATTCCACATCCTAACCCCACCTATAAACACCCAAAGGAAATCATAAGCCCGTTTAATGACATACTATATGTAAGGCCTGTGTTTCCTGTAGGACTTGCCCTGAGGCATTTGTTCAAAAGGAATTTGGAATTTTCCATCAGAAACTGTTGTAGTTCTTAATAATGATCTCAGATGATATGCATTCCTGTGTTTCTTTTTTTTTTCTTTTAGTCTTTTGATACTCTCACACTTTCCATTCTATGGGAAATGCTATTTCTAGCTTGAACTTCAGTCATAGAAATGCAGAGTAATCCTAGGAGGTTAGCATGAGATCTTCTGAAGGAATGTATTTGATCTACAAGATACTGGGGTCCAAAGACATCCACAGCTGGACTTCGGGAACGAGGCCAGGACCTGTTCAGCATCACAGAAGGCCAGAACTTATAGAATCCTGCCATTCCCATCTGCTTCCCCAGGTTAAGCCACACAGTCCAACCACAATTCAGACTATAACTTGCCACCTATTATTTGTTCCTTCCTGGACAAAACTCCCCTTTGAAAATAATAAAAAAAACCAATGTGACATATTTTAAATATTCAGGAGAGATTTAACAGCTTCTCAAAGGTAGTAGATTTTCAAGTTGATTTACTATTCTAAACTTAGTTTGAAATACTTGCCTTTGCTCCAAAGCATCCCAGACTATTGGTTGGCATGGGTCTGTCCAGAATAGCCTTTGGACAATCGGATACTGCTTTAAAAGAACCTTTGATTTGCTTTAAAAAAATGATTGTCATACTAATATTACAACTATTGAAAAGTCATTCCCTCTTTCTTTCTTTTAAAAAGAATGTATCTTTTTAATATGTCTCGCAGGAATCCTAGAGTTCTTTAGTCTCCCTTTCTGAAATAACCCAATTGTAACAGCAGAAGACTTCCTAGAATAAAAGAGAATGTCTAGACATTAAAACCCCTTTATGTTGTTCTAATACTGAGGCAAATGCATCACATGATACAGAAGAGCAAGAAAACTGGATTCAAGTAGAAAATACTTTTCATTAAATCAATATTATTTTTTATCCTACTGACCCTGTGAAACCATCAGTCTATATGTGGAGGTGGATTGTATAAATGGCTAACTTGGGGAGGAAATAGTTTATTTCACTTACATCTCCTGGGTCACACAGTTCATCAGGGAGTCCAAGGTAGGAAGTTAACCGTAGGGACTCAGGGCAGGAACCTGGAGGAAGAATTGGAGCACAGGCCATGGAGGAATGCTGCTTACTGGTTTGCTCTCCTGGCCCAGGCTCAGCCTGCTTTCTTATGTAATAAAAAGCAACCTGCCCAAGGATGGCACCACCCACAGTGGGCTGGGCCTTCCTGCAAACTCATCAAAAAAATACCCCACAGGCATGACCACAAGCCAGTCCAATGGAGGCAATTCCCCAATTGAGGCTCCCTCAACCCGGGTGTGTCAGGTTAACACTAAAGCTCTCCAGCACAATTGACCCTTTGTCAACTTGACACACAAACCATCATTATTAAACCATGACCTTTCCACTTCTTGTCCTCAAGATACATTAACATGAATATTACAGCATAAAACAATACAACCATAAAAGCCCACAGTCCTTAAAAAAATCCAAACACTTAAATGTTCAAAGTCTCTTTTTGAAGTCTCTTAACTGTGAGTTCCTGGAAAATACCAAACAAGTGCTGTCACATTTCAAAGGGATGAATCAGGCACACCTAAGCAAAACCTAAGTCCAGCAAAGTAGCTCAAGGCTAGACATCTGGGATTCACTCAGAATCTTCTGGGAACCAAAGGGTTTTGACAGCTCCATTTCTCTGGTTCAGCTGTCCACAGCACACAGATCATCTTGCAGGCCCAGGCCAGTTCCATTCCACACCTGCTGTGGTGCTTGTCCAATGGTCCTGGAATCTCCAAAAAAGCTGGGGTCTCCACTGAAAGTGAGGCTACACCTTCACCACTGGTCTTTTCTGACCTTTCCCATTGTTATCTCAACTGCTTTCTGTGACCCCCCTCACACCTTCAACACCAAAACTATGCAGGAGTCTTTTATACATAAAAGCCAGGTTTCTAACTTGCAATGGAGGATTGGGCCCCCTCTGAACCACAGCTTCTGTGTGCTTCTTCTTCTGACCCTGAGGGAATTCTTCCCCAAAGACTTCACCTTGATGATGTTTGGTGTCTTGTTACTAACAGCTGATTTTTTAGCTCCAGCTAGCCACCATCAATTGTCCCAGGAAAACAGATTTCGCTTCAGTGGTTTTGGTCTCTTCTTAATCACAACTGATTCTTCAGCCCCAGCCAAGCAGAACCTACAGATTACCAATTTACAATGTCACACAAACTGCCCTGATAGGCTCCACTTCCCTTTGAAGCTTCACAAGTCAGGACTCCATTGTCCACAACTCTTTCAGCATAATTGTTGCAAGCTCCACAGCAACATACTCTAAGTACTCAATGGTTTTTCTAGCCCAAAGTTTCAAACGTTTCCACATTCATCCCCAAAACACCAAAGTCAGGTCTGTCTGTCACACAATCCTGTTACCAATTTCTGTCCTAGTTTCCTTCTCCATTGCTGTGACAAAATACTAACCAATCCCAACTTGGGGAGGAAGGGGTTTATTTCACTTACATCTCCCAGGTCACAGTTCATCAGAGAGACCAAGGTCGGTCCTTGGGCAGGAATCTGGAGACAGGAGGTGGAACACAGGCCATGGAGGAGCACTACTTACTGGTTTGCTCCTCTGGCCCATGCTCAGTCTGCATTCTTATACAACAGACAACAACCTGATCAGGAATGGCATGGCCTGCAGAGGGCTGGGCCCTCCTGTAACACTCAACAACCAAGAAAATAGCCCGCAGACATGGCCACAGGTCAGTGCAATGGAGGCAATTCCCCAGCTGAGGCCCCCTCACCCCAGGTGTGTCAAGTTGACACGAAAGCTCTCCCGTACAGCTGGTGTCTCTGAGGGTCTTAGTTGAATGGGAATATGTATTTTCTCTGGAAGGTTAAGGACTTTTTCCTGATGACTACTCTGGCACTTGTCTCCAGTTAACTCCCTCTTTATTCTGTCAGGCATACTATCGCTATGCTCTGTACCTGTGTTTACATAATATTCTTCCTCCATTTGTAATTTCCTAAATAGACATTGCCTGAGTAAAGAGCTGCTTCCTTTTCTTTGGATATGTTTATATCAGATAAGAGAATTCATGAACATAATATACTGTGTTAAAAGTCCACTTTAAACATGAATGTTAGCATCTTTCTTTGCATATAAATACCTGTAAACATGTCCGAATTCAGGTCTATGGGTTATCCATCTATGTATCTTCTGTAATTTAGTGATCGATAGCTTGAGTGGAATTGGAAATGCCATCAGGAAATTAACAGGAAATGAATGTAAACCAAAAGGGGCAAAGGGAGCTTATATGGAGGTCTCTTTGTAAGCCAAGACTGTGTGATGACACAGTCATCTCAATAATTCTCTTTTTCCATCTCAAACTGAAGAAGCGAAGGGAGACCAATGTTAGGAGCCCAGAGAGAACAACACCTTGAAGAGACGAGTGACAGACGAGTCTATCCTCCGTGCCTGTCAACTTATACCTTTGCCTTGTGGGAGCAGAAGTGATCAACCCTCCATTCTTTCTCCTCCTCTCTCCAGGATCTGCCGGAGCTTCTCATTGAACAAATATCAATAGGCCTATAATCCAAAGACATTTAGATGAGAAGACAGGATGGAAGTCAATGTCCTTAGAGGTCCTGGCTCATGAAAAAGAGAGGGAAGTAGATCTGAAAGTACAAGTATCCTATAAAAATAAGAATCATAGCAACATGGTGACCCATGCCTTTCATCCTAGCACTCTAGAGGCAGGTGGATCTCTGTGAGAGAACTTATAAGTAAGTTCCAGGCCAGCTGGGGCTTCGGGGAGACCCTGTCTCAAAAAGACCAAAAACAGAACAAGAACAGCAAACAACAACAAAAAGAATCACTCTGGAGGATTAAACACTCTGGAGGATTCATTGATGTATTTCACTTTGTGGCCTGCCCCATGCCGTGAAAGAATCCTGACAGCAAGTATTATACAGGCTTCCAGATTTTCTGAAAAGAATGCTTTCTAATCCAGAAGTCCCTGGATGACATACAAAAATGGACAAATAACAACAGAAATTAGGTACTTTTTATATTTAAAGGAATTAGTTTGATTCATATTAAAGGTAGCTTGCATTCAACTAAAATACTACCCTCATAATGGCTTCTGACCCTTTTTTACTTTTGATTAGAGAGATATCTTCTCCATTGTCCCTTCTCTAAAATAGTAGTTTCCTAATTCTTTTGACTATGAGCTAATGTTTTATAAATGGAGTAGACACATCTCAATATGTATATATTTATTGATAAATTAGATATTTGTAGAAATATATTATTTTAGTATATCGGGTTCAATACAAACTACATAACATCAAAAAATTAACAGCAAATAATGTTTAAAGTTTTCTTCCTTTACTTAGTGTACCTCTTATATTCCTTAGGAATGTCCATTGAAACTGTCTGAGATCCCAAACTCACTCCAATGATCCTTCCTAACACATAATTAGTCTATCCATTAAATAGCCCAAACTTTTTAAAGAGAACACATAGACCAAAATAAGGTGCTTCATCTGATCCATCAGTCAACATTGCTAAACAAGAATCTTGCATTTGAAAAGCATATTAAAAATTATTATAAAGTATAATCAACAGATGTTTTGTGAAATACCACAGCACAGATCTCATCCCCCTCTCATCAAAAGGAAACTGAGTCACTGGAATATTTTAATTAACTTGTTCAATATAATTTTTCTTGCCCTAAAACCCAGTCCTGTTTAAACATTCACTCTCAAAGTTACTAGGACTCCCACTCACCAAGTTTTCTAAAGAAGAAATTTATGTGGTAAACAGTACTTGCACCACACACAAAAAAAATGGTCTCCCTGGGAAAGGTATGTGGTGGTCCCTAAGAGAAATGAGTTTCTGTACTAAAAGCCTAATGCATACTTGGCCCCAGGGTTTCAACTTTCCCTGTGATGGCTGAGAGATTCCAGCAGGTCTCCCAGGAATGTGAGTCCCTCTGAGCTAGTCTGTGATTATCATTGCTTTTCCCTCAAGCACTTGATAAGTGACTAGTAATTCAGATTTCAAGGAAGACAGTAAAATGAAGAGAAGTGTACTCCACTAAAATATAAAGTTTGAGTCTTCAAATAGCAGCAACATTAGAAAAAAATTTGGAAATTACTTCCTTCTCAACTTTAAAGTATATGCACATTTTAAAAGTGTATCATGGTATTTACAGATCCCCCAAACTATCTCAAAAGTATTCCCTCTAGTTAACTGCAACAAAGGGAAAGAATTCTTGGCTAGTAAGTTCAGCCCATTCACAGCTTTCTGCAGTTAACAAGGTGCAGTTCAATTCCATTTTTCCTCCAACTCCTCCTTAAGCTTGGCTCAAATTCAAGCCCCAGCCCCTCCCACTGTCCCTGAATGGTCCCCATGTTTCTCTGCACTAAAGAAGAGATTAATTTGTAGAAAGGCTGCAGTACATTCCTCGGTTGCTCAGTGCAATTCTTTTCATAGAGCAAGCTTTTGATTTTGCACTTTAAATCAAAGGCAGAGAGCAAAAATTCCAAGTATGTATGAGCTTCCGACCTTTAAAAAAACAGGATTGTTCAGATGGAATTTGACACAGAAATGCTCTACTCTATTACCCTTATTAGTTTGATTCTTCCTTGAGATATAACCTTTCTTCTTTCTGATAAATATCAGAGTTTCAATCAAGCTGGTGTTTGGCAAAGCATTAAAGACAAGTGAAGAGTTCGCTATTAGCAATGTATTCATATAGACATTTCAGGAGATTCACTTTGTTGTACCAGAGTATGGCTCCAGTGAGGAAACCAGTTGGTAGAAATCGCACTAGTATACTCTTTTCTGCATCACGGGAGATGATGTGTTTATTTAGGCATTGACACAGACACTGTGAACAAAACTATGGTATTTAAAAAAAAAACTCATTTTTAAGTATTTATAAAAACAACTTCTTAGCTACAGACTTAGAATTAAATTCAAGACAAAAGTTAACACTACATAAAAATAGAAGTGTCCTTGAACAATCATTAAGAAAAATCTTTAATTAATTTTATTCTACAATGTCACCTCCTGATTCTTTCTACCTAATGTGTATGTCAAACAAAACAAAGACATCCATTCAGAAGAAAGGTTTAACTCCACATGGGATAGAGATGCTGCACAGTGTCTTATTAACAAAGTACCCAGTCAGCCCTCTCCCTGGGCTGAACCTGTGCCCACACATACACACACAGTTTAGAAAAAACAATCAGTTGTGGCAGGCTCTGCTCTCCCTGCAATGTGTGTACTACTTAGAAAATCATTTAATAATTTAACATTTAACAGGTCATTTTAGAAGAAAATTGGAATACTATGATTGCCCATGACTTCTGATTGGTCAGAACATATGTAATTAATTGATTGAATCTAAGAAATATCTGTGGTCATTCTAACATTCTTTGAAGCTTATCTATTTGCAAATCTTCTGATCATATGAAAAAAAAATGAACTGTGACTGGCTTACACGGGGTGCTCTGAATCAATTCAGGAGGAACTTGGTTGCCAGGATGGGTAAACATAGTTCACTTGAAATGAGTGATGGTAATGGACAGCACTCTATCTGCTGTGTTGTTGACCAGCTAACCACAGATGCCATGCCCTTCATGGCAGTGTTGAAACCGCATTTACCTTTTATTGTGGTGCATTTATATATATATATAAATATATATATATTTATATATATATATAATCTAGAGGGCACTCAAACTACAAAGTCTTCACCTCAAATAGAGGATGTGTCAAGCAACTGCTTCCCTCTGCTGTTCTTGCCGCTTTGTTTATGTGCATGGGAGTCGAAGACAGAGTCCTATGTCCACATCTCTCTCCTAGACCTAGCGAGTTAGTCAAGTTACTGTCAAGACTGAGGGAAAAACAGATTCCTGGAGCTCAGTGACTGTTAGCAAAAAGAATTGACCTTGCTTAGGTTCAAATATGGTAGACATTGAGATAGACAGTCAAGCTTCCATAACAATATAGCCATTTAGTGCAGTCTATAACATGAGCTCACCAGAGGCTTTACTGACTTAACACAAAAGTAGATACAAAAACTTATCCTATGCATTAGCTACCCCTACACACAAAATGAAGAGGATGAATCACATACAGAGAAAATACATTCCAAAGGAGAAACTGAACCAATACAAGAGGAAGTAAACCATTAGAAGGAAGACTAAGAATAGAGTCTTCTTGAATCTCCTTATAAAGCATCTCTTCAGAAGTATAGTAATAGAGCCTAGTTACTGACTTCCTCTTTGAGGTCTTTTCTAGCCAAGGCCGTTGTGAAGCCTAGTACAAAAGAAATGTAGAGTAGATTTTGCAAGTAATCTGCTCTATTTCCTGGGGGTCATTTCTAAGAATGAGACATTCGCAAGGACCATCATCAGAGTAAGGTTGTGACCATCAACCTGCTATTAAAGCTGGCATTGTGACCACTAGTTGAAAGAGCTAATATTTACATTTAATGCGGTATTTGCTAGGTACTAGACTGTCTTAATATTTTACATATATAAACCCATAAATTGATGGAATTGATCCTATGATCAATTCTACATCCCTCTTTAATCAATGAGAAAACTGAGTTCAGAGACATGTGTTTACCCAAGGACACAAAACTAGTTAAGAGACAGAGGTGATGTACAAACCTAGGCACTCTTATTTCAAAATCCTGTATTCAACCATCACATTTGTGGTATTAGTGTTATTACATATAAAAGAAGCCCTTTTTTTTGTTGTTCAAGTTGGTTGGGAAGCTCTCAAACCCAAATATCAATAAAAACAGATTCCTCTTGTGTATATACCTATGAGGGCTCATTAAAAGACAACCACAATCATAATAAAATATTTCAAGAGACACAGAGCTTGGAGAACATAAGACAAAACACAGATGCCACTACTTCCATAGCCTCCCTGCAGTTCAAGAATTCAGTTCTTAGTGAGCCTAAAATAGATCAGAATTCTGGTTCTACGTGGACTACTCAGAATCCTGAACCATCACTGGGATCCCTTTTTGTTCAGCATCTGCTAATTAGACACATTTATAGTAATGCTGGATTTTGCTGAATTTTTCCTTCATTTCATTCTAATATTTAAATGAGTCTTCAGCATGAGCTTTGTGCAATTTCCCTTACATATTAAGGGGCTACCTTCTTGATACTGAAACTTCCTTCTAAAAGTCAGATTTGCTTATCATATATATAGATAACTACAATATCTGAGAAGCAACCTCAAGCATAAGACAGCTAGACTTAGAGGCTAGACTTAACTAAGATTCACACGATGCCCCACCTCCCACGTTCCTACAGATACAAGCATACATTTTATTAAGTAAAAACAAACATGATACTACTATTAAGCCACACCACCCCCTTGCACGCACAGAATAGAATGAAACCACCCTATTAAAGAAAGCCATCTGCAGTGAAAAGAAGATGTCTAGGTAGAAAGAAATCAATTACTAGAAAGTATACAAGCTGACAATTTCTAAACAATACCCAGTCATGATTAATTTTAGCCTAAAGAATTCAACAAAGAAATATTGTCCATTCAAAGTTTCCAGTCCTGCTGAGGTCCTGGGGTAGTGTCCAGCTACTGTTCACAAGCACTGGCAGCCAGAGCCTGAAACTACACACTGTTAAATTCCCTGGAGATGTTACCAGGGTTTCATTCCCCCAGTCTCTATAGACATTCTGCTAACTTTCGTGAAAGAGAAACCTCCTACTCTATTTGTCATAAGAGTCCGTGTTTTACAAATTGAACTCACCCAGGCAAATGGAGAAGGGAATTAACAAACCAAATTGAAGACCAAGTAGAAACTAGACTCAGTAAGTACTGTATATAGAAGTTGAGATAAGGTCTTTTGCTATCCAAGTCTTGGCTCCATCTTTTCCCAGGTCTTGATCTTGGGAATCTCTCTTATCCTCCTTCTCAGACTGGCTTTTTTCATAAATCAAATGAGGGTGATTACAGTAGTTACTGATTCAGAGAGTGATCTGAAGAACAACTGAATATATGTTCGCTGGACCAGCAGCATTTTGTGTCCTAGGAGCCTGTCAGAAATGCAAATTCTCAGGATTTACCCCAGACTTCTGAGTTATACTGGAGGATAGGAATCTGTATTTTGTAGCTCTCCAGGAGACACCGATACTCACTAATTCTTAGAAAGCTTGGATTTAAACATCCATTAAAATGTGAAGTCCTTGGTTTGGCCCCTGGTACACATATGGTCTTAATAGATGTGAACAATCATTTTTTATTAGTCTGTAAGAATATTTGACTTTGATCAATATTCAGGAGTTCAGATGGCTCCAATGAACTACTAATAAAGACACAATAAATTTTTAAACGAATGCAGAGAGGTTGAGGACATGCCTTCTTCCTCTTTCCATTTCCCGAGATTGCCATTGCATTTCCAAGATTTTGTATGCTGTATACCTATAACCTGTTTGATTAGAAGCTATGCCATCATAAACCTCCTTTGGCATTGCTTTCCAATGTGCATAATGGAAAGCATGAGTGATTTTCAGTGAAAGTTCCACACCTGCGTCGCAGCGTGAATAATGTTTGAAGGCATGGAGTGACTGGAGAGGCAGGGGCCCTGAATGGGTGGTCCTTTTAAAAGGTCTAAGTTTTTCTCAGAAAGTTTCTGAAAAAAATCCATCGTAATGCCAGACGAATGAAAGCCATAACGCGTGGGAATTTTCTTTATTCTCCAACCTTCATCCAGAACACACCTAACGCAGTTTTCAACTAGAGTTTCTTAAAAGAGCAGTGTACATTTCCAGTCACCTGTGAAGCATGAGCTATATGTCATCTTGAGGTTGCATGACTGCTTCCTCCTCGTGTGAACTGTCTTACTGAATCATATTTTAAAGAACTATCTGCCAGGAACTTTTATTAGCACGAAAATACTACTATGTCTACAGCAACACTTTTTACATTATTGTTGTTGTTAAATATATTTAGTAGTGAGCAAAATTACATCAGTAAAGAAGCAAGAGTATGTAGTTAATAATATTGGGACTAAGGAAAACAGGCTCTGTGTAAACATAAAGCCCATCTAGTGAAAGCAGCAATGTTTCAACAAACTAGAAAGAGTTCCCGAGAACTCAAAATGCTATCCATTCTGCCGGGAGTCCTTCTCAGATCGGTTCCTTCCCCAGGTAAATAATTGCAAGAGGTGAAGTTCACTGTCAACCGCACAGTCGAGGTTTATTGACGCATGTACTGCATGTTCCGCGCAGCAAAGGCAGACTCCCCACAAGGGGAAGGAGTCCAGATCTGAAGCACTGTCTTCTGGCCCCAGAAGTCTAGATTTTATAATCTAGACTTTCGCAGGTGGGACAGGAGCCCCTTTCTGGCTTTGGATTGGACGGAGCAGAAGATGGGACAGGACTGGGTTCCCCTCTCCCGCTTTGGATTGGATGGGGCAGGAGGCATGTTTCTGGTTGGTTCACTCATGAAAACGGGAATTTTAGTGGGTAGAACATGTGCGAGAAATTTGAAATTCCCGCCTGAGGGAAAACATGCTCACCAAAAGGGCCAGCCTTGTACAAGAACCTGGAAGTGAGTCATTTGGGGTGCCAGGGAAAGTAATTGGAACATAGCTGAATCTATTCTGGGGCCTCCTTCCCTATTTGCCTAATTTAGGTATTCTTCATTATAGGCTGGATTAAAGATATATGGATAGAGCTTATCGCACAGTGGTACAGAGTTTGGCTGGTATGTATGCATCCCTGGGTTTGATCCATCCCGGTACTGTAAAAATATAACATTAAAGAAAAAGATTAAGTTTACTTAAGGCAGGAAGACGACAAACCTGAGGACAGACTAAGCTACACATCAAGACCCCCTCTCAAATGAAAAGCAAAGCAAACAAACAAACAAACCAACAACAGCAGCTTATTGTGAAAGATTTTGTTATGGAGATATGTGGTTGGAGATAGATTATTATACTATGTATGTACATCAATAAAACACCTGCTGGAGCGATCTCTTGTAAAGAGAGACAGAAAAGGTCTGGAATTCAGAGTCAAATGCCCAAAATATGTAATTATTTACCAGTGATTTATGAACAGAGTTAATCTGAAGTTTATGAATGCTTGTCGAAAGGAAAATCACTGGCTAAGTCACAGAAGAGGCGATGGCACCATATATCTAGCTTCACTAACCCAAAAACAAGATGTAGAACAGATCATCTACAAAGCCCCTCCGGTCCTTTTGGAAATGACTTCCAGCCAGACCCTAGCAGAATAACTGACATTTTGTACATTTATCTTTGCAGTGGTTATGTACAACTAAGCTATAAAGATGCTTTTTTTCTGTAGTAAGATCTGTAAAGATTTTATCATATAATTATTTTATCTAGAGCTAAAAGTCACATTTATAGAATCTCTAAGAGACTAAAAGACATAATAGATGTAAAAAATATTAATGATCTATGTAGTTAAATTATTAGGTCCTAGTGTATACAAGCCTCTAACTCTATGAGGTAATGAGCAAAGTTTCACCCAAATAGTTTTAATAATCTATTATGTCATCGCTATTCTCTACATCCTCACCAATATCTAACTCTGTCAGATTTTGTAGATAATTGGGTAAAATAATGTATCTCATTGTGGCCTAGTTCCATTCTCCAGATTATTACTAATGAAGGGGAAAAGCTGGCCGTATACTTGAGACTCGTTTATGTTCTTCTCCTATGATAGGTCGACTCACACCTCCTATTTGAATTTTCTCCTTCATTTTATTGATTCTTAGGGTTTTTTTATCTTGCTGAACTTTCATATTGATCCTAGGACAGTGCTGTGATTTTCTTGCTTTTCTAATAAGAATCTGAGGATTAAGAGATCAAGAGACATGCGTAGGGTCACAGAAATAACAAGAAATGTTGGAGGACAATCCAAAACAGCTCTGTTAGAACCCGAAGGTCAGAAAGCTTCCACTACAAAGTGGTGTTTTTACTGGTGTTTTCCTATCTCTGTGCCACAAGCTCCCTCTCCTTTCTATGAAAAGACCCGTCTCAGTGTGCATCACCATGCAAGACGAAGCAGAAAATGGAAAGGGGCGAAGGAAGCCAGAGTACTTTGGAAATATATAGACTACGAAGCAGGTGAGACAGAGAACTGGAAATCTGGGAGCGATCACCCTCTTCTTACTGCTCTTCACCATTTTACCCTTGACTGCCATTCGTAGCAGATGTGAAAATCATCAGGAAGAGACCCTGCCAATGCACTGTGTAATGATCACGGCAGTCCCGTGAGCGAAGGAACTGACTCAAACTTGATCTGTAAAAGAAGAAGCTAAGTTGTAAAGGATTAAGAGACCTTCCTTCAAGGCTCAATAACTAGAAACTGGTAGATCCTGGGTAAGAACCAACTTCACTGACTCTGGAGATCATAGATCTTACAATTTATGTTTAAGACCTAGGTCACCAGCCAAAATACTTTCTCACATATTTCTTATCTATTTGTCCCAAACACACGTTTATCTTTTACCATTTCTGTTGTCCTTGTATTAGGGTTAATAATCCAATAATGGAAGATCCATAGGGATTTCTCTCCCACAGGAACTGAGCTCACGACACTGCATTACTGGTCATTCATAAACACATGAACAGAGTCAAGACCTAATTTATCTTTTGCTAGAAACTTTCTGCTCCAGAAATAAATGATTTCTCTTTTGAGCTCAGGGAAAAAAATATCCAGAGTCTATCGAAACTCAGAACATAATTTCAGAGAAATTTTCAATTCTTACAGACTTGTCTGAGACAAATTACAGTCCCACATACGAAGACTCATTCTTTTTAATCGACCTTTTTGTGCAAAGTTCATACTTCTTGATCAGATTGAGACCCTCCTGCCTGTCTGTACCCCCAATAGCTTCCCCACCATTTTCATGCATTTTTTTCACATATGATAAAGGCCTATTAGGAACCAGAGCAGATATTAACACACAGCAAGTACTTATTCAATATTAACTGAGTAAATAAATAGGCTGTTATCGCTGAGAATATTTCTCCTGATGATCTTATATATTTGAAGCCGGAAGCTAATCTAGGATTTGCTTAGCATCTCTACAGTGAGATAAAAACCATATTCATTTTACTAAGCATTAAAACTATTATATTTAGAGTAACTGAGCTAGAACTGACCTACAAGTCTCCTGTTAAGACTAGCTCTCAGAATATCAGAAGATGCCAATGCGGCTTCCTGAAAGTTAGGCAGAGAAAGGACAACTTGCAATTATACCTTTGCCAGATTAAGTAGTTTTCATCAAGCAGTTTAAAAGAATATGATATCCCCAAACAATGAATTCAAAATTGGGAGTGTTTACTAAGTATGCAATGCTGCATAGTCCCTCAAAGGCCTCCTACTCAGCAGACAAAAGAGTTTATTCATTATTTGTATACTTTTCCATGTTATTTTTCAAATTGCTATACAAATGTCCAAAAATGAAATTTTTCTTCTGATAGCATATAAAATACAAAGAAGAACGTACAATTAACTCCCAGTAGCCAGAGGGGAGATGAAATGAGCTATTTAATCAATATGGTATTACTTTATGTTGTTTCATAAAACAAATACATGATTTCATAATGACATAAATGAATAATTAATAAACAAACCAAGGTGCTGAAGCAGTCAGTGTTTTTTCAGAAGTTTAATTTAACTCTCAAGTAGGCAGAGCTTAACTACCCTCCATCTCCATTAAGAGTTTGCTAGAATTAACAGTTATTTCTTTCTTTTACAAGAATAAAAATGTTAACAATTTGTCAATCCATTTTATGCCAAGAAATTTAGTTAACTGTTAGGATGCACCCGCTATACATACAAGAGGAGCCAACAGTTTGGTATCTTAATCCTTAATGTTTGAATGTCTAGTTTAACTTTTTCTTGTATTTTTTGAAGAAGATACCCCATTTTAAAGTTCAGGTTTAGTTGGTCCATTTTAGTCTTTTTGCTCAGTAGTTGGAATGCTTCCATTTTTTTGTTTTTCTTTTCGTAGAACCTTTGGGCTTATTCTCTTTCAGGTTTTCTTTTTTCAAATTCATATTTGTTATCAGGGTGCCTGGTTTGTGCCTTTTTGTATGCTTCTTGTGCTTTTTGATTTGATGTTTCCTTTTCATTTTTCTTTGGAATAGTCACAGAATTTACTGTTTCATTGCAAAAATGGTCTTCAGAAAAAGTCTGTTTAGTGTTATATTGTTCTCCAGGCAAAGGCTGCCCAACTTGTTTTCCCAACAAGAGCTGATCAACTTTTCTTTTATACTTCCTGAGTCTTTCTTCTTCAGCTAAACAGAGATGTTTCCAGTCATCTGGGTAATGATCTGTGACCTCAGAGACCTGTGACCCTGGCGCCTTCTTTCCCTTCCATAGTGATTCCTTGTACTTCTGGATCTTCCAGTTTTCTCCGAAAATTCAAAACCCTGTCCCTAGTCAAAGCTGCCAAGAAGGCTTGTGGGTGTTAGGATGTCAGGTGCTGCATTTCCCGTTCTGATTCCAGAATCAGGCATCAGCAGCTCCTTTCCCATGTGCTCAGTACCCTCACCACCAACCCCTGGCCGGTGGCCTCAGGGGACCATCTTGGACTGTGTTTAGAGTTAACATTTTTCTCAAAGGAACAGCACAAGGAGAGATTAAAGGTAATACCAGAACAATGGAAAAAACCTGAAAACACTACAGTAGCCAAGCAGTAAGACATGGGCAGCAATAGTTATGTGTGCAAAGCACACACTCCTGAAGGATGTCATGAGAAGGGAAATGTCCCTATCATTCTTGTCCAAGCCCATATCCTTGGTCTAATTGTGGGGAAACATCAGGCAAACCACGAGCAAGAGAAATTCTACAAGATATATGGATAATAATTTTTAAGAGTGTCAAAATCATGAGAAACAATAAGACTTTCAGAGAACAGAAGATGGGATGATAGAGCAAAGTTTGATTTCCTGAATTAGATCCTAGGATAGACTCTAGTGTTAAGCCTAGACTTTCAGTAATAATAATATGCCGATGTTAATGTTTTTTGTTTTAAGAAACATATCACAGATGTTCACTATTCTGACAATAAAGAAAATTGTAGGACATGTGCAAGGAAACTCTATCAACTTTTCAGTTTGTCTGTAAATAAGAATGCATTACAAAGGCAATTTTTAAAAGACGTAATGGCACAAAATAATTAAAAACAAAGAAATAAAACATAAAGATGGGGTACAGGCATGCTTTCCACAGGAATCAATAACTTAGAATTTGAAAGGTTGAAAATAAATTACATGTAAGTATAAGAATTCTATGTGCATTTGGGAAATTTTGTAAGAATTTTTACAATATGAACATTATCTGGACTAATAACTTCTACCTAACCTAATCAAAGTTAATAATGTAAATAAGCTCACAGAGCCATGTGCTAGTCTGGGCACCTGAGCATCTGACCTAAATCACTCAGGACCCCACCTTCTCCTCTATCCAGTGTAGTGAATGAACAGGGTTTGCTTGACTAACATATCAGAGCAAAGTGCTGGACGTGTATGTTTCTCGTGGAAGACAGTGAGAAAAATGGACAAGTCTGTTTGATACTGTGTGGGGAATTTTTAGGCCTAGCAATCAAGGGCACGATTCTCTGACAAGATAAAGATAAATCCTAGTTTCTGTTTCTCCTGTTGATGCTGGAAAGTCTGCTTCAAACAATATGAATAAACTCTGACTGAAGAGCAAAGTTCTTTGAGATGTCTTAAGGAACAGGTGCTTCCCAGAGTTTGGGACCATTCTTGGCCATAAAACGACTGCTTAGAGTCAGGCTGTTTATTTACTCAGCTAAAAATTTAATGTGGCTTCGAAATGCTGCCAAAAAAACAAACAAACAAACAAACAAAAAAACAAAAAAAAAACTTCTTCTGTTGCTAAGTTCTAAGAATGAGAAATGGCACAGTGTGTGTCCCTGCACAGGACTTCTATATTAAGCCTTACACACACACCCACAGCTCAGGGACCAGTGTGGAAGAGGGGGCAGAAAGATTCTAAGAGCCATGGTTGGTGCATGAACATAAGGAAACAGAGACTTTCAGGCCACTGGAAACCCATTCATACGAACACTCAGTAATGCTGTCAAAGTAATCAGATAAGAATCCAGCATGGAGCAGGGGAAATGGGCAGCAGGTACTTACCCTAGCCAAGGAACTATTGGCAAATAATTACAGTGGGGTAAAGGAGAGTAGATTTGCTTTAAGAGAATGACTTTGGATAGGATGACTAGACTCCAGTGGATGGACTTGTACCGAGAGACACCTGGATAGACATGCTTGGCTGAATAGGATTTAACATATATGACAGAACACCTGAAATCTGGTGTGGGGCTATAGGGAGGAGGGGATCTTATTTTGATTAAGGTGTATTATATAAAATGCACAAAAGCCCAATCAAAGTATCAAAAATGGAAAGAAACTTCACATACTGGACTGATTACCAATGTCAGTCACCCACAACTATAATAACTATAATGAATATAGAAAAGTTTATGACTACAGCAGTAAAAATGAGATGAAGGTGAAATCATTGGGGCATATAGTCGTCATATATCCTGGGATGTTAGTTACAAGAATGTCACAAGAACTTCACAAAAGTAGGATTACGAGTCCTTAGTGGGATGTTTGTTTGTTTGTTTCATTTATGGCACATTATTCATCACTCACAATAGGAATCTTTGGGTAAGTTTGGTCATTTCTGTTTTCAAGATAAAGAAATATGGCTGAAAGAGCTTGACTGACTTGTTCAGAGTATCATGGCAAGTTAGTCTTTTAACTATGCTCCTAAAAGTTTTCTACACTCTGCTTTGCTGTTAATGTCTCAGTGTAAACTAATTTTTACGAACACTTCCTTCCTAGGGCTACTAGCTTTTAAAGGGCCATACCAAGTAAAAGAACTTATTCATTAAGACTGGAATTTAAGAAATCATAGCCCTTGAATAAGCAGATATTTGGGAGGAGCAAAGGACCTTTTTCTTTTTCCACAAATCATATAAAACTTAAGTGTAGACTATTACTTGCATGTTAGATTTATTTTGATGGTATCATTCAGCTTTGACCCTACCTTACTAACAATAATCTATATATTTAAATTCTTAATGAATGAAGATTCTTTCTGGTCACTGTAATGACAAGTTAGAATAGAGTCCTACAATTCCCTCCCATCATATTGATTGTCGTGAGACCAGATGATAATAATTGCAAGAATCTAATGAGAAAGTCTGAAATATCCTAATAATTCTATCACGGTTCCACCCCTGTATCTGACATCTTAAAAATCAGCAGCTATAGAATTTAAGTTTCACTTCACAAGATGGAGTCCATAACTGACTCTGTTATCAGAGCCAAGAATCTGTGGCTAGACAGGTCACAGGCCCTAGGTGAAAACCAACTACTATTCTGCTTAATGAACATAGTATTAAACTTCCTCTGAATAACCTACCATTATACCGATACATCTCTCAACTCTCATAAGAGAAGCAGATGGCAGTCAACACAGAAACCCACAGCTGGTCAGCGAGAAGAGAAACAAAGACTCCAGAATGCTCAGCCCTGAGTGGGACATCTGCATCACAGTCTTCTCAAGGTTCAGGGATCATTGTAGTGGAAGCAGCAGATAGACTGTAAGAGCCAGAGATGGTGGATGACTACAAGAAACAATATTATCCAGGGCAGTGCAGCTGCACAAGACCTACGCACGCTCAAGCAAAATTCTGGAATAGAGAAGCTGAGGTGGGTGAGAAGCCCCAACTTAGAGCTGAGGAACTATTGGCAACTGAGAGCTGCTGAGAGATGGAGAGTCAGTTTTCTTTAAAGGTATGGATGCTGCCCAGGTGTGGTGGCACAAACCTTTAATCCCAGCACTTGGGAGGTAGAAGTAGGCAGATCTCTGTGAGACTGAGGTCTAAATGCTCTACACAGGGAATTCCAGAGCAGCTGAGGTCCCAGGAAACCTTGTCTTAATACAAACAAACAAACAAAAATTGACGAAGTTAAGCTGGGGAGGTGGTCCAGTGGATAAAGCACTTGCTGTATAAGCTTAATGACCTGAGTTCTTCTAACACTCACATGTGTACCATTATTGTTATGTCCATTACCTTCATGTCTCACCACTTGGGGCCAGCCAGAGTGGACTTTGCAGGGGCCAGCCCGAGGGGTTGGGGTGAGTAGACACAGAGTCAAGCCGCAGACTCTGGGAATTGGATGGGAAGCAGGCCAAGCACGAGGCACTGCCAACTCACATGGCCCTGCATACTCGTTTATTGAACAGGTGCACAAGCTCTTATAGGTCTGGATAGCCAATGACCTCATGGGGTGGGGTCCCAATTTCAGCCAACAGTAAGTTTGTCCCCAGGTAGGCAGGTACTTTCGAGATGCTGGTCTCACAACCAGCCAGAGCAGAATGCCACACCCACAGGAGCCATTCCTCTATTCTGCCTAGCAGGTGGCCTGGCTAGGCCAACCTTGCATTATGCCCAACATACCATGGCTGGGCCATGGCATAGGCACACCCAAACTCATATACGCAAAAAGATGCATGTTCATCTGTTCAGCAGCTATAGAATTTAAGGTTCACTTCACAAGATGCAGTCCATAACTGACTCTGTTATCAGAGCCAAGAATCTGTGGCTAGACAGGTCACAGGCCCTAGGTGAGAACCAACTACTATTCTGCTTAATGGATATAGTATTAAACTTCCTCCGAATATCCTACCGGATATCTACATCTATCGGTGAATACAGATGATACATACACAAAAGATTTTTAAAAATCAACAAGTAATTGTACCTCATCAGTAACTCAAAGAAATTGGACTATGTAAGAAACAAAGCCTATACAATCTCTCATCCACCTTGGCATTCCTGGGAACCCACTTCATGAAGAGCTACAGGCAATTGATGAATGATGAGGGAGGAAGAATCAGTTTTCTTCAGTGACTAGTTCACTAAGAGGTTACCTAATACCAAGTTGGCAGCCCTAAACACAGGTACACAGGAGCACCGTAAATGTACTCAGTGCATTTCTGTATACATTTAATAAAAATGTAAATAAATGCATGTCCCGTCCAGCGGGTTTCAACAGTGAGCCTTGAGACCCTGGAACCCTGGAATGAGTGGGGACAAACAGACACACACACAGAACAGACACACAAAGACAAACACGCAGGACAGACGGACCTGGGAAAATGTCTCTCTTCAGGCCGCTCAGACACACAGGACAGACATACAAGGGCAGACACACAAGACAGAGACATGAGGATTGACAGACCTGGGCTCCCACAGGCCGTATGCTTTATTATTTCAGGGGATACTTATAGTTTTGGGGAATCAGGAATGCAGATACATCCATAAAGCAATGTGATAATTAACAGAGAGGCACTATCTCTAACCTTCAAAGCCCACCAGGAAGTTGTCTGCATACCAGGAAGGTGGCACTAAGAGGGGGCAGGGGCTTTGAACCAGGGAAGTGCTAGAACCCTGGCACCCTCAGGGCTTCCTTCTTAGCTCAGCTCTGGTGAGAACAAAGTGAGTCCTTTTGTCAGACACCAGGACATTCCTGTGAGACTTAGTTACAAAGATTAAGGACTGAGCTTACCTACAGGTGGTCACAGGGGCTTGGAATCTCCCTAAGGCTGATTTTCTCTGAGATGAACTCAAACTACAAGCTGGCTGTTTTCTCTAACTCATGGCGGCGTACAACAAATGCATGTATATGTAACTATAATGGTCAATGAAGAGGACAAGAAATTGAGGGGAGGAGGGGACTTGGAAGAGTTGAGGGGCATGGTAGGGATGAAAATAATGCAAATGGAATACTCATGTATGAAATTCTCAAAAATAATATTAAAAAACCTAGTGATCTAATTAGAGTTTAGACTGACATACAGGATATATTAATGGGAAGCTATTCACAGTTGGACTTCACACTGAGATTTGAATTTCTCTGTCATTGATAGAGAACAGGTACAGTAAATAAGCTGTCCAGTGTGCATCTAGTGAATACTCAAAGTCACTTTAGGAAATAATACAGTTTAAATGATACTTCCATAAAAGAAGTAAATAATAAGAAAATTTTCTATTAGAATCCTATGGGTTTTTCTCTTTTTTAATTAAAAAGTTTTAATTATTTTATCTATATGAGTGCTATGCCTACATGTATGCAAATGCACCTGTGTCATGTAGTGCCCACAAAGAACAGAAGAGGACATCAGATCCCATGGAACTTGAGTTACAGACCATTGTTAGCTGCCATGTGAGTACTGGGATTCAAACTAGTGTCTTATCCAAAAACAGCTAGTGCTCTTAACCACTGAGCCACCTCTCCAGTCCCAGATTTTTCGTTTTTAAAGACTATCACGTGGGGGAATCTGAACCTTTGTTCCTTCTAACTCAAAGTAAGGAGGAATAAACAAAATATAGCTATGCACAAATTAATGACGGGGATCTATTCTTAAAACCACCTCGTAGACTGATGTCACCATCATGCTGAGGTGCAAACTTGCTGGCTATATCACTATATAATGTAACTATATGGAACCAGCAAGCACTGCAGTCCACTGTTGATGGAAACATCACTATGCAGCACATAAAGACAACAAGATACGTGATCTGATTAAAAGAAGTCAACTAATGTTATTCAAGAGATGGAAAAGTCTCCATCATCTATTTTCTGAAGGACTACATGGTAAGGGTTACTATTGTTCAAAGAAGATGTGTTCTTAAGTATGTACACCAAGCTCAGGCTACTCTATCAACAGTCATTTTAAGATGCTGGGCGAGTTTTGTTTCAACCTTACAAATGAGTGATATGTGGGATTTGATCAATGTATAAACTACATAGTTCATATTCAAGGGTACAAAGTTTCAGTTATACAAAATGAATTTTGGAAACCTGTTATAGAGCAAAGAGCTGATAATCAATAATACTGCATTGAGTTCTTAAATTTCATAAGAATGTCCACATTTTTATTGTACATTCTTACCAAATACATATCATAATAAAAATAACAAAAGGAAGGGAAGAAATCCCGAGAGGCAATAAGTGTAGCAAGACCCCCTGATAGAGTGATGGTTTATGGACATATGCTTATTTCCCAAACTTAAGTTACATGCATCAAATAAATAAAGCTTGATATATATCATCACTTCAATAAAGAGGTTTAAAAATCTCTATGTAAATCTGTATCTATCTATCATTTATCATTCTTTCATCTCTCTGAGGATGCCTCATGATTCTCATGTTGCTAAGTTGGTTTAATTCAGCTGGAAAAGCTCAAGCAATGCCTAGGTTCTATTGCACAGGATTAATTCACTGATTGCTGGATGGAAAGAATTCACGTCCTTCTCCATGAGGAGCTTTTCCTTTCAGTCTGACAGCTTTGGGTTCCATTCCTCTCTCCCTTCAAACCAAGGAAAATATTTTAATTATGACTTTAAAAGCTGTTTTAGACAACTCTCAAAATAGACTGCCACGGGAATTCCTTTCTCTAAAAAAAATGGCAATCATTTACCACAAGTACATGCTTAGTATACATTCTGTATGGGTTTGAGGTCTCATAATCTTGTGGAAACAGTTAAAAAGGATTTTACTGGCAATACTTTTCGGTAGTGAGTTTTTCATTTATTCAGAAAACATATATTGAGCAACTGCGATGACCCTAGTCTATTTTCTAACCAATTTTCTAACCCAGCTTTTTCTCCAACATCATGCTGACTAACCTTTTCCACAGATCAAGAACAGAATAGTAAAATGTTAAGTAGCTTGTGTTATGCAAATGCTAAAATTCTATGTTTATTCATCCAGCCTTCATTTATCAAGTGACTGCTATGTACTAGAATGAATACTGAAATCCCACAGTGGACAGAAACACTGAGTTTCTCTGAACACATCCATCAATATTAACTTTTTTTTTTTCCTGACACTTGTGTGCTCACTTCTCAGTAGGCAAATGGATTTTTGCAACTCTTTTCCAGTAAGATAATGGCTCTTAAATATCTGCACCAATGTAAAGCTATGATAAGGCTGAGGAAGTCTTGTAAGACTACAAGGAAAACACTTAGCCTTAAAGTTCAAGGACATCAGCACAGTTCCTGTATACTCAGGTGTTTCATCTGTCAACTCTGTAAGTACACATGGAAGTGAGAATCTGACAGACATGCCCTTTTCTCATAGCTGCCAAATCCCTCATCGCTGTGGTTTACTAAAAAAAAAAAAAAAAAAAATCAAACCATGGCAATCTCTGTGGGGAGTGGGTCTATCATAAAAGGTATTGAGCAAAGCCAAGCAACCCTGGATACTCTGAAGGGATGGTAGGAGTCTGGCCTGCTCTGCCTGATGAGATAACCTAGGTCCCAGGAAGCCAGTGCAGGCCTCAGCAGTTGCTTCATCTTTTCCCCCCAAACAAAGATCACCCCAGACCAGAACCAGGTTTTTGGGTTTCGTTTCCTCATTCCTAACTTCCATGTCAGCCCTACAACCTTCCCGCCTTTACCTAAACATCCCAACTTTAACTTTTCTGCCTTCTGTGATGGCCAGAAAGGCCTCCCTATATAAACCCCTGCCTTGGTTTTAATTACTGAACTGCCCACTGACGCAGTCTCCCGGGAATCCTCCCACCGCACTCAGGGCCACCTGAGGACCTGTTCCACCGTCCTCCATTCTCTGGGATGGCTGGAGCACAACAGCCGTGCTGGAGATGGAGTCTCACCCACAAATCTCTGCTAATTTTATCAACAGGGTGATATATGCATCCTACCTCCACGCCCCTGCAATCACACACGAACACACACACACGTCTGGTTCACCTATTCTTTCCTCTTCTTTCTCCAAACTTCTTTACAGAGAAAATCTCAATAAATCTGACTTGAAGGAAAGTGCTGCTGTCTAGTGCAAACCAAAGGTCCCCTCCCACTATGCTCTTTTAACTAAGGGGTTTGGAGATTAAAAGAGGAGCAACAGACCCTGTCAGGGCCACAGATCATGGGTTCAGAGCATGAAAATGAAGAACACATCTTCAAATTGTTTACCACTCTTCAACAAAAGAAAGTGCTGCACGCGCAGATTTGCGTTAATTCGGTTTGATATTTCTCAGGCCCAGGACTTCTAGGTGCTCAAAATGCACTTTTAAAATACAGGTTCTGTGAGGGAAACCACAAGAATAATAAGCGAGTTGTTGTGCCCTATTCAAACCTCAGTGTTGGTGTGGGAGATACTGCGCATTCAAACGGCAAAGTCGTTTGTTCTCTGACCCGCGTTTGTAAGATCCATGTCCAGACCACGAGAAAGTGCCAACATCACCATAGGAGCACTGGGGAGAGCTGCTCTCACAGACACCTCAGCTCAGTCCCTCAAAGAATGTAGTTGGAATTTGCTACCAAGCAAATCCCAAGAGGAAAATGACTGGTGCAAATATGACTGAAAAAGAAATCAAATCAAAACTAAACCTTTGTATATTTTAAGATTATCTATGAGAAATTTCATCCAAAACTAGATGGCTTAGAGTTCCTACTTTCTCCCCTCCAGTTTTGTCAAAAGTTAAGAATGTGTGTTTGCTTTAAGTGAAAAATATTAAATATGATAGGTGAATTTGAATTTCTTCTTCAGAGAACCTTAAAGAAATAAAGCCATAAAGGTATAACTAAAGGAGAGAGGGAAAAGGACAGGGACAGGGAGAGGGTCCAAGCTGGGACTCAGTTGATTTAATTGATTTAAAATATAGTCAGTCTTAAGCACAGGTTGTTTTAAACTCCGCAGCCAGTCTAAGCTCTTCTATGTATTGTCATTTATTTACTGAGCACTGCCAACATATGCCATACTGCAGTGCAAAAGGAAGTCTTATTGCTCTATGCTGCTTAGGTGTGCAGAAGGTCTAATCAGATGCAAGTGAGCAGATGAATTCAAGTACATCCATGTTCAACATCAATTCGAGTGAGGAAAGAATGTGAGCAGAGAGAAAAGAGGATCAATTACTATCTGCGTAGAACACAACTCGGACCTTTCATCAGCCTGGAATCAAATTTCATGCAATCCACTTAGTGATAATAACTTTCAGCATATTTATTGCTCTGCATTTCAGTTTTGCAATATATTAATCAGGGCATAATGGTACCCGTCTACTGAAAATCACATGAGATTATTATAGGAGACTCTTAGAACAACTTCCTGCACACATTGAGTGTACAGTAAGGGAGCCATCATTATTATTGTTTCTGCATTGTTGTTATTTTAATTGCTGCTACTTTGTGCTGAACATTATTATCAATACATATGTCAGCTTCAAACTCTCGATGAAAAGTATTAAAGCAGTTTGTTTTCAGGTTGATCATTTTTCTAAGTGTACTAGTTTTATTAAAAAAATATAGTTTTGGGGGCTGGAGAGGTGGTTTAGGGGTTAGAGCACTGGCTGCTTTTGCAGAGGACCTGGTTTTAAATCCAAGAACCCAGATGTTGGCTAACAACCATTCTAGCTCCAGTTCCAGAGTATCTGATGCCCTCTTCTGATCTCCACAGGCGCTGCACGACAAGGGGTGCACTTACACATCTACCTGCAGGCAATACACTCATACACATAAAATAAGAAAATAGGAAGCAAAATGTAAAAAGATATAGTTTTATGGAAAGTGAATTGAAATAAATCACTCAAATAATGGAGCTGTCTGATAAACCTGAACGCCAATAATACACCTAAAATTTGTTTCTTTTCCCGGTACCACCAGCTCCCTCAATAATTTATATGATACTGGATAAATTTAGAAAACCATTTGGTAGTTCCATTCATCTGCTTTAGAGCTAAACCTACTTATCTCTAAGTTCCAGTTCCAATAAAGTTCATCTTTCCCAAAAGGGATTAACAATCTGCATCTTGAGGGAGGGTTGCAGTGATTGAACTATCTAATGTCACAAGTTAACAAGTACTAACACTGCACTCTTGTTCTATGCCACACACTGAACTAAGGACTTTTCAGGTATCAACTAATTTAATCTTCCCAACTAACCCATGTGGGCCAGGTATTGTAATTTATAATTGTTAAGTTGCTGAGTAAACAGCAAATGCAGTTATCATTTAAACCTGTGTTTTCAGTCTCTGATATTTGTATTCAGGGACAAGCATATCAAAGACTTTCCCCTTCAAGAAGGTCTTAGGACAGCCATACTATATCTGCCCAGGTTCGCCAGGCCTATTTCGCTCCAAGCTGAGTGTGGGAGAGTTTACCAGGGAGAAAAAAAAATTGTTTTACCTGGGTGACCGCAATTATGCGAATGACAACAGGAGCAGTTGAGTCACAAGTTAAGGAAGCTTATTCACTCTCCCCAGGGACTGTCACTCAGAAAGCCCTGAGAAAATATTACAGCCAAACAATAGCCAGCTCTATTATTAGCAGTCATGTCCCCATAATGCCTTGGCAGTCTAAGACAATAAGGACAAACATGCATTCAGTTGTCCCTGAAAAGCTTTGTAAGCACATATGCTCCATCTCAAGTTGTCATTCCTTGGAGACCCACCATGGAATGTGTCACCAGGTCATCTGAGTTAGCTATGGTGGCTCCACAGGACACCTCCCCCCTCAAACATCCACATAATTTGCAGACAGAATTGACCAATACCTTTTAAAACACAAACACCAGGGAGTAAAAGAAACCTAGATCAATTAAAACACGGTGTTCTTCCACTGGGTATACTGCAGTTGAATATTATAATGCAAGGTGTTTTTCTAAAGCAAATTGTGGTTATTATCATATACAAACTGTAGAACAAAGACTTTGAAAACTATTCCATTAAATAAACAGAAATAAATTATGAATGCTTGTTTATCTGTATTTCCAGATGTTAAATGTACTGATTTCGAATCCATCGGTATTGACTAAAATGTTGTCAGTTCATTTGCTAATTGCTGTAGCCTTAAAGACAGCCATGCACTTGTTCACAGCAAGCTAGTGTAATAGTACACACTTATTGCTTGAAATCAGTAACAGATGCAGGCATAGAAAGAGCAACCTATTAGCCAGCTTCGTACTACTGACATGGACTACTCATAAGGAAGAGACTTTTATAGCTTGCAGATTGAGTGGCTTGAAGTTCAAATGGCATGAGGTAAGTAAGCTCTGTAGTGAAGGTTGCCCTATGGGGACATCAACTGACTTAGCAGATAGCACTTGCTGCTCTTGCAGAGGAGCCAAGTTTGGTTCCCAGAACCCATATCAGGGAACTTACAACTGTCTGTAACTCCAATTCCAGGGGATACACAACCTCTTTTATCTCCACAGGCACCTGCATGCATAAGGAACACGTACATGTGTGTGTGTGCATGTGTGCGTGTGTGTGTATGTGTGTGTGTGTGTGTGTGTGTAGTGTATACACATCATCTGGGGATAACAGAATAAGGATACACACTATTCATTTAAACAGTCTGCACTAAATAGCTGTTTGTGAAGGTATTTGTGCAATGAAGAACTCAGATGGAAAATAAGACAGTTATAGCTTGGCCTCTGAAATTAGTTATAGAAGTCACTTCGATATCAAACAAAATATATGTGCATAAAACTTGATTACTATGTGGTAGTGACCATAAATAAAAATAGTATATTTGATGCCATCACCAAAGGGACTATAAAATAGATTGGGATCAATTCCTCTACATCATTCAGATCTATTTCTCACTGAAAATAACTAGATTGGGTTTCTATTATGTTCTTCTGTCTCTTAGTTTTTTATGATTATTAGTTGTTTTTTTTTTCAAACCATTAAGTTTGTTTATTTGAAAATACTGTACAACTGAATGATAGTGCTCCACATCCTATATGCCACTGGAACAAGGCAACGATGGAGTAGAGTTTGACCCCAATTCAATGGGGGAAGTGGCGGTCAGCATGTAAACAGGAGACAATCACAGTCATTAAACTGAGCCTCTCAAACATTGATGGGCACTGTTCCCATGAAAGATGTCTCACTTCCAGCCTTGGAGATCATCTTTTAACCATCAATGTGATGAACATATTAGCTTGCCAAGGTAGACCATAACAAGTTACAACATTCTCAGGTGACATGTTTATCATATTTTCTCATTCTTAGCATTGCTTATCATCATGAATGTGACTGATGTTCAGACCTTCTAAGAATAACAGAGGAGCTTCAGGAACTATCTGAAATTCATAATAAAGCTAGAATTCTGAATGTTCAACAGAGACAATACCCAGGTGATGGACCCAAAGAAACCACAATTGCTTATGTGAACACACAATCAGTTGCCTTGATTAGATAACATGCAA
Organism: Eospalax fontanierii; assembly: GCA_035773235.1. Taxonomy (NCBI): domain Eukaryota; kingdom Metazoa; phylum Chordata; class Mammalia; order Rodentia; family Spalacidae; genus Eospalax; species Eospalax fontanierii. Next base: position 72,724,014 of record CM069533.1, read on the forward strand.
TTTAGTGACTTGGGAAGAATTTTGCGGGCCTTTTGTTGTTGTAGATAGCCTCAGAGAAAGCATTCTGGATGTTTGTGAAAGAGGGCTTAGTCTTTAGTGGAAGGATTTCAGGGGTGCATTTCTGCCTCTTTATGTTTCCATCCAGATGTCACAATGGGAGGGGGAGAAGCACCCTGAGTGGTTGTCCAGTGGGGTTCATTTTGAACTGAACATCTCAAAGGCATGAAAATCCTTCTCCAGTTAAAAAATATCCAGAATGTTCCATGTAGAGATCTTTCTCTAGCTTACCACCTCCTCCTGTTCGCTTCACCACGGATTCCAGAAGTTTCCACTACCAACTGCTGACATTGGCACTGTTACCTTCGATGTTTCCAGCTTCCATTTCAACTGTTCGTCTCTTCTATAGTCCATTCTCCTGATAATGCTTGTTTCATTATTTCCAGGTATTTTCTGGGAATTCTATGTTTTAAACACAAAGTCATCTGTTTCTTTTATCCTGTTGTCTCTTTCAAGTACACTACAAATTTCTTTCACCAGCGGTAAAATGAGTCTTGCAAAGATATCTTTGGGTCTTTTATCTTCGTCATCTTATAAATACAGGGATGAACAAAATGTCAAATTCTGAGTTAGTATGCTATGGTCTGAAGAGCACCAAATTGGATTTGAATCCCAGGTTTGCTTTTCAGTGACCTTGAGCCCATGAAAGGCAAGCAAAGAATCACATATAAAGAAACCTCAGGAGGCTTTATAGAGCTAAGTCTTTAAAATCTGTCTCTGTATGATAATTATTTTGGAGCATGTGCAGCATAAAGTCTTAAAGCACTCTGGAGCAAAATTAACAATTTGCTAGATATTTGTATATAATATTTATTTCAAAATCAACATAACTTTGTTTCTCTGCATTGAAGCCATTGGAATCAATCAATACAAGGTTTGAAACCTATGTCTTTCTATGGAATCAGATGTTAAATAACCCTCAATTTTGAAACACAGAATATCTTTGCTCCATGATTTTTGTGAGATTATCAAGATAATTTATATGAAAATGTGTGCATGAGATCTTACAAACAGAGGTAACAAATGTTAGTCATTCTTATAATTATTGGCATACACATTTTTACTTACAAACCCATTTATGTAAATTACTGCATGTTATCAGTCTATCCTAATGATCTTAAAAAATTGCATGCAAACATATAGTCCATGGTCAGTGACATTGTAAAATTCTCTTCTTGAAATAAAGAGCATCTAAGACTGATTTTCCCTTGTAGCAATAAATTCCTTCAGACTGTTTCATTCATTAAATATCTTCTGGACACAGACTTGTGACAAGCCTGCCATATTTTATTTATACATTGTATTTTACTTGAATATGGCAAATATTTATCAAGACTATGTATCTACATGTTATTTTATTGGAAGCTAGTTTCTTATATTCAAAAAGACCTAGGAATCAAATATTGCTAATAAGATAACACTGTATAGTACAATAATGTATTTAAAAGTAATGACTATAAGTATTAAGGTGTTCAGTAATTGTCATGATGAATGTATTTAAAATATTGGAGAGGCTGGAGAGATGGCTCAGCAGTTAAGAAGTTAAGAGCACTAGCTGCTCTTGCAGAGGACCCTGGTTCAGTTCCCAGCACACACATAGTAGCTAACAACTACTTGCAACTCTAATTCCAGGGTATCTGACACCCTCTTCTGACCGCCACGGGCATTACATGACATGGGTGCACTTACATACATGCAGGCAGTACATTCATACACATAAAATAAAAAATAATAAATAAAATATTGATAGCACATTACATTTTCATAGCACAGTAAGAATTATAAAGTTAAGCATTCATTCACATATGTTACAAAAGTGTTAAAATCAGTAATTTACACTTTATCTTTATTTCTAGCCAAGGTTCTTAACATGGGTCCTTTAATAGGGCAATACTTAACATCTTGACTGAACACCTTCCAATGCTCGTTACACACATCACCCAATGCTGTGTCCCAAGATGCTCCCTGCCCTTGCTAACTTTGTTTAAGTCACACCGGAATATGGGCCATTTCTGGAGCAAGCAGGGTTAGTTTCAGACCAGACACTGCTCATTCATTATTCAGTAGGTCTTTCTTTCCACATTCTTCAGGCTGTCTCATTATCATGAACTGAGTCAGAGACTTCATTGAGAAGTTGCCCTGACTCAACTTTGTCACATGTTACATTAGCAAGACTAGTACCTAAGGGCCTGTGTAGAAACTGAACATTCACTGTTGCCTGGCCAGTCACCTGACCACAAGACCAACTCTAGAAATGGAGATACTCTTTAAATCATGCTAAAGAGAGTGGCAGAATAACTGGTGCATTAATGAAATGGTGAATTTTCCTGCCTGAATCCTGACCTCTAACGCAGTTGTGAATGGACTGGCAGCAGACATGTAACTCCATGTCTGAATTCTTCAGAAAAGCATAACCTTGCTTTTTCTTCTTTCTATCTCTCTCCTAAGCTTGTTTTCTGTAACACTTTGGGCTGTCCCAATATTATGGACCTTCTTACTCTTTCTCTAAAACTCCCTTCTATGCTCCCAAGTGGCTCTTAGTTTCCCACATGCGTGATCCCCATGCTGGCTTTAAACAGGCATAGCCTGTATGGGTTTTGTTTGTTTTTTTGTTGTTCCCTTTTCCTTTCATTCTCCTCCACAGAGGAGATTTGCAGCCCACCTGCCCTGAAGGTGTTTCTTCTACACCCAAATAAAATTGTTCCAAAGTTTCCATTTGAGTTCCTTCTTCAATTATTTTAGTTTTGTATTGCATCTTTGTGAATTTCATACAATATGTTTTGATAATATTTAGAACCCATCTCCTGTGCAGGAGGCTCCTTTCTCTTAAACCCACCCCTACCAGATTTCATGTAGCCTGTCATATATGTTAAGACCTATCAAGGCCCAGCAATTTCCATCAATGCCTCAGTTACAGCCTCACAGGAAAGCTCTCATCAGGAGTTTGGGATGAAAGAGAATGATTCTCAGGGGAGTGTACAGGTGATATTCCATGTTCTCTATCCTAGAGCCTTACTGGGTCCTAACTGCAGTTCCATGGCCTCACGCAGCTAAAGGGTGGCACCTTCTTCTAGGGAACTTGCTCCCATCTATGGCACCTGGTCCAGGTTCAAGATCTGTACAAACTTGGCTGTTGCTAAGAGATGTCAGTATCCCTAAAGGGAGAGCCAAGAAGGCAAAGCAATCTCTGTCCTGAGCCTAGGAGTTCTTTGTCTTTGTCTTGGAACACCAACATAGTGGGAGGTTCATCATGGGAGGATGATGAAGCCCAGTATCCTAGACTGTATGGTCATAAACTACAAGAGGGGATATTCAGGAGATTGTTGTCTAAGAGGATTCCTAGAAAATTTAAGACATTCTGTGAATGAGAATGGCCAACTTTTGATGTTCAGTGTCCCTCAGAATGATCTTTGGATGTGACTAAGATTAAAGTAGTATGAAATTGGGAAAGCAGGTCATCTGGAACAATTCCCATATATAGATTCTTGACAGCATGCAGGTTTGAGTCAGTCACCCTCCTCCAATATAATTCTGTGCTAATACGCAGGGACAGTGTAAGAGTCTCATGAAGAGAAACCAGTCTCAGACAAGAAACTCAGCCCCATGCCCCCCAAGCCTACAGACTCTGCCAGTCCGATAAGGCAACCCAAATGAGCCTTTATTTCCACTGTCTCCTTGTGCCTCTCTACCTAGGGAAGTACCCTTCCCCACCCCACTCCCAGCCAGAGAGTCTGTTACCTTCAGTATCTCCCTCAAAGCTTGAAGAACCCAATCAGGTGGGAAGGCACCTCCATTTAGCCCAGAGGCAGCCACCTGCCCTCAAAATGCCCCTCCAAGAAACTAGAGGCCTCCAACATGGGGCACAGAATGGGAGCATCTAGGGAGCATTGTCTGTTTGCTATTACCAGCCCTTCTCCAGCACAGACCTGCTCAATTGGAAACACTATGCCCTTTCCTACTCAGAGACACATTGGGCTATGATCGATCTAGTGGAATACACATGTCAAATTCACCTCCCTGCCTGGGGAAACTGCATCCAGTTCCTGCTAACTCTCCACACCGCCGAAGAGTGAACACAGGTAGTGACTGTGGCCTGGAAGTGCTTGAGGACTCACGACCCAGCAGGGAAATTAACTGAAGGTGTAGTTGTATACCAAGAATGCCCTCCCATAAGAAGATCCTCCCCTAGGACCCTAACTCAGAGGGTGATAGGGCTAGCTTAGAAAGGTAATGACAGGATCTCTTAGAAAGATGAAAGGGAGGAGCAAAGAAGCCCACACACATATTCAAAACCACCCAGCTTCTCCAAATATCAGATGGAAGCCCTTCTAATTTTTTGGAGATGCATGTGAAGCCTTCTATTTGTGTGCTTCTTTTGACAATCCCCCCTCCCGCAAGGCTATCCAAAACCAGCAAGTGATCAGCTCTACTGTTTTGGGCCAGGCACAGAAGCATCTAGAGAAAGTTGCATCAACTGGAGGAGTTCACAGGGATAAACAGTACCCCAAGTACTGGAAGTTTCCAACAACATATTCATGAACAGATGCCAGAAGGGAAACAGGCAAAGAAATGAAACAAAACACAAAGTAATTGATGGCAGCCATGCACTGATATGGCCCCAACTCCCACCCCAAATTCTAGAGGACACAGAATGGACAGAAGGCTGAAGCCTTGGATTCTCCTACTAAAACACCAGTGTGCCTATTGGACACAGACAAAATGAATAGTCCAAGAAGAATGAAAGGGAAAGGGGACACAAATGGAGCTGCACTCTGTCAGGTTGAGCCCCACCCCATGAACTGCATTGGGCTGGCCAGAACTGACTCGGAGACAGATGGGGCTCAAAATGTTCCAACGCAAAAGGACAATTTGGATCTGCCCAATCTTGAAGATCCAGAGATAGACGCAGGACTTTCTCGGGTCAGCTGGCTATTGTCACACTGGATACCTTCTTGATTGTCAAACCCCACTAGAAAGCCAAAAAGAGGAGAGAAAAGGAACCATTTGAATGAGGACAACAAGGTGCTTTTCTGACTCTGAAGAGGGCCCTGCTGAGTGCACAGGCCTTGGCACTCCCTGATGTGGCTTGAGAGCTTAACCCATTTGTCCAGGAGAGGAAGGGAATGGATCCAGGAGTCTTAGTGTAACTTTCCGAGCCTCATTCGAGTTTTGCCGCCTGCCTCTGACACTCCACTTCTGCATAGGAGTGACTCAGCAAGGCACAACGAAAAATGGCCTCTACCTGGCTACAGCCTACGTGGTGAAAAATGATTGGTCCTTCACTTTCCATGTTTTTAGCCCCAAACCTTTACCCCTCCCTATATAAGACTGTGCTTGATGCAATAAAGTGAGATCCTGCTTTGACAGGTCTCCCAGCTCGGTGTGGTGTTCTTCAGGGTGGAGAGGGTCCGGGCCACAGACACTCACCATCCTGCTCAGCCCCTGGAGGAGGCCAGCTGGACCGGCTTCTCCACCGCCTTGCCTGCTGGCAAACCCAGCAACAAAGAACTGGACAAAGCCCACTTGAACATTTGGAAACAGACTTTACTGAAGTACCACCTAGAAAAGGATATAAATAATTTCTAGTCATCACAAGTACTCCCTCCTTCTGGATAGAAGCATATTCTACCTCTGGGAAATAACAAGAATTTGCTAACTGAAATCTTACCCAGGTATGGAATGCTTAAATCAATCCCTACTTGTACAGGTGAAGTATTGGCAGACAGTATCCCTCAAATCCTTTTGGAAAGGACCTTACTCAGTACTTCTAATCATTTCTAGAACTCCAAGGTTTACAGTTTAGACACCTGGATCCACCACTTCCCGCTGAGGACTGTGGCACCTTCTGAATGTTCAAGTAGGTGGATGGTGACAAGGGATCCTGAGGATCCCCTCAAAATAACCTTTTGATTCCACCAACCTGCTTTGACCAAACAGAAGTGAATCAATCGATCAATGCACAGTCAAAGCTTAGGGTTTAGGCTACTGGAAAGGGGAGACAATTAAATGGCCTACAGCCAGCACTTGATGGGCACATGGCAGAAACCTGAGCAATTCCATGGGGACACCTGGGTACTAAGCTCCACATGCCACCCAGTTTCACGAGGAATAATGGTATTACTAACCTTGCTGTTTTCCACAGATCCAGCCAAACAATTGCAAATGACGGATGCTGATTTGCTAACTGAAATCTTACCCAGGTATGGAATGGGTCACCTTAGCCATAGTCTATAAAAGTATGACGGGCCTGTTGGGAGGAAAGGTGAGCTCTTCTGCTTTTATAATAGCCTGCACCTTTCCAAGTCCCGAAGCGGTGGGTACACACACTATCCACCAGATGCTTGTCAGCAGCACTGGTCCGTCATGGAGCCGGTACTCATAGACTTGATAAATTTGACAAGTAAAGCAAATTCCATCTACTGTCTTCATGAAGTACAGACTACGAAACAGGGCCACAGCCAGAAGGTTATGCTTTCTATCCTGCTGCTCCTCCTGAAAAGCCTGTTCCCACCCTATTTCTCTTCACCCCACTACTGTTTCCTCAGATCCAAAGAGAAAAATGATGTTCCCATCACCATACCCCTGCACCATCTTTTACCACCAATGCCAAACAGACTTTATGAGGCAGAAGAGGTCTTTTCCTGCTATAAGAATGGGAAGAATCCTGGAGGGGAAAAAATGAAAACCTCAATACTATTGAGGATTACAAGATTAGTCTTTGCCCCAGTGTTTTGGGCCTTACCTGTTGGGGCACTGACCAAAAGTATCAGCTTTTACCTAAACCCAAACCATTTAAGGCTCGTGATTTGGTCCTTTACCTGTATCAAGTACTAAATACAATTCACCACCTCCTCAGTAGGCAAAAGATTGCTGGTTTGGGGTAGCCTTGAAGACCCCTTGGTATTTAACCACATCAGTACCAATGGACAATATAACTGCAGTGGAGTTCTCCCAGAACCCCTTTATGTTGGTTCAGTTAAACTGTCTCAAAAAGCTCTTGTGTGCATTATAGATGAAAGCCAGTAGGTGATCTGGTCAATGTGTCCAAACCCTTGAGGACTTGTGGTCCATTCATCTTCCTCCAACCACAATCTAACGTCTTCCCCCTCAGGCCTTCTCTTCAAACATGGAGTAGATGTGTACTTATATCTGCCAGAAAACTGGACAGGTACGTGCACTGTGGCTTTCCTTACTCCCCTGATGGACATAGTTCCCAATAATCAAGCTCACCATAACCCTTGCAGTCCATTCACAATTGGAGCTATCCAGTTCATAGCTCTACTAATTGGTCTAGGAATAATGGCTGGGTTGGGTAGGACCAGGAGGAACTGCATCATCAGTCACCTTCCTTCCATCACCACATATCCAGAGATTTGGCAAATGGCAGATGATATAGAACAAGTAGTCAAACTATTAGTAGCAAAGACGTATCAGTTAGACTGTGTAAGCATCAGAAGCAGTGGTAGTCCCACAAAACCATAGAAGACTAGATCAGCTGACTGCTGAAAATCGGACTCGGTCTCTTCTTAAATGAGGAATTCTATTTTTACATAAACAAGTCACAGTCCAGGATAGTCTGGGTTATGCCCTAATAACTAAAAGAATGAATTGAAAAGAGGAGATAAGAACTGACTGATTCTTGGATGTATTATAACTGTATCTAGATTTGGGCATCTTGGCTCCTCCCATTAGCTGACCTTCTCCTTTAGTTCTTTACAATATTCTGGTTTGGTCCCTGCATCCTTATAGGCAGCTCGGTTTGTTTCTTTTGGCCTAGAGGCCACAAATTTCCAAATGCTCCTAAAGAACTATAGACAACTTAGACACAGAAGAAAATGATGCCCCTTGGAGAGTTTGGAAAGCACCAAAAGGAGGAATGAGGTGGGAATTCTGAACTAAGTGAAGAGTGAAAACATAATACCTTATCTTGAAATCCAGGTATCTGTCAAAGTCCTGCCTAGCCTACCCCCCTGCTGTGCTTCTGTAAACAGGCTGGCCACTGGACACTCCTGCTCTTGCTCTACTGTCTTGTAGGCTGATGACTCCAGTGCATGACCCCAAGCCATATAGAGACCAAGAGACCCCTGTGCATGGCCTATCATCACACAGGTGCCTAAAATCACCACTAGCAGAAAAGGTCAGAAATGATGCTGAACTTCCCAGAAATTTTCTGAGTTACTGTGGTTCACAGTCCAGGCCTTGCAGATTACTCCCACATCTATGCCAGGATGAATACAACCTGCTGATTCTCCACTCTACTGCTGCTTGTCTCAGGCATGCTGAATTCTGGGACCAAGGGGGAGAAGAACACTAAGAAGGAAATCCATTTCCCATTTCAACTATTCCATTATGTCTTCTGTTGGACTCAGATAATGATACCTCAATACACTGGGCCCTCGACAGGGAGTTGGAGAAACAGTCTTAAAATCAAGTTGTCACTAACCTTCTCCCAATCATCTGTCTCTTGATTTTGTTTTTCTCAAGATAAGGGCTTTGCTGTCACAAAAATTCTGGTGAGGTGTTAGCAAAGAGGAAACTTTATTCAATGTATTTTGGAATATAAACTTGTGTTTCCACTATGGAAATAAATATAGGAGGTTCCTCAAAAACCTGAAAGCAGAAATATCATATGATGCAACTCTTGAAATACTCTTGGGAATATATATCTGAAGAACCAAGTCAACATACCACAGAAATACTTGCACATCCCTCTATATAATCGCACTATTTATAAGTGTACTATAATGGCGCTCTTCATAATTACCAGGAAATAGAAACAGCCTAGATGTCTACCAACAGATGAAAGGACAAAGAAAATATCATGCACATCATAATAATGAAATTTTATTCACTTATAAAGAAAAACGAAATCATGATATTTTCTGGAACATGAATGCATCTGTGAATCACTACGTTAAGTAAAATAAATCTGACTCAGAAAGACAGATAACACATTTTCTCATTCCCAAAACCTAAGTCATTCAAGGGGAAAAGGAGCTCTTAAAAGAGGTGGGAGATAGAAGAGGTAATTGAATGCATATAGGAGGAAAGATGAAGGAACAGAGGGAAAGAAATCCAGCTGGAAGCAAAAGCTGGAGCACAGAGGGTAATGGGAGGGAGCCGTATGTAGCAAAGTATGATCACGTACACACACATGCACGAATATGCCACAATGAACCCCTAAATTTAAATAATAACCCAAAATTTAATAAAAATATAAAAGACCTACATTTGCCTATTTCTTCCCAAATATACCATCATCTGTCTCTGAAGATGATAAGGAACATAATCCTACCTGCATGAAGTTTATCACAAGATACCCACTGACTCATTCAAACTTTAAACGAAATCATATAGAAGCTAGCATCTCTCTCCTGGCTCCATCATTGTTCTTAAAATCATTAATTACTCTTAAAATTTGCCGTATTTGCCATCTCCCTCTGCCTGATGATGAAAGGTGCGTCATCTGAACCTCACTGAGCTGAGCACACACCTTCCCATGATGCTTCTATACACGACTGAGAAAATTATGCATTTCTTTCCATCTGTTATCTGTACGTTTCAGTGACCCTTCTGAGAAAGTGGAAAGCTTTCCACTTGCTCCTATGGTTCCATTTCTGTTTTTTATTTCCATAACTCTGCCTCAAACTTATGAAAATGTTGCTTATTTCTATGTTCCCATATTGTTCAACTTCTCCATTAACATGTAAATATCACAATGAAAGTGTTTTTGATTTCTCAATTACATATTCTTGATGCATAATGAAACCAGCAAAAGAGAGGTCACATGACTTAAGCAGCTATCTGGGCCTATACCATATATATTTGTCCCTTTATCTCAAGGAGTCTAGGTCTAGTTCTGAAAATAAGATACTGACTTCTCAGTACTTAATGATCCTGAAATTATCCTGTAGTACAAAAGTCTAATAATTCAACATGTTTGAACAAAACTGCGCATGTGCACACAAATAAGCTTAGCTAACTGTGGTCTGAATTTGCAAATACAATCTAAACAAATGAATGAGAAGTGAATTTCCTTTTCAACAAATGTGCTTTTGTGAGTAAATTTAGTGTATTAGCTACTTTTCTGTTGCTGCAATAAAACAAGGTGACCGAGGAAGCTTATATAAAGAATTCATTTGGCTTATGGTTCCAGAGATTACTATTCCATCATGGCAGTGAGTCTTGACAGGGTGCAGCAGAAGCAGAAAGTAGAGCGCTATCTTATCTTCAAGCAGCCACAGGAAGTAGAGAGGAAAACCAGAACAAATAGCGCCACCAGCTGGGGACCAAGTGTCCAAATACTCGCAGCCTATGGAGGACATGCTCATTCAAAGCACCACGTTATTTTGACAATTTGTAATCATTTTTTCTTTTAGTTTAAGTGAGTTTGTCTACCCCCAAACCTCCTGAAACACACACATTTTAAAATTTTTTGTTCTTGTTTTTGTTTTTGTTTCTGATGGGGTCTCCGCAGTCCGGGCGCACCTGGAAGTCACTACGCGTATCCGGCTGGGCTCCATCTCACAGAGATCCACCTGCCTCTGCTTCCAGAGGGCTGGGATTAAAGGCATGCACCACCATGCCAGTGATTTTAAATTAAGGGAATTTTTAGTCAGTTCTCCCTTGATCATTAAAATTGTCTGAAATATGCTTAGAACAAATGGAGATATAAATTGATGATGTTTCATAGTTAGCATTGTGGAGCACAGGGTGTTCAGCACAATAAGGGCACTCACTGTGGGAAATCTAAGAGAAAGTTGTCTATTAAGGCCTATTTCCATATTTCTTGTGTGTGTGTGTGTGTGTGTGTGTGTGTGTGTGTGTGTGTGGTGTATTTCTCTGTCTCTCTATGTCTCTCTGTCTCTGTCTGTCTGTCTCTGTCTCTGTGTGTATGTTGAAGCAAGAGCTCATGCAGCCCAGGCTGGGTCTTGAACTTACTATGTAGCTAAGTATCACCATGCATTCCTGATTCTCCTGCCTCTACCCCTTAAGTGCCAGGAGTCACCACACCTAACTTTCCGTACTATGTTTCTTTCATAACATTATAGTTTGTCCTTAAAACCAATCTGAAAATTCTGTTAGTTCTAAAACACACCGAAATCTTTTGAGTAAACGTTGTCAGTAATTCTCTACCAGTACAACCTCATCTAATTGCCCTAAAACACTCACCAATTTACTCATTGTTTTTCATTTTGTTCTGTTTTGCACGATGGTGTTAGGAATCAAATTCTGAGCAGTGAACACACTGGGCAAGTGAGCTGCCACTCAACTGTGTCCTTAGCCTGATGTTTAAATAGGTATATACATAGATTAGCACCATGTGTAAGTGGAATTATAGAGACCTAGTCTTCGGGAGATAAAATGCTATGTACAGTGTCCTTTTAACTCTTAATTTCCCTTCCATGGACCTCTGCTTCTCCTTGTTTCTCATTCTATATTTGTAGTGTCATAGAACTAGAAAGTTCTACAGTTGTATGACTCCACATCCTATTAATTATCTAGTACAGTCTAGGCAAGTCAAGAGTCACAATACATGCCGATTAAGAAAATTAGGGTGAGGGAGCTGGAGAGATGATTCAGCGTTTAAGGGCATTGACTGCTCTTGCAGAGGAACCAGGTTTTATTCCTGGCACCCACATGACAGCTAACTACCACCCCTAACTCCAGTTCCAGGGGATCCTACGCCCTCTTCTGACCTCCGTAGGCATTGTATAACATGAGTGCACTTATATATATGCAGGCATATACTCATACGTATATGATAAAAATAATAGATAAAAATTTTTTTAAAAAGAATATTAGGGTGAAATATGTGAACCAGTCACATTAGAATATATATAAACAAAGTAACATAAAGTACCATAAGAAAACCAAGTTCAAAAAATTAAAGATTAAAAATTAGTAAATTGTAAACTTCAGTATAAATTTTACATTTCAAAGGTAAATTTTAGATTTAAGTAATAAAATAGCCACAGGTCTACTAACAATATGAGGAAAACCATGAAGAGCTAACAAAGTCTTGAAATAGGATATGTTAACTAAATGTCATAAGAGGTCATGATTTGTACTACAACGTATCTTTGAGTACAAATCACAATAAAGTCTCTTATACTAAAGTTCCAACCACAAACATAAAACGGGCTTTTTAACTGATCTTCCAAGAAATCAAGATTAGAGAGATAAAAAACCAATTTCCAAGTCAGTTTTAATTGACATAATAATGAGATTCCTTCTGTTTTAATCCTTAAACATCACACACACACACACACACACACACACACACACACATCCTAATGATAGTTAAGCAGGTTCTTTGGTACGGTTCTTTCTCCCAGTTCTCACCTTATAAAGAAAGTAACTTTTGAATTGACCAATGTTTTTTTTTTCTGCTCTTTTCAAACTATTCCTGAATATAAAACCGAATTCTTCCACCAAAACACTCCTATGCAATTCAATGGGGTGTCACTTGAATTTAGAATCAAAGACAATTAAGGTCTTTAAATGATCAGTTTTTTCCTCTGACATACCTTCCCCTTAGAGCTAATGAAGGACACCAAAGTTAATATACATCAGTTAATTGTTTTCTTGTGTGCTGTTCAATAAGAATTTGAAATTTTGAAATTTTAAAATATAATACTCTGTACCTTAAACACTCAAAAGTGAAGTACATAGATGTACACATATATATACATATACACATATATGAAACAAATTAGAAGCAATATTAAACTCTGTTGAAAGAAATTGAAGAATAAATAAATGGGGAATTATTCCAAGTTCAAGGATAGGAAGACAAGATCAAAAACATGTTAGTTCTTCCCAAGCCTATCTACAGATTTAATGCAACTGCAATCAAAATTGACACAGCTCTTTTGTGAATATCACCAAACTTTTCTAAAGTTTATATGGGGAATCAAAATCCAGAATGGCCAGTTTGATATTGAAGAACAAAGATGAGGAATTGCTACTACCCCTCTTCCGGACTTAGTATAAAACTAAGGTAAACACGTCAGGGTGGCATTGGTGAAAGAACAGAAAAAAATATCAATGCAACAAATTTCAGAAGTATATCCACACAAATATACACCAAAGCACACCACCTCAGATATCTTCTCCATCAGAAGAATAATTTGAAATGATTATTTTCAGAAACAGCATGAACAGATGAGGCTCTGAAAATAGAAAATAACCTACAATTTTGTAAGGGAATTTTAAATTTATATTAAAAATAATCTATATCTGTGAGAGTATCTCTCTAAACCGGAAACAGAAGAGACACCCGTGAATCACACAAGATGCTCATCAGTGGAGAAAGCAGCAGTCTAAATCTGCAACACTGAAGGGACAGGAAGAAGCTCAGGGGTGGACATAGCCTCGGGTGGGAGCAGAAAGAGAGACAAATGAATACAGCACAGTAGATTTCTAAGACAGTGAAATTCTCCTGGGATGGCGCTCCAATGTTAGACGCATGCAATTATACAGTTATCAAAATGCAAAGAGTAAATTCCAATGAAAACCACGGATTTCGAATGATGATGATATGTCAGTGTCCATTCATCAAAGGCAACAAATGATCCTGTGGTGAAGAATGCTGACAGTAAGGGAGGCCTTGTGTTGAGAAGGGGAGAGAGTATGTGGAAAGATTTGTATTTCCTACTTAATTTTGATAGGAATCTAAAACTCCAGTAAAACAAAACCTATTTAATAGAATACCATAATCGAAAAGTACACATAAATGATTTGAACAGGTTGTCAATGAATTATTTTATATTAAAATAAAAAACTCAAGGACATTAGCAATATTCTGTATTTATTATTTAAACTTTGAAGAAAGTTATTTGCTAAACAGTAGGTACTGAAGAAACGAATAATGAAACACATAGAAATATTGAAACCATACACCAACAGGCAGCAGATTACAAGACTTAAAATATATAAATAAAAATATTTGTTTTATGACCTCAAAAGCAAAGACAAACAAGCACCGAAAAGAGAAGGCACAAATCTTGGTGTTAAAGAAACAGTTTAATGAAGAGTAAATATTTTAGAGGAAGAAAGTAATATATTTCCCTGATTCATTGAAAAAGCTAATGGTAAATGTTGGTTAAGAAAAGACACAACCGGCAATAGAAAAGGATGACTGTGTTTAACCGAAATTCCATGTGACATGGAGCCTTCAAAAGTGAAGTCCCAAAGACCAAGGAAAAACTGTCTTTCTATGTTAGTTACAATGAAGGAAGTGAATAATGCTTGGACCCCAAAGACCATAATCTAATGATGGTAAAAGAGGTAGAACAGTTCATTAAAGCCTTTCTGCCGGGATTCTTTTTAGCATCAAGTACTTTTCTTTCCCCGGGGTTATGGAGTAAGTTCTCTCAAGGAAAAGTGTATTTACTTTTAGTCAAAGTAAGTGGGAGAATCCCTTTATGAACTTGCTTTACACAGGAAAGCAGCAAACGCAAAAAGTCAGCTTTTGTCTCTGGAGCTTCCTCATTGTCACAGCACCATACTCTGGAATATTGTTCTGCATCCTGGCAATAATGAAGGTCTGAAGTGACATGGAGAATTGCATTAATACCTGATATACTTGCAAGGGTCACGAGTATATGCATTTATATAAAATCACATATGCCCTTGGTGAAGAAGAACACTAAAATTAATTAAGGATGAAAACTAAAATTAATTGTAAAGTATCCAGAGGAGGTTGCCTGAGAAAGTAGCCCTTATGTATCAGTCCCTGCTCCATGAGGACACAGCCAAAACTCCCGTGAGAGCTGGCTTGAGACAACAGATGTACGTGTACCCTATGCTTTTCATTCATGCATACCCTTCCCGGCTGAGAGTTCCAGCTCATGCCTGGCTTCCTTTTTTGACCTTTCTACCTCATAGGGTATAGAGCACTGTACATATCCCCAAGTCACATATACTCCCATGCATGATCCATAGTCAAGCACCCTGGAAGGCCTCATAACTCAGGTACCCACCAATGCCAGAGTGGTTTGAGATGGCATTAAATTATTTATCAATACTGTAAGGAAGCTACAACCTGGGCTCAGACCTTAGTCACTCCCCTGGGACCACCAGCAAGATTAGGAATAAAATCTGTTACTTCCCAGACGCCCACTTTGATGTAATGAGTGGTTCCCACTACAGTGTTTCCCACTATAGGATAACCCTTTGAATCCACTGACAGCTGGGAACTGTGGCTGAAACTGGGAGTGGCTCAGGGACTCCTGGCAATGATGCTGAGCTGACCAGCTTTCCTTAGATCCAGACAGAACCAGAGGGGAACTATGCCCAAGCTTTCCACTGCCCTACAAGAGGGCAATGCACCGACTGCAAGGGAATCGGACATTGGAGAAGAGAATGTCCCAATACAAAGGGAGAGAGACCAAAACAGGGTCACACTCTGTATCCAGCTGCAGCTCCACTATGAACCTCAGTGGACAGGTCGGAACTGACTCTGACTGAGACACACTGGGCTTCATAAGACTGGGCCTCCATGAGCTCGTGGTCAAAACAAATGTCAAGAACCACTTAATGGACTTTATGGTAGGCACTGGGGATGAATACTCGGTTATTACCCAACCAATGGGTCTCCTGTTGAGGAAGGCAACAATAGTGGGAGGCACTGGGTCGTAACCAGGTGACCCTTCTGTGAGTCCCGCAGCTGCATTATGGGAAGACATCAGGTGAAACATGAATTCCTCTAGCACCCAGAAGGTCCAGTAACCATGATAGGAAGGCACTTGTTTCTACCGGGTAGTGGTAGACTACCTTTTCTACTTACGGCACCACCTGCCTCAGACTTCAGAGGCACATGGGAGCCATCAATCTGATTCTATCAGTCATAATTCCACAAAAAGAGGAATGGAGAATGGAGATGTTATACTGAGCACAAGGCACAAAGCAATGCCACATGATGGTCGAATTTAGAGTCCTTTAATAATTAACCTGTGGTGGAGAGCAAGCTAACACTAGAAACTTCTCAGTCGACATCTTGACTATTGAGAAAGTTTAGGGGAGGGCCATAATCAGGATCACATTCCAATTGTTAAAGACCAAACCAGAACAGACTACAATGGAAATCCAAACACAAATATCAGAAATTACCTCCTAGGAGACCAGGAAGACTCAATCAGCTTTGTTGTGCGGGTCACACAGCTATCCATACAGGACTCTAGAGCCGTGATGTGAATTCACAGGGTCCTGGACAACCTCAAGGGGCACCTCCCCTTTAACAAGTCACTGAGCTGGGAGATCTGGAGTGAGATTGAGTCTCCAAAAATGTTATACTGAGCATGAGCTCAGAGGAGCACCATATAGTGAAGATCAAATGCAGAGTTCTTAAATACTTAGCCAACAATTGAGAGCAAGCTAATGCTAGAAAGAACTCTCAACCCAGAGAAGAGGCAAGGCAGGGATTATAAAGCTTAAAGCCACAGTTACATCATCCTTGGGATAAAGCCAATAACCATGTTTACACCATACCAGGGCATGTCAGTTAAGAGTTTCCATTAACAAATGTTTCTAAGTTTCAGTTAGGAAAAACAAGTTTGAGAGAACTGAAGAAACCATGGGCTTCCAGGAGCTGCAGGTGTAGCTAGGAGAGTGCATTCTGTAGAAACAACGTACTCCCTCAAACTGTTTGAAAGTGCAGGTGCAGCCTCCCTGGGCTTGTTCTGCCTGGATAAGTGGATA
Organism: Eospalax fontanierii; assembly: GCA_035773235.1. Taxonomy (NCBI): domain Eukaryota; kingdom Metazoa; phylum Chordata; class Mammalia; order Rodentia; family Spalacidae; genus Eospalax; species Eospalax fontanierii. Next base: position 72,740,775 of record CM069533.1, read on the forward strand.
AGTGCACAGGGAGAAACACAGGGTAAAGCAAAAGTCAGCTAGAACAAAATGAATTGAGTTTAGCCATTTCAGTGAATTCACTCACAGCCCGTCATACAAACTGACTGTCCTGGAAGCTTAGAGTTTCTGCTTTCCTGGAGCATGGACTGAAAAGAACCTACCAGAGCTAACTCTACCATTAACCTACCTGTAATAGTCAAACTGCTGCCCCAGTTCCACCCAGTAAGGGTCCCTTATTTCATGAGGCTAAAATGGGCATTCAGATTCAACTTCCGAGACTGAGCTAGTTTGGACTGCTTTGAAAATGCAGTGCTGGTACCCATGAAGAAACCAGGCGTCAGCCACTGCTACTGACCTGTTCAGGAACTGCAAGCCACCAAACTAGGCTATAGTCACTATCCATTCAGCAGTCCCCAAACCTTGCACACATCTAGGCCTCACACCTGCTAAAGCCCAATGGTTCACATGTTTGGATTTAAAGGATGCTTTCTTCTGCATTTGCCTGGCACCCATAAGTCAGTCACTATCCATCTTTGAATAAGAAGACCTTTACCCCCAGGCCCCAGGCCAACTGACCAGAAGGAACAATTGACTTGGGCTTGACTGCCCCAAGGGTTCAAAAACTCCCTCCCACAGAATATTATTCGCAGCCCTGACAGAAGTCCTGGCACACTTCCCAAGTACATAGATGAACTGTGTATTCCTACAATATGTGAATGATCTACTCCTGGCAAGCACAACCTTGAAAGGCTGTACTAGGAGAACAAAGATATTACAGGATCTGCTCTAGAGGGCTGGATACAGGGTATCCCTCCAAAAGGCACAAATCTGCTAAAAAAGAAATTGAATATGTGGGTTTCCATAACTCCACAAGTCACCAGACTTTGATATTAGAATGAGTCATCCTTGTCCTCAAGACTCGAAGACAGACCAGAGAGTTTCTGGGGGAAGCTGGCTTATATGTCACAAAAGTCAGAGAAAATGATCTTGTTTTGCTGGGCACAGAAACAGCAAAATGGCTTCCTGACTCTGTTAGGAAGACCCTGCTGGAAGCTCGATCCTTAAGACTCCCTGACATGACCTGAGAATTTAACCTGTATTTACACAGATTAAGAAGAAAAGATAATGGCATTATCCCGAACATGGGACCCTGTCAATGACCTGTGGTGTATCTGTCCAAAGGGTAGATGCAGTGGAAGCTGGATGGCTGCCCTGTTGGTGGGTCCTGGATAAGTAGACAGACATAGTAACTATGGGACATAGTCTAAATTGTAAGGTCCCACATACTATTCACCACCCTGATGGACCACAGAAGGCACCATTGATTCCCAAATCCACGAGTGAGCCACTACCAGAATCTCCTTTTTGAGAACCCCTGAATTGTCCTATAAATTGTCAGAACACTAAATCTAGCCCCTTTCTTTCCTGCTGAACCGGTACCTCCAGACCATGACCATATTGAAAAAGAGTGATCTATTCCAGTAACCCAGATCTTACAGATCAGCCTCTGCCTTCCCCACACTGCACCCTCTACACTAATGGTAACAGCTTCCTCTTAAAGAGAAAGTCCTGGCAGCATATGCAGTGCTGACACAGACTGAAGAAACAGAATCAGGGGCCCTCCCTGTAGGATGGTCAGCTCAGCCAGACATGCTATTCTTCATCATGACCCTGGATGTTAGCAAAGAACAAGGCTAAATACATACAGAGACCCAAGATGTGCCTTTGTCACCTCCATATACAAGGAGCCATCTATAAGGAGAGGGGACTATTTACTTCAGGGATGAAAACAATAAAAAATCAAACAAAATTTTATGCCTCCTAGAAGTTTGGGACCCATCAGCCATTGCTTTCATTTACTGTCAAAGACCAGAGAAAAGAGGATGCTCCATTACCAAGGGCACCAAGAGTATACAAGGAAGCCAGCTTATCAGTGACAGCAGATATTCTGAAGGTTCCTCCCAACAAAATCCAAATGATTTCAGGCTACCCAAATACCCAAGCTACTACAATTAAGAAGAGGAAACCTGGGTGAGGCAAGAGAAAGGAATCAAGCTCAGATCAAGGGTAAAGGCTGCTGTCCCTACTGATGACTAGCCCAGTGGAAAGCAATCAGGGACCCTGAGAATCTCACTGGGACTACCTTTCCTATCTACTGCCCTACTTTCATCACACAGAAAGTTGCTCAATTGATGTATGGCTGAAGCTTGAGGACTATAGGCAGCACCCGAGGACCCACAGCCTGCTCCAGTTGCAAACCTGGAGCAAAATGGTCAACACATGGTGGAAGCCTAGAGGGTTCAGTGTGGGACACGGGGGAATGATGATCACCATACCACTCTCTTCACTTGAGCTTAATGATATTGTTAATCTTATGGTTCCTCATACGCCCGATTGAGACAGCTCCAGTGTGAGATAATTCCAACAGACTCCTTTAGCAATGTTTAACCCAGGCATGATGGGCCTGTTGGAAGTGATCTAAACTCTACGTCAGTAGGATACACACACTAAGCACAATGCATTTGGAGCAATTAGCTTGATAGATGTGTCAAACAGGCTCCCATGCCAGCTCATGAAGGGCAGACTGATGTAACAGGACCACTGTCAGAATGTTATATCGTATCCTGTTATTATTCCCATTTGACTCTGTTTCTATCCCTAGTCCTATATACCTTGTTACTTTGTCCTCAAACCTAATGAGAATGATAGTATTAACTCCATTTCCTGCATTGCCAAACAGATGTCACAAAGCAAGGGGAATATTTCCCTAGGATAATAATTGGAGAATATACTAGACCGGAGGAATAAAAACTCAGTGCTATTGAGGATTGCCAGACCAGATCTGCACAGACCTGCCCTGGTGCTCAGGCCTAGCCAAACTGTCAGTCCATTCCCAGACTCAAATCAGATTTTGACTCTTGCCTGTATCAAGTTCTGAATTCAACTTATCACCTCAATGATACTAAATTCTGGTTAGTGAGGGATTACTGGTTTTGAATATCTTTGGAAGCTCCCTGGTATCTGGCCACACCAGTGACAAATGTGACTGTGCTGAAGTCCCAGCAGGGCTCTGCTATATTAAAAGCTGTTATTAGGACAGTCAAGCTGTCTCAAAGAGGCCCTCATGTTTTATAAGCTAACAAAGGCGGCAGGTGATCTGGCTCACAAGCAATATAACAAAACCCTTCCTCACTTTCCGTCTAAGAACACTGAATTTCATGTCCAACCGGGTCTTTTCTCCATATGTGAGACAAATGACCATGTATGTCTACCCAGTAATTGGAAATGTATTTGCACCCTGTTTTTCCTTACTCCCCATACGAACGTTGCCCCCAACATTAAACTTTCACAATACCCTTAACAGCATGTACACAATCTAAAAAAGCCATCCAGTTCATGGTTCTACTAAGTGGTCTAGGAGTAAAAGCTGGGATGGGCATAGGAATAGGAGAAATCGCTCCTTCTACAAACAACTGTTCAGGGATCTGGGATGAGACATAGAATGAGTGGTCAAGTCTTTCGTAGTGCTGCAAGGCCAGCTAGATTCATTAACAACAAAGAAGGGGACTAAATCAGATTGCTGAAAAGGGAGGAATCCACCTCATTTTAAAGAAAAAAAAATGCTGCTTTTCTGTAAACCTGTTGGGAATGATCTAAAAAACATATTTCAGAAAGTAGACAGGAACTAACAGATTCCTGGAATTAATGGACCAATGTTTGGAAGTGGGCATCCCGGGCATCTCATTAGTCTTCCCTCTCCTTGCGTTTGTCCTTACACTCCTGTTCATTCCTGAGTTCATTCCTGTTCAAACTTGCTAACTCAGTTTGTCTCCCTTCCCCTAGAGACCACAAAATTCCAAATGTTCCTTCAGAAAAATCAACCAGTAAATCTGGAAGGTAAGACCCAAAGTGTTATATCTTAGAAAAATCAAATGAACATAACAAGGGGAGGGGATGAGGAGGAAAACTTAGATTAATTAAGAAAGAAAACTCAAATTAATCGAGAAAACCCAGAGCAGCGAGCCTAAGAAAACAGCCTAATTATCAGTCCTACTTTTTGCAAAAACAACAGAAATGCTATTGAAGAAACCAGTGCTCCTACCAGCTTGAGAAAACAGGTGTATGCATGTGTAACTTTTGCTTGTGTAAACAGACTTCATCCTTGGAAGCCAAACTCAGGGCCCCAGTTCCCGTTTGACCTGTAGGGTAGAAACCCCTGTGCATGACCTCAGGATAGATGATACCCATGCATGTTCCACAGTCACGTAGGCTGGAAGGTCACATGACCACGGAGCACGCCAGTGATGGAGTGAGTGTGGGATGACATAAATTATCCACAAATATTACAAGGAATCTACTATTTCTGCACTAAATCTTTGGAGATAACTCCCCTGGGCAGACTGCAAGCAGGATAAGGAATAAAAGCTGTGACTTCCCACTTTGTCCTCAGGTGTCTGATTTGAACCGGGAGATGGGCAGTGTTCCTGTTACAATAGTGTCACCCACGTATTTTACGGAAATAGTCCAATCCATGAAACAGGTAGGGGTCAGGAGATTTTGTCTACGATAAAATAATGAAAGCAGGAATATTTTTGACTTTTTTTTCTTATCTTGAATATTTTCAGGACCTACAGAAGCACTATTTGCAGTTATAAAGTTGAAAAGAACCTCAACTCTCAGCAGCAAAGCTTCCTCATATAGCAGAGTGAAATACACATAGAAGGCCACAACTCGCTAAGTTTTAGAGACTGAGAGACTGTAGAGTGTGTGTCCCTGGATAAGACTCCTATATTAAACTTCTCCCACCCACAGCTCAGGGACCATTGTGGAAGAGAGGGCAGAAAGACTGTAAGAGCCACGGTGATCCATGAACACAGGGAAACAGAGGCTTTTCAGGTGAATTTATGGCAATGATGCACAAGACCTATGCCCACTCAAGCAGACAACAGCCCAGAATAGAGCAGGGGAAATGGGTGGCTAGCCAGCCCTAGCCTGGGAACGGCTGGTCACCGATTACTGTTGAGTGGGGGGAGAGTAGATCTTTCTAAGATCTCCAGATAGGCTGACTAGACTCCAGTGGATAAACTTGCATCATAGGACACCAGAGTACAAATGCCTGACCCAATGGTACTTAACATGTGTGATAAAATATATGAGGTCCAGTGGTGGGGGTGACATGGGGACAGTGAGGTTTAAATTTGATTATGAACTATTATGAGAAATTCACAAATGATCAATAAAATATTCTTTAAAAGTTGAAGAGTAAATCTTTCTTAAATAAGTAAACTATTTTTTCAAGAGTAGATGAGATATACATATATATTAAATCTCAATAGTGTATTTCAAAATTTTTAGAGACTATTCCCAAATTGCCTGTCTTTCGATGTTCCTGTGTCCTTTATCTGTTCATTTCTAATTGAGGGTGTTGTGACTGCTCAAGGGATCCCTGCTTTCCAGGCCCACCGTAAGAGTCCACCTCTCATACATTCCTGTAATCACAGCCATTTCTTACTAGTAAGCTATGAACAGAAATGAATAGCAGTGAAGTGTTTCATTATGACTGCAAGAAATTTTGTCACTTTTTCATGTTTGCCATGGTGATCTGTAATAGAGAACTATAGAAAAAGCAAAACCTAACCTTCATTTTTACTGGCAACTAGGTTGGGGTTGTTACTAGTGTATACTTTAGTCTATCCTAATACACCCATCCAATGGCAAATTATATGAACTGGTTTTTAAATTATTTTTTGATTTATTATTTTATTTTATGTATATGAATGTTTGGCCCATATATATATATATATATATATATATATATATATATATATATATCTGTACCCATGTTGTACAATGCCCACAGAGGCGAGAAGAGACTGTTGGATCTCCTGGAACTGGAATTACAACTGTAATAGACAGTTGTTAGCTGCCCTGTGGACCTGGGAACTGAGCCTGAATCCTCTGCAAATGCTCTTAAACACTGAGATTTCTCTCCAGCCCCAATTATATTAATTATTCTTGGGTTTTACCAAGCTGTAATTTGTTCTTCACTATGTGTTACCTTTATTTTTTTGTTTTATGCAAAATATTTCCCAGGATAGTGTCCCTGGTTATTTTTATTTCAATATTTTATTTATTATTTTTATGTATTGCCTGCATGTGGGTAAATGCACCCATGTCATGCAGTGCCCATGGAGGTCAGAAGAGGGCATCAGATTCCCTGGAACTGGAATTACAGGTGGTTATTAGAAGTCATATGTATGCTGGGAATCGAACCCAGGTCTTCTGTAAAAGCAGCCAGTGCTCTTATCTACAGAGCTATCTCTCTACCCACTCCCCATGCTTATTTTTAGTGAAATATATTTGTGCCTTAACTGGGATTGTGCTGTATCTGCAGATTTTATAAGAATTCAAACTTTTATAATACTGAGTTCTAAAATAAGTGTTCAGTGACTTAAAACTTCATTTACATTCCTCAGTAAAAAAATTTAACTTCATATAAAGAATATATTTTGCATTAAATCTATTCCTGCCAGTTTATTTATTTTTATGATTGCTATAGCAGATTGAACTTTTGTTATGAGTCCTATCTGGTTGTTATTTTATATAAAATATATTGATATTATTATATTAATTTTAAAACCACTTAAATAATTTTAACTTAATAGAACATTTCCTCATATTTTTGGTTTATAAAATATGTATAAATAGTAAAGATACTATTTTTCTCCCTTTCTTTGACATCTTTATAACAGTGACATTGGCTTAAAATAATATTTAATAGCTATATTTATATAATAACAAGAGTAGTGAACAAGAGGCTATAAAATAAAAGTTCTAAATCATATGACTCTGTCAGTGATATAAATGGTTTTGAAATTAAAATGAAGTACTACTACAACTTAAATGGTCATTATGTTAAGAAAAAGTAATTTTCCATAAGAATGCTTAAAGTTCTCATAATTGCAAACCTATTTTACTACTGCAAAACAACAACGAAATAAAGTTTTAAAATCAGTACATTTCACCAGTTTTGAGGTTGGCCATAGTCAACAAGACCAGTATGCTCCCCTGCTTATGTATGCATACTGTAGCACACCCAGCTGAGTATTTCCACATCTTTCTGAAAACTGTGGTATTTATGATTTGTTGTAATTAATATTTCAGCCTGCTCCTTACAGCCAAATGGTGTGGGCACTTTGGCAGAATTCTCTGTGCATACTTTGCAGATGCAAGGGCTATACCAGCCTTTATCTTGCTTTCTATGGTCTATGTTTTCTCTTCTCATTGAACCATATCAAATCTTTTACAGAGTTGTCTACCAGGTGAAGTGTGAACTCATAAGGACCGAGCGACAGTTTTCGTGCTATCTGCTTTGCTTGTGTGACAAAACAAGTGAGTCTGGGGAGGCAGTGAAACTTGTGTTGTCCCGACCAACAAAGAGATGTAAAGCTGGGATGGGGGATAGGGCGGGGACGCAGTGCCATCTCCGCGCCTGCCTTCCTCAGCAGGCTTTCAAAATTTGCTTAGTTGTAGGGGTGGTTGTAGTTACCATGTGAGGTGGAAGTGGGATACTGGTTTTGTTAACAGGTCAGACATGCGAAATAGATTGCAATACAAAGTAAAGTATTAAACTGCCTCTCTAAACCTCAGCCTGAACCAAACTACCAATAAAGCATGTTTTAAAAAACCCTTACCCTTGCAACTACATTGCTCCCACCAAGGCACTAGCAAGTAACTGATTCTTGCTTCTTTGCTTAATCATATGCCTGTAACCTCAGCATTCCAGAGGCTGAATAAAGAAGACCACTATAAGTTTGAGCTGAGGGCAAGCTGGACCACATAGTGAGTTTCAGACTTGTCTGACTTTCTAAAAAAGGAACAAACAAATATACATATATATGTATATATATATATATTTATATTTATATATGTACCCCATGACCCTTACAGATACAAAGTAGTACAACTGTGCTTTCTACTTGTCTCACTTAAGCATAACCATGCTACTATTGAAACATGATAAGGAAGTAGAATCCTTAAGAACTGGTGTATGATTCCCCAAGTATCCTTGTTCCCATTCTCTCCTTAGGTTGAAGCATGTGTCAAGGTATGTCTCTGACTTCCTTGTGTACATGAAGGACACATGAACTAGCCATTGTCAAACTACATTGTGCCTATATTGTGAGAAAGAAGTGGATGCATTGCATAAAGTCACTAAGATTTTAGGTTGTCTACTGCTGCACTAGCTCCTACCTACCCGACTCAATTTTTGGCCAATTGGATTGCCTCTATATAGCTACTATTGGCCGAATTGCGTGCCCTCAAATTAATAGGGCAATGGTCTAACACACAAGGACTTAAGAGTGGTAGTGTCTTTATCCAGTACCACTGGAATTCTTGCCAGAAGGAAAGAACACAAGTGTGCGCACACAGCAGCAGGACCAAGGGAGGACAGAGCAACGTGGCTGTGCTCAAATTTAAGTAAAGAGGACTTGGGAGAAACCAAACCTGACAACAGTGAACACTTAAAAGAATATTAACCTTCATTACAATAACCTTTACATTGAAATACCTGCCAACACAGAAATGCCTGCATGACAAAGATAGCTTCCTAAGTCCCTTGGGGGAGCCAGGGCAAGCACTGTAGGCACTTTTGTGTTCTTAAGAGGTCAAGTCTCCTGATATAATCCACTCTAGCTGCTTCAGTTGACTTCTCTCTAGTCCTGGACTTGAGAATTCTTAAAATCTTTCAAATTCCTTGACTCAATAAGTCCAAGGTCCTCTGCTACTTTTCCCTAAAATAAAGAGGAACTCCTGAGCCCAGAGCCCTATTCTGGGTAAAGGTATGTTAAGGATGTTGGTCGACAGAGCGTCTCCAGTCTCAGTACAATGGTAGTATCTCTATATGTCTTATGCTCAATTTATTGAACTTATAAGAGAGTCTAAGGCTTTCTTAGTTCCTCAACAACAACGACAACAAATTAAAGTTCAATAGGCAATTTACTCAAAAATCAAAGTACTTGTAAGTACACTTAGATTCTTGAAGGAGAAAACATGCCTGGTATGGTAGCTAAATCCAACTTCACTTGAATTTAATAACAAGGAAACAAAGGCCAGAGATGTGTTTCTTTTCCCACTAAAGGAAATAGCTTCTATCAGCTGGAAGATCAGCTCCAATAACTTCAGGGATCCATTTGCCTTTATTAGGTCTATTGCTATTGTGATGGGCTAAGAACTTTCTTTTGAAGAAAAGTAATTACTGTACCAGAGCCCCTAGTCAAAGAAATGCAATTGTGTTAAAAATTTTTTTTCGCTTGTTCAGCACAATCTAGGCTCTCTGTGCCTTTCTGTAAGAGGATCAATAGCTGGCAGATATATAGATCACCAAGATGGCAAAAGTTTAATCCTCTCACACTTTACAGTAATGCTACCAAGAGAGAAAAGCCACTGTATGGAAACCTGCTTTACAAAGGTAAGTCAGTGCTTCATCATGTGTACAAAGCAGGAACCATCCTTTCCAGAGGCCTGCAAAAGAAAAATGTAGTGAGAAGCATTTGTCCAACATTTACTTTGAGCCCATCACTGCAATTATGTGATGAATGTGAATTTTCTGTTTCCCATTGCCACCACATTAATATGGAGTGGAAAATGCCTATATCACCCTCAATAGGATATATGAAACTAAAAGGAAAGAAGCAAAATCTGAACCATTGCAGAACACAAACTACCCAGCTATATTTAGTGAAGGATTTTTTTAAGGGTTTGTTTATTCCAGATCCCTATATTGTGCTATTTACAGCTGGTATATATAAATACATTTATCTAGATGTACAGCTAAAAGGCTGTGGTTTGAATGAGTGTGCAATTATTGTGACTAATCTTCTTTCTTCCCAAAGCCCCCAGAACAATGTCCTTCTGCCTATTGTAGGAAATAATTGAAACCATATAGATGGGTCCAAAACTGTGACAGTGAGATTTGAAGGCCCAGAGTAGATGAATTCTCTGTGCTGTGGGTGACACTTGAAAAATTTGATTTGTAACATTTTCTTTCTAGAAATGTTGCTTTCTAAGTGAGTGTCACCTGGTGTAAAACTTTTAAATGTGTCTTTCTTTTTCAGAAGTAACTTTTCTTCAAAGTTAATAGATGTATGTGGATTTGTGTTGAATTTCCTTCCAATCAGTAAGAAGCTGACACTTTAAAAAATCATAATGAAAACAAATTCAACTTAACATAATCTAAAGGACACTTAATTCTGGCTATTCTGAAATGAGCAATAGAAATTAAAACTCAAACGACATATTCTCAATGCTGTATTATATTAGGCCTTGGTTTAAGAAAGGAAAAATATATCCATCTGGCCTTAATAAAGATCTGTGCTTTCTGGGTTGTCAGAGTATATTGTTTCCATTCCATTTGTACAGTGAGAGTTAATTCTTGGTGCTGTGGAACTAAACAATTTATTTTCTTTTTATAGAGACCAGTCTTATTGATTCCATAAGTCTTCATTAAAAAATGAACAAGTGTTGAGCATCTCCTCTGAGACCGTGTGATATGATAAGTCCTGTGCCGGAAAGAAGCATGACATACCCACAGGAGAGAGCTTTCATCCAACCCGCAGGTCAGGAGAGGCTCCCAAAGGATGTGGAGCAGGGGTCAAATTCTGAAAATAGGCAGCAATTACCAACATGAAGAATGGGAGGAAGGACTTTGCAGGAAGAATGAGCAGTGAATGAAAATCGCATTACTGGCGTCTGATCAGGATGCATTTCCACCCCAACCCCTGTGTCTGCTCAGATGTCACACAGCTTCGCTAATCAGCGGCCCTGCAATGCACCACTCCATCTGGATTCCCCATTTCAAGTGAAGGCACGGCCATGCTTGGCTGTTTCCCCAAACCGGAGAGCAGGCAGTTACACTTGACTTCTCCCTCCTTTTAACTCAGTGGTAGTGAAGGGATCAGCAGATGTTCTTTCATTCCTACAGTCTTGCTTCTTCTCCATCTCCAGCAACACTAAATCTTTTCTCCTCTCTTTATTCTGTACACATGCTATAGCTAGTTTTAATACATAATTTTAAATACATATTTTTATATTTATTTTCTTTATTCATTTTGCATTGCTAGGGACTGAACTCTGACCTTGCACATGATAGGCACGTGCACTAAACCATAGTCTCTAATTACTTTTTAATTCTAGAATCATCAGTAGTTATGGTAAAGTATGTACTAAGTGTAAGGGTTGTAACGAAGAGCACATGACCATGAATTCCAAACAAATCATATCTAATAAGAGAGACGGGAGTCATAAAGAGTTAATTTTAATATGATGCATGGTGAAATTGTAGTAACAGCAGGGGAAGCTGAAAAGCCTGATTGCTATACATCCAAATTGTATGGTGAAGTAGAAAGGATGAGCCGAAAACACCTATGGGTGTTTCCTATAGGAAAGCATGCTAGAGAAAATAGCATTAGTCAAGCTGCGGAGGTGTAAGATACAAGGAGCTACCATGTTGCTGGAACACGTTTGTGGGTGGGAAATGATATGAGAAGCTACTTCCCTGGATTTCTGGAATATATGCCCTTATTCCTCAGATTATGTCTATAAATGGACACAAGGTGCAGCGTCATTTAGTTTTCAATACCTATTTATTGAGGACCTAAGTAGATTTCTGTTATGCAGAGTAAGAATAGAAGACCAAGCACCTGCTCCACTAAAACCCGTGATCTTGCTAGAAAAACAGAACCTAGTCTAGAAATGTAAACAAAACATGGACAATAGGATAGAGTTCATGCCAGAAGGAAAGATGGAAAACAGTATATAAGTGGTGAAGGGTCTGAGTTGTTTACTCAATTATAATATGCTGTACATTTCTGCCACAGAACAAGGGACATAAGCTCTCAGGGAGTTCAGGTAAATATACCCTGTATTCAAACTTGACTAAGCTTTGAAAAGGGTCAAATAAAAGTGTTCTTAATACTGCAGAATAATGCCCAGAATGGTGATCGTGAAAAGAATATTGGTGGACTGTATATGGAGATGTTCCTGTGTGAGTTCTGTTTTGAAGCACTTTTAAGTTGGTTTTTTAAAATTATAATTCCAAAAAATCTCAATTAAATAGATTGAGGTTTGATTGTAATAATGATTGATTTGGCAGTATTTATATACCAGTCACAATCTATATGGTATTGGAGAGACAATCATGAATATGTCCCACAAGGACACTTTGTCATTTCAGAATAGACTGGCACATATGGGTTTTCCTTACATCCATTTTATATTTAAACACATTTTGGTTTCCATATTTTGTGGTAACATTTTCAGAGGAAAATGAGGAGAATTTCATGATATAGAAATGACTGGGTAAAGGGAAAAATTGTGGTCATAGTTCTTCAAAATGGGTTATAATTATAAAAAATAAAATTCTATTAAATTATTCACCAGGCTTAAGGAGAGAAAAAGCAAAGAACTGAAGCAAGCATAGGAGCAGGCCACCCCAGGAACAGGACATACAGAAGATGAAATGTTAATGAAATTTTAGCCTAATTAACAAAATAAATACATGTGTATACCCACATAGACTTTATCCTCAGTATCCAATAGAGATGGGCTACAGGACACTGAAAGATATCATCAACACCCTATAATGCTCAAGTTGCTACATAAAATGATACAATGTTTGCACATGATCCAGTCAATCCTCCAGCACTCTTTAAACCACATCAAGATTGCTCATAATACTGAAGAGAGTATAAATTCTATGAGAATAGTTATTTGAGAGATTAGTGAAATGTTACTTTCTGCTTCACAATGAACAGTTGTTAAAGTATGTTAAAATTTTATTAATATTTTTCAGGAGTATATAAAATAATGTGTTTCATCATCACTTTCATTCATATATTGTATTTTGCTCATATTCTTGAATAATTGTTGTGCAGTATTGTGTATAGGGGAAATGAAAAGAAAATGTCTATACTTATTTATTAAGATGCAATTAGGGGACTGGAGAGATGAATCAGCAGTTTAGAGCATTGGCTACTCTTACAGAGAACCTGAATTTAGTTTCTAGCGTAAAGAATGATAAGCAAGGGAGGACAATAGCTGAGTGTTGGTTAACTTAGGAAGTTAGTTTATACAGTATTATGCAGCACTTCAAATTAGGGGTTAGCTTTGTATTATTGACCTAAAGTGATGTCAAGATTATAGCTGTGGTAAAGAAGACAAAATGTAAATTGATACCTATATAACTTGTAAAAACATTACACACACACACACACACACACACACACACACACATGTCTCCATGAAGAAGATCTAACAATCTAACATCTGGTTTAGCATGTGAAGCATTAGTAAACATTGCTCACTTTTCAGCAAGGTATGAGGACTAAATTCCTTCATTGACTACAATAGACTTTATTATATAGTATATGTATTATATATTTGACAAAATTGTAATAAAATAATTTAGAAGAAAACATATGTTTACTGAGTGCCCAAGGGGCTTGTAAATTCATAAAGTTTTAAGACTTACAGCCATGATGTCCTATTAATATTGCTGGTAACATATTTCTATTCAGTTCATAGTATTATAGTCAATAGATAACAAAAACTGAAGAACTAGCTGACTATTAGAGGGAAATGTGGATGAGATTTGAGATCGTTCTTCCCATCTCTTAAACGCTAGTAGCCTTCAGTGCTTTTTCTGATTCTATTTTCTTTTGTCTGGTGATGGAGTAAATTCCATTGTGTTAGAATGACCTCATTTCTGTGTTATTCACCCACAGGTCTTAAGGATCTCACAAGTTCAGAAATGATGATTTTATTATTTACTCCTTTCTCCCTGGAATATAATTAGCTGCAGAATAGTAGGCATTCACTTATATTTATTGAATTGAGGAAAGAAGGAATCAAAAGAAGGGAAGGTCCAAAGAATGTAGCATAGTACCTGGTACATCTGTGATGACTGTGCGATGCCATCCCCTCCCACCCCTTTCTTATTCCAGACTTCTTACCCCACTCCCTTATTCCTTTGCACTGCTCACTTTTCTCATTCAGATACCACATCGAAGCAACGAAAAGGTTATTCAGCTATTCATCAGTTCCTCACCTCCCTGCCTAGTTTCTTGGCAGCATTTCAGCACCTGGTGGGAGACCCACGGCCTCTGGCTCTGCTCACAGAATGGCCAAAGAGCACATCTGGATTGAGCATTTCATTTTCAATCCAAACCTGGTTGTATTAACGCTCTGTCATTCTTAATATATACTGGGCAACATGTAGACTGCTAGATTTGGACTCATTGGAAAAAGACAAAGCATGACATTGTTGAGGCCACACCAGCAGGGGGTATAATTCTCTGTAAAGCTATATAATATGTTCCAAATACATTGCAGCTGTTGATAGCTTTTATTACATTTGCAGTTAGGGACCTTATTATATTTGCAGGAAAGATTTATTGTATTTACTTTCATTGCTACAGCAGTTTGGGATATATTTCGTATTTGTCATGAACTTTCTCCATTTATGCTCCTTGAGTTCATATCTTAAGTTAGCTACGTGAACAGGCTATGAATCATTTCACCTGTTGTCATTACACTAGCAGTCAATTTTCATTACCTCCCCACTAATATTTCACAGGGTCTGCAGGTGCTGCATATTACATTAGTGGTTTGAATATTTTAAAGTTAGCAGTAATGGAGCAGAGCAATCAGCTGGATAAAGGGCACAGAACCCATCAAAGGCTCAAACTCCTGGCAGATGGAGGGAGCACCCTGGGATGCAAAAGCTGGCTGTGATCAGCAGGCTCATTTGGAAGGATGTGTCCAAACAGCTTAAACCCAAGTCAGTCTGACACGCTCAGGCTCACACTCTCCACATTCTCTGCATAGCTTATATTGGTTTAGATTTCTAACATTCTCCATTGATGGCCTAAATGAAGATAAGACACCAAGCTCAAATTTGTGACAAATTGATATTTATGATGTGGTTCCTTGCCTGAACTATCTTGACCTGAAAAATCTAGAAGACAGATATATATAAAATGACATTGCAGATGAGTATACGGTGAATTTCTCACCCCGATTCTGAAACTTTAGAGTAGTATTTGACAGCTTAGTCACAACTGCTGGCCCCTACCACCCAGCCACTGTTCATCTACTAATAAGGGAATACTTGATGCACACCTCAGTTAAACATAGGTGACTATGTTCTGCATTCATGACACCAGCAAGAGGCGATCTGGAGCACAGGGAGACCTGGCATAATTACATCATAAGCTAGTCGCAGCATCTGCAGAATGAAAATTAATAATCAAGTTTATTGAGTGTGTACCGCTAACCAGGCAAAATTGTAAAGCTCCTTATAGGCATTAATCTTTACAACTACTCTATGTGATGTTGACAGTAACTAGACCGATTTTACCAATGAGACACTGAGTCACAGGTGGGAAGTAACAAGCATAGAACTAGGAGAGATGAACCTGATTTCAGCTCAGATGATTTGACTGCAACTCCCAGTGTCTGAAGTGCTGGTTTATGACAATCACAGCTCCCTAATCAATGAATATTTATGTTTAGATTTAAGTGATATGCTCACTGTACTTTCTTCAAACCCATAGAAGATTGTACTTCATCAATATTTAAATAACTATAGTTTTTCTCCAATTATCTGATAATCCACCAGTTTACAGCAATAATTTTCACTTCCAAGCTGTTTATGATACTTTGATCATAATTCAAAAGCAAATAATATTTCTAAGTCATTCATATAACTACAAATCTGACAGTATATGTATGCCAATAAAACGTGTACTGAATGTGATACATAGGCTCATAGACCGATCATTATTTTTTACTTTGCAAAATTCACTTATTTTTATTTATTTATATTTATTTATGTACCTGAATGTATGTATGTGCATCAAGTCTGTAAAAACCCTCAGAGGCCAGAAAAGGATATTAGATCCCTTGGAACTGGAATTTCTAATGGTTGTTAGACACCATGAGAATGCTGGTAATTGAACCAAGATTTTGTGCAAGAGCAGCCAGTGCTCTTAACTGCTGCACCATCTTTCCAGCTCCAGGAGGATCATTTTGTAACTATCCTGAAACAAAGTTTGGAACTTGAGGTATGCAAGAGAGTAGTTGTGTTTTTTTGTTTTTGTTTTTGCTTTTGTTTTTGTTTTTTAAAACTGTTAAAAGCAATAGATACATAACTCAAGACAACTTTTTAAAATTTCTGAAGTCCATATTTCAATCTTCAGGAACAATGATATCTACCTGCTCCTTGGATATGATAGTGTTATCAAGGCAATGGTTGATTTCATGTTCTATCAATGCCCCCCATCTTTCACTCAGTCTTCTCTAATTCTATAGCTCCTAACTAATGTCATTGAGCCACCAAAGGTGATAGGCCTATCCTTGAATCAAAAACATGAAATAAGTGATTGAAACAAAAATGCAACAACTGATTGAGCACCCTAGTCTCATGCACTCAGCATAGAATCAGATCCACTCTTACTTTGTAAACTGAGACAGAAGAGGATAAATTTCACAGAAACAACAGTTAGAAACAGTGTATCTTGATATAAGAAAGACTGACTGGGAGAAGCATGTTTACTGATAGAGCATTAAAATAATGAATAAGAACTTTTTCCAAACCCATGGAAATACAGAAAATGTTTATTACCCCAGTTTTTCTAGCAGGCATTACCTAGAGTCCTACAAGTCACCAAGTGTCCTGGATTACAGGTGGTTTCTAGGTAAAGAAAAATGTTGAAATTGCTTCTTAGAAATATGTGCTACTTAGAATAGACTGTGTAGTGAAACTTTAATAAAGCCATTGACTGCTAAAACATTTTAATTCTTGGATTTAATCCATAATTTCTGAAACTGGACATGTATTATTTTTAATGGTGGACCATATCACAGAATTAGTGTGCTAAGAAAATGTTTCTCTAAATTTAATCTACATATTCATCACCTATGATTCTTACTGAAATACAGAATCTAATCAATGGATTTGGAGTAGAGCATGAAATTCAGTACTTCCCTTTTAATTTTATTTATTATTTTTATTTTATGTATATGAGTATATTGCCTGCATG
Source organism: Eospalax fontanierii (assembly GCA_035773235.1). Lineage (NCBI taxonomy): Eukaryota > Metazoa > Chordata > Mammalia > Rodentia > Spalacidae > Eospalax > Eospalax fontanierii. Next base: position 72,757,877 of record CM069533.1, read on the forward strand.
TAGGTAAGTTCACCTATGATTCCCTGGAACTGGAGTTATAGATGGTTGTTAGCCATCATGTCAGGGCTGGGAATCAAACCTGGGTTCTCTGCAAAAGCATCTAGTGCTCTTCTGCTAAGCCATCTCTCCAACCCCAAAATTCTGTACTTCTAACACAATACCGTGGGGTCACCCACCCTCTGAGTAGTTAAGCTATAATGACACTTTGGGTATTACAGTTATGTCTACGGCCTAAGTTTTTTCATGGCCATTTCTATGTCTTCCTTACCATCGTAACTTAGATCTCCTACAAGTTCTGGCACATGGACATAGTTCTTAAATATTTCAGTTTTAAATGGTTATTTGAAAGAATGAATCCATTTCAAGTATTGCTCTATGATAAGCTTTATATGTCGGGCACATTTTCTGATAAGTTATGGTTAGTTTTCATGTGGGGTGGGGGACATTTCATATTCAAACCATAACAATTATTAACATGTCTCAAAGCTAATGGTTTTCAGGTCTTTTTAGGCCCAGGGTATGAAGGAACATAAAACACTTATCTGGAATTATTCAGCTCCATAATTCACTTAAGAAAATGCTATCTGCTGGAGAGTGGAGGTGATCAGCAGTAGCTCTCCAAGGGAGACTAGTTTAAAAATCCCCCTTCCTCTTACTCTGAATGTGATCATACTCCCTACTACCATGTACTTAAAAGCATTGGCCCTAGCAAGTGTCAAGGACTTTCCCTTTAAAATGGTACTTCATTCAAAAGATCATACTTATAATTTCAAGAAACTAGAATATTCTAATTAACATCATCACCATCAAAATAAGTAGACTGAGATACAAATCATACTACCTGCATGTTTCTAAAATACCTATTTCTTTATGTTAGTACGCATTAGTTTCTCAGATAATCTGAGTTCTCAGTTCCACATTTAAGAAATGATGTTCACTAACATGATGGCATTTGCTGGTAGCACAGCACTAATTTTCTACTCCTCTGTGACAAGGTAGATGAGTCTTCCCAGTATATAGGAGGAAAGTATTAGCCAGTTTATTTAACAAGATATTTGGAACCACAGTCTCCATTATCTAATATCAGTACAGTGGGTATTCTGGTCTTTATATCCCTGTCTCTTAGATTTCACTTTGTTTTTGAACAAAAGCTGAAATGAAAATTGTTACTTATTAAGCTCCCCCAAACTCCAATATCTGGGTTCATGGACTGAGAGAGAACCTTGAGAAACATAAAAGTTTAGAAAAAATTACCGGAAGGAGAGAATTTGGCTGGCAGCTTTATTATTAAGTCTTTAGTGTTGCCTAAGTAGAATTTTGTCCTTGGAGGATGATTATGGTTTATGGAAGCTTGTTCACAGGCAAGTGGCTCCATTGATATACATGGAGCTATTCTTATTCAGCTTAACTCATGTAAAATAGAGACCCCTTGATCTTTGGCCAACAGACTTTGCAATAAGACCTTAGCAGTGTGGAACACCTTTACCTTGGTAGATAGTCAGGGTGGCCTTGGACGATGTAAAGCTCCAACTCGATCTTGAATTATGAAAGTAGCACCTTGACTTTGCAGAAGTCTGTGCAGCAGAGATTGATTATGTGAAGAATGTTCATGATGTTAAAATGAAAGAGCACAAACTGAAAATATCCTTAACATAAATGACTATAATCTGTCCACAAAGCATGTAAGGGAAACAGGCAGCTTTGTTTATGTGAGAAGGGAGGCTGAGCTGCAGGACCAAGTCTGGAAAAGCCTGTACTTGGTGGACATTGCTTTCTTTTGGCAATTACTTTGCGACCAAACTAACAAAAAGTAGAACAACTCATGATCTGAGGCAAAAGTCCAACTGTGAGGAAGATTTGGAGCTTTCGGGTATACAAATTTCATAAACTCAGTATAAATCCATCAAGATAAGGGGCCCTAAGATTCATTCATGAGCAGATGGAAATGATATATACCGAGAAATGAAAAGGGTAATAATTTTGTCTTTGCCTGACTTCTATGTCTACCTTTTCTTGATGCTTAAGAGTTCAAGTTTAAATATGAGATGTGTTTTTATTGAATTCTTAAAAATTCCAATAATAATAATAGTTACATTTCTTTTAGCTTTTTTTCATTTTGAGCATTTTCTTTTTTGATCTTCATTTTACCTTCAGAACAATACTAACATTCCGCTCAGTACAAAGCCAAACAACAATGAACTCAGATGTGTCATAGGGGCAGGGACAACACAAAGGGTAGAGTTATTGAATGTGAATGGGAAGAGGAGTGTATGGAAGGCTACTTCCCCAGGATAGTGTTGATTAATTAGGTCACTGTGCTTAACTGAGATAGTGTGAACAAGAAAGTTCTCAGAAATTCCTGATTTGGTCCAGAGCCTATGTACATTTTACCTAAGGCCTCTTATAGGAGGCCTCCTCGGACACCTTCCCCTTTCACATCTCTGTTTCTGCCTTAACATTTTTGTGACCTACAAAATATGTTAACTTAACAAAAGAAGTAGTTCTGTACCAATCAAAAGGCTAAGAATGTCATGGGAGAGCATCTGACACCTATAGCAGACCTGCCTACTGAGTGTATGCAGCAGTGTATCTGAAAAGTGTCTTCATGTACGAGCTGTCATTGTTCTGTTACTATAAAACTGTAATGCAACTATTACCACACTGCAACAGGAAACTGGGGGTAACCTGAATCTGTGTTCCAGGCCATGTTCACTCATATTTGGTTCCAAAATAAACTATTTCTTATCCCCTTTGAGGTGAGAGTTATGCTTTTGTGTGGACAATGGTAGCAACCTAAGGAACTGGCTTTGGGGATAAGACAAAACTTGTTTATTTTTATTGCATTTAAAATTCATTAAACGGAACTGATACTTTCCCTATTGTTGTAGTTTTGCCATGAGTGACAAGTTAAGATTCCTATTCTATGGAAAAGTATCTTTGAAACTACAAATTCTTCAATGAAGCAATTATACAAGTAAAAGAAAGAAAATAAATGTTTTCCTCTTACTTAGTATTCAGCGTAGACTCATGAGAGTGGACTCTGTAACAAAATACTGTAGACTAAGTGATTTAGAGGGTAAAAATGTCCTCTTCACAGTTGTAGTGTAAGAAGTCCAAGATTAGGGAGTGGGCATCTTGTGCTGCTGGTGAAGGTACACTTCCTGGGTCACAGAGAGTTGTCCTTTGGCTGTGTCATCTCAGTAGGATAAAAACAGTCATATGGGCAAGGAGCTAGATATGACATAACCAGGAAAAATGACTGCTGTTCGGTAGCTTAAGTAGCAAGTTCAGTATTAGGGAAACAAACAATCTACAGCTATATCTTAGGAGATGTGTCTCCTGATGATAGCCATTTGGGATTAAATATTCTCAAAGCTCCAAATAGCTTCTTCTCACTATATCAGACACTAAGAAATCAGGCATTTTCCCAATTTCCACACATGCATAATGATGAAGGGCTCCATCCTCAGAAGACCCCAGCTTCATCATATCATTTGAATTATGGTTTTGACTCTGCTTGTGGGTTTTTCAGAGAATCTTGGGAAAAATATTCTAAAACAGGAAGACCCAGTCACTGTGATTTGAGAAGGCATAAAGGGTTACCTATCATAGTCATTGAATGTGCCACCCAAGTCACAAATAACAAAGCCCCAAGCCTGCTGTGTGGGCTCTTCTCTCTTTGAGGGAGCCTACTCCAATCTCCCTTTGGAATACACATTTTATTTTGCTTTGCTATGTAAACATTTGCTTAAGCTTATTTTTATCTGTTGACAGAATTGTATCCTTAGACAAGTTAAGAAGTATGAAGATATCTCTAGTTATTACAGAGGAGTGACTTAGGATCTCTTACAAAGTATATTGCCAAGGGAGTCCTTCTTTTATGATTTAACCACCTCTCAAAGGCCCCACCTAATATCATCTCTTGAGTGTTAGGATGCCAACCTGTGAATTTGAGGTGAACTATGTTTGATGCAAAAAAGACAGGAAAAATGTCCCCACCCACCACCCATGTGTCAGTCATTTTGGCAGCACTGTGACAGAATACCAGAGAAAACAGTTTAAGGGAAGACACATTTCTGTTGGCTCATGATTTCAGAGGTTTTAGTTCATGATTCCTTGATCCCATTGCCCCGGGCCAGTATTTGTTGAAGCATTTTGTGGCAGGGAGTACATGGTGAAGTAACATGGCTCACCCCATAGAAGACAGAGACAAAGAGACAGAGGAGGAAGCCAAGAGAAAGATACACCCTTCAAACAAGTGACATTTCCTCAGTCAGAACCCACCTTCCATAATCTTTGCTGTCTCTCAGTATTCTATTCAACTGTGAAAGGTTTAATCTGCAGATTAGATCAGAGAAATTATGATCTAATCAACTTTCTAAAACCTCACTGGGGATTAAGCCTTCACTATATGAGCCTTCAAGAGACATTTGATATCTAAACCACAGTCCCCCATTTTAATTTTGTTAGAAAACTGTCTTTGAATCCTAAGACCCTCAAGTGAGATTATTTAACAGAAATGATAATGGAATATTTTAATTCTGTTTTAAGTAGGAGGTTAGAATAGTATATCTGACATAAGAGAAAATAATGCGTTCCTGATTAATGTCATCCGCCTTATAGGTATGACTTTATAGTTATTTAATCTTCACATAAAACCTGGGTAACTATTGATATGCCCATCTGTCAGGTGATGAGACTGACTCAAAGAATTCAAGGAATTCAAAACCACAAAGTTACTAAATACAAATTCTAGATTCTATTTCAACTTTTGATAATAAATATTCTGTGTAAGAAATGTGTTTTAAGAGTCCATCATTTGATGGTATCATTCCTTGGTTCTATTTGTCACATTTAGCCCTTCCAATGTGCAGTTCTATAAGAGAAATGAAAACGAAATCTAGAACACACAATCTATGTGGTGGTGCACTCCCTGAAACAAGCATCAGGGAGGTAGAGGCAGACTGATCTCTGTGAGCTGGAGGCCAGCCCGGGCTCCATAACAAGTTCCAGGCCAGCAGATGCTATAAGGAGAACCTATCTAAAAAACAAACAAAGAAAAAAGAATCAAATGGAACTTCTTGCCAGTTCTGACAATGGTCTCATCTGTCTATTTGTTTTTTAATATTGTGTTGTTGTAATTTGCCTTAAAGCCAATGACTTATGGTGATGTGGATTAAGACAGAAAGAAAATAGTTTAGGCAAGACAGTGCACTTGCAATGAACATCTTTGAATTTTATCATTCAATAATCCCTTTCTTTTCTAGTGCTTTTTCTCCTTGAAAACTGCTTTCACTTACATTAACACAATGACATTTGTGGGAAAAGCAGAACAAAATAGTTGCAGATATTATCATTTCTATTATACAACTGGGAAAACATTGGGAGAGTTAGAAATTACATTTTCTGGACTGTTTCAAAACAAAGTTCTAAATTAGTCACCAATGAATACAATTTCCTTGAGGAACAGTAAAAGACACACTCACATAAGCACATGCATTGAACTACAGCTCTGGGGTACAGTGCTTTTCTAGTGTGTGCAAGACTGGGTTTGATCTCCAGTACTACAAAAATAAACCCTCCTAAATGCTAGTAATACTAGTTTTAGTTAACAGACATGTTGTCAAACAGCTTTCTAAATATTTATGTTTGTGCCCGTAGAATAGTGCTGTACTCAGCCTTGATCTTAGCTGCTTCTCTTTGCGATTAAACAATGATTAATGCAGAGACTCATAGCTGGTCAAGGTCCAGAAGCAAAGTGACTACTGAGTGTTCAGTCTTAAATGGGACACCCCAGGCTGGCAGAACATTGCTGAAGAGGGGTTCACAAGAGTGAAAGAGCTGGAGGATGCAGAGAAATGCCATACAACCCTGTCTGATGGGCCCCTGTGACACAGCTGTGGACTCATGAACTCAGCATCTGTGCTTACTTGAATAAGGCCTGAACAAGACTGAGCCCTGAGACATTTACCCATAAATGAGAAGGAGCTCTTTGTCGCTGAGGGCTGCTGGGGCGAGGAATCACTTCAGTGAGGAGACCACCAGTCAGTAATTCATGTTCCAGGGGGAGCTTTTCATCCATGCTCATGCAGACAACCCTGTTTAAACCCAGTGTGTTAGAAAGCAAAAAAAACAAAATAAAGACATAAAAGCTGGATGGAGAGTTCATTTGGGAGTGAAGAGGAGGTTATGAGTGTGACCAGAATGCATTGCACACATGTGTGATATTGTCAAAGAATCAATTAATTTTAAAACATTCCAGGAGAGAGTCAATAAGATGGTTCAGTGGCTAGAGGCACTTGCTGCCAGGCCTAAGGACTTGATTCTTAGATTCCCCCATGAAGGGAGGAGAGGAGTCCCCCAAGTTGTTCTGTGAACTGCATTGTGTGCCATGGTACACTTGCATCAACATACACACCACACACACACACACACACACACACACACACACATGTAAGTAAAATAACAAATAAATATCCAGGCATGGTGGTGCAAACCTTTAAATACCAAACTTGGAAGGCAGAAGCTGATGGCTATCTTGTAGAAGAAGACCAGGATGGTTTAGATAGCCAGTTGTAGATCAATTGGAACTACCAGGAGACCCTGTCTCAAAAAAAACCCCGGTCCCACACTACTCCAAAACAAAAGGAAAACTAATTACAGCAGTTACTGGAATCCCGTTGAACCTAGTTTTCTTCATCTGCTGGCTGCCATAACAAACTTTCAAAACCCGCAGGCTCAAATAACAAAAATCTATTTTCTCCATTTCTGGAAGCTGAAAATCTGAGCATGCAGACTTCAATGCAGGGTTTTGGTGGGGGTCACCTCGCTGGCTCACAGATGACTGCCTTTCCGTCTGTGCTCACCCACCATTTCACACTGGAAGGAGAGGTCTCTGTTTATCTCAGAAGGCCACCAAGCCTATTGGATTAGGATCTTCCCCTCATGACATTAACCTCAAGGTTAATTAAGGTTAAAGGTAACTTTAAGCTTAATTAATTGCCTTAATTACCTTCTAAACGTCTACATAATTAATACAACCCAAGCATTAGCATTTCAAGCATTGCAACTCTATAGTTTGATCATCATGTCAAAGACAATACAATATTTCATAGCAATTCTATGTTAAATACATTCTTGCCTTATTAAAAATTTATGAATTTATCATTGTATTACTACAAAGGTGAAAAATTGTTGACTACTTAAATTCTAAATACTTTTGCTTCTTTATCCTAAAATATGAGAAAAATATTTGTTTTCATTGTAATAAAGTTTAAAATTTTCATTAGTTAAATAGTCCCTTTCTGTTTAATAATGTTTATATATGCTTACAGTGAGGAGGTTGTGTTTATGTTTAGTGTCTACAATTATATAAAGCAGTCTTCCTTGAATTTTTTATAAATTAATTTTTAAATTTTTAATGTGTATATGTGCACCACATATATGTAAATGCACCAGGTGCATGAAGATGATGGAAGAGACCAGAAGATTTCCTCAGATGCCCTGGAACTGGAGTTACGAGCAGTTGTCAGATCCTATGTGCTGGAAACTGAACCCAAGTCTTCTGTTAGAACAGCCAAAGCTCTTAACTACTGAGTTATCTCTCTCCAGCCTACCAATCTTATTTATTAAAAATTAAAATGCCTTATATGGATGACCAGTATACATAAGAATAGGAAAAAGAACTTCTAAATCAATACAGAAAAATGATTAGACTCCCTGGTAATGAAATATATGTGAATTAAAATTAAAAAGCTGTTTTAATATCAGATAAAAAAATCATAAATGTCATGTGATGATAAACTTTGAACTTCATACATCTCTGTTTACATTATAAATTAAGAAGACTCATAAAAATTCATTAAAATGTTCATAACATTGATGATAGAAAATCTTTACCAGGAATATTTCATAAGAATATTATTGTAACTTTCTTTCTATATTGGAGAAACAGAAGGATTTATAGGCTTAAAAGGAAATGATGTGCAATTTTGTCTGCATAAAAATTTATGGTGGTTGGGAAAGACAGCCCAGTCAGTAAAGCCTTTGAGTAACAAGCTCGAGAACCTGAGATCACTCTTCAGAATTCTTGTTTAAAAAAATACTGTGTATGTTTGTGCATGTGTGTTTATGATTCCAGCATCAATGAGGCAGAGACAATGGGATCCATGGGGCATGCTGACAAGCTAATACCGACTGCCTGTAGAATGCTAACCCAAGTCAGAAACAAGGACTCAATAAGGGAGGTCAAGACCAACCAAGAACAACCCCTGTGGTTGTCCTCTGGTCTCCATATGTGTATACATACATGTGCACATGCCACCCTACATGCATGTCTGCACACAAAAGAAAATGTATATGTATGTACAAAAATATATGGAGCCATTATAATAACTGTGAAGAGTATAGAAAATGATATATCACTCACAATAAGTAAAATCTCAAAATTTGAAATCAAGAATGCTCCAGACTATGAAAAGAATAGAAAGAGGGCTGCAGATAGAGGGGATCTAAATATGATCAAAATATATTATATGAAATTTGCAAAAATTCACTTAAAAATTAACCTTAAAAATGTGCTGATGGAATAGGGCTATCAGGTGACATCCGGTATGCACTTACACACAAGCAAGAAAACACACAGATGCACATACGCGTGAAAATGCAAGACTATTGATGAACTTGTGGTTTTTAGACAAGTCTTCTCTTTTCTTTTTTCTTCCCTCCTCTCCCCTCCCCTACCATTCTCTTCCCTACCTTCCTTCTAGTTGTTTGTTTTTTGGTGAGGGTTTTATTACATAGCAAGGCTGGCTTTCAAGCATTGAGTGTTGAACTATCGAGCTCAGGCTTTCCTGGAACTCAATTTCTATCTGTCTCACCTGTCTCAGCTTCCCCAGTATTGGGATTTCAGGAACATGCTTGAAGCTGTCTTTTTTCCAAACAATATCCCTTTTTATTTTATGATAATCTGTTAATAACAGTAAAAGCCTGTAGAAATCAGTACAACTAAAATAAGTAAAAGTGAATTTGGGCTTACTATTTGATTTTCATATTTCATATTTCTGTGCTCAACACTGTTTTCCCAGATGAGTGCAGACAACAGCACACAGAAAATCTAAATGGAAAGGAAGACAGAATAAAACCTTTCAAAAAGCCACAGAGTTCACTACAATAACACATATCTTAAACTAATTATCAGATTTTATATTAGTAGGTAGGTAAAGGAACAGAACTCACAGGTCCATGTACTATGTAAAGAAAATCTGGGGATGCACACACACACACACACACACATACACTTTGTAAGAAATATACATATATATATATATATATATATGTGTGTGTATATATATATATATATATATATATATATATATATATATATATAGTGTTAGTTTGTTTGTTTCTTTTGTTGCTGTTTTTGAGACAGGCTCTCCCTGTAGCTTCAGCTGGCCTGAAACTGGCTAAACCTTGATCTTATAGAGATCTGCCTGCCTCTACCTACAAGGTGCTAGGATTCTAAGATTAAAGGTGTGCACTACCATGCACAACCCAAATATATAATCTTGTATACCTAATAATGTTCTTATCTCCTTACTTATATTGAGTTAAAGTCTCATATTATGCAATCAATAAGTTGTATTAAGTTGACTTACGATTTGTAAGAACTATATATTAAAATTTTATATTAAATTATTATTGTATTTACAAAATTATCTTACATATTAAACACTCTAAGATTTGAACCACTTCCCATATTTCCTTTGAATCCACTAAATAGAGGAAAGAATATAAACTTAGGAATTGCATGCAGTAAGCACATAAGTATTTGTTTATAATTATATTTTCATTTTGTTGTATTTAGGATCAAACTTAGATTAAACTTATGCCTAATAGTCACGGTTCTCTACTAAGCAATGCTCCCACTCCATGGTAAATGTTTTGTTAAATGAATGAATGAATGACTTCTCCTCAGGCTGTGTCTTCTTGTGTAGATACCTACACCATTGGTCAACCAGCCAGCAGCGTCCACACCACTAAGAACTTGATATACATGCAGTCCTCATACTGTCTCAGATATGTGGAAATAAAACTTGAAATCTGACTTACATTGGTTGAGAAATTATGATGGCTGTAATGCTTATGTATATGTGAAAAACTCATGTTATAGATTGTGCATTCCATAATTCCTATCACAAGAGTAATCACCTGAGTGTATAAAATACATGATCCAATGATATTATATGATGCCAATGTGAAATGTATAAGTCAATCTTCAGAAGTTAATGTAAATTTTCAGTAAATTAATTAATGATCTATGACTTCAAATCTGAAAATATAGTCTTTCTGGTATTTATCAGCAAATTTTAACGAAAAAAAAAATCCAATTATGGATTGAAATGGATTTTAAGTAAGCTTTTAGTACATCATTTGATCAAAGTACAAGTTAAATACAGCTCAGGTAAAAGCCTAAAAAAATTCCTTTGCCAAAAGGCCAACCAAAGGGTTCTCATGGGGAGAAATTCTACACTCTAGGTACTTATGGAAAAAAAATGAGTTTGGAAATCAACTTTGTCATTCATTGGCGATCTCACACAACGGGAACTCTAAAGAATGGCTGTTCGGTAGAAATCTTCAGAAAAACGTCTAAATCCCACATCTCCAGGGGATCCATTTTCAGGATAAAGCTGATGCATGTGATCAGTGTGGGTAAGCATGCTGTCAAAGATGATATCTTGATTTCATCTGAGCCTGTGCAGGAGAGAAGCTGTATGAAATAAAATCAGTATGGGAAGGAGAATTTACGTAGACATCACTTTCAAAAAGCCACATAGGAAGCATTCATAAAACACATGGAAGTTAGGTTAGTGTAGCTCTTAAAGGATTATTTATGCTGCCATACTCCTTAGTTGCTGGTGGTAAAGAATAATGAATTATACTCAATGTAATGGAAACTATACATATGTGACTATTTTATGGAAACACATTCTTAAATTGAATGATGAACATGAAAGTGAAGAAACTATAGTGCCTTCTTCCAAAAATATTGTACCCATTCTCAAAGAGAGCTCAAAATGCAATGCTTGTCATAGTTGAACCTTTAAATATATCAGGAATATGTGTAGAATGTGACAAAGTGCAAGAAAAAGTTATATTTTCCCCCAGTGAGCATAATCTGAAGTAGAAGTCTAATATTAATCAGACATTACAATGGAAACATCTATAGAGTTCCAAAGAACGAAATGGCTTTAGTGGGATATTCTGATGTCAGAAAGGGAAGAAGAAAAGAATGAGAAAGGATTAAGAGAGAGGAGAATAATGCTGGGCAGAGTAATACACTCCCCGAAAATGTGTGATTTGAGCTCTGCAATGTGTTGGAATAATTTTTAGGGTTAGAACAAATCTAAATTGGAAATGCAGATCGAATTAATGCTTCTTAGCTAACTTGACTTTAAAGTAAGGACATTAGGCCTGTGTTGCCTGATGGACAGCATAGAATCCCAAGGGAGAGTCATGGGAAAAGATGAGATGAGACACCCAAGTTCAGGCTGTACAGCTGTTGACTTCTGAAGATGAAAGCTGTGAACCTCCGAATGTGGGAGGCTGGTAGCAGATAGAAGATAAGAAAACACAGGTTTCCTGGCAGTGTGCAGAAAGAAACAAGCACCTGGATTTTCTTCCAGTGAGACATACTGAAGTTCTTCTGGCCTCCAGATTGACAATAAACTCTAATAGCTGGAAGCTACTATCTCTGCAGTGATTTTCTGGGACTGAGACACACAAGCAAAGGACATTGATTGTGAGAGAAACATGACTGAATCTTAATGTGTTCCATAGAAATCAAATATATAAAAGAAATGTAGACTGGTCTTGGTGACAGGCCTGCTGACTTCCAGGGTGGGGCAAGCTTAAATGCAAACTGATGGAGACCAATCACCTATACTTTTGAGTAGGAGGTTCTCAGGTTAGAGGTAAAAGACTACTCTTAAAGGTGAGAAAGACAGAAAGCAGAATTCTTCCCTTGTGGGGTGGGAGTTGATAGCCAAATGAGACATTGGTAGCAAGAATACTAGGAAAATATGGAAAGAAAGGCTGGCTCATATAACTTAAGGATTGTTCTAATACTGTGTGAACTTTGGAGCCTAACTCTAATAAAGAGAGTGAAAGCATCTCAAGGGCAGATGTGCAACAAGGACAACAATACATACATATACATATACATTTACATACACATAAAGCTAACAGAATTCAGAGGATAGGAAAGATCATAACTGTTTATCTTTTAATATCTGAAAAAATGAAGGCATTTTTCATAGTCAAAGAAATATTTTAGCTGAATGTATATATTTTACATAGTAAGTATGTGGTAGAAACTCTTCTTATCCAAGCCAATTCTCTCTTTCTTTCAAAATGGCAGTCATAGCAGGGTATGACACTAGGTGGTTCTTGCCTCCCTTGCAGCTATGTGATATCTAAGGCTTTCTGCAGTAGAAGACACAGAGAAGTAACAAGAGAAAACTTCTGCTCTAAAGTTTCAAGACACTACCAACGTCATACTTCTTTTCATGTTCCTGAATATAGGAAGGAAGTTTGAATAAAATTGGGATTCAAAATGAATGATCATGAGAAGAAGAACTGAGTCCTGCTGATCAGAACAGCTTCCTAGAACAGTGGCATATCACATCATTAACATTTGTTTTTTGCAGCCAACCTTCTCTAACAATGCATAAAGTGAATTTTCTGGCACACGATGTGATGTGATATCAGTAGATGCAAGTGAGTGTTTCCTTAAAGATAAGCTCTCACTATACAGATTTGAACACATGAAATTATAGAGAGCAAATTATTTAATTTGCAAATGCAAGATAGGAGTCTACATGTCCATTGTACTATATAAACAGAGATAGAAGAAATCTCTCTATTGGGCATATTAGGAAGGCATAAACACTAATAGGAAGGGAAAACAAAATGATTAAAAATGTAAGCATCCATTATCACTTAAGTGAGAAGATCTCCAGAATTCTACATTAGAGTATTTTGACAAACTTAGTAGACATTGGATGGGAGTGTATCCCAGTGATTGTTTCTTGCCTAGAATACACAAGGCCTTTGACTTATTCACTAGCCCTAAAAACAAACAAAGGGATATCCACAGGTGTACACATATTTTAGGATAAATTCAGAAAATTTCCTTATCATATGAAGGCTGGTAATAATCTATAAATGATCTATTTACCATGTGGCCTATGGTTGTCTATGAAAACTAAGAGTCATTTGAGTTAAGTAGATAGCTTTTCTGGAGAACAAAAACTTCACATACTTTTAGATCTAAAGACTGATGTATACACGTACCACCTCATAGCTCATTAGGCTTAGAGAAGGAATAATTTAGCTAATCATTTTCCAGCCTTAATGATGCATGGAAATGGGCTGAGCTCAGCTCCAGGCAGGTTGACCTATTCTAAGGAGAGGGCAGCCAGGCCACGGCAGCTGCTTCTTGGCTCTGAACAGATGAGAATCAGACCCGCTGAAGGCAGAGGGCAGGAGAGGGTAAGCAGCTCCTTTCAGCTTTGATATTTCAACATTTTGGTGCCATGGTGGCTCCACATGCTGTAATACCAAGTAGGGTAAAGGTCAAAAGACAACTGGATATTTGCCAGATAGATAAAAGAGAAACTTGAACATTGTATATTTCTAGGAAAGAAAAGAGAAGGAATGGGTCACACTGGGATTTTTATTAAATAGATTTTTATGCAGTCAGCTTTGCCACTCTGACCTACATGCCTTGCACATTCCATCTCCCATCTAAGTACATTTCCTCCATCCAGTACATTTCTATTAATGGTTTCTTTTATGGTTCTTGCCATGACTACAATAGAATTATCTGCTTGTCTAATTCCTGCATTAGTCATACTGGTCATATTTTAAGTGCTCAGTTAGTAGCATGTGGCCAGTAGTTCCTGATCTGAACAGTAGCCCTGGGCAAACATTCACCAGCATGGAGCCCTTTTCTAATCAAAAGCACCATTTTGATCTAAAATGTTCTTTTGCTTCCTAATTGCATTAGTTTACCAGAATGCAATTTTACTTGAATAATAAATTGAATAAATCCTACAATAGTCACTAGAGTTTATAAATATTCACCAATAATTTTGTTTGTTTGTTTTTCTTTCCTTTCTCTTTTTTCCTTCCTTTTCTGTTTGTGTATGGCTGTGTTTGGTGTACATATTCATGCACCTGTATGTGGGAGGGGCATACAAAGGAGGACATCTGGTATTCTGCTCTATCACGCTCAGCTTTGTTCCCCTGAGACAGGGTCTATCACTGAAACCGCAGTTAGACTGGCAGATAGGAAGCCCCAGTAGTCTTCTTGTCTCAGCCTGTCATGTGTGATCATACCTAGCTTTTAAAATGTGTTCTGGAGATTTGAACTCAAGTCCTCATGCTTGTGCAACAAGAGCTCTTACCCACTGGGCCATTTCTTCCAGCCCACTTACCTAATATTTAAAAATAACTTGAACATATTCTCCAACTTTGAGAGCAAACAACTAACTTTTTACTGATCATCTCCAATAGAACAGCAGATAACACTTCTCATGAAATACATTCAAAGCCTTCAGACTTCACTGTTGTGCTGTTCATGAATCACAGAGTGATACCAGCACTCCTGCTGGAGTCCCTGAAGTGATTTGTAGAAAAGAAATATACTTGTTTCCAAAATTGGACATCCTCTTGTTTGTTTGCCTAGACACTTGGCACTTGTTTGTTTCTGTATTTGGCCACATGACTCATGGACAGTGCAATGTAAGTAGAACTTGTAGATGTGATTTTTGTCCTAGAGCTTTGAGGACAAAAGCTGTATGCTTCATTTTTCCTTCTACAAAATGAATGAAAATTATACCAAGAATTTAGGGTATAATAGAATCAGAAAGCACTGCCATCCCTCAATCACCATTTTAGAAAAAAGACACTAGACTATCAAACATGTGCCTTGGAAAATCATGAGGAAATGACACTGACACATGATAGATCTAGAATTTATTTCTTATAGAATCCAACATGATTTTTAGTAATGTGTTAACATGGCTTCCCTTCCAGTTTTCTTGTTTCAAATTTAATCAAACACAAATTATGCAGACTATACACAAAGTAAATGTTTCTTACAGATCACATCTCCCCATCATTTCAGTGCTGACCTTTAGATGTTCCTTAACAACTGTCTTAACTGATCCAAAAACCTCCTGATACCATCTATCTCTTCCTCCAGATGCATTATTGAGTTACTTTTCCTAAGGAGTCTATTTCTATTTATCCCATAGAGAGAGAGAGCAACAGTAGATCAAAGAAATGACTCCAACCAGGTCCAGCTTGGAGAGCCAATGAGTCTACAGGGGCTACTTACAGGTACATGGATGACTCAGGCAGCTGTAACCCCCCAAAGCCCACCTAGCATGGGTAATGACACGTGAAAGCTGAGACACTGGATCTAACTGCATGCTAGGTGTCTGTTCCCCCAGTCTCTTCTGCCCAGCAATTGTTTACTCCTTGCTTAACCTCAGGAAGGGCCTCATGTAAGGAGCCTGGTAAATCCCATGAGCTTTGTGAGATTTATAGCCCCTCCAAGAGGAATGTTCGAATCCCGAGGAGTAACAGCTGCAGAGCATCCTTCCCTCAAAAAAAAAAAAAACAAAAAACTTAGTTTTTAATTAAACCTCCAAATCCTCAGGAGTTCATAATGCTTAGTTGATTCCTGGAGCAGAGAGATTAGTCATTAACTTTCATGTTCATATCTATTCAGTAGCAAATCGATCACTCCAGTAAGTAAACAAACTATTTGTTGAACTAGATTAGAGTTTTCCCCAGAAGTACTTGTTTTCAAAATGAAAGCACAGTTTTCATTCAGTTACTTAAACATCATAAAATACATTTACTTAAACTTGAATCAAGTCATTCATATATGTGCTAAAACCCACACATTGGCAGATTTCCTATTTATTTTCCTTCAAAAAAAGTAATAGCATACCCACATATAATTTTCCAAAATGACTAAAATTGAAATAGGTATGGCATAAGGTTTAATAAGAAATTAAGCTAATCAATTAGCCTTCCTCTAATACCTTTCTCAGAGCATTCTGCTCCATTGTATAGACTTAGCTGAAAACTTTGCATATCTAGAACTTTTCTTAAGGGGATATTAAGAACTTCTTAGTGCTTTCTGATGTAATCTACTTTTTACATTTGTAATAATTGAGTGTAACAATGCTTCTAAGACGGACTCATTAGCATAATCCTTAAGACAAAGATCAACAACTAAAAAAACTCAATAGATTTAGATGGAATATTCATTCATTCTTCATTTCAGAAACTTTATGGAACACCACACTATGTCAAGCAAGCAAACACTGGTGACAATAAGCAACTTCTGTCCCCTTTACAGTTTTATGGATTATCATCTTCAGAAGAGGCAGACATTTAGTGAATAATCCTGTAAATTCAGTGTTCAAACCATGAGAAACTATGATGGCCATCATCTGAATTAGCTCTGATAGAAAGGGTGATTTAACCTGGTCCAGCAAGAGGACAAATACCAGTATCTCACAGTGCATTATGGAATGAGAGTGAGGCTGATGCTGCCAACAGAGCAAAGCTAACTCTGTGGGGCATGGATGAGGGTTGGCTCACAAGGCCCCACTCCTTGTTGAGAAGCCATAGGCAGTCAATAACTGATGGCAAGAGTCAGTTTTCTTCATGGTTGGAACGCTTGATAGGTTGCCCATGCTGCAATAGGCAGCAACAAGTGTATGGAGGCAACTGGACTCCGTAGGTATATTGTAAATATATATATATTTACATATATTTATACATATTTACATATATTTATATGTATTTACATATATATGGGATGTGAAGGTAGAGGGAATGTGCGGGGAGGGACCTCAGAGGAGTTGGAGGGGAAAGTTCAGGGGCACTTGATCAAAATTAAATGTATTCAATTATGAAGGTAAAAAAAAGAATACAATATATTAATAGTCATTATATGACAATTACATATAATGTTCAATACTAATTATGTGATTAGTTTTATATAATATTTATCTTTAACATAATTATATAATATGTACAACTATGTTCTATTAGGATTATTTGCTCAATTTTAGTAAGTGGGTCAGAGCAAGTTAAGTTTTTCAGTTAGAAGTGTAATTAGTAATAGCTGCAGTGGAGGACAGAGAGGATAGTGGAGGATCAGTGCTGACTGACTGATAAAATAGTCTTAAAATATTAAATCTTCCTCAGAAGTGCAGAAGACACTTAGGAATGACTTTTACAATAGGTACAGAATCTGCACTGATTTGTGCTCAACCTTGCACCCAAAAGCTATTGTTTATAATGTAAACAAGCTCCCCCAGCCATGTGCTCTTCTGACTAGGGTATATAACCTTAATCTCTCAGTTCTCCACTTTGCCTTCCACCCAAGACAGTGAATTAATGTGGGTGTGCTTATTTAACATGTCATAATGTCAGAAGCTGCAAGTTATTTTCATTGAAAACAAAATAACTAAGAAATGCGTGTTATTTTAGACCTAGAGATAAAAAGTCAAGATTCTCTGATAAGATAAAAGTGGATTCTAGCTTCTATTTCCCAAATGTTGCTGGAAGGATAGTTTCAGTGAAAGTCTGAGTGAGCCCTGGCTCCAGAGCACAGTTCCTTGAGACAGCTGAAGGAGAGGGTAGTTCTAGTTTGAGTCCATTCTTAGGCTTACAATTAATGGACTAAGTGTTGGGCTGTTTATTGATTCAGGGATAACTGTAACATGCCTTTGAAACCCCTCAAAGATACCCACACATGTGAACACATAAGCGCATGTGAACATATACACATGCAAGCATATACCTTCTACATACACACATGCACAGACGCAATGTGAAAGACTTAGTCATAACAAGTAGGGAAAATTCACAATTTAAGACCAATAATAATTACATAGATCACATAGGTGAAGATATTTGACAGAAAAGAAAACAGAAAAAAAAGGGACACAGCTCAAAGGTAATCATCGCAGAAAGTGAACATGGCTGGTGTGGGGACCTCACATCCTGAGAAAGAACAGAATCCCGATTTAGAGTTTCAGTCCGCTTGGGAGCCCAAGAGTAAAGACATGTACAGGTAGTTCACAGAGGAAGGGATGTGGAATTTCCTGCCATTAAAATTGTAATATTGGGACTGGAGAGATGACTCAGGGGTTAAGAACACTGGCTGCTCTTACAGAGGACCTGGGTTCAATTCCTAGCCCCCACATGGCAGCTAGCAACTGTCTGTAATTCCAGAGCCAGGGGAGTCTGATGCTCTCTTCTCACCTCCTCCAGCATAACATGACACTGGTGTATCTACATACATGCAGTCAGTACACTCATACACATAAAATAAATATACATATTTTAAATTTTTTAATCTTAATGTACATAAATAGAATGCCTAGCTATGTAAGCAAAATATAGGTTGTTTTAAAATCTTAAACATTTTTCCTCAGAGAAAATGATTCTGAACAAGAATATACATTTTAAGGCATATCTGGCCTTACTCATTCGATTCTAATTTCAAATATTCTTCTTCTACAGTTTACTTTCCAGCTGAAGAACAATACTGAAACTGTAGTTCTTCTTTACAAAAACCTGTGTTTTTCCATAACGATGCCATGGTAACCATTTCTTTAAAATAAACATTGAAAATGCTATTCAAACTTCAAAAATAAATTCCTTTGCATATTTTCTGGATCGTAATTGTGTTTATTGGCTTTGTTCTTTGCTCCTCTTTTGTTTGCTCTTCTTTGGTTCTGTGTTTTGTACATACCAGGCAAATGTTGTACTTCTGGTCTTCTGGTTAATATTCTAATAGTAAAATTACATTCCCTAAAGCATAACATTAGTCATGTTTTTCATAAAGCACATTGATACATATATAGAAATGTAGTGTTCTTGTTAACTGATACTTTCATAAAGTGAAGTATTTAGATTCTTAAATAACAAAAGCATCTAGGAATTGTACTAATACCCTGTCACCACACATTAGCCTTTACATTTCTGTTTAGTAGAATGAGTTTTGTTCACATGAACACTCAGCCTTTGGAAAAGTAACAGCACTGCTGTGATAAGATTATTTAGAGTATTAATCATGCCTTTAGGAATAATGCTTTGTATATTTTAATCTTCATAGTTTACTTTTCAGCATATGTATGTGTGCATAGTTGTATGGTGTCCTAATACAATTTTGTGAAAATGACAATAGTATCTGCCAAGTGTCAATGTCTACCAAGTGTCAATCAACAAATTCATAGAACCTTTACAAGGAATCTGCGGAGAATTTCAATGTTTGTTACTACATGAGGAAATACTGACTGATATTAAATGAAAGATAAGTCTAAGGGGTTATTCCTCTTAGCTAATTATTTTTCCATTCTTCAAAAACAGTAGGCTGTTTATTTCATTTGATTTTATTAAGTTACATGCTATTCTTAGTTCAAACTATAGTAACAGTAACATTATTCTAAGACACTGTATTGTTAGAAGAATGCATTTAGTTTTTATTGATGAGGGAAATTTTATTAGAAATGACTATATAATACAGTTTCTAGCTGTATATCATGGTATAATTGTGATACACTCAGGAAAGTAAGTTTTATCAGGATTAATCAGTTGGGTAGTAATGAATGGCTCAATCTTCCATAGGGATCGAACTTCAGCAGTAAGGATTGGTATGTTTGTATTTTCATTTGTACTTTTCACAAGTAACTTCTATTATTAACTTTAAGCTGTGTTAATGATATTCAAAAAATAGTGCACACACATTTAAAGTGGGTCTTCTTACTTCAAATAATGTTTTAAGGCATAATAGTTTTCCCTTTAATTTGATACTGTACTTTTTCTTCCCAGAACCCTGATCCCTAGTACAGTCCCTCTGAGCCACCATGAGTCCAACTGGGTAAGCCCATCTTTCTGAGAACTATGACTAAAAGGTGCAACTTTTCCTTTTTCATTTTTCTGTCTCTTTCAGATGCTGGCCAGAACTTAAATACACTTTGTCTGATGAGTTGGGTTTCCCTGTGCTTATTATAAAGTCTTCATCTCGGCCATATGCAGCTTAGTGGCCATATGTCCAACCTCCATGTCTGCCTAAACGGTGTGGCCTTCCCCACTCCCTTCCCCTCTCTCCTCGCTTCTCCTCTCGAGAATCTCATGATTATTTCCTTTACTGTAAGAAGTTTTTTAGCTTAATGAGGCTCCATTTGCCAATATAAGCCTTAATTTCTGAACAAATTGAATTCTGTTTAGGTCTTTTCCTGTGCCTGTATCTTGTAGGGGATTGTTATATTTTCCTCTAGTAGGTGCAGAATTTCAGGTGTCACATTGAGTAAGGTCTTTGATCCATTTTAGTTGCTTGTTGTACTGAGTGACACATACAGGTTTAATTTAATTCTTCTTCATGTGCACATCCAATTTTCCCAGCACCACTGGTTGAAGATGCCACCTTTCCTCTAATGAATGTTCTTGGCATTTTGACAGGTACGAGGTGGCTTTAATGGCCACCTTCATGTTTGGGTCTTCTATCTGTTCTGTTGATGTACAGGTCTGGTTTTGTGCTTGTCTCATGATGTTTTCATTATTCTTTCATAGCTACATAATATAGCTTGAAATCTGGTATTCTGATTCCTCCAGGATTATTCTTTATGCTCCGGATTACTGTGACTATCCAGGAACTTTTGTGCTTTCGTATGAATTTAAGCTTTTTATTTTTTTCTGATTCTGTGAAGAATGCCATGGATTTTGGGTTAGATTACACTGAATTAGTAAATTAATTTTGGTAGGATGGTGATTTTCGCAACATTAATCATATTAATCCATGAGCATGGGAGATCCTTCCAACTTCTAGGGTATTCCACAGTCTCTTCCTTCAGAGATTTAAGGTTAACATTGTGAAAGTTTTTTAAATTAAAATTTTTATTGAATTTTTGTGATTTCCATACAATATAATTTGGTGGTATTTAGATTCCCTCCCCTATTACCCACACCCCCCCATTCTGCTCCTTGCCCAATTTAAAGTGGTGTGTGTGTGTGTGTGTGTGTCTGTGTGTGTGTGTGTGTGTAAAATACACCCTTTAGAGCTCAGTTAGAGCCTGGTTAATCTACAAAGAGTCCCATCCCTGTAAATGACTGTCTCTTCATCTTTCCAGTTAGCAAATCTTCCTTACGTTGGGATAAAATTTCTTACCCACTTCCTCATGCCTATGCTAGGATTTTGTCTGGTTTGAGCTTGCATGAGTCTCGTGTATGCTGTCATCATGTGTAACTGACCAGTTCTCTGGGAAACTCTGGTTCCTAGCAGTCATCCATCACCTCTGAATCTCACAAATATTCTGTCCCCTCTTCCACAATGATCTGTGTGCCTTGCAAGGCAGAAGTTTGATATACGTGTCCTATTAAGGGGTAAGTACTCCATAGCCTCTTGTTCTCTGCACTTTGGGCAGTTGTAGGTTTCTGTGTTAATCATTATCTGCTGCATAAATAAAAGTTGAGAGATGCATTCATTATGTCTAGAGCTTGCATTAAAGATGTGTCACTTAGGGTTAAGTCTCTCACAGTCATCTATTCTCTATTTGATCAGTTCTGGGCTCTGTAATAGTCTCTATCTGTTTAAAAAAAAAAAGATTCTTTGATGAGTGGTTAGTGGTACACTTGTCCCAGCTAGCCAGGTACTCTCCAGCAACCTCTTTGGGAAGAGACCAAGACTCAAGAAGAGTTGAAGGGACCAGACTGGGCTGGTTCTTACTAGCTAGCAGATAAGGCATGAGCTCCAGTTCAAATAATTTGACCAAGAAAATCCTTCAGAGGCGTTCCCAGACACTTGCATTTTAGTTGATTCCAGATCCAGGGAAGCTGACAACCAAGATTAACCATTACAAGTCTCAAGTCTATTGAAAGAATATTATTGCTTAATAGAGAGGACTAAACTTGATAATATGGTAATCCTGGATCAGTATGATTCCTACCCTCTTGGGTACTGGCTGGACAACATTGAGTAAACTACCAAAACTCTGCAGAATATATTTTAGTTATAAAGAATTCTTCTCTCTTTCTGTTTTTTTCTGAGTATTAAATAAAGTATGTAGTATTTAAATGATAATAAACAGGATGGAGAGATAGTTCAGTCCTTAGGAGTACATAATGCCTTTGCAGAGAACCTGAATTCAATTCCCACACTCTGTGAAACTGTAGCTCCAAGGGGACCTGATACCTCTGTTATTCACAGGCTCCTGCACTCATGTGCACACATAGACATACATCCATAAATATGATTAAATTTTTTAAATCTTAAAAATAAATAATAACGAGTGAATACTAGACATTTGACCAGCAAATTAAACCATAATTAAATAATATAATATAAATGTAATAGGCATTTTTTGTTTTACTCTGAGGAATTTTCTTTCTCAGAAACAAGCAAATGAATGTCAAATGCTATGGGGAACCTAATATATTGAACAGCTTTTCTTTCTAAAACATTTTCTTGGAACAGCTATTTCTACCCATTACAGAATTTTATACTTGTATTCATTTTGTGGTGTCTTTTCTCAACTCTATATTTTTCCATAATTGCCATAAGTTGTAGAGAGCTTTTCAAATGTAGAAAAGATATCTGTGCTGATTAAAGCAATTTTCTTTAACATAAATATAAACTTCAGAGAAATCTAAGTGGCCTCTTTGTGTGAATTCAGAAAAAGCTCACCATGTGGTTAGTTGAAACAATTTGGGAACAAAAACCATATAAACAAAATTTTCTGAGTTTCTGATGGTTAACAATGTAACTTGGAAGAATAAGCTTGTGCCAACTTATAGAATGTGGACCGGGAGGGTAGGTGGTCAAGAAGCCTCAGTCCTAGCCTAGGAACTGCTGCAATTGATAACTGCTGGGAAAGGGAGACTTGGGCTTCTTTAACGGTGTGATGAGAGGCAGAATCCACACCAGAGAGCATTTGGCAAACACAAATTAGATTCAACAGACCTTGACAGAAAAAAATAATAGAATACATGAAGTGTCAGGAAGACAGGTGGGGTTGGATCTGACAGGGTCTGAATATGATCAAAACGCATTTTTTGAAATTCTCAAAGTATCAGTAAAAATACTATTAAAAAAGAAAATCCAGAAATTATTCAAGTGCTTATTATATTAACTATTCTTCACTCTACCAATACAGACCCAGTATTATTAGAAGCCAGTTTGGAGAATACAGGATACTGCAGAAAACATAATTAATATAAATTCTTGCCCCCATGGAGCTCACATTTTTGGGTGTATGGGATAGTGGAAGAGAGACAGAATACAGTCAATAAACACAATGTAAAGTCAGTTATATGCTACAGCAGAAGGCTATACATATACTATAAAATGGACAAGGTTGGGGTTTTATTTTGGAATAAAATAGCCAGAGTACTTATGATCCAATAAGAAGATAAAGTCTGTCCTACTTTGTTCTCTGTTCCTCTGATAAACACTTGGAAAAAAAGAAAACAAGTTAGGGAAGGAAAGGGTTTATTACACCTTATAGATTACAGTCCATCACTGAGAGAAGCCACTGCAGTGGCTCAAGGCAGAGAGAGACCTGGAGGTAAGAACTGAGGCAGAAACCATGGAGGAATATTGCTTATACTCTTTGTCCTTGGCTTGCTCAGTCAACTTTCTTGTATAGCCCCAGGTTCAAGTGACCAGAGATAAAGGCTGGGTTCAACTTCCTCAATTTGCAACTAAGATTTTCCATAGACATGTTCAAAGGTCAATCAGATAAAGGAAATTCCTCAGTTGAGATTCCCTCTTGCTAGGAAACTCTAGTTTGTTTCAAGATGACAAAACTAACAGCATGAAGTCTGAGCAAAAGCTTGAGGGAAGTGAAGATATTAGACATATAGATGCCTGTACATATTGAGAGAATTCTGTAGGGAGTATGAAGTGTCTCACATAAAAGGAAATAGGGGGATGCACCTTGAAGTAGATAGAGTGGAGGAGAACATAAAATAGAGTATGAAAGCCAGGTAGGGAACAGATAATGTAGAGTTCAGGAAGTATATTACACAAACAACCTAAACACATAGATACCACATGATGGCGTCAATTAGCAGAAAAGAACTGACACAATTTACCAATGATTTTATGCAAAGTAGAACGACAAAAAACTGATTTCAAGGGGCCTCTGACATTTTAAAGTTCACACATTATTGGAGGGTATTTACTATGCATTCAGTCCCAGTCACCAAGATAGTAAATCCTTCTTAGAAAACAATTAATAAATGTTATTTGAAGACTAAAATTTGAGCTATAACATAAACAAAATACAGTTTTTTGCTGATAAGAACGCAAAAGCAAGTGATTGACAATGCTACATCAGCATCTTATGAACTATGTACACGTATCTTCCTTTCATATTTATTATATTCTAAAGAATTATGCAGCAAAAGTACCCATTTTTCTTTAAAAGCTAAATTGTCATGATAAATGAATACATTTTAACAGATTTCATTTTCATAATCAAAGGTGGTTGAAAGAGGAATTGTCCAGGTTTGTGAAAACACTGAGTAAGCTATGATGACCATTGCTGGGATTTGAACTGAGAACACCTAATAGTAATTTGGCAAACATTTTATCTCTATTAATGTGAGATTAAAATCAGTATTAGTCTTATTGGGTGGTAATAATGATAAATTAAATACCTGGCGTAAGGTGCTTATGGGGCACCTGGAAACAAGAACAAACGATGTCTGTCATTATCTAGAAGAAATGTGTTACCTTGTTCTGACAATGATCAGAAAGCTGTGTCAAGGTCAGGAGGAAGTGGCTCTTCATGAACACAATTACTGTGGTTCAGTGAATTTATGCCTTGTTTATTGTTACAAAAAGATAAAGATGGTAAACTATATAAATGTAGAGAGATAATATGCAAATTAAGGTGTTAGTGATTATGTAAATTATGAGATGATTAATGTTGGTCAGGAGGACAATGTAACCAAATTCTGGATCTTCTTGGTTATCTTAAGATTTTATAGCTAAGCATTTATGTTCTATTTGCTTCAAACTTTTTGCTGCTAAAATCCCTGTAGAGTATTTGGATCTTTTTAATAAGGAATAAATCTCTTCAAATCATACTCCCATGCTTTCAAAAACTATCATTTTTATAATGCAAGTTTCACAATGTGAAAATTTCACCTCTGTCTCTCTTTCTTGTCTCCATATATGGCCAAGGCCTTGCACTTACAGCCTTGGATCTGCCTGCCTGGTCTATTTTGTACAAGGAGTTTTGAATGTCAACATCTATGATTATCAAATAGTGACTCAGGGGCCAAGATCTGAATTTATTTTTCCTTAGAGGGTTTAGCAAAATCTTAGAAAAACAGCATTTTCATTGTACTTAGCAAATTCAAATCATTTTATGTACCAAACACCAAAAAGCTGAAATGGAAATCAAATGGCACTGGGAGGCCCTTACCTTCAGGCTCTCCTGTGTGGAAACATGATGTGTGCACTGAGGTCATCATCTTTCAGTGTTTCCTGTTACACAGCACATACTAACAAACTTATGCTAATTAATGGCAAACTTAAAAATGATATCAAGTTTGAAGAAAACTAACCATCCTTAAACAGATCAAATTAGAACTATGTCTGATATTTGACATTTACAGGGCAGAATTTTAGATATAACAGCATACTCTCATCTTACTCTCTAAGTAATGGTTTGAATCTGAGATGTTTTCTACTGACTCATTACCTCATCCCCAGCTTGTACCACTATTTTGATAGCCCTAGAGCCTATGGGAGTAGGGTATGGCCAGCAGGAGATATCGACCAGGGGAAGGCTTTCAAACGTCCACACATAACTCTTTCCTGATTATCTGCTTCTTGTTCTACAACTGAGTGAGTAATCTCTACCACAGGCTCATGCAATCATAAATTCTCCCATGCCCGTCCAGACATTAATGGCCTGAATTCCTTCTGAAACCATGAGCTAAAATTAGCCCTTCCTCCCTCATAATTGGTTCTTTCAGATTTTTGGTCACATCAGCTCAAAAGTATCTGGTACAGTAATATATATTATGAAACTATGTAGGGTAGTTTTTAAAATATATACTTTGTGCTCTGTAATGTCTGGGGTCTTCTATGTGCCTCTGAAGATTAAAGTTATAAAGTTGCTTATAATGGGTTCATAGTTGGCCTACAGAAAGACGGTCAGAGCCATCTTTCCCCATCTAATCAAATGATCTCAATGAAGATGCATATATGCAAATTCTTTGTTGTTTATATTTACACAGAACCAAAGAAATCTCAGAAGAGTATATTCCATTTGTGTGTGCTGAGGCCAAGCATAGCCTACATAAGCCATTACAAAAGTCTATTCCATGTGGACACCCCTATCTCTCAAACCCCCAGTATGTAAATATCTCTTCACAAGTCAGTTCAAGTTTCTAAGATCACTGAAATTCTTTCTTGAACATATTCAGTTTCTCTCTGCATAGGAGAAGGTTTCATTCTGTGGTTCCTCTTGGTTTGCAAATAAAATATTTGAATTAAGTTTTCCACAATTAGTATCTCAAGGGACTTCAGGAGTCACTCGTTCATTTTATTCTGTGGAAGCAATTATTTTATTGCTCCAAAATATCTTGAAAATGCATCATATATGGAGAGATGGCTCAGTGGCTAAGAGCACTGTCTGCTCTTGCAGAGGACTCAGTTCAATTCTCAGCACCTCTATGGTGACTGACAACTCCCCTTAACTCCAGTTTCTGGGGAATTTAACACCCTCTTCTGATCTCCACAGGCATTGCATGACACAGGTGCACTTACATACATGCAAGCAATACACTTATACACATAAAATAAAAACGATAAATTTAGGGGTTATAGAGACGGCTCATCAGTAAAGAACAGTGACAGTTCTTACAGGGGATCTGGGTTCCAGTCTCAGCACCCACATAGCGACTGACAACTGTCTGTAACTCCAGTTCCATGGGATCCATCACCCTCTTCTGATCTCTGTGCACATTATACGACAAGGGTGCACCTACCTACCTGCAAGCAATATACTCATACACATAAAAATAATAAATAAAATGCTAAAATAATAATAATAAAAATTTAAAATAAATAAAATACATCATATCCGGAAAAGGGAATATTTGAATTTGCAAGCCAAGAGGAAATGTAGCCTACAGGCCACAAAGATAATCTACACTTGCCTCTCAGGTTAGCTTTTGATCCACCTGGGCAGCACCAGCTTTGTTGGATGAGGTTTTTTTATTCTCTCTAGTCCTGTCTCCAAGAAAATGGAATGTGAACTAATTTCCAGTTCATTACATCATCCAGAAATACATTGCAATCAAATGTACTCAACCATCCTGAATTTCAATTGAACTGAAAGCTCTTGCTAAATCATCTGACTAGAGAAGGAATCCAGACATGTAAGTTAGGGGCTAGAGTTGAGTTTTGATAACCACTGAGCAGGTACTACTTTTAAAGATATGACTCCAAACATAGGACTGGGATTTCCTGAGTGAAGTTCTAGGAATGCATTCTGGAAGGAAACTCTCATTGATTTGCCAACATAGCTGTTCCCTGAAAACTCTGCAATGCACATTTGTTCAGCTCTGTGACAAAAGTCATGGAAGGCAATGTTTCCTCTTTCTACGCACACCATCACTTCTGCTGTGTGTTTACCTGGTGCAGGCATTTTTAAAAGGCCAAAGACTTTAGAATAAAAAAAATTTTTGAACATTAAGTAACTTCCTTGATTGTCACAGATACATTTTTGAACAACTACAAAATAATAAAGACATTGTCCTACAATGTTGTAGAGATTAACAAAAAAGAGTTTGGGGTTCTGTTTTTCCTTCTTCTTGTTACTTTCAAGGTCAATAACAAAAAGAAAGTTTAATACAAGCATAAAAGCCCAGTTGGCACATAAACACATTTTCTCTGTTTAAATGCAAGTCAATTCTCTGCACATAAATTTCTGTTTGTTTGTTTCTTGTTACAGACACATTGGGAGTCATAACTTGCCCACAGCCATTTTATATAGCACAGTATATTCCCTGAGGACAGTTCCTTCCAACAATTATAGACATTTTAATATGATATGCTTTCTGTTTGTAGAATGTGCCTCATGCAAATCACATTTCAAAAACCTATGCAGAGCCAAATAATTCACTTAGAAAATTCAATAATACATAAAGGGGAGGAGAAGGAAGAATGAGGTAATGTCAGCTAGACAGAGCTTCGAAAACCTGTGGTTGTTAATAAAAGAATTAATTCAGGTGAAACCACGAACTAATAGTGAACAAAGCAATTGCTACAATACGCAAGTACAAGGAGATGTAAGATAGTATCACAAGTTTAATACTTCTTATCTGATAGCAACTGGTCCAAGGCAAGGTAAAACAAAATATCATAAATGTTAAAAGAAGAAGATGCATTTCAGAGGTAAAAATTAAGGAGTTGGAAGAACTTGCAAAGATACAACATAAATTCCTTTACCCATCTCTCTGGATCCTGGATGTGTTGTAAGATACTTAACAATAATGGAATATCTACTTTTCCAGAGGAAAGCATTAATTCCTGAAATTGTTTGAGTGACTGCCATAATTAGCAGAAAGGTGGGGGATTTGGATTAAAATAAACATGGCTGGGTTCTAATGCCACAGAGTGTTAGTTGTTAATCCTGAGAGAAAGACAAGCCTATGTTTTGTACTTTTTCTCTGTAAGATAGTTCCTGTAATACGTGGGCAGAGACAAAGTACTTTGGATCCTGGGATGAGACCAGGGAGCATTACTTGATAGCTGCTCATTGTTCTTTTCCCACTGGCATTGTAGAGCTGGATCTTCTCTGCTAACAAATTTTTCCATCCATTCAAACAACAGGTATTTATCCGGCTCTCACACTTTTTTCTAGGGACTGTAATCTTTACCTCATATATACTGCTGAGCAAACATTCCTTCCATAGGCTGATGAGCAAGGTAGACATTCAGAGGTAAATAAATCATAACATTCCAATATGATTTTTCATGAGTTATAAAGAAAGCAAAGCACAATGAGAAAGCCATGGAGACTGACTTTGATGTTAGAATGTGATGTCATTCTTTGTGGTGCCATTTGAGCTGAAGTCTGAGTATAGAGGGACAGCCTGTCCTGAATTTTACAGAAAGAAACAATTCTAGGTATGTGAGGAAACATCTCCGGAGGCCTCAGGGGCACAAGGAGAAGGAAAGACGGTGCCTGGGGAGAAGATGAGCCAGGCTTGCTGGGCTTGCCCTTCTAACCTGTAACTTACATTGCAGAATAGTTGCCTGTTTACTGAGTAGCCTCTTCCAAGGTCATGAGCTGATTTTTTCATCTCTATAAATAAATGCAAGATGCCAATAGCAGACTCTAACACGCTTGGCATTCCATAAATATTCATTTAACCAATGAAGGCACAGAATCCTTCAGGCAAAAGGTCCAGGAAGAATAAATTGTTAACTGGTGGAAAAAGCATAAAAGTTTATTTAAATTCCTGTTCCTCAATTATATACTTCCTCCAGTCAGTATATCAAAAACTTACCATCTAGCTGGTAGCATTATAACCCTAGGAATACAGAGAAGAATTTGAGAGACTCCAGCCTCTAAGGTCTCAGACTGTGGTGAAGACAAGAAGTCAATGAACAACTAGAGTATACTAGATGTTATGGCAAGATCACAGAAGAACAGTCAGCACTGGCTAGTCCTGAAAGCTTCCGGTGACAATATTTTTTTAGACTATAAGAGTCAATTCAAGGACTATAGTTGTATTTCTACAATATTCAAAGGTCTACCTAAGAAAACGATAAGAATAATATTAAATATTGTACAGATCATACTCTGATACTATTGTGGGGACATCTATTAAGAATTGTAAAGCAATTTGAGAGGTCATACAAATCTTGTTAGATTGATAATAGCAAAGTATATTTTAGGATATTATAAAAAACCTCATGGAAAGGTACAACATGGGCTGAAGAAGCTGAAAGATATAGGGCAGAGGTGGAAGGGCAAACAGTTCATTCTGCAGTCTGTCCATATTCAAAGAGGAGCAGCACCTTGATTATTAATCTTAATTTTAATATTAACTGAAGCTCAGATTGATAAAAGGCAATTTTCTGTCCATAAATTGAAAAACTGACAAAAATCAGAATGTGTAACATGAGGTTCTATGCTTTCTATGTGGTTGACAGGGAATTTCTGATGGATCACTCTGGGCAGACAGAGTTCTAAGTAGGAATCAACAAATGGTAGCTCTAAACCAGAGCTTTAAACAATCATGTTCTGCAAAGAGTTTATCCATACCACTCTTAGTATTCCTCTTTTCTTCATGCATTTCTTCAATGAAACCCATAGGTGACAAGAAAGATGATCAATATTATGCATCCTTCCCATGATATGCGTCCCCCTCCAGATTAATGGAGCTTTGTTTGCAGATAGAGCTATTTTTAGAGCTAATTATAAGATGAGGCCATAAGGGTGTAACTCTAATCTGATAGGGCTGGTGTCCTTTGAAGAATGAGAGAAATACCAAAAGTCTCTTGTCACCTCTACCCAGACTCAGAGAAATAGCTATGTAAGTACAGAAAGAAGTCAGACAGCTGACTGCAACTCAAAGAGGGGATTCACTGAGAATGAAGATGATCTTGGCCTTTCTGCTTCCAGAAATGTGAGAAAAGGAATTTCCGTGTGTAAACCACCCAGGATTTGGAATTTTGCTGTGGAAGCTTAAACAGATTTATAGGATCAATTTAAAGAAGCTACTACTGATGCTTCGTTTCTACTTATTTAATGATAGAAGGCATGTTATAGCATGATATTTTAATCCTACCACATATTAACACCCTGCACATTGAAGCAGAATAACTGATGGGATGTACTTACAATATGAAGATAAATTCGAAGATAAAGATGGACAGTTCTTACTTAGCATTTCATTTTCCATATGGAAATGGGTCTGTCACGCTGCGTTTTGGTTTGAACTGTCAGGTACATGATCTCTGGTCTCTGATTCAAATTCTTAAGTCTTTGAAGAAAAGATTCTTAGAAAGATTTACAAACTCCATTTCACAATTTAAAGTTCTGGAGAGAAGGACGAACTGCCTGGAATCCTGGGGTTAATGGGTACTACATGCCTGCCTACCTGCTCCCCCTGCTCTAGTCCTTTGATACTGTTCACAGATGCCTGGGCTTGTGTCTTAGACTATTGTTGGTGAGTTGTTACTTTCTCTTCTTTTTCCCCGTCATGGTGGGATTTACACCTTTCTCCTAGGTTTCAAGATATATTCAGATGAGCGTGGTATCAGTGGAATCCAAACTCTCATGTTTTCAGGATGAGTCCAACGGAAGAG
Source organism: Eospalax fontanierii (assembly GCA_035773235.1). Classification (NCBI taxonomy): domain Eukaryota; kingdom Metazoa; phylum Chordata; class Mammalia; order Rodentia; family Spalacidae; genus Eospalax; species Eospalax fontanierii. The sequence goes on from CM069533.1 coordinate 72,789,315, forward strand.
ATCATAGAAAATGGGTTTGTATCAAGCAGAGAAGAGGTGTGCAGAATGCATACTTTGTCAGAGTTTTCAAATCCCTCCTTCTCTCAGTGTGGAAACAGGCCAGAGAGGGGATATGGCTCTTCTGGGATTAGTGCATTAGTGCATAAAGACACTAAATTAAGTTCTGCCTTCTTTTAGGGAAGAAATTTTAAGGACGCAAGTGAGGAACTGATTCATTCCGATTTGAAATTGACCATCATGACTAAAATTCCTTGAATGAATGCCAGGAAACAAAAAAATCTACTGATTTTTTTCCATGTGCCCATAAATATTTTACCTGAGGGAACACATGGCCAAATAAACCATTTAATTTTAATAAATTTAAATAAGCCATTTAAGTCTAGACATGAATTATAAGAATAATAATTTAGATGTTCTGTAGATCAAACCTATAGTCTCCCGCTCCCTATCCCTGATTTTCATTCCCTCTCCCAGCCTGGCAGTTACTTCAATCTAATGTTTGTTCTTGCATATCTTATTTCATAAATTTTCGTAGTTAAGGTTTGCCTTAATTTAAAGTGCATGGCTTCTACACTTCCCTGTACCTTCCCATTTGACAATTCTTTCCTAAATAGTAAATTTTTTTTTTTCTGTCAGGATGTGTTTTCCTGGAAACCCCTGTCACTGATTGTCCATTTTCTATTTTGGCCAATACCCATGCAGAGCTTCTCTGATTACCTCTTTATTTGTGAGCTGAAGCACAGAGTGATTTACTGCTGAGCCAGCCATGAATCCCTTTGGGTATGGAAGGAGAATAAGGAAAAAAAAAAAAAAACCTACTTGCCTAGAAACTGTCTGCCAGTCGCCTCTGGGAATAATTCCTATACTTGCTTTCAAAGAAAGAAAGGCGGTGATGGAAGGAAGGAAACCATTGGGTTTCTCCTTTTAAAAATTATATCTAGAGCCCAACTTTATACATTTTGTTTGTCCCACTTGGTGGAGAAAGTCTGACCTTACAGAGCTCAACCCTCACCTTCAGTGAACTCCAAAGTAAACCACTGTGTGATTCACTCCAGGGGAGCTCATAAGTTGCTGGGATGTAATTTAGTGTTCCCCAGCAGGAAAGACACTTAACCAACTCTCTGTGTCGACACAACAGCGCCCCATAAAGGACTCAAGTTGGTCAACTGGTCAAAAAGCTTTGCCTTAAAAAAAAACAAAACCCAACTAAATGTACTTGTGTGTTTGTGAGTTCATGTTATGCTGTTTTCATGTGATTTCACTTGACCAAAATTATTTTTCGCTGTTAGCTGTGACCATTTGACATGTGGTGCTCTTATTAAATCAGAGAAAGAGGACATAAAGGAGCACTATGAGCCTGGCACTAAGCTAGAATATTTCCATGTACACTGATAGAGCCCTTCTAGGAATATGCTCAGAAAGAAAAAAATACTCATGCCTGTTTCATCAGGTGGATTCCCTGAGGACGTTGAGTGATAGCCTACATCAGTGAAATGAATCTTAAAAATACCTTGTGAGTAATTGCTATACATTATTAAGTTATCTAGTCCTCATAAATCAGTTTTTCTGCACAAATTAGAAAATTGCTTTTTGTTTTTCAGTTTGGGTGATTTAATAGTGTTTACCCTAGAGCAGGGATTCTCTGTCTGGCATGACTTTGTATACACACACACACAAGCCAATACATGTACACATGTATATGCATACACACATGCACACACACAAATATACATGTGCACACACTCAGACATATGTGTGAAGATGCATAAATGCATGCACACACACTCAGACACCCTGTTCTCCCCCTCTCTTTTGTTTTTCACAACTTTGGGCACACTCTGGCATCTGGGAATGGAGGCCAGGCATATTGCTAAGCAACCAGCAGTGCCTTAGACAGCTCCCCAAACAAAGAACCTTCTGGCTCCAAATGCCAAAAGTGTCTAGGTTGAGAAAATCCTGCTCTAGATTTTTTTTATTGTTTATTCCTGTAATAGTTGGTTATTTATAACCTTTCACAGACTAAGCATTTGTTTATGATCTAAGTCACTCCCTCTGCTGCGAGGGTTTTTCAATCCGTTTGGGAAAAAGAATAAAGGCAGTATGTACTTCTTGGGGGGTCTCAGGGATGCTAGAAACCAGGAATACAAAAGAAACCAATACAGATAGAATCATGATTTCAGCTAGCTTACAGTTTGTTGAAGAAGATAGATGTTGAAAGAAATAAAAACTTAAGAAAAACAAGATAAGAGCTGGTGTAAGACTGTTTAACCTGAAGACTATAAAAAGTCTGCCTTGAAAAACTCACTCTTGGAAAAATTACCCAAGGATGCAGAATTCTGCAACTTTAAGAAGACACCATAGTATGTGTGAAACTTTACCAATGAGGAGCACACTGGAAGAATAGAAAAGCTTTCAAGTGGGGAAAAGAGGAGACCTTGCCATCACAGGATTCTTAAGTCAGTTTCATTTAAAAGGAATTAGTGTCAGAGCTAGCTCTTGAAATTTGAGTCACCATGTGTATTTCTTACTTGTCTCATTGTTGTGACATAACACCTGACAGAAGGAATTGCTTGAGCTCACGGGTTGAAGGTGTGGGTCATCATGGCAGAGAAGGCAGTAAGGCAGAAGACAGAGGCAGCTGGTCCTATTAAATCTGCAGTCAAGAATCAGAAAGCAATACATTCTGGAGTTCTGCTTTCTTTCTTCTTATTATTTATTCCAGGAACTTAGCCCGTGGCATGGTGCCATCCATTGTTATGGTGGGTCTTCCACTGTTAATTAGCATATTCCAGAAAATCCTGCACAGATATGCCAAGAGACGTCTCCTAGATGATTCTGGATCCCATCAAATTAAGAATCAAGATTAACCATCACACTATGATTATTGAACAAAAATCTTATAGACATTTTAGGTCAAACCAGCATGTGGTGTGGGGCTTTGGAAGACTGACAAGGGGATAAAGAGCGAAGGAAGCAGGTGTTCTGCTTCCTTGTTTTTTTTTTTTTCATTTTAATATCCAATCTGAATATGTGGATGGTTCAAAATGATGTTTAATTTGACTTCAACATAGTGTTAGATTACCAAGAAGTCTATTTTTGTAAGTTGAAAGAATACAAAGGCATCTTTTACCTAAGGCCCATGTCGACTTTCAGCCAGCAGGAGTCTTAATTTGATTGATGAGATGGGATTTTAGTAAGTCTTTTTCCAATCCCCTCTGCCCAGTTTTTCTCTTCACTACCCTTTATTACTGATTGAACTTCCCCTGTGTCAAGCTCTATTTCAGTGAAAAGTCCCAATTCCTTTAGCCTTCAGGTTTTCCCACCTTCGCTCAATCCTAGCTTTTTAGAGCCCAGTGGCTTTTTGATTGCTAGTGTTCTTACAACACTTTGGCAAATCACTGGGCACTTCCCACGCACAGCCAGCTCTTCACAAACAACGGGAGCATGGTGAAATTCAATTCACAACACCCACAGCTTACTCATTCCAAATGCTCTGAAGAGATAAGACCTCCCATTAATGATCTCCTGGTGTAATTGCTTTTGCTTGCCACCCTATTTTGCCTTTGATCCTGCTGTTACAAATTCCCTTACCTGCTCACACAGTGAGTTCCCTAGTTTAAAGAGAACAGGTGGGGGCTGAGTGACTGGGCTGGATAGTTAACCACACAGTGAGATCTTTGGAGTTGAATTTTGGACCTGTTAACTTCTAGTGTGACTGTCCTTGATTCTTAATATCATAACTACCTGAGATTTTCTATCTTGAATTTGTGATTGAGTTGTGAACACAAGTTGTTTCCTTCTGTATTTTTCCTTGTCTTTTAAAAGGCTAGAATCATTAATCTCAATTCGAATGCTTCCTGCTTGTCCACACCGAGTGCTGGGACTAATCAGTCTGATGGGTTATTTCTCCATTGACAATGCAGGCAGACGGTCAACTTTTGCTTCTTCTTCACTTATCTCTCCATTATGTGGCTTTGTGTGTGGTGTACAATAGAAATTAAGCAAATATTTATTATGTAGCTCATAGATGAATATTTAATATCATGACACATAAATAATTCTTTAAAAAATAAGATGGGAAAGATAAACAAGAGTTGCCTCAAAAGACATACATAAAAGCAGATGGGTTTCAGATAACACAGTGGCCAGAGTTCTGATTCATTAATGCTTATAGGGGCCATTTTTCCTGCAATTTTCTAGTGCCCATCTGACCTTGATGCTGATGGTAATAGGCAGCCCTTTAAATCCTTTTAGAAACACTTTGTACAGAAAATCAAACATCAACCCTTGTGTCCCAGGGTTGGAAAACCAGGGTTCAGAGGGACTCAGGTTCATTTCTACCGTCTGCCTGCTAAGAACAATCTTCATTTAGTTTCGTAATCACACAGTCCTTGTCTGTGAAGAAGAACATAGCAGCAGCATGTCTCTTAAGCTAAAAACACAGAAACCACACAAACAGAGCAGAAGAAAATGATTCAAGCTGAAAAACCAGTCAGAAGTACTAAAAATGTAAGGCATCAGATGATACACAGTCTAGTTTCTTTCCTGTGGCTGTGACAAAACATCCTGACCAAAACTCAGAGAAGAAAAGGTTTATTTGGCTGACAATCACTGGTTATAGTCCATCATTGAGGGGACATTGAGGCAGGGACTCAATCAGCTGTCACATCATATCCACACTTAGGAGCAGAGATAGCAAGCACATGCAGGTGTATGTGCCCGCTCTCAATGAGCTTTCTCCTTACAGTGTTCCTGACTGCCAGCCTAGGGAAGGGTGCTGCCCAAAGTGGACCAAGCCTTCTTATATCAACTCAGGATCAAGAGAGTCCCCATGGGCATGACCCCGGGCCAACATGATCTAGAAGCTTCTCATTAAGAGTCTCTTCCCAGGGGAATTTTAAGTTGTGTCAAATTGACAGTTGAAACTAATCAACACGTTGAGCCAATGGAATCCGGTGAGAAATTGAAGCTGGTTCTCTGCTACTGTCATCTTTAGTGTTTACACGTTCCTTTAGAGGGCCTTTAAGGTTTATGGAAGATAATATCATTAGAAAACCCATGCGCGGCATGGCACTCCTGGTTAATATTCGATTGAGTCTACCTGCCTCACACTGAACTGTTTTCGACACATGTAATTTTCACAAAATGAATCATGTGGGTAAGAACATGTCATTGAGATCAGAGCAAAAAAGAGCCCTGCTCTCATGAATTGAAAAACTTAGGTTGTTCTTTGCAGGCGAGTGTGATTGTCTCTGGTAACAACTTTCTGTTAAACACTCTATTAAGGAAATGGAAGTAGATAAAGAAAAAGTGTCTTTATTTACAGTTTGTTCAATTAACTGCTTGAGAGTCAAAAGGGGGAGCTGATACCTTACATAAATGACGAATGTTTGCAAAAATGCTCGAAGATCATTTACAATAGTTCAGAGGAAGCAGTCATTTGTCTTTAGCAAACACATTACTGAATACTTTCAATTACTCAGGAATTACAGAGGACAGAAAAATGTCCAAAGATGAGGAAGTCCTGGTCTTTGTCTTCCAGGGCAAGGACTTCCTAAAGCTGACACATGAACGCAGTGAAAGATTTATATGTTTTTCTGACCTAAACAAATGCTTCCTTAATTTGCTTAACATTGAAGAGACAATGAAAATTATCAAAATCTAAACTCGGAAGATCAAAAGCAAAAACAAGAAAAAGGAAAAAAAATCCAAAAATTCTCAGAGAAGATGATGAAACAAGATGAATCTGATTTCCCGAAGGTTTCTAAGCGCTCCACATTGAGAAGGCTCTCTCTTGCCATTCTCCCTCCACCTCTGTGCATGGACAATCAGAGACACACACCTACACATTCCAGGTACTTCATCTAGGATTTCTTTGTGGGGTTGACTCTGCAGTGTCTCGCCAAAGGCCACATTTGACATGTGTCTTCATATCGTTGCAGTTTGAGGGTCTCTCCACTCTACACCATCTGCTTACGTATCTGTCACATTGTCAGGAGGCAACATACAGGGCACATGCAGGAAAGAATACAGGATCCAGGAGGAACAGGGTCGATTTTAGTTAGAATAGTTCTGAATTCCTCTGCTTCTGGGGCTGAGGCAGGTCTCTAGTTGGGAAAGCTTTCTCAGTCTTTTGTGTGTCCAGAACCCTTCCGTTCCCCTAAAGCAGATGTTCTCATTCTCAGCTCCACTGATTTTGTCTACGAGTTGTCCTTCTTTCTAGATGGTCAACTCAACACCTTGATCAAATTCTAGCTCATTTAGCTATCTTCACAGCCAAGCACCATGTTTTATATAAGGCCAGAGTTGCATATGTGGTTATGAAACAAAGTGTGACAGAAGAGTAAGTAACACAGCATCCTTATAGTAAGTCTTATTTGCGGGGCTGAAAAAGCCCCACTGCAAGGAACATCTCTGAAGAGTTTCTGTATTTTATTATTTGCATAGAAACATTTCTAGCTCTTTATATCTATGATGATATCTACATTGCTGCCTACTTTTTACAGTGTCGAGACTCATCAAGCAAACTCTGGAATCAATTTGTCTGAGTTTACAACTTTAGGTAACAGTTCACTGAAGCTTCATTACTGCACCAAATAATATTGCACCTATTGTAACCTAATAAAAAATAAAAAGAAAGAATTAAGATAGGCTACAGAACTTAAAGTAGCCTGTCAGTTCAGATGAGCAATGCCATCATTAACCTTTTAGGTCACATCAGTTCTTATTGAGGTGTCACATGTGACAGTGTCAAAATTAAATTAGACAAGCTATTACCTCACTATTATGCTAACAAATCTCAAGCTATCTGAATTAATCCTACACAGTCTAGGCACTTCCTTCACTAGTTTAATAATAGTGCACAGGTTTGAACCCTTTCAATATAATGTGTGAGATCAACTTCCTAGCTGGAGAGAAGACATCTGAAGCTACCTGCACTTATGGTGAAGTCATGAGCAGACACAGACAGAGGAGTACATCACTAGTTGGCATTTGATCTTAATGCAACACATTGAAGGAAAGTTGATAACTATTGATTTTATTCTGTAATCTTTTTTACTTTAATGTCAGATATTTCTAAGACATAATAAAATAAATTTATACTTTATCTGAAGAGACTACATGGCTTTGAAAGCATCAAAGGAAAGACAACTTCAGATATAAAAGTGCATCCCACTAAATGCCTTGTTTTGAAAAGGTTACCATCCAGTCAATACACTGACATGGTGTCTGAGATGTAGATGGAGCCAAGAGGTGTGGCTTCAGTGGTTGAGGTAACAGTTGGGAAAGGACCAAGACTAGCCTAACCAAATATATAGTAAGTGTTCTAACAATGGATCTAAAAGAAACTTTAAAGATCACCTACTCATGAAGCCCATGCTGTTCATGAATGAGGAAATAGGTGTAGAAGATATAAGCATTTTGCTCAGGATTATAGAGTTTAAAGCTTCATCAACAAACAGGATCATTGTACCCAGAGTGATGGAACCCTGAAACTGCAAAGGAAATAATCACTTGTGCTGTCCCTGAGAACGTGTCCAAAGCAAGTTAAAGTTGAGTAATAGATTATATGCTGTGAGTAAATATCTTTTAATTCTACCAATTCATAAGCATGTTCTTTACTTGTATATTAATCCTAGAGGATAAAAATGGCCTATCATTTTCAGTAAAATTCAAATATTTCAAACAATGAGAACTGTAATTCTGACATACCAATTTATGACTATTTAAATTCAACACAGAATGCTTTTTCCATCTCACTTTACAAAATCATAGCAAAATACAACGGAAAGCAAAACGAGGTTTAATTCAGTATATCTTCATGAAGTTTCTGGTGCAAAACCCATAAATGAGAGCCAGTGTCACTGTAGGATTTATTAACTTGTCCTTTGTGAGTCACTACAGCAAAGAAAAAATTCAGTATACAATGGTGACTTTGTAGGTGCCAATCTCTAGTGTACAAAAGAAACAATTATCCAAGTGTTGAAAATTCTAAAATTGAGGAACTAGAAAGATGGCTCAGTGGTTAAGAATAGCACTGGCTGCTTTTGCAGAAGACCCAGGTTACATTCCCAGCACCCACATGTCGGCTAACAACTGTCTGTAACTCCAGTTCCAGGGGGATCTGATGCCCTCTTCTGACTCCACAGGCACCGCACGACACAAGTACACTTAACACGTGTAGGCATTACACTCATACTCATGAAATAAAAATAATAAATAAAATATTTAAAAAGACAATATTAAAATTGAGAAAAAAGCCGTGCACTGGAAGAGTGCTCATAAATGAAGCAAAATATTGTTGAAAGTAAATTGAATATATGCTTAGCCAGGAGACTTAGAAAAGTTTTTCAGAACCTAAAGAATCAAAAGAGAGGAAGCAAGGAGACTTCTGCTCTCTATCCTCTGAGTCTTCTGAATAGTGTTACTGTATGAAGATGGAATGGAAGTCATAAGGCAATACTGAAAAGTATCTGATATATTTTAAAATTGGATATATTCATAGTGAAAAAACTGATATTTCAAGAACACAAAGCAGAGGCTACAATGCGCAAAGTACCAATTAAAATGAAAGACATTAGGGTTAAAGGATCCCTATCTTCAAGTATGGTGCCTTTGCTTGAGGTTAAGTGGTATCTGGGCCATCATAGAGGACAACCTAATTATGAGGCTTCTCCAGAGCTGCCCAGGCCACAAGAGCTTTGTATTAACTTTTACACACTTTCGTTCTCAGTAAAGCTTTATTTGAAGTGCACATATTTGGACAAAATGCAGTTATTTCTCTGGGGTTTTCATTTTTTGTTTGAATGGTAGTTGTCATGGAAACATCCAAATTTTCTAACGAAATTAAGTTTGAATCCATGGGCATTTTAGTGGCTTTTTCACCTAGGAACACGATAAGTAATTACTTTTAAAAACTATGACTTTGCATTTAAAAATGTGAAGGTAATAACTTTTCTGTATTGTGGCTCAAAGATTAGAATCTGAGAAGCTTGGTTTCTTTCTTTTTTTTCTCTTTTTCATGATATGCTTTCATGCTCCGAAGTTATTTCAAGGTCCTGAACCAAACCACCTGCTGATGATCTTGATAAGAAGAAAAAAATTCTTGGACAACCATGAAGTAAAACACTATATTCAGTGTAAAAAGTCATTTCTGAGCTGACATCGGAAACCCCACCTGTCTGTGCTCTTATCTGACACACCCCTGCCTTTGCCTCTGAATCCTCCCCACTCAGGCCAACACCCTCTTTACCTTGATCCATCATCCTTTTAAAGCAAAGATCCTTAACACTTTGTGTGAGTGCTGCACCTATTTAGTAGGCTTACCCCATGTGCGTATAATGGTTTTAAATCCCTAATATATAAGTTTACAAGGGAAACTGCTTACTTAAAATGTTTAAAGTAACATATGTAAAATAAAGATGTGCATGCTTTTTCATTAACATTAAGCAGCAAGATCTCTTGGCATATCTGATTACTTCCATAATTGATATTATTCAGGAGTTAAATGACAGTTCATATGTAAACATTAACTACATTATAATATCTAAAATTATGACTTTTATTGGCTGTAAAGACAGGGATATCCCATTACTAATAAGCTCTATTACCGTCATTCAAAGTTGATAGAAATGCTAATTCAGTTAGATACCAGTGAATTTGAAGATGTGTTTTCCCATCTAAGCAAATCGAGTCTGGCATTAAATATCAAGCATCTGGTTTCAGTGTAAAATGTCCCTCAGAAGTTCATATGTTTGAACAGATCGTATTTACCTGGTGGTGCTGTTTGGGAAGGCTGTGGAAAGTTTAGGAGGTAGTGACTACCTTTTGGAAGTAGGTCTCTGATAGATGAACCTGAGGCCTCTGACCTACTTACTAATGTCCTGGTTCCTGATCTGGGACATCAGTAAGGTCCTGCTGCCTCCTACTGCAGTCACCACAGAGCCTCTCCCACCCTGATACACCACATCCCCAGAACTTCCTCCCTTCAGGTGTGCAAAAATATTTTATTTATTACATTTATTTTATGTGTATGAGTCTTTTATTTGCATGAATAGAAATGCACCCTTGTCATGCAGTGCCTGTGGAGGCCAGAAGAGGGCATCAGATCCCCTGGAACTGGAGTTACAGATGGTTGTTAGGCACCATGAGGGTTCTGGGAACTCAACCTGGGTCCTCTGTAAGAGCAGTCAGTGATCTTGCCTGCTGAGCCATCTCTCCAACCCCCATTCAGATATTTCAATCACAATGATACAGCAGATAACTAATATACCAAAGTGAAATTTGATATTTTACCCAAGGATCAACTTCTCAGAAGAGAAAGCTTCCTAGATATCTCCGGTTTCTCAGATATCTACATCACATCCTGGAGAATCACACTTTCTCAGTACTTTGGAAGAGGCAGCAGATATTTGGTTCAGTCAAATGACTTGCTCCAGTATATCACATTTTACTTAGTGAAATTGTAGGGACTATGTATTTACACTCCAAAGGCAAAGACATGTTGTTGTCAAAATTCATACAGCACAGACCTGATGGCCCTGCAGATTGCCAATCCTAAATCTTTCTTCTCTTAAAGTAGCAAAAGTCATTGTATGCTTTCAGATGGATGTTTTAGGCTTTCACACTTATATATGTATACACATGTTCATATACACATACACTTACACACACACATATATAATATGTATATATGTATCTCCAAACGTGATTTTTTTTGTTGTTTTGTTGTTGTTTGGTTTGTTTTTTTTAGACAGGGTCTTCCTGTAACCCCAGCTGACCTGTAATTCCCTATGTGGACCCTTCTGGGCTATATCTCACAGAGATCTGCCTGTCTCTGCCTCCTGAATGCTGGGTTTAAAGACATGCCATCACGCCTGAAAGTTGTGATTTTAAACACCAAAACTGAATATGATATATGTTTGCATTTTAAGCACCAAGATTTAAACTATAATTACATAGTAATCATGTGAATACACATTTTATAAACGTACACATGTAAATACATAGAAAATATGGAGTTTGATGTCCCTGAAAGCACCATCAGCCCACACTGGCTCCTCTGATATGACTCAGTTCCAATCACTGGACCAGAGTCCTGCAGGACTGAACCTCCTAGTAATGAGGAACCTACCCTGCACCTGCCTGAGATAATGAAACCTCAGACCCAAATCCCTTCCCCATCCCTGAAGAGAGAAGAACATAAAAACTCTGAGGGTGCACCCTCCTACTGAAAGGTGGGATCCCTCTCAGGTTTATTCTTTAATAAACCTGCTTGTTCTATAGAGGTAGGTTTTCCTGTCTCCCTTCCTGCTTTCTATTTCCTTACACTATAAATTCTCACATCTTATGTACTTACTTCTCTGTAACTTGTTTCATTCTCTTTGGGTATCTTTGTATTATTTGTACATTCTCTTTGTACATCTTCCCATATTTCTGTTTAGAAGTCTGACTTACATTTATTAGAAACATTGTATTCACATTGCACTGTATGACTCTATCATATTTTATTCCATCAGCTTCTATTAGTGGATAGTTTGATAATTTGAACATTGTTAAATGGGCTCACTATGTGCAGTGTTCTCATGAAAATCATCTTAGACATAACTGAGAAAATGAGGGAAGGTTTTCTTATGTAGAAAATGAAATCATAATGTGGGTATGCTTATGTCATATTTTACCAGAATATACCAGTTTACTTTCAAATTGTGCCTACTGAAATACCTGCGACTAAGGATGATGATTCTACTTCCTCCAATACACTATTACATGCATCTCAGAATCACTGTAATGAAGGTGAAAGTGAGGTAGGAAAGAGTCTGCATTCATGATTGGACAGAGGTAAAATTCTAGACTATCTGAACTTACCCCAGACGCTGTCAGTGGTATCCTCTACATGAAGTGTAATGGAGAGTGCTCGGCACATGGACACAAGGAAATGTCAGTGGTGATCGGAACATTCACTGTGTGGACCTTGTGGTTCATTTCTTTTTCCTTTTTACATTTTTATTTACTTAATATTTTATGTGTATGAGTGTTTTGCCTGCATATATGTTAAGTGCACCTGTGTTATGCAATGCCCACAGAGGCCAGAAGAGGGCGGAAGATTCCTAAACCTGCAGTTACAGGTGGTTTTTAGCTGCTATGTGGGTGCTGGGAACCTAACTTGGGAACCCTGTAAGTGCTCTTAACCACTGAGCCATCTCTCCAGCACCTCCTTGTTAACATATGTATAAGTATATAAGTATATGTCAAAATATTAAAGTTATACAATTGAAACATGCCTTTAATAACAATGATCTCCCGATAAGTACTTTTAATTCAGTGTAGGGCATTTATTTTAATATACTACAAGTCGTTCACTTGTTAGTAGACATTTTGGTATTATAGTTCAGGGTCATAGCAAATAAAGATACTAGAATAAATCATACATTACTCATTATCTTGAGTGTTTTTGTTTTTCTTGGGTATAAGGTGAGGAAGAGCACAGCACCTGGGCACAAGCCAACTACACACTTAATGATTTTTCTTTTTTAAGTACCAACCTTTTGCAAAGGAGAAGAACCCTTTTACATCTACAACATCAGTATGTAAGGTTCTTCATGCCATGGGATGGATGGATACCCCATGCCCTTGAACAAATGGATTAGGTGTTAAAAAATTAAGTAAATAAATTTAAAATTCTGGAAGGAGGAAGTGAGTGCAAGGGAGATGCTCTGGTCGATCCTGGGGAGAGTTGGAAGGGGATAAATGAAGTAAGGATGTGATCAGGTAACACTGTGTACACATAGAGCATTTAAAAAAAAATTAATGACTCTACATTCCCCAAATTCTTACCATCCTTAGTGCGCTCATTCTTGTTTTTACAGTTTATCACCCATGCTGGATGTGTAGAGGGGGATGTGGGATGTGTCAGGCTTGCGCTTTCCTCTCTCTGTTGACAGTCTTTTCTATGTGCTCTTTTGTTATTTCTGTCTGGTCTTTGTAAACAGTTCCTCAGTAGACTTTTTGCTGAAAACTCAGTTATAGAAAAACTTTGTTGGAACTGAACGCCTGAGCAGGGGACCAACCCAGGATTTACATTCTGATCTGTAGAAATGAAGCTTTGAGTTTCATCCTCCATCACTTCCCAGCTGCTTACACTATGCCATGAGTTGCCTTAGTGCTTGGAATACCTGGATGGTCTTCCCAAGTTTTACCTTGTTAGCATTTATGCATTATCCACTATTGCTGTCTTTGCTGAGATCACAGTAGTCAGTACAGATCCCTGGAACAAACCAATGTCATTTTCTATGCATTTTATATTTTATTAGATAAGTGTAGGTAGCAAGTAAATAAGCACATATGAAATACGATAAGCAATATGATCTATCTGAAAATGTAAATCAAGAGACCATTTTTGTATATGTCAGTATATGTCTGGCTTCAAAGAGCTTATGTTCTTACCAATTAGCATGGCATGTGTTGAATTATAGATATTTTGTTTGTTGCAAATAACAAGAATATTCTGAATGCTCTGCATGGGCAAACAAATAAGACCAATATTGCAATTTGCCATATTTTAGTACTTGTGGGAGATGCAGTCGCTTGGCAGGTATGAAACTGGAAAGCAGTACATTTGAAATATCACTATATGTAACTCAGAACACCCCGTGGACATAAGTAAATAAGTTTGGACACTAGCATAAACACCAAAAACACATTAGCTAAATAGTTCCAAATAAACTGACTTATTTCTAAAATGTTTAACATGAGGAAAGTACAGAGGTTCCCTCCGCCAATTTCCTACAGGAGAGGCAAATAAACTGATAATGAGCACATCGAGTTTCAGCAGAGCAATTCCCAAAGGATTCACCTCCATGGTAAAACATGGAACATTCTTTTCCTTCTAAAATTAAATTTCCACTTAGTGTTTTTACAAAAGATATTTTCTTAATTTCTATTTCCTTGTATGATGTACATTTTGTGAATAAATAAACACTGACCCTAAATATGTTATTTAATTACCCCACATTTGCCTCTCAGGTTTGGTTTCTGGAACTCTCTCAGTTCTCTAATGCCATATGTAATCTGTGTTGCATAAACAGAGACTTTGGTGGCTCTGTGTATTACAGCTTTAAGAAGGAAGGAAGCAAAGAAAAGAAGGCCTGCCGTGTATTAGAGGTGAGTTTTAGTTATAGTCAACTCTTGACCCTTTCACTAATCGGTACAGAGGAAATTACAAGTCAGATAACAGTCATTCTAAACCAGAACTAAAACTAACACATGTAATTAAATTAGGACCTGAAGCTCAGGCTAATGCAGCCTGGCACGAAGACCTAGGAAGACTCATATGAAGGGATGCAGGAGCCTGATCCCAGATCAGCAGCTATCTGAGAGCTTTGGACCAAGCACTTCTCCTTTCTGATCTTCATCAGTTTGGAAAATATCTAGCACCAAGATGTATAGCTAGATATTCTTGAGAAATGAGAATCATGAGAATCAACACAACTGTTGACAATTACGGTTAGAAGTACATTTTGATACTTAATCATAGTGATAGAACTGACAGTACCTTCATACTGGAAAGTCTGTTCCAAGGCTCAGGATCAAACTGGGGGCCACACAATTGAGTGCCTGCCAGTTTGCCATTGAATTAGTTACTTTTTCACTGCTGTGACAAAATACACTATGGAAGCAACTGAAAGGGCAAAGGATTTATTTGGGCCCATTGGTTAGGTAGGAACATAGTCCATCTTGACAAGAAGGTGTGGCAGGAGGTACATGAAGCCACTGATCATGTTGTGTCCACAATCAGGAAACACAGAGAGATAAACCCTGGTACTCAGCTTGCTTTCTCAATTTTTTTCCTTTTCTTTTAGTCCACTGACTGAACCCGTGGGGTTGCGGGACTTCCTGTTCATTTATGCAGTAGCTCTGAAGAATGCTCTCATTCCAAAAAGGTAAACTGAGGCATAGCAAAGAAAGATTGTGCCAGAGCAAGATGAGAACCCAGGAGGGCAAACACAACATTTTGTAGTCCATGACCTGCATTTAGTGGTCTTGGTAGCATCGATACTGGGTAGTCTTGGCACCCCAGTTTGCCTCCTGAAGCATGCACATCTGTCTTTTGAGTTGGCTCCATTCCATGCCTGCAAACTCTTTGACAGAGGCCCCACTGTCCTGGCATCTCCAATAATCTGAGATCTCCATTGCACCTTAATTTTCATCTCCACAGCTTTTTGCAATGGCTTCTCAGGCTCTCTTTCCCAAGAAGACACACACATATGTTCTTGGTGACTTTGACAAGTTAGTGCAAACTTACAAAATCCTGTAACTCTTGTGGACAAAGCTGGCAAGCACTCTGTCAGCTCAAGGTATTTTCTGCCCTTAGGTCACAAATGTGGTAGCCTCTGTGTGCCTTAGCAGATGAATCTGGGAAGGGCTTCCTAAAGTTCTTTTATAAGCAGAGAAACCCATTTAGTAACATTCTCAGTCCATTATCTTTCTTTTCAAATGAAGTTGCATTTTTACAATCTGAATCCTTCTTAGCTTGCTTTCTACTAACCTTTCCAGTTGTCCCAGTGGGGAGCTCTGTCTTCTCTTTAACAATAATGATCTCTTTAATGATTTCAGCTCCTTTCTCTGCACCTGGCTTGTCTGCAACCTCAGACTTACCTGGGTGCTCTGGTGTTATAATTTATCTTCCACTAAAATAATTAATCTGCTATTTTGAATTGAGCCTCATTCAAGATGTCAGCACACAAAGAGCCAGAGATTTGGCAAGAAAGTAGTATCAATGCCCTGTGGCACAATTCTGGATAGGGTCCTTCCTTGTTCCCTTACATAACCTCCTGAGCCTGAATTTCACTGTTCACATTTCTACCAACATTCTAAGATTCCTTATTCCTATCAGAACACCCCATTACACACTGTGTAGAGCATCCAAGGGCTGCTCTTGTCTTATGGGTTTTCTTAAAGACAAGCCATAGACATGGAGTTTCAGAGCATGTACAGTTTTAATACAGGTTTCATTTGTTTGGCAAAATGCCTTTGAGCTTCATACAAATTGTTATGTATCAAGCATGTGTTTCTTTGTGTTGTTGAATGGTATTCCATTACATGAATACATTTGCCAATGTAGTCTGTCTTTTCACTAGTTAAAAGATATATGTGTTAGAACTAAGAATAAAGCTGTTGAAAACACTTGTGTATAGATTTGGGGGCATAAAACTTTCGTTTGGGAATAGTAAGTGCGCTAGAGAACTTCGGTTGTCATCTGACACATCTGAGTGGAGGGAGCCTCAACTGAGGAATTTTCTTCACTGGATTGGCCTGTGGCCATGTCTATGGTACATTTTCTTGATTGCTCAGTGATGTGGGAGAGCTCAACCCACTGTGGGGAGTGCCTCCAGTGGGTAGGTGGTCCTTTATTGTACAAGAAAGCAGGCTGAGCACAGGCCAGAGGAACAAGCCAGTGAGCAGAGTTCCTCCATGTTTTCTGTTTCAGCCCCTGCCCTAGGCTTCCCTTGATGATGATGGACTCTGAGCTGTAAGTCAAATAAACCCTTTCCTCACAAGTTAGATTTGCTCAGCGTTTGTTTGGTTTGTTTGTTTTGTTTTGTTTTATCACAGTTTATAACTAGAACTGAAGTTGGTATCAGGATTGCGGGGTATTGCTGTGACAGATCTACATTATTTTGGGGAGGATTCTGGAAACATTTGGAACTTTGGGCTGGAAAAGCCCTTGAGTGCTCGCAGCTCAGTTAGCTGTTGCAGTGGAGCTTGGAACAGATATGCTGAAAGAAGTGTAGACAATGGAGGTCTGGCTTGTAAAGGAAGTATATAATTAACTCTATAGACCCTTCTGAGCTTTTATCCAGTGTTACTGAGAATTCAGGTTGTTATAACAATTGATATTATGTTTTATTTATTTCTCCATATGGACCATTCCAGTAGCTGTGTGGGCACATTAATACTGTCCTGGGATGGCTAATGCTGGGTATTAACTAAAGTGAGAGAGATCTTTCTGATTGGATCATTTGAAACTGGAAGACCTGCCCTAAATGTGGGCGTTACCTTCTGGTGGCAGTCCATATAAAAGACTGTGGCAGGAGGGACCTGGCCCCTTTTTTTGTTGCTTGCAGGTCAGATTCTGACATAGACTAAAGACTAGCGGATCTCCTGGAATCTATCAGTCCAGACTGGGACTGCTGAGACGTCCAGCCTCGTGGGCGGAGTAGCTAACCAATTCCCAGCCTCTCCAGTGTGGTGCAGCCATTGTTGGACTGCTTGGACTCTGTCCTATAAGCTAATATAGTTATACATAGTATTAATTCTACAGACTCTGTTTCTTTAGGGAACCCTGAGTAGTACATGTTCTAATTTACTTTTTTAGTTTGATGTTAAATATTGTTTCATCTGCTTTTTAACATTTGCATGTCTTTTTTCTTATACTTTATTCTTTGAAAATTCCATACATGTATACAGTGTTTCTTGATCATATGTACTCTTTGACCACCTCCTGTCACTCCCCACAAGACCCTCCCAGCATGTCTCTCTCCCAACTTCATATCCTCCTTTTATAACTTACTTATTTATTTACTTTTTTAAAAAAAAATTTGAGTGATTGGCCAGAGATGGGACATCTCTATCTATATCCATCACTAAGGTTCAGGGAACATTGTGGAAGAGAGGCAGAAAGAATATAAGAGCCAGGGGATAGGGAGGAATGCTATAAAATTCTGTCCTCGGGACATGGTGTGGCTGGTTGTAACCACAGCTGAAGTGGTTACAGCATAAGACCTGCACAAGATTAAGCCTGTTACAAATTCTGTCATAGAGGAGGAGGGGCTACCAAGGACACACCCTAGCCTGGGAGCTACTGGCAGTTGATGGCTCCTGAGGGAGTTAGACTCTTCTTGAGAACTGCGGTTCCTGAAGTATTGTCATTGCCCCTGTGAATGATTCCAAGCCCATGAGCTTGTGGCTAGCACTAATTGTGTGTCTTTGATGAAACTGTTAAATAATTTACTCAAGTTTTTACTTTATTGTTGAATATTGTGAGTTTAATTTTGGTTACAAGCCTTTTTATTAAGACTTATTTTTTAAATTATGCATGTGAGTGCAGGTGCCTACAGAGCCAGAAGATGTTGGATCTCCTGGAGCTGTAGTTAAAGGCAGTTGTGAAATGTCTGACCTGTATAGAGAGATTTGACCTCAGGTTCTCTGCAAGGACAGTGCATACTTCATCACAGAGCCTCCTCACCAACCCCAAATACAAATCTGTTGGATATGAGATAGTTTTTCAAAGCTTGCAGCACCCTTTTCCTTCCCCTTTGTTTCTGTTGTTGCTACTGTGTTTTGAGACTGGGTCTTACTATGTAACCCAGGCTACCTTTAAACACACAACCATTAGGCTTCTTTTGCCTTGCAGGTGCTGGTACTGCATACACAGACAACCATTGCCTGTCCTATAACTGTTTTGAATTTTGATGCTGTTTCAATAAGATCCCTAATGTATCATGCTTTTAGTATTATAAGCTGAAAACTCAGCCAAACCCAGATCAAAAAAGATTTTTTCTCCCATCTTTTCTCCTAAAAGTCTCACAGTTTTGCATTTAAATTATGTTCCAGGTTGATACACAAAGAAGTATAGGATAACTTATTCTTTTTACTATGCAAATGAAGGACCAATTGTTTCAACACAGTTTTTTGAAAAAGAAAATATATTTTCTCCCTTCAATAGTTTTCATACTTCTGTTGAAAATCAATCGACCATATTGATGTGGGTCTCTTCTGGGAATTTCTATTCTGTTCCATTGATCTATGTGTCAGGTCATTCGTTTTATCAACCCTATTCTCAGTACTTTAAATAACACTAGAAGCCCAGCGTAAGAATAACAGAACCACTTTCCTTTAACAGCACATCCCTCTGGCACTCAGAGGTCTGCTTAATGTTCTCTTGGCTTGGTTACATAGCTTAAGTCCTCAAAGACATGATAAGTCTTTTTAATCTCTATAAATGTTGTTATATACAAATATAGCTTTCAACAAAGATAAATATTAATATTAAATTTGCTAGTAGAAGTGCCTGATATCTAATTCCAAATACTCTTCTTAAATATTTGAAGAGTTTTAGATAATAAATCTAGCAGAGTGAAAAATAAATGGAGTATTTTAAACCAATGTACACAATCTTTTCTTGAGTCACTAATAAAAAACATGAGAATTCTCTCTTTTAATCTCTTCTTTGCTAAACTAATGCAAAACTCTGAAAATGCCTTACATTTTATGGAGTAGTAGGATTATTAGTGTCATTGATTATCTTGCCTGAATGTTGTTTTGAAGGACGGATCTGTAGACTCTTAAAAGAAATCCTACAGCAAATGCCCTTGAACTATAGAAAGGCAGAGTAAAGAGACCTGCTTAAAATTGTAAATATTACCTTTCAGTTTATAGTGCAGGACCTGTAGTGTCCAGGCATAGTAAAGTATAAATGGAAGTAACCCCAAATTAATTACTCATAAGAATTTGTATGGGATCCTTTTTTTTCCAAGGTTTTTTTCAGCTTAACATCCCTCACTACCATGCCAGACACTGATACAAGCCACTAACATATTCAAAGTAATTTGAAGTCTTTAAAGGATAAAGGTGCTCTTTTTTTAATAGATGCACCAAATGAAACAAAGTTAGCAAGAAGAAGACACACCCCAAGGAAGTAGTAGATGCACCACAAGGACAGAATAGTGCTACAGTCCAAACTTAGAAAATCTGATTCTGGTTACAATTAACTTAACAATCTAAACCTACTATGTGAAGTAAGGAAAATACATCATTATGAACTATAAGTTACTGAACTGAATTCATCACCCTAAAATACCTTATGGCACATGGTAGAATTATATAATATATATATATATATATATTTGAAACTTATATTGTATCAATAAAAATAAAAGTAAAATTCAAGAAATCGGATATTTATACTATATATGATATTTTGTGCTTAAGCACTCAGATTTAATATACTTTTATGTTCTGTGAATATTGTTTTTCTTTTCCCTGATAGCCTAAGCCCTCTGCAAGCTTCAACACATCACTTTCCTTTAAAATTTGAAAACTGATCATTCTTTTCATATCCTATGGCAAGAATTTTAGAATGATCTAAAGTGTAGGCCAAGTATGGAATATTTACAAAAGGAAACTTGAGGAAACTTTTGTGAGCTTGCGTGGAAAGGTAGAAATCATATCTGACATGTATCATGTTTAACTGAAATGAACACAGTGATTGGGAAATTAAATTTATGTCAACAGGGAATGGTGTCCAAATGACCCAGATGTATTTTGTCTTTAATAAATATCAGTTGTCCCAGAACGAGTCTACACTCCATCAGACAACTTACTACTCAGGAGATTTGTTCCTGATATAGAGGAGCCTAAAGCATTTGACCAAAATCGGTCAGTGGAGGAAGAGTAAAAGTGAGCACTGGAGAACACAGACGTCTTTTTCTGATACCTTGAGGCAGATGCAAAGAGAAGAGGGAATCTGAGACCTCAGCCTCTGTGATAATGATTTAATATTTTCACTGTAGCCCACAGTTTAGTTTCTTCCTGATTTTCCTCACTTAAGGCACAGAAATGGAAATATTTAACACCCCAACTCACCTACACCATCAACACATGTTTCCACTGTCAGTGAAGAATTGGATTCACCTAATGAAATATTTCTCCAAAATAAAGTTCCTGTTTGCATAAGTACATTTTCAGAGGGTGGAGACATCCTGAAATAAAGTTCCAATAAAATGACTATAAAATTGAGACTGAGAGCCTGACATAAGAATCTGAAAACGAAAAAGAATTCAGGGAGGCAGTGAAAACATAGGCTGAATCAAATCCACGGCTGAAGGGATAAACTACAGCCTTTCAGCCTTGCTCATACATATTAAGTAACGGTGACAAATGAAAGCCACCTAGAAGTGATTGATATATAATGCATTTAGTTACAGAATTAATACCAGACAGATGCCATGGAGAAGGGTACATCCACTTACAGAGAAGCAGAATCCAGTTCTAAGAAGGTGCCAGGTACACTCACCTATGGCTCAGGTAAACTCAGATCTAGAAGTCTAGCTCCTTGGATTCCATGATCCAAATCTGAATCTTTGACTGACAAATCACTCTATAACATAATTGTCACTCCCACTGTTTTATCCTGCTTCTGATAATGTATGTCACCATAACTGTATCAGTATTTTGCAGTAAATAATTATAATCATTAACTAAACAGAACCAGTATAAATTTAAAAGTAAGATGAACCTAGGCACTTAAGAAAAAATTTAGTTTTAAAATTTATAATTTTGGTAGGTTGAATATTTAGTTTAAAAGCTGGCTGTGGTGGCTCATCCATGTAATCCTATCAACGAGGGCGCCACATACTTAGATCCCGCTATAAAACAACAACAAAAACCACCTCGTCTGGTTTGGGTTTGCACAGGTCTCGTGCAAGATATTGTAAATGATGTGGGTTCATATATGTAAATGCCCTGTGTTCAGTTAACACAATTTCAGCCCTAGATGAGATCTATTGACAATTGATAGATGCTGGGAGAAGAGTGTTTTCCTTACTGGTGTGATGCCTGGTGGATTGATCAAACTTTCAAGGACAGACCCAAACCCCAAAGAATTTAGGAAACATAGATCAAACTTGATAGGCCTTTAAAAAAGAAAAACAATGAGAGGACATGAAGTGTGGGGCTCTAGTAAGGTGGGGTTGGAGATGTGGTCCAAATAAGATCAAATACATTGTCTGAAATTCTCACAGCATTAAAATATTTTAAAAATTAAAGAGCCGAAACAGCTCTTCCTAACCCAACATTAATCAACTGCCCAATAGTTCTTTGACTAAGATTGGCGCCTGCTGCTCATTTCCACAGAAAGAGTGACTATAGATACACTGACTAGACCCCAGTAGATGAAATTGCACTGAGGGATATACTTGACTCAATAGGCCTTGAAGTAAATGATAGAATGCTTGAAATCCAATGTGTAGGGGGGTGTGCTATGGGAGGATGCCGAGGGGGAACCGGGTATAAAGATGAGTAAGATGTTCTGTATGAAACACACAAAATCAGTAAAAGTGCAAAAAAAGCAAAACCACAGAAATATGCACACAGCACGTAAACATATAAAGAGAGAGAGCTTGTCGGTGAATATAGTGAATAATCATTTATTGTACAAGAAATCTTTTTGGACATTAAAAACTCAAGGGATTATGCATTCTACCTTATTAGGCAGAAGAAATATAGTACAAGCATAATTTACAAGATCATAATTTAGAGTATCAGTTATGTCATTCTTTAGTAATAGAGTAAAACAGAAGTTTTATGAGAGGGTTTCAGTTCGTTACTGAATGGACTCAAATTATTTCTTTTGCTTAAGTTTAAAAATATGAAACCTTCTCTACTGACAGCTCTCATTAGGAAGGATAGTCCTCCATATTTATCTACAACTAACATGCTTGTAATCTAATAGTAGTAGGATATAAACATTTGGAGATTTCAAAATGATGAAACTTGTTGACATTATTTAGTTTAATTTATAAGTAACTCTGTGGTTCTAGATGACCTTCTGATTGAAAGGCCATTATATATATATATATATATATATATGAAATCTCAATGTTCTGGGGCAACACTTTCCCTAAAACTGATAACTGATACAGGGGTGAATGTGGATGAATAGATAGATAGATAGATAGATAGATAGATAGATAGATAGATAATAAATTATAGATATAGATAGGTAAATATGACAGATAAATCAAACTAAGATTGAGCCATAAAGGAGAGACTCAGCTTTCCCCAGGCAGATTCTGTGGCAACTAGTTTGTCAAGGTTCCTTTTTGCTGTTAACCTCAGCTCACAATGAGTCTCCACACTTGGTCTCTTATGGCTTTCAGCTGTCATTTCTCATCACGCCCCTAGTATATAACATATCCCTTCTCTTTCCTTTCTAAAGACTGCCAGTTCAAGGCTTCTCAGTGCAGGAAACTTTGATTAGTGACTTGGAAGAAATGAAGTCAGGCAAGAGGGTAATGCAAAGTGATTATAAGACAAGAGAAAAAAAATCTAATGGAAGCCAGGTCAAAACACACTGGTAGGGGCCAGTGCCCCTAGACATGCCCCTGACCACGCTTCTTTCTCCATACAGTTCACTTTTGCTTTTGGATCCTAATTTTCTTCAAGGTCCAGAAGAGCCCAATACCAAAACATTTGTCACTTTATCTGCAGAGATCTAATTTGGCTTTCTTAAACATCTACTAATGAAGAATACCTTATGAATAGAGACCTCGCTGAATTATTAAGGAATAATTCTTTTCAATGTGCTCCTACCTTTATATATAAAAATTGTGATATAGCAACTTCTTGTGAGTTAATAGAAAGCTGGTTCACATAACCTATAGTTATTTTCTAGTCACCACTGAATTTATGAATGTATTTTTATACATCAGTGTAGATAGAACAAGAAATGGCATCAAAATCAGGAAACAGAAAAAAAAAAACCCGAAATCATTGGGAAAAGGAAATCTAAGCTTCATGTGTTCACACATACACATATTTAAGGGAAAGTAAAGTCAGATTTAAAATGTTCTAGGCCTGGATGCCAATAACTAGCTGTAAATCATATATTTAACATACAGAGATTCCTTACATATGAGTTAATCTTGGAGACTTGAACAGGTCTTAGCATTAGTAAGCAATGGACTACGTATAGTTATTTCATTGCTTCTGGGGGATTTCTTCCAATACACCACTTCGCAGGGCTATTTGAAATGTGTTTACAAACTCTGAAAGTCACTTTGTTTCAATTCTACTCCAGAAAACATTTTCCAGGTGAGTGACTCTTGTGATAAACTAATGCAAAAGAAGAGTGAGGCAATCATCATGAAATTATAGCAAGGGAAACACATCTAAATAAACTCTCCACTGGGAGAGGTCTAAGTTCAAATGATTTTAATTGAGCTATAAGCTAACTGAAATGTGAGATGATTGAATGGAGGGTTCAGGTTATTTTTTTTTAAGCATAATTTAAAAGTAACTTCTAGAATCAGAAAAACATTTCAAGCAAATACAACAATGCACAAAGACCAAGGAATTTACAGTTAAAATTTACAAGAGAGCTGGCATAGTATTGCAGGCCTTTAACTCCAGCACTTCATAGGCTGGTGGAAGATCTCTGTGAGATGGAGGGCAGCTTTGGCTACATAGCAAATTCCAGACTAGCTGGGGCTGCAGGGAGACCCTGTCTCAAAAAGACAAAAAAACAAAAAACAAAAAACCCACAAACCAAGACCATAATGTTTATATAATGCCCTTGTTAGTATAATGAATATGCAAAAGGAATGTTGTATATATTATTTCTAGATTCTCTTTTTTTCTGGCATGTTTTGTAAAACACTTTTTCCACTGAGTTATCTTTGGGTGACTGGATGTATGCTAGTCGAATGACATACTAATTATCAAAAGAATTTAAAATTGTCAGGTGTTCATCTTGGCCAATCCTTATGTTTTTGTTCTCAATTTATTGGGTGTCAAAATAATAATCGATTTTCCCATGGTAGCTTCAGAATTGGTTATCTTTCCTTTTTCTTTCTTGAAGTATTAGTTTAAATTATTTGAGGTCTTCCTCCTGTGTGGACGTGCTCAGTCTTAGCACTCCATTTTCTGTATCTCATGCTTTGTTGACTCCTGTTTCCATTTTCCTTTGCTTCAAACTCGTTTTTAATTCTTATTTCATGTATTCTTTGACTCCTTGTTTGCTCAGGAATATGTTATTTGGTTTCCACATAGTTGTAAAATTTTTTAATTGTGATCTGTTCTTGGATTCCTATTTCATTCAACTGTGGTTGGAAAATATATCTCAAATGATTTTAAACTGTTAAAAATATGCTGAGAGCTATTTTGTAGCAAGACATCATCTTTAACCAGAGAATATGCCAGATATGCTTACAATTAACATATATTCTTTGGCTTTTAAATGGAACTCTCCATGAAGGTCTATTAGATTATTTGGTCTAAAGTACAATTAATGTTCAACATTCCCTTGTCGATCTTCTGTGTAGGTTATCTATTGATTAAAAATGGAGATTTGAAATCTCCTGCTGTTACTATGTAGCTGTCTCTTCCTCCCTGAAGATCTGCCCCCACTTGCAGTCACATCTGGTCCTCCAACTTGAGTGTGTATATACTTGCAATCGTTTTATTCTCTTAATTGTATGATGGCTTCTTTTTGCCCTGTTATTATGACTGAGAGTCTGTTTCATATGATGCAAGCTTAGCCATCTTTGTTCATTTTTATTTCCCCTTGCATGGTATATGTTTTTTCTCTCTCCACCTACACATGCTCAAAGTTATGATGAGTCTCTTTCAGGCAACATACAGTTTTGCTATTTAGACTTTCTGTATCTTTGGGTTGGGTAATTTAATATGTTTCCACTTAAAGTGATTGTTGGTACGTAATGACTTGCAATGTTATTTTGAAATCTTTTGTCACACTTCTGTACTCCTTTCTGAATCTGTCTATGTCTTCCTTTGATACATGATTTTTAATTGTATGCTTTGAATTTTTATTTGTTGATTATCTACTAAGAGTTTTTGCTTTATTTTTATACTGAGAATTACAGAAAACAGTGTTGACACTGGAAACAAATAAACATTTTCCAACAAGAACAGAGAAAGGAATTAAACTGAGCATTTTGTAAAGAAATTCATGCAAAGGGAAAAAAGAAGACTTGACCTGGGGTTGTAGCTTAAGGATAGAATGTATGTTTCTATTATAAATGATAGATGTATGTTTAAATGATAAAATTATATTCATATCCACTGTATGTACTTAGGACAATACCCTTTTAGCCTCTTCTGTTATGATTCCTCCTTAGTTAAATTTCTTTAAAATATTACAGAAAATACTAACAGACACTATGCATACAGATAAGAATTGTCTTTACTTTTAAATATCAGTTTGGTAGCATGTGTAATTGAGTCCTTAATTTTCTTTTCTAAATTCTCTTAGTTATATTATTGTAGTGTCTTCTGGCATGAAATATTGCTTTTATGCATTTTATAACAATCTGGTACTCTTTTCTAATGTGACTCCATCTTTTTCTGTGAGGACATCTGAAGTAATTTTTAATCTTTAAGAGACATAATTAATCAGGAAATTATTCATTCAGGGTCAATTATCACAACTATATGATGCATCAACAAAAACTTTTAATTTTGTAAATTTATTGTGTGTATGTGTATATGAACATATACCAGGAAGCACCAAGCTATGTGTAGAGGTCAGAGCACAACTTATAGGAGTTGGTTCTGTCCTTCTACCATGGGGACCCAGGAATCAAATTCAAGTAGTCAGGCTTGGTAGCAAGTGCCTTTATCTGCTGACACATTTTGCTAGCCCTAATGAGTCCTTTAAAATGTAAAGTCTGCCTTCCTTCCAAGAAAATATATTTGAAATCTTCAGTATTTATTTTACTCTGTTTTGTTACAGATGATCATCATCTATTCATTGTAATTATTATTGTCCAAATTAGTTTTGCTCTCTCTTCATGTTTTCTTGTCTTACAATGATCTCTATCCCTTATGACACAGTTGTGGTTTTTGTGCTTATTTAAACTTTACATTTTTAAAATTGTGCTTTAATTACCTTGAATTATTTATTGGGGAGAGCATGTAGGGTGGATGGAGTTCAAGGACAACTTGTGGAAGTTGGTTCTCTCCCTTCTACCATGTAGCTTTTCAGGATCAAACTCATGTCTTTAGAGGTACAGATCCCATATTTAAAGGGTAAGCCATTCTGTCAGCCTAATCTTCACTTTTGAAATTACTTTTTTCTCTCTAATTTCTTCTGAATTTTGAGTTAGTTCTTTATTCATATTTTCTCTTTTTAGCAGGTTCTTCTGTTTGAATTTCTCCTGTTTCCTTAATTCATTTTTAGCTCATAGGGACTTTTAGATGTTTGGAATAGTAGCTTATAGATCTTATCTCTTCCAGACTATGACTTTCTGGAATAATGTCGATGTCTGCAGGAAGCTTTTTATTGTTGGTATTAAGTTTGTTATTTCCTTACATCAATCTGGTATGTTTCTAATATGATATATTTCAGTTGATCATTTCTAAGTGAAAAAAAAATTCCCCATAGTCTTAGAAGGGGAAGCCTGCACCTAGTCATGTGACTGCAGAGCTCATTTGTCCGCAAGCTGAGTACCCCTTCTCTGAAATTTGGGGACCAGAAGTTTTTCTGATTTGGATTTTTATTTAGAGTTTGGAATATATATGTGGTTGAAAATCTGTAAGCAAAATCTGAAATGCAAAATTCCTCTAAAATTCAAAACTTTTTGAGTGTCAGTGTTTGTCAGAATGTTGTAGGTTCTGTCAGAGCAACTGATATTTGGGAGCTTTAGACTAGAGATGGTCGTCCCACTTTGTATAAGATGAAAAAACACAGACTTGCATATTCTGAGGTATATCAATATTGGTACCTTGGTGATTTCTGTATGGGCCATATCTGTCTATCATACTTCGCATGTTTTCTCAGTGTGGACTCTTACACATAGCAGTTTTGATATTTTATTGAAAAAGCAAGTTGAGGTTAATTAATTGCAAGTACTCACAGGGACAACTTACCATGGTCTATTTTTTTTTTGAGAATTTCTTATGAGCCTTTTTTTTTTGCTCCCTCTTATCATCTTCTTTGATTATTATTGACATCTATCTATCTATCTATCTATCTATCTATCTATCTATCTAATATCTCTATATATTTATCGATGTCAATCTAATCTATCTATATCTATATCTGCATCTATATATCATGTATCTATCTATAATGCACTGAGTCTAATTTTTGGTGCTCCTGTCTACCTGTGTTGAGAGCTGCCCATTTGGGATCAGATAACCTCACAAGGAGCTAGTCTCTGTACAAAATTGATTCTCCCTTTCTCGGTATCCATTGATTACCTGTAGCTCTTCATCTTGAGGCAGGACTCCCTGATATTTCATCCATCGACCTTCACATATCAACTGATTTTGTTATTATGCAGGTCTCATTAGACTACCTCCTTTCTCTTATGAAGTTTTTGAAGCCATATGATTATTTCTTTAGAACTTTTAAAATAAGTTGTTACATTTATTTATTTGGTATATATATGTGGGGGGATAGGAGAATGCATGTCATAGCACACATGTGGTAGTCAGAGGAAAACTTGCAGGAGTCAGTTCTCTCTTTCCACCATGTAGGTCCTGGAAATTCAACTCAAGTCATCAGGGTTGGTGGCAAATGTCTTTACCCACTGAGCCATCAATAGGCTCTGAAACTATATAATTCTTAGTGCTGTTTTTGTTTGCCTCAGGCATGTGGTAATGGTTTAATCATGTAGTTTTATTGAAGATACAGTCTGCGGTATTACTGATGTGTTTATCTTTGTGAATATATCTATTTTGTAAAAGGATTCTGGGCTGTTCCAACAAGCATGCCAACAACTTCCATGCAAACAAAATATTTATATTTGTAAGTACAGCCTACATACAAAATTTAATTAAAGGTGTAGGAAAATGAAAAATCTTCTTTTAACCACAATGGTAGAAACTGCTAAAGATATACTAAAGATATACACATGGAGTAAATTTAGAATTGCTGTTCTATATACATTTTAAAGATAAATGCCACTTGAAAATATTTCTCTTTAAGATGTATATCTACTAATTCCAAGTTTTACTTTTTTTGTATGCCTTTCAATAGTATGTACTCTTACGGAAAAAAACAGTAATTTATTGGTCTTCAAAAACAATTCCTAATTGTGCTATGTTAGGTCAACACAGCTCAAAGATTCAGTGTTTTCATATTTTTTGAAACCACTGAATTCTCTGAGGTTTTCTAATGTTAACTCAAAACTAAGTAATCTGTTGACCAAAAATTGCATGAATATAGCTTTCATAACACACTGAAGATGAAGACATGTACAATTTGCATCAGACATTACCACTTAGCTTACTCATCTGTTCAATGTGCCCATTTTATGTTACATACAGTTCTCAACATTGATATGAGTAATAAATAGAATAATTTTTAAAATTCATTTTCCAAATAATGTTTATTCATAACAAGGATGAAATTATCCACCCATGTTACTAAAGTACAGACTACTATCACAACTAAACCTTTAAACTACTTTAATGTGTATCAGCCTGGATAATCCAATAAAAATTAAGTGAAAAGCAAGTTACCAAAAACATGGGTTTGAAAATAGAAGTTGGATTTAATCTTCAATTTTATAAATCTAAAACTCCCCCCTGCCTTTTAAAGAGGTCCATTTATCTAGAAGATAACACATGTGATTTAACTCAGCTGTTCTCTGATCATGTGCACTGTGGCTGGACTAAAGAAGCAAGATTAGGTTTTAATCATTTGAAATGCTTTTAGATTCACAGAATAGAGCTGGAAACAGATTAGGTTGAATTCTAGGAAAAGCCTAGATTATTCTCTTCCTGGTACTTAAGGAAATGTAAGGGGAATCAGATTTCACCTTGAGTTCTATAAATCAAAACATGCAAACTTCATGTAACTTTGTTTTCAGAATACTTTCTCAAAGGTTCATCGTGTTTAATTTAGGAAAGCCTGCTAAGGTTTTCCTATCTGTTATAAAAAGTTAATTTTAGAATTTTCCATAGGTAAACGTTAGAGGTACAATTTGATAGAAGAAGTTTTGCTCAGGCTGTTTCCTAAATGCTTAGAGCAGACATATTTCTAGTCTAAACCAGAGATACATAGAAAAAAAGCAAGGCAAGTATTAGCTACATTTGAGCAATAAAGATAAGCAGTAACAATATTTCATCAATCTGACCAGCAAAAAATTTGCTCAGGCTGAAATTACAGTTCTTTATCCAGAAAATTGTGCATTTGTATTTGAAGGATTCTCTAGAATCTTTGAGTTAATTTCCTCCAATTTAAATTAGCTTTACTAAAGATTGTTTTTTAATTTTTATTTTATGTGTGTGAGTGTTTCACCTTCACATATGTAAGTTCACCATGTTTGCAATGCCCTTGGAGGACAGAAGAGGGTATCAGATCCCCCAGAACTAGAGTTTATAGACAGTTGTTAGCCACCATGTGGGTGCTGAGTACTGAACCCACGTTCTCTGCAGGAACAGTCAGTGCTCTTAATGCTGAGCCATTTCTCTAACCCCAAGATATATTTTTAAATTATTAATATAATGATCATTCTAAATAAGCTAAACATAAATAAGAGGTATCCTTACAATAAGGAACACAGCGGGCACTTTTGTGTGGGATCTAATTCATGAAGAAAATCATAAAGCAAAATTAAGAGATGTTGTCAGAGACTACAGATGTTAAAATTCCAGATCTGTATGCAAATATCCTTTCTTCAGATCCTTGTATCAAATATTGAAGGATGTGTTTAGAATATACTTAGTCATTCATTTAAATTCACATGTCTATGTATCTAATGAAAATGTCAATATGGGTTCTTTCAGTCAAGAACCATGAAAGCGTCCTCAGAATCTCAAAAGATCATTGAAGCCATCTGATTACGTAGCAGACACAAAGCAGAGTATTAGAGTTCCACATAGCAAACCAGTTTCCACATTCATGATAATTTCCTGAAAATAGCATTCAGTTGAATATTCACAACAAATTGATATCCCTAACTCTGTCTTAAGTTCTCAGCCTTTTAGCTTCAATATCTGCAGGACCATTGATGGTCCAGATGCTCCAGGGCTCCTAAAGCCAAGTTGAAATCATACCCCAATTTGTGGTATTGGGAGGAGGGTCTTTGGAGGAAATCTTTGGTTCTTGAAGGATTTTCCTTCTTGAATGGAATTAGTGTTCCTACAAGACATTAAAAAGACTAGAGTTCTCTTCTACCACAAGAGAACACAGCCATGAGGCAACATTTCCATGAATCAATAAACGGTTTGCTCACAGGCACTGAATTTGCTGGTGTCTTCTTCTTGGACAGCCTCCAGAATCTTGAGAAATTCATTTGCTTTATTTATTACATGTTTGCCCAGTGCCAACTATTTAAAGAATCCCCTGTAGACTAGCAGAGTTAATAATATGTAATGTGTCCAAAAATTGCATTTATTTTTCCTTTCTCCCCCGAACTTGCCTCTGTAGTTGACACCAACGTTTTTCTAGTCTTCCAGGGTGAGAGCAGTTGGCTCCTTGTGTCACTTCTCAAGTTTCTCATGGACTCATCAGCCATGTTTTCAGATTCATAGCTGCTTCTGGGTTCGAGTCAGCCTCACTAATCCTCGGAATGGTCAAAATAGCACCCTAAATAAATTGTTGTCTCCAACACCTCTTAGAATTAATATTCTACTTTGAAAGTGACATTTTTTGAAACATATTTTTAAATCCTTTATAAACATTTATTTCCAAATAAATAATGTATATACACCAAACCTAAACATTTAGACATTAGTAATCCATAACTATATAAAATAAGACTCAGTACTGTAAATTCTGAATTGATGAAGCATCACTGAGTTTCAGAACTGTTAGAGCTCAAGCACTGACTTTTCAAGCTGTTTTATTTCCTGATTACACATCATAGTTGCTAAACTATCTATAGTTTCTTTTGAAGTTTAAGCCAACAATGTACTAATAGCAGAACTGTCCTTTATGACATCTTTAAATTATGATATTCCATGATCTGGACTATTCAACGGGACTTCCACTGACTACTCACTTGCTATTCACTATTCATCATTCTGCATTCACAGACAGATGCCACTAGTTTAAAACAAGATAATTAAGTTTCTTTCTTCAAATCCCTCTATGACATGTGTAGTTTTCTTACAAATAAATATAATGTATAGATTAAGCAGTTTAAGAGAGTAGAAACTAATGAATGACTTTCCTGACCACTAACTCTCCCTTTCATATGCTGAGTTTTGTTTATTTGTGTTGCTAGCTTTTTACTTAGTTACTTTTAATGATTCTGGAAGGCATCCCTATAAATATGCATGAAATGTGTATATATATATCCTTGATTGTGTTTTAGATCTATTTATTTTATGTGTATGTATGTGTACCACACTAATACAAATGCCCACAGAGGCCAGAAGAGAGTATCAGATGATTGGAACTAAAGTTACAGGTGGTTGTGAGCCACATTGTAGGTTCTGGGAACTAAACCTATCTTCTCTACAAGAGCAAACAATTCTCTTAACCACTGAACCATTTTTCTAGCCCCTTATTCTTGATTGTTAACTGACTACAGTATTGTCAGCACCAAATAAAATTCAATGATCATGCTCAGTTAGTTCTTGTGTTTTTTAAATCTTTGTACTTAACAAGTTACACAAAATTTTACTTTCAGCTTCCCTAGTCAGCATCTGTATAGATAACATAACCCCTTAAATCTTAGATACTAGCCTATCAAACTAAAACATTCTTTCTCTAGTTTTCATGTGTAAGCTAAAAAATACAATGTTCCATATGTGCCCAAATTCAATTTATCCTGATTTTCCCATAAATTTTTGACATTTATTCTTTTTTACTTTCTTCTGTAAACTTCCTTTCGGCAATAAATGCGATGATTAAGCTAACTGCACTTTTATAGCTGTGTGTTTTAAATCTTTACCTGTTTTACATTATATTTTTGTGTCCCACATCTTCTTTCCTGTACTGAATCTTGAAATCGCTGAAGTGATTTCTAAATACCTCACTTTCAGAGGTAAGTGGTACACTTTATGAGTTTATGAACATCCAAGTATATGTCTAGGCTGTACTTGACCTTGAAATTTTGGCAGGGAATAGCATTTTCCTTTACAACTAAGAAAAACAACTTTTTTCCCAGTACCACAGTCAGTTTTGATGATTAAAACATCAAGACACCATTCCAAATCCTTCCCTTTGTAATTCACAAGTTTGTTTTTTGACTTTGATTATTCAGGTAGTGTTTTTTATCTTTTGTGTTCTCAAAAGTCAGGCAGGAGTTTCCAAAATGGGGGTGTTTTGCATGATTGGTCCTGGAATAGTACTGTTCTAAAGAATCACATTGTGACTTAGTTCTGAGAAGTTGTCTTTTTCCATTCCTCTACCTTATTTTCTATTTATTTTTTAGTGTGTGCAACAATCCATTCAACTCCTACTAAAAATCAAATCTTCGCACACACACTTTGTTGTGGCTTGAATGAAGACGTCCCCATAGGCTCCAAGTCTTTGGACATTTTGTCCCCAGTTGGTGGCGTTCAGTTGATGACACTGTTTTAGGAGGTCTTGGGAGGTGTGGCCTAGCTTGAGGAAGCATGTCACTGGAGGTGGGCTTAGAGAGTTCTTAAACCTTGGCAGGTGTTCGATTGCTCTCTGCTTCCTCTACTGCTTGAAGACCCGAGTCTCTGCTTTCTGCCAGGCTCCGGTCACCACGTGCCACCGTGCCTCTCCGCCATGATGGACTCTAATTCCCCTGGAGCCCATAAGCTCAAATAAACTTTCCCTTTTATAATTTCCTTTGTCATGGTGTTTTCTCACAGTAACAAAAAAGTAATTAATACACAGCTCAGCCCACAAGGCCCAAACTCAATTGTCCTGGCCTTGATTCCTGGCTAGCATGCTTTGTACTGCATGAGTCTCGATAGCTATGTGTGCTTTCCTTCCTAGTCTTTAAGATGAAAGCCAGAATAGTTCTGAACTTATAATGGTGTTGGTATGCATGGAAAAAACCTTAGGAGTGTATCTGACACGTAGTACATTTTAAGTGTTGCCTGACTCTTAAGAAATGTAATATGCTGAAATATCTTTGTACAGTGGTGGTCATCTTTTAGTCATCACAAAATGATAGTTATATGTCTCTTCTAAGAAAATATCAGACAGCAAATATACAAAGAATGTGTATATAATTTGCTTTTCAATTCTGTTTCCATAAATGTTAAAAGGCCAATATGGTAATAATTCATTTTCACTATATCTACAGATCCATTTTAATTATTTCTTCTTTGCAAAGAGAATTTGCAAAGACAATGTTTGTGGAGGGACCTCTCCATTGATAAATGTTGATAAGCTAACAATCTCTCTCTCTCTCTCTCCCTCTCTCTCTCTCTCTCTCTCTCTATATATATATATATATATATACACACACACACACACAAAAGCCATACATTTCTCTGATTGTACTATTCTCCTTCCATGAGAATAAAATAATAATGTCCATATCATTGGCTTCTCTGAATTGATCTAAGAAGTAAGTCCTTTCGGCCATAGCACACTTACTATATATATATATATTTGTATGTGTGTGTGTTTTGTATGTGTGTATACACATACATAACCAGAACAAAGCCACCCAGTTACTCAAAATAATACCCTTTATACATCTGTTCCATTAAGGTCAGTTTCAACTGAGCATTTCCTTCCTTATTTCTACTCATTTTTCAAAATATCCCCAGATTGAGGAATAGTGGAGTCTTTGCATCTTGTCTTCTGTCTCATGCTAACGGAGATATCTAAAGTTAAGTACCTTCCAGAAATTCTGTGTCCCTGTCATTTATAAAGTGGCATAATACTATAGTATAAATAAGATGCATAGTATATCCATGTGCATAGCACAGAGTAAATATGCAAGCTGTGCTATAGATCTCTTTTCATATGAATTCATTTATTAAAGAAAGAAAAGTTTAACCTGTAGATTAATATCAAATTTGTTTCTGCTTCGGTTATTGACTCATGATTAGAATATAATCATAAACATCTCTATCTTTTTTAGCTTTATCTCACACCTTTGAATATTTTTCCATGTTCCATTTTATTGAATTTTAAGCAGCAATGATATTTAAGGTATACACAATATCTGGTTCCTCAAGTCGAAATTTTTGTCACTCTTACCTGACAGGAATATTTATTTTCCTAAGGAATCATACTGATTAAAGCATGTAAAAGTATGACATTTTTTTTCTTCAATGGAAAACTTAAAAAATTATCTCTATGGCTTCCAAAGAAGAAATATTTGACTGGCTTATTCTGTTAATAATAATTCATTTAAACACCATACTAAAATCACTCTCAAAATATTAAAATCTCTTCAGTTAATCTCAAAGAATTAAGGAAGTACGATTTCAATGCAAAATTCTGGCAAAATAGTCATCATTGGCATATCCCAAGAAAAGATTTTGACTACTACCCAAAGGAAAAAAGTCAAAGTCCACTGAAAAGTTCAGTTCATTTTCTTGGACTCATGCCTAACTCTTAGAAAGCAGTTTATAAAATGCCATTCTTTCTACTGTGATCTTCCCACTTCCTGATGACTCCTTTATTCTAATCCTTGTAAGAAGAGCCAAAGAGCCCATAAATGCAATGTTCTGGTGAATTAGACACTCTTCATGAATAAATGAAAAGATCCAAGATGTGGGGAAAGTGAAGACTGAAAGGACGTAAGCAGAGCCCAGTTCCACTGCCAGTGTCATTAATGTGTCAGCCACGAACATCAGAGATGAGTCACTTTTGTAAAAAAGAAGACATTGCACAGCTACTCCATGAAGAAAACTTCACTGTAAGAAGCCCTGGGTAAAGGAGGTCTTCTAGATTTGCTTGCACCTTCTCCCCTCCAATCTCTCCCTATCTAATATGACCTTTTAAGCTGACTTTGAACTCAAGATCCCTCTACCTCAGTCTTTCCATGCTGTGATTACACGACAGCATTACTCAGGACTGTATCACTGTATTTATCAAGGTAAGAAACAGAACTGGTAAAGAGAATATGAAGAATTCATATATATATATATATATATATATATATATATATATATAAAGATAGATATATGTGTATGTATATATATATCCGTGAATATATGTATACATACACACACACACACACACACACATATATATATATATATATATATATATATATATATATATATGAACTAATTTATTACCTTGGCTTACAGGATAGAGTCTGAGTAGTCCAACAATGACTGCTCCACACTGGAGAAACTGAGAATCCAGGAGTTACTCAGTTCATGACACTGAATGTCTCATTAGTTCCAATCTGGCACCGAAGTCTTGGAAGACTCCTGTCGGTCTGCTAATCTTCAGTCTATGTTGGAATGTGAACAAGTTGGTTCTACTATCAGCAGCGGAATGCCACAGCAGCAAGATGAACTTATCAGTGAGAGAGAAGACACACAGCAAAAAGAACACTCTCTTCTGCCATGACCTTTGATATGGGCTGCCTTCAGAAGGTAATGCCCACACTTCATGTGGGCCTACTGGCTTCAAATAATTGATCGAGAAAGTGTCTCTCATTTCAGTCTATTCCAGATCCAGTCAAGTTGACAACCAAGATTAGCCAGCACAATCACAATCACTATGCCCAATGAAAAGGGCTTTCAGCCAAGGGGCAGGCTATTTATAATTGATATATTTGTAAATCTTAAATAAGTCATATTAATTCTATAATGGAAACTTGAGTATTTTGTTACTATTTGATGGTGATTCTATTAAAATTTTATTTGAAGAAAGTATATTTTGAATGGTTCCAAGATCCTACATCCAAATGTCTAGAATATCTATCAAATGACTAGTCATCTGCATCATTTTAATATCCTCAACTTGAAACAACACTTGAATATTGCATTTGAGCTGAACTATGTTCCTGGATAGTGTCACTATTAAAGCTGTAAAACTGAATATTCCAGATGAACTTGAAATTCAAAGGTCATAGAAAAACATCTTCAAATTGATTAAATTATAGAAGCAGTGTTTCTCCTTGTTTTGTGCAAATTATGCTGATTAAGTGATTAAATTAACTAAATGATAGGATGATAGTATTATTATAAGTTGACACTTCATACATACTCAAAACATATACTTATATATCATAGAAGTTATTTTTTATTTCTATTTATTACATTGGACCCAGATAGGAAAATAATGCTAGACAAATACAAGTCACAAAGACAGTGTATGTGAACTAGCACTGTAAAAACAAAAGACTAGGGTGGATGGAATTACAGTCTTTTCATCTTCCAAAAATGAATCGCAATAAATGTTTTGCAGTCTGTTTCTAAAAATCATCTGGGGTTGACACATACTAGCATCTGGACTCTAAGGCTAGAGGGACATTAATAAAGAGCAAGCATATTGAAAAAAACAAGAATAAATTCATATATGTCCAAGTAAGAGTCTCCACAGTGTCCTTTTACATGTCATCTATTTCAAAAGATGCATTTTAGATATGAATATTCTAAGTCTGAAGAACTGCTACTTTTCTAGATTTTGCTGTCAAGGTAGATATGGTTTTCTATCTCCATTCAAGCTTAGTCACCCCTGAAACATCAGAACTCTTTTATTGTTTTTAAGGAAGTCAACAGAAAATTGGCTCCAGTATGCAGATATGCCCAAAGTCTCTTCTTCAAGTCATGACACAGACTACCTATAAATCTGAGCAATTCATTCTGGAGGGAAATTTATTGTACATAGTGTCTGTCAACAAAAGTGACAAATCGATGCAGCTAGGGGAACTTGTTTCTCTCTCCACTGACAATACATTAAAAATGCAAGGCATTGACTCATCCATCTTTTTTTTTCCCTCAAAATTTCAAGCATATAATTCATTATAAGAAACTCGATTGCCCTTTATCTGTATATATATGTATACATATGCAAATATATAACCATATATACCAAGTAGATATATACATAAACTTTAATTATTTTTAAAGCAGTTCAATTTTATTTTATAACCATCTTGGAAACATTTTTCATGGGAAAAGGAATGACCTCAATATTAAAAACATGTTTCTTTCAGAACTAGAATACAATGTGGTTTTTTTCCCTCCCTTTGAGAAGTATATTTTTACATCCCAGCACTTATGGGGACTGAAGGTCATCTTGCCCAAAGCCAATTTGCTGTATTTCTGAAATCAGATACAGCAACATTTATTCTCAGGAAAGCTCAGTAGCAGGGAAGACACGTGTATTCTGTAACTTTAATTTAGATGTTTCCTTGTTGGATAATAATTTCAAACAAATTTTCTCAATTAGCATAGTCCTCAGTTCTAAGCATTGAGCAGATTTACTAAGTTCATTCTTTCAAACCACCTAAATTGAGGTGGTTTGAAATTAGCTACCTATAAATAGCTTTTATAATAAAAACAATGAGATCTTTGTTTTTGTGTTTCTTATTCATTTAATTATCTTTCCAACCTTCTTTGTATTTTATTTATTATTTTTTTATGTGTATGGGTATACTGTCTGCATGCATATAAGTGCAAATGCCCACAGAGGTCAGAAGAAGACCTCAGATCCCCTAAAACTGGAATTAAGGATGCTTGTTAGCAGCCATGTGGGTGCTGGGATTTGAACCCAGGTCCTCCTCAAGAGCAGCCAGCGCTCTTAAATGCTGAACCATGCCTCCAGCTCCTTCTTTCCAACCTTTTAAAGGAAGGGAAATAATTATCTCCTTGGAGGGGTACTTATTCCTTCTTTTGTACTTCTAGCCACAAATACAACTAAGAAATTAAGAAACGTCTTCTTAGTGTTGTGTGAGGAAAACAATCTTACAATTATTAATTAATTTTAGTTCTTTGCAGTATTTGACAACCTGAATAGAACTTAAAATGATTTTCTGCTTTAAAATATTCCTAAAGCTCCAGAAACCACAAAATCTAAACTTTCATAAATCAATTTTTATTTTTGATGTTTTTAATAGTGAGTATTGTTATTTTTGCCAAAGAAATATTCATATAAAGAAAACTGAGATAAGATAATGACATATTTGTTATTTGATGGAAAGTATAAAAGTAAATTTTGGTTTAGTTGTAATTTCAAAAGTTTTAGGAAGTATTTTTCCACTCGAATTACCTCTGCGACATATTCATCTGTCAGATGGAAGGGGATCCACAAAAACGGGGAATGTTTACAAAAATCGCAGACTTAAGGAAAAGGAATGAAGGCAGCAAGTCAGAAGAAGGGAAGAAAGGACAGGAGGAAAGGCACAGCTCCACACTCAGAAAGAAGGCTTAACGTTCAGTAAAAAAATTTATAATTTTTGAGAATATGACTATTTTTTAAGGAAAAAATTTAAATATATTAAATGAGCAGGAGTATATCAAAAGACTTTGTGAGAAGTTGTAAATTAAGACTTCAATTATTGATATCTCTTATTCATTAGTCTTGCCTTGGGCAAAAGATCAAGGAAAAAAAATTGGTTGATTCTCTATTAAATGGCATAGACATCAAATTCAGGAGCAATTGTTCTAAAGCACCACTAGAGAGTCAAAACGGAACTATTATATTTTAATTGGGCAAGTATTCAGAGACTTTAATGATAATGACTTGCTAAAACTTTATCCTCTGTCAACTCA
Organism: Eospalax fontanierii; assembly: GCA_035773235.1. Lineage (NCBI taxonomy): Eukaryota > Metazoa > Chordata > Mammalia > Rodentia > Spalacidae > Eospalax > Eospalax fontanierii. The sequence continues at coordinate 72,828,687 of CM069533.1, forward strand.
CTGTCCACACATGACATCACACCCACCTGCGTCAATATAGGATACAAAGCCCTTCCTTCCATCCAACCAGTTAAGCATTGCTACATATCTCCTGATTGAGAATAAAAGCAACATATATATTACTTACCAGTCATGTTCGCAAGCTGAGAGGAAGCACTCTTATCTTAACATTCTCTAAGGAGCAGCTTAAGTGTGAGTGGAGGAAATCCACACTGCATAACTGTGAAAGGCACCGCATCAAAAAACATACTCATGTTCTCCACAAGAACTAATATCTTATTATTGCGAAGGCTTGCTCGAAAACTACTCTCAATTATGAGACTCCTGTGCCCTACAAAAGAGTTTAAAGAATTAATTCCACCACCTGTTTGTTATGAATCTAGCTCACCTGACACATCCAATCAGAAACTGGCTTCACTATAAATAGTCCCCGATTTACCATTATCAGAGTTGCAGAAGAACTAAGCAAAAGCCTGCAGTATCTGATCATTAAGTGCTGATAGCACCAACAATGCTTCCCCAGTCTCTGGTATATGCTCTTAAAATCATTTTGCTATTTATCATGATTTATCGATTTTGCACATAAGAAATCACAATTTTACGATATCTGAAATTTTTAAGAGTACATAAAACAAGGAAAACGAAAATAGCCACCATCTTATTACATGAAGGTGATAATATTGTGATATAGTCACTCTTCAATCCTCTTTAATAAATAGCTACTTATCTAAAATGAGTCCTATTTATAAGTCATTAAATTGATTATAATCTCATTAATGTTAATTATGAAATCTGTGGTCTAGTTTCTAATATGTATGTGGTTTTAAACTTTTTCAAATAAAAATTTTATGTAGAACATGTATTTTATTTTAATGTTGAAATAGTACACAAAATGCTATGTATCTGTAAAATACTGTATACTAAACCCTATATACATAATATATAAATATTAGAGATATAGCATATAAATTTAGATTGGCTTAAATGATGATATTGAATAGACTACTGAGGAACCCAGGAAGTGCAGTAGACTTTTACTAATACATGTGAAGTCTTTATGCTCTTCACCCCTTTCTTCCTCCAGCTGTATTCCAGGCAGGACGGGGAAGTTCCACCTATGAAATCTAAAACAATATGGTTGCCTTAAAGAAGACCCACAACACCAGCTGACATGCCAGTGTGGATGGCCAGAATTTCCCAAGGTCCCCCTCTTTTGCAAGATTTCTGATTATTGGTCATCACTCTTTTGCCTTTTCTTTATGTTATTTTTCACTGTTTCCCTAAAGAATGGGCTACTTGGATTTTCATGGTTTCATCTTTATGCAAATAGAATTGAACTTTCACTGTGACGTGCTTCTCAGCCTGACCTCGTTCATTTGAGATTTACCTGTGTTGCTCTGTGTTCCAAAGTTATACGTATTTTTTACTCACAATGGGTTGGGTTACTTTATTACTTTATTTTAGTGCTGTATTTATTCACTTTCTTTTCCTGGAAAATGTTCCCCAATATTGATATTACTGCAAATAATTCTAGCCAAAAGTATTAATAATATTTTTAAAGTCTTAAGAACATATGCTTAGTGCCATTTCAGTCTTCACAGCTTCAGGTTTCCATTCTCCTGTCATTCAGGTATGCCCCTGGAGTCACCTCAGATTTGACTCTTTTCAGTCTTTCTCAGCAGGGATTTCTATTAATTGGAGATTGCACTCACTTTGATTGCTAGTATGCTTGGGTTTAATCTATTATATTTGTTGATTTCCATTTGTCCCTCATGCCCTGTGACTGTTCCTACATTATTTTTGTCAATTATTTGATTAGATCATGGTTTATTTTACTTTTTCTTCATAATTTCATTCTTCCCTTATTGGATTATAAACTATGTCTTTTCATTTTTTTTCTCCAAAAATTTTAACATTTTAACTTTCCAGACAATGACCTAAAATTTTCTTTACTTATGGTCCTAACCAATCTTTGAATATAATCCTTTTATCATTAAGTTCATCTGAAGAAATGTTTATTGAAAGTCATCAAAGAATAAAGCACTATAATATTATTTCAGGTTTATAGATGAATCAGACATAGTCCTTATCTTTTAAGAATGAAGAGTTGGAGCTGGAGAGATGGTTCAGCAGTTAAAAATACTGGCTGCTCTCGCAGAGAACCCAGGTTCAAATCCCAAGGACCACATGGCAGTTAACAACCATCTGTAACTCCAGTTCCAGGGGAACCAATGCCTTCTTCTAGTCTCTGCAGCCACTGCAAGACATGGCTGCACTTACACATACACAGGCTTAACATTCACACACATTAAAGAAATAAACAAATAAATTTTTAAAAAGAATGAATAGTCATTTTTACTAAGTTCCACAACTTTGTAAGATATAAAGAATATACGCACATCTACAATACAACCTCTACACCTAAGGCTCAGAAAGAACCTGGAAGAGGGAGGTGAAAGATTGTAAGGACCAAAAAGACAAGACTCCTGCTGCTAGTTAATCCTTTCCAGACATGAAAGAGAGCCATAACAAAGAAATGTCCCCATTATGATAGTGTAAAGAGATCTGCATAATGGCAAAGTCAGTTGACATACCAAGGTGAATGGGACAAATTTCAGAGTCCCTACAGGCAATCGATGGATGCTGAGAGACGAAGAATCAGGAACCACCTCCCTTAAAGGTAATTCCAAATGGACAGCCCTAAACACAGGAACACACAAGCAATGCTAAATGGACTCAGTGCATCACAACACACATATGCGTGTGTGTGCATGCATGCATACTTATAAATGTGCACATATATATATATGATATATATATATATATAACAATAATAACCAAAGAAGAAGACAAGAAATTGTAAGGGAGGAGTTGGAGGGGGACTGGGTGGGATGGAAATAATGCAAATATAATACTCATGTATGAAACTCAGAAAATAAAAAGATAAAAATGATCAATAGTCTTGAGAGATAGCAACTGAACAAAAATAAAATCTTCTTTATGTGTTACTCCTGAGAAACTGACAACAAAGATCTTTCCCTTGGAGAGTTTTTAGTTTTATAAAGAATAGACAAATATGCTCATTATATACTGTTAAACGAATGGATTTTTACTGTTGGTTTGTGAACCATTTGTGCAGAGGTAATATAAACTGTAAATATATGTAAATATATTATGTTTATTATATGGATGCTTTCCTAGTTTTAATTTTATTATTGTTTTGTACACAAAAAAAATCCACAAATGTCTTCTATGCTTTTCCAATTACTTTTTAAAGTTTTTAAAATTTATTTATTATGTTTATTTTATGTATACGTGTATTGCCAGCATGCATGTAAGCACGCTTGAGTTGTGCGGTGTCCACAGAGGTCAGAAGAGGGCATCAGATTTGCTGAAACTGTAGCTACAGATGTTGCTAGCCTCATTGTAGGTGCTGAGATTCAAACCCAGCTCCTCTGAAGAACAGTCAGTGCTCCTAACCACTGAGCCATCTCTCCAGTTACTCCCATTACTTTTTTAAAAAATATTTTATTATATTATTTTGAGCATACGATTGTATTGCCTGCCTGCATGTAAGTGCACCCATGTCAGGTGATGCCCCCAGAAGCCAGAAGAGGGCATCAGATTCCCTGGAACTTCAAAGCCGATGTTCTGCCAGAGCAGCCAATGCTCTCAACCACTGAACCGTCTTGGTAACACCGCCTTTCCGATTACTTTTGTAATGAGAAAGGCTTCCTCTTCCAACTCACATTGCGTGTATGTTGGCGGACGTGTGTGACAGGGCACAGGCACAGGTACACATGTGCACACACAGGTAAGGAGGTCTTAAGCTGATGTTTGTTTTCTTTATCCACTATCCTCCACTTTATTTTAGGAGGCAGGATCTCACTGGACCTGCAGCTTGCAAACTCTGAGTGTTCTAGTTTGCCAGCTATCCCTGGACAGCCCCTGACCCTGTCTGCTGACTGCTGGGATTCCAATTGGCCATGGTCATGCCAAATTTTTACTTTAAAAAATGAATAAAATATTTGGATTTCAGAACACAACCCACAAAATGAAACATAGCCTATGCATGGGCAAAAATACACACAAAAATATTTATGTATCTGACAGTAGTTTCATATTCAGTAAGCATATATAATGTATGTATTCATATATCTATAACTCAGCATAAAAAGAGAAGACTAAGGGGGGCAGTTCGACAGCGCAGTGCTCCCTTTCTACTTTCTCTGTTCCTTGCCTACCATGACGTACTGCTCCACTCTGATGCGATGGACTTCACCCTGTGAAACTGTGCCAAATACAAAATGCGTCCTTCTTTCCTTCAGTTGTTTCTGTCTGGCATTTTGTTGCATTGCTGGGGTAAGTAACTATCACACCTTCTGTAAAACCTGGTGACAGGGAAATGTTAGTCTAATATGTTATTTTTCCTTGTATGTGGTTGATTTAGTTATTTTGAGTTCTCGTATTTCCATATGAATTTTTGGAACAGCTAAATTCTTTATGAGAATAAAAGGAGAGAGTTCTGCTAGGAACTGTTCTTAATCTATAATTTGGAATTATTGCCATTTTAACAATATTTAATCTTCTGATCCATAAATAAGACTTGTGTTTCCATTTATTTGAGTTACTTTAACTTCCTTTCAGTGGAATTTTATTTGTATTTGTTATACAAGTCTTCCACATGCTTTGTTAAACTTGTTCTTAATTAATTTATCCTTTATGTTTCTATTATACATAATTTTCATGATTTCTATATTATTTTTAAAATTATTTATGATACTTAGCTGCTATTTAGATTCTATAATATTAAAGTAATTTAAGAAATATCATATACATAGTAATAACATTAAATGAAATTTTTAAGTCATCATAGAGAATCTATGGCTAAACAGAGCATCATTCTTGTCTTCTAGCAATCAATAATACAGTGCTTTATACTGGAAACCCCTCTTCCTGAATGTCAGATTCCTGATGTACAACTGTTTATGATCAGTAAACAAATTATGCTGGAGAGCTTTAGTTATCAACTTGACACAACTAGGTTTAAGAAGTCTCAGTTGGGGAATTCTGTCCATTGAACTGGCCTGTGGCCATGTCTGTGTGATATATTCTTGACTGTTGAGTGATGTTGGAGGGATCAGCCCACTGTGGGCAGTTGTTCTGTATTGTATAAGAAAGCAGGCTGAGCATGGGCCAGGGATCAAGCCAATCAGCAGCATTCCTCCAAGGCCTGTGTGTCAGTTAATGCCTCCTGTTCCTGCCCTGAGTTCTTAGCTTGGGCTCCCTTGGTGATGAACTATGACCTGGGAGATGTGAGCCAAATAAACCCTTTCCTCCCCAAGTTGGTATTGGTCAGAGTGTTTGGTCACAGCAAGTGAAGGCAAACTGGGACACAGTGAATAACATGAAGACAGTGATAGTGACTATGAAGGTTGGCTTCATGAAGGAATAGCCACAGCTGATATTTGTAGTCCGGCCCCTCCTTCCCATGTCCTCCCACTTTGCATTTCAGATATTCCAAAGCATGAAGATCTCTAGATTGGACTCTTTGATGATATTGTTTGTCAAAAAATGTGCTTTCCCTTACCTAACTCTTCCTCCTGTGGACTCAGCCCAGTTTAGCTGTCTCTTGCTTTGTGAAACTTTGGTGTTTTGTGTTAGGATTAAGACCCCCTTTCAGCCATGGCCATTGCATACTGCCCCATCTTGGCATCATCACTATCTTTTCGATTGCTATGCCTCCTAGGCTATGAACTCAGTGAAGTCATGGACAAGTACCTCTAATTCTCTTCCTACTCCCATTCTACTCTGTTTTATCGTCTTTTCTCATGCTGGAGATTGAACCCAGAGCCTAGACCAGACTATGCAAGTGCTCTATCTCGAAACTACATGCTCAGGACTTTTGTTTGTTGTTGTTTGTTTGTTTTGTGGTTGTTTTTTGATTTTTGTTTTGAGACAGCGTTTCTCTGTAGTCCCAGCTGGTCTGGAACTTACCATATAGAGCAGGCTGGCCTCAACCTGCCTTTGCCTCCCAAGTGCTGGGGTTAAAAGCATGTACCATGGCACCTGGCAACACTCTGAGTACTTCTGAAAGACTTTTTTTTTTTAATTTTGAGCTAGTGTCTCAAAAAGGTGACCAGGGCAGTCTTGAACCTGTGATCCTCCTGCTTCAGCCTCCAGAGTAGTTGGGATTATAAGCCCATGTCACTGGACTCAGTTTGAAGTCATAAGTTTCTGTCTCTTCATTGTCCAGAGAAATGGCTACTGTATAGCAGGGTCAAAATTCCTGAAAATTACCCAATAAAAATTGACAAAATTGCCCAAAAGGAATTAATGACCTCAGGTATTAGGATTTAACCATTTTCCTGTTCTCTGTGGTTTTCTTCCTTTTGCATTTTATTCTTAATCTTACTTCCATTTTCTGTTTTAAGTTTTATGCTATATGTTATGCATGGTCTCCATTTAAAACACCTTGAAAATTTCCTTCTAACCTTAAGGTTATAAAACAATAACTGTTGAGTTCTTACATAACATCAGTATGGAACCTGCTCTGGAGAAAGATGAAAACCACATTCTCAGGCCACTTTTCTCATCTCCACAACACCAACATAACTTCAGGTGAAATTATGTCATGTATTTAGAAAAAATATAGTTATTTGCTAATTGCATTTAGTCAATAGTTTATTCCAAAAGTACATTATAAATTATTTTGAAGACACTGTGTATCTGTTACTCTGTACTGTACCCAGCATAATCTCTACACTGCATATTTAGACAAAAATTTGGTAGATTTGGGGGGTACCATATCTCTTTTCCTCTATGACTTCTGTTATTTCTAATAATGATACATGAAACATTCTGTTTTAATCTAATGGGAGGAAATGAAGTTTAAAACAACATGTACCACGGCCACTGCCATGTTAAATATCCATAAAAATGTAATCCCTCTTCGGATTCTCCTCACTTCCTAGATCGACACAACAATGCCCCAGTTAAATGTCCAAACAGTGTAACAGTTCTGGTTTTCAGTCATATGTAGTTAATGGCTACTTGACCAACTTATACACAAGAAAGAGGTGTGCTGTAAGAAAGCCAACAATTGATCTCTTATGAACTGTTTTCTTTTTACTATTTCTGCAAGGGTTATTTAAATCCGAACTCACAAACGATTACGTTCTCTTTAGGCTGGCTTCAGTTGTGCTTCAACACACACACCTCTCTTTAGAATGTCAGTGTGGTTCATGGACACTGCCACAGTTTGCTCAAAGACCTGAATGCTTTCCAAAATCCTGCAAACTATTTCCCCTATAAATTATTCTTCTTAATGTTTTTATGTTAAAATGCCTACATGTTGCATTTCTTTCGGTATCAGGGGCAATTTCAATATTTCAAAAGACTTATAAATCACCCACAGTGTTGGAAAAACCAAGCAATTTGGCTAGCAAAGCAAAGACATGGTTCCTGTCTGACATTTGCATCAAAAAGTCAGCCAAGCTTCTGAGTGCATTAGTCCATGGAAACAAGAGTCCTCTTATGATAAACAAGCACTCTGGGAGACAGGGTATTATCACAGAGAGGATTATTTATGCTAGCTCCAGAAACAAGAAAGAGGGGAAAATGTAATCCCTTCAGATCTTGAGGCTGTGGATCAAATAAAAATTTCAAAGTAATTTTTTTTTTGAAATTGGCTCTGAGAGTGCTTATGGTTTTAGTCTGAAAAGTAAGTGGGCAAAAGAACGTGCTGATGATGGAATATTGCATAGAAAGCAGGGTTAGTGTTGAATTCTGTTAAAGCAGAATTTTAATTCTCTTAAATGTCAGGCGGCATGCTTACTTCATTAAAGGCAAACACACTCATATTCATACACACTCATATTGACAAGCACACTCATACTGACATGCACACTCATATTGACATGCACACTCACAGATATAAAGCCTACAGCTAAGAAAGCATGCTCTCAAAACCACCAAAATCACTATTCACAATGTTTGCTTGGTGATTTTTTAAATTAATTTTTATTGAACTTTTGTACATTTCATACAACAGTTCTTAATCAAATTTAGATCCCCTCCCCTATCCAACAGCCCCCACACCTGGCCTCATGCACTTTGTATACATTCAGTCAAGCGTTTTACCCAGATGTCCTTCAGTGCAAGGTCACCCACTGGAGTCTATTCAGCCTGTCTGGAGATCTTAAGGAAGGGCCAGTCTCCTTCACCCAGCAGCAGTCAGTTACCAGCAGCTCTCAGCTGCGGCTGCCCACCACCCTTCCCGCACACCACTCTCAGCCCTCGAGTTGGCATGGCTCTTGTGCTCGATGTCACCATTGCCAAAAGTGCACATGATCAAGCTGCCAGTGACCTGAAAGTCTCTGTTTCCCTATGTTTTTGAACCAAAAAATTTTTGGTCTTTTTGAAGCAAAGTTTCACTGTAACCCCAGCTAGCCTGGAACAGGCTATATAGACCAAGCAGGCCTCAATCTCACAGAGATCTGCCTGCCTTCACCTGGAATTAAAGGCATATGCCACCATGCCTGGCTGCACATATTGATTTTTGAGGACATAGTCATTTCTAGGGTTTAACTGTACACAGATTTAAGGTGAATTCCAAACCTTCATAATCATAACATTTTTTTAAAGCTCAAATAGAAGATGAGGCAACAATGCTTTTTCACTAAAATGCTTCTAGAAAAAGTGCAATCTGAACTTCTCTCTGTTATTCAAGGACAAAGATATATGAAAAGACAGCATTGGACCACAAAAAAGAGAGGGAGTAATACTCAGAACCAATAAACACATCTCTTCTATATTAAGACTCTAACTTTTATCCCCAAATGATATATTTTATAATTGAGAAAACTCAAAATCATTTGAGAAATGCGAGACTGATGAGTAAAACTTGTCAGAATTATAGAGGATCAGCCACAGCTTTAAATCTTTGCTCTTTCTTCCATTCATAAACTGTAGAGTGTCGGAAGAGACATCTATCCTGCCTGTGCCTCAGTCCTGAATCATCTGATAAAGCACACAGTAGTTTAACATTCAGATTTTCGAGAGACTTGTATAACTTCTCATTTTATATAGTGCCAAGTATGTACTGGGTATTCACTCAATAGAGTTATTCCACGTGGGTACACACGACGTGATAGGGCATAGGTTGGGTGACCTTAACAGAAAGCCTGAGCCAGGAATGCTCTGAGATCGCAGTGATGACACGGCACTCAACATGTTCAGGAATTTGCAGTCTTTTACTGTGAGTTTTCAGTATGATTGGAATTGCTCAATAGGCAAGTTAAATGCATATCTTCTGGCTTAAAAAATACTTCTGAAATCAAAACATTTCTGCTCCCAAACACCATGGATGAGGAATCTTAGTATGTAGTGAGTGGCATACAGTGATTGTAGATTATACTTAATTCAATAAATGTTAAGACAATCTTATTTTAGCTCTGCTATATGAATAAGGGAGGTAAAGTCAAAACAGATAAAGGATCTGAAAGCATGTCAGGGCTAAAATAAGCTTTCACCTCAAATATTATATTTAATCACAAAACCTCAGGAACTTGAGGAAAAACACCTAATGTGCAGGTACAGTACGGAAGATGAGCAAGCCATGCCGTGCAGGTTAGAGGTGCACATTGGGAAAGTGATAAGGCATTGAAAGTCCACAAACCTGTCCTGCATTACTAAATGACAGTAACTGCATTTGAATGAAAACCCCTTCTGCAGTGATGGGTCCATTTGATGCTTTCTTGGCACTGTCAACTGCTCTGGTCCCACTGTGTTAGCAGAACTCACTTTAAAACAATATTCCAGTATGTGTTCAGTAGATTTATGTTTTGGTTAAACCCAAGAGAATACGTGCAAACTTACTGTGAAACACCAAGGCAAGAAACTATAATGAATACTGAGTAAATGAAGGGAATGCATGTCCCGTGCCCAACGAGTACGCCATAATAAAGAGCATAACTATTAGGGCTGCTAAAGAAAACACGATGAAAATAGGAGTCCAAAGCTCTGAGATCACTCAGTGGTTAAGAGAACTGAATGTTCTTGTAGAGGACCCAGGTTTGATTCCCAGCACCCACAAGGCAGCCAACAACAGTCCATATCTCCAGTTCCAGGGGATCTGATGCCCTCTTCTGACCTAAACATGACGCAGGTGCAGCTACACACATGCAGGCAACACATTCATACACATAAAAAATAATAAAGTATTTTTTTTAAGGTAGATATTTGAGTATCTTGACCTCCTTCATTTGGGATGTAAGCCTGTTCTCCTCTGGTGATAATGGGTAAGGCAAAACCTGTTATTGACATAATTGTATTCTTTCAAATTTTCTCTGTCAAGGTCCTCTACTCCTCAATGGTGCTAGAGATAGAGTGTTTAAGGAGATGAGTAGGATTAATGGAATCCTAATACAATAGGACTGCTGTCTTGCGTGGGGATCTGGGTATTGAGCAAGGCAAGCAACTCCGGATACCCTAAAGGGATGGCAGGTGTCTGACCTGCTCTGCCTGTGTGATAACCTGGCCCCAGGAAGGTACTGTAGATATGAATCTTCCTTTCCCCCACCCCAGACCAGAACCAGGTTTTTGGGTTTCGTTTCCTCGTTCCTGAACTTCCACAGCCTTCCCACCCTTTACCCCCAAACCCCACCTTTAACTTTTCTGCCTTCTGTAATGGTCAGGAAGGCCTCCCTATATAAACCCCTGCATTGGCTCTAATAACTGAACTACCCACCGACGTAGTCTCCCAGGATGGAACTCCTCCCGTGCTACTCTGAGCCACCTGAGGTCCCGTTCCATTGTCCTCTGTTCTCTGGCATGGCTGGAGCACAACAGCTGTGTTGGAGATGGAGACCCACCCACAGTCTTGTACAATGAGGAGGCACAAAGAGCATTTCATATTCACTTGGAGATAAGTTCATGTGAGAGCATGCTAACAACACAACCTTCTGGAAGCCAGGAAAGCCATTCTTGCCATGAACGAGCCAATCAGACTGACATCGTCCTCTTAGACTTATATATCTCAGAACTGGGCTAGATGAATTTATGTCATTTAATTTACCTACAAAATCTATGATTCTCAATTATGACAGCCAGAGATTACTGATACAAAACTCTACAGGGGATATAACAACCTCACCAGACCTCCAAAGGTATTGCAAGACACAGGTACACTTACATGCAGGCAGACAATACACTCATACAGACAAAATAATAATAAAATATTTTAAACTATTTCATACACCAAGATACCAAGATACTGTTTTATAAAATACTAAAAATAATCACATAAACCCTAGCCCAATTTTACTGTCATCATAATTACATATTTTGTGTATATCTACATACTAAAAATTAATATATTACTAATATATTAAGGATACTTGAGTAACTTTTACTCATGAATTGAGTGTTGCCCACAAAAACAAATATTTCCAAAGGCTAGTAGGCAATTTTTGTCATTACTATCATTACTACTATTAATTATTATTATGACTATTTTGAGAATATGGACAGTGAGATGAAGAAAATGAATCAATAGACAAGATGACAGTGATTTAAGATTTTGAGATCTTGGCATTTTATTACTACTATTTTTAGTCTTGTGCTACGTACGAATGAGTGCAGGTGTTCATGGTGGCCAGATCAGGGATTCCATGGAGCTGGAGTTACAGGCTGTTGCAAGCTACCCAACGTAGGTGTGGAAACCAAACAGAGGTCCTCTGCACAAGCAGTATGTGCTCCTAACCCTGAGCTATTTCTTCATATCTTATTCTTTTTGTATTTTTATTAATGTGTTAACTGCACAGAAGAAAACAACTGTCACTTTTTTTTGGGTGACTCCTTGTCTCAGTGTATTCAAGATTTCCTGATATTTGTATATGCTGTGGAACAGTTCCAGTGACCTGACTAGCATATACATTACCTGAAGTCTTTATTTCTTTCCTTCTTTCATTTTCTTTCTTTGTTTCTTTCTTTTGGAGAAATACTCACTATTTTGGCAATCATCAAAATATAATAACTTCTTAACAAACAGAGTCACCATGGTATGAGCTGAGCAAGTCAAAAGACAAATACCACATGATTCCAATTATGCCTATCATTTTTAAAAATTGAGCTTAGGCTGGCAAGATGGCTCAGTGAGTGAAGGTGAATGCCACCAAGGCTGATGACCTGAGTTTGGGCCTTGGCATGTACGTGTTCCCTGTTCCCCAACACGCACACAAATACTCGTCAGAGAAATCTGTGGTACGCTTCTCTTTAAGGAAGAATGGTAAATAAAGAGGGAATTGTCAAAGTTGACAGAATTTAATTCTGTTTTTACATAATGGGACATATGAAAGAATGTTTAACCTAAAAGCTCTAAAATAAAATTATATTTCCAGGTGAAATAATGCAGTGCTTGAAAGAAATATTCAGAACTATTATTAAATAGTGGAGGCCACATAGAAAATTTCCTCATGAATGAGGAGAAGGGTTAGGAAAGATATAGTCCCCAACATTCATGTGAACATTGGTCTCAAATAGCTTTCTCTCACAACCAAATTTTGCTATCAAGAAAATGCAAGAATAATTTTATAAGGAATTCTCCCATTTATTTACCTTTAGCAATTTTTAAACAATTTCATGGCTCATGGACATCTGATCTCAGAATTTTGGCAAATTGCTTGGCTTGTCCAATCTTTTTTTATTTTTTATTTTTTAAATTTATCTTGTCATTCTTATATTTTCAGGGTTGAATTTGTCTTGTGTGTGAATTTATATAGTTATGTTTCCTGGTTGTTCTCTCAAATAGAAAATAGAGCTAAGGCTGATGATAAAAAATAAAAAATAATGGAGGTGTCAACTATGCAGGGGATATAGGAGGACCTTTGAAGTCTATGTAAAAAAGGAATTGAAAACGAATTGTGCTTTTCCAAGAGCTGAACTCCAGTCACTACTTTCAATGATTTAATCTTTCTCCTTTTAATGTCAGCTCATACACAGTCACCTGCATAACAGAGGGTTCCAGTGACAGGGTTAAACCTGGCTGCCTGTTTTCTGATCTCACAAAACAACATGAGTTGCTATTTCTATGCTGAAAATCTGGTGTGGAGCCTTGGCTATAATTATTCTTCTAGGACTTGCCCAGGTGAGAGACTTTTGACAAATAATTGCTCTCTGAATTTCCATCATCTGATTCATTGACTGTGGACAAAAGACTCACCTTACAGAATTGGTACAATACTATCCACAGGACTGATACTTTCCTTTATGGTCATTCTTCCTTTTTATGTGTTTATGTGTTAATTGTGTATACATGCTGTATGGATGCACATGGATGCACGTTCATGTGAAAGTTGAAAGGCATCAGATACAAGGCTCAGAATTGCTGCCCACCAGTTCAAGACAGGGTCTTTGGGGGCTGGGGAGATGGCTCAGTGGTTAAGAGCATTAATTGCTCTTTCAGGGGATCTGGGTTCCATTCCCAGAATCCACATGGGTCCTCTTGTTTCTACCTTCCCAGTATTGGGATTACAAACATGTGCCACCATGCCCAGGTTTCTTATGTACTTCCCTAGGATCATGCTAAGTTCCTCACAATTGCAAGCAAATGCTTTACTGACAGAACTATTTCTCCAGCCCTCACCTATATTTGTTTTGATAATTAAGCCTTCTACTTAAAGGAAAGCAAAGATCTTTCCGGATATAGATACAAAGTGATTGAGTTTAGACTCTGAACTACTGATTTTAGTGAAATTTTGTATAACAAAGAAAAGACCTTCCAACATAAAGCAGTTAAGCTATAACCCCATAGTGAATCAATACAGAAATCGTGTGGTACAGATTCCATATGAAGCTATATTATCTCACTATATTATCTCTCCCTTACTTTCATGGAGAATGGGTCTGAAACTGTTGTATGACAGACTTATTCTGTGGAAACAACACACATGTATACACACAAATGCACACATACCCCTCTATTCACCCCAGAAAGGAAACCCATGACAGACCAAAGTAACCACTGATGAATGCCCCACTTGGTAAATCAATGCTTTGTTGAGGCAGCTAACAGGAGTAAGGGTGAGGGCTTACTTGCAGGAAGAGGGAAGTTCAAAAGCAGTCGTATCACTGAACATCTACCTCAACTGTTTTGAAAACGTGGGAAAGCTGCAAACCTGGAGCTTTCTGCACTCTTGCAGGCAGAGACTCTAGTCCAGAGGTCAACTGATCAGTCTCCTTCCCAGCAGTTGTTTACCCTTTTTTATGCTGTTGGGGAAAGACCTTGAGACTCTCCCAAGTTTCTGTTCTTTAAGATATGTAACCTTTTGCTTCCCTCCTGAGTCTCCTGAGCTTCTCCCTCCAACCTGGAGGAACCTGCCATCTAACAGAGCCTCAGACATATGAAGAGTCTGGCTCCGTGTCACTACTCAAGCTCAGGCATGTGTGCCTTGCACATGGCAGTCTCATCGTAGTTCTGCACAGGGAGTCCAAGCTGAAAAGTTCCCAAGGTTCCATTAATTTAATGTAAGTCAGGGATACCTGTCCCATTTCATTGATAAATAAGTTAGGACTCAAGAGAATTAAGTGATTACACCTCTATTATCAATGTCAGATTATAAGGTACACACACACACCCCCCGCAATGGAAAGAATTTCTAAATGTCCAATTCTCAGATATAAATTAAAGAGGAATATTAATTAGTATGTGTTGAAAGACGATCTCACTATTGAAAGTAAATTGTAAAGCAATAACAAATGGATAATTGAAAGGGCAAACTTTGTGACAAGGTTCCTCGGGTAGACAGCTGTTCTCCTCATGTATTCTAAAGCCCAAAACTTTTCTGTTCCTTCCTTCAGTCAGGCACATGTGCCAGTGTCAGTTCAAATATTCCTTTCACTTTGAATTCCTCCTTAATTCTAGAAGGCGTGTAGACACCCGGTGTACTGTATTTTCACATAACAGAGTATAGCAATGATCACATTATATACCCTGACATCTCTCTTCTTTAAGGCAAAATAACTTGCTTCTGAATATTTATCCCAGGGCCTAATTACATGTACTAGGCGCTCAATACAAATTTTAAAATAAATCATTAAAATCAATAGTATTTTCAGTCTTTAAAACGTTTCAGTCCCAGGACTAATAATCTCATTTGATTCCATATTGTAAGAACTATTATTTTTAGCCCCAGTGCACAGATGAAAAACTGAAGTATAAATATCTTGCTCAAGATTACAGAAGAAATAGGAATTAAAGAAAGAATAAATTGAAAGTTTTATAGTGGACACTACCCTGTCATCAACTGGGAAGACAAGCTCTCCAGGCCTATTGAGCCCCTTCAGTGAAATTTGTATTGTGACAGGCATGGATGGTAAATCAAGTCAAAATCTTTGGTGCTCAGAATGACTATTCTACTTAAAAGAATTCAAAGAATACATATATGAATATTCACTTGTGGGGTAGGGGCAGAAAATGATTAAATACCAAATAAATATCACCTGAAGAGTTTTTCCACCTATTGTGTCTAAATTCATGAAGATAAATGACGAAGTCCAATGATCTGCTGTATGATGGTGCTGTAAAAGCTCCTATCTCCACAAAACAGTTCTTTCTAGCTCCACTAGAGTGATAAAGTACCTATTCATAAAAAAAAATAAAAAAAAAAAAAAAAACAGTTTTTGAGGCAACAGACTACGAACCAGAATTAACATAGATTTTAAAGAAAATCAAGCCAGAAAACATGAATTTATGTCGTTTCATTTGCATATAAACTGGTAATAGAAACACTGTAGAAGTATTGGATTAGATCTGATTTATTCCGCTGAAGTTAGTGTCTGAGGAAAACATGCTCCCACATTAGGCAAAATTGCCACAGGTGTCAGATGAACTCTGTCAAGCAGGTTGCATAGGAACTGAAAGATCATAAAACAAGAGTAATTGCAAATTGCCTGACGTTTAGATGGAAATGCCCAAACTACAAGAATTTATGAAACAGACATAACCCAAATGTGATGACTGCATCGGATATTTCTACAAAACTAAATATAGAAAAGCATAACTTTTATGTATGGAAGAACCAAAACATCAACTACAGTTATAGTAAAACTGTGTATCAGTATATACAGTAATATACAGTATATACAGTAATAGTCAGAAGGACTGTATTTATGTCTCACTGTATAATAATTTGTTATCTTAATGAGTCATCTAACAAAATATTAAACTGAGGAATATGTAGAAAGAAAAGAGCTTACGTACTTGGTACCTAATATATGCTACATTTTTTAACTAATAATCATTCATAACTTCTTTTGTTTAAAAAGGACAGTGTAAGAAGGCAGTTCTGTTAGTGTCATGCCTGGTCCTTTCTTTGTAGTATACAGAGTAAGCTTGTTTTCTCTCTAAAAAGAATAAAAAAATAAAATACATTTCAAAAGACACTGTAGAACTACTCAGTGGCATGATTTCACATGTTAGCTGTGTGCCTTTGGCTGAGTCAGGTAACTTCTCTGGCTCTCAGTTTCCTCAGATGGTTTCTATGAAGATAAAATGTCAGTGTATGCCAAGGTTGTGGGGTAGAATCCAGCACATGCAAAGCATTGAGCAGAGCAGTTATTGTCTTACAATAGGTGCCAGAGGGATATTCCAAAAGACCATATGCATAGCAAGGGGAGCCCGAATTCAAACCTTGTCCTATCAGATTACATTTTGTGAACTGTTGTTTATTGGTTGTTTTCACTTCAGTTCCTTTATAACTGAATTGGAGATCATAGCTGTCTCATTTTAGAAAAAGATTTAATTCAATTGTGTGCGTGTATGTGTGTTCACATGTATGCAGGTGCCCAGGGAGGACAGAGGTGTCGGATACCCTGAAGCTGGAGCTGCAGGCAGTTGTGAGCTGCCTGATGCGGGTGCTAGGAACTGAACTTGGTCCTCTGCAAGAGCACCACAGGCTCTTAACCATGGACTCTCTATTTTATGAGAATGAAAGTTAATTAATTCTACTTGCTTATCAACATTCCTGTAAAAATTAAAATCCTCAACTGAATGGAGACTTATTGTTCAGAGCATTGCCCTTGGACATCCCTTTCAAATTCCAATGGTTTTTCAGAAGCTATTTATATTTTTCAATAAAAATTCTGATTGAATGTTTATAATCTTTCATGATTAAAAGCATATACATCCATAATCCCCCTGCCCAGAAAACCTGTACTCTAAACCCCCAGGCAACGTTTTCCTTTATATTACTTTTTATACTGCTCTACTTATTAGAGACATACCAGATGTTAGGAGAATATGAAGGTCATTTAAGTTGCTGGTCAATGTCTGTCATGGGGAATCACTCAGCCTACACAAACATGTTCTTATGTTTAGAAGCATTTTGTAGTATTACTACTTGCTTAAAATTCAGGGATAAAACTATTTGATATCACAGTTTTAATCTGTGTGCTCTATCAGACTATTTAGAAATACCTATCTTCACACTTGAAAACATTAACTGGTGTGTTTTTATGTCTGTTCTCCACTTTAAAAGTCATCTTATTCTGTACAAATTCCATCTATTGTGATTTAATTAAAAGCCATTATCACTTACTGATGATTTGCCTTATGCTAAGTCCCACGAATTAAGAAACATAAACAGCATGTCTCTTGCTCTCTTAGAATTTAGAATCTATTGACAAAAACAAATTAGACACTGTGGCAATTGTTAAAGTAGAATATATATTTAATTTGATTTCAAAGAGGTTCAAAACTCATTATTTACTGTAACAGAAGCAACATTAATGACGCTGTTGTTCTCAATGTAAAAAAAAATCTATTGCAGTATCAAATTGTATAGTACCTGGGTCTTTTTACAATTCATCATTTTATAAGTAAGTATCAAAGTTTAAATCTTCTAGTTTAGATGTGTTTTGTTTCTTTGCTTGCTTGCTTTTCAATTTTACTTGACCAACTCTACCAGATGTTTTGTGGTTAAATTAAAGTGTATGAAATTGAAACCAGAGCCCTCTAGACTGTTTTATATCAATGAAGATTGATGTATCTTGCAAGAAAATTAAGGTAGTTTCTAAACCTAGGCTAAAAAGATATAAAGAATGGACAAATCCATTGTAAAGCAAACTGAACTGCTTGAGAGAAACTAAGTATAAATACACATAGCCAATACAATGAATATGAAGCTTAAGACCCAACACATTGGTTATATAAATATGTATTCAATCACTGATCATATTCACTTATTACAGTGACATATTTGAAAACAAATAAGTGTAGAAAAATGAATATATGTATCCTGAATGCCGGGACCCTCCTGTCTGGGTGACAGTCAGAAGAGATGGGTGTTTTCTTGCTGCTCTAAACCACAGTCTGAGCATTCCAACTGTTGTGTGAACTGACATTGATCAGAAAAGGAGGTTGAGATGGAAGGTTGAGACTGAGAGCCCCTCACAGTGTCCATTCAGCATCCTGGGTAATTCGCATATGTGCTCTTTCTTAGGATCTCTCTTTGTTTTTAAAAAATGTAAGGTACATCTCATATTCATCTTAGAAATAAGAATTGTCATTCAGAAATGTCAACTAATATACCTGGAGGGGTAGAAAGTAGGATTCTACAACTTTAGGCTTCAGATTATATAATCTTCAAGTAAAAAATATATAAATTTTCTTTTTGAGCACCTTGACTCATAGGGCACTGATATAATCTACAAACATATGTTATATTGTGGGTAATCCCAGAGGAGGTGAACTTCCTGCTTTTCCCCTCTCAGCTTCTCTCACATTTAACCTTCAATGGTAATGTTAACGCACCTACCAGACATTTCTCCATTGCTATACCTCAACTTTGTCATTTCCTATGGTGATTTTTTCCTATAATCGTCATTCCATTCCTCATTCCACAATCGTCTTTGATAAGCACCTCCTTTTTCTAGTTGATTCATAAGTGTATCCCAACAAATCCATTATGCAATATCTTGAAATCCATTAATCTAATTTTCTTATTTTTAACAGTATTTTATTGATTTTTGTATTTTACATATACGAACAAATTGCCTCCGTGTGAGTAAGTGTTCCCATTTCAACAGTGCCCACAGCTGTGATAAGAAGGTGTCAGATTCCCAGGAACTGGAGTTATGGATGTTTGTTAGTCACCATGTGGGTGTTAGGAACCATATCCTCGTCTTTTGCAAGAGCAGCCAGTGTTCAGCCATCTCTCCAGCCACCTAATTTTCTCATTTAACGTCTCACCGTAGCAGTCATGTTCATTTCCAGCTTTCTACCACTTTATCTCTCTCACCTTTTATTGTAATATTACGTTGACCTGAAAACTAAAGATGGATAAGATTAAAGAAGTCAAATGCACTCCACTGGAACAGAGCTAGGAAAACAATCCCACCTTCCCAGTATGATAAAAGGTGGAAGACTCTGTCCTTGTGTTATATGCATTTAAACGATTTCCTATGAGCTTGTGACTTGCTCATTACCAAGAAAGACAGAAAAAAGAGAATGGAAGGAAGGAAGGTCACAGGGTCATAACTTAGACCCAGCTACTTACAAGTAATATGTCTGTGGAAAGGCACAGCATTTTGGAATACAGAAAAGTGATTTATTGTCAACTTGATGGCATTTGGAAATAAAGCTAGCGGACAACGGAAGTGCCTTTGGGTGGGTGTGCTAGATAGCTTTAATTGTCCACTCAGTACACCTGGGTAAAGGGATCCTCAGTTGGGAAATTTCCCCCATTGGACTGGCTTGTGGGCATGTCTGTGGGGTATTTTCCTGATTGTTGAATGATGTGGAAGAGCCCAGGACACTGTAGGTGATGCCACCCCTGGGCACGTTGTTCTGTATTGTGTAAGAAAGCAGGCTGAGCATGAGCCAGGGGAGCAAGCCAGTAAGGAGCGTTCCTCCAAGGCCTGTGCTTCAGCTCCACCTCCAGGTCCCTGCCCCAAGTTCCTACCTTGGGTTCCTGTCATGATGAATTGGGACCAAGGAGATGTGAGCCAAATAAACTCTTTCCTCCCTAAGTTGGTTTTGGTCAGAGGGTTTTGTCACGGGGATTGAAAGCAGACTAGAACAGTAGATCAGTGAAGATGTTTCCAAAACAGATTAACCAAAGGGTGCAAGACTCTCTGCAGAATGGGTGGCATCTTCCAAGTGGTTGGCCAGATGTAAAGTGGCAGAATCGAGCAGTGCTGCCCATCTACCTGTCTTTGTGGCTGGATGAGTGCATCTGTGCTGTTACAGCTGCTGCTGCTGCTGTCCCACCATTCTTCCGACAGCAGAATCCAGCCTTTGCAGAACTTTGGCAAGGGCTGAATACCAGCAACTTTCCAGGAATCCTCTAGACTTTCAGTGCTAGACTGGGAATGCTGAGTTGCTCAGCCCCATGCACTGAGCACCTGCCGTAGCCTCAGACTCTCTAGCATGCAGAAAATTCCTGCCTAACAGAAGAAACCTTTGGATTGCAGCTAAAAACAGACTCCATGAGATTAATAGAGTTATTTAGAGAAGTAACTGGAAGCTCATAATTACTGTGTAAATGTAGACTATATTAAAATTATTAAAGATAGTATGTTCTCATATGCTTATGTATTCAAATAGAAGACAATAATCCAATATTTTTGATGTAGAAATATTGTATTAAGGCCTCAGATTCAAAGGAGATCACCACCTGGTGAGAATGATGGATCAGAACAATTATAGACCAATGAGATAAGTATGCTAATAAGATGCAAACAAAGATTAAGAACTGTGCTTAATACAGCCAAGGGTAGAGGAAGAATCAAGTAAGGGACATTTTCAGAGAAGTCTGCCAGAGTACTTGCATAATGAGGCAGCCTCGTAGATGACTAGAAGGAGTGACTGTTATTGTTGTTGTACTTGCTGTTTTCTAGATTATAGCCCATCCGGTCTGAATTCTCTTTAAATCAAGCCAAATCCTTGTAGTTCAATATTCACCAGCTTGCTGAAAATCACAAATATGCTTTGCATATCCTTAAAATAGGAGTAGGAGAGCAGGAAAAAATCTAGGAGGAGAAAGTCAAGGTCAGTAAACTGAGGGAAAGACTGCCAATCAGTGTAGACACACCACGCTTCAGTCAAAGCTCTTACAACAACAAGGACTAAAATCTCATGAAAATAGCCCAAATATTAGAAGAGTAGGACTTAGATTTATTATAATGGTATGGAAATTTCTTAGAATCTGTGGACTAGAAATCAGGACATGTGCAGACTTCAGTAAACTTAAGGAGAAAGAAACTCAATAATCAAGCCTACTCTTTTCACCTCCTAGGGTGACATGGTGTCTCTGATGTTAGTTGGTCACTGACTTGCTCCCTCCACAGTAGATACCACTGCTTGGTGCCTTGCTGGAAATGCATCGAATTTAAATAAAATTCTAAATATAATTTTTTCCTGAACATTCAGGTATAGGTCTAGCCGTTGTGATAATATCCCTGTATTGCTAAGCCAAATGTTTTTTAGAGAAAATATCTATATTCCCAGCAATATAGTGAGTATTGCATGGCAAAGCAAGAGTAGCTCCATATTTATACAGAACTCAGGTCTGTAGGAGCAATATCACCCAATAAATGATTCATCAAATTTCCATAGCCCATTGTTTCTTCAGAAACAGAAACAAGCACATTCCTAGAGATCTGTAGTTTATTATTTAGCTGTGGGTCATACTTGAATCAAGTGATCACACAAATATGAACTACTGTAATGGAGAAATTCATGGGACTGGAAGAGCCCCTAGCATGCATGCATATGCACACACACACACACACACACACACACGCACCCACAAATACATAAATAATCAGTGGAGTACAGATTATATTAAACATGGGACAACCAAGCTGAAATAAGGAAATACAATACAAAAGAAACTGAACAGAGATGTGAAGAAAAAATGTTCTAAGTAAAAGGGAATGTTTGCAAAATACCCATAGGAGAAGGACAGGGTTTCAGCCAAAGAATGGAACACGTCAGTGCTGGCGCAGAGTGGAAACGTGAGAAATGAAGGTAGAGGTTCACTGTAGGTGGCTTACTCAAATTACCATGTTGTATGTCATAGAGCAAATGGAGACATAGGAAGACAGTGAGTGCTTTTTTAAATTGATTTATTATTTTATATGTATGAGTATTTTTGCCTTCATGTTTAAGTGAACCACATGCAAGCAATGTCCATAGAGGCCAAAAGAACTTGATGGATTCCCTGAAACTGGAGTTGTGGATGGTTATTAGCTGCCATTTGCACGCTGGGTACTAAACATAGGTCCTCTGTAAGAGTAGCCAATGCTCTTTACAACTGAGCCATCTTTCCAGCCCCACAGTAAATGTTTTTGAAGATGTGAGTGAAAAAGCAGTATCATTCAGTATCATTCAGTTTCTGTTCATTTTTAAAACATAACTCTTTTTGCAGTACCAAAAATAGACCAGAGGACATAGGAGTGATGATGCTTAAATGTCATGTGCCAATTTAGCTAAGTTACAGCACTCAACTCCTTCACCAAATGATAGTTCAGACATTACAGTGAAGGTATTTGCAGATGTATTTAATATCAACAATTGTTTAAATATAGATATGACCCTTGGTAATGTCTGTGATTCTCATCTAATCAGTTTAAAGCTATTAGAGAAAACCCTGTCATTTTCCAGAGAATAAAGAATTCTGGTTCAAGATTATAACATAGAAATGCTGTTGAAGTCCCTATCCTGATGATCTTCCCACAGATTTTAAACTCAAGATTTCAACATAAACTTTATCTTCAGTTTCCAGACTGCCAGACTGCTTTGCCCATAAATCTCATACTTTCAACTCCCATAATCCTATGAGCCAATTCCTTAAAATAAATCATCTCATGTGTAGACAAATATAAAAGTTTGCAATCAAACCAGGGAGAGTTTGTTATAATTTGAAGAAGACTTTTGGTGAGAGAGATGGAAGGAAACTGCAAGATTCTAGAAACATTGAAGGAAATCAACAGGCTCTGGTAATGGGTTGGATGTGGTGGGAACTTAGGAGAGTGAGTTAAGCATGGAGTTTCTAGCTAAACAGACTCACTACTCATTAAATTGAATTCTGAGGTCGTTTTCAAGATGTTCAGGAGAGTACAATATATTAGCCTTGACAACAGAAGGCTATTTGGAATCAAGGCTAGGGATAGAATTCTGACACTATATGGACACGTTTCATGACTGACATTACTCAGGAAAAAGAGAGCCAAAAAGGAGCAAAAAAAGAAGTTTGGACTCAAGCTGAGACAATTTCCAGCACTGACAGTTCTTACAACTTTTACCATCCTGTTACACAGGTACTAGACACCATGAGAAACACAGCCTTTTGACAAGGTTTATTGAGACGATCAAGGCAGTTTTACCTAAAGGGACAACCAAGTATGTTACATGAACCAATTACCAGCCAGTTTCATCAGGTTCCAGCATTTTCTGTTCCCCAAGATGCATCATAAGCAAAAGTAAAATCAAAGATTCTCTCTTTCCTGAGACCTTTACTGACCACTGTTCACTCACATGAACCTCTTTTGTTGAACATGTAAGTGTGTTAGGAAAGTTGGATAATTGTCTGTCTGCCTCTCTGACTGGACTTTTATACTGAAAGCTGACTACAACCTTTGGTTATTTATTTATAATAAATGCTACTGTCAGCCTAAGGATACTCACTGGAGCCTCAAGAATTGTTAAGAAACAATGAATATATGGATTTTTAGAAGTTTATTATTGATTTTGCCATAGCTGTAGCACTGTATGCAAGAGAACACACACACATTTGGACTGGTCTGAAAATCCCTCTTCCAAACCTTCAATCCACATGACCATTTAGACAAAGTATTGAAAGGCTATAACCCTACATTCAGCTCTTGTAATTTCCTTCTGTAATATGTTCCCATCTATGATAACATTTTAATCAGTGTTTTATGGATCCTTCCAAGAAACTCATTTTCTCCCAATCTCGGCTATCTATCTCCTGTGCAGCCAGAGACCTGTGTGGTGGTTCAGATGCATTAGAGAGCCAGAAGCCAGGAGTTTGGAAATTATATTGAAATACACGGAGTGCACTAAGCACCACCTCACTGTCACTGTCCAGGAAGAAGCGGTAATGCAAAAGCCTTCATTCTGATCCTGGCCACTGGGATCACCATTAAACATTTTACAGTTTTGCCCCCAAATGACCGCTTCTAACGACTTCTCCCAAACCTGTCAGGTCCTATGCTGTCAAAATAGGAATTATACATTCTACATTTCTACTCAAGGGTATTTAAAGCCCTCCTTTGAAAGTGCAGCAGTGGTTTTAAAAAATATACATGGATAAAAAGTCAAAACATGCATTTTTTTAAGAAAAACAAAATTAAAGAGCCTCCTTTCTTTTTTTAAAGACAGAATCATCTTTGATGTGATGGATGCACTGAACATGTCAAGACAGAATGTTATTAAAAAAATAGTTTGTTCCTGGGGGAATATATATTTTGATGTCCAACTATCCTTGTCTTACATGAAAGCATTTGGTTTAGAGAAAAATTTGCTTTGACCCAGAAATGGCAAATGTACACAACTGATATACAAACAACAAATCTGAGGTTCTGAATGGAGGACTTTGAACTCTTTGATTAAAGTCAGTTCAAACAACCTGACCAGATATTACTTTTAAAGAAAGTATCATTTGTTTGCTGGGAATAAAGTTGTTTGACTGGGTCCTTTGAGAAAATGGAAAGACTCACAGTTGATTTATGAATATTATTGTGAAGGACCCATAAAATCTGTTGTTTAAGCAATGACAAATACTGTCTTTTTAAAAGTATAAGTAATTAAGCGAACTAACCTCCCCCTCTTCTTAGGCGTGTTCTCTCCTTATAACAAAATAATTGGCTAGTAAAACAATCATAAAACTAATTTTATTAGGGAGCCAAGATAACTGGCCATCTAAGAATCCCCCCTCACCCATTTTTCTGTGTTGCCTAGAGCTAACTCCAACTGTGTGAAGAAACACCCTCTGTTCTACAATTAAACAAAACTAACATTTTACATGTGAGATTTTAGAAACCATTTGTAACAAACGTTGACAAACCCATCCAAACTACAGTGAGAACACGTGTGATTCTCTACCTATAGATGAAAATGAAAATATGCCTTAGGTTTGGCCCTGTGGTTCCAGTCCTGGGAACTTGTAACTGGAGCACTTTGGCCTAAGCGGAAATGCTTCTAAGAAGAGGGCTTCCTTCTCTCTGGTCTCTCTGGACTTTCTTTTCTCTACAAATAAATTCCTTCAGGTCCACCCTGACATGACAGCCTTGTTCTTGCCAGTGAAGGCATATCCTCAAAAGAAGAGGAGAAGAAAACCAGCCTTTTGGTCTTGGAAGCATCCAGAATAAGCAAGTGGAAAAATGTTCATGGTCTAGCTATCAGGAAAAGGGAAACAAATTTACCACATGCGCCTCGGCATTAAACAGCCTTAGGCGTGCAGACTGTTTTTGTTTTTAAAGAAAAAAAGGGCTCCTTATGGACAAGGACAATATTCATTGCAATGATTCATAGCTTCTGTTTCTTCTGCTTGAGGACTACATTTATTTTATGGGCCAGTGCAACAAAGGTCAGCCCATCTGCATTTTGACAGGTGTTGCCAACTCTGTGTACTGTAACTCACTATAAACCATGATAGAATCCCCATCAGGTATGAAATATTCAAGACACTGTTTATTTTAACATATTTCATGACATACTATATAGGGTTATGACAACAGTGCTCCACTTTAATGCTCCCATTAAAAAAAATGAAGGGTAGAATTAAACACTTCTTTCAATATCCTTGGAATAGATGCAGATTGAAAATACATGCAGAAATTTATTTTCAGGTGGACTCCAAGGAGAACGTAAAACATGGGTAAATTCAGTCTGGTGTATTCTTGTTCCAAAAGTAAAGACCTTCCCATCTCTCACTACCGTGTAGTGGGCCCACACACAAGTAGCAGGTTAAGCCTCAATCAACTGAGTGAAAGAGATGTCCCTGCAAGGGCTGGTGGAGTTAGGGTCAGCCTGTGCACTGAGTTGGAAGTGATAACCCTTCAACCTTGCTCAGTATCACAAAGAAACCTCTTCTCAGAACTGGTAATGACAATTAGCCCAGAGCTGCTTACTGTCTGCCAACTGAGAGTCACCCTGTAGGAATGGACCATTATAGCTGAAAACACCAGGATCCTTGCTAGATTGGTAAGATGAGAATTTAAAAGTTATCTCCCAACCTGCCTTTCAAGATTCAGAGTTGAATGAATTAGAACAAGATCCATCACATATACTACCATGCAGTGTTTAGCATGCAAAATTAATCTCTGTGGCTCAGGCACTATGATAATGCTCCTAAGTAGAGGCTGCTTGGAGGAGCAACAACTGCCTGGACCCCGAATCCCATTCCCTCATTAACTGAATGCCTTGTATGTATGTTTTATAGTCTGTAAAAGAAAGAATCATAGCACATTTGGATTAGAATTGTCAGTATTAAATGAGTCCATTCATGTGAAAGTACCTAAATGGAGCTCAGGTGCATACTAAGTCTTGGTTGAACATAGCTTGATACCATTGGTACATCATCATGTCTCTGGATTGTGTCCATCAGTATCACATTTTGGAGATGGAATTTTAGGTCAATTATGAATACTACTAAGGCTATGTACCTTGCATGGTGACAGATACAGGTTCAAATTCAAGTTTATTGAATAGAGTCTCTTCTAAACAAATTGTCTCACACTGTCCATGCTCAAAATAATTAGAATAGAGATTAAAACCAAATAAGACTATAACACAGTGCATTTTTCATTTCTCTTGTAAGTGTAGTAAACCTAGCCGTGCTTTGTTTTTACTTTCCTGTCAGTTCTCCCATTGTCCCTGTCTTTCTCTTTCCTCTTTTCTCTGTAATGATAAAATGATCTGGCATAACACAAAATGCAAATTATGTTCATTGCCCTAAATTGTTCCAGTTCATTTAGCTCACCATGAGCATTCATTACAGCTAATTATTGTAACAAATTTTTATTATTCATAATTATTTTTTCATGTTGTAATGATCATAAATTTTAAAATTTCTGGCCATCATGAGTTACCATTCATGCATGTCCTAGACTTTTTTTCATTAAAGAACATTTAGATTCTCATCAGCATCAATACATTTGTAGGTTGTTATTATTCACATCCAATAAAGCCCTTTTGGGGTGTACAGAATGCAGTAATTCTCAGGACTAATGATAAGATGATGCTCTGCTTAATTTTAGAAAATCAAATTAACTACCTCTGATTAGATGTGTGGCAGATTTCACTGTGTTAATTGTGTCAGGTTCGTGACCCCAGGTTTTCTTAACTCACCAGTATGCAGAATGTATCTGTTTTTAAAGATCACCCTCCAAGCTGCCCTGTTAACACAGAAACTTCTACATCAGTCTCAAAGGGATCACTTTTCAAAATGGGTACCTGGGGCAAATGTAAGAATTCCCTAAGAACAGGAAAGTGACAGCAAACTCACTCTCACCATTAGTAAAAAAATATGCTTACACTGTCACAGGTTCAAATTAGGACATCCATGATACGAAATAAGTCTTATTTCAATATTTCCTTCACATAGTTTATTGTGGTTAACCGCCCATACCTAGTTGCAGTCATGGAGATTCATTTATTCATGGCATATTCTTGAAGTCAAAAGGACACCTGAAGAGAGCACATTCTATCTCTTGAGTTTGTGACAACAAGGACATATGCAGTGTCAAAGCACTAGGTACATATGAATACCAGTGTCAGATAGGTATCTAACATCTATTGGTGTAACTCCCACAGAATTCCCTTGTCCACCTCCAGCATACCAGCACTCGGCGAGGGACAACTCCTCTATACTCTCCTCTTAAAGGGTCATCTCCAGTTCTAAGATGTTAAATAGACTCTGAATCCCCATATTTCCAAAATGTGAATCAAGAGGTCTGAGCCACTGTCTAAGCTTCAGAATCTGTGTCTCCTCAATATCTTCTCGTATACTTAATAGATTCCAAACTCTGTAAACCTTACCAAGAGCACTAATGAGCATCCCCCAATCTCTCTGTTTCTCCCTTTTCATTTCCAGTCACTTACTGATTTGAGCAATGACAGCCTTCCTAGTCCATGCTTTTTTTCCCATTTTTACAATTTCTCATCAAATCCTCTGCACCCTACCTCTAAGATGTTACCTGCACCTATGTCTTACCATCATCACTGTTAGCTCAAACACGGGCTAGCTCAAGCATCTGCACTTACCTCTGATCTCTAGACTCTCCACGAAGCATCCAGATATTTTTCCAAAGCTTAAATCAGTTTTACACATCTACTTCAAACTCCTCAGTAAATTTTTACTATGCTCAGAGTAATGAGAATGCAAAGCGTCATCACCAATAAGACTCTGTCTGAACAGACCCTTAACTTCCTCATCCTGTTCCATGACTTCCCTCCTTCCTCATTACACACAAGGCTCCAGCCACACAGATCTTCTTTCAGTTCTTAGAATTTATTGTTTTAATGTTGATATTTATGGGGCCTGGGTGTTATATTTAAACAACTCCACAGATATTTTTCCATGCAGTCCTCATAGCAGTTTTATCAATATGTTATTTTATAGGCCAAAAAAAGAGAATAGTTTAGAAAACATACATTTTTTATGAAGATCAGTGGAAGAGAAAGAGAAGAAAAAGGATTACAATGCAAATTTGTACAGATTCTTCTTGGCACTATTTCTTTTGAACCAAGTATATTCAAATCCATATAACCAACAAGTTGTATAACCACAAGTTCAAAATTCTGCCAACACTCATTCTGTCATAGATGCTGTTGTCAACCATGGACATCTCTTTCAATTAATTAGAAATTACCAAGTCAAAGAAACTTGACAGAGATTAGAGAGAGAAAAAGAGAGAAATTCTTTCAAGTTAAGAATTTTTTGCTAAAAATGAAAACAACAAAATGTTATCAAGAAATGTATGATGATTTCTCTTTGTTTGCTTTTGTGATATCTGTCACTTGACAGTGATTTATACTTTTTATCACAACAAAAGAGTAAGTAAATCTAGTGGTGAAAGACCAGAGAGGCTAGAAAGGCCTGATCATGCACACACAACCCCCAGAACAGAGAAAGGCCTGCCATACACACACAATTCCAAGAACTTGGTAGAGAACTGTCATTCCTACAAAAAAAAAAAATTCAGCTAAAACGTCAATATTCTTAATGTTTGAAAGCTTGCTTTTTATGGTAAAATCTGCCTCCTTAACAAAAGATATGTTTAAAAGATTTCATTACATGGACATATACAATGGAGATATGGAATCATACATTAATCATTCATTACAATTTAGAGAAAAATGCATATGCTTTAGCTTCTGGTAAAACATATACCACACATAACTCTTCTGTAGAAAAGAAAGGTATAACAGAGACACAACTAAACAGCAAAAAGCATTTCCTGGGCACTAGCATCACAATTACTTTGTTACATATTCCTTTCCGTATTCTTCTTCAAGTGAATATCCCCTTTGAAACCCGGCAAAGTTCATCTTAAGTCTTCTGAGTCCATACTCCTGGCATTGGTGAGATCACAGCTAGATGTGTCTATTGTCCTCCTGGATACTTACTGCATTTGATAAAACATCAGGACCAGCTGAATCTAACAGTAGAAATTGAACCATGTCACTTACTCCTTATCTTTTCTATATTTAATTTATGCCCAGCCTGTGTCACAAGAAGGTTACTAAGTGCTCAAAATATAAGAAGTGGGCATGGGAACATTTATGAAAACAAGTGGAGTTAGAATTCGAGTCACTCAAAGGATATATTAAGAAGACTGAGGAAAAAACCCGTAACTCAGCTAGTTTCATAATCAGTGAAAACTGTACAAAGCATCACTTGAGCTGCATATGAAGATGAGAGAAAGGATGGGGATTCGATGTCCCTCCTGGTTGTGAAGATAGCATTTGCAAAATCTTGAAGATAATCAGCAAAACATGAGAGTGTAGGAAATGTCAAGTCTACGATTGAGTCAGGAACGCAGCATTCTGAAGATTGTCAGCAATGTCACTCTTTACCACAAGCCCCACTTTGTACTTCCAGGGTTGTGAATTCACTATACAGTATCTGGGTGCAAGATTTTACTACAAAGAAGTTGATCAGAACATCAGCTTCTTTATATTTTCCTAGAATCACAGAAAATCTCGCCGACTCTGTGTTTACTTGATTTGGGGCCCCAAAAGGGTGGACAGTTTTTCAGCTCTGACAAAATCTTAGCTAAATCAAGGAGTTACTTGACTGGACAACTTATTCCCCTGCTAATCCCCTGCCAACACTAGCAATTTTAAGAGAAATATGTATAGAGAAGAAGCAGTGGTTCCCAAAGCCCAGAGTCTGATCACAGGTCAACCTTTTCTTGCTAGCCTTGCAAATTTTTGAGACCTAATTCTGGAAGAAACTGTGCATGGACTCAGCACTCTATGAGTTAACAAATACTCTAGATATTTCTAAGCTATAGTAAAATTTAAGAATCAGTGATAGAAAAGACAGCCAGGTAATGCTCTGTTAGTAAGAATGCCAATCCATGATGTAGTCCAATTCATTGAAGAATCTGATTGGATCAAGAAAAGCTTTAGAAGAGTTTCTGTACATGGTAGTTATGTGCCGTTTGAGTTCCTTCCTCTAAAACCTTGCCATACAGTATACACTGAATATTAGGATTGATACCTTATATCCTCATGAAATGTGTTGGAAACGCTGAATTTCAGGTTCTGTAGCCCATTCCAGGGTATTGAATCAGAATTTTCACTTAGATTGTCATCTGATTGATGAACACCACAATTGACTATAAGACTATATTATATATATAGTCATAATATATAGACTATATTTTATATAGAGAGAGACTATACTATATATATAGTCAATATGTTATATTGACTATACGACTAATTCAGATCTGTCCATCCAGCACTTGCTTAAGAAGAGTCATTTAGCATTATTGTCAGGGCTTTTTACTTATTCATGCATCATGGTTACTATTACTTTTTAAATATTTATATGACCCCAACCCATGCACATTATAGATAAATTTATCCATAGATTAACTTGACATGCATACTTCAGTCTGCCTTCTTGGTGGATGCCTACCTGGCCTATCGAACTGCTCAGCTGGACAGTAACAGATTTCCTCACCAAGAGGCTTTGGCTGTTGCTAATTTCATTAGGTTCTATGTAAAAGAGGTTCTAAAGAGGAGTGGCTGACACCTATTTACCTATACTGTTTATAATGCAAAAATTTGTTTTCAAATCACTCATGCCTCTCAATTAGAGCTTGTCTGAACTCTGAATCTTACTCTAGTTTAATGAACATTCATTGCAGTCATGTGCATTAATCAGAACAATTTATTAAACTTTTATGCATTAAAGATAGAAAGAAGAGGAGGAGGAGGAACAGAAGGTAGAGAAAGGGGAACAAGGAGGAGGAGGAGGAGGAGATGATGATGATGATGATGATGACGATGATGATGATAGAGAGGAGGAAGCTCAGATAAAATCTTTCTTATTCATGCTGATAAAGGGCAGTAAACCTATTCCCTGCATACACAGGCATTCAGCATCCAGTCAAACCCAGATATAGCAGGATCAGCCAATAGAGAAAGCAAAAGGAAAGCAAGCCTCTATATCCACAGTCATAGTTCCTGGCCACCAGCAGAAGATGTTGTATACCCTTGATGTAAAATGATCTTTGGCCTTGCACGCAGCGATGAGCCAAGAAAACCAATACATATTCTATTTCCCCAAATTCAGATTGACGTGCCAGCTTTTCATGTGTTCTTGTGATGGTCTACAAGCCCGGAAAAGAAAAAGAAAAGAAATGCAAAAAGAAAGGTCCACTTTGATTTCTTCCAGAAAACTGCCAGTTTCATGTAAAATAACAGCCAAGCTGTCATTTAATTGAACTGATTGCTTGGTAGTTAGATTTTGTTTCTTTGTATTTCTTTCTGTGTTCTAAATTGATGCATCAAATCGGTTGGAAGAAATCAACAGCCTCACGGAGACAATTTCTAAACTGCTGTCTTTTGTGTGTGCTTTGTAAGTGAAGGTTAAAAATCACTGACCACAAATCTAAGTGCGTCTTTTATTACATAACGATTTGTTTAGAAAATAGTTTCCTACACACCAAACACTTTCTTAAACACAGTACAAAATACTGAATAACCAACCCAATCCTCTTAACAATTCATGAGACACATGATTAACCCCATTCTACAGAAGAAGAAACTGAGCCATGCCATGGCTCATGCACTCAGCATAAAGCAACAACCAGTGCCCGCTGGATCCAGATGCCACCGAAGGCCTCCTAGTCACACAGACCTTATGCTAACCTTTTCTGCTTCAGCATCTGAGGTTTTCTTTCTAGCTCATAGGTCTGAAAATACTAACCAGCTGGTGATCAGTGACCCTGGAAATAGCCAAGAGAATGAGGCAATCTTGTAGAAGAGATCGTGTAAAAGTGAGATCACCACTGCTCTTTTTCAAGATTGGAGAATAAACACAATTATTTTGTTTACATGGAAGGCCAGAATATGCTGAATGATGGACCAAGAATATAGTTATTCTGTTCATTCTTCTGATGATTACTGCTTTTATCTTTTATTCAAATTAATATGAGTTAGTAGTCAATTAAGAGCATGGTCCCTGGAATCAAGCCGACGTGGGTGTGAGTGAATCCACAGTCCAATGGTTAATAACTTCAGTTGCCATGGGGATGTTATTGTGCTCTCTTATTTGTGTACTTTGGGTTTTGAAAATTATCATGTAATAGTTACATTTACTTCCTAGTATGCAACAATTAAATAAAATCATATATATAATGGACAAAGTAAGTATCTAAGTTTAAAAATTAATTTTATTAGCATGATTTTATTGTAGGTTTAGAAGAGATAAGATGATCAAGACATAGCCCTGTACTAGCAGACTGGAAGTGCAGTCCTGAACACTATGACAAAGGTGCGTGGTACTGTGGGAATGCAGAAAAGAGATGGACAATTCAAAGACAGTGGTGCAGGTTTCACCAAGATGCTAGCATGCTTTAGACACTGATCAATAATTTGGATAGTGGATAAGGGAAATAAATTTACAGTAACAGCTTGTTAAATTCAGGTGTGCATTTTAAAACATACTGATACCAATAGTTTTGGTCAGATTATGTAGTCTGACCTATAGACTATGAAATAGTGAGTCATAGAGGGACAGCCCTGGGTATGAGACACCAAGAGTGGGTTCCAGGCAGGTATGCTGGTACACCACTGTAATCCTAGCATTTGAAGGTAGAGTCAAGAGGATCAGCTATTCAAGGTCATTTTCAGCTACACACTGAGTTCCAGGCCAGCCTCAACTATGAGACCCTACCTCAAAATAAAATAAAGAGTAAATTCCAGGAGTCATGTGAAGGCACACAGTCAAGGACACAGTGATTAATTTTTCTCCTACATTTCATATAGGGGCTGGAAAAATAGGTCTTGAATTTGTGATCATTGGAGTAAAAAAAGAAGGTGGCAGGGATAGGTCTGCTGAGCGGGTTGGAATGGATGGTGGGGATGGAAACCAGATGGGCATGAGATGAAGAAAGCCTGGCAGAAGAGTGAAGGGAAATAACAAATAACTCACTGCAGTTGCTATGAGTACAGCAGAGAGATGGAGCTACAGCAGCCCAGGATCTGAGGTCAAGATTTCTATCTTTTTGGGATGGTAACTATTAAGGCAAATTTATATTCTGAAATGAATAACCGATCAAAGATGAACTAATTAATACTGCAGGAAAGACAAGGGGGATTGCTAAAATAGTCCCTGAAGTAGAGGAAAGTAAACAGAATCTGCTACATAAGGACTGGGTACGAGTGATAGTAACTTGACAAAAGGGCATGGATATGTCATCCATAGTTAAAGAACAGAATGTAGAAGAAGATGAACATACATTCAGGAAGGATGAAACATGGGGTCTTCTGCTCTGGTTTCAGGAAGACAGCAAGGTTAACAGCAAGAATTTGGTGTGAGCAGGAAGGCTTGAGAAAAGAGAGAAAGTTAAAAATAGTTATCCAGGGTAGGAGAATATTGGATGGTTTAAAGCATGACCCTCAAACTACAGTTTTTAATCTAAACCCAGTTATTGACTGTTTCTGTAAACAATTTAGTTGGAAGTCAGCCACACCCACTCATTTGTGTAGAACCATGGCTGTTGTCTTGCCTTGCTTTGATGGCCAACTTATGAAAGAAAACATATTTCCCCAAAGCTCATATTACTTATTATCTGGCCATTTACAAAAAGCAATTGCCAAATGCCGGTCATGGGATTTCAGATGAATTTTGGCGCAGTATTATGAAGTACAAGATTCTTTGTGGTCAAAAATATAAAAGAAGATGAGAAGACACAAGGAGGACTGTGTACACATTTATGAGGATACAAAGAGCAGGATTTTGCTCCATGCACCTTCTGCTGTTCAAGTCCATGTGCAGGAAAGGAAGAGAGCTGGAATTAACCAGAGCTGCCATTTTGGAGTAAGACAATATGTACAGAGAAGAGCAGAAAGG
Organism: Eospalax fontanierii; assembly: GCA_035773235.1. Lineage (NCBI taxonomy): Eukaryota > Metazoa > Chordata > Mammalia > Rodentia > Spalacidae > Eospalax > Eospalax fontanierii. The sequence continues at coordinate 72,863,309 of CM069533.1, forward strand.
TCTAGAGAATATGAAAGGGGAACACAAACACAGATGGGAATTGATGGAATGAAATGAGGTCACAAGACAGAGTGACAATGAATGAAGGATCAATGGATTTAAGTTTTAATGAGATTCAGAAAATATTAAATTGGATGCTAAGAGAAATAAACACTAAAGTGTAAGGGCGGGTGGTTGAAATCAAGAGCAGGAAGAGATTGCAATTTAGAGTAAGAGGAAGGCAAGTAAATCACTAAGGCGAGACGAAAATAAAATAAAGCAAGGAATAAGTGCTCTTCAGAGGGAACATCCCTCAGAAATGTAAGAGATCATTTCCTGTCTCCTAGACCCAAGTTTTGCACATGATAAAGCAATTCAATTTGTGGAGCAAATTTGGAAAATGTGAGCAGAGAAGAGTTTCACCCCTTGGTCTACTTTCAAAGGATGAGTGAAATTGCGTTAGGAAGAGGGGGGAAACAATCAAAAGCAGGTAGGAGAAAGTCCATGCACTTTCAGACGCAGGTCTTATTAATCACTCCATCTCCCCAGGGAAATGGCTCCAAATGAAAGACACTGCCCAGGATTACTGTCCCTGGAATGGCTTAGACGACAGACAGAAAGCAGGAACAGCAGATTTCATTATTCCCCACACTGTTGATGAAATGGATCATGGGGTGAGTTATGTGATGTTTTTCAGGTCTTTCCAAACTAAACACACTCTGTCAGTTTTTGAAATCATAAAGAATGACCCATCTTCCTAATCTTACCCTTGACCTCACTCACATAGCCTTTTTTCTTTTTTTAATCATTGTGTCTCTTACATCAAACACTTTAAATGGGGAGCGTGTTGGTTGTGGCTGAATTTGTCTATGCTTGCCATCCTTCTTGACCCACCTTCAAAGTTATGGATACATTCCAAACTGATTAAACGGGTCACAGCCTCTCAGAGAGGCCAAAGCCAGCTGGTTCCAGTCAATTGTATTCCTTCCAATTGGCAAACGATAAATGGATTTTTGTTCCTATGGTTGGTGATTGATGACTTGATATTATGCCTCTCAGGCCAGGGTAACATCTCACCCTTAGCCAGAGTCTATGAATCTGTCTGCCTGCTTAGATTAGCCTATCTGTCCACCACAACATAGTTCACATGAGTTTACTTGTAAATTATAAATTCAGTTGACCATTTAGGAATAAATTTACTTTGTCTCTGTAAATTAATGCCTATATATAAATCATATATAGGGATTATGTGTGTATATATAACGCATATATATATATATATATATTCATGTATGCAGTTGTATACATATATATGTATAGTGGTTGTGAGGAAATATACCAAAGCTACCTTTGTTCTTCTGAGAATAACTGAAAAATAGACAAAAAATAATAATGTGGAGTGCTTGCGGTGTACTTTCATAACCAATATAAGAGAGCATGTGTTTAACATGTGGGAAGTCCTGGGTTAAGTCCAGAGAGGAAAAGCCTGTGGTAACTAATAGACTAGAAGCAGTCAAGAAGACACTGGAAATAGGGCTGTCTAACCCCAGAGGTTCCACAACCACAGCATTTGGGACACCTATAGACAACTCTGTGAAAGTTAGTCCATGAATTTTACACTATTGAATGTTGGACACTATCACTGACCCCTATTCAGTAGATGCCAGTAAAACTGTAGCCAAGCTGTGACAAGGAGAGTGTGTCTAGATGAAATCGAATATCTCTAATGAAAGCAAGACTGAATTATTCCCATTTAGAAACGCTTGGATACAGCATCCAGAAGGTTCTTTGTAGATGGTGGGTCTTTCAGGATATCAGTTGTTTTCCAAATACATAAAGTAAAATAAAGTGTTTAACCAAAGGAAACAGTTCATATACAGATATCATAGGAAGAACATTATAGTTCACTAGTTGTTTCAGCAGATTGAGAAGATAACATCGCAGAGGAGTTAAAGTTAGAATGAACCCAAATAAATTGAGACCTTCTTGATCAGAACACATTTTGGTAGTTTTAGAACAAGTCATATTGCCAGAATTGCCTATATATTTTGATATTCAGCAAAGGTTTGGTTCTATCCTTACTTAATCAGAAGCTCTATAAATACTTATTTTATAAGCCATCAGCTTCACAAATTTTCAAAGTTTTGTTACTAAAAGTTTAATTTATAAACCAGAAACTGAATATCTCTTGAGCACTTGTTAGAAATGAAGAATTTCATTCCAAATATTCGGAGTCCGAGTTTTCACTTTGTAAGTGCTTTACACCTGTGAAAAAATAAGAAACATGGCTCTGATCTGCAGATAGTCTTTCAGGAACACTGGACTGAGCATCATTACTACCCACAGAAGTGCATTTTGCTTATTCAGCACTTTTTCCCCTGTACAGTTAAGAATAAGAGACTCTCAGGAGAGGGTGCATCACTGAACCACTCTGTTCAAGTTTGTCCCATGTGGTAAACTGAAGATTTATTAGTAATATAAAATATGACTAGTTTTTATAAAATCTATGTGAAAACAGGACAAGGAATGTCACTTTGATCATAAAATACCCTCTTATGAGCCCAAATTCAATTCTTACATAAATCTGCAGTCTCTAAGATCTCAATGTTTTAGAACCAATGGAGGACTATGGAAAGTTATTCAGTGCTTGAATAATGAGACAAAATAAGTATTACTCTAAAGAGCATTGCAAACTCATCTATTAACACCCTTGGCATACTTAACTTAATTAGAATTGTTTGGAACTTTAACCTACTTATAGGTCATGAAGACAGAACAAGATAAAAAACCTAATAGTAGTGGTTGTATGAACACACAGCTATAAATTTCACAGTGCTGTGATAATTTGTCACATAATCAATGGTTTGTCAGAAAGAAATGGAGGTAGACAATGACTGTCCATGGTCACAGATAAAAAGAGCAACCAAGCCTGAATACAATCTTCCACTAACCGATATTCTACTCCTGGCCCCTAGCCAAAATGAACTGGTTATCTGTTGCACTGAAGACACATGACCTCACCTAGTAAAACAGACAAAGTCACAGACACACTCTGGTAAAAATGTCTGTTGCTCCGATGGAGAACAAGCTACCTGACTTTACAGGAAAAGCAGAGCCCTGAGGGGTGTAGAAGAAGCCACTTCCAATAAGTTTTTAAAAAGCATGAATCTGTGTAGGAAAAAGAAAATACAAACCCTCATTTAGAATGAACTGCCTCCAATATTACTAGAGGAAAAATTCTAGAAATTTCTTGATCCCATTAAGTCATAGCCCAGGTTAACTTCTTTCAGAAGCTTGCCCCCTCCACTCCACACTTTCCTCTTCCGCTGTGACTAAGAAACAAACAACACTGGGTTTAGACGGATACTCTCTGAAGTGGCCACCAAGACCGAAATCTCTATTCCACAAACCTCAGCATGTTCCCCAAGCAATGCCTCATTTTCTGTGTTTATAAACTGGGCATTGTGGTAGTTCGAATGAGAATGTCCCCCATAGGCGCCAAGTATTTGGACATTTTGTGTTCAGTTGGTGGTGCTCTTTAGAGAGGCTTTAGGAGGTTTGTCCTTGCCAGAGGAAGAAGGTCACTGGGAGTGGGCTCTGAGAGTTCTTAATCCTTGCTGGATTTTCTAGTGGTTCTTTTTGTCCTGTGCTTGCTTCAAGACTGGAGTACTTGGCTCTCTTCTCTGGTTGCCTCTGCCACCATGAAGTGCTCTTATACTTCTAGAACTGTGAGCAAAATAATCAAAATAAGCTCTTTTTTTTTTTATAAATTTCCTTCGTTATGGTGTCTTATCACAGCAACAGAAAAGAGTACCACAAATTGACCCATGTGTCACAGAGAGCCAGATTGGGCTCATAATAAACTCTCTACAGAGACCTTCAATTTGATTTCACATATCCCACAGTGATAAATTGTGGATCTTAAAATATAGATTTGTGTTTCTAGAAAATGTATACTTTTTAGGAGTTAGTAACCTATATGGTATATCTCCAAAGTGAAATGATCAGAGAGACATGTCAATAATTCTGACTTGAAATAAGAGATAATTTGCCAAATTCATGGTTTGGCAAAACCCAAGAGGAATAAGATCTCACTTTTTCCCCAATTCTGGCTCTGATATGCTTTACAGCTTTAAAGTGATTATTCTACATCAAGATCTTACTTTCTCATCATCAATATGTCTTAGTACTCTATGAAACTGACTTCTAAGATCACCTTTTGTGCCAGGATTTCATGAACTTGTGTGTTAGGTATCTAAATTTATGTACTAAGAGACATTATGGTGTGTTATTCAACTATAGTAAGAAATTTGGGGGGCAAGACATAAAGGTATATAGTGTCTGGATCTGAAGTTTGATCTTAATGTGAAAAAGCATTCTGTTTGTTTTATCCCATGATTTATACTTGGCTTCATTTGTTCATCTCGGAAAATGGAGAAGGGACAGAAAAGCCTTTCTACATTCTTGGGAGAGAAGAAATAAAATGAGTAAGCAATGAAATAGCTATGGGTTTTACCTGTTATAAGGGAAATGACATCAAACCCACCGTTCACAGTTCTGGAGGCTACATGGGCTGGGGACTGACCAGACAGGGCCCCTTTGAGTTGAGATTTAATTAAGATATTACCCATAAGTCCAAGAAGAATTCTAGGGGAGGACATTTCTAGGGAATAAATGCTAAAATCATGAGACTGGAGAGAAGTGTTTCAACAAAATGCAATTCAGCTCACTAGAAGCAACAAGTAAGGCAAGAAAAGACAAGTGAGCCTGATGAGAGCAGCAGACTCAGAGCTGGGGGTAGATTAGCCATTGTTGTGCACTGAATTCCACAGAAAGGAATTTTAAAACATCTTGAGTGCTTAGTGTGTACCAGGTGCTTTCCTAAGCACCCTACGATTCCTTCGTGCATTAATTCATTTAATTTTCACAATAATCCTAGGAGATGGGAACTGTTCTTATCCCATTTTAAAGGTGAGAAATCCAGAGAAAAGGAGCTTAGTTGACTTTCTCCTGATCAAGCATCCAGGAAGTTTCCAAGCCAGATCCGTTCCCATACAGACTGTCTATAGCGATGTGTTCTTAAAGATGTGTGGTCCAGGTCTGTTTCAGAGCTTGAAGGTTTCGAATGCTTGGTTTCTGCAGACTTAAAGTTTTCTGGTTGGTGATTATGATGTTTATTTTTTCCCCATCTTAAGAAGAATTTGTCTCTAACAAGAAACAGTGTACAGTGTTTGTGAATGCTTCAAGTGAAAATATCTCCGTTAAAAATACCAGTATGTGCCTAAGAACACTTTGCTACTCTTGCAGAGGGCCAAAGTTCAGTTCCCAGCACTGACATGGTAGATTGTGACCCTCTGTAATTCCAGTTCCAGGAATCCAGTGCCCTCCTGTGGTCTCTGCAGGGACCAGGCACCCACATGGAGCTCTTATGTACACAGGAAGACACTCATACACATAAAGCAAAAATAAACAATTTTTTTAATGCTGCTATGGACAGCACTAATTTGACTCAGGGGCCTAGAAATAACAAAAACAAGACATGGAGTTGAGAGCAATACAGGGTGAGGCTCTTTACAGGGAGTTGAGGGGATGTAATTGTGGATGAACATGATGAATGTATATTGTATAAATATATGGGACTCTCAAGTATTAAAATTATTTTTAAAAGGAATAATGAAATAGGGGCTAGGGTAACATCTGAAGAACATAGTTCTGGTGTTTGAGAGACAAGGTCTCACCATGTAGCATAGACTAGCCTCTAACTCACAGTCTTCCTGCCTCTACCATCAGCATTGGGACTATTAGGCTTGAGCCGCCATGCTCTGTATTAGAGTGATTGGTGAAACACATGTCTCACAATACATTTTGCCAGTGGGTTCTGGCTCAGTTAGTTAAGTTCATCATAAGATTAATATTTTTGTGAGCCCGTGTTTTAAGTTAAAATAACTGAAACATCCATTGGCAGAAAAGCTGATAGTTCTTTTTTCACACATTCGTTTTCACAGCTGTGGGATGGACAGATTATTTGCCTATGTGTAAAGAAAATTAGGTAGCTTAGATAGATGGATAGACAAAGAGAAAGCAGTAAGAGATAGATGAGATAATCAAAGAGAAATAATCAAAGAATGCTATTACTAATCACCTGCATAGACAATGACAGCAGTCAACACGGATTGAGTGCCCTGCCTACCAGTTACTCTTTCAACATGTTACACGAATTCCTTTAATCTTTACAACAATTCTGTGAGGTGTCTAAAATTAACCCTTTTGCTAGTGAGGGTAGTGAGGCACAACAAGATTAAACAACATCCTAAATCAAAGGTTAATCATTGCTGCTGGGTGAGGGAGGGTAAACCTTCCTTAAGAGCTTTGAATAGGCTGACTAGACTCCAGTGGATGAACTTGAACCAAGGGACATCTAGATACAAATGCTTGACCTGAAGGGACTCATGCATGGCAGAAATCATTAAGTGCGGTGTGTGGGCAGGTGGGGCACGGGGTATGAATGGTCTAAATTTGATCAAGAACTGTTGTATGAAATGTACAAAAGCTCAATATAATATTTTTAAAGGTTATTAAGCACTGGGCCCTGGATTCACATCCAAGAAGACTGTCCTCTGTGTCTTCTAACTGAGACTGGATAATCCCTTTTGTGCACGTGGGAAATTTCATCGACCCTTTATCATCATCAGGAAAGATTTGTATTGCTTTTGTCGCTTCCTGATACAATTATACATAGTGTAATAATACCAAATGATATTTCTGATGCTCATCAGTGAATAAAACATCTTAATAGTGAAGGATATATCAGTTTCTTCTTTGCAAAGAGAAAACTAAAATAACACCTCACTTTCTTAACTGTGAAAACACAGGCCAATAAACACACTTGGGAAGATTATCTTTCATAGGAGCTTCACTGAAATTAGCTAATGACCCACCCTGTGCCCACAGCACTTTCTCCTGTCTCAGAAGCCCAGGTTAGATTTACTATCTCACAGCTTTGGTGAGCCACTAAGTCCACACTGCTCTTCAGTAGTTCCCTGCTTGCCTGAGGGCAAAATGCCCTTGGAGTTCCATGGCCTTGTTCTGATGACACGGGGCATAGCTACCACAGGATGGTACATCCACAAAGACAGTCATTCCTTGCCATTATTCCCCCTTCATTTTCTGTCGTGTGATTGATGGCAAGATCTGCCTCTTTTTGTTTCAGAATCTTTTTCTTTCAGAACATTTCAGGATTACTTATTTTTTTCTTTGTGTACTAAAGATACAATTAAAGACATTATTCCATACTTCTCTTTTTCTTTTTTGGGAGTCATCTACATGAAGATTCATGCACTAAATGACCTTCTTAGTTAATTTCTGGGAAATACTTCACTGTATGTTTTCTTTTGTGGAAATCAAAACTGACATAGTTGGTTGCCTTTGTGTGTTCATCCTCATAGGAAAACTTTAAGCTAGATTTTTTTCTCTCCTTTCTCTCTCTCTCCCTCTCTTTTCTAGTCTATCATTTGATCTAGTATCTATCTGTGTATCACTCAGCTATCTATCTATCTATCTATCTATCTATCTATCTGTCTATCATCTATCTATCATCTATCATCTATCTGGCCTAGGGAATGAACATTTAATGAAATAAATTAGGATGCTGTTGCCATAGCTACATCCTAAATTCTATTACTGAGCATTTTGACACAGTTGCCACTGATGAGTCACAAACAGATGAGGTGAGAGACTGTGGGTCTCTTGATATAAACCCATCCACATTGTAAAAGTGAAGTTAAATTCAATTTTTCGAATGTATCAATAGCTTTGTTCTGTAAAGAGAAAAACATTTTACTATCTTGACTGAAGCTAAGGAAAACGTGTTAACAAATTTCATACTGCCTTGGCAAACGGTAAGCCAAGACAGCACCTCACATTAAGTACAAGTAAGTGTGTCTTTAAAACACTTTCTGGGAAAACTTCCAGGTATACCTGCAGTGTGACTCTAGCACCTTCCATAACAAATATTGGACAACACGCCTGCACCACCTGCCCTTTTCCCTGTAGTCCAGCACCTCCTGTTCCCTGGAGAAATAGCATCTTTCTTACGTATTAATTTTATTTGGTTAAGAAAATGGTGTCAGCATACACAAGACCCATACAAACTTAGACAAAAACCCAGCATAGAAATGGGGAAATAGGCAGCAGGCCCCAAACTTAGCCAAAAACTATTAGCTACAGGTTACTGCTGGGTGAGGGAGAGTTGATCTTCTTTAAGAGAGAGACTCTAGATAGGCTGACTAGACTCCAGTGATGAACTTGCAATGAGGGACATCTGGGTACACAATCTTGACTTGATAGGCTTAACATCTTTGATAGAATGCATGAAATCTGGTGTGGGCAGTGAGAGATATGGGAGAGTGCAGATGGAGAAGAATTGGGAAGCGAGTATAAAGATAACTAAGATGTTTGCATGAAATGCACAGGAAAACAACTAAAAATATACAAAAAGGGAATTCTACCACACAGCACCCTCCACCTCTAGATAGGTTACTGGACATTGATCCAGAAATTATAGTATATCATTTTACAATCCATACTATTTCTTTAAGGAATAAGCATGTGAACCATGATCAGTCAATAAACATCTTTTAGTTTATTCAGATTGGTGCTAGAAATAAAATAATCTTTGAGTAATGTGGATTAGAAGATATCATTGTCATCTTCCTGTTATGTAGAAATGAATGTCAAGTATGAATGAAAAGGGAGGAAAGAGGATGAGGATGGATTGATGGAGAGGCAGGAAGTAAGAAGACTGGATAAGAGGAGGAAACAGAGGTTTTGGAAATGGACTCACTGACTTCTTATAAATGAGGTGTCTCATTCATGCTTGAGGTCAGCTTTGCTTCTGGGGTTATACACTAGCAAAAAAGTGTCCTAACACATACATTTCCCTTACAATTGTTTCTTCATACTTATAACACCATTTAACTTCCTGGTCTTCTCAGATTATCTCTCTTCAGTGCAGTGCTGTTGGGGGTCCCAGCACTCAGGACCAGCCCAAGGGGAGACCGGAAGGATCCCCACCCCCACCAAGGGGAGGGGACGAGTAGGCACAGAGTCAACAAACCAACTCCGGCTGTTCAGCAGAAAAGCCAGCAGTGGTGGTCTGCTGCAAACTCATTTATTCAAGAAAGAGCAGAGCGTCTTATAGGTCCTGTTAGCCAATAGCCTTATGGGGTGGGGTCCTGACCACAGCCAATTGCAGTTTGTTCCCAGGTGGATTAAGTTCTCTCCAGGTGCTGGGCCGAAACTGGCTTCACAACCAACCGGTGTGGAGCACCACACCCAAGAGAGCCATTCCTCCATTCCTCCTGGCAGGTGACCTAGCTAGGCCCACCCTGCATTATGCCCAACACAGTGCCATCTATTAAATGGGTCTTCATGCAGCTCCTGCTTCAAAAGACATGAGGGCTCCATTGAGATGCACTTCTGAGCTGACTTCCAAGGAGCATCAGAAAAGCAAGCTTTCTAAAGGGAACTTCAGTGGTCAAAAAGCAGTGACTCTACCACATTTTGTTAAAAAAGATTTCAGAGGACCAGCCCAGAGTCAAGGGATGGGGAATCCACAAGGACAGGAACACCAGGGGATGTGTCACGGGCTGCTGTGAGCATCTTTAGGCATCAGCTAAGCTACTACACATCCATTTCCCACTAGAGTAGCTTGTCTTAATTCTCTGGTTACTCCTGAAGGTCTCTGTGTTCTTAGCATCAGCATATTCCTCTTTCTTTGCATCTGAATACCCATTGTACACGGACCTGCGATGGCATGTGTTTTGTCCCATTATCATTTGATTCACAAGCCTGTGTTGGTACTAGACACTGAATACCTTGAGGGAATTAAAGATGTCTTAATTCATCTTTACATATGAGACATTGACCGCTGGTGCTCAGTAAATGTTAGCTGGTTGAGCAAGCATAAGCATCTAGGCACTTTAACTCCTCTGGCTGAGAAAATATCAATAGATAGATTCAAGTGAAATGTTTGTTCCCAGAGAACATTTGGGTCAAGACTATGTCACTATATAGACTATGTCCATCCATAATATTTTCACAGGTGATGTTGACTGCCATGAGGGTATAACAAATAGACTTGCCTTCAAATAGTGAAGGCAGTGGATGTCAAAGTGTTTCAGGTTCTTATCAGCCGGATCAGTTGTTCTGTCTTTTTCTCACACTCCAGGAAAATGTGTGAAGTCATACATTTATCTGCACAGGGATCACCATGAAAAATGATGGGAAAGAAAATGATTCTGAGGTTTAGTCAAAGGAAAACTATTTTTATTTTTATTTTCTAATCTAATTCTTGTGTTTAAATATTCCCTGAGGTGATGCCATAAACCTGGTTTGGTCATAAACCTGGAGTACTGCTAGGAGATACAGGAACATTTAGGAGGGAGGGCTAGGTGGGAAGAAGTCAGGTCATTTTGGCACACACTGAAGGAGTTCTTGAGACACTGTCCCCCACGTTGTTATTGTCTCTCAGCATGCTTGAGAAGAGCAGCTCTTCTCCACTGCAGTCTCCTTAACATGATGTTCCCACTCAGCAGATCAAAATGAAAAGGCCAAGCAACTTTGCCCTGCAATTTCTGAAAGCAACCTTCCTCCTTCCAGTTGATTTTTCTCAGGTATTTTTGTCATGGTGATAGAAAACTGTCTAGTACAATAATGCTGTGTCTCCGTTTTGATCAGGAGCTGTCTGTGCTAAAGGTGTCTTATGCAGTTCCCTGCAGCTGCAAAGATGTCAGTTAATGCAGAAAAACATAGACTCTTCCTCATGAATCCAAACAATTATCAGTGTGCTAATCTCAATCACTACAAAATTAGATTATTGTAAGTTCCTTGTGTTCCACATTACGGAGTTAAACATAGGAAATATCAGTCAGCAATTATGTCCTTGGGCTGGACAGATGTCTCAGTGGTTAAGAGCATTTGCTGCACTTGTAGAAGACTGGTTCAGGGGACTTGATGCCCACTTTTGTATTCTTTGCATCTGTACCTACATGGTACACACACATGTACAGGCACACACAATAGATATATGAAATAAATGTTGTTTTAAAAATTTCCCTTGATCTTTCATCATTTGTTATTATTTATTATTTATTTATAGGTTTATTTTATCTTACACCTCCCAGGTCATAGTTCATCAGCGAGGGAAGCCAAAGCAGGAACTCAGGGCAGGAACCTGGATCACAGAACATGAACGAAGCTTACTGGCTTGCTCCTCTGGTATGTGCTCAACCCACTTTCTTTTTAAAATATTAAAATGTTTATATATATATATATATATATATACATATATATATGTATATATTTTATATATTTTCCTGGTGCTGAGTTTCCATCAGGAACTCTCGCGTGTGAGGAAGTAGCTCTTTCACTGAACTAAATTCCCAGCCCCATGCTTACTCAAGGACAGAATCATCTTGATTGATGAAAGTGAAAGAAAGATAAAATAAATACAAAAGATGCCATGCTGAAATTGGTAAAAACAACTGTACTTATATACATACAAACAAAATACTCATATACATGCATAGAAATAATTTGAAATCTCTTTTTCAAAAAGGACACTTATTTCAGGATGAGTATGAGTTAAATTCAGTACCCCTCTGGGCAACCCTTCCTTTATTTCTTTTTAAATGGGAATAAATTTTTTAAATTTTATTATTTCCTGGCTTTTGGTATTTAGGTCAAAAGGCACTCTGTACATTATAGTATTTTTTTTCTTAAACTCATGAACAATCTCTCATGTGACTCATTAAGACCATGGGATTGCTCCATGATGCTTGAAATTCCAAACCCTCACGTCACAATCATGAGTCACTTGACTAACAATCAAGCATGTAAATTAAGACTTTTATTTAGTTTTCTGAGGTGTCTGTTAAGTGGTCAAGAATAAAATGACAGAAAAGCTTTTATACAACTTCTTTACCACTTAACTACTATCTATCTTGAACTATTATCAATGGTCTAAGTGTGGTTTTTAGTCATATTGATATTTTGTCAATTTTTTTATTGAATTTTTGTGTATTTCATATAGAGCATGTTAATTAATCTTAATCATCTTTATATCCCTGCTGGCACCCAACCATAGCCCTGCCGCCACTGGAATTGATGCAGTCTGTCATTTGTGTTAAGGCCTATTGTGCCACCTTAGTGTCCCCAGATGTACCTCAGTGTAAGTTCACCCACTGGGGTCTAGCCAGCCTATCTAGAGTCCTTCCCTTTAAGAAGATCAGTTCTTCTTCATCCAAAAGTAATCTGCTGCCAATAATTCTTTGGCTTAGAGTGGTGGGGGGTTCTGCTGATTTTCAATTCTGTACGGGGTTTTTGTCTGCTTGAGTTTGCATGGGTTTTGTGTATGCCGAAATCATTGCTGTAGATTCATATGAGCAAGGTCCCATGAGTCTGGAGGACTTTATTTCCATATGCTCATGCAGCTCCTCTAAGGATCTTAAATATTTCTGCCCCTGTTCCACAATGATCCTTAAGTCCTAGATTGGTGGAATTTAAGATAGGAGTCTTATCTGAGGACCTACACTCTGCAAACCCTTATTTTCTATGCCTTGGCCACCTTTTGTGTTCCTAACCCTCTGTTGCATGAAGAAGCTTCATTGATGAAACCTTAGAGATGTCTTAGTGTTCTCTTCACCCCTTGCTCTATGATCCCTTAGCCTTAGGTGTAGAGGGTACATTATAGATGTGCCACTTAGGCTTGTGCAACTCATAGACAATCTCTGTGTATGATCAATTGTGGAACCCTATAATAATCTGTCTCTTGCAAAGGAAGCTTCTCTGATGAGTGGTGACTGGGATACTTGACTGTATATATAAGAATCCATATTTTTCACATAGTAAGAAATTACATTTGTCTAGAGATGTGACAGCTGTGGGGATTTCTCTAAGAGCTAGGACCTCTCCAGCCATGTGTATTTGGCTATGTTTATAGTACCAATGAGTTCCTCCCATTGAGTAGGTTTTATGCCCAATTAGATAGCCTCCAAGATAAAAGTAGGCCTCTGCACAAGTGTCATGTGCTGGGCCAGTCATCAATGTGGTTCATTGCATGAAGCTGGGGTTGGACCACTGATTGATGTTCTCCCTTAGCAACTTCTGTAGTGTTCTCCAAAGTTATGAGAGTGAGTCTTCAGGGGAGGTGGCTTCTAAGTTAGTTCCAGTTCCACTGCTTCAAATCTGTTGGACAACTTTTCTTACTACAGAATTTGTCTAAAATAATTCTTATTTATCCATTCCTAAAGCTCAACTAAATATTAAGATCCAGAAAGAGCATAGCATGACATTATACACCCAAAACCAAGATAATGAATGCACAGAATTGTTCAGAAAACACCAAACTTTCAAAACACCAATATTTCAAAGATGCTGGATGTATGATTGGGAAGTACTCAATGGAGCTTTGTGAAAATTACCAAGATATTCCAGGTACAAGGCAACAAATCCAGTGGAAGCCGCTTGGATGCTTTTAATTCACCCATATAGCCACTGAGGACCTCTTTGTTGCCAGACTTGCTGGCTGACTCGGACAGCTCTATCAGAAGGGACTCAGAAAGGAATGTCTGCTGTTCCAATAAGAACTTCATACTGAAAACTCATAATGCGGGCATTTGTTAAAGTTTGCGAACAGAATGAACTGAAATTTGTATGCCCCCAACGGAGAATACAAAGCAGAGATATAGATTACCAGATGCCCTGCACTTCCTGTTTAGATCTGTATTGCATATGCTTTAGACTTCCTGGGTCATGTTTATGCTGTGACAAGGGCTGAACTGCCTTATAATAAGAAAAGAATCAACAGCATTGTATCAGCAGATCTGTGGGGTTGTCAGCCACTAAGGCTTTGCTTGGTCATAGAAACTGAATTGTATTGATTTTTCACACACCTTTAATCCCAGCACTCAGGAGGTGAGGCAGGTGGTTATCTGTGAAATCCAGGTCATCCTGGTCTACATAGGGAGTTCTAGGTCAGTTGAGGCTACAGGGAGACCCTGTCTCAAAAAAAAAAAAAAAAAAAAAACAAGAATTTAAAAATAGTTAGCACTGTCCATGGTTGTGGTTCATTGACCATTGCTATCCTATAACTCCAGTTGGTCACAGAACTGAGGGATAAATTCTTTCTGTGTCTATGTATATGCATAACATGAGCTAGATGTGTCTTAGCCTGACTTTAAGGTCTCATTATCTTGGGACCACTTTCCACAAGCTGGAAAGACCAAATGTAAAGGATGCTTTCTCCTCAGTCATGACACAGAAATCATGGCTATAGGAACTTCAAGCAGCTGGCACAATATGTCTGCAATCGGAAAGCAGACATAAACGCTACTGCTCATCTCACTTTCTCCTTTTTATGCACCCTAGGACTGCAGATCAGGGAATGATGCCATTCATAATTAGGAGGCTCATCCCATCTCAGTTTATCTAATCTAGAAACTCCTTTGTTGTAATATACAGAGGCTTATCACCTAGATAATTCTAGATCCTGTCAAGTTCACAATCAATATGAGCTACCACATTCTTGCAACTTCATGACACAGTCAAAAAATATAGATGCAAGAGGCAATCTTGCCCACAGACTCAAAGTTTTTATTAACCTAGAAGCAAGAAGTGAGGAAAACAACATGTGTACTGCAAAATGCAAAGCCCTGAAACATGGAAGAAAGAGATGATAAATTTAGAGTGTAGATTTCTCAGTGGATGGCATCAGTACCATCCAGGTTCCCCCATCCAATGCAGCCCCCAACCCCTGCAGGCTTTCTGTGACTGAAGAAGCAGAAGACCAGCCTTTTCCAGAGGTGTCTACAATAAGAGGTGTCAAAAGTGGGGCGCAAGATCCAATCATTTTAAAGCATAGTTGGAAAACGTATATATTCCAGTTTCTTGGAGGCTTGAGAAATTCTTTGCTGTAACTTTGACATGATTTAGTGATATTTATCTTTATTCAAACGTTCTTTCTTCTCCTTTTTTCTAAGGGAGTATACTTTTAAATCTTAAAGTCTACATCGAAACCTACAACCTGATGACTCTGGGGCAAGGAAGTAGTGCTCTGAGAAGCTGGAAATGCATCACCTGCTGGCCAGCAAGTGTGGCCTCAGACTTCACTGGTTATGGGTGGAACATTATCTTGTGTTACTCAAAGGGACACACATTCATTGAAGACACAGGGAAAAAGTCATGAAGCTAAGAGCTAAGGCTGCTTCCTGGACATTCTCACATCACTGTATCCAGGGAACATGAGGGAAAGAAAAGATTCACAATCTCTGGAAATGTCACTGATTTGGACAATCAAAGAAAGCTGGACTGGAGCTCATAAGCTGAGATGAAGGACATACAGTACCTAGATGATATACTCAGGGATATTTTAAATTTTTGTCCTAATTTAGATTGATCAAAAGCAATTTTGCAACTAAAAATCATGAAATACACCAGTCATGATGGTGCATGTCTTTAATCGCAGGACTCAGGAAGCAGAAGCAAATGGATCTCTGTAAGATCAAAGCTAGCTTGGTCTACCTAGTGAGTTCCTGGCAGACTGAAGCTATGGGAAACCCTGTCAAAAAAAAACCATGAAATACATGCATTCTATTATAGAAAATAATTATGATCTAAGACTCTTCACCTAGATAGTGTTTTCTCTCCTTTCTGTTTCTTTCTTTCCCCCTATTCACATGTACACACACACACACACACACACACACACACACACACACACACACATACACACACACACAGCAAAAGGAGAAAGTGAGAAAATTTCATTTAATTTTGAAAACGAAATAACTTGCTATGGTTTGGATTTGATTTGATTTGAAGTTCATCTTGAGTCTTAATTGCCAATGTGGTTGTTACTAGCAGTGAGAACTTAAAGAGAGAACAAAGCCCTTCTGATGGGAGAGAACTCTGATTTTCATGGAACTGGATTAGTTATCACAAAGGAAATTGTTATAATTTTAGAAATCACTTAGTCTCAGGTATTTTGTTATAGCAACAGAAACTATGCTGAAAGTTTACTTCTATTGGAAAAAAACAGAAAAATAGTTCTGACAAGTTATATTTATCTAACATGAAACACTATGTATCACACTAAAACTCTTTAAAAAAGTAAAGCATGGAACTTTGGATGGGTCAGTGGGCAAAGTTCAAATCTCTGAACTTAGTCCAGTTCCTGGAATTTATATAAAGACATAAGGAGAGAATGGGATCCACAAGTTGTACTCTGACCTCCACACATGTGCCATGACTGACATGTGTACATTCACTTAGCATATAGGCACACAATAATAATTTTATGTTAAAATCAAATCATATTATTAGCAAGAATGTGAATGAAATTTATTTCAAAATTATATTTGAGGTCCATAAATGTGAAATTGCTGACATTTCAGCACTTAGATACAGCCCATAATTATATTTGAAAAGCTATTCTGTCTGTAGGTGCTGAGGTAACTGGTAAACTTGTTCATTTCAAACGATTTTCTTAGTTCTATTTTTTCCACGTTAACTTGTATAAACTGGACTTTGACTATTCTCATATAGATAATATTTTGTTTCTCCATTCTGTGCACATCAATACTTTTTCCATTTATTTATTTAATTTATTTTGAGACAGGGTCTCCTTACATAGCCCCAGAGACCTGGAATTGGCTATGTAGAACAGACTGGTCTTGAACCCACAGAGATCTGCCTGCCTCTGCCTTTCAAGTGCTGGGATCAAAGGCCTATGCCACCAAGCCCATTCCTCTTATGTTTTTAATATTTTGAAATTAGATGCTCAAAACTGGGCCTTGTCAATCTTGTTTCATTTCATCCTGTTCTTAAGTATGAATTTCACCAAGTAACAAAAACAGCTTCAGTTATTTTCCAAATGCTCAGAGCACAAGAAAGGAATTTCAAAATCATGTAGTATGCTTCATTTGAGTGTTCACTCCTTAATTGGCTGAGTTCCTATTTGAATTGTTTGTGACAAATGTCAATTTATAAACTATGCTGTCAATGACCGTAATTGAACAGAACATCAAAACGCTGAAGTTTTATGTCATTCTATTCATTAAAAATTTGATAACTTTTTCCAACAGAATACTACCTACCTTATTTAAAAAGCAACTAGAATTGAGAGATTGCAGTTCTAGCCTTTGTATATCAACAGAATAAATTTCAACACAGGTGCCACCTGATGACTTTGGAGAAGTTTTTTAAGGCTAGGTTTTTACTGTAGTCTAATTAATGTTGCATATAAACAGATAACAAGTACATGCTGAACCTGTTTTAGATTTTTTGAACTGTGAGGAATTACCTGTAAAGATCACCATTTCAACAAGTTTTGAGCACTGTTTGGTAGCACTAATGAGTTTTACATTGTTTTTCAACCAATCTGCAGAATTCTTTTCATCTTACAAAAAAAGAAACTTCATAGCAAATAAATGAAGTGTCCTCACTTTCTCCCAACAGGCCATAGACATTGATCTTCTCTTAGTCTCTGTGAATTTAACTACTTTAGGTGCCTCTCACAAGTGAAATCCCAGTATATTTGTCCTTTTTATTTCATTAACATGAGAACTTAGAGATCCGCACATGGTTTAACATGCATCCAAATGGTAAGTCTTCAGGAAGCCCTTCTTTTACAAGAATGAATACGTTCAATGTAGAATGTACATAGAACCTTTGGTTTACCTTTTCATTGATTAGCAGACATCAAGTTTCCTCTTTTGACTCTTGTTCATTAATACTGCTGTTAACATGTTTAGAAATATATCTCTGAAAACCTGTTTTCAACCACTTCAGGTTTATATTCCCTGACTTGGAATTTCTCAATTACATGATAATTTTGATTTTAAACTTTTGTGTGTTCAATATGAATGAACAGTTTTGTAACCCCACAAATACTGTATAAGGATTCCATTTTAATCACATTCCTAATGATTATTAGAATTAAACTTAATTTCATGTGACCACTGGCCATTGGTGCATCTTTCTTTGAAACATGCCTATTCAAGTCTTTTGTTCAGTTTGATTGGTTGGTGGGTTTCTGTTTGCTTGTTTGTAGTACAGGAGTTTCAATCTAGAGTTCACCACATGTGTGACAAGTGTTGTGGTGCTGAGTGCACTCCCAGCCCTCATTTGACTTTTTATTTTGAGACAGGATCTCACTGAATTTCCAAGACTAAGCATGGACTCACCTTGTATCCCACATAGGTATGATATTACACGAAGGAAACTCTAAGGATTAGACACATGCGTACACACACACACACACACACGAGAGCTGGAATGAGTGCAGCTTCCAGTACCGTGCTGAATACAAGAAGCCAAAGTGGACATATTTATCTTTTCTTGACCTTAAAGGTCAAGGTTTTTATTTTATGTGTCTATGTGTGTTTTGGCTGTATTTATGTAAGTGCTCTTGTGTTGTGTAATATTTGTGGAGGTCATTGGGTCCCCTGGAATTTGAGTTACAAACAACTGTTAGCTGGGATGTGCTGGGAACCAATCTATAGTTCTCTGCAAGAGCAGCCTGTGAGTGCTCTAAACCACTGAGCCATTGCTCCAGCCACAAGAACTATGCATTTTTATATGGCTTTGAGTCATCACCATATAGTGTTATTTCAATGTAAATGGCTCCCTGCACCGTTTCTTATAGAGCATGTCTGTGGGTAATGAGGGTCCTATACCTTTGTTTACTAGGAATATTCATATTCTCTCTCTCTCTCCTCTCTCCTCTCTCCCCTCTCCTCTCTCCTCTCTGTTCTTTCTTTTTTTTGGATTGAATGATAATTTCATGCCAAATAAAGTGGAATTTCAAATTTCACACCTCTTCCTCATTTGTGAAGGATAATTCTGCCAGATAGAATATTCCCATTTTGGCAATACCTGTATTTTCTTTTTGAATTTAAATATGTCCTTTTGCCAACTAGCTGGTTTGATTTCTGCTGTGACACTTGCTAATAAACTTACAGTAGCTCGTTTATAAAATGAATTCTCTTCAATTGCTGTTCTAACACCCCCTCTTTGACCTTCAAGAAGTTGATTATGTATAGATTTGGAGGGAATTTATTGTTCTTGGATTTTATTGAACTTCTTGTCTATATCTATTTTGCTCAAATTTTGGAAATTCCTGGAGATTATTATTCAAATAAAGACTCTTTCATCCCCCTACAGTGCTTCTTCTGGAATGTCATAATATGTATATTGGATTGTAATTAAGGTGTCCTGTAAACGCTGTAGGCTACAGTTCTCTCTTCTTTACACTTCCCTCATTTTGCTTATCAGTCAGTAGTTTCAAATGACATGTCCTAATTAGCTTTAACCATCAACTTGACACAGCATAGAGTCACCTAAGAAGGAATTCTCAACTGAAGGATGGTCCTTATGAGACTGGACTGTGGGCATGTCTATGGGGAATGTCTTGATAATTGATTTAGGAAGGTCCAGCTGACTGTGGGTGGTGTCATCCCTGGGCATGTGGTGTCCTGGGTTGTATAAGAAAACTAGCAAATCGTGAGTTAGTGAGTAAGCCAGGCGGCAGGCTTCCTTCATGGTTTCTGCTTCAAGTTCCTGCCCACACTTCCCTCAGTGAAGGACTATAGCCTGCAAACTGAAACAAACACTTTGATCCCCAAAATTGCTTTTGGTTATGGTTTTGTCACAGTGACAGAAATGAAAACTAGACCTGGCTTTTGGTCCATAGAACGTGGCTATTCAAGTTTGATGATAAACTTATTTAGAGGAATTTCCAAGCTGGGTATTTATTTATTGCTACTGTAATCCCAGCACCAAAAAGACAGAGAGGACTTAGTTCAATGCCACTCAGGATGGAGAGAAAGTCTCAAGAAAACTAGGACTCTAATAGTAAGATCCTGTCCCCTCAAAAACACAAACACAAAAACTGCTTTGGGTGGGTAGGAAGAGCCTGAGTCCCTAGGATATGGCACCAGAGAACCCCAATAGCATCTTTACAACAATTACTTGAGCTCTCAGTCCACTGTTCTTGCATGTGCTGAACTGTTCTTGTAACTGTCGAAGGTGACTGAAGCCTCAGAGAAGTAAAAGAAGAAAGAAAAAAAAAATCAAGAAAATATTTCAAAAGTTAAATGACTGAAACAGGATTAAAAGGGCCAACAAATTCCATAACCAGAGGAAGGTCTCTAGGGAAAAGATACACTTTGGGAAGGACTCAGTAAGGTTCCATTCAATTTCATGACCTCATTATTTAGTAAATAAATCTGACCAGATAGAAGAATCATGTTTGACTTCAATAGTAAGGTGAATTTTAGTCTTGGAAATAGAAGTTTGCTGGCATCTACTGGCAACTACTATAAATTAGTACTTATTATCAAAGGAGCATCCCAGACCCGAACATTCAAAACCCAAAGTTCCACCAAACTCAAACTTGTATGCAGATATGATACCATGAGTGGAAAATTCCACTTATATTCTGCACTGGGTTGAAGTCAGGATCCAGATGCACTAAAATATTATACAAAATTATCTTTAACGTAGATGGACACTAATGAATTTATGTAAAGATGTGGATGCCATACTCAAGTTATTACTCACATAAACCAAACTCACCATAAACTCTGAAAAAGAAGCATCAATATTACTGGTGCCAAAACATCTCCATCAAGGAATGCTAACCTATAGCACCAACTCTGTATAACTAACTGTCTTTTGCATTGACAGTTTATGCACTCAGGTGAAAGTGCCATGAGCAGAAAAGAGCTTTAGAACCTCAACTCTATTCTAATACTAGTTTTAAAATGTAAGAACGGTTAAAGAATGTAAAATATTGCTTTCTGAGTTGAAAAGTTTACTTAGGGTTAAAAGAGATACAGTATATTAAAAACTACTTTAAAATAATTACTGCACATTTCATGAAATGGAAGCATTTCTGACTCTCTCACATGTATTGGTATTTTTTTTTGTTGCTGTGATTAAATGCCTAAAGAAAAGTAATTTAAGAAAGATTTGTTTTGGCTCACAGCTCATGGAAGCTGTCCATCACGGCGGGAAAGTGATGGCTGCAAGTTCTTGAGACATCTGCGCAATCAGGAGTCAGAGAGCAATAAACTCTGGTGCTCAGTTCTTTCTCCTTTGTATTCAGTCCAGTACTCTATGGAATAGTTCCACGCACAGTTAAGGCCTGTTTTCCTATTTCAGTTAATGCAATCTAGGAACTTCTCACAGACATACATAGAGGCTAACCTAATCTAGACAGACCTTTACAAGACTGCACAGAGGCTTGTTCCCTACATCATCCTCGAGCCTATCAGGCTGACAATCAATAGCAACCTCATATACAAAGGAAAATGGTATTAGTGAGTGTATCTACATTTTGTAATTTTCAGACTTTAGAATTGAAGCAATATAATTACTACGACATTCTGCATTTTTAAGCCTAAGGTGAGAAAGAGTTCTTTTATCTTGACTATATAGAATACCACCTACTTAGTATGTTTGGTTGGTTGGTTGGTTGGTTGGCTGGCTGATTGGAATGGCTCTTTTTAAAAGTTATTATTGTGTGTGTGTATGTGTGTGTGTGTGTGTGTGTGTGTAAGAGAGAGAGAGAGAGACAGAGAGAGGCAGAGAGAGGTTTATAGACACACATGCCACAGCAAACTTTCAGAGTTCAAAGAATAGCTTTCAAGAATTGTTCTTTCCTTCCTTGTGGGTTCTGGGTATTGAACTCAGGTCTTCGGTCTTGCTTAGGGAGTGCTTTTGGGGACCAAGCAATCCTATCCTCCTGGGATTTGTTTTGCTTTGTTGAACTTCTGAACAATGCCATTTTCTTAGTTGAGATGTTAAGAAGAGTAAAACTGTGCTTTAAATCTTTCAATCAAAATGTAACTGCTGCTAAGACCTTGCTAACAGCTTTTGCTTATGTTAACTAGAACTATGAAGTAGTTTAAAGTATTTTTTCATAATTTGCTGATCATATAGATTCATCTTTTTTTATTCTACTTTGTTTTTTAACTCACATGGTAATGGTCTCTGATAGCTTTATAATCTAATAGTTTCAAGGTTGGAAGTAAAATTTCAGTTTTGTTTTAAATAAAAACAAGGATATTTCTATTCCATGATTTTCTTAATCCTGTAAGAAGCTTGTTATAACCACATTGGTTTTCTCTTAAATTAATATCAGTTTTCTCAATACCAAGAATATAATTTTATTCAATATTAGATTTATAAATCATTCGTTTTTAACAGAATGAAGTAAAAAAATCTACTCTGGATCAATTACTTCAATTTTAAAAAATAAAGCCATTATTCTAATTGAATTAATTTTCTTCTTGTACAGTTGCATGGTACTGATTCTGAATTAGAGTAAGTTACCTGCTTGAAACATGCTTCTGTTGGGTTGAGCAAAGATAATAATAGCTTATTTCTCCTACCTTCTGAAGTAAACTCTTAATTGGAATGAGCAAAATTTAAAAAGAAAATAAGAATAGCATCTATTTAATAAGAGTCATCTTCCTTAAATGATATAGAAACAGACTTTCACTCCTACAGGCATCAATATTGTCACTATCTGGAACAGTTCATTAATCAATAACAACTACTGAAGTAGGTGCTGATGCGGCCGCAGCTTTGTGTCATTCATTTTGTTATGTTCCCAATGATGTCACCAGGCCTGCAAGACGGATGGGAATGTCAAAGAGACTTTGTGCAAGTTAAATGCTTTCAACACCGTACTTAAGTAGCAGAAATACAGTGTTTAAATTTTCATTAAACATATGTCTTTGCTTTTCTGTGCTCATTATTATGAACAGATTTCATTGCTAAATGGAAAAACATGACAAAATAATAAAATAAAGATATATGAAAATAAATGACAAATCATAGTAGCAGATAGAGCATTTTAATATGTTCCATGGCCAGTATGCTCAGCCACTGTTTCCTGCACATACTCAGTGTATATATAATCTTAAATTATCAAGCTGTCCTAAGAATTACTGTCTGGCTGAGCTTATTGAGAGTGCTCAGCAGTTGAAAACACTGGCTGCTCCTGCAGAGGACCCAAGTTCAATTCTCAGCAAGCCCATGGCTAACAACCATTCATAACTCCAGTTCCAGGGGACCCAGTGCCTTTATCTGATCTCCATGGGCATTTCATGACACAGATACACTTACATACATGCAGGCAATACACTCATACACATAAAGCAAATAAAAAATTAAACTAAATGTATTTTTAAAACTATTGTCTGGTGGTCTGTTGACTTTGTTCCTCGCAGAACTCAAAACAAGCCTTGGTATTCTTGGTTGATACTATGTCAGGACGGGTAGAAGTTAGATGGTTCTAACTTAGGTGTCAGAGAACACCTACTTTAAAATATATTTTATTTATTATTTTTATTTTATGTGTATGTCTGTATTGCCGGCAGGTATGTACGTACATCCGTGTTATGCAATGGAGGTCAGAAGACGGTGTCAGATCCCCTGGAACTGGAGTTACAAATGGTTGTCAGCCTCCATGTGGATGCCTAGATTCCCACTTGGGTTTTCTGTAAGAAGAGCCTGTGCCCTTACCTGCAGAGCCATCTCTTCAGCCCACTCCTATGTTTTTACATGATATGTGTACTGATTATTTGAGAATTTCATACAGTATCAATTACATGTATTTACATAGCATGATATTTCATTACATGTATGTAATATGTAGTGACCGGAGTAATTGGTAATATTCATCACCTTAAACAGTTGTTTCTTTGGGTTGGAAACATTTGAAATCTCAAAGAATTTTTGAAATACACAATTGTCAATTGCAGTTACTATTCATATCCTGCTATAGAATATTGGAAGTTACTTTTTTCCTAAGTCATCTCTGTATCTCTCTCTCTCTCTGTCTCATCTTCTCCTCTTCTTCCTCCTCCTCCTCCTGTTTCTCCGGTTTCTCCTTTTCTCCTTTCCCTCTTCTCAACCCGTAGTAATCAGTATACTTATCTCTAGTTCTATGAAGTCAGCATGTTAACTTGCACATATAGGAGAGGACACACAGTACTTATCTTCCAATGTCTGGCTTATTTTCCTTAACTCGATGTTCTCCAAGTTCATTCAGTCATAAATGAAGATTACATTCCTTTTCATTAGAAAATAATATTCAAATATAAACATCCAGCATTCATTTGTTCATCTATTGATGAATTCCTAGAATAATTCCATATTTTATACTGTAATCAACAGGAGAGTACAGCTGTCTCTCCAACATACTGATTTCCCATTTGAGTGTGTGTGTGTGTGTGTGTGTGCGCGCGCACGTGCGCGCGTGTGTGTATTTAAGGGATTTTCTCAACTTTCTGTTACTGATTTTTTTTTAATTTCATAGTATAGTGATCACAAAATATAACTCATTATTTCTGTCCTTTTGGATACTCTGAGATTTAGTTTATAAGCTAGCTTCTATGTTATTCTGGATGGCGCTCTATGTACACTTGAAATGTTCTGCTATTGCATGGAGTGTTTTGGGAATGTTTGATAGGTTTTTTTTTTGGTATATAATGTTGAGAATTTCTATCTTCTTCTTGATCTATCTGCCTTTCTGTTCTTCCCATTTACTGGAAATAGGGTGCTGAATTTCTCAGCTGTTATTATTGATTTAATTCTTTCTATTTTCATTTCCATCAGTTTTTGTTCAATATATTTTGATAATTTTTTTCACATATTACTTACAATTAAAAGCTAGTAAAAAACTATCAGATGTAAGAGTATCAAATGGGAATTGTCAGAGAATGAAGTGCACACCTAGTTTTATCAGTCAGTATCCAAGACTGGGTTCAAACAGTGTCAGGCAACAGAATTAGTTAAGAATATCAGTGGTCAGGCTGAAGAGATGGCTCAGCAGTTAAGAGCACTGATTGCTCTTGCAGAGGACCTGAGTTCAATTCCCAGCACCCACATTTTAACTAACTGTATGTACAATTTCAGGGGATTCAAAACCTTCTTATGTCCTCCCTGGGCATTGCGTGACATAGGTGCACTTACACACATGCAGGCAATACACTAATACACATAAAATAAGAATAAATAAAATATTTTAAAAATAGTATCAGTGGATAGAAATGATGAATACTTTCAGCAAAGTATCAGGTTTCAAAACCAAATTACAAAAATCAGTAGCCTTTCTATATACCAATAATAAGAAATGAGAGAAAGAGTACATAGAAACCCTCCCATTCTTAATAGCCCTCCCCCAAATATATCGAGGAATAAACCTAAGCAAAAACATTAATGATATCTACAATGAAAATTTTAAATCTCTAAAGAAAGAGAAACAGGAAGACACAGGGAGATGGAAAGACCACGCTCATGGATTGTTGGAAATAATATTGTGAAAATGATGATCCTATCAAAAACTATCTATAGATTCAATGAAATGCCAATAAATATTTCCTTGAAAATTTTCACAGAGCTGGAAAAAAAATCATCCTAAAATTCATATAGAAACACAAAAGACTCCAGATAGCCAAAGCAATCTTGGACAAAAAGAACAATTCTAGGGGGACCATCATACCAGATCTCAAACAATATTAAAGAGCTATATTCATAAAAACAGCATGGTCTTGGCATGAAAAACAGACATGTAGATCAGTGGAACAGATTAAAAGACCCAAACATGAGTGCATGCAATTTCAGCTACCTGATATTTGACAAAGGTGCCGAGAACACAGTGGAGTGAAGACAGCATCTTTAACAAATGGTGCTGGCAAAACTGCAACTCCATCTGTAGAAGAATGAAATTGGGTCCTTATCTTTCACCATGCAAAAATGTCAATTCTAAATGTATCAAAGACCTCGATATTAAACCTAAATCTCTATAACTCCTAGAACAAAACATAGGCAATACCCTACAAGATATAGGTATAAGAAATAACTTTCTAAATCGGACACTAGTTGCTCAGGGATTAAGGTCAACAATCAACAAGAGGAGCTCATTAAACTAAAAATCTTCTGTACAGCAAAAGAAACAACCAAGGAAGTGAAGAGAAAACACACTGAATAGAAGAAAAATCTTCACCTGCTACACATCCAACAGAGGATTAATATCCAGTATCTACAAAGAACTAAACAAAAAACAAAGAAACAAGGAAATAAATAAATGACCCAATAAAAAGATGGGCTAAGGACCTGAACAATGATTTCTTAAATGAAGAAATTAAAATGACCAAGAAATGTCTTTAAAATGCTCAGTATCCCTAGTAATTAGAGAAATGCGTATCAAAGCCACTTTAATATTTCAACTTATCCAGACTGACTAAGACCAAGAGAACAAAAGACACAAAATACTGGAAGGAGGTGGAGAAAAGGAAACATTATTTCACTGCTGCTAGGTATGCAAGCTCCTGAAAGAACAATGAAAAGCAGTGTGGAGAACTCTCAAAAAAGGAAAACTGAATCTACCATATGATCCTGTTATACCATTCCTTAGTATATACTCAAAGGACTCATCATATTGTAGATATACCTATCTGTACATCCATGTTTGTTGCTGCTCTTTTCAGAGAAGGTGTCTTTTTAGGAGAGCTAAGAAATGGAAACAACCAAAATGTCCCTCAACTGACAAATGGATAACGAAAACCTGGTTGATTTACACAGTGGATTTCTACTCAGCAGAAAAGAAAGACAAAACTATGATATTTGCAGGTAAATAAGTGGAACTAGAAACTGATATACTAAGTAATGTAACACAGTCTCAGAAAGCAAGCAACATATGTTTTCCCCCATTTGCAGATTTTAGCATCAATCCCTTACATGTGAGCAAATATCCTGACATAACTGCAGGAACCAGGAAATGGAAAGGAAGTATGGAGGGAAAGGGAAAGGAAGATCCCAGAGGAGGGCCTATGGGAAACAGATGTTACCAAGCAGGGAATGGGGAAAATTGGGGATATTCAAGACGGAAAGGAGGAGGGAATGACATGCAAGAAACCATGAGGGTAAAGAGTAAGAAGGAACTCAAGAGAGGAAGGATAATACAGGACAGGAATTATCTAGGAGAAAATGGGGGTACTTAAACTGAAAAGGGAGGAGAAGGAAAGAGAGAGAGAGAGAGAGAGAAGAGAGAAAGCTTAGGTACCATATAAAGATAGAGGGAAATATAATAATTCAAATCCCCTCTGCAAATATACATACAATATCTGAACCTGAGTGCATGTGTAAAACCAAAGACTGTATGACAAAGAGCACAGTGCCAGACAGGAGAAACCTCATGCTAGTTGTTGATCAGGGTAGTTCAAGAGACTCCCTAAATATCACAGGCTATGGCCACAACCCTTGATTACGTCTCAGAACTGGAATGTAAGCCCCTATTGCTGAAGACAGGATATATTACAGATGCAGGACTTAAGCAATGGAAATGGAACTGACCTGGAAGCCTTCTCCCGGAAGACTAGTTCTCATAGTTCTAGAGGATACTATGCAAGCCAATAAGGGAGAAAAAATTCAACCAATCATCCAACCCATCTCTAAAGACTAATAACCACAATGACAGCCACAGAAAACTACCTCTATTGGTGCAGTAATTGCACTTATATCTAGTGAGTAATCAACAGCTACCTAATAGAACTTAAATCCCTTTCAGTGGGAGGGAACTCATGAGTAACGCTGTAAATATAGTCAAATACATATGGGTGAAGAGTTCATTGATCCTAGAGAAAACCTTTTCTCTGTCATATCTCTAGACAAATGGAATTTCTTACTATATACTAAACATGAATTCTTAAATTTACAGAAAAATATGCTGTACCCCATACAAACACAAACCCAGCATAGTCTGAGGGAAATGGGCAGCAGACCCAGCCCTGGCTGCAGGATTAATGCCAACTGGTTTACTGCTGGTGGAGGGAGAGTCGATGTTTTTTAAGGGTGTGACTCTAGATAGACTGATTTGACTGCAGTGGATGATCTTGAACCACAGAATATCTTGACCAGATAGGGCTTAACATATATGATAGATGTATGAAATTCGTTGGTAAAGGGCTTTGGAGTTTATGAGTGGGAGGGGGAATACATTTGATTAAGATATATGAAACATACAAATTCTCACTAAAAATATTTTTTTAAAGACCATCAGTGTTTAAGAACTTTGTTGGTGCTCTTTCAGAGGACCCAACTTCAATTCCCAGTAACCATGTTGGGCAGCTCACTACTGTCTTTTACTTCCAGCACACCTGCACACATGTGCGCGCACACACACACACACACACACATAATTTCTTAAAAGGAATAAATGCCACCACTGGTTGTCCCACAATTTTAACTACATAGTAAGAGAAAATCGTTGTAGTGTATGCATTATCTTGGCTGAAGTTGTAAGTGGAAATCAGAAGAATGCCCTAGAATTTACTCAGACAAGGAAAATCCCAGACCAGAGGTGGTAGGTAGCAGTAGAAACATAAGCATCTGCCATCACTTGGAAAGGGGACTATATGGCCAGTCTCTCTCACTTACTCCTCCCTCACCATCACCTCCAATGTACAGATTCAACAAATCATTATCCATCTTCGGAGGTCGCAGAAAATCAATACAAGATAGTCCCATGTTATTCCTTTTGTGTCCAATATTTATCTTCTGTTTTTCTAACCCTAATTCACATATGGAGAGTAACAAGTATACATCTCAGAATTCGATACATTTGTAAGGAGACCCTTACAGCATACTTTTTTAAAAAAAGATTTTATTATTTTTAAAATTTATATGTATGTGTTTATGTCTATCTGAGTGTATTTACATGTGTGTGGATGCCCACAGAGTCCAGAAAAGGACATCAGATCTCCTGGAGCTGGAGCTACAGGTGGTGGTTCAAGCTAGGGACCAAGGTCTGATCCTCTAGAAATACAGAAAACATTCTTAACCACCTAACCATCTCCAGTCCCAGCTTTTATTTTCTGATATAGGGAACATTCAAGGTCCATACTGTCCAGTTACTGTAGCAGATGATGTTGAATATCTTCTTGGAGATATAGATCTTGTATTCCTGATAAAGAAATGGAATCTGATGCCTGATCCTGTGTTTGGAATACTTATATTCTAAATTTTGACTAGAAGTATTTGGAACTGCAACACAAAGAGAACAAATACATCCTAGACTAAGTGAGCAAAGGATTCAAGTTTTAACAAAGGGCAACGAGAGCTGACACAATGATTCTAGTTTTTCAGTTAACAGAAGAAAGAGTTTAGATAGTGTGTTGCGTACATTCAAAAGCCTTTGAATAGAAGGTGAAAGAGATTGTTTAAGCAGACATAAGTTTACCCTCATTTGAACATTAAATGATTCATAACTATATCAAAATATCACATAGAATTCATCAATGTGTTCAAATGTTACAGACCAATTAATTTTTAATTTTCAATAATAACAATATGAACCATAAGGAATATATCCAGCATTGAGACCTGTAGTGGGTTGAATGAGAAATGTTCCCCTTAGGTTCATGTGTTTGATCACTTGGTCTCCAGCAAGTGGTGCATTTAGGAAGATTATGAAACCTTAAGATGGTGGAATCTAGCTGGTGAAAGTACGTCACTAGGGGTCGACTTTAATGCCTTTTAGTTTGACTCCGTTTCCTCTTCTCTCCCTCTGCTTCCTGTGTGCAGATGAAATAAATGTGATCCCTGCTGCCTGATTGCCGTATCAGTCTTGCTTTCCTGCCCGCAGTCCTTGCCAGTCATCATGGACTCTATGTCTCTGCAACTGTAGGCCAAAAAATAAAGCCCTTTCCTTTTTAACTTGCTTTTTTAGGGAATTTATAACTTGCAACAAACAAGTAACTAATACAGGACTTAGGAAAAAAAAGGAATTAAGTGGATAGTTCAGATACTAAATCTTAATGTTATACATGAGGAGAATTTTTCAAATTCCTAGAAACAGTTACATATGAAAAAGATCAGAGAAACTAAGGAATTTGGCTTAGGTATCGCACTGCAAAGGCAATATCTAGGTATAGGATTGATGGATGAATCTGAAGGAAATTGCGCCAAATGAATCAGATTGGTCAGAGAAGGACAATTGTAAGATTGCACCTTTAGGAGGTGGCTATGATAGTCAAACTGCTGCCAGTACTTAATCGTTACCAGAGGGCCATGATTAGAGAAATGGAAAGTTTTTTTTTAATGGTTGAGTTTATTTTGTCAGATGAAAAGAGAACTGTAGATTGATTGCATGACAATCTGAATATAAATGCACTTAACACTACCTAACTGCATATTAAAAGCAGTAAAGAAGAGGGAGCAGAAAGATTATGAGAACCAGGAGTATGGAGGTGCATGGCCATATGAGTCTTACAGGCTCCTGAGAACTTGCTGATATGAACCTATAACAATGATGTCAAAATGTGTAAGATCTATGCGAACTCAAGCAGACAAAAGTCCAGGAAAGAACTGAGCAAATTTGCAGCAGGCCCCAAACTTAGCCAAAGAAAAACTGACAGCAGGTTACTGCTGGGCAAGGGAGAGTTGATTTCCTTTAAGGGAGAGACACTAGCTAGGCTGACTAGTGGATGAACCTGCACTGAGGGGCATTTGGGTACATTAACTCAATAGGTCTTTACGTAAATGACAGAATGTATGCAATCTGGTGGGGCAGGCTATGGGTTGATCTGGATGCAGGAGGGAATAAAAAGAGATTGAGATGTTTTGTATGAAATGCACAAAAAGTTCAATAAAATATACATAAAAAAGAACTAAGGGATCGACGAGATGGCTTAGTGATTAAAAGCATGTAATGCTATTCCAGAGAACTTGAGTTCAGTTCCCATTATGAACATTGGGCATCTCACAACTGCCTGTGACTCCAGCTCCAGGGTATTTGACCTCTTCTGGCCCCTCATAGGCATAACACATAGCATAAACAAACATAGACACACACACAAATAAAAATACAATTTTTAAAAGGCTAAAACAGTATGTTTTAAATTTCATGTACTTTTATCACAATTTAAAATAATTTAAAAATTATCCGGAACATTGTATAACACTATGAATGCCTATTTTCCATTTGTTGACCTTCATCAATTAGACTTTAGAAAAATATGAGCCTTAGAATTATTCAGACCAGGTTTATGAGCATCTGCTCTTCACAGCAGAAATGATTGATCTTTTATCTTTCCCACCATGTTAATTTTGGTTTTCAAGATCTGTTAAGCAGTTGTGATAAACACTTGAACTGAACTTCTTACTTTGATGTAAACAGAATTCTTCATGTTTGACAGAGTTTGGAGTTTGAATGTATAATGATAACATTTC
The DNA here is from genome assembly GCA_035773235.1 of Eospalax fontanierii. Lineage (NCBI taxonomy): Eukaryota > Metazoa > Chordata > Mammalia > Rodentia > Spalacidae > Eospalax > Eospalax fontanierii. The sequence continues at coordinate 72,894,590 of CM069533.1, forward strand.
CCAAGCACACAGAATATTACTGTGAGTAGAACGAACACTAGAACTTTAGCTTACAATAAACTCATTTATATTTTTTGCTCATTTGTGTATTTTGCTTGGCTCATGCTTTTCATAGGGGAAGATGTAAAATTACATGCATTTTAGTTTACAAAAGAAGTGTAGCATTTCCACCATTTGATATAAAAACATTTATTAATGTTTGAATGGAGCTTTCAAAAGTCAAGCAGATTTAATTTGAAACTTATGAATAAAAGATTTGCGCTTAGATTAAATTTTCTCTAAGGCACCTGTGCCTTCCCTTTATTGATCATTATGTTGCATGAGGAAGTTGTGCTAATTCATCGGGTTGCTATTTTGATTAATGCTCACTGAACTTATTCATTCAGATATATACTGGTATTTCTAGGAACAGATCAGTACTATGATCTCTTTTTCATCTTTTTAGAGAGGACTTTCTTGAAAATCAGGACAAAGATTCTTTTAATCTTTAAAGAAACTGGTTTGGAATCAGCATAAACAAAAACCCAAAATATTAGCCCAACCCCAAATTGAGGTTTAAGACTTCCTGAGAATTTATACTAAAAATGAGTCAGGATTTAACCCTGTCCAACACAGAAAGCACAAAATGCTGAGGAATTAGAATTTAGAATTTAGAGAAAGTCATCAGTATGCTGTGAGTCTCACTAGTCCCAAAAAGTATTAATGGGAGTTTTCTCCTTCACCTCAAATATCAGCTTCAAGATCAAAGTCCTTATTTTGTGCTAGAAAGTTGAGAAACAATTTCTATTGACTTCTGTCTCTGACCTGAAACAGCAGACTCAAGAAGCCATAAAAATTCTACGTCAGCATGTTGGCAAAGTATTTCCTTGCCTATGAATGTGTAGTCAAAGTGGTTGATTGCCAAGGGCTAAAAATGAAATGCAAGGAAATCCAGTTAATGGGTTTCATTCTTTCCTGTGTAGCTGGACAGGAGATGTTGAAAGAAGAAAATATAAATTGTCTTAAATAAAATTGTCACTTGTTTGAAGGAGGCATACTTAATATGGACATAATATTGGACACATGTGTGCATTAATTTGGAGATTGGAGAAGGACTCCTAGGAACCCAAGAAATTTCTCAATGAATGACTTCATCAGTTTCAAATGCCTCATAGACCCATTAGTCACCAAAGTAAGCTCATTAATCATGTTTGTTGATATGAAAGCATTTTCCAGGTCTCTGCATTTCTTTCCTCCACTGTTAAAAATTTCTCATTTGACACGTCAAAAATCTGTTAACAAGGTGAGAAATGGAGAGTAGCGATTGCAGTTGGGACTGGAGGGAGGGACAAGTCGGCAGTTAAGAGCACACACTGCTCCTCCAGAGGTCCTGAGCTCAGTTCCCAGCATAACCACCTCTAAATCTAGTTCCAGGATATTTGACCCCTTCTCCACGCATCTGCATGCATTTATACTTATGTGTAAATACTACATACACACACACACACACACACACACACACACACACCATTAAAAAGGGAAACTAGTTTATAATCTCCAAATTTCTGTTTCTCGTGTATAAAATTATACATAACTCGGCAGCTTGTCTCTGATAGACTAAGAATTCAAGTGATATTAATTATCTGTATTATTTTTATTGTAGGGATGACCTTTCCAAATCCTCCTCTTGAATCAATCCTTGATGTCTCCTGTAAAATATTTATATTTTCTCGAGTTTTCTTTGGCTTCCCTTACAGCTTAGTCTTTAATTTCTTATTGCATACTGACTCTGATCATTCTCATCACAATTTCCTACTTCGCTCCTGTTTCCCATCTATTTGTTACAAAACTCTATAAATCCTGCCTCTCCTATCTTCAGCAAATTAGTCAATACTTCCCCATAGCTATTATTTAGGGGTAAAGAACCAGTTCAGGCCAGAGTACATCGAGATCTTCACTATTTAGCCACAGCTTGCCTCCCCTCTTCCAACCATCCACCCTTTACCCTGAATATCAACCACGTCAAATTATTTCAGTTTCTCTTGATTTATCATCTATGAGTACAGTGTTCTCCTGGACTATGCCCACTTTGCATAAATATTATCTTAAAAAAGCTCAAAACATTTGATCAGCAAATAATTGCATCTTACTCTACCGTCTTAACAATGTAACCCCATTTTAGAAAAAAAAAAAGAGATTCAGAGAGGTTAAGTGACATATACCTGGTTCCTAAGCTGGAAAATACCACAGAAATGTGGTGTTGGGGCCTAAGCAAATATTGACAGCACTGTCAAGGTGCTGGGATAGCTTCCATTGTCAACCCAGGAAAAGGGAAACTCAATTTGTGAATTTCCTCTACGGATTGGCCTATAGGCATGTCTGTGAGGCATTTTCTTGATTATTGTATAATGTGGGAGAGTTGGGCCCACTGTGAATGGTATCACACTTGGGGAGGTGGTCTGTGTTGTATAAGAAAACAGGCTGAGCACAGGTCAGGGGAGCAAGCCAGCAAGCAACATTCTTGCCTGGTCTGTGCTTCAGTTTCTATCTGTAGGTTCTGGCTCTGAGTTCTAGTCTTGGCAGCCCTTAATGATGGACTATGAGATGTAAATTGGATAAACCATTTCCTCCTTGAGTTATTTTTGGTCAGTGTTCTAGCAAACTAGAACAGTATCTCAAGATAGAAATCAATCTTTCTCTTATACATGCTGTAAAGGAGATCATAACTGGTTAATTAACCAGAGATATAAAGTCTCATTTAAGTTTTCTAATGTACTTGGTAACCTCTTTCAATTCACTTGAAAGAAACAAAATATAAATCATCATATATGAAGTGGTCATACCTAGTTGTCTGTTTGATTGGATCTCAGACAGCTAAGAAACAAGTATCAGATGGATCTGTGAAGCTATTTCCTGGAGTAATATTGAGAAGTCCCCGGAGTGGCCAGCAGTTTCTAGCCATGGCCCAGATAAAAGACAGTCCAAGGAAAAGCTATTGTTTTATGCCTACTTGCCTTTTCTCCCTACTGGCGAGTATATCTACCCCGCTGCTGCTGCTGCTGCTGCTATCCTTTACTCAGGTTTTCAGCCTTCCAATGTGTACTGAAGGCCAGCAGCACTCTTCTTGGAATGACTGGCACATAGTGACATTCACAGAAAATCAGAGCCAGAATCAGCCCACACCTTCTAATTCCATTCTACCCTTTTTCAACAGAACACATGTGGAAGGAAATGGCCTTAATAAACTGAGATGGTCAGAGAGGTTAAGTGAGTATTTTCAATGAGAAACGATCAAAGTCACATTCTGCTAAGAGATTTTCCTAGACTTCCTTGGAGTCATTCGAAGAAGGAAAGGTCCTATCTGCATATTTCAAAAACTAGTATTGATTACAGTATACCTGTCTTAGAACTCTGCCTGAGCCTCTTGCTCTACTACTTCTGTAAACATAAGTCTGTGCTATGTGTTCTGGATAATGCCTGTCATGTTTGGATCCAGGAATATTTGACTTGAACAACATGTATTTCCTCTTAGTCCTGTGTTGCATGAACTTGTCCTCTGCTTGACAACCTGGACTATATTCAGTTGCATCTGTCTGCTTAGATCACCACAAACAAACTTGACTGTTGGCACTCTGCAGGAAGGGAGGGGCACAGAGAGAAAAAAGAGAGTGAGAGGGAGAGAGAGAATCAGCCATAGCTTCCAATCAACCAGTGACCTGAGTTATATGTGGAGAAGGGACCAAGCATATTAGCATTAGAAGCTGGAGAGAGACTATCCTCTTTTCCATCCTGAGCAACTGCCAAGGGGTCACAGGGTCCCTGCTGTGCTGTATGGCCTTATTAGGGGAGCCCCATCCTCCTGTAAGGAATCCCAAATAAACTCTGTTTTTTCCAAACTATAGTTTGGTGAAATGACACCTCACTTTGTCATTGGGGACACAGAGAGGAGTGGGAGCTGGATGCCACTGGCACCTCCCTGTTGGAATTTTAGCAACAACTGGTATAGTTGACAGGATACAACCAAATCGAGAATGAGTGTGGGAAGAGCGATGGTGTTCACTGATATGGGGAAGGAGACCGGCCACCAAAGGGAAAGAGGTGAGGGGAGAGTGTGGGCAGAGAGAGTTTCAGCATGGTGGGCTGTCCCATAGGCCGGTGGGGAAATGGCAGTGGCACAGATCGTGCAGCGGAGAGTGAAATGTGCGTCTAAGGAGCAGCTACGCAGGCAGATGAGGTCAGTTGAGGAAGTCCCACCATGGCAATCCACGTGTAAATGGTAGAGAGGGGTACGCCTGCTTGACCAGTGGGGTCTTTGTTCTAGACTCTCAGCTAGTCTCAACATATCTCCATACTCACGATATGTTGAGACTAGCTGAGGGTCTAGAACAAACTTTGCAAGCCTTGGGGATATCGCACCAAGGGTGGAGGTCTCAGTAAGCAGCTGCAGAGGCAGCCTGGCCACTGCTTTGTGTAATAAGAGATATATCCCAGGCAGAGGCAGTAGCCTGGAGGGAGAATAAAGGTATAAAAGAGGAACTAGAGGAGGAAAGGAATAGGACACTGACCTCTTCAGTACTGGCCTCTGACCTTGACAGTGCATTGCATAAAAGAGAAAAGCAGATAGAGGTCTTAGCCTGCCCATTTTAGGCCTGTTCTGGGGCCTATAAGAGAGCCCAGATGATTAGATTGAGGCAAGGCTCATCCTGGGACTCCAAAAACCTGGAACCCATGGGAAAAGGCAGTTAGTGACAAAGAAGGGTGCAACCGAGAAAAAAAAAAAAAAAAAAAACCTGAAGATAGCCCTCGGGTTTCATCTTTAATATAAAGAAAGGGAAAATACAAGTTTCAGTTTGCTGTTGGAGGCCTTCACAATGGTCCAGTGAGGGAGATACTTGGCACTGGAACTGTTGGAACTAGGGAGGACTTTCAAACAACAGTGAAGGAGCCCCTCATCACTTGACCTGTGATGGGACATAGGAGCAGCAATATAACCACCCGTCCCTCCTTGAGACACAGGCAGTATAACCTGAAGCAGTACAGGGGAATTAGTCTCTAATGGACTGGCTTGTACAAGCCATTAGAGATACTTGGCTGTCACCAAAAGAGGTTCCCATAGATCAAGGAACACAAGATCAGTATGGAGCTTTAATGGCTGTGCTGAATCCCTTAATGGGGCAGGATCTTTATGAGGTATGGCATGTTTTGACAGATTTAAGTGACTTAAATCAGCATATCATGTATGTCTCTAAAAGAACAGAACAACCTAAAAGAAATATAAAAAAGACAAAACAGAGAAACAGTTCACAAAAGGCATACAGAAGATAAAAACCGTCCCTTTGGTAGATAACACTCCCCCCACCCACTGCAGAGTAAACATGGTCCATTTCTCTCCTGCAAAAGCTTATTGGAGGGGTGGAGACAGTTTTCCCAGCCATGGCCTCCCCCAGCAGCCAGGTGTGGTCAATAGAAAGATGATAGGTGTGGCTAACCGGAAGTCAGACCCAGAATGATCCAGTAAACCAAGAGGTTCAGCAGGGGAAAGAGGGGCCTTGTTCCTCCTTGGTCCTGTGCAGGGCCAGGCAGCTTGAGCCAGCCCCAGTGAGTTTATCAATAATAAAATAATGCAGGGACGCTCCATGTAAAAACTCCAGGATATCAAATGGCTTCAGGAAAATGACTAAAGATTGTAAAGAACTAAATGAAGGACTCTTATCCATGCTATTGTACCCAACAGGAAAAACAGCTGATACACACAGATCAAGTCTTTCCACACTGTGTTAGACCTTGTTTATGTTTGATTTAATATGTAATGTTATCTTCTGAGTGTTTTACAGATGTGAAAACCATTTGAGAGATATCAAGTACATCTGAAGAAGCAAGGATGGAAAATAAATTTGCACAGGGTACAAGGATCAAGAATAGCTGTAGAATTGTTGGGAGCTTTACGGCTGGATAAGGCACAGGTGATATCCACCATAATAACTGAGAAACGTCTACAACAACTTGGGCCTAGAGATGCCAAAGAGTAAACAGATATACCTGAAAATGCAAGTACCAGGGGTGGATTGCCTCAGTATAAGCTGTTGGCCAGGGAAGCCCTGGAGGACCCCAAAACAATAAAGGACATTGCCACTAATGTTCGTTGTACACTGAAAGCAGATGGTAAGACCTATTGTTGAAGATGTGGCATGATGTGAACATGGGAAGGAGGGATCCAGATGGGACCCAGTTGGAAACTCCCTGCCACTAAATGGCTGGCCTTCATAGTTCCAAAGGGCGCTATGTAGATCACTAGGGGAGAATGGTCCCAACAGTTCTGCTTAATGACAGACCCCATGGGCTCCACTATCACATACCAAGCAAGATGTTCCTGCTGGTACAACAGTGGATCCTCTAGTGTATGTATAATGAGCAAATTTTCAATTGGAGCTAAGGCCCGCTTTTTGGGGGGGTTGGGGAGATAAACATCTGCTTCTGTAAGAAATGCCAACCCCCAGTGACAGGGGGCAGTTGTAGGCCCCAGTGGGGAAAAATTTGTTAGATGAATGTGATGCATTAAAGTACCATCCAAACATTTGTGCTTTCACCTCTAGGTTAGCGGATTATAGCAGTCAGTGTTTGTTTAGATGCCTCTGCTTCTTTCCACTTGTGTTTTTACAGTATGAGGAATACTGCTAAAATATACCAGCAGTCCACTGAAAACAGATGATGATAAGACCAAGAGGTCAGTGTCTCACCACAATGGGAGAAAGATCACCCTATCCTGTCACCCCTTCCAAGGCTCAAGGACTCTTTCAGAAGAGGGTGGAAAAAAGAATGTAAGAACCAGAGGAAGGAGTGGAGTGTTGCAGGGACTTGTCCTCTGCCTGATGAGCTGGGCTGTGTTCAGTTGCATCTGCTTGCTTGGATCATCACAAACAAACTTGATTTTTGATGTTCCACTGGAAGGGAAGGGCAGAAAGAGAGTCAGTCATGCCTTCCAACCAACCAGGGCCCTGAGTTCTACACGGACGAGGGACTAAGGGTATGAGCCGAGGAAGCTGGAGTGAGGCTAGCCCCTTCATCTTCTTGGGAAACTGCCAGGGGGTCACAGAGTCATTGCCGTGGTGCACAATTCATTGCCGTGGTGTATAATTTGCTGTGTGGCCTCAGTATGACTCCTGTAAGTAAGCCCAAATAAACTGTTTTCCCAAACTGTATTTTGGTGAAATTATACCTTGCTTTGTTGTTAGGGACCTAGAGAAGACCTCCCAGAGGAATTTTAGCAACATCCTGAAATTTTGAAGTGTGTCCCTAGCCTTTGAGATAATCTAAGCACATTCTATGATTTAATGCAATCCTAGTTTACTTGGCTATAGTCACTGAAATCAAACAGAGATGGGAGGAGATGAGGAACTTGCTTTGTTATGTTGCAGCTTATAAAGTGTCCTCTTTTCTTTAGGTAAATAGGAAAATAGATAGTTTGTAAACTTTCAGACTTGCTATAGGCTTTATGTTTAATGAAGTAAAGGATATCCAATGGTTTTTAGAACAAAGCACAGCTGGAGTAAACTAACCCATGTATTTGCAATTTGCATGCTCTATATACATGCTTGCTGTATCCTTATTCTGAGTATTCTAACAATGCTCTTAAGGCATAAGACATGAAGTAAAAATGGGAAAAAACAGCCATTGGTTCCTATAATTTTCCTCGACCTCACAGTCATTGACATAAGATGTCTAACAAGAATTAACTGATTCATTTTAGGAAAGACACCATTCCCCTGTGTATACTAATCTTAAAGAATTCTCTTATCTTTCCTCCCTTCTCTCCCTATCAGATAAATAGAATTCTTCAATAATTTAATCTTGTACAAAATCAATTTAATTGAACAAACATTGTTATAGTAGATGTTATGTAATATATGTCTTAAATTCTGTGGTTCAGAAGTAACATTATAAAGGAAATATACAGCAGGAGAAAAGAATATAGCTCTACTTGTTCAGGAATCTACACATAGCCTGGTGTAGCTCAGTGCAGCATCCAAACACATTGTTTAGAGAGAATGGGTTGTACCATTGCTCCTAGGAAGACTACACATCTAGATAAGGGAGAGATCAGAAAGCATTCATTAACATACCATGCTAAGAACCCTGAACTTGACTCTGTAGAGAATTTCTAGCTTTTGCTGGATTGAAGTCAGAGGAACAATTCCATTGTATTTAATCTGTCCAAAAAAAATGAGAGAAGGAAAGAAAAAAAAAGAGAAGGCCAAGGAAGGAAGGAAAAAAAGAAGGAAGGAAGGAAGGATGAGGGAGTTGGTCATATGCACATTAGGTGGAACTAAGGCAATCTCCAAAGACCAGTGACTGGAAATTGTGGCAGCTGGTGAGAGAACTCAGAGGGTCAGAATGTAGAAGGGAGAAAGTCTCAAGGATGTTTCAAAATTTTAAAATTTCTGAGATTTCATACTCTGATTTTTCTTTCTACAAGCATTGGACCTGCCTTTGTTACTCAAAGTAAAGTATATATGTTTACTGGAAATATTAGCATAACCAAGAAGCATATTAGACAGGTTAACTATTGTGTTCTTTCACAGAACAACTGATGAAAAGGCCCAAGTTCCCATTGAACTTTATACATGCTAATATATCAAAGAGGTGCTTGAAAATATGATATACAATCAAAATTATGTGCTACATATTTCTCCCATTAATATGTATCTCTCTCAGACATCTCTATTTCTACATCTGCTCCTGCCTGAAAGTTAGACAAAAGTAGCTTAAGAGAATGGTGTCAAAATTTGAAGTGAGCATCCTTTTTTTCCAGGGGTGAACGTGAAGCTCATTAAATTGTTGAGATGTTTCACAAACCACTTAGTGTTGTTCCAATATGGTATGTGCCTGCTTGTTATTGCACCAGACAAAAACACTTACAAAGAATAGATCCACAGTACTTGAACTTATGTCTGTTTTCTCTGTACAGTTCTCATTTCGATACTCCCAATGACGGCAGTGTCCTACTGTGAGCCTCTTTATTATAAATGCCTCCATTGTAAATAGAGCAGAAAAGAAAAGTGGGACTTCCAGGGCAATGGTGAAAGGATGGAAAACCTTGTTCCTAATTAGGCTCTTGAGTTTGAAAAACTTCATTCTTTTCATGAGAGGAAATACTTCAGACTGAGCATCGGGGGAAAGAGATGGTATACAAGAACCAGGAAGGAGATTGACACACTAAAAGGAATATCCAATTTGTGGCATCTTTGAATAGAGGTTTTCAGGGTTGCACCCAAGATTGTTCTATCCTATGTACTGTTTTTCTGCTCTTTATTTCAACCCTACAATTGTAGTTGGGGGAGTGGTAGCTTTCCCACTTCATGTCTTCCCACTCAATTTATTAATCTCTTTCTCCTTAGTTCTTTGAAGGAGATAGATTTTAAAGGAAAACACTACTTTCTCTTTTTTCAAAGAAACATCCTAGCAAAATGAAAATGAAGATGCCTGCAGGAAGAAAAGAAAGGAGGAAGAAAAGCAAGAAAGGCAACACTTAAGGGAGAAATAAGCGAATGAAAGTCCCCTGTTGGGCTCTACACAAGCTATTAACAGCCAGGCATTGCTGAGAAAGCAACAAACAATAAAGACATCTCAATAACCTCCACTTATCATCCTTGAAAGAAGGAAAAATTACACCCTTTCTACTCCCATGAAGGAACAAGAGGACCACCCAGGATGGATAAGGCCCCTTTCCTTTCACCAGAAAAAGAAAGAGATACGGCAAAATGTTCTTCCTGATTACATAAAGAGTAATATGCTGAGGCTTTTTTGAAGCATAGACTACAAGAAACTCATTTCAAATGAGTGTGGCCTTCTCCTAATCAGGTCCTGTTATTGCACACATACCCCGAAGACCCTGGCAATGACTGGCAGACCTGAGCACTGTCTTCGGGATGTTATTTTCTTTTTTTTTTTTTTTTTTTTTTTTTGGTTCAGTAGTGGTTTTCATTGGTAAGCTTGAGGAATCAGAAACTACGTTCATTTTATTTCTTTTTTGGAGTTTTAAATTTAAGTTTTTGAGAAATTTGTACATGATTATTGTATTTATATCATTTCCACCACTTCCTGTTCCAATCCCTCTACTTCCCTGAACAACTCATTACCTTTCAATTTCCAGACAACTTCTTTAATGATTGTTGTTACTTATATACATTTGTGTATATGTATAAGCAACCTACTGAGTTCATTAGTGGTATTCATATGTACATGCATTTAGAGCTGACCATGTGTAATTGGATAACCTATCAGGGAGCTTGTTCTTGGAGTAAACTGATTCTCCCTCCCTCAGCAGTCACTTATGGCCTATAGCACTTTATCTAGTGGTGGGAACTTGTGAAATTTCCCTTATCTACTCTGGCATGTCAACTGATGGTGTCATTATGTAGCTTTTGTTTAAATAGCCATATTGCTGATATTTCATGAGTACAGCTTCTTAGTCATGTCTAAAAGACATTATCTGAGAGCATGTATCCTGGTCCTGTGGTTCTTACAATCTTTCCAGTCCTCTTCCGTGATGTTCATTGAGATTTAAGTGCCGAGTTTGTATTTTCAATGTATCAGCTGGGGCTGGGAAAACCCCAGTCATTTATCCTTTGTGTTTTGAACAGAACTGTAAATCTAGCCACATACCCATGGCTAGAGAGGTCACAGACCCTCCATCTTCTAAATTAATATAATTTCTAACAGTATTTAAAATACTTATCCTTACACCCTGTAGCTTTCACCTGTCATTCAAAAAGCTTCTCTGGTTTTTTGAGACAAGGTCTCACGTAGTCCTATCTGGTCTCAAACTTGCTCTGTAGCTGAGGAGAATCTTGAACTGCTAATCCTCCTGACTCCACCTCCTGAGTACTGGGATTAAAGCCTTCTCTACAACATTCAGTTTCATGTGGTGCTGGGGACTAAATGCATGTCCTCATAGATGCTAGGCAAACATTCTGCAACTTGTCCAGATCTATTAAAAATAGACAATTTGAGAGTGTTGGAGAGATGGCTCTGAGGTAAAAGCACTTGCAGCTTTTATAGAAGACCTACATTTTGGTTCTTAGTACCCATATTGAATGGCTCATAACTGTCCCCAGTTCCTTCAGCAACTCCAGTACCAGGTGACCCAGTGCCTAATTCTATCTTGTATAGGCATCTACACACATGAGGCTCATATATATATATATATATATATATACACACACACACACACACACACACACACACATACTCAGGCATACACAGTAATATAATATTTTTTAATCTTAAAAAGAACCTGTCATCTGTGTTGATGTGTTGTGCAGATCTCACAGTTGAACTCCGGGAAGAATATTCCTGCAGCGAACATGGGCCTCTGATATTTACACAATGAAAACAGAGACGAACCTGCACTCAACAGAGGTTATTAGTACCTTGCTTCTTTATCTTTTATTCTCAATTCTAGAGGCCTGTCTGTGGCCTGTGTAACTCCCTGGACATGACATCAGCCTTCCAAGCACTTCCAAGAAGGATGCCTAATCAGTCCTCACAGCCATATGCAAGTTGGTTCTGAGAATAGACAGGCAGATTATGTCTTCCTGCTTTCCACTAATCAGGCACAGAGAGTTTGGTGTCATGGTATTTCTGGTAGACTATTATAGTTCTAAACCCATAGCTCTTGTTCTTGTAGTCCAGCCAAGATTCAAGAAATAGATTGATCATCATTCCTTTAGTAGTGCTCAAGGGAATGCTGTAGAAGTATGGGTGGATGTTCAAAAAAGCTGCTCTTTCTCTGGTCCTTTTCTATCACCCATTTGGAAACAAAGGAGGGAGAACTGCACTTCCACTTGGGAGAGGTGAGCACACCCTTCACCTTACCTCCCTGGGTATAGAAAACAAGGTTATAGAAACGCTTAACATGCCATGTTCACAGAAAAACTCAGAACTGGAGCCCTTGAAGTAGATTAATTTTATAAATTGTAAAATGCTCCAGTGAATATTAAACTAAGTCTGTATAGGTTAATATATTTGTTTTTTAATTTATAAATTAATAAATTATATAGTAATTATGTTAAATATGTCAATAATTCTAAATATCACATGAAGTGCATTAAGATATATATGTTATCATTTATATTATGTATATAAAGTCCCTTTAAATATAAATTCCTAAAAAATACCAAAAATTCTAACTATTTCTACTCATCTGTTTCAGGTGATTACACCAGTGGAATTCAACTTCAAATCAAGTCAGTTTCCTGATCATTATCAATTATGCTGGCACGCTTCAGCTTGTTTCCCAGCCTATATCCTCAAGTTCAGTCAATTTTCCACAAGTTCAATACAATCTCCACTAGTTGATATTGATTTTCCCATGTCATCATCTCAGTCCAGTACAGAATCACATCATACCTGAAATGCCACCTATAAGCACCAAAGCTCCAAAACATTTCAATCGTTTCAATAATTTATCTCATTAAATTCTAGAATTTTATTTTAAATCTCTACCATTGATTCAAAGGAAGCTTACCATAAACACAGATGATACTTGAGGAAATATGTGTGACATGAACTCGGCACACACTAACAGTGCCTCTGAAACTAATGTCTGTAACAAAATGATTTCAGATTAAAAGTCTGTTTTTTTTTCCTTTTTTCTATTTTTTAGACTAAAAGAAAACATGAAAGTCTCAAAGACTTGATTATTTTATCTGATTTTTTCAAAATGCTCATTTCCCATTCCTATTAATTTTTAAGAGGACTTGCATAAAATAGGAAAGTGGTAACAGGCATAACTGACTTAGTATAAGGTATAATTTGAATGAAGGAAAAAAGCATGATTCAGACAAATGTTATGACTATACTCCCAGAAAACAGAGAAGGCATCATCACTAAAAAATTGTTATGACTATTAGTAATAAGTAAAGTCAGTAAGTTACTCTAACACAAAATAAATTCACAAAAATCAATAACTTTCCTCTACAATAGAACAATAATTCAGAAGAGATAACGAAAACATTCACTAAATCATCTTTCTTTGGTGCCCAAGCAATACAAATTTCTTGTGAAGGGTGGATGGTCTATTCATCAAGCTTTTGAGAATGTGTAGTGTACGTAGCAATATAAAGGACACTTATACCATATAATCTTAAGAAAGCTGAATAGACTTATGCCTGTTTCCTCATTTTAAAAATTGATTAGTTTTTATTTTAAAATCTTTAACTTATTGGATGTGTTTCTTTTAAACCTTTAATTTAATAGTCTCTAATCTCAGCAGAAGGCTGAGACAGGAGGCTTGTGAGTTCATGGACAGACTAGGTTATATAGCAAGACATTGCCACAAACAAACAAGCAAAAAAACCCACAGAATTTTTCTGAGAACTATGAATTAACATAGGCTATGACACTGAGTATCATATAGGCATGAAGTAAAGGCTGTAGCTTTACAGTATGATTAAGTCACTTAGAACAGAGTCTGGCAAAAATCATAGTGTCAGATTCATTCTCACTATGGTGATGTACCATGGGACCGACTGGAGTGACATCTGTCTATGCCAAGAGCTGATTGCACAGCATAACTTCAGAAGTATCAGAATTGAGCCTGATGCATGTTAAGACTCATTCCAATCTTGAATTTTATGGCTCATTGAAGCTTTAACTTGATATTTTTATTTCTCATCTCCTCTGTGGTTTTCGTTCGTTTGAAGGCTGGAGGTTTGCCATAGTATGTTCGTGTTCTCTCATCTAAAACAAATTCTATTTTAAAGGAGATGGAGCAATTTTATCTAAAAGTCTCCTAAGCAGTGATCTGCTCTCTTTTCACCTGTGCAATGAATTGAAAATTATGAAGGAGATGACAGGCAAAGGATGAACAGGAGAGTTCAGTTTAAAGCTTTTGTTGCTCCAGGTTGGTCCAAGAATGATCTAGAAAGGGAATGTTGTGAAGATTATACATTCTAGTGCCAAAGGGCCCAGATCCTAACCTGGGTTTTTAGGTTTCATATTCAGAAGAACTTGGAGCATCTCATTTAAATTTGTGACTTTGGTTTCTTTATTCCTAAAATAAAAAATCAAATAGGAATGTGAGCTAAGCAACTGTTGCGACATTAAAATTGGGAGATTGACACAAATAACATCCTCTGGCTACGGGTAGCAGTTTACTATGTTCATGAACATCTCCTTTTTCTGGCCTACAAAGCCTGTCATATTATTCTGCTTTATGCTGTACAACCAAAGTCAGCAAAGCCAAAACTTATTTCCTCAACAGTTTGGGTCTAAAATTAGGGTGCTGATGGGTGGGTTCTTCCTGTATTTTCACATGACGGAAGAGTGAACCCTGTCTCCTCAGATAGCCGAAGAGCAGGAGAAAAAGAGCCCATGACTGTAGATCATTTGTAATGTCATCAATCCATGCATGAAGGGAGAGCCCTCATGTACATCTCAACACATCACATTCTCTGCACTGGCCCAATGGAGATAAATTTCAATAGAAATTTGGAGTTAAGAACACCCAAACAGGAACAGTCCCCCAGATTTCACTCTAGATTGTTTCAAGGGAGCAAGAAAGAGAAGCAAGAGGTTGAAGGTTTCATTGTCCATCAAAATCCCTTCCTTCTTGGTAGAAAATCCATGCCCTAAATGACCTCATCATCTCTATTGAGAAAGGGAAAAACACTCAAATGTGAAGGGGAACTTCACATATTCACAGTTCACCCAGGAGAGATGCTAAGGTAGGTTAATAAGCATGGCTTAAAATTTATATATGATTTATCCAGAAAGGAATTTGAGATATAAAATACATACATATGTATATAGAACATGAATTTTATACATATTATATAAACATATACCTCACTGAGTTCCACTTCAATAAATGTTTTAAACTGATTTAAAACAATTTTTTTTAATTTTTTATTTAAATTTTTGAGTATTTCATACAGAACATCTCAATCAGTCTTAATCACTTTTACACCCCCTTCCTTACTGTACCTTCCCATAGCCTCCCTGCATCCCCACACCAGGATTCATACACTCTGTCATTTGTGTTAAGGCCTATTGTGTCAAGTTAGTGTCCCAGATATCATAGATGCAAGTTCATTCACTGCGGGCTAGTCAAACTATCCAGAGTCTGTCACTTTGGGAAGATTATCTCATCCTCACCCACCAGTAGTCAGTTGACAATATTTTTCAAGCAAAGATTGCTGTCTGCTGTCCATTTTCCAGTGCCATGCTGGATTTTTGTCTGCTTGAGTTTGCATGGGTCTTGAGCATGCCGAAATCATTGCTTTAAGTACACATGACCAGAGTCCTGGGCGCTTGTAGGATGCTCTTTCCATAGGCAGGGTCACACACCTCCTCACCAGCTCTTACCATCTTTCTGCCCCCTCTTGTGCAGTGGCCCCTGAGTCTAGGGTGAGTGAAACTTAATATAGGAGTCCTGTACAGGGACCCACACTCTGTAGACTCCTAATCTTCACTCTTTGGTCATTTGTGACCTTTTGTGTTCCTGGCCCTCTGTTGCATGAGGAAGTTTCATTAATGAGAGTTGAGAGATTCATTAGTGTTCTCTTTACACCTTGTTCTATGTTGCATGAGCCTTAGGTGTAGAGGTTGCACTATACATGTGCCACATAGGCTTGGGCAATTCACAATGTCTATGTGTGATGAGTTGTGGTATTCTGAAGTAGTCTCCATCTGGTGCAACAGAAGTTTCTTTGGTGAGTGGTGACTGGGATTCTTTACTGCTAATATAAGGATACATATTTTACACTTAGTAAGAAGTTACATTAGTCTATGGATGTGAAGCTTGGGGATTTCTCTAAGATCTATGACCTCTTTAGTCATGTATATTTGGCTATGAATACAGTACCACACATGTGTTCCCTTCCACTGAGTAGGATTTAAGTCCAATTAGGCAGCCACTGATTGCCTCCAAGATAAAATGCCACTACTGGCTGTGCCAGACATCAATGTGGTTATTTGGTCATGAACCTGGTGCTGGGATATGGACTGATGTGTTCCCTTAGCAGCTTCCATAACTCTGCAGAGCTATGAGAACTAGCCTTCAGTGGAAGTGGCTTCCAGGTCATTTCCAGCTCCACTGCTCCAAATCCAGTATCAGAGGTATGTTCTATCTTCAGAAATAGGATCTTACCTTCATGTTCTGGGAGGCAATCAAGGGCTTTGGCAATAGCCTCTGCAATTTTGGAAGTCTCTTGGACCACCCTGGCCAACAACTTGAAGGAAGGTTTCTCCTGTCTGGCACTGTGTTTTGTTATGTAGCCTTAGCTATACACATGGACTCCTGTAGAGACACTGTCTGTGGAATTTGTCATTAGGTTGTTAGACTAATATGATTCCCTCTGTTGTTTTATACTAGCTTTACAGTATCCCCGTTTCCCCATTTCTCCCTTGATAACACCCCACCTCTCTTGAGTTCCTTCTTTCCCTTTAACCCCATAGTTCCTTGTATAACTGTATGGTAAATATGCGGTTCTCTCTGAGGTTATTTTTACTATTGGTTCACTCAAAGGCAAGTCCCACCCTCTGACCAATAAGGGGGCAGGAAGGAGGGGAGAAAAGAGAGAAAATATGGCAGCGAGTCCTGGGGTGGGGGGGGCACGGAGCGAAGCCTCCTGGGAAGAAAAATGCACTGGCCCCAGGACCACGTGGAAGGCCAAGATTCAGGAGGCAACGCTGTGTCCCCACAGTGCTAAGAATCGCGTGAGTGGAAGTGAAATTCTGGCAGGGAATGGACTAAGAGCCCTGCGCCCGCTGTCCCCGACCTTGCCTGCAGGCTGCAGGTAACGAGTAACTTTGTAAATTTCCCTAAATAAATCAATCTCTCTAAATGGAAGATCCGTTTCCGTTTTATCCAGCCGGATTAACCAGACCCCGCCCGGTAAGGCGTGGGAAATAAATTTCATGAGAGATGACCCTCTGTCCTCCCTTCCATTTGAAACCCCCATTTTATCTACTTCTCCCACAGTAACGCTCTTCTCCTACTATTTCTCTCTTTCAGAGTCCTTCTTTCTCTTTACCTCCCTGATTATTTTCCATTTTCCTGGTTCCTGCAGTTACATCAGGGTACATACTCACATACAAGGATTTAGTGCTAGGATCCACAAATGTTGGAGAACATAGAACTCTCAGTTTTTCTGAGTCTATGTTCCTTCAGTTAGCATAACATTTTCTAGTGTCATTCATTTACCTGAAAATTTCATGATTTCATCTTTCTTTACCACTGAGTAGAATACCATTGTGTAAATGTACCACATTTTCATTATCCATTCAGTTGAGAGACACTTAGGTTGCTTCCATCTCTTAGCTGTTGTGAAAAGAGCAGCAACAAACATGGATATACAAGTAACTCTGCAATGGGATGAGTTCTTTGGATATATGACAAGAAGTGGAATAACCAGGCCAAATGGTAGATTCATTTTTAGTTTTTTAAGAGTTCTCCACGCTGCTTTCCATAGGGGTTATATGAGTTTATAATCCCCCCAGCAGAGAATGAGCATTTCCCTTTCCCAACATCCTCTGCAACAGTTGATATCATTTATTCTCTTGATATTAGCCCATCTGACTGGGATAAGATGAAACCTTAAAATGGTTTTAATTTGCATTTTTTTAATTACTAATGATGTTGAACAATTTTTAAAAATTTTAGAACTATGTTTGTGTATGTAAATCTGTGTTTGGATAGGTACACCCGAGCACAGGCACCCACATGGGATCCCCTGGAGCTGTAATTATAAGCAGCTTCGAGCTTCCAGACATGGGTGCTGAAATTCAACCTAGGTTCTTTCAGGAAATGTTCTTCAGACAGAGGAGTCAGCAAGTGATTTACAGTATAAAATAATGAATTTTTCTAAGGTTTCTGCCTAAGGAATGCATCTTTGGATCATAGAACTCAAGATGCACTTTCAGGGAGCTACAGCAGCTGATTACAGCTTGGTTGCATGTGACCCATTGTCAGTGATAAATGGCATCTTGACTGATAATTTCAGCAAGATTTTATGGAATGGATGAGATCCTCAGTAGGAAATTATAGGGAAGGAAATAATATGTGAGTGGCCTGCAGCCCCCACATGTCCAGTGGACTTTCTACAAAAGCAACTCTGGGATTCTTCTCTCCAATGACGTGTTACATTAGAACCAGACCTTCCAAAGTGTGAACTAGAATTTTGGGCCATCAATATTGGTGATGTTAAATGTCCTCTTTATAAGTATGAAACAGTTCTTAATCCAGCTGAACAATACTGTAAGCTTTTAAAGCTCTGAATCTCCATTCATTAAACTTTCCATAGCGAAGGAATGGAATTAATCCATGCTCTTCTGTTTGCATGGTTTTAAAAAGTCATAAAAATTATTTCGTATTTAAGTCATGCTGGTGGTCTGGTCAATCTATCAGGCATCACACTTCTAAAGAAAACTGACTCTTCCTGCCAGCAGCTACCACTTGCTACTAGATCGTCAGCAGGGGCTGGAGCATCCTGCCCACCTCCACCATCCATGCCAGGTTTCTGTCTGACTTGGGCCTGCACAGGTCTTGTGTATGCTGCCACATAAACACTGTGGGTGCATTTGTGCAAGTACCTTGTTGTGTTGTCTATACAACAGCATTTCATTATATTTATCTACTGCCTCTGGCTCTTACCATCTTTCTGGCCCCCCTCCCCATGATTCCTGAGCTTTAGGAGAAGAGGTTATGATTATTTAGGACTATTTAGAACTGAGCCCTGAAACAAGATGACTTGGTTGAGACCCTAGTGCAGCACTAACATAAGTTGTAAAAACTAACAATAATTAATATATATAAATAAAACAATACTATGATGACTATTATCGACAGCACTGATAGTAATATTAATGCTAATAAAGTTAATGAGTATCATCATGGTTATATGAGCAGAATTTAACTCCTTTGACAAAAGAAAAATTCATGTAAGTGTACTGTGAATAAAGTATGCTGAAGTGTTAGTAAGAGAAACAGTTGGCTAATTCATTCAAGTATGCTGGTCTTGTATCTACGCCCTTCTTCTCTTAAGAAAAATCTTAGAGTCAGAACAGCTGTGCTTACCTGTATAATGTTCTGCATTTTAATAATCTTTTCTCACTTGCCCCTGACTTACACAGGCAATTACAGTTTGAAAAACAGATCACAGGATTTCATTTGCATTTTAGAACTTCATGTTAGATTCTGTATTGCCTAGTTGGGTTCATTTATTTTGTGCATAAATTGTATTTTATTCTTGAAAATTTACTCTGGATTTTATTTTGTGATATTAATGATTGTTCTGTCCATTAAGTTGAAAAAATAAATAAATAAGGCTTAAGAACTGTGTCAGCCTTTTCCCTCCCAGCTCAGTGTGGTAGTCCATTAGGAATGCACAGTAAACAAATCAAATAGAAGGTAGTCCATCTTTGTTGCTGATTAAACTGGTTGGGAATGGGGCAGATCTCTTATGTCCCATTCAGAATCCAAAATTATGGATCAGAAGAACCCAGAGTCACCCACTCCATTTGTAATAGAGAACTAGAAGTGCGGGAACGGGGAGGTAAGCTTTCTCCCTTGCAGAAGACGGCAGTCTTGTTCTCCCGACATAGTGTATGTACAAAAGGGAAGAAACAGGAAATGCGAGAGGATGCCATCCATGCACACTAATCCTTTCCTCTGATAATTAAAAACAATAGCCTAAAGTATCAACCTCTCTCTAACTTTCCAGGTGAAAACCCATGTCTCCTCAGGTGCCCAGATACCCAGCAGCTGCCTGCCTGACTGGTCTCATTCTCAGCCTTCTGGCCATAGAAATTCTGTATCAGGCCTTTGTGTTTGCTGGTCTAGTTTCCAGAAACAACATGCCAGCACAGTCTTGGCAGATATAAAGTGGTCCCTAGAGTTTCTGGTATTCCTGGTATCTGAGAGTATCTTGTGTATTTATTTACTGAATGGTTGATCCCATTCAATTAGTGACTTTCAAATGTTTTAGTCTATGAGGTACTGTGTGGCCCTGTTACAGCTTCTGACAATATACTGTAGTGGTTAGGCCCTGTGACTGGTTCTGACCAGATACCAAACTGTTGGGAAGTGTTGAAACCTTATTATTGCTTATGATCATATTGCAAAAATAAAATAGCTATAGGCAAAACAGAAATTACTATGAGTGTATTCCACTCAAAGTTTATTTGCAAACTAGAGTAGATCACAGTTACATAGGAGATATAAATTTCTGACCTCTTAGATTTTAATAGATCTATGAAAATAAAATTCACCTGTCTCGCTCGGCAACCTTTCCTCTGTAGGTAACACAATACCTAGCAGGCTTCAAATAAATATATTTTCATTAACAAGTGCTGCCATGCCTGGGTCTGGTGAAGATTCTCCTTGTGATAAAACAAAAAGGGGTAAGGTGTAAATTTTCCCCAAGCAAAGTCTTGGGTGCATGTTGTTTAGTTATATCACTGTTAATAAATACTCTTAAAAATGATTTTTTTCTATATTTTATCCTTATGGAAACCTTCTGCTAAGTCTCAGCTACCAGAAAAATCTCTGAGTCAGAAGTGTTTTCTTCAAAATATTAATTCACTTTGAAAGCTAAGCCAATGTGATTTAGGACTTTTGAGAGATTAATCAAATTGATTGACTAAAACAACTAAGATTGCTTTTACATCCTGATCTTGCTGGAACGCGATTGTTAAGGAAAAGGAGGCATAATCAGGATAAATCCATGCATAGGTCAATCATTAATTATTTCTTTGACTTCCATGCCAGGCATTTTAATCTCTAAGTCTTGATTTTCTCATCTGTTAAAGTATTGGATTAACTAACCATAATAAATGTGCACATCTACTTATGACCTGAGGCATGATAAGCACAGTTTTATAAGTGTGCTACATACATCATCCTACAACAACTATGGGAAGGTAAAATTCCATCTTATAGACAGAAAAATGGAGGCAGGAAGAACTGAGCAGATGAAAGTGATAGGTTGATAATACCCACTAAGTCTCGTCACTACACTTCTGGACCTTTCTCTTTTACTAGACTGTCTCAGCCCTCCTCATCTCTAAGTCACCAGTGAAATGCATCTTGTCTATGATTTTGCAGTAAATGTTATTTTTCCTTTGTGAATTGAATTTCTGAGAATTTCATACAATATATTTTATTATACTTATTGTCTTCCCCTCCCTATGTACAGCCTACCTTTCTGCTCCACAGAATCTCATGTATTCTATGAGGTCACATTTGTGTTCCCAAATGTCCTTTAGTATGGATCCATTCACTTGAGCATGGTTAACCTACCAAAGGTCACACCCTTAAACCAGACTGACTCTTCCTTTCCCAGCAGCCATTGGTTTCCAACTGTTCCTCAGATAGGGCGGGGGTTTCTTACCCACTTTACCTTGTCTAGGCTGGGATTTTGTTTGGCTTGAGCCTACATGGTATTTGTGCATGCTGTTAACACTGCTGTGAGTTCATATGAGTAACTTTCCAGTTGTCTGGAAAACTGTTTCCTTACGGCCATCTACCACCTCTGGTTCTTAGAATCTCTCTGGCATCTCTCCTGCAATGATTCCTGAGCTTTTGGAGATAGAAGTGTTATATAGTGTCTGATTCAGAGATAATCACTCTGCAATCTCTTATTCTCTGCCTATTGACCAATTGTAGGTTTCTGTACTATCACCATCTCCTGAATAAACAAGTTTTTATGGTGAGAGTTCAGAGATACTTTATCTATGGGTATAACAATAAGTCATTAGGAGTTGCTTTAATATTATGTCTATTTACCAGAATAATAGTATTAGGCTCTCTCCTATAGACTGTGACTTATCTAGTCATATGTTCCTAGGTCTGGTACCAATATCAGATATGAGCTCCACCTTATGAAGTGAATTTTAAATCTAATTAGAAAATCATTGGCTGCTCCATCATGTCTGCACAACTACTGCATCAGAGTTTATTTCTTGCCAGACCGGTTGCTGAAGCATGCAGGATTCACTGCCGAATAAGGTCAATGATTAACTTTTAATTTGAATTCTTTCAGACATCATATAAAATCACATGTGATGTCAACACTTTGAGCCATGGAACAACAACTAACAGAGTTGAAATCACTGCCTTACAGGAAAATATTATGTATATAAATAAAGCCTGCTTATTCATGAGAACAGGGTGCCAATTACATTAGACTCCAGTTACTAAACTTTTTAAAGTAGATGTCTAAATTGAGTTCCAATGGAAAGTTTTTGTTTCATATGTATTTTACACATAAAGAAAATTAAACCTCAAAAGAATAGCTTTGGTCCAGAACTCTCAGATGAATCGTTTTTAGAATTAGATGGTGAACTCAGAAAGACAGACTCAACAAAGTGTCCTTTCCAAAAATCAGAGCAAGGTCCAGCTGTCAGTCAGTAATGAAGGTATTCGACATTCAGGATGATTTCAGCATTAGCCATAGTGAGCATGTGAGCATGTGCATGTATGAGTGTGTACAATGAAAAAGAGAGGGGGAAAAGAAAAATTTGGGTGGCATCAAGAGTGGGGAGTCCACTGAAAGGAAAGGAATTTGCTGTTTGGAGTGATTTGAAATGCTTTTAATCTATGCCTAGTATTCTGTTTTGTACAGCTCGGCTCAGAACAAGTGATGTTTGTTTTTCCTCATAGGAAAAGCCAAGTTGACACCAACGAGCTGGTTTTGTTAATTTCTACTTTTTACTATCAGGTTTTAATCCTTAATAATATTACTTAATTTTGTACATTTTAGGTTACATTTTAGTGATTCCTTATTTAATTCTTCCCTCATATCCTGAGTGCTAAATTTGAAATGTTCTAAGTGAATTTGCATCCCATTTCCCCATCAGTTGTCATTCTTAATGTATCTCAAATCTGAAAGTGTGATACTAGTGATAGAAATGTCACTGGAACCTACATCTGTAGCATCTATGAACAAAATACCACCCAGAGTGTAACGAAAATATCCACTTGCAACCAGCACTGCTGACTGGGGTTTACATTACTGGTTGTGGTCTGTTGGTAATAAGCTAATCTAGAAAAGCTCTCTGTGTACAGAAGCATACCACAATGCTGAGAGTTCAACTTTGCTCCTCCAACAGAGACTATGACCAAGCTGGAAAATGGGGATGTGTTTAATCCAAGCCAAACACGTTGTCTTGTTTTTCTTTTGTTTGCTGTGAGAAGTCTCATAAATCTAAATAATCTAAAGGGCATGTGAATCTGGAAGGGGAGATTTAGCACACAGCATTTTCTAAGCATGCTTGCCAGTAGAGCACACCCTTCCCAGATTTTTCAGAGGACACATTAACACTCCATGTTAATTTCATTTTACAAGTTAATTTAGAAAATGGGGAGCTATGAAATTTACTCCAGTCATTTTGAGTAATCCTCAGGATTAACACAGAGGATTTGGACATTGAGAGGAAAGAAAATGGGGCAGAGCTGGTATACAGAAGTCTATAAAATGTTGCATCCTAAGTAATTGGTATGGTTTTTATTTGGTTTGTCTACCAGCTGTTCCTGTGTTGGAAACTTGTTCAGTGGTGTGGTAATGTAAGAGGTTTCATGAAATGTCTAAGAGATGGGGACTCTGGAAGGTGTTAGGTCACAGATTAAGGTGCCTTCTATAAGACCCCTACTTAGTTCTCAAAGGAATGAGTTGTTGCACAAGAGGAAGTCTTTGGTCTCTGCTTCTGTCATGGGGTTCTTCTTGCATACTCACCTTGACAGGGCATATCAAGGTCTCCTTCTACTATCTATTGACAAGCCTTACTAGACACCAAACCAATGAGGCTGACCAATCTTGGACAATTACCATCCATAACTGTGAGTTAAACAGACATCTTTCTTGTAAAGCAGGCGGTTTCAGGTATTTTGTGGTAGCAATGGAAAACAGAATGCATTAAGTACATTAGGCAAAGAAAATGTGAAAGAAGGGTCACCAGAAAAGAAGGACGGACAGAGATGGTGAGCACAGAGGTGCCTATGTTGATAATTAATGCATACACCTTAACTTTTCCTTGGTGGGGTCACATCCCAGTGGATCAAGAGCCATTTTACTCAACCAAAGATGCTTATGATAGCATCTCTCATAATCCTGATGTTGGTTCAGGAATCTAATTCACATCAAAGTCTCCCTTGATGATGGGTTGAATACTGTCCCTCAAAAGCACATATTTTGGGTTTAATTTATTGACATTTTCATACACATATACATGCATATTAAACAGATTTGTCCCAATTCCCTCCTCTTGTCCCCCTGCCTTTCCTGTTGAACTTTGCTTTCTTTCCAACTAGTCTTCTACTTTCATGTCCTTTTGGGACCCACTGAATTTAACCAGCGTGGTTGCATGATCATGGATGGAGGCTGGGCAACTTAGTGGGTACATATCTAAGAAAATTACATCCCCTGGCCTAGAAACCCATGAACTGCCAGTAGCTCCTCAAGGAGTAGTGGGGCATTATGAGTCTCTCCCACTCACGATGGAAGATTTATGGGCCTGATTTTGTACAAGTCTTCTACAGATAACAGCAATTTCTGTGAGCTCAAGGTTGCAATGGCCATGTCCTACCCAGAAGATGGGGCATTATTGTACCAGTGGGCATATATTGGCTGGCACATAAAGTATACAGCTGGGTAAGACTGTTAATGATTTTTCTCCCTCAGCAACTTGCATAGCATCTTTAGGATTATGACCACTAGCCAGCAGAGTAGAAGTTTCTAGTTCAGTTCCAACTTGATCTCTGCATATCTTAAAACCAAAGTGCGCTTTTTCTTCAACAATAGGGTCTGGCTATCTATTGCTGGTGGGCAAATAAGAACATTGGCTATGGGTGCACTGGAAAACAATGCTAAGTATGTTGAACATTTGATAGAGGTGAGATGAGGTCATATTGGGTTAAAGTTGACTCCTGACCCAGTATATCTAGTATATTTAGTATCTTTGTAGGAGAATGGTTACTTAGGGTCTGAGAAGATGGCCCAGTCAGCAAGTTACTTGCTGTGCAAATATCAACAGCTAAGTTTGGATCTCTAACCATGTAAAAACAAGACAAGGCAACTCATCTATAATCCAATTCTAGGAGGCAGAGTGAGACAGGTTCCTAGAGGTTCACTGGACAGCCACCTAGTCAAACATGTGGACTGAACTGCAGGTTTAGTGAGAAGCTTTCCCAAAATATAAGCTTGCAGAAGAACAATTAAGGAAGATACCCAATGTCAGGTGGTGGCTTCTGCGTGCTCTCATGCTGGTGCCCACATGCACCTATATTCACAAGTACCCACCCCAAACACACACACACACACACACACACACACACACACACACACACACACAGGAGAGAATCATTTGGACACAGTGACATAGAGAAAGAAGGTCCTTTGAAGATAGATACATATACAGCTATCAAAATGATGCAATTATAATCCAAGCAAGACCAGAGCTTGCTAACAACCACCAGTAAAGAGGAAGGGACAAGGAAAAATTACCCCAAGAAAGAATATGGCTATTGCCAACATCTTGGCTTTAATCTTCTGACTCTAGGGCTGTGAGAGAATACATTTCTGACAGCGGTGTCCAAGCTCTTGGAAATAATACACAACCCTGTCATCTACAAATGTCTTGTGCCACATTCATAGCTATCCTGGGATACATGTGGTCTGCAGGCTACAGGGTGGACACACTTGGAAGAATAAATGCATATTAATTTGTTGATGTAGCTCTAGAAAATTAATACAAGTTTGATTCTGATAATGGGCATAAAATAGGCCGTATTTCTCAAACAACCAGAAGTGGTTATGGAAGGACTAAATCTTTGCTTCTTGCCAACATAATATTAAAGTAGTCAGATGAGAAAAATCACAGTTTCTAAACAAGTCACGCTACAACGTGGTCCATCATAAAGAATAAGGTACTAGTGGAAGGAATGATTTCTCAGACTGGTATAGACAGTTTGCTAAGCAAGTTCAGAGTTGCAAGGTTGATTTCCACAGGTTAGATTCTATACAAAAAGGGAATACTTTTGGATGGAAAAAATTATTTAAAACCTTGAAAATAAGTCAGAGGAATTTATACATGAAGGCATAAGAATTAGGAGCCAACTGGGTTCCCAAACAGGGCACAAGATAAAAGCACCATTGGAAATAAATTATGTTGGCAGTAGAAGAGTGAAAAACAAAGCTGTTCCCAAGGAGAATGGTTTAATTTAATTTGACATTTTATTTTTAAACCGAATTTAGTAAAACCACTTCTTTTATAGATAAAATAAAAGTTCCTCAGAATTAATTGTAATTCCAAAAATATTTAATTTCGAAGTATAAATATCTCTTTTGAAAAGCAAAAATTGTACCAAAACAGCCCCATAAGAGCTTACCATTCACTGACATCCTTCCCTTCTCAATGTTTCCTCTGCATTTTTTATGATCAAGCTCTGACAATAAAGATAATTTTGCAATCTCACTTCTCATTTCAGTTATAATGTAAGTATTTCTGTGTTATTAAAACTCTTCGGAAACATATTAGTAACTGTGTAACATTCATTTATCTGGATTCTCTGCACTGTTCTGAAACTTTTCTCTAGTCTTGGGTATTTATGTAGTAAAATGCTTCAATAGTGCCCTATATATAAATCTCAGTGATTATTTCACATTATTTGATTAAACATTCCTATAGAGGAACTTCTAAATCATAAAATATAAATATTTTATATATTTCCAAATTGTTTATAACAACAGAGTCATTATTTTTCCTCTCTCTACAAGTTGCGAGTATATAAGTCTTGTATTAAAATATCTCTATCTTAAAGGAAATTATTAGATGTCCACTATCCCAAGAGTGAAATCAGATCAGAGTAGCACACACTTGTTCATTAACTTATCGCAGGAGTTTAGAGCTAGTACATGTGGATTCTGAGCCTACCTTTGAAGATGCCTGAGACACATTTCCAAATACTGACCTTAGAAAGGTAGAGTGTACAGTATGAGAAATTTCCCAGGTACAATAGTGTTTAAAACATGTAATGTTGTCAGAAATGGCATCTCCCCTAAAGGTAAGGGCATAAATTGGTCATTGTTTCAAATAATAATTGTGCTAACATAAGTTATCAAATAACCCCTCCTTTCTCTATGGCTAATCAGTATTTCCATTTTAACACATCAAGTTATTGAATGTACTCACATAAGTTTCTGGTTTGGGTCAAATTTTAATAGTATTATTCTGGGATGCTTAACATAAGCCTAGAGCATGGAAGAACAGAACAACCCTCCCTGACACAACTGTGCAGCCTTTTAAACAGTCAACAGCAGTGGCTTCGTATGTACCCATCTTACTATTTATAACAGTGTCTTCATGATTCATTTGCATCTGTTAATATTCAAATAACTAAAGTTACTCATAGAAACCAAAGCCTATGTTCCTAACAATCCATGTCAGTGCTAGCTCCATTTTACAAATAATGAAGAAAAGACAAGTTAACTAATATTGTATATATAAGATCTAATACATCACACACACGCACACACACACACACACACACACACAAGAAATTTCCACCAGGTACCATCTTCCAATGCAGAGCACAAGCATGCATGAACTTTCACAGCACATGTCTGCCAGCAGCTTACCTTCTTCTTCTTTCAGGACATACAACAATCATGCTCAAAATGACTAGGCACATCACTCCACTTTCTAGCAAGATCCCATAACTGGAACATCAGAAGACATCTTTAGTCCATAAGACATTTTCTCTAAGTATTTTTTGAATAATTGTTTTATTTGGTGGAATGTAATAGCTTTAAGATATAAGTTACTTGACAATTCTAATTACAGAGTTTTAGTGGGAACAGCAGAAGTTAAAGAGCAAATATTCTATGTGGTTTTGAGTGAGTCATATAAAAAATTAGCTTTAGTAAGGAGAATTTAGGCTTTTTTCCCCCAACATCTATATAGCATGTCTAACAGAGTGAGACACTGTCTTTAGACTCCTTTTCATTAGGAAAAAATAAAGATGCTATCGTCCTCCATTTTAAATAATAAGAAATAGGAGTTACTTAAAAAAACTTAGTTGCCTATCTTCAAAGTCCACAATTTTCTAACCATGGCAGGACAACAGACATTTTAATACCACTTCACAGTTCATTTCCTTACCCATATCCATAATACTCTCTAGTGGTTCCAACTTAGGCACCATTGTGGGATGCAAGCTTACTTTTGTGACCTTGGAGACCAGAAAAATCCAAATATTTCAAAGCAGCTATACTAAGATCCCATCCTTTGATGAGCTTTATTAATAGAAATAAACATTCCAGAAATTAACAGCTTCACTGAATTCAATAGAAATGGTGGGTATGGAAGAGCATGTCAAGCCAAAACCTTCTTAAACTCCTGGAATAGTTCAGAGCATTCCCTAAAATGTCTTAAATATATTTAAGACATTTAAATATAAATATAAATGTTTCTTTTTGGAAATATGTCACTCATTAGAAATTTGCACCACTGCATGATGTACTGGCAATCTTTTACCTTCTCTAAACCATAATCAGCAGTTCCTGCATAGCACCTGGGAGCACCAGGCAGAATGGCCACAGCCAGCAGGGTAGCCAAGAGAACTGTCTCCACATGGACGCATCACAGAGATAAACAGAAGAAGCTGATATGAAATGTAATGAAAGCCATCAGCTGGGGCCAGAGTGCTTGCCCTGCCCGTGACGTTTCTTCTCCCTGTTCCTTTCAGGTGGGCTTCATCACCCCCAAGGTCAGGATAGCATGAGGGTAATGCTCACAAAAGGATTCTATGAAAGATAGAAAGGCCTAGGGATTTGCAGATGTGGGAGCAGAGAAAGGAAGGGAAAGTTTCAGTGAGTAGCGTTACACAAAGTTCATTCAGCCTTAGTCATCTGACAACTGTGACTCAAGACTAATATTGGACAAAGGTGCTTTAAAGGTGACTCATGAAGGGTCCTACCTTATAATAACAAAAGATAAGATGGGATTACCCCATTTGGTCAAATATCTGTATATTGTTTTTAAAACACAAATGAGAAAATGTAGTAAGAACAGTTTTACAATATTTTTCAAAAGTATTTTTTAACAAAACACATATGCATATAGATCTGCCTAATGTGATAGGGTATGGACATGGCCTTGCAGGCATATTGGGACATGAAGCCTTCACTAATGGAATTAGAGACTAAGAGGATTAATTTACGTGTCAATTTGCCTGAGCTAAGGGATAACCAGTTACTGATAAAATGGATTTTCCAAGGGGTTTCCAGAAGAGTGGCATTTTTCTCAGTAGGCACAATAGACATCTCACCAGTGTGGACACACCAGATGTTCTCTAGTCTGCAAAGACCCTGGACAAAAATACAAAGGCAGGTGAGATGTCTCAGCAGGTAAAAGCACTTGCTGGGCAAGCCTAATGCCCTGAGTTTGATCCTGGAACCTATGCAAACAACATTATCATCTGATCTACACACACACACACACACACACACACACACACATTCTCTCTCTCTCTCTCTCTCTCTCTCTCTCTCTTTCTCTCTCTCTCTGAAAAGAAAAGCATAGGAATCAAATGAAGAATAAAATAATTATCTTTTTCTTCTTGAGCTTGTACATCTCTGTTCTGCCATATATCAGAAGCTGGAATCTTCTGGTTCCTTCACTTCAAAGCCTAGAGTAGCATCCCCATCCTCCAGCTCAGGCCTTCTGACTCAGATTGGTTTTTACACCAGTTTCTTGGTTCTCCTCTATAAAGAACCCTGTCTAATGCAGTATCCTTACCAAAGAAGTCTCAGAAAGATAGCCAGGACTCTTTCCAGTATCTGAAGGAAGTAGTCTTCAAACGAGAAGAGGGACACGTCTTTCGCTAACCTGGCACACTGTTCCCAGAATTTCAGCTTCTAAAATTACAAGTCACAAATTTCTGTTGTTTAAAGGCTACTTGACTTATGGTACTTTGTGGTAGTAGCTGGATATCTTTTTTTAATTTCTCTAGGCATATTCCACCTTTTATGTGTCCTCAATTTTTAGAAAGTGCTTTACTTGTAAAGGTTTATTTCCATTCATAGAAAAAGTGAGCATGTTAGGAAAACCAATAGCTTCAGTCATGAGGAGTTTTCTGCTAAAGCATGTGCCATGAACCTGCCTAAGCTAATTCTCTTCTCTCATTCGCCAATGAAGAGAGTGCCTGCTGTAGTTGATTTTGGAAGGTAAAAGTAATACCAGGAACTGTGTTTATGACAAATGAGAGAAGCTGAAAATAATTGAAATATTCTGATCACTTCAGTTTTAAGTAACATTCTGTTTTTCTTCCTTCCATTATTTTTCTCTTTCTCTTAGTTTTGGGATTTGAGTGCATCACATCATGGGGTACTACAAAGCTATAGTTCCAGAATTTAAATTATTTTTAAATTTGCAGCAAGTGTAGGTGGTAAACCTTGAAAAATAAATCATTCATTATTATAAGAGAACCATGTAAATTAAATTATTATGTTTCAAACTACACCGATAATGTAATTTTAAGTATAGAAATTCTGGGCAGGATCATGAGGTGAGCAGATATTCACGATCTACAAAACAGAATTTGTTTTGAAGTTCACAGTGTAGATAAAATAGAGCTAAAAAGAAAGCATCATTCCCTATGCAAGGAGATGTTCAATATCATATTAAATAGATAGCCGGTGAGAGACTCTGTGAAGAAAACAAGGTTAGAAAAGATATTCAGAACCTTTTTATCAAGAAATTACAATCATTAGAGAAAACATGCATATATGTAATTACTAAAACACTTCCAAGCATTAGCACCATATTTAGGCCAACTAGGCCTTCTAAAGGATATCATAGTCAATAACTATGCTTTGCCCCATTCCACATCTGTACTGACAACTAATTCTGTCAGAGCCTCAGCCAAACAGGTCAAATATCAACAAAAAAGTCTAGAGACATTTGAGAAATGATTAAGTGGGAAATGAGGTGGATTTTTTTGCATGTTCCCTGAACTTTGGTTTCAGAGAGAGAGAGAAAGAGAGAGAATCTAGCTAAGTACTGTGCTAGAGAATAAAGGAAATTTAACAGGCATCACTGGAAGGCAAGTGTGTTAGAATCATGTTGAAGTCACAGGGCTCACTATGAGAGAAACAGGTAACTTAGTAAAGGAATGTGCAATGTGTGCATCGGGAAAGAATTTCCGGGGAAAGCTTACAAATGTACACAAGTGACTAAGTGTATTTAGGAAGCACAATTTTATGAAACACCCAAAGAATGGGAGACTGTTTTGACAGGAGAGCTTGCCAGAGCTTTTATATGATAGCGATGTTGTGAGTTTTAAAGAAGATGCCTAGCATGAAAAGTTTTGCTAAAGTATGTGGTTAAGACACAGTAATGTTTATCAATGATCACAAAACTCTGAGAAAGTCAATGTTCTAATAAAAAACTACTTTTAAGTAAAGACATCTTAGAACTAAAAAGATAGCCTTATTCCAACCTTCTTCTATTTTAAAGCATTCTATTTAAACAAAAAATTATTTCCTTCCCAAAACTTGGAACAAATTCCTTAGCCTGGGAGATTTTCCCTTCAAAAAGTAAGAAATATGTGTTAGTTATTTTTGAATAGTAGGAATGTAAAAAGTGTATATTTTTTGAGTATTGGAGCTTTTTTGTCCTTGAATAACTCAAACCTTCTTTGTTCTTCTGAACTGAATTTAGCACATAATTGGTGCATAATCAAAACCAGTTGTAGCATCAGATTCTAGTTAAAGTACATTTAAAAATACATAGACAGATAATCTAAATTTCCTTTCTAATGATGCTAACTTCAGAAAGTTCTTTTGTTGAAGAAAGTATAATGGACTCCAAATCTGTTTCGCTGACTTTCGGAAATCCATTGTGGAGCTTAATTTTCCTCTCAGTATTTGGTTTGACAGTTTATCTGAAGTAAATGGAAGTTTTGAGTTAAAGAGCAGCAATTTAGAAACAAAGAGAAGCAAAGAGAGATACTGTCCCAGGTGTTCTGCTTACAAGCTGGGAGGCAGCAGGGAATCAGTTTTCTCTCTGACTGCTATGCTGATTTTCTTGTTTGTTTTTGTTGTTGTTGTTTTCAGTTCTCCTGGCCTCTGTCAAATTTCATGGCTCTATGTAATCAGGAATAAAGTGAATTTGGCATCTCAACTTTCATAGAATTGTTTGAGCAATACAGTATTAATGCAGACATCTCTTTCTTTAATATAGGGCATCATTCTGATAAATCCACTGTAAAGTGAAATTATTGCAAGAAGAAAATATATTTACTATACCTCCTCTCCCACTGGACCCCATAATTTAGCCCAGCCTACCTTAAAGAGACTTAGAACATTTACAATTATCCCTCAATTGGGGAAAATAATTTAACAAAAGCCTGTTTTATAATGGTTTTCATTGTAGCACATGGGGGATATCTTACATCTGTGATGCAAAGCCCACAGAAAGGTGAGAGGAGAGGACTAACTCCACAAAACTGTCCTCTGACTTCAACATGCTGCTGTGGCATGTAAACCCACACATCACTCATATATATGGAGAAGATCCTGATAACTGTTTATATTCTCAGAGCAGGAAGTACCACACCTACCAGAGAATACTGCTGTCCCTCCAGCAGCCAGTGGTAACAAGATTGTTTATTTCAATGTAACTTAATCATATTGAGAACTGGTGTCACTAGTGAATTTCAGTGAATAATTCATGTTATTCAACACCTAGTTTTCTTTTACCAATTCTAAAACAAAGTGGTATGTGTGTGTGTGTGTGTGTGTGTGTGTGTGTGTATGTTGACTGTGAACTTGGAATTTGTGGTCTCATATTAAGAGATCTAAATTATGGTATGTCTAACCCAATGTTAGGGCACTGCATGCAGCCTAAGGCTAGCTAGGAATGTGGCCCGACACAAAGTAAACTTGCCACTTATGAGTGGTTTTATGATGGGGAGGACTCCATTACATGATTCTTGAGCATGAACTTTTTAAATGGCAACATCCTATTGCCACATCTCACATAATAAACATTTGTATACTCTATGTGTACACACACATGGCCTCCATTGTACCATGGTGTGTGGCTTCTAGCGTAATAGCTTCCAAGAGTTGACAGCTCAATAGGCACTGTGACATGCTACATGTGCTCAGGGTGACTTGGAGAGTGAAATATAGTGATTATTAATGACTTTTTAACCTACCATAGAAATTGATAGATGTTTAATGTAGAATACAGGTAAGTATACTTATTCATTTTTAATTTTTTTCCATTTATTTATTTAATGAAAGAAGGGGAGCATGCATGTGGAGGTCAGAGGACAGCTTGTAGGAGTCAGTTCTTTCCTTCTAAAACCTGGGTTTCAGAGATCGAACTCAGGTCATCAGGCTTGTTCGCAAGAACCTGCTGAGTCACCTCCACAGGCCATTTATGTAATGACATTTATTATTTACTTCCATACCTCAGACAGCCTCCTGCATCATCCAAATCTCTTTACAACAGCCCCTCTGCTTAAGGCTGAGTAAACATCTGAGATGTGGAAAGGCCCAAATCTTGCTTTCTATTTTCTTTTCAATTAATTTTTATAATAAACATATAGTCCTTGCCTGTTAACATTTTAAAATCCCAGCATGGCTTCTAAAATATCTCAAAAGAAAGCAGAAACTGCCAAACGAAAACTTAGAGACAAAGTAAGATCGTTCAATGAACAGGACACAGATGATTAACTTTTCTTAAGTCTTCCTAGTTGTTTTATTGCACTTTTGTACATTTAATATAATAAATTTCATTCAAATTTAGACCTCCCTTCCCCATCTGAACTCTCACACCACCCCAGTGGATTTTATGCATTCTGTATTAGATGTTAAGTCCTATCTTGTCAGATGACTGCCTTTTTTGTCATGACTAACAGTTAGGCACTCTGATTAATCCATACAAAATTTGTGTGAGTTTTCAAAGATTATAATTTGAAATATATTGTATGGTAAAGCATATTGCCAAATTTGATGTGTACCAAGGATTGTTTTGTAAAACAAAAACAATATTCTCGAAAACAACAACAAAAATATTTAAAATATTACAACTCTGATGGATTTACTGTAAAAGTTACTTCCGTGGTAGCATATTTAATAACAAAAATATTGAAATTGTTTCCAATCCACAATAACAGGAAAAATAAGGAAATTGGAAAATACATCAAGAAAAGTTTGGAGATCGAACTTGCTCATCCTAAATTTTATGCTTTGGTAATGGACGGTGGAACTATGGATCAATTTGCAAATAATAGAACATAACAGATTAAATGACTTCAGTACTATTCAAAGATACAACTAAATCAAGAGATTTATACAAAGCAGAAAAAATGTTAGCTTAGCTGTATTTGTCCACTGTGGACATATCTGGTGCAGTTATTGAGGATGCCCTGACAGGAGCCCAGAAATGACTTGTAACATTAACAGAAGACAATGCAATTGCAACTGCTGGCCCAAGCTCACAGTTCATGAAGCATCATTGCACAATACATCCAGAAAACTTATGCACAAAAGAATTAAAATGGATAATATCACACCAACTATCATCGAGACTGTGAGTTTCCTAAGAGTCAAGGGATAGAAAACCATTACTTTAAGGAATTCTTTAAAAATGTGGAGGCTGACTATAGCGGCAACATTTAAAGCCGCTAAACTGAGATGGCTAAGTGAAGGCCAAAGGTAGAAAAGAGTTTATAATTTAGGACATGTATCAAAAACAAAATTTTTACCAGAACTTGACAATGAAAATTGGCTTACAGATTTAGCAATTCTTCCTGCATTACATTAACTTTTCTAAGAATTTCATATATGAGTACTGTATTTACATAGTTGCTACACGCCCTCCAACTTTTCTTAGTTGTCCTCCCACTCTCATCCTTTCAAATTTCTGACTTCTTATTTGATAATGACTACATTTACACTCACACACATGCACACATTCTACTGAGTTCAGTTAGTGGTACTTGTCTGTACATGTGTTTAGAGCTGAAATTTAGTATTTTAATGTATTTAACTGGTCATTTGAATGAGTTAGACATGGGTCTTCAAGTTGAAAACTAATATAAATGAAATGTTTCAAATCACATTAGCATTCCAAATAAAACCGAAATTATGGTAAACACAAACTAGTGCAAACATTTTCAAGCATCCTCAACCTATCGGATAAACACATGTTGGTGAACAATGCAAAATGCATACTCACATTTCAATTTCATATCAGAATTTTAAAAACAGATGTCAAGGTTTCCCGGAAGATAATTAATACTTTGGTAAGTTTGCAATTCCATTTTCAATCAACATGTTCCCTTCCAATTTTCAAATAGAATGTGTAGTGTGTCAACATGCCATTCAAGAAATTTTGATGATACCTCTTTAGTAGATTTTATAGGTAACATCTTTTTAAAGATAAACGTCTCCTACTTTAAACCTTTTCTATGACATTGCTTTTGGGAAACTCCTATATCTGTGAATAACTATTTTCAAGCATGAAATGCAAGAGGAATACAATTAGAAGCAGTCTGTGACGAGTGCCTTGAGAGCTCCCTATAAAGGACAACTATCTTTATCAGATCAGATACCCAAGTGCTTCTTTCTCAACTACAATGTCAAATAGCTCATCATTGTACATTGTTCTTTTACTTCTGTAACAAAGAATGTTTAGGAAAAACAATCAATGAAGTTTTAGTACTTAGATATATATTCATTTGTTTTATTAGTGCTTACAAACTTGGGTGGGACTTACTTCACAATTTTAAAGTCCTCTCTGAACAGGGTGCCTCCTAATTAAGAGTGTTGTATGAGGCCTTTTTAAAAAAAAATTCCCCATGATACTGAATATCATGATAATTATACACAGGCTCTATTTTTCCTCATCAGGTTTTGTTAGTGCTAGTGTATTTAATGTGTGTCCCCAAACCGTTCTTCTTCATCTAATGTGGTCCTGATGTCCTTTCAGCACTTAAAAGTCTAGTCTACTTTAACTTACTAATTTAAAAAGCAGATATTGGAGTCCTAGAAAAATATGAATCGTTGGGTTAATTTCAACAGGGCTTTAAAAAGTGTTTTAGAATCTATAATTGATTTTTAAAATAATGTCACTACATACTTTGTCTTCAATGACAGCATGAAATGAAGGTCAGGAAAAGAAATTCCAATACAGAGTTATGTCAGAGTCTCGAGAGGGAGGACCCCACTGGATGTCTGGAATGATCTGTAGGATGAAAGGACTCATGAAGGTGCTTAGGCTGGGTAACTGAGACAAGTCCTTGGAGGAAAACACTACAAAGAGTAATATTGTATGCTAAATCAATTTTCCTTATCCCATCACCGATACCCAGTAACAAAGATTCTTCTCATACGTTGGCCTTTATAAATAATTTAATGAACACAGTAGTGTAAATATTGCTTAATGATCCTGGCTTTTAATTCTTATCAATAAATACCCACAAGGGCTGATTGCTAGATCATATAGTAGGTTCATATGTAATATTTCAAGGATATTATATATTCTTTTCTTTAAAACAAAACCATTTTACATTTTATTTAAGGATATTCATGATATCTAGTTTTTCTACATCTCACCAAAACTTATTATATTCAGATTTTAGTAATAGCTTTACTAACAATGGTTATGAAGTAATGTTACTTTATGGTGTTAATTTGCATTTCCCCCATGAATAGAGATATTTCCTGCATTTTTGTGTGCCTATTGGCCAGTTGTGTGTCCTCCTTGGAGAAATGTAAGCTCCTATTCATTGACTACTTTTTATTTTGTTACTTTTTTCTGTTAAGGTGTAAACTTCATCACATATAGGGTTTGCAAATGTTTTATCTCAACTTATACTTTGTCTTTTCATTCTGCTGATTATTTTCCTTAGCTGTGTATAAACACTTTAGAGCGATGTAGCCTGCTGTCTGTTTTTCATTTTGTTACTAAAATTTCTGTATAATCTCAAAGGAATTCATGGTATGACCAATCTCAGGGAAATATCCTATGTTTTATCATGAGTATTATAATTTAGTTTATATATATATATGTATATATATATTTAACTCTTTAATCTTATGAGTTGTTTTTTCTATAAGGCAAAGGGATAAACAAAAAAGCATAAAAAGAGAAAGAGAAAAACACACATACCAATGACTGAATTCAGAATTTCTCCATTTAATTAAATTACCCAAATATGTTGATTTTAAGTATGATTTTCAATTTCTCTTGCCAAGGAATTTCTATTATTTCCAACAGTAGACATATATTAAGTTAAACCTGAGATTTCGGAAAATATATTGACTGCCTTATTAGTTTGATTCATTTAAGTATTTAATAAGTGTCTACTATGTGCATGAAGTATTACTAAATGAGTCAAGGAGTTCACAGTCTCCTGGAGGGTATAAATAGCATACAATTATATTATGCTGCAATAAGGTCTATGAAGAAAGACATGTAGCAATATTACGAGGCAGAACTTACCCTGTGGTGAGCAACTTGGAGAAAGCCTTCCCCAAAAGTTGATATTTTAGCTGCATCATGAAAGAAAAATGTATCCAACAAAACAAACATTAAAACAGAAGAAATACAAAATGGAAAAGGGATAAATAAGACTATAAATGTAAAACTAAGGTATTTTTAGAAAGGGCCATATATGCGTGGGTATGTATAGTAACATAAGAAATTTAATGAAAAATAAACTGAAATAATGTGCTAAAATGTTAGTAAACGCCAAGTATGTTTGCACACATCTTTAATCCCAGCACTTGGGAGGCAGAAGCAAGCAGATCTCTGTGAAATACAGGCCGTGCTAGTCTACAAGCAAGTTCCGGGCCACCTGTGTTTACAAGGGATGGAAAGAATGTGAGGAAGGAAAGAAATGGGGACTCTTTATATTTTCCTTTATACAACGCTCAATCATTGAGCTTTCACAAGTAGAAAGTATGAATCAATTATTTTTATAAAAATAAAAGAAAGCCAGGAGCGGTGGTTTGTGCCTTTAATCCTAGTATGCAGGAGGCAGAGGCAGATGGATCTCTGTGAGTTAAAGGCCAGTCTGGTCTACATAGAAAGTTCGAAATCAGCAAAGGCTGCATAGTGAGAACTTGTCTCAATTGATACATACATACATACATACATACATACATATATATATACATACATACGTACGTACATACATAAGACTACATATCTACTGCACAAGTCCCTCTGTGCTGCTTACTGTGACTGGAGAAGAAGCACCCAACACCTACAAGAGAGGAAAATCTTCACATAATCAGTGGTCAAACCCGAAGGCACTTTGCACATGACATCCGAGTACACAGACTGTAGACTTCACTTTACAAACATGTGGGAACCTGAAGTCACAAAAGAGAGTGCCTGTATGGAGGGACATGTAGAAGACAGGCAATAATGGTGCCTCTAGAGAATAAATAGAAGGAGAAAAAATACAGCAACCAAATGGACATTAATATTAGGGCGAGCTAAGAAATGTTGTGGCAAAAAAATAAG
Organism: Eospalax fontanierii; assembly: GCA_035773235.1. Lineage (NCBI taxonomy): Eukaryota > Metazoa > Chordata > Mammalia > Rodentia > Spalacidae > Eospalax > Eospalax fontanierii. Next base: position 72,933,116 of record CM069533.1, read on the forward strand.
CAGAAATTTCAAAGACGTTCCTGTCTACATTGACCATGGAAGACTGTAACTCCCCATCTTGCTGACAGGACACATGGAACATCCAGCCTCAAAGATTGTGCACTAGAGGCAAAAGGTCTATTAAAGTGGCACATGATCAGGAATACGGCGACGGGACAAGGAGAAGCAGAAAAGTCACATAAGATGTCCAAAGATATGAAAGAAGAACAATAATTTCTCACCACCTACTTAGCTGGGAAGGAGGGAGGAAGGGAGGGAGAGAGGGAGAGAAAGAGAGAGAGAGAGAGAGAGAGAGAGTTGTTTTGCCAGATGTAATACAAAACTATCAATTAGATATTAAGACAAAAGCAAAATTAATCCTTGAAAGTATGAAGCATTTAGGAGAATGTGGACCCATGTGAATGTGAAGCATTTAGGAGGATGTGGACCCATGTGAATGTGAAGCATTTAGGAGGATGTGGACCCATATGAATGTGAAGCATTTAGGAGGATGTGGACCCATGTGAATGTGAAGGGTAGTAGCATGAAAATCTAAAAATGGTCACAGGTGATACACCATCATGAAACAGTTTTCACAGTTTTTCTGCAATTCTGTAATGTGTATAAAACCTGTGTGGCTACACTGGACTATATACCAGGTATGTCATACAATATTTGTGGGATGGTGGTATTTTGCAAGTTGAGATATAATGTCCCTTTAAAAAGCACAGCAAATGACATTGGAGCATTAATGGCACTTTTACCTTGGAGGTAATCAGCAGCTATCTAATTGGACTTAAAGCCCACTCAATGGGAGGAAACTCATGTGTGGTACTATAAACCTAGCCAAATATACATAGGTGGAGAGGTCATAGATATCAGAGAAAACCCCAAAGGCTGTCACATCCCTAGACAAATGTAATTTCTTACTATGTACAGACAGAAATTTTTAGAGTTCCACAACTGGTCACACACAGAAATTGTCTATGAATTGCCCAAGCCTATGTGGCACGTATATGATACGACCTCTTCACCTAAGGCCCACAGAACAAAGAATAAGAGATAAAGAGAACCCTAAGGCATCTTTCATTCTCATCGATGAAGCTCCCTCAAGCAACAGAGGGCCAGGAACACAAAAGGTCACAAATAGTCAAAACAGAGAATAAGAGTCAACAGAGTGTGGATCCTTGGGCAGGACTTTATCAAAATTCACCCACACAGGGCTCAGGGATCATTGTGGAAGAGGGGGAAGAAAGATTGTAAGAGCCATAGATGAAGTGCATGACCATATGGAAATAGAGTCCTACAGCCTCCTGGAACCCTGTTCATATTAGCCTAGGGAATGGCATCAGCATACACAAGACCCATGCAAACTCAGACAAAAACCCAGCACAGAACTGGAAATGGGCAGCAAGCCTCAATCTTAGCCAAATAATTATTGGCAGTTGATTATGGCTGGGTGAAGAAAAGCTGATCTTAAAGGGAAGGATTCTAGATAGGCTGACTAGACCTCAGCAGAAGAACTTACACTGAAGGGCATCTGGGGACACTAACTTGACTTGATAGGCCTTAACACAATTGATAGAATGTACAAAATCCAGTGGGGAGGGGCAGCTATGAGTAGGTGTCAATGGGAAGGAGGTATACAGTTGATTATACTGTTCCATATGAAATATGCAAATTTTCAATTAGAAAAAAAGAACTCCTCTGTATTTCTGGTATGCTTCAGATAAGTATACTGGCTCTGGCTCACATGTTCCTACTCCTACCTCAGTGCTCCATACTCAGCCTCAGTTTGACACTGCTGGTCATCCTATAAGTGTTCACAACTAGCAACTATGGTGATAAGTATCTTTCCCCACTTAAAAGACTTTAATGGTGTCCTGGGGCTCCAAAAACAAACGTCAACACCTTTGACTAAGACAATGTTATACAAAGCCTCTAGACAAACATCTCATCTTACCCTCCAATCACATGCTTCCTACTTCACTCACATGGGCATTCTTTCAGCTCACTGAACAAATAAAATGATTAATTCTAAGGATAAAACAAAAGGAAGTAGAGGAAGTACCAATCTAGAGCCAGGTGCACACCTTTAGCTCCAGTACTCCAGAGGCAGAGGCAGGCTTTGATCTCTATAAGATCAAAGCCAGCCTGGTTTACATAGTGAGTTCCAGGCCAGCTGTAGCCACAAGGGAGACCCTGTCTCAAAAAGACAAAAACAAACAAACAACAACAACAAAAAAGAAACAAAGAAGTTACCCATCTATTATGATGCCAAATAGTGCTAAAGAATGACTTGGGGTTGCTCAAATATGTCAGAAATTTATACAGTGAGTCACTGACATGATACAAATAGAAAAACAAACTCTCTTAAACTATGTTAAAATTATCCACTCAGATGGCTGGATTTTCTACGTGATGAAATATGATGAGAGTATGTTTATAACTGTTGATGGCATTTTAATGTCTTAGTTTGTTCATTCATTTGAAGATGATCACCAACTCCACATTTCTAGTTCTATGTATGTGCCATAAATGTACATGGTACAAAGTCAGCAAAAAAGAGTATTAATGTTGGGAGTCTGGGGACAGGACATATTTAAGTGCCCTAATAAATAGTGGGACAGAAAAATGGAGGTGGTCGTGGGATGAGAAAGAGGCCAGGAATAAAAAGTTTCATGAAACCAAAGAGAAAATAGCAAGAGAGCAGTCGTCTGGAAGATATATACCACATCTTGGACCCGCTCCGCTGTTTGCAGAGATCTTTGCAGGCTTGCTGGATCTGTGTCAGTGGAGAACAAGGTTAAAAACTGTGTAAGCCAGAGAGCAATGAAGTCATCTGTGACTATATAAACCTTTTGGTAGATTTGTCTGCATTGTATAAAAAGCAAAAATAAAATGTTCATCATACTTCTCTACTTCAAAGCACTTTCTATAACTGGCAAAGTACTGATACTTTCGTGGAATGAGGATGGGTTGTTGTATGAGATACAGCATGTCATACAAAGTACAAGTCTTTTATAGTTTTAGAAACAAGAATAACAAGAGAAAGGCAATAATGCTCATTGCAAACAGACACAAAGGCATATACCTCTGTTTGGATAATGCATAGATCCATAGGGAGCTGCTATTCAATAACATACCTTAGGTTCAATAGTGTTCTCTTTTTTAAAACAGAGTAAAAACTGCACAGACCACGACATATTTTTTGTTTCATTACACACATTCCAAAACAGCAATACATGCTTTGTCTCCTTTTTGCCAGAACAATTAAACCTTTTATAAATGCTAATTTAAAAGTCAATATGGAAATGTTGACAAATAAATGAATATGGAAATTGTCAGGTTTTGATTGTAACTCAAATCAGGATCTCCTTAGCAGTGATTTCCTTTCTCTTACACAGAAATATCTTTTCCATATATATTTGTCATGAAAGTAATTTCCTATTCCTTTTTCTAAACAAATAAAAATGTGACTTACATTTCCATCTTTCACAAACCAGCATAAAAGCATTAGCCATCAAAGCTGGAGCACTCAGAGCAAACTACTTATCCTGTAATGTGAGTTGTGGATACTGAAATTTATTTCCTTCTTTTCCCAACAAAGTCTGGTATTTCAAAGTATTGGTCCTGTGGAGATAAGTGGTATCAGTTGTCATGTTTTCAACACAGATACTTTCCATTAGTCAAGCAGCAAGTTTGAAGGTACATGTTAAGAAATGACCACACTGGTTTGCTTTTTACATCCTAAGAGTAAAACATTTCGTTTGTCTACATGATATTCTCAAAAACTGTCTTTCGTACTCTAGAAGGAACATTCTGATGATTTTATATCATGTTTAATAAAAGCACATTTTTTCTGCTAGACATCATGTACCTAAGTATACTTTCATTTCTGATTGCAAAGGTAACTTCACACTATTTCATTTTTCTACCCATCATTAAACTCTCAGTCTTCCACAGAACTCTTTCATTAGCCTCTTTCCTCTTCTTATTCCTATTCCTCCTAGTCCTTCTCCTCTTCTTCCCCTTCTCTCTCATCTTCCTCCTGCTTTTCTATTTGTGTTCATCATGATGTCATCTATTTCCAAAGACTCAAATTGAGTCCACATGCTTTATTTTCATTCTCTTTACAATTCCAGTCATGTACCCTATTGACTTAATGCTTTAAAAATACCAGGTAACATTACTACCACCTGCATTTGTGGTCTAAATGAGTGTTTTCCATAGGCTCTGAGTATTTGGACATTGTGTCCTCAGCTGGTGGCTCTGTTTTTGGAGGTTTCAGAGGGTGTGTCTTTGATGGAGGAATTGTGCCACTGTGGGCAGGCTTAAAGAGTTCTTAGACCACACTTTCCAGTCACTCTGCTTCCTGTGCCTTTCAAAAGATGTGCGTGCTCCTCTTTCTGCTCCAGCCACCTCTTACCACCATGCTCCTTCACCATGACAGACTGTGATTCCTCTGGAACTGATAAGCTCTTCCTTTCTTAAGTTTCCTTGGTTACAATCTTTAATCATAGTAACAGAAAGGCAGCTAATACAGTGCTCTAGTTCCAAAATAATATTTGATTAGGAACCTCTGCTTGTTCCTAATTTATAATAGTACATTCAAATTCTCAACAGTGCTAATGAGGCTGTTCCATACTTTATTTCCAAGAAAACTCTCCAGACTTATCTACAGCTTATATTTTACAAGTTCTTTAATAACCTCCTACATTTCATCTAAGTGGCTCACTGTACCTATTTCAACCCAATAGTAAACTCATAAACATTTTAAAATTTGTACTTGGAACTGCATATTTTCAGAATGACTGATTTTTCTTGTCTGACACACTATTCAGGTTGTAGGACCAAGTTGCAAACAATGAAATACACTCAGAAGTTATGTCAAAAATTTTTACACCTACTCCTTAAAATTATGTGCACAGGTCTCCATAGAGAAGATTTATGTTTAATAGTCATGTGACTTGGATCAAATAAAGATCATAGATGCTTAGAAGATGGCTGGAGGAAGTCTGAGTCTGCAGATGGACTTGAAGCAAGGCTGTTCTGCTAACAGCATTGTAACTATGACATGAGCAAGATATAAAGTTATTGAGCTCAGTCATCCAAATTTGGAGATCATTTGTTATAGCTCCCGCTGTTCTTTACCCTGAGTAATAAAGCAATCTAAAAAACATTGCTCTCAAAGAATTCCAAGGAGAGAGATAACCATTTCCAGTATGCTCTTATGATAGCATATTTATTATATTTTAAAAAGCGCATTTTTATTTTTTAATTCTGTTAAAACATCAATAAATGGCAAAGACCAGAGTAATGAACACAGTATTGAGGAGTTGTAGACACTGACACTAGTCAACTAAAGTAAACAAGAGAGAGTGGTACTGGTAGAAAACATATCTATAGGACAGAATTGAATACAACAAAAACCACACATGTGCACACACACACACATATACACACACATATACACACACACATATACACACGTATATGCACACACATATATACACACATACATACACACATAGATATACACACATATATACACTTATATACACACATATATGCACATACATGTATATATACACATATAAACACACATGTATATACATATATCAACACACATGTATATACACACATATTTATACACACACACACACATTTAATGTGTTTTGGCAAAGACCCAAAGGAGCGCAATAGAAAAAAGATATTCTTTTCAACAAATGGTGCAAAGAAATAATTGGGCACCCACATGCATAAAAAATTAAAATGGACACAAACTTTATACTGTTCAAAAATTCACTCAGACAGTTAAATAGATCAAAGACTTCAGCATAAGGTGGAAAAAAATCAAAGTAACAGAAGATGGCATAGAAGAAAATCGACCGGTCCTCAGATTTAGTGAGAATATGCAGTGCAGCACCAAAGCCTCAGCCAAAGGAGGAAAATTATGAACTGGAATTCTTTAAAGTTCTTTAAAATAGATACACTTTGTGAAAGATGCTGCCATGGTAATGAAAAGACAAACCACTAGCCTAGAGAGCAATGTGTTCCAGAAAAGGTAAAAGGATTATTGTCCTAAATATACAGAGAAATCTCAGAGCTTGATAATAAAGAAATAAGCAATCTTATTAAGAATTGGCCAGATATTTAAATAAATATTTAAATAAATATCTCATCAGAAAAGCTGTACAAATGACAATAAACTCACAAGAAGATTTGAATCATTCTATATAAAGGAATTTCAATTTGAACAAGTTAGAATACATTACATTGCTATTAGAATGGCAAAATCCCAAACACTGACAATTCTTGCAGGGATGTGGCATAGCTGAAACTTATTCATTCATGGTAGGAATGCAAAATGGTATGACCACCTTTAATCACAGTGTGACAGCTTCTTGCAAGCTAAGTACACTAGCATCTGTGATGGCAGTCATACTCCTTATTAGCTGAATGAGTTGGAAACTTTTGCCCACATAGAAACCTATGCACAAATAATCAAAGCAATTGTAGTTGCCATTGCCTAGGTTAGAAACAACCAGTATGTCCTTCAATAAAGTAATGGACAAAGGAAATGCTCTTCATTACTATAGACATATGACCAATCAAGCAATAAAAAGACAGAAAGGAAATAGATTTATAGTCCTCAAGTACAGAAGCAAATCTGAAAATATTATATACATATGATTTCAACTGTATGACATTCTAGAAAAAAAATCTACTGCAATAAAGAAAAGATTAGTGATTAACAGGGGCCACGAAGTTTAGAGGAACACACTGGCAGACCTTAATTCTCTTATAGTAACTATATTCTGCACTGCAGTATAGCGGAAATACACATCACTATACATTTACCAAAACTCATAAAAGGTATACTGTAGGTAAATGCCTATTATAACTTATGTACTATTTGTGAGATGATGTGTTACTTAGGACTCTAGGTTTCAATATATTCAATACCCCACTGTCATAAGGGGGAGGAGGAACTAGGCATATATGGAGTCAGATGGTAAGAGAAAATTCTCTTTTTCTACTTAAGTTGTCCTGTGAACTTGAAACTGATGAAAAACTAGTCTATTAACAATACACAACCTACTTCAATGTCACAATTAAAAAAACAGTTTATACTCATTAAATACTTACATTTGTTGAATTCAAAAGGATAGAGTCAGAAAAAATGTATCATAGGTACCAGAAAGGAGATTTTACTACCAGTGAATGTGGTTTAAGAATATCTCCCTCTTCTTATCAGTAAGGCATCGAAAGAATACAACAAAACATTATTCTAAGAACATACGTGAACAGTAAAATGAAAGGAATTAAGCAGATTTCTCCCAGATGACTCTCAATACCTTTTCTTTTCTTATGCCCCATACTTTCATCATCCTGTCGTCTCAGCTCCCCACCATCCCTGGAACAGTAGGAGGTGTCATTCCATGACTACCTTATAAATGGTTCTGATTTCCATTTTAGTATTTTATCATCTTCTTGACTTCCTTCCATGAAGAAACTTGCCATATTGGGAAGCTCAGTGGGTGGGCTCCAGCCAATAGCCATATGGAAACTCTGACCCCTGATCTAAAGGAATACAATTTTGCACAGAACCAAATATGTGCACTTGAAAGCTGATTCTACTCCATTTGAGCCTCAGAGTGAGACCCTAGCCCTTCCTGGACTCTTTAGTGTTGTGTTAGGAGCCTGAAAAAGAGTACCAAGGAAAGCAGAGACTCCTCACCTAAGAATACTGAGAAAAGTTGAATATGAAGTTTGCTGGGATTTTATGCAGAAACAAAAGGCTTCCAATTATCATCTGCCAGCTCTCAACTTCATGTTAAGTGTTAGGCTTTTCTGGACTATACTGATATCATTGTGTCACAGAAGTTTAAGGAAAACAGTTAACCAATGCTTCACTAAAGCATCACACAGAGAATGCCATGGAGTTTAGTGGGAAATAAGTCCACAGTGGTAGTAAACAGTACTGCCACAGTAAAAGTTTTGTCTATCTAGATCACATTAGCTCATAACAGACACTCTCATGAATACTGGGCTGAATATCACTACGTTATTATAATTAGTAACACTGCTTAATGACCAAGTTTGTTCATCATTAACTGATATTAATACCTGTGTACATTGCTTAATTTCACTGAGTTGGTTTCTTCAACATTTATGAGTGCCAGGTGAAGACTAGTGCATATATATAAAGTTTACATGCAATTTTCAAGTCATAGTGTTCAGTAAATGCTAATTCTTATTATAAAAATTATAAAAGAAATTCCAGCTACCATCATACCAATTTGCAGCAGTAGACAACTCAACACTGCAAATCTACTATAGCTTTCCCATGACACTACTTTGATATAATATCAAGAACATTACTCTTGGTCCTCTTACAGAAAGGAATCTTATAATTTACCAAAAATAATTCCGGTATTTGTATTAAACATCTTCACAGTATTGTCAAAAATGTGAATCAGGGAATGGTAGCTCACATCTTTGCATCCATCACTCTGGAGGTAGAGGCAGGTGGATCTCTGAAAAGTCAAGGTTAGCTAGATCTAAAAAGTGAGTTCCAAGCCAGATAGGGCTCAGGGAGCCCCTGTTTCAAAAAGACCAAAAAATAAAGTCTTCAGATGAGCTGCCTAGAAAAAGTAGAGCTGTAGGAAAGGTTAAAAATCCAGTCTTTCCATCTTCAATGAATTAAATATATTTTACTCTCTCTGTAAAATCAAAGTGAGATCAAAAATCAAAGAGATCTTTATTCTTTGGGAACCATTTTGTCTTCAAGTCCGAAGACTATGAAGGCTCTGAGCACTACGAAGACTATTCAAAGCTATGTAGAAGGGCCCAGTAAAATCAAGAGTAATCGCTCCAATTCTGCATGGCCCTTTGGGATTTCTTATCTGTATAGAACCAACTAAGCACATTCCTGATTCAACCCAGCATAAATGAAGGTGGTTCCTATTGAATTATAGTGCATTATTTTTCCTTATTTAGAGGATTGCCTTTATGATCACCTCATCAAAACTTGATTCTACATCTTTTCTAAATAAACACCTAACAAAAATTCCTGAGAGCATATTAATACATACAGTATCTTCTAGAGTAACTTCTAGCTTAAAAGTTGCTTATAAGAAACATTTTCTTAGGGAAATATAAAACAAATAAAATTAAAGGAAAAAATCTATCTCCATTTCATTGAAACATGCTAGTGAAAATAAAAGCAATATGGGCCACACTTCCCTGTGCCAAGGCCTGTCTTAGCTGTCCTCTCAAAGATTCTTGCAATAAAGAACATTTCTAAGTTCTTTTTATGAACAACTCCACCCCTCTCTGAGTCTCTATTGGCAACTGATATCTAGTAGGGGAGGAAAAAGAGGTTTTCTTTAGGAATGTAGCCCCTGAGAGGCTATCTGTGCTCCAGTAGATGGTCAGATGGTCCTACACCCATGTACATTCTGGCAGCACTAAGTGAACTTGAGGCGGAGGGTAAAACGTAACACAAATTTGGAGGGAAAAGTGATCAAGGATAAAGGAGGAATTACAAGGGAGGAAATGAGTTGGATTTTATCAAAATATATGATATGCATGTATTAAATTCTTAAGCTAAAAACAATTTAAAAATTAAAAATCAACAGAAATCAACTTGCTGACAGTTGTACAGATGAGAAGTCTGAAATAAACATATATTCAAAACCTCACCTTCTCAAAAAGGCAAAGAGGAAGAATTTTTCCTTGACTGCTCTAGCTTTTAGATACTCTATGCTTGGTGCTGACTCCACTCTTTGTCTCAGTCTTTACCTAACTGTCTTTATTAGGTGCCTGCTTGTGTCTGCCTCTTTTGTCTGCTCTAAAAACATATGGCGTTCAATTTAGGGACCATTCTAATCCAGTATAATCTCATGTGAGATCTTTAACTTAATTGCATCCATGAAGACTCTTTCCAGATAAAGGCACATTCACAAGTTTAAGTGGTTAAGAGATACCTTTTTAGATGCCACTATTCAAACTACAATTGAAGCCAGAACATGGGTACAAATCTGATTTTTACTCTGGACCAGAATGAACCAGACTACTCTTCTCAATTTATGAAGCTGATGGTATAGCTCAGTGAGAGAACACTTGTCTGGTATTTGTGAGCCAAATCAGCACCAGAAGAACAAGAAAAGAAGAAGAGAAGGAGGAGGAGGAGGAGGAGGAGGAGGAGCAGGAGGGAGAGGAGAGAGAAGAAGCAGACACAGACACAGAGGTAAAGGAAGATGAAGATGAAGAAGGAAGGGAAGGGGGAAAAGGAGGAGGGAGAAGAAGAAAAAGAAGGAGGGGGAGGAGGGAGGGGAGAAGAGGGAGGAGGGGGAGGAGGAAACATCTCATCTATAAAATGTACCAGGAAAAATCAGCATATGTTCTGGGTTTGAAAAAATAGGAGTATTCAGTGAAACCTGAAGCATGACTGGCACAAACGTCTCCCACCATTTCCTCCACAGCCTACTTTATTCAAGAAGGTAAGGAGGCCAGCATCCACGCAGAAAACAGCTGAGCCGTTGGCCTCTGCACTGACTGGGCTGATGTGGTGAGAGAGCATCTTAAATCTATTAGGAACAATGGCTATACAGCTAATTCACTGACTGTGTAGAAGACAAAATAATGATTGGACACAATGTTTTATCTCCAACTACACAGAACTTTGGGCATGACAATCACCAAAACACTGGTGTGCTCCAGAATATTTCCTTTCTCTGAATAGTCTTACTTATGTGATGAATATTTAGTCATTATTATGCTCATCAACGTTAATAATAAAAGTTTAAATATATTTTTAATTTAATTTCGATTATTTCTTCCAAATGAATTCTATATTATAGCTTATATGGTTGAACTCCTAGTTTAAATATCACATAATGATCCCACAGGCTTCTCTGTGTGCTCTAAAGGAAACTTTTATCTCCTATAGCTACAAACATGAAAACAAAATGCAGAGTTTCACTCTATGAATAATATTGAACCTCGGCTTCCCATGGTACTTAATGTTGAAGTGGGGACACTGAGAAAGAATGGGAAATCTGTAAATAGGATGAATACAAAACCTCCGATGAGGACGGAAATATCACATCCCTACATTCTACTGAATGATTTGCCAGTGAATCAACTTCCCCATTCAAGAATAATTGACCTCTTTACCCCAAAGGTTAAAAAAGAGTGGAGATGGCACTGTGAGATCTTTTTCCACAGTGTATCTGTCCCAACCCTTTGACCTGAGATGCTTAACCTCTGTTCCTCAAGGAAACTCTTACGGCTTCACCTGCACAGTGAACAAGAAAGCAACGCTGATTCTACTCTATACCTGTTCCTACCAGTCCTCAGTACTTGTAGATGTACGACTAGGAGAGACTTTTCAACAGTTTCCTGGAGTTGAGATACAGAATAAGATTCATAAAGAGATATATTACACTTCAGAAAAGAAAAAAGAAACACGTAAGTCTTCCAATTGATATGGACAGAAATCCAGAGAGCAGGCGTGGCACTGGATGCTCATTCTGTGTTAAAATTATGGAATAAACACAGATCTAGATCTGTCTGAATTTATTGATATCAACTTTCTAAGCACAGATTTGGCCTTTAGAGTTGCAACATAGAGATTCAGAAAGGGATTAAATCGTTTCTTTGATTGAGTCAAACATGGACCAAAAAGTATTTCAAGGTGAGTAAACAAAAAATGGCTTTAAGAAGTAGTCTGGAAGAATTTGGAGGGATAGGCAAGAAAAACAAGGCTTCAATGCCATGACCAGGGCATTGAGGGCATTTCAATGCCATGACCAGGGCATTTTTGGGCATGGAGCCCAAAGAGGACAGGGGCGGGGAAATTATGATACTTCTGAGAAATTACTTAAACTTTAAAGATCATGGTCATAATGCTAATAGTAACTGCAGTTAAGAGCATTCTAATGAGATCTCACTGGAAAAGAAGAAAAAGGTATTAGAAACTGGATGAGACCATCCTTGTAACTATGGATATCTCAAAGCAGTGTGTTAAGTATTTCTAGACCCATGAACTTCATCAGAGAATTTAAGAGTAAAATGTACAGTACATAGCTAAAGACAAGTCCATGCAGCAAAGCAATAGAAGTGATGCCTGACTTCTTTCAATATTTATACTAAAATTCAAAAGGAGAGAAGTTAGTCCAAGATTAAATTTATAATTAAAGAGGAAAGAGATATAAAGATCTGGAGAGTTCTCAGCCATTTGAAAAGTAAAAATAAAAGTGTTAACAGGAGAAAATTAAGAGTGCGGCCAGGCAATCTCTGTCAAAGAACAAGAGAAGAGTTGTTAAAGTACTTCTGAGATCTTAGAGGCCGTCTCTCCCATCACAGGCCCAGAGAAAGGTCTTGAGGTCCGTTTCCAAACAGGGACTGCAGTGTCTCACCTCATTGCTTTGCACACATCAAGATTCCATTCCCTACATTCAGTGTGGTGCTTCTCAGCATCCCCAGAAGTGTCTCAAAATATCCCTGGTAAATCTCTGACCGCTGCTCCAGAAGGCACAGGCTATAAATCTTGGCTGTGTTTATGTGCTGCTATTTTTGTAGATTCACAGAGCACATGAGTTACAAAAGGAAGCACAAGTTCCTCTACCTAGACTCCGAAGGCTGCAGTGGGCAGCCTGGGGAACTAGGCAGAAATGTGCTTCTTAGAGTTCCCATCAGAGTAATACCTTGTTGAGTCACAAGGGTAGGGCCTCTACTGGGACACAGACCTGTAGAGCAAGCGTGCAGTTGCAGCCTAGCAAGCAAGCAGGCATGAGACTCCACCCCATGAGCGCTGCTGCTGTGCCAGCTGGCAATGGGAGCCAGACCTTGAGAACTCAAACCCACTCCAGTGTGTCTAGGAGGCAAAACATAATGCCTTGGAAAAATACGCCGGAGGCTTAAAGTTTGATTATCACTTGGATTTCTTTGGTACCAGCTACCCCTTGCCTATCTCTTCCTTTCAGAAAGAGAATGGGCACAATTATTGTCACTTTATGTTACTTGGAAATAAGTAACATATTTTGTCTTCACAGGATCACAGAGACTTCTGCCTCAGGATCCATGCCCTATGTCCCGCCATTTACTACTCACATGAAAATGAGATGCTTGAACTTCTGAGTTGATATTATAACAATTAAAACTCGGGAGGTGTTTTTAAAGGAAATACTGCATTTTATATGCAAGGACCCCCATTTTCAAGGACAAGGTTACAGAATGTTATCATTTAAATGTTTTTGCTTCTGATGCTCATGCTGAAATTTATGTGCCACTATGACGTTATTAGGAATTGAGGTATTTAAGAGCTGTTTAGGTCAGAATTGACAAGGACCATGATCACAAACTGAGTCTATTATTTCCAGAAAGAGTTCGTGGGTTCATCTGGTCTCAGGTTTCTTCGTTGCTTCCTCTGGCTCTGGCTCTAACTCCCTGCCCAACGTTCCCGTCTTCTTTATGCATGTGTATGTATGTGTGCATGTATGTTTAAATATAAGCTGTGTGTATAACCTGCCAAAGTCAACAGCATGCAAAACTATTGAAATCATATCATATTTCAGTATGTTTAACATTTAATTCATCTTCCTTCAAAGGTATATGGAAGTATCTTGAAAGCTAAAAAGAGGCATTCCCCTGCAATGGAATCTTACGAGCAGAATGGTGCAGGTTAGTAACAAAAAATTAAATTATTTAATATTCTTCTTAACTTGTCCTCAATATTTTTTATTAAGTTGGACATTTAGGAGAGCTTAGTGTTCAAAAATTCACTTTTATGTCTTCCACATAGCTTTCTGAAAATGACTAATATTTAGGTGAGTCTGCTAAATATACAATTTAAAGAGTTTAGAAGATTGTGATCCTGTCATCTGACTTACTCCAAACTGAGGGATAGTTAACTTCATCTTAAATTACCTTGATGATTCTAAAGCCACTTCTAACACTGCAGGCATTATATCCAGAGCTAGGGTAATGTAAGGGACCTGGGTACAAAAATAATTTATGGCACGAGTTTGGTGACTAGACATCCTTTGAAAACTGTGCCAAAATTCTTTTCAGTATAATCCATCTAGCTTGGCATGGCCTACTTTGGCCTTCTGATGGATGTTGGAAGGTTCATAATCATTCCCATGGGTTTTCTGGAAGAAATCATCAGCATGCCACTAAGCTAAATTGTACTGAATCTAGGTACCAGTCTGATATTTGATTGAAAATAGCAATTATAACAGAAGAGCTCAAGGGGGATCAACCTAGAGAGAATGTTCCAGGATACCATAATTTCCGTTTATCAGGATGCCAATGACAGAATGCACAGCCCACTCAAACGAAGCTTAGAAAATTTACAGCCATGAGTTATTTGAATAAACAGAGTGACTTAGATTTGGGATGCTATTATCAAGTACCATAATCCAGGTAGCTAAAATAAGAAAATTTTATTGTGTCATCTTTCTAGAAACTGAAAATCAAAGATGAAGATAAGGCGGGCACATGCCCTCTGTGCATGGTCTCGGTCTCTCTCTTTCTCTCTCTGTATGTGTGTGTGTGAGTGTGTGTGTGTGTGTGTGTGTGTGTGTGTGTCGAAATTTCCTTTTTCCCTAAATATAGCATCATAGAAGACTCATATCCTAATCCTATTCTGATGTGAGTTTACCTTCACTGTTTATATCTATAAAAAATATTATGTCCAAATCAGGAGACATTCTGAGATAGTAAAGGCTACTATTTATTTAACACTGAGATAGTGGTAGATAAGGTTCAGTATCTTTATGGTTGCACACAATTCAACTCACAGCACAGAGAAATAGAATCAATGAAAGAAAAGCAGCAGATAAACAGGGCTTTTATACAATGAAGGTTGGTAATGAAAGTTTCTTTCATCTCATGCACTGACAGTTAACTAACCTACAGGTGGACTGAACTACTTTGAAAGCTGAAGGTAATTTTGAATGCAGGGTTCTGGAGGGCACAATCTCTCCCTTCACTCCAGTGGCAGCCTGCTGAACTGAAGGACAGGACCCCAGCCAATCAAACCAACTGCGAAAATGTAGGCACAGGGTCAACTCAGAGCTGATCATCTGCACAGTTTGACTGACATGAAAGAGCTGGGTTTGAAGGGTTCCAAAACACAGTGGACAAATGAGCCTGCTCAGGCAAATGGCCTGGCAGATTTTTGGAAGAAAAACATCATTCGCTCAATTGCTCTTCCTCCCCCCAGCTCTGATTTTTAGGCAGCCCAACACTATATATGTTCAGCTCTTTGAAGTAAAACACCTAGCAAGAAATTTCATGTTACTCCAAATGGAAAGAGACATGGTTCTACTTTACAGTCTACCTTGAACCACGGTGGCTGGTTTCCAATGTTAATAAAAATTGTTTCTACAAAAGTAATTTTAATCGCTATTCTCTCTCCTAAGCTCCAAAAGTTTGATGACAAACTTGGCATACTCAATTTTATAGATTCAAATCAATGCTGAACACAAAAGAAAGCCCTGTGCTCAATGGCAATCCAATAATGTGATTATTTGGGGACTGGATCTACATAACCTGGAACAGCTGTGCAAGTCTTGTTGCACTTCCAGAAGATTCTCTTTGTATTCCAAAGAGTATCAAAAGTCAGAAGCCAAGCTCAGACAGTAATATTCATATGAAATAAAATTATGTCACACTTGGTTTCAGAGATAGTAAACCCACAACACCATTAAAATTAACTCAGCATTTGAAGTCTTAAGTTGACATATATGAGAGAGTCAGGAAAAATGAAAGTTTCAAAATCTCCATGGCCACTGAATATTGGCTACCAAAATGCTGCTTATTCAATTATGATATGTCCATTTTATGGTCCTGCAAGAATGTATGCATGCAGCCACAGTGAGTTTTTATATATATCCTACATACTGTGGTGAGTCTAAGAAACTAATTCTTTGATAAGCTAATGATTCTTTTTAAAATCTAGTCTTTGGATGCCTTTTCAGACTCCTCCAAAGTCCATTCTCTAGTCACCACCTAACCACCTTATTGCATCTTGTTACCCATCCTTGCTGTTGTGGTCCCTGAGGAAGGATTGTGCACTATCAATAAATCTTTGAAATGTGTCTGGTGCTCTTTAGATGCCTCTCTGAAGTCATCCACGATGCAGTCATTTTCATATGTTCAGTATATTTGGAACTTACAAAAACATATCTGATAGTGATCATACATGCATCTTAACAGTTTAAACTGAAGCATTCACATGCCATTTGGTCAAATACTGTTTAATGATTGCTTAATGATTAAGTGAAAATTATTAAAGTATTTTGATTCACTATATTTTGCAGAGCAAATAGTAATGAGATGTAATTTTAAAGACTGTTAAAATAAATAATATTCATATAGAAAATCATGTTTGGTATGAGATAAATAACTCATGAGTGTATTATACACTAGATTACTGGTTTTATAGAAGATTTTGCTTAATTTTGATTTATTACTGAATGACTTTTTAAAGTCATTTGATAATTTAATTAATTTATTTAAATTAATTTAATTAAATCTGAACTCGTTTGCCAAATCTTAGGAAAAGACTAGAAACCAAAAAATTGCTTAAAACATGTTCTTTCTTTGTAACTATAAGAAGCATCTACTGATTTTTTTGTCTGCTTTCCAGTACTTATTTTTCTTTAATTTAGTAAGAATCAACATTCAAAAGGAATAGTAGCAGGTTAGAAATTTTTAATGTCATGTTTTCTTATACTGAAGACTCAAGAAGTAATTATCACTGCCAAAAGGGAAAGACAGATTTTTAGCAAAGGCATTATGATTATAAGCTACCACTTACAAGACTCTATAAATAAAAAGAATTAAACTAAAATCAGTATCCTTCGACAGTATAATCACTATCCTGAGGGTAAAATCATGATAACTATACTTAACACTAATCCAAAGAATAACATTTTCGATTTTACTTTTTGTTCTTTCTGATTTTATTAACTATTTCACTGATTCTTAGAGAATTTCACGTGATGTACTTTGATCATATTCAGACCCCTCCCCACCTCCTTCCCCACGGTAGCACCTCATGCTGACTTCACATCTTCTATTACATTCTTTTATAAAGACCTTTCTAGTAATTTGTTTCCCAAAATTGTCTTGGGTATGGGTCCGTCTCCTGCAGCCTACTCAACCTACCTGGTATCACACACTTAAAGAAAAATGACTCTTCCTCTCCTAGTAACTGTCTATTGCCATTAGTTTTTTAGGTAGGTCTTGGGCTTCTTGCCCACTTTCCTGCCTCTATTGCTGATTTTGTCTGTCTTGAGCTTACATAGGTCTTGTGTAGGTTGTTACAAGTGCGGTGATTTCATATGTGCAACTGTCCTTTTATTTCCAGAAAACACCGTTTCCTTGTATTCATCCACTGCCTCTGGCTCTTACCATCTCCCCGCCCCCTCTTCTGTAATGACACATGATCTTTGGGGTGAAAGGATGTGATAGAGGGGTACCATTTAGGGTTGAACACTCTTCAATCTCTTATTCACTGTACCTTGATCAGTTGTGGGTCTCTGTGTTACTCACCATTGACTGTAAGAAGAATCTTCTCTGATGAGAGTTGAGAGATGCACTAATCTGAGGGGATAAAAATATGCAATTAAGAGTCTGTTTAATATTGCATCCATATAGCAGAATAATGGTAGGTTCTCTCTTATGGCCAGTAAGATGTCTAGCCTTGGGTTCTCGGTCCTAATAACAGAACCAGGTATGGGCTTGATCTCGTGAAGTGGGACTTAAATCCAGTAAGAAAGCTGGTTATTTCCATAATACATGTGCCACTATTGGACCAGGGAGTGTATATTACCAGACTACCTGTTATTGTATATTTCTTTAGTCAATCCTGGGAGAATAATAATTATTTTTCTCTTCCTATAGCATGTATAACAGCTACCAGCACTGTGAAACCTAGCCAGCAGAGATGAAATTTCAAGGTCAGTATTAGTCTGATTTATCATGATTTGTTCTCACTCAAACTTGGATCATTTTCTGTAATACAGTATTACCATCACATTCTGGAGGGTAACTAAGAACAACAGCATTAGCCAGTATTATATGAGGGTCTAAAGGACCCCCTCCCTGATCAGTAACTCCAAAGAAGGAGGCCATTACAGTCTTATAAAAATCAAAATAGCTTCCTCTTCAATAGCTACATTGATTTTTACCTCCAGGTAATTTAGTTGAAATAAGTCATTCATTTATTTTCTAATATTTGAGTAGTGATATGCTAGGGATGATCTCCCACTTTCCCCTAATAATGAGATTCAATGATACTGAGAAAATTTATTTTCAAGTTTATTATTGACAAATGTCTCAAGTAAACTAGTCTGTTACAGGCAAGAAATAACATACTGAAAAAAAAATAATTCATTTTAGTGATATCCAAGAAGTATATACATAAAATACTTTAACTCTCAAAAAGGATACATTTTTATGAATACTCAACAACAGTCCTAAAATGGAATATTTTTTGACACTATTAATCTCTCCCATCTGGAATCCATCCAAAAACCCATCAATAGTTTGAAAATAAATGCTATAGATTTACTCAATGGAATACTAACTACCATGAGATTAACCAGATATCAACAGAAGGACGTTGATGCATGAGTTAATCTCACAAATATGAAGTTGACTAAAAAACACCCAAGAACAGATAAAATTAATGTATAGATTTAGAAATAGGAATAAGGAGTCATCTTTGTGAGTGAATATTTTCACTGAGAAGGAGAATGAAGGTCTTTTGGCTGGTGATATGCTAATGGTTAAGTGGATGAGACTACATCAGGCTGGACATATGATATGCACATTTTCTTCCCTAAAATGCTTTACTTTGAGCTAAAGCTTTTAAACTCATCTGTGTGTTCATTCACTGTCTGTCTTCATCACTATATTATTTACTTTTTATTGTTGGGACCAGAGACTTGACGGGAAACAAACTCAAGGGAGTAAAATTTGGTTTGGCCTGTAGTTCTGACACAGGAGCTCTCTGTGCGTAGGAAGGAAAAAGAACGCAGAGTGAAAATGGCAAGAGGCCCACAAATGGTGGGGCAAAAAACAGAGGCTAAAATTAAAAGGAAGATTGAGGACTGATATGGCAAAGTGTGGAATGCAGAGGAAGATGAAAGAGGACTTGTAGTTGAGTGTGGGATAACCGAGTAGATAAAATAGAAACAAGGCTCCAGGATGGTGATGAACGGATGGTTTTCCCCCTATGTCCCAAGCGCTGGGAGAAACATATGAAAACACCGTGCTTTGCATTATCCTTGTTTCTAATGCAGATAATGGGAATAAATTGCAATGAAATTGACTTCTAAGAAAATACTTCACCAGGAAACCATCTCACACAACCCTAATAAACAAAGAGCTAAATATGACTTAACCAAGAAAAACTTCCTTGGTGACTGTGACAGAGTTAATCTTCTGTCATGGTAAAGCACAGAGATCATGTAAATGTGTAAACAAAGAACTTAGTAGAGTACTGGAGACACCTATACGGTTGGCAGTAGCAATGTTAGCCAGTACTCAATAATTAGCAGACAGTCAAGGTCAATGGCAAAGAAAGCACAAGACAGAGATAACAGACGTGCAATTTCACAATCTCTTCAGCACATGAAGAACACATAATTATCTCTCAGTTGGGGCAGGGGGACCTGTGGGGTTTGCGTTGGCTATCCCAAGATAGTCCAGAGAATTAACAATTCTCAATAGAGATTACCTAAACCTTTGTCCCATTTCTGACATGCCCATATCAAAAAAAAAAAAAAAAAACCAACCAACCAAAAAACTGTTCTACCCAAAATTCTATTTTGGAGGGATGTTTATTGGTAATTTGGGCCCATATATTTCTTATTTCTTTGTGTGTGACAGAGTCTCCCTATAACCCCAGTAGTCCCAACTGTGTAAACCAGGCTGTTCGTGCTCTCACAAAGATACACCTGCCTCAGCCTCAGAGTAATGAGATTAACACGACATGCTCCTATACCCAGACATTTTTACTGTATTACTGCAATATTGTTTTAGTGTGAGACTAATGCTAATCTAGTTTATAAATGTTCTTCCTTCTTTAATTATTTGAAGAGTTTTCAGAATTAACCTGGCTAAGCCTTTTCCTTCTTACAAAGTTTTGGTTACCTCTTAAATTTCTTATTCATTATTGTTCTGATTTTTAATTCTTCATGAACAAATTTTTAAAAGCTATTTGTATCAAGTTATCTGTTTCTTCTAAGAGATTCAATTTGTTATATTATCCACTACAAGCTCCTGTGATGCTTTGTATTTTGATTGTGTGATTTGTGACATCTTTTTTTCTTTCTCCTGTTTAATCCTTGTTTAGTTTACCTAAAGTTTTATCACTATTTTGACCTTTATTAAGGAAAAAACACCACAGCTTTAAGCTTACTTTGGCAGGGTCTCCCTGTGACCTCAGCTGGCCTAGAACTCATTATGTAGATCGAGTTGGCCTGATCTCACAGATCTTCCTACTTCTGCCTCAAGAATGAGGCTTGCTGGGATTAAAGGCATGTGCCACCACACTCAGCTCTCTGGTCTTTTCTACTGCCTTTCTGGTCTATTACACTCATTTATGTGTGATCTTTATTGGTTTTTTCCTTTAGTAGATTTGGGCTTAGTTGGCTCTTCTTTTCCTGGTGCCTTTAGGTGTGACTTCAGAGTTTTCATTTGTAATATTCCATTTTTCTATCTTATAGGCAATTATCACCACATCTTTTCAGCACAGCTTTTTCAGCATTGCATGAGCTCTTGGAGTTTCCACTACTTTTTTTTTGGTCTGATGCTTTTTGATTGCTTCTATGACCCATTGTTTATTCAAGGATATGTTGTGTAATTTCCACATTTTTTTGAATTTTCTGAAATTATTCCTAAAACTGATTTCTAATTTCAAACAACCGTGGTCAAAAAAGGTACTTGAGAGGCTTTTAGTCATCTTAAACTTGCTATGGCTTGTTTCATGGTCCAATGTATGACCTGTCCTGGAGAGTATGTTATGGAAAAATTTGAAGAGAATTCCTATTACATTATTGAGGAGTGAAATACTCTATAGATCTGTAAGACCCATGTGGTCTAAAGAGCATTCCAAATGCAATGTTTCTTTTATTGTTTATTTCTGCATGAATGATATGTTCATTGTAGAAAACCGAGCAGTGAATTTTTGCTATTTCTATTTCTCTATTCAATTTGTCTTTATGTTTTATATATGGTTACTCAAAGTTGAGGGTATATACATTTGTAACTGCTGCATGCTCTTGATGTATTGACCCCCTTTTTATCGTATAATGATATTCTATGAATCTTGTGACATACATTACCTAAATGTCTATTTTGTTTGACGATACATTGACATTCCTAGATTCCTTTGATTAGCATTTTCATAGAATAATTTTTCTGTGTCTTTGTTTTCAGTTTATATATGTCCTTCAGGCTTCAATGAACAGACTATGGAAGGTTATTTACACTTCTATAGAAAATGCCATAGACAGAGTAATTTGTAAATAATGGAAATTCATTTCTCATGACTATGTAGTTCAAGATCAAGATGATGGCAACTTTTCAGGGACTTTGTTTCCCTTCCAAGGCAATGGTTAGTGTTCATCTTCCAGAAAATAGGGCTGTTTTATCTTGGCAGAATGGTTAGAAGTACAAGAGAGTGCTACCCTCAACCATGAGTCCTTTTGTAATGGCATCAATAACATTAATGCAGGCATATTCCTTATGACTTAATCACTTCCCACAGGCCACACTTCTTAATACACTTGCATTATTAAGCTTCATCATGATATTCAGAGAGTTTATTATCTTTCAATCCATAGAAGCAGTATATTACTGAAGGCGGTCTTTTATATATTCACTGATTCTGTATCTTTGGATGGGAGAATTTAATTATATTAAATTTAAAGTGATTATTAATAAGGAAGAATTGTTGCCACCTTATTAATCATTTAATGATTTATTATATTATTTTTTTCATTAATCTTTTCTTCCCACCGTACTGTCTTCTTCTGTGATTCATTGAACTCTTACTATAGTTTGCTTATTTCTTACTTTAGTATATCTAAAAGAGATTTTTCTTTTTGAATACCAAATGACTTACAAAAACATTTTATTTTGGGTATTTTTATGATTGACATATCATCCTATTTAGGTTACTAACAATGAAAATTTAATTAAGCAAAAATACTCTACAAATTACAGCTCTTCCTCCACATGTTATCTTCCTGGTGTCATAATTTGGATGCCTGATTTTGTGTATCCACAAACAAATGCTTATGTGAACTTTATGTTTCTTTCAATAATGTCCTCTTTACCCCTTAATTCAGGGTTTTGCTTTACCTTAGCAACTAAGAACTTATAGCAATAACATATGTCCGTATTGACTGAATATTTTTCCAGTGTTCTTAGTATTGAAGTCTGCATGGTACTGAGGATGCATAACATTAGGATTCTAAGCACAAAATATCATCTCAGTGAGTTCTTCCATTCAGATTCATCAATATTTGTTTGTTGTCTTCCTATGGCAATGTGTGGTTGTTTGAACCAGAATGTTCTCTATAGGCTCTAAGTATTTGGTCATTTTTGTCCCCAGTTGGGGACACTGCTTTGAGATGCCTTAGACAGTGTGACCATGCTGGAGGAAGCACGTCACTGGGTGTGGGTTTAGAGAGTTCTTAAGCCTTACCAGATCTCCAGTCACCTTCTGCTTCCTGTGCCTGCTTAAAGATGTGAGCACTTAGCTTCTACATCTATTCTAGCTCCCTCTGCCACCATGCCTGCCTGCCATGATGGCCTCTGGCCCCTCTGGAACTGTAAGCTGAATAAATTCTTCCTTTATAAGTTCTCTTGGTCAGTGTTTCTATCACAGCAGTAGAAAAGTGACTAATACAGGCTACATGTTCAAGTGCCAAACATATACTTTTTGGTGGGTGCCCCATTCTTTGAAGAACTTCACTCATGGAGTAGTCTAACCAAGATTGGGCCAGATCTTCATCTAAGGTGTTCTGATTCCTTTCATAACTGTTCTTTCTAAACTGAACTTCATTCTTCTCTGTTCTGTTCTATCTGACTCTCCTTTGTAACAAAAGGATCCCCCATGTATTTACTGAGCAACATATCAAGCATGCCAGAAAATATCTTTGATAACAGTTTTACAAAGGAAGAAGTTTTTTGACCCTACTGGTTCAGAATAGCACTCAAAGCCACAGGCTGATATCATCAACCTGTGCCACCACGTTGTTTACAACACTTGTGAGAGTCTTATTTTGTAACAACACTGTTATTTTCAAAATCAGCTCTTTTACAACTCACTCTCTCTCACACACACACAACATTGTGAGTCAGGACCATAACTGATCACAAATAAGAAACACGGTGTAAGATTAAAGCTATGAATTTAGCTGAGCTTGTAAGAGTTAGTTACATCATGATCCCAAATCATAGGACCTTGCTTTTCTTAGAAGGAGTACATCGTTCTAAATGATCTCAAACATATGATCAACTCCATGTACAAGTTCATGTGAAATTTAAGACACTTGTTACAAAGAGTTTTTACCATTACAGTCATTCCCCCAATACTTGTTTCAGATTACATATATATAGATATATATGTATATGTATATATGTTTGAAACTACAATATTCCTTAAATTATATTTGAGAATTGAGTACCTATAAATATTATACATTAACCAAATGCATATTAAATTATAAAGTGGTATTAATGAAGAGAATTATAATCCTCCACTCTGGTGACATTAGATCTCATCTTCACTCTCTGAAATATGAGTGAGCATATTCAGTATCACTCTCAGCTTTTCAGATCAGTCAGATACACATCACTACCATTTTATTTCTACAAAGTCAGTGGAAATGTTCCAGATAAAGCATGCTGTATAAGATAAAAGAATTGGAACAACCAACTTGAGACCTATTTATAGTAACAATGTGAATGTATTCCCCAATCATGCTACAAAAGCATAACTTTGCATATACTGACATATATAACTATAGCAATCCTATACCCAGAATCTTTATACTCTCTATATATGGCAAACTAAAGTGTAGAGAGTTACAAATAAGCAAAGGGAAGTAATGTCTGTCTAGAAGTGAAATCATACAGTATACGGGGATGAAAATCTTAATAACTGGGGGATTAAATTGCCAGAAACTTGCTTTCTCTGTTTGTTTCTCTATGACAAAATACCTAAGAAAAACAAGTTAGAGCAGGAAATGATGTGCTTTGTCTCATAACTTCAGCCCATGGTCACTTGGTCTCTCTTATTTGTGGGTCCATTTGTGTGAGACAGACCATCAAGGTTTGGAAAATATGTGATATAGCCAAAATACCTAAATTTATGATGGAGAAGAAGGAGAGAAACAGGGTGGGAGGAAGAAATGCCAGAGAAAGGGAAGGAGGGAAGAAGAGAAAGGAGAGGGAGAGAGAGAAAGAATGGGGATGAGATATTCCCTTCAAAGTCATGTGCCTATTTTTCAGCCCTTCTAACCAATCTCTACCTAGTAATAGGCCAGTGATCAATTAATCCATTGATGATCTCATCAATCTCATGACCCAGTCACCTCTCAATAACACCAAGTCTTCAACATATGATGCTTTAAGGATGACATTTCACACTCAAACTGGAACACACTCCAACTATATTCCAAATTCTAAAAGCAACTGGCTCTCTGTAACAAAAGAGAAAAAAGTGAATCAATGCACAAATCATTTAGATGAGAGACCCTCAGAAGTCAGGGAGTTCTGTAAACCTAACTCATTTGATGATTATCTTTTCCCTTAGTAGACATAATCAACAAAAGGAACATTGATGTCAATGTGCCCAGTTATACTAGAGAGGTCATGAGTTGTCCCGAAGGGTCCCCTCTCAGCATCAATGTGAAAGAACAGAATCTACTCTGCAACCAACATTCTATTGACTCTGAACCAGAGACAAAGTTCCCAGCAACATGTAAAATATTTTATTTATTATTTAATAATTTTATACATGCATAATTTGTTGCTGAGACTACCACCAAGAATTGCTCTCCAGATTAATCAAACATTACCATATATCACCAGGTATGGGAAGCCTGGTTAAAAAAAAAAAGCACCAAAGAAACAGAAAGACTGCTTTATTGTTTGGGCATGGCTTGCCTTTGGGTTTCCAAAGACTCTGATGTATGGAACTGAAGCAACTGAAACCAGCATGAATTAGGTCCTGACTATCATCTTCTCCCCTAACAGGAGCAGACAGAGTTTTATAGGTCTCATAAAAGGGTTTATGAGGATTTGATGGGAAGTTGGCAGCCCTGGATACCCACAGCGACCTGATGAAAAGCAGTTCTCTGCAGGTTCAGGAAGGGTTTGTGGCTATGGTCGTTTACTCAGAACCAAAGCTGAGAGAGCCTATGGCATCAAAGGGATGGGCCTCAGAAATGAAAGTATACAGAACTTAGTACTTGCATGTCTGAACTTGGAAAGGCATCAGCACTCAGCAGAGATGCTGAATTGAGATTACCAGGGCGTAGGGAAGGCAGCCATTCTACACACTAATATTTGTATTTTCCCTGGTCTTACCAAGGCTCTCTTTGTCTAACTTCACATTAGGATATGTTCAGCCAGCTGCCTGAGCCCTTGAGCTTTGAAGAAATTAAACTGTCTTTAAAATGTCCCTTCATGCTTTACTAGTTGTGTGACTTCATGTTTCTCTCAGATTTATTTTCATTGTTATGTATGTGTATGTGTGTGCCATATGTGCATGGATATCCGTAGAGACTAGAAGCTACTGTTGAATACACTGTCTGACATGGATGCTAGAAATAGAACTCTGATTCTCTGGAAAAGCAGTAAGTGCTCTTCATTGCTGAGCCATCTCTCCAACCCCCTAGTAGATGGTATTTATTTCATCTTCCTGATTTCTGTTTCCTATTCTTGGTTAAGAGGAATTAAATGAGATAATTTGAAAATAATATCTGCAAAACAATAACAAGTTAGAAATCAATGACTATTCACTAGAAGTCCTAAATTTCAGACTCACTTTTTTCACCAAAGGCAAGTCAAATAATCTCAAGTGTCATGATGATACAAGCACACCACCACACCTAGCTAAAATGGAATGCAAATTTTAAAGAATCATGCAACTCTTCAAAGTTGATTATTGGATGATGACAGTGATGACGGTGATGATGACAGTGTTGACTGTGTTTAGTTGTCAGCTTGACACATCTGGGAGGAGGGACCCTCAGTTGGGGAATTTCTTCTATTGTATTGGCCTTTTGGGCATGTCTGTGAGGCATTTTCTTGATTGTTGAGTGGAGTGGGAGGGCCCAGCCCACTGTGGGCAGTGTCCACCTCAGGGCAAGAGGTCCTGTATTTTACGAGAAAGCAGGCTGAGCACAGGTCGGGGAGCAAGCCAGTAAGCAGTATTTCTCCATGATCTGTTCTCCAGGTTCCTTCCCTGAATTCCTTCCTTGGTTTCCCTTGATGTTGGTCTGTCCTGTAAGACAAATAAACCCTTTCCTCCCCATGTTGGTTTTGGTCAGTGTTTTAATCACAGCAATAGAGAAGCAAACTAAAACAATGACAAAACATATATATAGGGTGTGTAAAAGCCTATTCTAAGCACTTAACATGTTTTAATGCATAATCCTCACTACCCTGCTCTGTGTTAGTGCTTTATCATCTATAGTGGAAGAAAATGGAGGGAACTGAGGCACAGAGAGGTACAAGAACTTGTCTAAAGTAGAGTAAATATTAAAACTTGGGGAATTTGACTCACATACACTTACTATATTAGATTGTTAAGATTTCTGTAAAGGTATACACATTTAGATGTACATTTTCAAATGGTCAAGCATGCAGGTTTTGGTTCCTTTTGCTTAGTGAACCAGAGGGCTGGTTCTACATATGTAGAAATATAGTTTTAGCTAATTCCACAGGAAGAAAAAGGAGTGGTTTATCAAGTATACAAATATATACAAGTTTTACAAATGTTGACTGAATGCTCAAAGTGTGGTAGGCGCTGTGACAGATGTTGACAAAGAAGCATCAGCAAATTCCTAGAAGTATCCATCAGGGTTCTGGATCTACTACTTACACTCCATTTAGTAATCACTTCACATCTTCCGTCAACCTGGCTTCCTCCACAATCAACTCAACTCAATAAAAACATCACATTCCAGCCACTTCCCTCGATGTCTGTGTACATGTACATGCAAGCACATTCCATCATACCAACCTTATTCAAACTCCTTGTTTACCACCTTTAAAATTTTTTTTCTCTATTAATCTTTACTCTATGATAATGTCTTTACTCTAAAAAGTAGAAAACAGTGGTTATTGATTCATATTCTCCTCCGGGCCTTGATTCATTGACTTTCCACTCCTTCTTAACAAAACTCTCTATTCTAATGCTTCAAGGTCAGTTCCTGTGTTCTGAGCTTTGTCTCTTACTACCTTCATCATGTGTGAAATCCTTCAACAAAAATTAATCCTTCAATTTAATCTTTAATATTTGTTGTATCTCTGTGTGGGTATTTATCTGATGTATTCTCTGAATCAGCTATCTATCCCTAGCTGAATTTGTTGAATCAAGGCCTCCTCCCAATTCAGTCTGTAGTCCAGTAAGAATAGACTTTCTCTTCTTCATTAGTCAGTGGGAATAGGTAACCTCTCATGCCTTTCTCGTGACAATGCATTTTATCTTGAACTACAAACTTTTAAGTTTCTAGTAAGCTATAAATACCTCAGTAGTACTGATGCATGCTTCCTCATTAATTCCTTGCAGAGTCAGCCACAGAGTTGCCCTCCCACTGAAGGTCAGTAAGTGTTGCTTGTCAGTTGCTGGATGGAAGCAATGGTGGTCATTGGTTTGAATAGCTAATATATCATTCTTCCTACTAGGGCATATGACTTATTACATTTAGAACAATAATCAGTAAATACCAATATTGAAACATGTCTGCTTTTTCTAATTTTATTCATTTTTTGAAAATTTTACACAATATATTTAGATCATATTTAGAACTCCTCCCCTATCTACATCCCTCTTATATCCCCCCACTCGACTTCGTGTACTCTGTCATACATGTTAGCGCATGTTGAACCAAGCGTGTAACCTAAATATCCTTCAGTGTGTATTCATCCACTGGAACCTGGTTAACCTATCTAGTATCACACCCTTAAAGGAAACCAACTCTCTCTCTCATCCAGTATTTATCAGTTGTCAAAAGTTCCTCAGCTGAACTTGGGGACTCTTATCCATCACCCCACTTCTATGCTGGGATTTTTTCTGGCTTGAGCTTGCGTGGGTCAGATATATGCTGTTAACTATTGCTGTAGGTTCATATAACTAACTTCTCAGCTGTCTGGAAAACTCTGTTTCTTTGTTGTCAAACATCTCTGGCCCTTACATTCCTTCCACTCCCTCTTCCACCATGGTCCCTGAGCAATGGGTGACAGAGGTTTGATATAGCTGTTTTATTCAAGGATAAATTCTCTGCAGTCCCTTATTCTCTACAGTTTGGCCAGTTATGGCTTTCTAGGTTAATCATCATCTGTTGCCTGAGGAAGTTTCCCTGGTGAGGTTTGGGGAAGCATTAATATTCTTTCTCTCCCCTCTTCCATTATGTTCCCTGAGCCTTAGGTATAGAGGTTCCATTGTAGATATGTCACTTATGGCTGAGCACCTCACAGACAGTTATTCTCTCTGTGTTCAATTAGTTGTGGAACTTTGTGTTTCCTTCTATTGCAAAAATAAATTTCTTTGATTTTTTTAGGTACACTTGCCTGTAAATATAAGGATACATATTTAGAATACAGTAAGAAATTACCTTTGTCTAGTGTTGTCACAAAAGTAGATTTTTCTCTAGAATCCATGCTTTCTTCAGCTAGATGTGTTCGGCTATGTTTACACTACCACACGTGAGTTCCCTTCCACTGAGCAGGCCTTAACTCAACTAAGCAGTTGTTGATTACCTTCGAGACAGGAGTGCCACTCCTGTACTGGTAGAGACTGTTTGATGGGCTAATTGTTGCCATTTGCAGACTTCCCACCTGGGTGGAATAATTGATTGGTTTTCTCCCTTGGCAGGTTGCATGATATCTTCTGATAATACAGGAGCTGGTACTTAGAGAGAGGGCTTCCAGATCAGTTCCAGCTTGATTGCTCCATGTCCTGTGGCCACAGTATGCCTAGTCTTCAGTAACTGAGTCTTTCAAGTTCTGGGAGGCAATCAAGGGCTGTAGCAATAGCTTGTGTCATTTTGGGAGTCTCATGGACCACCTGAATCAACAACTCAAAGGGAAATTCCCCTGTGGTTATTATCTAGCCTTCAGCTATGTACATGTACCCGTATGTATATTGTATATGTATATTATTTTCAGTAAGGTTTTGGGCTAATACATTTCCCTCTGGTTTTTCACACTACCTGAGCATTATTTATCTTTCCTTTATCTCCTCTTCTATAGTCCTCTTATCCCTGCTCCAGTTAAAATGTCCTCCATTTTCCCCATTTCTCCCTTAACACCTGTATGTACTATTCCCTTCTCAAGCTCCTCCTTCCCCTTCATTCCCATGGTTCCTTTCCATTTCCCTGGTTCCTGGGGTTTCATCTAGATACACTCACACATAAGGATTTGAAGCTAAGAAGCACAAATGGGAGAGAACATGCATTCCTGTCACTTTTTTCCCTGAGTCTGCGTTACCTGGCTTAATACAACAGCCACCTGAAAATTTCATGGGTTCATTTTACTTTACCACTGCACACCATTCCACTGTGTAAATGGACCACATTTTCATCATCCATTTGTCAGCTCAGGGACATTTAGGTTGTTTCCACTCCCTAGCTATCGTGAAAAGAGCAGCAACACACAAGGTTGAGGAGTGTCACGCTGCAGGATGAGCTTTGGCTGTATGCCAAGGAGTGGTATAACTGGATCGTATGACAGATTTGTTTTTAAATTTCTGAGTTCTCCACACTGATCTCCACTGTGGTTGCAGCAGTTTGAAGTTTTCACCACCAGCAGTGAATGAGGTTTTCCCCTTTCCTCCCATTCTCTCGGCGTTTTGTGTCATTCATCCTCTTGATCTTAGCCATTCTGATGGGAGTAAAATGAAATCTTAAGGTAGTTTTGATTTGCAATTCCCTAATGACTAAGGATGTTGAACACTTTTTAAAGTATTTCTTAGCCATTTTTATTTCTTTGAGAGCTCTCTGTCAGATCTATAGACCATTTTTAATTGGGTCATTTGTTTTCTTGCTTGTTTGTTTTTTGAGTTCTTTGTATATTTTGGATATTAATCCTCTGTTAGATTAACTGGTGGTTTTCTCCCATTTGAGGGGGGAGCTTCCTTTTCATTCAGTTGGCCTTTTTTCTTTGCTAGACAGAAACATTTTAGTTTAATAAGGTCCCAACTTTCCATTGTTGACCTTAATTCCTGAACAACTGAATTATTTTCTACCATTAATAGAATTTTGGGAAAAATTCCTTAAAATGAAAATGGTTTATGACTATGGCTGATATCAGGCAGAAACATTTGTCCAGTATACTATACACTGACCATATCTCTGAACACCTCTAGTATGTGCTTCCTGTGCCTCGATTTCCTCTGACCTGAACTATGAGGACAATGTAAATAGAAGGGGCTCTTGAGTATTTGCAGGTCTACCCTTTACCTTTGGATGAGTAGTTTGTATCTAACACATTTCAGTTCTTCAAGCAAGTAGAAATTAAGAAATTTCTTGGCGAATCATTCACATAGAAATTTCCCACAATGACTGAGAATAAAAAAGTTTGTATCTACCAAGAGGCTGTTTTACAGAAGTCTGGAAAAGTTTACTTAGTAAAAAAAAAAGGGAATTACCATCAGCCAATAAGCCCTGCCAGGTCTAAAGCTCTAAACTTCTATGTGGGACTGAATTAAAGTGAGCTACTATGGTGTATTTGTGTGTATGCATCTCTCTCTCTGTGTGTTGTTCTCTTTCTGTCTGTCTCTCTGTCTCTGTCTCTGTCTCTCTGTGTGTGTGTGTGTGTGTATGTGTGTGTGTGTGTGTGTGTGTACATGTTTTAGGTGATATGCATTCACATATACATATAGTACCTCACAAACATGATACAGGAAACAGGAACAGTGAAGGAGCGAGAGAACGCAAAGGATGGAGAAATGTCCTAGAAATGGAGCTGACAGATTTGTCACTGATGTGCTGAAAAACAAAGAGGTGGAATCTCTGAAGATATTTATCACCACTCTGCTGGTGAAGTCATCACTCTGTACTTGTCAGCAGACAGCAAAGATGTGATGGATGGATTAGCAAGGAATGTGCCTTTTTTCTATCATGTCCATTATTTCCTCATGTTTTTCTCACCCAAATTATGACTAAAATGAACCAGAACTCAAATGAAATAAACTTCACTTGTTTTCCAAACAGGCAAGCCGAGGAAATAAAGTCTATCTGAGTGTGGCTTTCAGAGCACTTTGATCCGTGCACACTCATTTGTCAAGAGGATGTGAAAAAAGCTGGGAGATTGAGTGGGAGAGGTGGTTCACTACTTACCAGCATTCAAGCAGAGGTGTTTCTTTTTAACAAACAACAAAACCAAAAGATCCATGGTAGCTATGATCAAAAGTAAGTTGTGAACAAGCACAATGTGTTCAGTGAGTCTTTCTTGCAGAGGTTGATTGGTTTGGATTTGGAGGCATAAAGCAGAGGGTAACATTTCAGTGTCTGTAGTGTACATTTTATAAATGTCACTCTGTGGCATCCTAAATGGTTTTGTAAGGAAAGTCCTTTCCCATTCTTTTATAAACAGGGCCACAGATGCTAAGCATTATAAATATTCAGCTTATGCCTACCCAGGTAAAAATTAGAAAAGATACAATTTACGTTTAGTAGGTCTTCCACAAAATAAGACAGTATCCTCTGCTGCGCAATACCTGTTGTTCTGTCTGTTACTATGCATACCTTTCTAAAAGCAACTTTATTCTATAGCTCTAATCATTTCCCCACTGCAACAATAAATAAAAAGATTGGAGCACTGTAATTGCAACTGTATTGATAAGCAAATGAAGCTACAGAAAATTTAAAAATCTGTTCAAATTCATTTGCTAAGCATAATGCCTAAGGCCTGTATTCAGTCTTCTGATGCTAAAGGCAGCTTTTCTTGCCATATAACATTCTGTGTTTTACCAACCCAGTATCAAAACAAACTCTTAGATATGGCTGCATTCTGTAACATGTTTTTCCATTTTAAAGCAACAGGTTAGAATTACATACACACACACACACACACATACACACACACACACGCTGCACTATAGAATTATCTTAATATACATCATGCATTGAAATGAGTAATTTCTCAATAGCACAGAGAATCACTGCCAGTTTTCCTAATGTGACATGACTGAATAAAGAATGAAACTCCTCCAGCCAAAGAAAATTATACAAACACAAAAGACTCTAATGGCTCTACTCTGCAATAGTAATAGAAGCTTGAACTTGTCTTTGCTTGATTGAACTAAACTGGCATTTTAATTAAATAACCTTCATTTGACATTTAGCTAACAACTACTTCACAGAATCAAGTTTCATTATAAAATGAGAGCCAATCTTAGTAATGATTGCAACACTAGTTATGATAAGACTGTTTCTTATTTGATTCTCTTCATCAGTATCTCCATATCCTGTTCTAGGATTTGTTTTCCTGATTCTGATTTGAACAAGTGTAAGTGGGGAGGGGTAATCACGTCCCCTAAAGAACATTCTTCTAAGAAACAATATGTTTTACAATCTCCAAAGAACAGTCATATGCATAAGCACACTCTTCACTTATATCTGCCATGTAAAGATAGGTTTTATTTTCCCTCAAATGAAAGAGAACATCAGAGTCACTCATGTCCAGTGATGTTTGCAAGGTTGTGTACTAGTGGGTTGATAAAGTAAGAAATAGAGTTCAACTCTTTTATGTCTATAGCATTTCTTACACTGAAACTTAATGTTAGTCATCTCAGGTCTAGAAAACACCGTGTAATAAATCCTCCAGATTTCACTTTTAATTCAACCCAATTTTCTATCTAGAATAAAATTTATTACTTAAATGTCTACTCATTACAGCCGAGAGAAATTGCAGTGAAAATTCATTAAACAAGCATTATTTAGTCATATTATGGACAAATGCCACACTGGGTCCTCATGATTTAAAAAAAAGAATGAGATATAACCTATGACTCGAATAAATACCAGATTAAAATACTAATTAATCATATGAAAAGGAAATGAATTATTAGAATTTCTAGGGTAAAAGTACATCTAAATTCCAAGGTGTATATGGTCAAGAAATATTGAAATATTTTCCCCTGAGTACAGAAAAGAGAAGGGTAAAAGTGTGGTAGTATCATGGGACTGTGGGGTGTGTATAAATGACACACACACACACACACACACACACACACACACACAGAAAAACAGAGACAGAGAGATTAGCTCACGTACTTGTGCCTGAATGTGACTCGGAATGGGGTGCCCCTAACTGAAATAAATACTTGCAGTCACCCACCTCTAGACCAGATGCTTTGCAGAGCAACAAACTCAGAAGCAGAAAGATGGCAGAAGATGGAAGACACCACAGTGAGTCAAAACCAGCTTCTCATCACTCTTTCCTGTGAGCTCTTTCCTAATCTCTCAAGACTGCATTCCTATTGACAGGAAACTCAAGCTAGTTAAGTGAGAATTATACTCATTTTAAAAGTTCTTTTACAGAGTGATTATGGATTGATTTCATTTTCTCCTTTCTTAAGAACTAGGTTTTATGATAGGACTGAGGCCCTCTTAATGACATCAGAAATTTACCTTTTCTCCCAGAGATGTCCCTCAATTTCCTGGACACTAAGACTCCTGTGATAATGTCCAATGAAAAGTACCTGATTGGACACATTTCATTCATGAATACTACCTCATACATACATCCTTTAAATTTTTCTTGGGTATCAATCAATAAGAGTGAGTGTTCTAGGTCTGGTATCATGTAGTAATTAGCAAACAGAAAAATCTCTGCTTAGTCATGATAACACTTAGTTATTAATATCCCTGTCATAGATCTTAGCCTTGGGTTCCCACAGTTTTTGCCCCCGTGATCTCCCTCATCCCAGCACCAAGTTTCTCTGTGTACATCAGTTCTCTAAAATTCTTGTGTTTATCTAGATTACACTGCATGATCGTTTTAGGAGGCCTCCAAGTGCTTCCATATAGTGTCTTCAATCACGTATCAGAGGAATGCACCACATTTCTCATGCAATGTAGGGATACACTGATACAATGCCAAATATATGAACTTTCCCCAGGCCATGTGGAGAAGCAGCTCTTTTCAGGAGGAACAGAAGCATTGTGGAGGACGAGCCCCTGGACCTTTGTTCTCCCTTTCTCTCTGAAAGGCAACAAGTCCATCGTTGCCCTTTTATTGCCCCTTTTCTCTCTGATGTTCCTTTAGGTTTTGATATCATCTATGATCCTGTCTCATTAACAAAAAGAACTGTAGCTAGTCCAAAGGAGAATATATCAAGAACTATTATACAATCTTATCTTCATTAAACCATGGTCAAGTTTCACATTCATCAGAGCTGATTTAGTACAGGCGCCATGAGTGAGGAGTTTGCAGACCATGCTCCCAGGAATTCTTATGCAGTGTGCTATATAGTTGTAATACTTAGATCAGAAAAGCGTTGTCTGAGTAGTAGAGGGACAGTGGTGTTATTTACAGCTGTGGAGAACACAGCAACATTACTAGTTCGTTTGCATACTGACCTAGAAAAGTTTCAGATATTGGAATGAAGATGTCTGTATTTCAAAAACTGAACTGAGGATCCATATTGTAAATCATAAGCCTGAGAGTGTTTATTGTATTTATCTGAAGCCATGGAGTAAACAACTCACTCAACCCTCTTTTATCATTGCCAACAACTCATCTTACAGATTCAAAATCTAAATATAGAAGTCTATGTTTTTACATCTACAGGCTCAAATTTTAGTTTATGGTGACTTTAACCTAGTTTTCTTCATGCTCAGTACAACAATTAAGTCCACATGAAGTTAGGAAATAATCGTTCAGATGGAAAGCACTGAAAAATGAAACAAAATCTACACATTTCAGCTAAACACTATGGGTAGACACATTGCACATGGGAGAGAAAGTTAAAGTACTCTGGATAAAGTGCCGTGTGCTTCCTGAAGCACCTGCCACATTTAGCTGTCATCAACGTGAATTCATTAAAAAACAGAACAGTCCCCAAAGGAAGGGACTCTTTACATGAATTAGGTGTGATGAATGAAAGATACTTTGGAGATGTAACTATCAGAAAGCATAGAAATATGCATTTGCTGCAGAATGGAGTGGCTCCCTAGAGCAAAATCTAATAATCCATGGCTCTGTTTCTATGACACAAGGAAAAGACCTGCCCAGAGGAAGATCATCGGTCCAGAGCGGAAGGCCAGCTTAGACCTCTGCTGTTATCAAGCATTTAAGGAAGCAGTTTTCTGAAAATCAATCCCACAAATAAATCTCATGTTTTCTTCAGAGTGACCTCTCAGAACACAATTAATAGCTATCTGATGACCCAACAGCTAGGAATATCCACCCCATAAAGCTATATGCAGGGACTCTTTATGACTGTGCTTTTAACATAATTATTTTTTCTTCATTCAGTTATGTCAAGAGGTCTAACAGGAAGATGATTCTGTAGTCTTAAGAACTTTCAATTTAAGGGCATCAAAAATTGCCATAAGTACAGCATGGGATTTACAACACAAAGGATACATTTCCACCTCAGATCCTCCATAGGACAAGATTATTCAAATTCACTATGCCCTGACCTAATGTTTCAGTTTCTCATGTTCTCAGTAAAAGGTTCAAATACCTGAGGTAATCAAAAGAATATAATCTCTTGAAAACAAGTCACAGAATGACAGGTACTCTTAAATTATGTCTTGAATATTAAAATTATCTATTAAGCTGTGAAATGTAAAATATTCTCAAAGATAATAAAAATTGAAAACAAAGATATCCAGTGTGCTCCTGAATCCCACTTTCATATAAACCTGCAAGGAAATTTGCTTATCATTCATTTATCACATAACAATTAGAATTGTCTCTGAATCCTACCTTGACCAGTAACTAAAATATTCCACTTATTTCAATGATTTATGCAAACAAACACCATAAAACACTTCATAAAAACTGCCCTCCAGGGTCTCATAGCTCAGGGTAGCCCTGGGCACTCCACTAAATGCCACATAGGTTACCAATTATAAACGGGTGTACAGGGAGTTCTGAGAAAGGAGAAAGTCAGACAAAACATTTAAGGGGTATAGATGCTTAAGGGGTACTCAGTGATGGAACAAAAAGCCACCAGGAAATTGCAAAGGAGAAGAATGTCTTTCTTGGAAGTATTATTTACAGCAAAATTTATAATAGGCATCATCTGTTCTCGGGTTTGTTATGCCATTTTTTTTTTGCTTGGACTGTTACAAAAATATAGTGAATGTGGTTTTTAAAGAATAGAAATGTATTCTTAATGTTCTAGAGTCAGGGCATCAACATGGCTCAGGTCTGGGCAGAACCTTCATTCTGGCTGCAGACAGATGAATCCTCATTCCCACTGATGGTGGGCGAAAAACTGGAGAAAACACTGGAGTACTTCTCATAGGGTACGGTATTTATTCCTTTTGCATTACTGTGACAATGAAAAACAACTTATTACTGCCCATGGTTTCAGAGGGTTCACTACCATGACAGGAGGCAGTACATTGCAGAGCAGTTCACATCATGTAGACCAGAAAGCAGAAAGGAGGAGAAGGAAGTGTCTAGGGATAATACATCCCAAGGACACATTCTCAGTGGCCTACAAGCTGTTCCAGCTGCAACCCACCTGCAAAAATTTCCAGAACCTCCCAAAGTAGCGTCACTAGCTGGGGATCACACATTCAAAACTTGACCCTGTTAGGAACATTGCAGATTCAAACCATAACAGGTCAGAATCCCACATGTAAGACTTCTGCTCTTTTAACTGAATAACCGTATAAAGGTCCCAACTCTGACAGCATCACATTGGCAGATGAAAACTTTAACATTCGAATTTGAGGGAATATAAACATTCAATGCATTATAATCTTCCATTAACCCATATTTGAGTCCTGACCTCTCTGGAGGTCAGGACTTTCCCCGAGTCCCTACCCAAAACTTTAGCTAAATCTGAGCTACACATAAACTCCTGTTTCTTCTGGTCTTTCCCATACTTAGTTCAGATTTTAACATGGGTTCCTTACAGAGAAGCACTGGCATGGGTAATTCTAAGATGTCTAAGAGTTAAAACTGGATTTGGGGGGCTGGAGAGATGTCTCGGTGGTTAGGAGGGCTGACTGCCCTTACAGAAGACCCAGCACCTACATGGTGGTTAACAACCATCCGTAATTCCAGATCCAGGAGATCAGACACCCTCTTATGATCTCTGTGGGCATTGCACGACACGGGGCACTTACATGCATACACATAAAATAAAATTTAATTAATTAATTAAACCTGTATTTTGATATTGTCTTAGTCAGTCTGGACTACTATATTAATGTATCACAGAGGGGGACATTAATAAACAATAGAAATCTATTCTCCTTCCCTGCTTGCTACCTGTGTGATGCTGAGGTTAACCGTTCTTAGCCTCAATTTTCATTTGAACAGTGAATGTTTATTTCTTGAGACAGGATTTCCCTGTATCCCCGGCTGGCCTGTAACTTGCTGTTCAGACCAGGCTGACCTCTATCTCACAGATATCTGCCTGACTCTGCCTCCAGAGTGCTGCGACTAAAGGTATGTGCCACCATTCCCAATCATAGTGAATATCTTAACTCGTTATCATAACTGAACACTGAGTAGTCAATATATATCACCAAACATTAATGACATTTTTTTCAATAAAAATAATCAAACCTTTTTTCCAACTCACATTGTGTGGGCCTATTTCATCCTATTTTTCCTAAGACTATCTGAGGATGTGTATCACGTTATTTACCAAAAGCTTCCAGAGCAAGGCATCTCCCCTTACCTGAAAGCAGGCATGTTTTGTACTAAACATGGCTTGAATCCTGTTATGATGCTATCTCTGCAGCTGTATCACTGGGAACAGCTACCATTTGTGTCCTCTGACTGTGCTATTGAAAATGTAAAGACTTGCTTAATTGTGTCCCCCAAAAGTAAAAATAAATAACAGCAAAATTCAGTTTTGAGAAAAGGAAGAAATGAAAGAAAGAAAAAAAAAGGAAAGGACTGGATGGAAGGGAGAAAGAAGGGAGGGATGATGAAAGGAAATCCACTTAGATATAGCTGCACTTAAAACATTCTTTAATATGAAATAAAAATAATTACAAATGGAGAATTAATGTGAAGCAGAATTCAGTGGCATTAAGATTTATAATTCAATACTACTAATGCTGAATTGAAGTTCTATCATTATAAACAAGCACAGGGTCGCATGACTAAGAAGAAAAACGAAATCATCCTAACATTCTCAAGTCCTTCCTTGCATTTGTTTTCTTTTGTTTTTTGAATCTTTAAATTACAGATAATCATGCACATATTCAAGAGGAATGTTCCTCCTCTTAAAGCAAAGTGCAATCTCATACTGCCTCACTCACTTTCCTCAGAAGCAGCTACTCAATTCCTTCCTCTGAATATCGTCTTTGTCTGTAACTTTATGTCAAGATTTTTACTACCATTGCTAGGTGTTTGCTTTTCCTTTTGAATTCTGATCTTTACTGTGGAAGAATACTTGGTCTGTTCTCAATACTAGTTTCCAACAAGCATTCATACACAGACATACACATATGAATATATATATATTTTATGACTCCCTCCTCCCTCCAAAATGATTATAGCCATGAAAAGACTAGAACCAACTGGGAAGTAATTATTAGTTATCTTTTCCTGAAGTTGCTTTCAAAAAGATCAGGTCAATCAAGCTGGGGTTCATTTCAAAGCTTCATCTCAACTGCCTAGCTTCCACAGTGCTAGATGTGCTATGCAATTACCTGAAGAGAAAATTCAACATGAACCTTACCTACATCTA
The DNA here is from genome assembly GCA_035773235.1 of Eospalax fontanierii. NCBI lineage: Eukaryota > Metazoa > Chordata > Mammalia > Rodentia > Spalacidae > Eospalax > Eospalax fontanierii. The sequence continues at coordinate 72,972,264 of CM069533.1, forward strand.
TGAATCCTGTGAGCTACAGGACATGCCTCCTTGTACAATAGTGGCACAAATATTATAGATGTAACCAGCTACTTTCTAATTGTATTTAGTTGCTTCATGGGATAGAATATTGATATTGGGCTTAGAAACCTGAGGCTAGCCAGCCCACAGGCCATGGAAGAAAGCCTAAGACAACTATTTTGCTAAATAGATATAGTATTAAACTGATTTCTAATGACCTATTGGTATACCCATAGATTAATGTGTCTTTCAACTTTCCTCAGAGAAGCTTCCTTATATAGCAAATGGTGATTAACAGAGAACCACAACTGGCCAATGTGCAGAGAATAAGAGGCTGTAGAGTACTCATCCATGCATAGAACATCTGTCTCAAACTTCTGTCTCCCAAGGTTCAGGGACCATTATGTAAGAGAGGAAGGAAAGATTTTAAGAGCCAGAGGAGTTGGATGGCCACAGGAAATAATGCTTTCCAGACATCTGGCCACTTATTCATATGAACTCACAGCAAGGCTGACAACATGGACAAGTCCTACCTAAGCTCAAGACAGACAAAATTCCAATGAAGACTTGAGGAAGCGCATAAGAAGCCCCAACCCTATCTGAGGAACTACCGGAAACCAAAGACTGCTAGGAAGGGAAGATTCAGTGTCACTGAATCTTAGTAGCTTGACCACGCTCCAGTGAATGAACTCACACTAAAGGGTATTTGGAGATACAAACCTTATTGATATATATCAAATATATATAACATATAAACATATAATTTATAAATATAATTATATATTTGAGTACAGAAATTTGGTTGGGGGGCTATAGGAAGGGAGTGTAGAGGTGAGAATCTAAATATGATCAAAATATATTTATGACATTCACAAAAATAAAAGATTTAAAATTTCTAAAAAATTTGCAAATAAAGGTAATCAGTACTCCTTTCAGAAAAGTGAAGAATGTTGAATCTGGCTGGAACCTGCACTGCTCACGGCAGATGCGGGAGGTGTTTTCTTGAGCGAAGTCTCAAAGGAGTTGAATGAACAAAATGGTGTTCTGTGGCAGTAGCTGAGCTGGAATCTCAGCCACTCTCTCTCCCCATCAATCACTGAATTTCCTTCGTCTTCTGTCTTCTGCTATCATTCTAGCATCATGGTGGCTAACCCTGCTAGGATTAACCATAGCTAAACGGTATGATCGTATCTCAGCTAGACCCTTCTCTGATAGTCAATCATTGTCAACTTGACAAAATGTAGACTCACACTGAAAACAAATCCCTGGGCATATCTGTGAAGCATTATCTAGATGAACTTATTCGATGTGGGAAGGCCCACCCTAAATGTGGGCAGTCAGTGAGGTGGGGACCTGAACTGTACAGAAAAGAGAAAGGAAGCTGGACAGCAGCATTCACCACTCTCTGCTACCTGGAGTGGAGCCAGCGTGACAGACTGCCTCAAGTTCCTGCCACCATGACTAACCCGTGATGGTAGACTGCATCCTCGAATTATGAGCCCAAGTAAATGCTTTCTCCCTTCTGCTGATTTTTCAGAATATTTTATTATTACATCAAGAGGGAAAGTAACTAAGACACCTTCTCAGCCTGTGATCATTGCCCAGATCTATTTGAAGCTTCAATCAAGACAAAGGCACCTCACTGCTTTCCACAGGCCATCTTGCTTGCAATATTTTAGATCCATAATCCTATATGTTCCTATCATTCCAGGTCAGTTGCCCCCACTGATATGTTCTCTGATGAAAACTAGATGAATACTGCATGAAAATCTTAGTGAGCCTTATACTCAAGGACTTGTCTCCATATGAATGTCACTGTAAAGTCAGTGCCAGTTAGACAATGTGCTATGTAATATTAAAGGGCTACGTATCAGGTATTCTGTGAGAACCTGTGAAATGTGGTTAAGTGTACATGTAAGAACAAACCTTCTATAGTGAGAACAGTTTCTTGTATTCACCTCGATTTCTAGAATGTTAAACACTCAGGGATAGAGAGGGGTAGTTTATCAATGCTCCAGGCCCATTTGAACCATCCATGTTGGCCTCAACACTCTGATCATGTGCTCCTGATGCCTGTTCCGGGTAGACACAGGCAAAGGATGACTAACATTCACCAGAAGGGCAGTTATGTCCCACACACTTATGTGCAGTTATGTCCCAGTACTTCTTCCAGATAGAATTTTTCTGTTTAAAATTAGAAGATGACTCAAACAACTCCATAGTTTTTGTCCATGTCATCTATAAGCCTCTTTGCCAAGCACCCTTCACTTAATCTTCTTGTCCTGCTCCTCTCAGACATCCCACCAAAAGGCCAGACTATTGTCCAAGAATCTGTGTGCTTCCTCTTAACAGGCTACTTTTGAAAAATGCATCTTTTAGTTGGGCATGGTGACATACACCCTTGGGATGCAGAGACAGGTGGATCTCTGAAAGAGAGAGCCCAGCCTGGTCTACATAGTGAGTTTCATGCCAGCTTGGTCTATAGGAAGATCCTGTCTCAAAAACAAAAACAAAACACATGCACTTTTTACTTATTCTTTAAGAATTTCATGCATAAGTTGTGCGTTTTTATCAAATCCATCCCATCCCGCAGTCTCCTCCCAGGTAATCCCCCACCAAACCGCCCTCCAACCTTCATCTCTTTGTTAAACCAAGGAATCCAGCTGACAGTGTTGGCGTGTGTACAGGTATAGAGGTCACGCTCTGGAGCTTGAGGGACCTACCCAGGCATAGTGGCCCAAATGTCAACATTATAAATGCCCAAAATATAACATAAGCAACAATTTGTCTTTTGTATTGAAGGTAAATAGAGATAGTGGCCTATTTCTCCACTCACATGGAAGGAACAGAAGTTCTCAGATCAGCATCAATTTGCTAACCATGCAAAAGCTAACTTTGCAGAGCTCCTCCAGACCCATGAAAGCCTTCAGATGATGCAGCACCCCACAGCTGACCACAACAGCCTAAGACATCTTGAACTCAAAGATAGAGCCAGGAAGTCCTGTATCTGGACACACAGAAGCCATGAGAGAAGAAATTGTTTGTTTTTACCTTAATCTACTGTTTAAAAATGATTAGTTATACAATATTAAATAATTACTACAATCTAGTATTTACTTTGAAAACTCTTACAGAATGGAAAGTTATTTGCTTTATATTCTATTGATTAGTCTGCTGTTATAATTTCCTCTTTCATCCTTACTAAAATTATTGATATTTTCATAGCAGAATCTTTAGGCAAAACACGTTATATATTAAGGTATGAGTGTCTGTTTACGTATCTCCTTTAGACGTTGGTCTGTCTCATTTCGATGTCTTTTTCATAGTCTTACCTTCAGAGCCTGGTAACAATGGTTTGTCGGATAATATTCTAATGGGGATATTGAAAGATGGGAAAAAGTATTCTGAGAGTCGAAGGTGACTTGAACAAATGAAAGGGCAGGTCCCATTTTTGTCTGAATTTATTGGTACATTTACCATGGTATTGAAAAGAAGACCAGCATTTCTCTGGTGTTATAAGCATGTTCTATAATTAGAAATGTAAGTGAAAAATAACAACAAATCTCTGAAAAATGAGGAAGAGGATATTAGTCATAATATTAAACTGCTAAAAAATGAGAATCAAAATTTTAATTTTAGTCTATTAATATGCAGATGTATCAGCACATTCTAAAATAAATCTTCATATAGAACAAAATACATATGGTGACTTAATATATGATAAATTTGGCATTTCAAGTCAGAGGGAAAATATGTTTAATGAATTGTATGTAAGATACTGGAATACCATCTGGGAAAAAAAATAAAGTAAAATCATACCTCACACTTTGCAACAAAATAAATTCTAAATTAATCAAGGTTTTCAAAGTAGAAGCATAAAGGCCATAGAACAAAATGCAAAAAATGTTCAAAACAATGTTTCATAGCAAGAATGTTTTTAGGGGTTTCTAAAATACTGATTACATAAGAAAGTTGTAATTACATATAAAACAAAATCTGTTTAGAAAAAGAAAGTGTAAAAAAATTTTATAAAAGATAAAATCTGGATGGATTTTTGCAATGCAACGCATGCCACAAATAAAGTATCAGGGTCCATTTCAGTGAAAACTAAGAAAGAACAGCATCCCTATAGAAAATATGCCTACGAACACACTACATACACAAAAAATATGAATTCAAAACGGGGATAGAGAAGTGGTTCAGCAGACAAACAAAGGCCGAAGGAAGGTGTCTTTATCATTTTCAACCTTACTGCCTTGAGATGGGGTCTCCTACTGCTAGGCTGCCTGGTCCGAGAGCTCTTGGGATCCACCTGACTCTGCCCTCTGACTGTGGAATGACTGGCTTGAACAATCATTCCTGACTTTTTAAGTGGGTATGGAGGATTTGAACTCAGATCCTCATGTATGCAGAGCATGGCACTGAGCCATATCCAAGCTGCATGCCCTCCTTTTGACATAGATTATACTTCTGTGCACTTTTTAAATGGACACTCTCCTCCCTTATCCCCCTCCCTCTCCTGGATCTCTTTTTTTCAACAAAATTTCCCTCCAACTTCCAAGTATTTGTGTGTGTGTGTTTCACTGAGTCTAGTTAAAGTTAGAGCATCAGTGGGAGGTGATTTCCTGGAACTAGGGCAACTTGTCAGTGACTACTCCACTGGAGAAAAACAACATCCGCTCTCCCAACAACCATAACTGTCACTGGGAAGCTGTGCAACAGACGTACTTTATGTTCAAGAATAACTCTGGAAAATAGTATTAAGAAAAAATCTTATTTGTGAAAAAATCAAAATGAAAGAATGTATTACCTAGCATTAAATATGTATATATAAATATATAATTGAGTATCTCTGCATATATAACAAATCAATTGCTCCAGACTGTACAGGGAAAAATGGAGGGTTGAGAGGAAAATATTGGAGGACATCTTGTTTTTCCTTGCATGTCTTTGTGATTGGATTTCTTATTCAAAATTTAATAAGAAAGAAGGAGAAACTATAGCAAATGAAATAATGTAATAAGATATACACAGAAGTTTCAGCAATAATACTTTAAGGAAAGAAATTTCAGATGAGAAATGGGGTAAAATGTCAATAGATATCTAAAAGTAAATGCCTGTTAGCAAAACAGAAAGGACTAAAATAATGAATTCAGAAACTTAAAGCTCTTGGAAATCCTCTGTGAAAAAGCAATGTAGCATAAAAATGAAATTCAATTAATTAACTATAGAAAGTATAGAGAATCTGACTGTTATCAGGTTTTTTAAATACCATACTACCATTCCAAAAAGACTGGATATATATGAAAAATAGCCTTATGAGCAAAGTTAATAGTTTTTATAAGAAAATCATAAACAACATAGTTTATGATCTATAGGTTTATAATCTTAGTAATGAAATTTGATACAATAATTAAAGCTGCACATAAGATTTTACCTAAGAATGAATGTCTAAATAACCTCAATAAACATCAGCCCCTCTTTCCTGGATCTTGCTGAGGTTCACCAATACTATCTTCATTCTCTATCTTGGCAGATAAAAAGATTTTTTATTTCTATGTCATCTTAAATTCAGTATCTGATTTTTTTCTACTGGCAATCAAATGTAAACACAAATCAATACAATTCTTGGGAATCAGTCATAAATTACCAGTGATTGATCCTAGGCCTTCTTTTTTCCCCCTTTCTAATGACTTTAACAACTATGTTGGTATATAGACATAGCACAAACCCAGCAGGTGGAGGACAGAACCTCCACAGAACCCAGACAGAGCATGCTCTGTGACAGCAAAACTGGCATGTTTATCACAAAGAAAATGCAATGTTGCAATGTTTATACAGTTTTTAAGTAGTGGAATATTATTCAGGCATTAAAAGGAAGAAAACCTGACATTTGTGGTGATGTGGATGAACCTGAATTCATTACCATAAGTAATCTGGTCACAGAGGGGCAAATCCCACATGAAATCTAAAATGGCTGACCTCCTGAAGTATGGAGCAGAATATAAATTATAAGACACTGAGGACAGTTGAGAGAGGGAGGGCAGGAATGCACTGGTCAAAAGACAAAGTCATAGTCAGACAGGAAGCATAAGCTCTGGGGTTCTAGAATACAGACGGATAATAGAAGGGAAAAATGTTGCATCATATAATCCAAATTTCTGTAAGATGATGTTTTAAACAACTTCATCACAAGGAAATGGAAGATTTCTGAGATGGCAGATAACCTGCACATCCTGCGCTAATTATCTTCAGACAATCTATGATTGGACAGAAATGCCACATTACAACATTATTACCATCCATTGAAGACATGGAAAAAAACAGCCTGTTAAGTCACTCATGTGTGGGGTAGCCCACAGTAGCACATGACCCCATCAATTCCAATGGAATATCAGAAATGATGATATACAAGAACCAGCTAGAGTATATCTCATAAAAAAAGAGTGGATATCTGCAGCAACTATATTGCCTTAAACATCACAGGAAAAACAGTATAAGAAAAACTATTAACCAACGCTAATTAACACCATAATTACTGGTGTACCTACATTAACTTATTAAACACAAAAATTATGTGACACGAGTGGAGGAGATAGTTCAGTTGGTAAAACACTTTTCTTGCAAACAGAAGGACTCTCCAGAACTCACACAAAGAAGCTAGGCTTGCTGGTGCCTTGGGGAGGCTGAAACAGGCAGGTCTCTGGGGCTCTCTGGCCAGCCAGACTAATCTACTTGGGAAGTTCCAGGCCATACAAGACAATGTCTCAAAAAGAAAAAAGGTGTGTGGCAGCTGAGAAACAACACCTGAACAACAACATTTCTGTCAGATGGCCTCCATGTAGAATCACACACATGTGCAGATGTGTACACATAAGTACACATACATGCTAAGGTCTGAATATGAGAGTGCCTCCAAATTTACATAATGCAATCTAATCCCCATTGTGTATTAAAAATGGCGATGATCAGAACATGAACATTTAGGAAGGGAACTAGTGTCATTAAAAGAAAAGTCCGAAGGATTGTTCTCACCTCTTCAGAGGTGGAAAGGGCCAGTGAGAAGCTATCATGTATGTGCAGTGTGCCTTACTAGGATATTACTATCTGCTTCTGCCTTGACCTTGAACTTTCTAGCTTCCAGAACCATAAGCAGCAAATTCCTATTGTTTTTAACATTATCCTGTCTAAGATATTACATTACCAGCCTGTCTTAGTTACTTTTCCTGCTGGTGGTACCAAACACCCTGCAAGAAGCAATTGAAGGAAAGAAGGTAAGCTTCCTTCTGGCTCGCCGTTTGAGAATATCCTATCAGGGAAGGGAAAGCACAGCAGCAGGCTCAGGAGGCCACCGAGTCTTATCATATCCATGCCCAGGAAGCAGAATGAACAGGGAGTGGACCCAGTTATAAAACCTCAAGACCTGATAGACCCACTTCTTCAAGAGACAATCCAGATCCTAAAGGTTCCATGATCTTTCCAAACGGGGCTACCTGCCTGGTACCAAGTGTTGAAACAATGAATTTATGGGGGACATTTTACATTCAAATTGGCCTGAACAGACAAAGACAGCCCACATTTGGAAGGAAAGAAGGGAAGAAGGAAGGAAGGGAGAGAACAAGGGAGATATAGAGTGGGAAGGAAGGGAGAGAGGAAAAACTAGAAATATAAAATAAGAATGCCTTCTGAAACCTTTAAACACTGAAATAAGGCATTAAATATTTTTGGTAAAGGAAAAACAGTATTACCATTCACAAATGATTCTGTATTCTACTGCACAAGAGCATACATGAAACTATTTAAAAATTAATGTAGTTAGTGACACTAAGATTGATTTATCATTATGTGTGTTAATGATGAAAAGAGGAGGTAGAAATGGCTAGGCCATGTAGATAAAAGACCCCAAAGAAAAGTGACCCATTTCCTTCCTCTCTAAAAGCCAGCAATATCCTCGGACCTTTCAGCAGCTTCATCCGTGACAGAGGCTAGAGATGTCAGAAATCCTGAGTGCTCTGATCCCTGATCCATTTCTAAATGATCTTCAGAGCTGGGAATACTAGAATAGCAATAAAGCCCCATTAAGGGAAGAGTTCTCCTCAGAAGAATATAATCTCTGGCCGAGGTAGACACCTAAGTTGAGAGATGGGCTGGATAAATCATCTGGGTGAGGGACCATCCCTAAGAAGGAAGACTCCCTCCTGTAAGCCATGCCAGAGACAAGATTAGAATAATTGCTTCCTTAGTGAGATGCTATTCTTTTGCTCTCAGAGTTCCTGCCCCTAGCACAGTCCCTACAAGCCACCAAGTGGCCCATAGGTCATGGGTCTACATGAGTCCTGACACAGCTGCAAATTTTGCCGTTTTTTTGTGGGGATTTTTTTCCTGCTTCTTTCCTTCTAGTATGCTTTTTCTATACTTTGGGCTCTCTTACTCTTCTCCCACGATTGGACCCAAGGCTGACCTTTATCCCCCCCATTCTCCCACCCCAGGCAATTGCTGAGCTTTACAGCTTGCCTGCCCTGGGGTGCTTTTTGTTCAAATTCTAATAAAATTGCTCTTGAGCTTCTGTTTGAGTCCCACCTTAACTTCTTTTATTAATGAGACTAAGAATCCCAAGAAGGGACCTCCATCTGGTATCATCTGACAACCATAAGAGCCCCTCCTCCAAATTCTGGTAACATGTAGGTCACCGCAAAGTAATTTTCTAGATAGCCTACTTTGTCATCCAAAAGGTTATATTGTAGATAATATATAAGCCTCAACAACAAATGTGTCCTCTGAGAGCTAGTGGACTTAATTATCATGCCAAAGACCACCCAGATAACCAATTGCCACACTAGAAATCTATCTTAGGTCTCCAGACACCATCTAAGACAGCAATTTATTTCCCTTATTTTGCTTCAATAGTTACAATTTTATTATGCATGAGACATACTTAATAGGCATCAATTCTTGATATGTCAGTTCATACATAATAAATAGAAGTTATCGTTTCTTATAATTTATTAAATAATACATGCCGGGTCATGATACATTTTTGCCTTCTTGCTGTCCTTCTTCCCTTCCCTCTCACCCTCAACAAATGAATAATTACAGTGCTCATCTGACACTTTGCAAAATACTAAGTATGGTCTCCCTGAGTATGTAACTGAAAGTAAAATTTATAGAAAGAAAACATCTGTCAAAGAAGTCTGCATGTTAGTACTTCAGCACTCATTGAGTTGTTGAACTAGTTACGATCTCTTCCTCTTTAGGGCCAGTGCTAACTAATAAGTAATGGTCTCAAGCTCAATAGCTATATTATCCTTTACCTCTTCACTCCTCATCACAAAGAGAGAAAGCAAAAGAATTAGCCTATGCGATGATGGTTGCACCATGCACTGAAACATCAAAGGCAAGTGAATTCCCCTCAGTACTTAACTAAGAGCCCCTTGAGCTTTGAACCATCCGCATCTGCCCTGTGTTCTCACCACTCCCTATCATCTTCTCCGTATAAAGTTTAAGACACTATTTTTTACACTTCTCTCTCCTTTTTCTAAAAGATTTGGTTTCTGAACAATTTTGAATGATCTCTTGGATGCAGTGAAATCTGGATAGAAGAAAGTTCTAAATAATGAGTGTTTCATTTTATATGTTATATATTTATATACATAACATATTGATATATATTTATAATATATATTTAATAGACTGTGGCAGCATGACAAAAGGCAATGAAGGAAAGGAGAAGGCAGTCAAGCAAAGCTACCTTGTCTGAGCGGAGTGTCAGCGTTCCTTGAAGTATGTAAGAAGTACGAGTGGGAGACGCTTCCCAGATTCCAGGACGCCCTCCAGCAAGGCCGGTGGGATCCAGAGAGGTTTCTACTGGAGATGATGAAGTCCACGTGATGATGATCAGATTGCGTTCACTCAGCAATCCAGTGTAAGCATCCAGGGGAACCCACAGAAATTCAACCCACACCTCCACAGCACAGTGCCCTGTCATTTGAGCAGCAGAAGCAGGGAGGTCTCTGACCAGCGCCCACTATTCTCAAAAAGCAGGACGTAACCATAAAGTTCCTTTGGCCCATTGTCCTATGAAACAGATTTTTGGGAGTCCCAGCACTCAGGGCCAGCTGGAGGGGGACCGAAGGATCTCTGCTGGGGGTGAGGGGGTTAGTAGGAGCAGAATCAAGACACGGACTCCAGGAATTGAACGGAAAGCCAGCAGTGGTGGTCTGCTGCAAACTCACTTATTCAAGAAAGAGCAGAGAGTCTTATAGGTCTTGTTAGCCAATAGCCTTATAGGGTGGGGTCCTGACCACAGCCAATCACAGTTTGTTCCCAGGTGGCTCAGGTTCCCTCCAGGTGCTAGGCAGAAACCTGTCTTCACAACCTACCGGTGTGGAGCACCACACCCACGAGAGCCATTCCTCCATTTCTCCTGGCAGGTGGCCTAGCTAGGCCCACCCTGCATTATGCCCAACAACAGATCATTACACCTTAGAAGATCATGTCTTTTCCTGCTCCCTGAAGACCTTCCTGCGGCAGGTGTACCTCCCGTGAGAGGCCAGGAGGAATCTGAACAGTCTTGTTTTCTTTCCCCAAGTGTTCTAGTTTGGTTTCTGCTGCTGTGATAAAACACTGACCAAAAGCAATTTGGAGAGGAAGGGTTTTTTTCAACCTTCAGGTTACAGCCCATCACTGAGGGAAGCAGAGGCAGGCACTCAAGCAAGCCAGGGCCTGAGAGCAGAAACTGAAGCAGACCATTAAAGAAAGCTGCTTACTGGCTTACTTCCCCCAGACCTTCTCAACTACCGCTCCTATGAGTTAATTTGCTGTTCCTGTGACTAAACACAATGACCAAGGTAACCTAAAGAAGGAAGAGTTGATTTGGGCTTAGGGTTCCAGAAGGATAAGAGTCCATCATGACAGGAAGACATGGCAAGAGGCAGCCATAGACGGAAGCTAAGGGCTCACATCTACACTGGCAAATAAGAAGAGATGGCAAGGTGAAAGTAGGACAAGGCTATGAACTCTCAGAGCCCACGCCCAGTGACACGCACACCCAGTGACACAGCTCACCCAATGGCATGCATCCCTCAGAAAGACCCCACTTTCTAAAGATTCCATGGCCATCCCCAAATGGCACTACCAACTGGGGATGATAAACCAAATGTTGAAATATTTGAGCATATGGGAGACATTTCTCATTCAAACCACTGTACCTTTACACAGCCCAGGCCGACCTGCCCAAGGACAGCACGCCCACATTGGCTGGGCCCTCCTATATCAGCTAGCAATTACAAAGTGCATCCAGACATGGCCACACAGGTCAATCTGATGGAAGAAATTCCTCAAATAGGTTTTCCTATCCAAAATGACTCTAGCTTGTGTCAAGTGGACAAAGGTAACCAACATAGCACGCTCATTACCGTTAGATAGTAACTTTTTACCTCTGCTGTCTTCCTCAGGACTGTCAGCCCAGTGGTTTGAATGAAAACGTCCCCCCATACACTCCAAATATTTAGGCATTTGTCCCCCTGTCGAGTGGTGCTGTTTTGGGACGTCTTAGAAGGTCTGGCCATGCTAGAGAAAGCACATCACTGGGGGTGGGCTTTGAGAGTTCTTAAGTCTTGCCAGATTTCCAGTTGCTGTCTGCTTCCTATGCCTGCTTCAAGAGGTGAAGAGATCTGTTTTCTCCTCTGGCTATCTCTTACAACAAAGCCTCCTTGCCACGATGGACTCTAATCCCTCTGGAACCATAAATTCAAATAAACGCTTCATTCTATAGGTTTCTGTGGTCATGGTGTTTAATCAGGAGCAGCAAAGTAACCAGTACAATCACAAAAGTACATTTAACCCAGTTTCTCTCGTCTTTCTAAAGACTTCTGATGTGTATGTTCTTGGTATTCTATCTTTTGTGAGGTTTCTACCATAAAATCTGTGATTACTATTTTCTTCCCTACAGACCCAGGCCTTTTCAGAGTTGTTTTTTTACCCTTCCCAGGTAGCACCCACCTCAGGGTCTAAAATGAGCATTAAAGCTCTTCTACAACATTCTAATGAACACCAACGGCAGACCTATACTGCACTTTCATTAAGAAGACATGAGGTTGCAGATGCCACTGTCTTCTATCATTGACTCAAATTCAAAAACATGACTCAAGCCACTGAGAGGGGAGCTGCTAAATTTCTCTAGAAAAGAACATAAAGACATGTGATGGGCATTCCGGGTGAAGAATTATAGAAAGGTTGATTATTTCTGTGAAGAAGTAATACTGTGTTTCTTTAAATCATTTCAAAAGTATGAAGCATAAAATAAACATCAGCCTGGAAAACAGGGTATTGGAACTTCATGGATATAAACCATCCAAGAATATTCTCTGACTATAAGCATGTCAATTAGAAAAATCTGGGGCTAGAAAAATGACTCATCAGTTAGAGCACTGGCTGCTCTTACAGAGGACCCAGGTTCAATTCCCAGCACACATATGGCAGCTATCAATAGTCCATAACTCCAGTTCACACACATAGAAAATAAATAATAATAATAATAATAATAACTATTTGAAAAAAGAAATAAAATGAGAAAGTTATTGAAGGAAGAACTAATCACATATGTTACTGTACAGTTTAGGCAAAATCAAATTAATGGAAAGGCAGTAAAATTCATTCTGTATGGAGGAATTATACTGTATTCTTGAAAAAACTGGCAGACAACTTTCCAAAGCCATACCTAGAAAACTGAGGTGTCTAAAAGAGAGGTTGAGACTGGTCAGGTAGCTCTCAAGGACACTAGTACATGTATAAGATGCAAGATGCCAGAAACCACAGTGATAAGAGAAAAAAACACAGCACTACCTATAGGTGTCAGGAAGAGAGAAATATATGGAAAAATCCTTGAAAATCTCAGCAAAGTGGTGGAGAAGTTACTTGACCCAGGGAAGTGATAGAGAGGTCCCTTTTTAATCACCATTCTCTGTCCATCCTGGTCCATTGCTGGGTCTCAGAAACAGCTAAGTAGTTCCAGAGTAAATTAGAACTTTTCCTCTCCACCTTCCCTCAGTCCTGTAAGATTCAGACAAGAAACATCATTGAAAGCATTCCTTTCAACCTGCACCATCTCACAAAACCAGCAGAGCTCCTTCTTTGTAAAGATGAGCGAAGAGAAAACTTCAGATACATAAAAGATACTGTGTTTCAAAAGAAAGAGATATCAGTCCACGGAATGTGCAAATGCTTGTCAGTGGAATAGATTTGCTGAAAAAAATAACATTAAGATGTTATACTTAGGGAAGACAAATATTACAGAATGATTAGAAGAGGCAGAATTGTCTAAGATCAGAAAAGTATCCAAGACAGAGTTATCTAAGATTGGGAAAGACTACTTAACAATTAGACATATATTTCCTGAGATAAAAGCTACAGTACAGATAGTAACTAAATACAATAGAAAATAAAAGAGAAACAGTGTGACCTAATAATCACCAATTTCAGAGTAAATTAATAAAGAGTGAAAATGGCAATAATTAGAACCAAACATCAGAGGCAAGTTTATTAAGATATTTCAGTTTTGAAAGGTACTCTAAAGATCAGTTCCCATTCTGTTTAAAGGAGAGATGCTCAGACTTACTCATCCTCAGTAACATTTTTCACATTCAAAAACTGAAGAAGGAAGAAACAGCTCTTTGAAATAAGGAAGATGAGAAAGAAAGAGAAGGGAGGATACACAACATATTTTAAATAGGGTAACAGCAGACTATGCTCAGACAAGGCTGGCCAGAGTCTCCAGGCAATGATATACGGAAAGCTGAAGAACAGCTACCAGAAAACCAACTGACAAACTAAATAACCAGGAAAAAAGCCAAACCCAAAGCAACATCAAAAGGACCTAGGATATTCCTCTCCCTCTGGCACAGGCTACTTGGCACTGACAGCAACTGTGAGATACCATTTCAAAAAGACTTGAAATTGCAAAAAAAAAATTCTAATTAATTTTTGAATGTACACACACACACACACACACACACACTTCCACCGCATGGCAGCTTGGAATCCCAAGATACCGAGTGATACACATTCTTGGGAATCATAGACCAAGTGGTAAGGGACCATGCTCGGAGACCTGATAAACCGGATCTGAAAAGCAATCTGATGGGAATGAAACCATACACTCCAACTTTCAAACAGACTCCAAGCAGTGTCCAGGACATCTGCAAGAGCTGTACAGCTCTAGCACTGGCAACTGGAGCCCAGAGGGAATTAGAAGAGGTGTGACCAGACCAGAGGCTCCACCTATGAAGGATTGTCCACTAACCAGAACAACAGCTAAAGGAGGTGCCTCCCCACCAAGAGAAGTAATGCAAGAACCAGCCATCATGTCAATTCCAATCAGTGCTGTGCCAGCCCTAGTAAGAGAAGCTTCTATCTGCAGCGAGTGACAGTTAATGCAGAGACTCACAGCTGGTCAAAATGCAGAGAGTGACTCTTGAGTACTCAAGGTGTCATATTTTATTTATTATTTTTTATTTTTTATGTGTACAAGTGTATTTGCCTGCATGTATGTAAGTGCACCCATGTCATGCAAGACCAGGGGAGGGTCAGAAGACAGCCCTGGATTCATTTGGAACTGGAGTTACAGACAGCTGTCAGCCACCATGTGGGTGCTGTGAACCAAACCCAGGTCCTCTACAAGAGCAGCCATTGCTCTTAACCACTGAGCCCACTCTCCAGCCCCATCGAGCCCTCAGTTCTAAGGAGTGATAGGAATTAGGTGCAAGGCAGCCCAATTTTATACTCCGTTCATCATGGATACAGGTCCAAAGAAAATAAAAATGTCCACACATGCAGGCAGAGCCAGTAGTCTGCTCCGAGAACATGGAGGTTTGACAGGGAGCCTTACATAGCCAGTGAGCTCAGTGGTTAAGCCCAGACTCACTGGGATGCTGGCTGACCATCAGCCTTTGTTCTACTCTCTTTCTGGTCCTTCCTCCCCTTGGAACTTTTCAGCGGGCCTTTTTCTTCCTATTAGGGTTTCCTCAGCCTGTTGTCTTTCACTGAGCCTATCAACCAGTCAGAATTCCCCACTTATGTTCAAGCCATCTGACCAGATGTATCTGAGCTAAATGTCTAAGTTGCATATGGACAGTATCATATTGGCCTGTTCCCATGATATAAAAATCCGTATTCTAAAACACTACTTGACAAATCATTTTCAAATCTAGTCCTGGCTACAGGGAGCTGATCCTTTTTAAAAATATATATTTTTTTTTATTTATTATTTTCATTTTTATATATATGAGTGTATTGTCTGCATAAGTGCATCCATGTCATGTAATGCTCACAAAGGTCAAAAGAAGGTGTTAGGTCCCCTGGAACTGGGGTTACAGTGGGTTTTTAGCCACCATGTGGGTGCTAGGAAACAAACCCTAGTCCTTTTCAAGAGCAGTCAGTGCTTTTAACCACTGAGCCATCTATCCAGCCCGAAGGGAGCTGTCTTTCACTTCTCAATAAGCTTTGTTTGCTTGGCCATCTTGTACTCTGCTCACTGTCATCCTTCAAAATCCTGGAAACAGAGACAAGAAACTTACTCTTATGCAGAAAACTCACAATAGGGAAGCATCTATGTCACTCCACCAGAGCTCAGGGAACTTCAGGGAAGGGGCAGAAGGAAGGTAAAAGTCAGATGATAAGAATCTGAACGGTGTCTTCTGGACTTGACATTCCCTTTGCGTTCATGAGTTCACAACAGCTGTGGTTGCCTGCGGAAGAGCTGCATATGACAGACTTTCAACATCCCATCATGAATGGGTGAAGACTCCTGAAAGCTGAGCTCCCCTCCCCACTGAGGACCTAACTGGCAGCTGATGGCTCTTGGGGAAAAATAATTCATTTTCTTCCTAGCTGTGACCACTGGTATCTTATCCATGCTCCTGCAAACAACCCATGATCAAGGTACTGAATCACAAGAAATAGAAAGCAGGAGAAGGGACTTGTAGGAAAGAGGACTGAGTTCCCTGGGACTGGGAAGGAGAAAGAGAGGGCAACAGGAGGCTCAGTGGTTAAGAGCACTGACTGCTCTTGAAGAGGACCAGGGTTTGGTTCCCAGCACCCACATGGTGGCTAAAACCCTCTGTAACTCCAGTTCCAGGGGATCCAACACCCTCTTCTGACCTTTGTGGGCATAAATGACATGGGTGCACTTAATGCAGACAACACCCTCACAAATACAAAAATGAAAATAATAAATAAAAAGTAACCCAATATGCTACAGACTTCTAGGAATGGTCAGCAAGTAAGCATTCTAAAAAGTATTTTTCAAAGATATCTTTTAACCTGTAAAAAATGGAAATTCAAGAATGTTAGGAACTCCACAGTTATCTTTTTTCATTGGCAAAACCTGAGACACTAAGTGTTCAATAAATACAAAAAAAAAACCCTCAGTGTTTGAAGCAGACAACTTTTTATCTTAAAAACTTCACAGCAAGCCGTGCTGTTCTGACACAGAATAATAGGAAGTGGAACCCCATTTTCAGGCTTTGAAGATACACTTTTCTTTCAAGACCTTTGTGAGAAACATTTAAATTTTTATGACTGTTGGTAGAGAACCAAATTAAAAGTATAGACATTACATGTGTTACCAATAGTACTTAACTGCAGACAAACATGGACACATACACACACACACACACACACACACACACACACACAGGATGGGGTATGGGGGGAGGAAAGTTAAAGAACTCAAACAAGTTCAAAATAGTCTATATTTCTCATTTCTACATATAAATTGAGCTCACTGCCAAAATAATGACCTTAAATGAAATTTCTTTAAAATGTTAGTTAAAAAAAAAAAAACTCATCACTAATAACTCCTCCCAAAATCAGGAGGCTTTGCAGTATCAATGACAACTGGTAATGAGATTAAAACTGAATGTAGAGTAAGTCTAATATGTTACCACTGTCATTTATACACTTAGACAAGATGAGAAAAATGCACCATAATATACATAAAATAATAATAATCACATTTATTGTATTATGTAACATAAATGCACATTTATTAGAACTCTTTATTTGTGCTTTTTATTGGAGACAATGTCTCACTCTAGCCCAGGCAGGACTGAACATCAGACTGTCTTGAACTCACAGCAATTCTCCTGCATCAGCCTCCAGAGAGCTAGGATTGAATGGATGAGCCGTGTCCTGCTAGAAATCTGGGTTTAAATCTAGGATTTAAATCCTAGATTATTTTATCCAAAAGAGGAGGGGATAGAGTTGAAAGAGAGCAGCAGAATAAAATCACACCAAGATGCCGTTGCATTCAGGGAGAACATATGCATTGACTTTCTACTTGATGCTGAGAATCTCAAAGAAATGTCACATAAAATTGACTGAAAGCAAACTTACAAAGAAAGACGTGGACTGAAGTGATGGGCTTATGGTTTGCATAGGATCCACATTCCTTCTGAGCCCTAAATGGCTAGCCTTGCCTTTCTGAGAGCAGGTTCTGCTCTCCCTCTCTGCTGACACTCCAAAACACACTGAAAGAAGTCCTCATGGGCTACGCGGAACTGAAGATACGATCAGATCCCTAGCCCTCCACCATTCCTCCCTACTCTGGCCTGTGGTCTCTCACTTCCTGCTTCAAAGTCAATTGAAAGCTGACCCTCTGACACTATCCCTCCCACCAACACCTGGAACTCACAGCCAGACACACTCCACAAGCCCAGACTATCAATGGCTGTTCTGTGTGGGGCTTACAAAGTTCAAGTCACAGCTAAAAACAAGTACACAGCTTTCTAATGCTCTTTTGCTTCATTTGCACCTGAGAGAATGCATTTGGAGCTTTCTAGATCACTTCCTATGATTTCTAACCTGCACTGCAAACCAGTGGAGAAAGATCCTCTTTTCAGAAGTGTGCACGATTAGCACATCAGAAGCAACTCTAGGGCTAAGGAACCTCAGTTTGGGTCCAGAATCTGAGAGTACTCTCTTAAGTTTAAATGCATGTTCATTTGCACATGGCCACACGTGGTCAGGGGTGTGTAGGAACTACTAACGCTGCATATCTCACAATCAAGCCGCCCTGTATAGGATCAGTCCAACAGAATGGGGAAATCCATGCCTGGTCCACACCCTGCCTCCAGCACAGAGCTCCTGTTCTGCTCAGCACTGCCTCTCAAGCTGAACAAGCACTGAAGCCCCGTTGAGAAGCCAGGTGTTTGCTTTCCAATGTTTGCCTTCACACCTTGCTGCTCTGGGGGAAGTGACAGCCTTCCAGGTTTAAAAGACCCTCTACTGAGCTCTAAGTTCCACTGAGGGGAGAAAGCAAACAGGAAGGCAGAAGGCTCACACAAGCCTTTATAACCTGTATACTAAACTATGTCAACAGGATGCAGAGAACAAGATCTGTGGAGGAAATTCCACAGCTGAATGAGGAAAACTCCGGGGGCACCTGACTGGCAGCGAGGGTGGGATGGCAACTGCTTTGATCTAACCACCTCTAAGAAAGCTTGAGAGGAGAAAGTTTAACATGAAATAATCCAGGGACTTAGAAGATTGCTTAGGGCATGTACCTTAAAGGCTGATAGCAAGCTAGGGCTTCAGAGAGACAGATGAACCTTTTGAATCAGATTTAGATTTAGCTTTTGGGAAGAGTCTGTTTGTCAGCAATGTTTAGAAATTTAAAAGAAAAAAAATTTTTTTTGAAAAGGGACTAACTTCAATCTCAAAAGAACACAGCCAAGTTAATGAAGAGATAGGAGAGAAAAAATATTGCCTACCTACTCCAGGGACACAATGCCATGTGGGAACACTTACTGCCCCCACAGTCGTTCTCAGAGACATCAAAGGACACTGAATTAGGTTTAATAGTTTACAATCAGAATTTGTCTTTATGGAAATGTACAGCTGGCTGTGTAATTTATGGAAATTAAGCATGCATACATCTCCATTGTGCCAGAACGCATTGTTATACAGTATGATTAGACAGACAGGCAAAATCCTCATAATGGATCAAAACGCTGTGCGACCAAACGCTGCTCAGAGCCGAGGGAGAATTCAAAGTCCTACTATTTATCACAGGGGCAAGAGATGTTTTAAGTGTAACATAGGTTCCTTCTTGCTGCTGTTGTTTTAAAATTGAGCGAAGGCAACATTTTTGGTGCATTTGTTTTGGTATCTTCCCCAAGGACCACTGATGTTTGCTCGAGACTTTCAGGAATTCGTTTTAGAATGCTGCGCTGCTTGGCAAATGGAAAGGAAGGACTGTTTTCCTAGAGCCCTGGCAGAGCTTTTTATTTATTTAAGTTTAAAAGTGAAGCAAATCCTCCTAAGTAATGGAAATAAGCAAATCTGGAATTATCAAAGAAGTCTGGGCGAACCTCTTCCCCTCAGTAGAGCATTGCCCAGTGTACACTTCACAAGTGGAAAATTTTCATTTGGTTAAAATACCGTATCTGCTTTGTTAGGTTTGTAACAAACACATTTCTTTTCTTTGACTCTGGAGTGTCTTGGAATTCACTCCCTAGAAAGTTTTAGAATAAAAAGGTCAGCAATGAAGCTGACAATGATAACTGGGATCACACAAATGGTTTTGCTCCCAGCAGACAGACCAGTTGTTTTTCAGGGATTAACATGAGTTTGTTGAATTGAGCAAAGCACTTTCCCTTGTGTGCAGTTCAGTCCCATTTACCTTTGTGATACTTGTCTCACTCAGTCTGTCACAGCTGACCAGGGTCGCAGTGGTTTTCACCAGCACTGATCACCCTGTCAAAAATCTAATGGAATGCACCAGGTGTTCTTTGGCTTTCTGCAACTGGAAAGAAATTCCAGAGATGTTCACACTTGTTAAGGACTGGCAGAACCAGACTCAAAAATCACATATTACTTAATGAGTGGTTCTGTAATTTGGTCAGCTAATGACACTGTGCATATGCACTATCTGATTCAAAAAGAAGAAATAAGAATTAATATTGATTATTTGGAGGCGAGGAAAAAAAAAAAAAACGTGGCTGCATACCAAATAACTTCCTCAACCTGGATTTTAGAAAAATTGGCTGAAAATCATTAGGAAGTGTGGAACCCAGTGGAAAACTAGATCAGATGTGCTATATTTATAGTCACACACAAAAGAATACATTTCAGATTCTGTTTATTGGAGGCACTTACTATTTTGGAACAAGGCAGGTAGTGTTCACTTTGAAATGGGAATCCTGCCATCTAGTGGCGATGGGGCATATTGCTTCTTAGAGAATAGGGTAGAGGCGATGAAGTAAAAATGTGGAGCCCATTTAAGATCTGAAGTGATACAGACCTTTAATATGGAAAACTTGAAGCAAGAGAGCTCTAGTTGTCTACCTATGGCTCACTGTGCAATACCAACATTGTTTTAAGCAATATCAAAGTAGGCAATTTCTTAAATTCAGTAATTTATTCATCAATGTAAACATAATTTTATCAAATACCATTTAAAAAATCTGAATGGCTGTTTATTCAGTTAAGTTTATTTCACTTACTAATCTCTGTGACAAATTCTGCATTCTTTTCTAGCTAATTATTCCTTTGCCTGCTGGCTAAATTTCAATGGCTCATGAAAAAGACTATTTGGGGTTTTGATTTTCTTTTATAAAAGAAATGATCCAGAAGGAGGTAATAGTATTCAGACATATTTTCATGCTTCAATGGGTCTTGAACTTTTGAATTTCCTAAATAACGGTTGACCTAGTTACAGAAAGTCACACTAGCATATTAAAAGTCATTAAGTAAATCTCCATTTTTAAAGGAAACTTTAACAAAGTAGTGAAGAAATGTTATTTCACTTGAGTAAACCATGCAGATTGGAAAATATAAAAACTTTATGTTCAGGCCAACCCAGATGGCTCATTGGGAAAAGGCACTTGCTCCCAAGCCAGATAACCTGAGTTCCATCTCTGAGACCCACATGATAAAAAAAGAGAATCCCAAAGTTATCCTCTTAATTACACACATGCTCTGTGGCACACACACACCCAACACACAAATAAATCGATATATGAAAGTGTGTGTAAACAGGAATCTCTTTCGTTCATTTATTCGACAAATTCAGCCTATGAAATGTCAGGCACTGGAGACATGATGATGAAAGGTACATGGCTTCTCTTCAAAAGCTTTCAGGGAACAGGATAGTCCACATACCATCAGAGACTCGTATATGGGATAAATTCTGTCATAGTAACATATGTACATGGGTCAGCTCTGCTGTGATAATGGGTTAGGGAAGGAGAAGCTGTCCTCTTCCTTCTTCTCCTCCTCTCTCTCTCTCTCTCTCTCTCTCTCTCTCTCTCTCTCTCTCTCTCTCTGTGTGTGTGTGTGTGTGTGTGTAATGCTGGGAACAAATTCAGTGCCTTGTGCATGCTAAGCATTCTACCACTGAGCTACCATCCCAGTCAGTCCCAGAGCTGTGAAAGACCTTGAGCAGAGTGTGCACTTAGATGTGGGCACACTGGGCATGAGGAGAAGGCAGGAATAGATGTGAGAAAACAGGTCCCTTCTGAGATATCATATAGACAAAAGTGAATTTAAATTCTCTGATCCCCACCATTTCTAATGTATTTGTTAGAACAAATAGATAGAATATGGTGAACTGGAGAGACCTTGTGCTACAAGTCAATAGGGGTTTTGGTTGGGGTATACCAGGCTGTTTTCTATGAGGACAGGCCTCCTATCTATTATTTTATAAACAGTTTGTCAGTAAAAAAATAGATTTCTTATATGCAAATTTTATCTACTAATAAACACTGGTGAATTGTCAAAAACAAATATATTCATGTAACAAACACCTAGATTGAGAAACAATCTACTCACTTTATACGATTTTGCTTACTCTTGAAGTTTATATAAATGGAATATTTACAGTATGCCTACAGTTGTATTGATACATTTTTA
Organism: Eospalax fontanierii; assembly: GCA_035773235.1. Classification (NCBI taxonomy): domain Eukaryota; kingdom Metazoa; phylum Chordata; class Mammalia; order Rodentia; family Spalacidae; genus Eospalax; species Eospalax fontanierii. The sequence continues at coordinate 72,994,173 of CM069533.1, forward strand.
AATGCTGAACTTAACAAAGAAACATATGTTTTGTTTCCTACAATAGTTCTTATTGAGAATGATATGTACACAATAAAGAAGCTCAAAGACAACACTAATCTTCTTTGGGTCACACAGGTATTGATACTACCCACCTTTGTTAGGGAGTTTAATTCCAGTTCATATGCAATTCCATGGCCTGAAGTCTTTTGGCAAGACACAGGTTTAATATATAAGTTTGTGTGTGAGAGTGTGTGTGTGTCACACACACGCTAAACTTTTAGACCAAAATCCAAAATGGTCGTTTGCTCTTCCTCTTCCTCCTCTCTTTTTCCTTCTCATTTTCTTTCTTCCTCCTACTCTTCTTCCATATTAATCCTTCTTCCTTATCATCCCCTTCAAACCATGAAAGTAATTTTTAGACCACTAGTATCACAAACAGTCCTCAGACAACTATCTGTTTCACAGATGTCCAACCCAGTCAGATCCTGGGATCATTTCCAAATAAACCAATCACTCAGACTCACCTCTTCCTTTCTCACATAGAAGAAGGGAAACTGATTCCCCCTGTCCAGGCAGCCATTTGCTGATGGATTTTCAGTACATTTTCAGACACATAGAGCACGTTGCCAGGGATTCTGTGTCTCCTGGCCGAAGCTAGTTCGATTCTTAGTGTCTGGCCGCAGTCCTGCCGGTGTTAGCCCGCCCATTCCGTGCTTTTTAGCTTGTCCTTCCACCAAAAGTATCCTCATCTATTCTCGATGAGAGAATATGCTAGCAGAACTGAGTCCAGCTGATTATCCTGGGAGGGAACGAGAGTAGTGAGTGGATTCTCCCTTTAGATCGATTCTTGTGAACACTTGGGGCTGAGTGTCGGAAGTTCATTGCTAAGTGCCACTATGCGCAGTGCCGAGTGCATCCTTTCTCCCACGTTCTGAACCCCACCCGAAGCTTTCGAAGAATTCCAAGGTGATGGTGAAATCCTGAAATGCCACAGGAGTCCTGTCTACACAGAGCAGGGATCATTTTACCCTGACCTTGGAAAAGAAGCTGGGAGAACTCAAGAACTTATAGGGTGTTGATTTTTATGGGTGTCAATTTTTCTGATTGATGTACTCAAATGTTAGACCACACACGGCCAAGATGCTGCTGTGGGGGTATTTTTCAGATGCGATTCACATTCGGTGAACGAATTTTGAATCAAGCAGGTTACCTTTCGTCATGTAGTTAGGTCCAGCCAATCAGCGAAGGCTTTAAGACAGAGCCTGAGGTGCCTCCGAAGGAAAGGGCTCTGCCTAGAGAGTGTCTTTGACTCAAGATTGCGACATGAAGTTTTCCCTAGTTCTCCACTGCTAGCCTACCCGTCAGTGCTGGCTAATTCCATGAACTTTTCTTAAGATAAATTTCTCTTGGGCTAGAGAGATGCTCAGTGGTTAAGAGTGCTCACTGCTTTTGCAGTTCCTCACCCTCATCAAACTGACAATAGCCTGTGACTCCAGTTCAAGGGGATCTGACACCCTCTTCTGGCCTCCACAGGTACAGCACAACATGATAAACAAGTTCATGCAGGCGCACACACATACAAATAAATAAATAAGCTTCTTTTTATATCTTTGCAGTTTACTGCTTCTGCCACAGAAGGAACAGCTACTGCTGAACTTCCTATCAATATCACCTGCCATTGGGCCTGGGGCAGCTTCTAGGCTTGAGGCCCTTTCTCCCAAGAGAATCTTATCATTCTTTAAAGCCTACCTGAACCCCTTCTATTTAAGAAAGACAGCTTTCCAGACTTCTACAGGAAAAGAGCCTCCACTGTTACTGTGATGCTTGAAGTCTTGCCTCATACTCCCTTTGAGTCCCTTGCTCCTGGTTATTCCAAGTTCCTCTCTACTCTACAGAGTTGACTTTCTGCCTCCTGTGGCCTCATCATTGCTTTTCCCTGCCCAGCTGATTTAGTGAGGGTGCTAGCATTATTCCATTTAAGCTCTTGAAGCCTGGTCCTCTGCAAGAGCAGTCAGTCCTCTTAACACTGAGTAATCTCTTCAGTCTCTGTTTTGAGTTGTTGAGAAAGGGTCTTGCTATGTAGCCCGGGCTCAAAATTACTGTGGTCTTCCTTCTTCAGTCCTTGAGAGATGGAATTACAGATATACAGCACCATGCTCACCTGACATCACTTCTTTTTGAAATTTACAATTCTTTATTTTTGAGAATTTCATAGCATACTCTCTTTGCATTATTCCAGCCCTTCCAGTACCCCAACTCCTCCTATGTCCCCCACTCCCTCTCAATATCTTATCCTCTTCTTTGATGATTATTGTTACACACACATATATATATATATATATGTTTCATATATATATATACACACATACACACAATAAATGCACTGACTCCATTTAGTGATATTCATATGTACTTGTGTTTAGGACTGTCCATTTAGGATTAGATAACTCTCAGGGAGCTAGTCCTTGGAGAAGACTGATTTGTAAAGTTGGTTGCCAAGGTGGATTCAGGAATAATTGAGAAATTATATCTACTAAATTTATTCTGTTTATTCCTAGAATTTACACCTGCCTCCCCCATTACATTTGTTAGTCCATTATATATGCTTACAAGGACACACGACTCTGCTCTATATAGTTTGAGACAGATATACTAAGGTGTGTAATCCACAGCATATATGGAATTTTTGTGTGCTCCTTGGGAGCAAGGAGGACTCTCCTGACCCAGATTCCAGAATGTTAATTTCAAGTGACTTCCAAGTCTTCTCAACTGAGAATGGGCTAGATTCCCCGACTCTGTAACAAGGCGATCTAAGAGTAGTCAATCACTCTAAGAGTAAAAACATTGTGCCCTTGAAAACAGCTAGAAGATAAACAGTTCCCAATCGATGATGCTACTGTTTATCCCATGATACAAAGCTTCCTGAGGTGGGAACAGGAAGGTGGAAATTCAGGCACAGGAAGCCTGATCATGGAGAGGGCGCAGGGTGCCCTCTCTGATGCTTGCAGTCTGGAGCTGCAGCTATCTACCTCAGCTTCCTCAAAGGGCTTCCCTGGGGATGGCTGCAAGGGCTTGATCTGATGATAGTCTCTACCTGCTGTCATCTGTTCTTTTGTGTGGAAGCCTCACCTGAGGGGGCGCTCTGCTCCACCAGGGGACTCTCCATCAGAAACCCCAGCTGCCTGCCTAAACGGGCTATTTCAGTACATTTCTGCAGGATGTTTGTGAGATGATGTAACCTTTGGTCTGCTCACCAGTGGCCTCTGGTGGACGTTTGGAGCTCTGGATTTGATGGGGTTTCGCTAAGTAGCTGCTGCTTCCCTCTCTCCGCTACTGGCTATTTATTCATTTGCTTTTCCTTGATATATATTTAATAAACTCTCTGACTTAAAATCCACGTACAGCTATCATAGATCCTTCTCTGTACTATACAGAATAAGATGTATTAGAGACTTGATAAAGTACCTATATTAATAATAAACTTATCAGAAATTGCATACTCACAATACATAAGTTCTCTTTATACAGCTAATATTTTTGCTGGATTTTGTACTCATCCCTTTGTATAAAATGCATATTGATTGCCACAAGTATTTAATTACTGTAACAAAACCTGACTAGCACAGAAAAGGCCAAATCGACACCATTGCCTGCTTTTGTGAGGAACTGTATCAGACAATGCACAGACATTTCCATTCTTTTGTCTATTATCTGTGGCTGCTTCAACTCACCAGCCAGATTTCATTGTGCAACAACAAAATTTGAAATATTTGTTGATGAACCTTTAACACTAAAAATTATTCGATTCTATGACGACAGAAAGAAAAGAAATTAAAAGTGACGAATGGAGTTCCTTTAATTATATTACTAAAACACATTACTTAAAAACAGATATTTGGATCTAGAGAGATGGATCAGTGGTTAAGAGCACTGGTTGCTCTTGCCGAAGACTGGGGTTCAAATCCCAGCACCCACATGGAAGATAAGAAATATCCATAACTGCAGTACCAGGGAATTCGATGCCCTCTTCTGTCCTCCATGGAAATTGCATGACATGGATACACTTCTGTACACACAGCAATACACTCATACACAGAAAATTAAAATAAATTAAAAATTCAAAAACAAAAAATAAATTAAGTGTGATTGTTTCATTAATCAAACTTAATATCATAATGGTTTCACTGGCAGAAGTTATACAGAGCTAATGTATGTGCTTTTTCCTTTACTCTTCATAAGACCCAAAGGGTTGAGAGTATCATCCCTATTGTGTTAATAAAATCAGTAAACGCCGAAGAGATTATGTCACTAATCTAAGTAGAGAAACCAGAACTAGTATGCTTCTTTCTTAGAATACAAACTATAAATTCTAGTTTTTCTTTATAGTTTAAAACCATTCTCATATGACAAAAATGCATTGATTAATTACTTATGAGCATACAGTGCCCTTTATTTTAAAATATCAGCAACTGCTCCTCATCATTATCACATAAATGTGAACACCCCATTAACACTTAAAAAATGTCAAGCCCTAAGAGGTCAGATGACTTGTGCTCCCTGCCACATGATGATTTACAAGAGATGCAACGAGAGGCAGCTTCTCAGTGCTCCTGCCTCGTCGGTAACCTCTATGCCATAAAATTTTAGGGTTGAGAAGTTACTTAAAGTTAATTCTACGCACCCTCCAACCAAGATCTGAACTTGTCCTTAGTATCTCAGGGAAAGTGGTGAGGGGCTCAAATTGATAGAACATTTAGTCCAGTCCAGATATTGTGATAGACACTTAATATGCTTCACGCCTTTCCATCCTCGCAACCCCTCTTGGAGACAGGCGTTCATTTCATAAAATAAGGAAACTCAGAATCGATAAGCTAAAGTTATTTGCTCAAGGTCACATAACTTGTAAGTAGTGAAATTAATACTGAAAGCCATGCTACTCAACACTAAAACCTGTCCTGCTTCCTTATGACACATTCTATCCACAGCCCCAAAACCTGAAGCATTGATGGACAGCCCAGAACATCCTTTGTGAACTCAGAGGCTGAAATCACAGAAGTGTCTGCAGTGATAATTTTCTTAGATGGTGACAGCAAATATATTTTCTATAAAAGTGGATATGTACTTTGGAAGAACTTAAAATCTCTCACCCACTGGTTTACCACAAATAAGTGGTCACTCAAACATCTCTGACCTGATGTTTAATGGAAAATATATTCTACCCATGGCTTTGAGAAAAACCAGTGAGTCACAGGAGAAAAGAGACAAAAGCTTTATAGATATTTACTGGTCATCACCCTAGGACTCTGTATCTACTGTACATAGTTTTATATGGGTAAAGAAACATCATTAAATAGATGCCACATTTAATTAAGCATATCCCCAATATGAACTTCTCTAGCCCACCAGCGTGCAAGCACACACACACGCACACACACACACACACGCACACACACACCTGATTTACTACTCCAGCACTCCAGAATAGCCCTTGCTATGTGATGAAGCCAATGCAATATCAAATAACAAGATCTAAAACCTTGCAGCATAGAGAGTTGAAGAAGAACATTAGGCAATGAGCAAATAATATGAGAAATGAGTGGGCAAGTGTATAAGTAAATAAATAATGGCTACTGCACATTCACACTCATTTACAATCACTGGGCTAAGTGTTGCGTGTCAATGCATCCTATAAAAGCCATGTGTGCTTCTGTTGTCTGATTTTAGATGAAGAAACAGGAGTCCAAGGAATAACTCATTCAAGATTGCAACAAGGAAGATTTAGATTCTGTAACATTTCTAAACATAAATTACAGAAATAAAGGTGTTTGTGTTAGAATATACACACGTATACATGTGCACACATACCTTAAAAGCAAACACACACTCAGAGGGAGGGCCCTCAAGGTGTCAGTATCCTGCTCTGTCCCTGCAAAGATACATTCAGAGGACCCTTCGGCCATCTAGTTCTTTCATAATACCTCTCTCAACCCTCCCTAAATGGTTGCTGAGACTCAAGATCCTCTTTTCCTCCTAATTCGCGACATTTCATGCTTTAATTTGCTTTCATGGAAATCTCAAATACTAGCATCTTGTCAGTGTCCAGTTCCACATCTCCTCCTTCCTTGCACACCTCATCATGTCAGTGGAGCACACAGACTCAGCGCTTCCTAGATCTCTCCTGGTGAACGTAACCCCAGTGTAGAGGAGACACTTGTATCTGTGGAGATGGCAAATGAAAATTATAGGCAGCAAGTTAGTGCCCATTATGCAAAACATAAGCAGAGCACTTTCATCTTTTGGAAGGTTGTATTTTAATTTAACTGTTGAGAAAACCCTAGGTTGGTGTTTTCAATTGGATGTGGTCATCCAAGTAGCTGGTTTTATAGCCCTGAGTATTCACTGAGTCAAAAATTATTATGGCCGCATTTTTTGCAAAGGCTGAATAATTTTATTGCCCTCAATGAGATTGGAGCTGAGGAAGCTGAGGCAACGATGAAAATAATTAAATCATGTGCTTCAGGGCACAAAGCAATCAAATGCAGATGAACACAGAAATTTTGCAGCCCCCTCCAATCCTTTGACCTCCTTATGCCTCCAACTGCCTCTCCACCCCCAGAGGCTGAGAAGACGGAACTACTGTGCCTGTCACCAGCATCTTAGGGAGCTGTGGTTGCCTTAGCCAAACAAAACCGAGCCCAGACAGCCAGAAAACGAGGTTCTGCCAGAGACTGGCTTTATTTCTTTGGCTCCCCTCCTCCTTTAGCTGTGTGAGGACTTCTAGTAGAATTATTTATTATAATTAATTGTTTCACTTCAGTGATCAAAAGCTGTTTCCAAATCCGACCCAAGGACAAACATAGTCCCTGAAATTCATGGATCTTGACATTGCAAACCCCATAAACTGTCAATAAGGAAAGGCTGGACTTGGGCAGAAATGCCTTTGGAACTCTTTCACAGGCCATAATCCACTCACTATAAAGCAATGGAATTGTGTGGGATGTTTACACTGAGGGGCCTTTTCTGTCTTCTCCTGCCCTGGAACTCTCAAATGAACAGGGGATTTCTGTCATAAGTCATGGCTATCTGTATAAATAGCTTTTCAGAGACACATATCTTTTAATTGGGATTTGTTGCTCATCTGTAGGTGACTTTAAAAAGCAAGCAATTCCCCTGGGGACATTAAACAGGCTATTTACTATGATATCATGTTATGTGAAGTCCTTAAGACAGCCTATTTTGATATTTACTGTCTTCATTATAATTTAAAGACTGCATTGTGTTTAGAATTTTCCCTTCTTGACACTTACAGCTTTTTTTTAAAATCAAAGCCATCATCCTCTTTGAGCAGGTAACTAAGCTCTACAGGAGAGACGTTTACTATATCATGGTTTCACAGTCATGATGACTCCAAAGAGAAGCTCTGTAGTCACCCTTTCATGTATTAGGGATCAGCAGGTAGACTGTTAAGTCTTGAAGATAATTTCTCAGTCATCATTACAACTACATAGTGCTTTTTAAATCTAGTATTCAGTTAGAGTTTACTGGTTGATTTTCATGATTTTTAAATGACCTTTGGTGCCCCTATAGCTCTCTGTTCCTAAGCGTGTTCTGTTAGCTTGCTGCTGGGCAGCTCTGCAGCTCTCCAAACTTGAAGGTATTACTCCTGAACCGGACTCAGTGGAGGACAGGTCTAGTTTAAGATTGGGATGCAGCAGGGAATGGAGCCCAGTACCGCCTGGTCTATATAGCAAGTTCCAGGTCAGCTGGGGCTACAGGAAGACCATCTCAACAACAACAAAAGGAGATGCAAAGGTACAGTGAAAGCAGAGGGGTATGAGGAGGTAATGCAGATTGGGGAATGGAGAGCTAGGGAGGGATGAAGAGGGAGGCAGGGAGCACTGGCACAGGGAGTCTATCAGGGACACTGAATTTCAGTGGGCTGATAGCTGAACTGGTTTCCTATCAGGAGCTTCTATGACCCATCAGGACCACTCCCTACATAAGCTTGATCTGGCATCCCTGGGGTTCCCTGAATCCTGCATACTTTTAACACTAGCAAGTCTTATACCTTTTCTTCTTCCAATGAGAGATATTTTCTGAGAGGGAAGACTATGTAGACATGCAAAATTGCCCCTGCAAGTCCACAGATTTCTAAATAAAAGGGTAGATGTTGGTAGAGTAAGGTTACATTTTCCTTTAAGCCATCAGAAATCTTTTGATATTCTAAATCTTTTGTATTGATGAAAAACAGATTTATTTAGAGACAGAAACATTTTAATATTTTCACTAAGATATGTAATTTAGAGAAAAGGAATTCATTTGCTTCTTTTTGCACACATGTATAAGGGAACACTGAAAATTTGTCCAATAATGTCTACAGGGGAAGACAAACATAATTATCACCTGATTAGATGGCTCTTTATTGAGTTTCTAATGCAGATGCTTAGAGTGTGGAAAGATGTATGGAAGGGTCATGCTCTTGATTGCCAATGTTCTTCATTTTAGGAGAAGATAAAGTAGAAACATGTAAGTCTACAGATTCTTTCTAACACCTGTGCTTCCAACAGCTCTAGTTTGAAATGGCAACAGCATTCACATCGCTTCCTAGACAGAAGAGCAGGAGTCATTGTTATGCCTTGACCCCTCTCAGTGCTTATCTTCCAGGCACATTCTACTCAAAGATGTCTTCCTCCAGAAGGCCTTTCCTGTCCCCCAGGGCTGGTGAGATATACCTCAGTGTTCTACCACACCTCTGGGTTACTCTGCATCTCTTCTATAAAATGTCAGTATTTTCACACAATATATTGAAAAGCCTTTGCTTTTAAACCAACTATTTCGGTCCCTCACCTACCCCTATTTTCAACACCCAGTTTTCTAAAGTACAAGTTCCTGTGTTGTCATTAATTACCAGAATCTTGGAGATTATTTATTTGTTTGTTTTTCAAGACAGTGTCTCCCTATAGCCCCATCTGGCCTGGAACTTTCTATGCCCGGATCTAAAAGAGACAGTCCTTCCTCTGCCTCTCTAAAATGCTGGCATTAAAGGTGTGGGCCACCACATCCAGCTAAAAATTCTTAGTGATTTAAAATAACGCAAATTGGTTACACTGTAGTTCTGGGGGTGGGAAGTACGATTTGAATCTTAACAAGCTAACAGTCAAGGTGCTGTCGGATCTAAGCTCCTTCTGGGGGCTCCCTGGGGAGGCTCCACTTCCCTGTCCTCTCTGCTTTCAGAGGCCATCTGCATTCCATGGTGCATGGCCTCTCCTTCCGTGTTGAGACTGCATTGCTCCAACCTCTGCTGCCACTATCACATCTGTTTCTGCTCACTTTGACCTTTGACCTCTCATTATCAACAACTTGGTCACTTTACTTAGCTTACATGGGTTATCCAGAATAATCTTCTCAACCATCTTTAGCTTAATCACAGCTACACAGTCCCTTCTGCCATGTAAAGAAACACACTTAGGGACAAGATGTACACAGCTTTGGAATTCTATTTTTCTATATAGTTTGGGTATAAGGGTCTATAATAATATAACATCTGACACATAGTAGGTACTCAATATACAAAATTCCATTAACTATGAAATATGGAAAATATCTCAGGAAAGTTATAGTCTTATAACAAAAATTATAATTCATATAAATCTAAACTTTTTTAATTGAAGGGGCTGGAAATATGTCTCAGCAGGTAAGAACACTGACTGCTCTTGCAGAAGATATGAGTTTCATTCCCAGCATCCACATGGTGACTAAAAACCATCCAGAACTCCAGTTCCAGGGGAATCTGACACCCATTTCTGACCTCCTCCGGCACTGCACAACATGGGCATACTTACATACATGTAGGCAATACACTCATACATATTCAATAATAGGTAAAATGTTTTTTAAAAAAAGTTTTTAATTGATGTACTTATAGACAGGCAATATTCTTATATATATATATATATATATATACATATACATATATATATATATATTCTTATGTTTTATATCCATGAAATTCCAATGCCCTGTTTTCCAGTAGGATGTTTCTTCTAAGCTTCATATTTTATGAAATGATTGAAGAAACACAATTATTACTTCCACAAAGAAATGGTCTTTCTATAATTCTGCACCCAAAATGCTTAGCATAGTATTCACATTACTTCATCTCCATCGCCATGGTCTGACCCAGGCAACTCTGGTACTGTCCCAGAATGGCCTCTTTTTATAATGGTTTCCTCATCTTTTCTCCAAGCCTATTCCCACTTGACACCCAGAGTGATTGAACTGTTTATGACAGAGTTTCTATGTCCTCCACTTAAAGCCTTCTTTGCATTTCTCACAAACATCAAAATACTGAGTCAGGCTTCAGAGCTCTTCATTAGATGAACCCAATCTTCCTGTGCCTCACTTAAGGAAACATCTACTGATTCATGTTACCTTCAAATAATCACATTTCACAGGGTACCAGACAGGCCTACCCATGTTATTCCTTTTGTAAAAATAATCATCCCAGCCAGCCTCAGCCTGGATAAACCTTGCAATTACTCAAATCTCAACCAAATGTTTTTTCTCAGATAAGTGGCTGCCATTCCTTCTCGTGGTTCTCTAGATTTCCCTTCTAGAATTAACTGAAACTGTTTGTGACTTGCTTTACCATGTGCTCTCTCTGCACCGTTGGAACAGATAAGCTATGTAAGCTTACTCACTTCTGAGCTTACACACCTTCTGAGTTACTACCTTCTGAGCTTCTGCTCTAAGTCCCCAATGAAACCTAATGTACATTCTTACAATGTTAACAGCCAGTAAGCACCATTAAGTGATTAAACATGCTCCTTGCATACTTGTAAGCTCCATGCACTATGACATGATAGTGATCTTCTTTACTACTGACCCGCCCACATATGCACATATTATGATTGACAGTTTGAATGAGTGAATAAGTCAGAGAACTTCCAAACCTATTTTATTTAAAGATCAAAAGACTTGGATTGGATTTTTTTCACAGAGAGTTGCAAATTATTTTTTTCTCTCTCTAATCTGGGTCATTAGTAGAATGTTTCCTGGTGGAATTACTGCTGATATGATAATGATATCGTCTCACAAAGTTTATGCAGCATCTTGGGAGAAGCACACTCCAATCTGTGAGTTGAACTCAGAGCTATCCATTGCCCCACCTCAGGGAGGAGGAGTTATAACAAGCCAGTTGTTCTGGAGGAACGTGAGCTATACAGGGGGAATTTGGTGATTTCCTCTGGATTATAGGGGTTAAAACTGCTTACTAAAAATGTTTTTCCTTTCAGTTTTTCTTTGGATGGACTGTCTCTCTGCTCTTCCTCAGCCTATAATGGAAATACACACTTGGATGAAAAGACTGAAAGGAAATATATATCGGATACCTGACTGTTGGCCAAAGGAATGGGAGTTTGGAACTACGAACTTTATTTGTTTGAGCATACACTAGAGAAAAGAAAAGGGTTAGAGAAATGCCTGCGGTTTCCACAGCATCCGGCCCAGTCCATCAGGATATAAAATCAGATTGGATTGTGAAAAGGAACTCCAGAGGGAATCTATGTGACTGTTTTCCCATACACTTTCATGCATATCCATAGGGCCTAGACCTATGCAAGGCTGTCTGTCTACTTAATAGCTTTTGAAAGCATCTCTCCACATCCAATCCTGTCACCTTTAGGTGGTCTCTCCACAACTGTCCAGGAGTAACCCTACCAAAAGGAAGTCTTGTGATGCCAATATACTTCTCAATGCTTTTCAGAAAGTGCAACTTCTTCAAGGCCTGCAAGGATTCACCTGTCTCACCATCTGTCACTTCCTTCCACCTCATTCTGTTGGCTTCTTACCGCTCCCCAAACAGGATGTGTGTGTGTGTGTGTGTGTGTGTGTGTGTGTGTGTAGGCACATGTGTATCACGGCTCATCTGTGGAGGTCAGAAGGCAACTTTCAGAAGCTGGTTCTCTCTTGCCACTTGCTGCGATTTGGATGTCTCACTCCATCCATTGGGCTTGTGTGCAGCACTTGCAGCTGCTGAGCCATCTCCAAACCCAACATCCCCTTTATACTTGCTCTCTTCTCTGCTGTCCACTCTTGATGACTTTCCTTAATTCGCGTCTCAGAAGACAGATGTCATGCCCACAGCTCCCTCTGCTGTATGCTCTTAGCACTTGCACTCTGCTCTTCAGCTAGCATTCACCACAACTGTAATTAAATGCCAGGTTTGTAGTTGACTGGTTAAACTTTAGACCACCTTAGAAACTAATGCTGCAGTGAGTTAGAAACTGAAACATTAAGTTTGGAGAATATCTTTCTCCTTCAACTCCAGATTCTCTAGAAGTCAATTCCTACACCTTGTACGCTCAACAATGATTTATCGAAAGACTAACTGAATGTGGGTATTAGCTGCTAATTGGTCTAGAAACCACTTTGTACATTTGAATGCGCTGCTCATCCTCAGCACTTACTCATTCGGGCTGTGGTCTGAATGTGCCCCACATAATGGGGTAATTTTAACTGGAAACAAATCTCACTGTGGTTATATTAGAAGGTAAGACTTTTGTGGAATTCACTAGGCCATGATGGTTCTGCCTACCTGAGTAGCTTGCTGCCTAGATGCCCCTAGTCCCTATCATGCTTTTTCGAGTTGCAGCACAGTTCATTGCATAATTTAGCTACCTTTCTTTCTGAAAGAAAAATGAGTGAGGACTATATTTCTTAAAGTCCTACTGCATTTTATCTCACTGCATATGCTATGCAAAGTACGTGGTTCACTGTACCAATGTTAGCTAAACTTTCTTCTTCGTAAGTTCTAAGATGGAATAGTTTTCCTAATTAAAGTATTCAAGCAAAGTGAGAAAGAGAAGGCAGAGAAAACTGAATAGGAGAGAGAGAGAAAGGGAGAGGAGAGAGATGGTAAGAAGGAAGGAAGGAAAGATGGAGAAAGAGAGGGAGAGACGAAGGGTAGAAGGGAGGGAGGGAGGGAGGGAGAGAGGGAGAGGAAGAGGAAGGAGGGAGAGAGGAAAGGAGAGAGGGAGGGTAGAAGGGAGGGAGGGAGGGAGAGAAACGGGAACTATAAGGACATTAAAAAGTTAAACCTGACTTCCTTTCATCTCAGAGCAGCCTACTACTCTCAGTCTGACTTAGCCTCATTCATTCCTCCCTAACCACAGGATATGCCTTCACCTCCGTAGTTAAAGATAACATACTGACGCTTACTTTCCTCAGGATGTAAAGAAACTCGTTTATCCCGTAATAAACATGTAAAACATTTATGTGAATGCACCTTATGTTTATGTTATCTTCAATGTCTTATCGCCTTTAAAGCACAGTATTTCCTGTGTTTCTGTCTCAGTACCTAGAAAATGCCTGTGAATACTTTCTTTGATGAAATTGTAGTGTTAGTCTCTAACATAGCAAGTCAGTTTCAATAAACACACCCTGTCATGTGTAATTTGGTGTTAAATTCCATTCATGATCACATACTTCATCAAAAATTCATCCCTCACACTGCCTGCTATGAGATCGTTTCTTCTAGACATAACAGGGAAGCTAAAGCGAAGAAATCTCAACATATGGCTGCTGAAACAAGCCCTGCATAATGACAACACCGGACATACCAATGTGGACAGGGGGATTTTAGATGAAGAGCCCCAATGCTGAGTGGCTGCTGAGAGAGGGAGAATCTGTTTTCTCGAGAGAGAAGGCTTTGATAGGTTATCCAAACCCAAGTGGTCAGCCCTAAACATGTGTATATACAAAGAGCAAGAAATGGACACAGTAGGCTCTCTGTGTGTGTGTGTGTGTGTGTGTGTGTGTGTGTGTGTGTGTGTGTGTGTAAATAACTAAGGAAGAAGAGATCGTGTTTTGAGATAGAGTGGGAGAAATGGCAAGAGTTGGAGAGGGAGGAATGATGTAAGTGCAATACTCTGTATGAAATTCTCAAAATTTTTAAAATTGAAATGAAAAGATGCATCCTTTCTTATTATCTTGATTTTTAAAACGTTTCTCTCCTAATTTCTTGCCAAGCTATGCACTTTGCTTTTTCTCCACATACATGGTGAAATATAAATGCCAAAAAATGTAAAAGAACTTGAAAAGGCCATATACTTCGACTCAGTAAGCCAGCTGAGTGAAGGCACTAGTGGAGTTACTTGAAGCTACAAATCAGGAATCAGAATTAATGAAGACTTGAAATCATGGAACTGCAGGAAATCAGAAGAGAATGTTTACAAACGTGAGGCTCTCTTACTTCATGAATCTCTTTAATATGCTTCTCGGTTCCAGGCATATAACGGTACAGACAGCATTTGTCCCTCTGGATAGCCAAACCAGCCCCCAAGACTGTGTACGCACCTCACCTCTCTCATAGCATCTGTGTTGTTTATCAAAAAACACGGGGACAAGGAACTTCAAAGGGAATTCTTTCCTCAGATCAGCTCAGTGGGAGGCTGAACAGGACAAGAAACAAACTCCTGATTAGTATTTATTGAGAGCCAAGTGTTTCCTCAACACTGTACAATACATAGAGAAAGACATGGTCTGGGCCCCATGGGGTTACCCTCTAAATAGGACCGATGAGGTGAGGCGTAATTGGCTGAATTCTTAGTCTGTGTTGATGACTTTTCTATGGGAACCCAAATCGTCCTCTGTGGAGACTGGTGCTATTCACCAAGTCTTAATAAGTGCTTTATGTCTTCTGAGAGCCTGGCACAGTGGGCCCCCTCAGGAGGGAAAGCTCTGTGTTTGTCATAACGCCTCGTATTCAGGCTTCTCCTCGGACAGGGTCTGCAATGGCCCAAGCAGCAGTAGGGAGTCAGTAGATGGCTTTGGGGATGATCCAGGAGAATCAGGAAGACCCTTATCCTGGAAACAAAAGCTCAGCTTAATACTTCTAGATACTTAATACTTCTCTCCTGGCTGCTGTTTTTAGCATGTCACTTCAATGGATACAGTCCCCCACTGGCTCCTTCTCTTTTCTTGTATCAAAAGGACACCTGTGAGCACTGCCACAGGTGATGCTGCCCTCCTGATGACCAGATTAGACCCTGGGGCGTCTCACAGGTGCTCATTCTACAGATCCCAACCACACCGCCTCACAAACCCAGAAAAACCTGTTTCTTCTCCAGCATGGGACGTTTTGTCCACTTCTAGATGCTTGTCCCGAGGTAGGGGAAAACCTAGCCCGACTCAGTGAACTCCATCTCACCACACACTTCCGTAGCTTTAGACTTCATTTCTAAACCCCCATCCACCTTCGTGTATTTTGGCTTCTCATTTTGTAAGAAAAGCATTTCTATACTCACAGCTAATTGTGAAAACCCGAGGCAACCTGCCATAACGTCTGCATGGTCAGTGTCAGCACTGCATTGTTTCCTGCACAGTCATAAGAGTTTTGGGTATGGAACAGATACAGAAAAGATTCGTGATTTATAGTTATGGCTTCTGTTGCTTCTATTGTTTTATCTCCCACTGTTTCTTTCTATATTAATGGGTTTTATTATCTCTGACCTTTTTATATTTATACTTTTGGGGACATTATCTCACATAGTCAAGGATGGCTACAATCTCACTGTGTCATGGGGCTGACCTTGAACCTTCAGTTTCTACCTCCCAAGTGCTGAGACTACAGGAATGTACTACCACACACAATGCAGCGACTTAATATCAGAATTTAGCAGAGTTAAGAAACGGGGCAATACAGACTAACAGTGGAACAAAACCTACGCTTTGCTTTCCCAACTCCAGAAATCCTTGAGCCTTCAGAATCACTTGAGCTTAGATCACATAGTCACTAAGTCTTCTGGAAAAGTAGGAGATAAGGTGTCATCTTGTGCCACAACAGGCTACATATTTGATTAACCAATGTGTTCAACAATGACGTCATTACGGCCTCAAACAAAAGGCCTATGTAATTAGCAAACAAAAATTAAAAGAATTCATTTTCTCAAAGTATATTGAGAATTAAATATTTTCTAAGCAGAATGCCAGGAGCTAAGAATCCAGTCATAAATAGCAGCCAGTGGCCAGTCATTCCCTCATAGCCTATATATTTAAATGGAAAAATAAAATTAATCATACAAGGAGATCTACAACGGCAACTCTATTAGGTTATGTAAATGAGAGACAATCAGGAACAGCAAGGAAACTGACCTTTTAAGAATGTCATCATAGACTTCACCACAAAGGTGACATCTGCATCTGAGAACAGAACAGCACTAACTCAACAAAGATTGTATAGAGAAGCCAGCCACTTAAAGAAAATGTGGTTCCACTCTGCCTAGGAAAGGGACAGGAAATGACAATTTTTCAATCCAGATGGCTAGATCTTAAAATGGCATTCCAGGGACCAATCACCCCCTTGCTCCTAACTTCTAGCTTTTTTTTTGAAAAGAAATATTTCATTTATTATTTTTATGTGTATGAGCACATCGTCTACATGTACATAAGTGCACCCAAGTCATTCATTGCCTGTGGAGGTCAGAAGAGGACATCAGATCACCTGAAACTGGAGTTTCGGACAGTTGCTAGCTGCCTTGTGGGTGCTAGAATCAAACCCGGGTCCACTGCAAGAGGAGCCAGTACTCTTAACTACTGAGTCATCTCTCCAGCCCCACTTCTGAATTGTTTTTCAAGTACTTTGTAATTTCTGCCTTGCATTAGCATGTGAGTCTTCTGAAGCAGTCCTCAAGTTTAAGCTCTCCATGTCATTCATTAAAGTCTCCACATACTTGGAAACAGTGCTTGACCATCACTGTCAGGTGGAGCTACAGAAGTAAGCAGAAAAACAGAAATTTAAAGTGTATGTAACTACACATGAATTTTTCTATGTTTTGAGAATGTAGGGTCTGGAGAAACGGCTCAGCAACTAAGACGGATCCCTGCTTTCTTTCCAAGGACCCTAATTTGACCAAGCACCCACATCAGACAGTTCACAATAGCCTGGTGTAATAGAAATTAATCTTTTAAAAAAGTAAATGAGAATGGAGTTAGCATATGTTTAATAATTTCCACATAACAAAACTATATCTGTATTCAAGTAAAAGAAACACCCAGTAAACAAAAATAACCAGGGAATGAAATATGATTGCTACAGGAAGGATATATAATCACATATCTCAGACCTACCAACACTGGCTGGTCTCTGGGATCTAAAGTCTAATAATTCAAGGTGGTGAGTTGGAATAGAGGTTTTATTGTTTTTCTTTTTAAAGTCTGAAACTTCTTCCAAGTATTCTGCTTGTTAAGAAAGATTGCAGGAATAACAAAAAGAGACTTGTTTATCTAATCTTTGATATTAGAAGAAAAAATGAGTAATCATAGATCTGCCCTAACATATCTTCAGAATACTCAGGATAAAAACCATTTCATGTTGTCCTAGGACATAACACTACCATTTGCTAAGCATCTAGGAATGAGTATTCTCTATGAAGCACTTTGCTCTTAACTTTGAGCTATGAAGATTAAATTCATATAAATTTATGCCATAAAATTTGTTTGTTTGCTTATTTGAGAAAGGGTTTCTGTATTGCCCCAGCTGGGCTGGAACTCACTATGAAAACCAGACTGGCCTTGATCTCACAGACATCTGCCTGCCTCTGTCTCCTGTGTTCCGGGATTGAAGGTATGTACAACATACCCAGCTAAATTTAATAATATTTTGAGAAAAGTTACAATAATTAATCATGAAAATATATCCTAATATCCTAGCTCATATAATTATCAGATCAATAATATAAAGAATCTATGCTTGAAATGTTTAACGAAAACCACATATGGACTTAAAAGTATGAATAAGAATCCTGGCCTATAAAAATATAACTAGCAAATATTTCAAAAATTGAGTTTTCTAAAATTTAAAAATGCCACAAATTAATACATAACTTAATTTAAAATGCCACAATTTAATACATAACTTAATTAAAAACTTGAATACAACTGAAGAAACATTAAAGTAAAAAGCATTAAAGAAAATATTCAGAGCAGAGAGATGGTTCTGCTGTTTAGAGCACATGTTGCTCTTGCAGAGGACCCAGGTTTAGTTCCCAGTACTCACATTAGGAAGCTTACAACTGCCTGTGACTCCAGTTCCAGGAGATCTGATGCCCTCTGCGGGCTCCTGTGGACACCTTATGTGCAAATACCAGCACACAGACATACACATATAGACAAAATTTTAAATTTAATAAATCTAAAAAAGAATATATTCAGAATGCAGTATAAGAAAGGCAAAGTACAAGAGGAATATGCTAGACATCTAACATATCCATGAGAATTACGGAAAAAAGAATGAAAAGGTTTATTTACTTATTCTCAGATAAGAGGTCAGAAATGCTTCTAAGGAATGACACAAATAATAAGAAAGGTTTACACAAAAGCACTCAACATGGAAACTGGACATGTCTCCCATCATTCCTGCCAACTTTTCAGAATGAATTAAAGTCAAATGACTTTAAAACCACCCAAAATGAGTTTTTAAAGGAATAAAATGGACAGGAAACTCCTCTGTATTTGTGAAAGATGTGTAGTTTATAATTTAATCCTACAGTGACCTATGACTGTCAAATGGGTATATTTCAGCGTACAGCACTGCTCCAAACTTCTATACCCTTCCTAATTTGTTTCCACTTGCTCATTCAATCAATAGGACACAAATGCTAAATGCCCAGCTATTATTATTGATACTTTACTTCCTTCACCTTTTTCACTTTTTGCTTGGTTCAAATTAAATACGGTTATTAACTGCATGCTGTACTATTGTTGATACATTTTTACATTTTTCTTTTTTATAAACCCCAGTAATACTATCTTTTTCATTAAACATATATTTCATTTAACATAAATTAAAAGTAAAAAAAATTACATACACCATCTGGGCTGGGGTGCAGCCCAGTACAGAAAACTCGGCCTGGGCTGGAGTGTGGCTCAGTACAGAGAAATTGATTACATGGGCAAGAACTGCGGGTGGAATCCAGCAATCTAGGCAAAGTAATATGCTTGTTTCATTCTATCTTTACTTGAGATTTAAATGCTCTTATCTTGTGTTTAATTTTTTAAGAACATTCACACTGGAAAATAAAATCTAAATTGAGAGGTAATTTTCTTCTAATTTTTCAAACCTTTAAAATTTCTCTGAATTGACTACTGACCTCCTTAGTCTCCACTGAGAAGTCAGCTGTCATACAAACATCATTTCCCTCTGGGTCCACCAGTGATTAACACTCCATCTGCAACTGGGATATCAGCAAAGTAGAAGACAGGGTGGGAAGTATCGAGTGCAACTTGTTTTCGAAGTATTTAGATGACATCCATCTTCTGTTTGCTCCTCATTTATTAACTAATAAAATGCCTGAATAGAGTCACATTATTCAGCTACAGAAAATAATATATTATGCATAAAAAATTAAAAAGGCAGAAACACTTCATGTGGCTCAAGATAAATAGTTCCAAGTGCTCAAGAATGATTATATTTCATTCCAAAGTTTATAGAACCATTTAAGAACCTAAAACAAGTACATGGAAATCTTTCAAAGTATCACAGCTGTATTTTCAATGACTGTGCATTTTAAAGTTGAGATCTTTTTCCCAAAGTGTAGTTGTTATTGTCCACAATTATTTTCCCATTCCTGCATTTTTACATATTCTAGAAAATCATATCATTGGAATCATGTAAGCACCCTTTAGAGTTCAGCTTCTTTCTTTTGAATAATACACAAAAATTCATTTAAGCTACTGTGTCCAAATTAATCACTTTCTTCTTACTGCTGAGTCATACCCCATTTTATGAAGTACCGCATTTGATTCAATATTCATAGGTTGATAGACATTCTAGGGTTTTGGTAATTATGAATAAAGTTTCTATATATATTTGCATATAAGGTTTTGTGTGGGTGATATCTTGGTTTCCGTTGGGTAGATACTGCTGAGCAAAACACTTTCTGTGAGCGATCATCTCACTTAATATAATATTGATCTCCAGTTCCATCCAGTTCCCTACATATGATAGCACCTCATTCTTGATTAAGAATGAATATTACATTTTGTATCTATAGATCATGTTTTCTTTACCATTCACCATACTAATTGATACCTAGAGTAATTCTACATCCTGGATCTTGAGAATAGTTCTCCATAATCACAAGTACACATATGGCTCATTCTCATGGTGCCTTCGTTTTCTGATATATACTTGTGAATGGGCTAGCTGAATCATAGGGTAGCTCTAGTTTGGGTGTTAGAAGGAGGCACCATACTTTATTTCATTCTGGCTATACTAATTTGCATTCCGATTAACAGTATATTAGAGTTCTTTTCTTCTTACATCCTCATCAATGTTTAGTTTGTTGATAATAGCTACTCTGAGTCCAATGAGACAGAATCTCATTTTAGCTTTCATTGGCATTTCCCTGATGAGCCATTTACAGTTGCTTTTTAAGAGATGGCTTTCCGGATCATTTTCAGATTTTATGACTGGACTGACAGTTCTCTCACACATTTGGCTCTTTATCTATTCTGTAGGGTATTAATCATCTGTTAGATGCATAGATAGCAAAGATTTTCATCATTGGATGGTTTTTAAGCTTCAATAGTAGACATGTCTGAAATGAACCCTTTACAGCCCAAAAACATGTTCCCCTACACGTACACACCCCTCCTGTCCTGTTTTGTATCACAGCAAGTCACCTCACCTAGATTTTCAATCCAAAAACTTAAAACAACTTCTTAATTTCCTCCTCATTTATTCACATTCCTGATACATCCTGCTGATGCTCTCTATCTCCACTAGTGCCATCTACTACATAAATAGTCTACAGATAAATCCTGTGCATTGACTTGACCTGAAATATTAATGTAGCTTCCTTCTTCATAGCAGATTTGGTCCATGATTCCCAAGTCCCAAATTCAAATTCATACCCATGCATTGGTTTTAAATGTTAACCAAAATATCTAAATAGGTCTAGTCATTTAAAACCCATCTGAATTATTGGTCCCATGAAATTTCACCCACAATCTAAAAACCATAAAATATAACAATCCCTGGGCTGCAAAAGACGCCCAACCTACCACTGCCCTTCAGGCTCTTTCTGAGTGGCATCAACCACATGTGCTGCCTCTGCTGCTTTCTCTAACTCTCCATGAACTCTGTATGGTATGCCATTCTGGGCGTGGCCCTGTGCTACTTATCTGAAATATTTCTTGCTGAGAGAGTCTTCTCACCATAAATATGCAATTCTGTCCATGTGCCACTTAAATAACACTTGTATATCACCACCTCCCATGTCCTGTCTTTCATTCCTAGACCCTTCATACCATCCTATCCTACACCACTAGGACTCACCTTGGACAGTACTAGAATGGTCTTTCTCCTATCACTCTTCACAATCCAACTAAATCATTCTATACACAATAGCTACACTATTTTTCCTACATGATATTATTTCTGTCTTGAAAACCTATCTCAACACCTGCTAGATGCTAGCCCATTCTGCCACTCTGAAACAACCTGTTCTACTCTCCACTTTGTGAACCACCTTTAAACCCTGTTTTCCTTCTTTCTCCTGCACTAACATACCAAGTATATTCTGATTTCAGGAACTTCCCATTGCCTGGAGTGCCCTCCCTCAGATATCTGCATGATTGTTTATTTCTTTTTGATTAGATTTGATTCTACAATCACCTCCTTAGATCCATTTTATTATACTTGTTTGATGCTTTATTGTTATGTAATTTCAAGTTAGTTTTTTTTTCTTTCACCCGTAATATATTGTGTTCCCATCAGACCAGAGCCCTGATCTATTTTATTCAGCTATAATGAAGTTTCTAGAACAAAGGGAAATTCAAATATTTGCTACATCAATGAGAAAATGGAACTTCATGCCAAACACAGACGAATGTGATCCTCAAAACAGGATGTTCCGATCATGTAAAGGGATCCACTCTCACTCCCATTCCAGCCTTAAGATCTAATCATATTAAGCAGCCTTTAGTTTCTAGAACTCTGCATTTACATGTCTACTCTTCCTTACATTGACATGTTCTTTTCTCCCTTGTCAATTAGTTCACCAATTCTTTTTTTATTTGAATTACCCACTTACAAATGTGAATCGAGGCTGTGCTTGAACTCCAAACTCACTCCCATCATCGCTCATATATTGTAATTTACTGTTCTCTCCCTGGAGTCTATCAGGAATTGAACTTCTTAAAATCAGAGGACATGTTTGTCTTTCGTCAAGTATCTATTATGTGCATGACTCTTATGCACTTGAATTATTTTTCTAGTCTTTGAATAAATGCGCTTTGCTTTTGGTCTCAGAGATTGTTCAATCATTTCTAAAAGCATGTACTAATTTTCATCTACTTTGTTTTATAAAGAAAAATCAAGAAAATAAGACTTAAGGCTCAAAATGCCGCATGAGGGGGTCTTGGAGTAATTAGGGGCATTAGACATGGAAGGAAATAACTAGAAGGAAGCGGATGCCTCTGTTCCAGCATACAGTGAATTCCCCATGTGAAACTGACTGATAAGTATAGTGATGTGGGAAAAATACAGGTATCAGAAGAACCTGGTTAAGAACACAAGAAGTTAATCATTTATATTGCCCATAATAATTGCACAGTTATAACTGACTGATGATTCTCAATAACTAGTTGTGTGTGTGTGTGTGTGTGTGTGTGTGTAAGTTGAGTTATGGGTAACACATCAGGTTAAATGCCAGTATGATGTGTTAGCCAGCCTTCAGTTACTAAATCAAAATACAATGTAAAAAGAGAAAAGATTAACTTTGCTTCCTTTTTTTCAGAGATTTTACTCCTTGGCTAACGAGCTCAGTTGCTGGGGGCCTGTGGTAAGGCAGCACATCATGACAGGATTATCATGGTGGGAAAGGATGCTCATCTCAAAGTGTCCAGGAGGCAGACAGCCAGATAAAGGGGCAGACATCGCACGATCCTTCAAGACATGTTCTTAATGATCTGAAAATGTGCACTAGTCTCCACCTCACTGTGCACACCCACACTACACTGCTGCTGTGGTGAGCGGACCACCTCACTGTGCACACCCACACTACACTGCTACTGTGGTGAGTGGACCACCTCACTGTGCACACCCACACCACACTGCTACTGTGGTGAGCGGACCACCTCACTGTGCACACCCACACCACACTGCTACTGTGGTGAGTGGACTACCTACCTCACTGTGCACACCCACACCACACTGCTACTGTGACAAGTAGACCACCTACCTCACTGTGCACACCCACACTACATCTTTCATGGTGTCAAGCTGAGGATCAAGCCTTTAACTCATGTGCCTTTTGGAGAATGTTCCAAATCCAGTATCTCTGAAGTTGTCAGCAAAATTAGATTTGGGGGAAAGAAAAATCAAACCCAAGTTCTTCAGCAAACCAATGACATAGAAAGGTAAATTAAGGGGAAGAACTGGGATTGAGAATAAAAAAATATGTCAAAGAGAAAATCTAATGCAGTGTAATTACTGTTTGGATCCTGATTTTGACCAAAGCTTCTTTACAATATGGAAAGTTTGAATTTGAATCGTCTTGTTTCCTTAAACATGAAGGAATTTACCATAACATGTATTCTATGACAAGACAGCACCTTCTTAGAAGTTCAGAGTTATGTATTTTTGAATGAAATAATAATGTCCTGGATTTTATTTTAAAGGTATCTTTCAAAGCTGGCCATCGTGGTGCATACCTGAAATCTTGGCACCTGGGAAGAAGAGACAGCATTATGCAAGTTTCAGGCCAGCCACAGTTGCACAGAGAGACCCTGTGCAAAAGAAAATAGGGACAAGTGTTGAGGGTGCCAGATGTGTCGCTATGGTGATGTGCAGATGGTGATGAATCTCAGCAACGGACACAAAGGAATTCATTATACTATTCCTTCTAATTTGTGCTCAATTGAATGTCATCACAAAATGCTAAAACTTATAATGGCAACAAAATATTAAGGGAAGCAAAATAATGAACTCATATCACCCTTACAAAACGTACTCCTAGATCTACGTCTGTATGTGGGGGCGGGGTCCTAAATTTTTCTGTGTGCATGTGTATGTCCTTGGTGTGTGTCACTATATAGTACTGATGTTTCACTACCTCGTTTCATACTGATTTTTGCTTTTTTACTTTTTTCTTAGAAAATAGTGGCCATGTCTACCCTTATTTACCACATACTTATTCCATTTCAGACATCCATTTGGTTTTAAGTCTTGAAGACTAGAGACAATTCTAAGAAAAAATAATAAACCTGTCATTACATAAAAGCATGAAGGTAAACTAATTCTCTGGATAACTGCAAGTCCTGGTTAGTGAAGAGTTCCCCAGACTAAGCACAATCTACAGCTTTCTTTAGGGAAAACTCTGAAGAATTCCCATAGAGAAATCCTTGCAGTGGTTCCTGGAGAGGAGGCTCAGTGGTTAAGAGCACTGGCTGCTCTTGCAGAGGACCCAGATTTGGTTTCCAGTCCCCACATGGCCACTAACAACCATTCTTAATACCAATACCAGGGGATCCAATGTTCTTTTCTGGCCTCCTTTGGCATTAGACACACAGGTACACTTGCAGGCATGTAGGTAAAACGTTCATACACATGATAAAATAAAATAAAATGCTTCTAAATGGACTTCAGTTGTGATTGTCATTCAAATGTCTAGAGTAAAGCCAAAGATGTCACATTCCCCAGAAATCCCCCAATTATTGACTTATTTCCAAGGCCCCATTAAGTCATAACATCTATAAGAAAAAATGTTCTCAATTGAGATCCCTTAGAAAATAAATTTTCTATTAGTTACATATCTCTCTGCCAAGACCCAGTTTGATCTTAGATAGACATAAAGTATATGACTCATCCTAAACATTGGCAGCCAACAGTCCTGGCATTGCCATCTGTAGCCTACAATCTCCTAATACAGCAACCATCTTCATATTGATTTCAGGTTAGAAAGCTCTGAAATTAGTCTAATTTTCAAGTAATCCTTGGTTTACATCTAAAAACTAGGCAGAATTCAATAAATAAGACCTAACATACATTAAGACTTATCAAACTTAAAATAATTAGGCTAACAAATTGAGCTCTAAAAATTCAATTCATACATGCTCTGGTTTATTTACAGTTTATTTAAAGAATTTATAATCTTAGGGTAATGAAATAAAGCTACACAAGATGATTTAATATGATTTTTAAAGAGGAAAGGACACAAAAGTGCTGTTCTAAACTGTTTGTAGTCCATCACTTGTCTTGCAATAATCTCTCTCCTTCTTTCCCTTCTCAAATGTGTCTACACACACACACACACACACACACTATATATATATATATATATATATATATATATCTTCTGTTCTACATATGCGTGATATGTATTTTATACATACATGACTCTTACTGTACAGATTTAATAACTGATTCAGATTTTTTTCTCCCAATCCAAATACAGTTTCTTTTCTATTCTAAGTACATATGTCTGAAATAAGTTATCTTTAACCACCCCAGTTACCTTTGTGCTTAAACCAGGGCAGATGAGTGTTTTACTGAACTTTGTTGATGGTAGCAGCCACCCTCCGTCAAGTTCCTCCAAAGTCCCCCTGCAGGCATTGCAGAGCCATCTGTTCCCCATTTCATTCTGCTCAGAGTGCAGTGTTCTCTTTCCGCTCTCTGTGTGCTGGATCCAATTGATGCCATTGGAGGTGGCTGCAACCCACAGTGATGAGGATCGCAGAAGATGATGGGCTCGTTAAGCACATCTCCTTTTAGACAAACTGCGAGTGACATTTTGTTTATATGGTTCATTTCGCCAACAAATTAGATTTCAAATTGATTGCTTTCCAAAATGGCTTTGTTCATCAATTCTGAGACCAGGAAATTACAATCAGAAGCCTAGTAATTAATGTTCTCCTATATTAAAAATGTTTTTTGAACAGCAAGGCAGTCATGAACTCCCATAGAATATAAAATGTTCTCTAGACTTTTAGTCTCTCACAAGCACTTTATGGCATATGAATGAAATAAAGGTGTTTGCACATGCTCACTGTAAAAATAAAAGATCTGACAGCTCTGAACAGAGCTGTGTAATACAGAACTCTTTAACATAGAATATCCTAAGGTTGTGAAGAAAACAAAAGTTTAGGACCAGATCAATGGGAACTGGATATTAGGTCATGAATTCAAAACATTTTAACTATTTTACTCAAAGAACAGCATCTATCATATGCCATCTCAACTTGTCATTAATGCATAAGATACTTAATTTTATAAATTCATGATCCATTCCTTGATTTTATTTTTGAAAGTAAAATATTTAAATGGCCTTTCCAAAATCAAGGTACAAATTTAAAAAGTTAAAGCAAATCATGGGATGATCATAAAATCTTTTGGGTGATACTTCAACTACAGTATTTTCTTGACTCATGTCAGAATCCTCCTGAATCTTTGTAGAATTATGATTACATTTGAATCCTACCTGTATCACAATTGCCCAAATTGATAATTTTCATAGCTATCTATTGTAAAATTGCAGATTATTACATAAATCAATGCATATCCTAATTAATTATTAATGAAATGACTGAGGGAGAAAAAGAGCCTTTGTCTCCATTTGAAAAGCCTCTACCATTAGACTTGTCCTTATCTCTCTTCCCACTCTTATTCACCTCTAAGTAATTGTTCTCTTTACTTACATAATAACTATCCCCTTCTGTTAAAAAATAGTCAAATCACTCCAACTAATATCCTTAAACTTGATTCATTCATTTCACCAGAAATTGGAAATTTTCTTCCACCTTTTCAAGTTCTAATTTAGAAATCGGAAAAATTCAGATTATCTAGCACAATATGTATTTATCTGTGGACCCAGTTCAACACAGGGGATTTTATGTAATATTCTTTATTCCCATCCACTTATGCTGAAAGAGGAGGTGGCCTGCAGGAAGGGTGGCAGGAATGAAACCAGACCTCCTCTTCCTAAGGGAGAAAACTCCTAACTCTTGCATTAAAGAGCAATAGTGAATTCAAACTTGATTGCAAACTGCGGTGGAAAAGAGATGGAGCAGATCCAATCCCTTTACTAGTCATAAAAATATCAGTTCAGAAGCCAGAGATTTCACTCTTACACACTTCAGGGGCACACACTTGCTTGTTCCTGAACTGAGTTGTATCTCAGCTCTGTAGGTAATAAATTCTATGACATCTGATGAGCCACATTAAAATTTGAGAATTTTAATCTAAAATGAGGAATAATTCATCTATTAAGTCAAATTTCTCTCTAGCTTGCAAAGATGGAGAAATCAATCTCAAAGTGAATTGTCACAGGTCAAATCACAGGATCTCGGATTTCCTGATCTCAAATACAACTTATTTGTTTCCCTGACCTTAAAACTTGTAGTAGTTTCTCATGCCTACGGAATACAACTTAGAGTTACCTCAATATAACAAATGAAATTTCACAACATAACACAGTAAATGGAATATATAAAAACACACACGGATCTGACAGGAGTTGGAATTTCAGTGTTATTTTAATTTTTCTTTTTCTATGAACACTGAGCATTTTTCCATGTATTTATTAGCCATGTGCATCTTTCGAGTGTTTATTAATTTCCCTAGCCTCTTCAGATTGGGCTGGTTGCTTTTTTGATATTTAAAATTTTAAGGATTTTTATATATTCTAAATATAGATCTTGTGTCGATTGCACAGCTAGTTAAATTTTTCTCCCAAGATATATGAATTGTCTCAGGTCAATGATTCAGTATAACTGCTAAGAAATCTAGCATGCTAAGATCCTTGCATCACTCTAATTTTTACCTACTATGTAACTTTTTATAATAAAGCTTTCTCAAGCCAGGAGCCCCATAACAGAGCATAAATTATATCAGATGAGTAGGTTAAATAACACATCCAAGTTTTGATGGTTTTAATATTATTCATTCAAAAGTATGTGCTGAGTATTTATATAAAGTACTTGGACTGAAACATGGGATGCTTCTAAATTTATCTATATTTTGGGGAAGGTAGAATTTTTAACTCTATAAAGAAGATCATGACTGACAACTAGAAATGTCTGAAAATGTCAAGAACTTGTGACTGTGAGTGTTCTGTGTAAGGCTGTGAATTCCCTAATGTTGGATATTAGAAGCAGAGACACCTGGATAACAATGCCCTGGGAATGTTATCACGCAATGGAATTCTTTGTTCAAAAGTTGGACCATAGGCCTTTTCTCTTCAAACACTTATATTTAAGTTCTATCATTTTATCACATAAATGACAGTTAATAATATCACTGGCTCAAGACTAGTACACACACATCAAATAGCAGTACTTATATAATTATGCTAAGACCATTATGCACAGCTGAGTAATGTGACTGATTTACATTCCTGTCTTCCTGGAATTATACAGAAATCCTTTTCATAATTTAAATTCAATTTGACAGTACTTGAATTTCTTGTTAGAGAAAAGAATTTTCAAATAAATGATTCTTCATTTGCTGGAATAGCATAAGCTCAAATATTTCCTTCACTGAGAAGTAAATTTTATATCATTTTCCCAAATTAATGCTTCCATTTGTATTCAAAGACAACCGTATTACATGAAGACAGGAAGTGCTTATGACTTTGAATTGGTTTAACATCCATTACAGCTCTCTCTATCAGGCTTTTAAAGATCTCTAGAAACAGAACGCAAATTAAATTGTATTAAGAAGAGACAAATCTCTCTTTCATTCATAATAAATTGAAGCAAAAAGCTTACTGATTATTCTAATGCTATATCTGGCCTTGGTGTTACCACATGGAAATACATTACAGAAAATAAACTATGCAGATTAAGATCGCTAATGTAGCATGAAAACCATAATTTCTAGCATGATTTAGAATTATTCTTTCTCATCTACATGAAGATTGTTCTGACAGATGTTGACATCAGCTACCTCAGATTCTAGCTTTGGAGTCAAATATATATGGAGCAAAAGTTTGTAAGAGATACCTATCATGTAGAAGCCACATTATAAATCCTATTATTTCTAATTCCTGAAAAACAGCACTGTGGTAGACATCACACTGTCTCATCCAGCTGAGAATTGAAACATTAGCCAGCAGTTTATGGTTCTGATACGTTCAAATAGCCATTTCTCATGTCTAAAGCAGAGTTCATTTTAAAGAAGGTTTACCTCTAGTATTAACCTCACAATATTTTAACAAATGAATAGAAACGGATGAAGGTAATGTTAATAAAATTTTATTTAGCCATCCATATATGTGCATAATTCTTTGGAGTACCATTTATATTTGTTGACTCTGAAGTCCAGTCCTGGCATGGGATCCTCACATTACGAATATACTCCAATGCATGCTTCTGGTTTGCATCAAGTGCTTTGGGATAGTGGGTGCCCCATGCAGGGCAAGCTTGTGTTATTGGATTTGGACTGCTGAGTGAAGCCAGGGAGAGCATCCAGCCTTTCCATCTTACTTATCCTGCTCATGGCTCACTGTCAACTTGCCCCCAGTCTCAGTGCTGGCAGCCTGACAGAAATGACACTGATGGCTTTGCCTGCTGTAATTATTTTTCTTTGGTCACCAAAGGGCACAGAAAACAAAGCCAAGATTAATCCCTGTTACAGAACATACTAAAGAATCAATAGCCATGCTGTTATTGAATTATATGTGAAACGAAACACAAGCTGACCAAAGAGATATATTTCTTTGCAACTTATACATACTTTTATTGGACTTGACAGTGAATATTAATTTTATACCTGGCAATTTAATAATACACATCTTAAGAAATTCTCTTGAGAATATTTCTTCTTATACCTCACGTTTTGTTCCTAAATCCTTAAATTGCTTCTCTACTCAGGTTATAGGAAAGTTTTCAAACTGAATTCATATCCTTATTTTTGTCATGCTACCAATTTGAGTTTCCTAGGACTGTCATAACAAATTACCACCACATGGGTGGCTCAAAAGAGTGACAATTTATTTTCCCTTTCTTCTGGTGATTAAAAGTCTGAAATCAAACTTTGGCAGGGTTGCACTGCCTCCAGAGGCAATCAAGAAAACTCCATTTATGCATCTTCTTGATAAGTTGCATACTGTTTCAGAGTTTTATCCTTAGATGGTAATGTGAAATAGACTCAGGTTCTAATCCCGTCTTCACATTCCAGCTGTGTAGACTTAGGCAAGAGCTTTACCTCTGTGAACTGCAGTTTCTTCACTGTAAATTGAGTTTAATAATTGTAGTCACTTTCAGAGCTGATAATGGATATTAAATGAAGTGATGTTTTATATGTCAGTTGGAACAGAGGCTAGCTTGGAGTGAGTTAAATTTTTAAAAATTACAATATTTATTATTGCAGACATCATGTTTAGAGTTATTTTATACAGAAAACAACAGGCTCTCTGGAAATGTATTTATAATCGGATCTCTATTGCTGTGTTAAGATGCACAAATAAATGCTTAATGTACCAAAACTTGTATTAACTGAAACTCACACAATTAGAATTAAATCATAGCTATTTGGGGAATTCAGTGTAAATAAATGTTATCCAATACTACTACAAAGCTATTAGTCTCTGTTCACTACAAATAAGTATACATAAAAGTCAGTGGACTCAACTAGCCAACCAACTAGTACATGGATGTCCCTGGAATCTACTCTATCTTTCTTGAAGATAGAACTCATAATCCTCTCTTCTTGGTGACTACATCAGAGCACTGGAGTCAGTGTGATTCCATCTACTTCTAAGTGCCTTTCATCACATATTGCCACGTTCTCAAAACTTACTGCAAGGAGTTGTAAGTTTCACACTGTCACTTGTAACACTCACCATTAAGTAGTACGTATCTTCTAATAGAATGGTTTTTAATATTTTAATTGAGTTACTGCACTATTGTCAAATCAAGCCGGCATTGACTTTGCAGCTACATCCCTACTGACTAGTTTCATAGTGTGGAAGGTGCTGTGCACTATACCAGAGGAGAAAAATAGTCAACAGTCTGACCCAGATGTGGGCCCTGCAATAAAGACTGATTTGGTCAGATATGTTCACTGGTTCCATAATGGCATGGCTATCATGTGACTAACCAGTTTCTGATTGGATTTAAGGCCCACTTCACAAGATTTAATCCATACTTGGTACTATTGTTGGGTCCAAGAACCTACGGCTACGTAGTTCATTGGTCCTGGGTCAGCCCGGTGCTGATATAAATAAACAGATACTTCCCACTCCTGATGACTTTCTGTTATATCCATCGATTGGTGCATCTCTCAGCCCTTATCAGAGGAGAAACTTCTTTTCGTAGCAGATGGTCATTAATACAGAGACCCAAAGTTGGTCAAAGTGCAGAAAATAAGAGACTGCAAAAGACTCATCCTTAAATTGAACATCTATATCTGATCCTTCCCCACAAGGCTCAGAGATCACCTCGGAAGAGGGCAACAACAGGCAGTTGGCGACTGATAGTTGCTAGGAAAGTCAGTTTTCTTTAGGATATAATTCCTGGTCGGTCAACCCTATGCCAGGGAATGGTCTTATATCCAAAAGTACTCGGGAAACATGAACTGAATTTTATTAGCTTTAAAAATAATGGGCACAAAATTGAATGGTTAGTGAGGTGGGGATCTCTCTGAGAGAAGAGAGGGGAGGGAAATATGATCTAAACATATGCCACGAAATTACCAAAGAATTAACAAAAATATTGTTTAAAGAATAGTTTTTTTTTTAAGTATTAAGGTGGATGTGGTGGTACACATATTTAATCCCAGCACCTGGGAGGCAGAAGCAGGCAGATCTCTATGAAATCAAGACCAGCCTCGTCTAGATAGCAAGTTCCAGGCAATCTGGGGCTACTGGAAGACCCTGTCTCAAAAGAACCAAAAAGTGTATTAAATGAACTGAAATTTTGTATTTTGTTGAAGCAAAGCTGGTATAAATTCAAATTATAGTGTCATAACTTTAGGTTGTTATAATAAATATATTTCCACAGTAACCGCCAAACAATAGCTACACAATATACACAGTAATGAGAAAGGAATTTAAATGACTTTTTAAAAAATAAACAAAACAGGAGAGAGGTCAGTAGTACAGAAAATGCACGAATAGCTGTGACACATAGTAAAAGCAGTAGCAAACAGATGTGATCTTCCTCATCGGTAGTTACTTTAGAAATTAGCTGAATAAATCTCCAGTCATATGATGTACTAAAGAAGTGTAATCTTCAAACCCACTCGAACTCCATGCTATGTAGTAGATAGTAAAGTTATAAATAAGTTGAAAGGAACAATGAGGGAAAGGATGCTTCATGCAAATATTAATAGGAAGGGAGCAGGCTTAGCCAAGGAAATGCAAGTGACTTTAAATCAGTGTCCATCAGAGGCAAAACGGTAGAGTACACAAAACATTATGGTCAAAACCCAGGATCTGCAGTTAAGTCACCTCCATGACCCTAGGCAAAAACCCAAGTTCAGGAAACTTCAGTTTTTATGACCATTGAACACATAAGCTATAAATTTAAAAACCATATGCCACATAATATGTGCATATACATACTATCATTTGAATGTCTGAAAAATTGAGCTTCCCCCATATGAAGACCTGATTCAGGAAATAATGATAAAAATCATTGGATGAAGATCTGCGAGAAGCCTAAATGTGAGATACACTGAACACTAAGAAATGGTTCTAGAGTTCGAGATAAAAGGCACATGGTTGGTGCAGAATAAGCTTCTTTGATGAGTAGTGTCTGGGGTATTTGTAAACATAAGGATACACATTTTGCATATACACACATGACAGAATGTGTTGGGGGATGTTATGGAGGCTGCCAGTGGGGTAGGGGACTTAAAGATGATGAAGACTGATTGAGATGTTCTGTATGAAATACATAAAAATTCAATTTAAAAAAGTTCATGGTTGGGGCTGGAGGGATAGCTCAGTAGGTAAGAACATATACTACTATTACAGAGGGTTCAGTTCGATATATATATATATATATATAAAACTTCTACAGTTGTAGGTGACCATGACCACATGGTTTTAAAGGCTTTTAGTGTTAGTTATCCCTCACCACACTCCATCCTCGATCCCATCCTCCCATCCCCACCCCGTTCAGCCCTTCTTGTTATATTATTCCCCTCAAAAGGGAATAAGATTTATTAATTTTTATTGTTCTGTGTATGTGTATATGTTTGTGCACAAATTGTGCGCAGGTATCCATGGATGCCAGAAGACTTAGGAGAATCCACTGGAACTCGAGTTACAGGCAGTTGTTAGCTACTGAAAGTGGGTGCTCAGAGTTGAGCCTGGGTACTCCACAAGAGCAGCAAGCACTGCTAACCACTGAGCCATCACTCCAGCCCCTCCTTTATCACTTCTGTCCCCATGCCCTGAATCTATTAAGGCACAAAACCACATCTTAACATATTGTGTGTCTAAACATAAATATTTTAATCTACTGGTATCTGAAATTATGTAGAAAATAAATTGTGAACCTATAAGAGAGTTATAATAATATTGGCTTTTATATTAGTTGTCAGCTTTCAAGGGAATTAGTCTCCTAAATCATGAAGAAAACAAAGTGTTTTAACACTAGTGTTAAAAGGCTATCAGAGTGTTTCATTGCCCATATATTTACCTTACTGAGTTTGCCATCTCTTCACACAGTTCAAGTTGCTGTTTCCTATCCCTTCATCTCAGGTATGAAAGTCCATTTATAATTACTTTCTGAAGAAGTCAAAGGGGGATGAGATCCTGCAGCACTTATTTAGTTAGGAATCTCTGAACTTTGCCTCTACTTTGAAAGCACATTTCTATTGCCTGCAGATTCTTTAGTTGGTCCTATCATTTGTTTTAGCATTCTAGTTTAAGCCCACTGACTTCTGACTCTCAAGGTCTCTGATGAGACATCTGCTGACAGTTTACAGAAACAGGATTCATTGTATATATGATGAATTATTTCTCTTATTGCGGTGAGTTTTGTCTTTGAATTCCAACCACTTGATAGAAATATGGGTTGTGGATTTCTTTCACTTAATTTTCCTGTGTTCATTGTGCTTCTTAAATACATACATTCTTTTAATTTAATCAAATTTGGGAAAGTTTCATCAGTGTGATGGAAACCTTTCTCTTTGTCTCCCCACCTTTCTCTTCTTTCTCCGGGACCCCACCAATGTGTATAATGGTCTGCAAGATACTCTGCTAGTGAGTACTTTAAGCTCTATGCATTCTTCCCCGATCTTTTCTTCAGAAATCAATAATTTCTATCATTTTTCT
The DNA here is from genome assembly GCA_035773235.1 of Eospalax fontanierii. Classification (NCBI taxonomy): domain Eukaryota; kingdom Metazoa; phylum Chordata; class Mammalia; order Rodentia; family Spalacidae; genus Eospalax; species Eospalax fontanierii. Next base: position 73,028,441 of record CM069533.1, read on the forward strand.
TCAAGTTTGCTATTCTGTTGCCTGCTCAAATTTGTCTTTGAATATCTAGTTTTCTGAGGAGTCTTTACACTGATTTCCACTGTGGCTACTGCCATTTGCACTCTACTCCCAATGGAAAAATGTTCCCCTTTCTTCACATCTTTGCCAGCATTTGTCATTGTGTGTGTGTGTGTGTGTGTGTGTGTGTGTGTGTGTGTTTATAGATTTTAGCTATTCTGAAGGTGGCAAGATGAAATCTCAAAGTCGTTTTAATTTGAAATTTCCCTGATGACTAAAAAGAGACATTTTACTCTTGCTTTCTGACACTCAGAATATATCCTCTGGGGAAAGAGGTGAGAGAGAGAGAGAGAGAGAGAGAGAGAGAGAGAGAGAGAGAGAGAGAGAGAGAGAGACTGTGTTCACACACACGGTAGGTACATGCTCTCCTGCTGAACTATATAATAAGCTTTCTTTTTTCTCATATTTTGCAACAAGCCTCTCAGTTGCTAAAACTGGACTTATATCTGCAATTTTGTCCCGTTGATCTATGTGCCTGTTTCGTGTAAATTCCATGCATTGTTATTGTTGTGCCTCTGTATTATAATGTGCAATCAGGTATAGGGATACATCCTGCACTTTTTTTTTTTAATACATCTTTCCAGGTCCTTCTGGATTTAAATGTTTCTACTGAAAACAAAGCTTTACTCTGATGGGTCTGTCACTCTGGATGACTTGAACTTCCTCTCTTGCAGTTGTCAATACCCTCTCCAGTCTCTGTAATTTTATTTTTTAACTAAAAGATGTTGTGGGGAATTTCTATCCTTTTTTTTTGTCCTATTTGATGTTTGGTAGGATTCTTGTACATTGCTTCTGTCTCTTTTTCTAGATTTGGGAGATGTTCTTCTATAATACTTTGTGTGACTTTGGTGCAATATTCTTTTCCATTGAACGTCTACACATAGAACTTGAAGACTTGGTCTTTTTGTGTTTTTTCAGAGTTCTGATATTTTCTACTCATTTATTTTTAAATTTCTCATTGGATCTTTACTAAATGATCCAAGACACTACTTGGTCATATGTCAAGGTGTCATTTTCTTCTGTTGGATTGGTATTTATTGCCAGAGGCTCTATCCATGGTCTTCCTGTGAGGATCAGTTAATGCCCTCGGTCAACTTCAGCCTCCTGCCTGGGTCTGAAGTGTGAGCTGGAAGCTTTTCAACCCCCTAAACTTGTTGGCCTTATACCAGGATCATTTGGCTTTCCTCCATGGGTGGGAGGAAGGTCCACAGCTTCAGCCTTCTTGAACTGTGGAAGTTCTCACAGGTCTTCACTTAGGTCAGAGTCTGTTCCTATTGGGTCTGCAGCTTATGCTGTCCCTGAGCATCTGTGAGGGCCAGCTGTGACTTCCTGCCTTGCCTGTGAGATGGGGCCTCACCTAGAGTCATATCTGGTCCTGACCCTAGGTTACAACTTCTACCTAAGCCACTGTGAGAAGTAGAACTTCCTGTGCACCTCTCATATATATATTTAGAAAAAGAAAGAAAGAAAGAAAGAAAGAAGAAAGAAAGAAGAAAGAAAGAAAGAAAGAAAGAAAGAAAGAAAGAAAGAAAGAAAGGGTTAAATTCATGTGACCATAATCCCAAGGCACTCTAAGGTTAAATTGAATAAAGATAGATTTAAATTTTTAAATATAATTAATTAGTTTGAAAAATACTGCAATTCTTTTATGTTTCCTTTCTGCCATCTAAGAATGATTAATATATAATGAAAATAAAAATTTATTGATATAGATTTATTTTTTACCGATATTAACTTTAGGGAAAAGAGCTAAATTAGAAGGAGAAATATGTCAATAAGATATATATTTCCCTCTTCTGATTAAAAATTAATGCTTAAACTTCATGAGAAATAAGAAAATTGAAAGAGTAGTTCCAAAAACAAACAGCATGAGTTCTGACATCAGACGGATTTATGACTGAGTCTGAGCTCTGCTCTTCCATTATGGTGGGGTCATGAGGAACATTCTCAGCCTCCTACATCCGATTTTTTCTTTTCAAAGCTATTTGTCCCCAAAGTATGCTTATTTGATTTGCCATAACAGAGCTCCTGAGATATGGCAACTTATAAGAAGCAGAAACATCTTCCTCACAGTACCAATGGCTGAAAAGTTAAAGATCAAGGTGCTAGCATATAGAGAGACCGGTAAGGGCACTCACTGCTCCAAAGATGGCTCTTTATTGCTAAGTCCTCTGATGAGGAAGAGTACTGTGTCCTCTCATGATGAATGAACAGAAGGACAGAAACTGATCAAGTATGGTACCAAACACCTTTTATAAAAGTCTTAGTTACATTCAAGATAGAGAAACCTTGAGGGTTTAATCACTCCCCTAAACCCCACCATTTAACACTACTGCACTGGAGATCTTCAAGAGAACTTTTATAGTGACACAAGTATTTAAATTTCAAAGGCTTCATCATCATCATCATCATCATCAATACCTACTTCATAGTGCTGTTTTGATAATTAAGTGATGCATAGAATTTAAAGCACTCCTAGCAGATGGAATATTGGTCTCACCTCTCATGCTTTCATTCCCCTAGCTACAAATTTGCTAAGTCCTCCTCATGAGTAGATTATATGGAGTCTTTCAATGGCTTTAGTCAAGTGATGTGGGATAAAGGTGATAATATCCAAGTCTGAGCCAAGCTCCTCAGAGACCTTCCACGTTTCATGTGTTCCTTTGTGCCACTGTCTTGTCATGAGAGGACCACGCCTCAAGGAGCAAACTACTCAAAGATAAGAGACATTCGGATCAGAGATGCTGCTTCCCTTCCCTGATCTTTAGCTTAAAAGCCAACTGTCCAGGAAAATCTGCCCCATAATAGAACCATAAGGAAAAATGACTTAAGCACTTGGTGTTGGGATTGTTTCTCAGATACCTTACAAGCAGAGCTCAGCAATACAGCATGCAACACTGTGAAAGACATGCAGTAATTATGTGACAAATACTGATTCTCTGATGACACAATGAGACATCTGACATTTCAATTTGTTCACACTGTGTCAAATATTAGAAAGAAAAGCTAGTTTTATTTCATATGCTGGGTTTGGAGGGACAGCTACTAACGAATTTGTGAAATAAGGGATTAAAAAAAATTTAAGATAAGTTTGAGACTCTTAAGTATGATATTCATGACCAGTGTCCTATGAATCCTGATCAACGTGCTTTTACTTTTTACATGAACATAGCATGGATAAAGTTAGTTCATGATCATCAGACAATACAACACCCCTTAGAAGGGTGGTATACAGTTGCAGGAATTTAGATGCAGACTTTTAGGATGTTTTACATGGCAGAACTTTTCTGCCAGTAAACAATATTGCACTTACTTATATTTATTTAGAATGTACACTGCCAAGTGACAGGTTATAGAATCATATTACACTGATGCAGTCTTCCACACAACTCAAGATATTCAGAAATAATCCTTAGACATCAAGTGCCGATACCTGACTGCATGGGATGCTCAGCTTTCTTTGTTCTACCAAGACACATAATAAAAAATTCATGTCTCTCAGAGGACAAAGGAAGATGAATTTCTCATGAACCCTAACTGGAAGCACTGTTTAATTTGGAACCTAAAATACCTTGCACAGATATTCCCACTTCAGATCAGAATGAAAGTCACTAAACAAACTTTCACGTTTTGTTCTAGCAGCAGAGTATGCACACTTTGACAAATACAAATCAGAGAATCTACTTACGGGGAAAATCTCTAGGAAGTATTTATCAAAACTGCATTAATTTGGCTAATTCCCAGGAGAAAACCCAAACCAAACAGAGATATGAGATTTAACGATCTATGACGGCTTTTAAATAAAAGCCCCTTAATTAATCTTACTCAAGCCTTCTGAAAACTAAGGTTTTATTTGCATTTATATATTGCATTTATTAAATTGAAACATAAAGCTTTTGAATCCTTATGCACTATCCAAAGAGTGCTAACTTCCCTCCTAAATATTAGAAGAACAACTAAACTAAGGACTCCAAACTTTCTGTTTCACCCTTTTTACATCTACACTATGAAATAACAAACAAACTCATTCATTTTGACAAATACTGTATCCAAACTATACTAGTACAGGGGAATTTAGTACTAATCATAAGTCATAGAAACAAATGTACTATTAAATATATACCATGTACTATAAACAAAATTTGATTGATAATGTATCTTGACAGGGACAGGAGTATGGGAAAGACTTCCATATAGAAGTCATGCTGAAACTGATGTATAGAAATAGGTAGGAAGTTTGACAAGGAGGCATTTTTCAGGTATAGTGAACAGCATACAAAACTGAGGAGTTCATTCAAGTAAAAGAAAGCTGTCCAGCTGTTCTTCCTTTAGCCTTGGACACAGGTCAGCTCTTGTTCTCCCAGATCCCCAGGCTACTCTCTCAGTCCAGACCCACCCACTGCAGCCTGAATGCCCTACTCAGATCAGCTCAATTTTTCAATCTAGTCTGTTAGAGCCTTCACAGGCTGCCCCCACGTCCAACTTGCCTTTTTATTCCTGAAACTAGCCATCTACCTTGGAAGGTCCTCCCCCAATCTGCCTTTGATTTCTGTGAGTAGTCTTCCCTGGTAAGTCTGATTCTACCCACTGCCTTTCCACTCCCGTCCCACCTGAGCAACTCCACTCTCCACTGCCCCACATCCTATTCTCCTAGCCCTGGGCACAGGCCTGCTTTTGCTCTTAGCAAACCAGATCCCAGGATTACCCTCTTAGTCCAGACCCGGCACTGTAAAACGATCCCCCTCAAATTTTCAGTCTAGTTTGTTAGAGACGTCACAGATTATTCCCACCCCCAACTTGCTCCTATATTCCTGAGACCAGCCTTCTACCCTTCAACTTCTCACCTTCAACTTGCCTTGGATTCAAGCCTTCTTCTGTGGTAAATCTGATCCTGCCCATTGTGTCTCCATTCCCCTACCCAACACAGCAACTCCAGACTCCTCCACCCCCACATCCTGTCCTCCATCTAGCTTTGGGCAAAGGCTCTTAGCCCCCCCAAGATCTCTGGACTACCGTCTTACTTCTGGCAGGCTGTGAGTCTCCAGATCTCACTGTGCTCTTCCCCTTACATCAGTACTATCTGAGCTCCCTCCCACTGTTGCAGGATGAGGCTTCTGTGCCCTATTGTGTAGGGACCCAGACCTTTGCAGAGTGCCTGAGAAAGCCTGAAGTCACCCTTTGCCTCACAGGTTTCTCAAATTGTGCTGTGCCTGCTGGCTAGAGGAACCTAGACCTGAAGAGAGAGATTGAGAGCATCTGATATTACCTAATCTGTACCTCTAGAGAACTCAGGAACAGCTGGACTAAAACAATCTGGTCCCTCAAATTTAAAATCAAAGAAGAGAATCTGAAGCTTTGACCAATCAGCTTTTCATACCCAATAAGAAAACCAAGTCCCATAACTTTTACAAACAGAATCAGACTCAATAGAAGGCTTGAGTCTCCAGACAGATTCATAAACAACAAAAGAAATCAACATGCCAAGATCACAATGAAGAGATAATAATATGAAAAACCCAAATAATATGTCCTCAAAAAACATCACTAGTCCTATTGAAGAGTTCTACATGAGAATCCCAGGACACACAGTTTAAAAGAAAAATCAGAAACATGATTAAGGAGTCCAATGAATTTTTAAAACACACAAACAAATCAAGGAACTAAAAGAAGATAGGGATAAACTTATGAATGAATTTGCAAAAGAGATAGAAATATTAAAGAAAATTCAGACTAAAATGAAGAAAGAAGTAAAAAAAAAAAAATCAGTAAGACAATTTGAAAAGACCGGAAAAAGCCTCACCAATAGAATGAATGAAATATAAAGCAGAATATCAAGACTGGATGATAAAGTTGAAGACTTGGAGCACTCAAGCAAAGATTATGAAAAATCTTTAAAAACACTAGAATGGAATATACAGGAAATGTGGGACACCACGAAAAGACCAAATTTATGCATCATAGGCATAGAGGAAGGAAAAGAATCTCGGGATAATAGAATTACAAGATTGTAAAAGACGATTTCCCAAAATTAAGGAAAGATAGTCCCATACAAATAGATGATGTACACAGGATACCAAGTAGACAGCACCAGGAAAGAAACTCCCCATGGCACATCATAGTAAAAACCCTCAGTGTACAGAACACACAGAGAATTAAAAAGTTTCTTAAAGCTTCAAAAGAAAAACAACAAGTCACATATAAAGGAAACCCCATTGGAATATTAGCTGATTTTTCAATGCATATTATGAAAGCCAGAAAAGCCTGGACCAAAGTATTCCCAGTTCTAAATGACCATAGATGCCAACGTAGAACACTTTACCCAGCAAAAATGCCTATTATAATTGAAGTGGAAAGAAAAATCTTTATAACATTAATAGGCTGAAAGAATTCAAGTCAAGAAAACCAACCCTTCAGAAAATACCTGAAACAATACAAAGAGCTGAAGAAAGGAATGAGTATACCCAATGGAGACACAGAAAAACTAAATGAACACATAACTGGGTAACCACAAATTTGGACCAAAAATGCAAACAGAATTTAGAATGAATTTAAATTTTAAATTTGAAATCAATTCATATCTTTCAGTAATAACTTTAAATATCAATGGACTGAACTCCCCAGTCAAAAGACATAGGCTATTTGAATGGACAAGAAACAAAATCCATCCTTTTGTTATCTGCAAGAAACTGATCTCATCTTCATGGACAGGAACTACCTTAAGGTGAGAGAATAGGAAAAAAATATTCCAAGCAAATGATACTAAGAAACAAGTAGGAGTTGCCATTCTAATATCTGACCAGTTAGACTTCAAACTAAAACTAATCAGAAGAGATAAAGAGGGTCACTTCATTCTGATCAAAGAAACAATTAACCAAGAAGATATTGTAATCATGAACATATATTCACCAAACTTGGGTACACTCAACTTCATATAAATAGTACTATAGGACTTTAAGACAGAGATTAATCCCAACTCACTAGAAGTAGGGGACTTCAATACCCCACTGTTTCAATTAGAGCAGGTCAACCAGACAGAGAATAAACAGAGAGATATCTGAATTAAAGAATATCACACATCAAATGGACCTAACAGACATCTACTGAATATTCCACCCAAGGACAAAAGAATACACATTCTGTTCAACACCTCATGAAACCTTCTCCAAAACAGACCACATACTGGGACACAAAACAAACCTCAACAAATACAAAAACTTGAAATATTTCCATGTATTCTATCAGACCACAATGCAATAAAGCTTAAAATCAACACCGGAAGATGCCCTAGTAACTTCTTAAACTCATGGAGACTAAACAACAGACTCCTGAATGATAAATGGGTCAAAGGAGAAATTAAGAAAGAAATAAAAGTATTCCTGGATTTAAACATAAAGGACACTACAACCCAACAAAACCAATGAGACACTTCAAAAGCCGTCATAAAAGGGAGTGCCTACATTTTAAAAAATCAGAAAGAGCACAAGGAAATGATTCAACATTGCAACTCAAGAATCTTAAAAGGGCAACAACAAAGGAAGCCTCAGACAAGAAGAAATAGCAAAAATCAAAGCAGAAATAATGAAATAGAAACAAAACAATACAAAGAATCAATGAATCCAAGAGCTGGTTCTTTGAAAATACAAGATAGACAGACCTTGGCCCAGTTAACCAAAAGAAAGAAAGAGCAACTCCAAATCAACAAAATAAGAGACACAAGGGGAAACATCACAACAGACAACAAAAAGATTCAGAACATTATAAGGGAATATTTTGAAAACCTATATGCTATTAAATTTGAAAACTTTAAAGAAATGGATTCTTATCTAAAATCATGGAAATCACCAAAGCTAAACCAAGAAGAGATCAACAGTTTAGAGACCCATAGCATATAAGGAAATTGAAACAGTAATACAAAATCTCCCAACTAAAAAAAACCTCAGGACCACATGGATTCACAACAGAATTCTACCAGACATTCAAAGAGGATCTATATCCAATACTATTTAAATTATTCAAAGAGATAGAAACAGGGAGAACTCCCAAATTCTAACATCACTCTAATACAAAAACCAGGTAAAGAAAAACCCAAAAAGAAAACTACAGACACAAATTCTTAATGCACACAGATGCAAAAATTCTCAACAAAATACTTGTAAACTGCATACAGACATGCATGAAAAAGATCATCCACCATGATCAAGTCAGGTTTATTCCAGAGATGAAGGTGTGATTCAATATGTGTATATCAATAAATATCACAAAGCACTCAAAGACAAAATCACATCATCTCAATACATGCAGAAAAGGCCTTTGACAAAATTCAACACACATTTATGTTAAAAAGGTTAGAATGAATTGGTCTGGAGGAAACATACCTCAACATAACTACAGCTATATACAAAAAAACAATGCTGAAGATGTATGTAAAGAGGAATGCTCATTCACTGTTGGTGGGATTGTAAACTCTTGCAACTCCTATGAAAAGCAGTGTGGAAAGCTCTTAAAAATCTACAAATGAACCTCTCATTTGACCTGGTTATACCACTCCTTGTCATAAATCCAAAGGACTCATACTATTGCAGAGATTCTTAAATACATCCATGTTTCTTGCTGCTCTTTCCATAATAGCTAAGGGATGGAAGCAACCTAAGTATCCTTCAACTGACAAGTGGATAATGGAAATGTGGTACATTTACATAATGGAGTTCTACTCAGCAGTAAAGAAAGACGAAATCATGACATATGCCGGTAAATGGATGGAACTAGAAACTGTTATGCTAAATGAAACAACAAAGAATCAGAAAAACAAATGACATATTCTTTCTCTAAAATGTGGGTCTTAGCACCAAACCTTTATATGTGAGAATGTACCCTGTTGTAACTGCAGGAAAATTAAAAGAAACCAGGAATGTAAAGTGAAAGAAGGAACTTAATACAGAAGAATAAAAGGAGACAGGTGTGACTAGGGGAGAAATGGTTAAAGGAGGACTATTTAAATGGAAGGGGCGGGAGGGTTATACAAGGAACTATGGGGATAAGGAGAATAAAAGAGTTCAAGAGAGGTGGGGCTTTAGGAGCCTGGTGTTATCAAGGCAGAAATGGGGGAAATGGGGACACTTTAAATGAGGAAGGCATGGAGGGAGGCTTAGACAGGGAGAGAGACAAATAATGCCTAGCTAGTGGAAAACACCAGAGAGAATCATATTAGTCTAATTACCTCCACAATTTCCAAGAGACTTTCAAAGTTACACAGTCCTACACTGCCTCCCAGAACTTGAAAGTAAGACCCTATTGCTGAAGACAGGACGTACTCTGGAGACCAGATTTGGAGCAATGGGGCTGGAACTGACCTGGAAGCCATTTCCCCTAAAGAGCAGCTCTCATAATTCTGGAGAGCACTATGGAAGAGCCAAGGGACAACATCAGTCAATGACCCAACACCAGTTTCATTACCAAATAACCACGTCGATGACTGGCACAGCATTTGACACTGGTGCTGTGGTGCCATTTTTACCTTGAGGCCAGTTAACAGCTACCTAATTAGTCTTAGAGCCCACTCAATGGGAGGAAACTAATGTGCAGTATTGTAGTCATAGCCAAATACACGTGATCGAAGAGGTCATAGATCTTAGAGACATCCCCAAGGCTGTCACATCCCTAGGATAATGTAACTTCTTACTAAATGCAAAATATGTATCTTTATATTTACAGTCAAGTATCCCAGGCACCATTCATTAAAGGAGCTTCTTTTGCACCAGTATCACAGTTGGCCACACACAGATATTGTCTGTGAATTTCCCATGCTTAAGTGACACATCTACAATGCAGCTTCTACACACAAGGCTCATGCAATATAAAACAATAGGTAAAGGAGACACTAATGATTCTCTTAACTTTCATTAATGAAGCTCCCTCATGTAACAAAGGGTCAGTAACACAAAAGTCACAAATGACCAACGCATGGAGATTAGGAATCTGCAGAGTGTGGGACCCTGGACAATACTCTTATATTAAGTTTCACTCACCCAGAGCTCAGGGACCATTGCAGAAGTGGGGGCAAAAAGGTTGACTGTAAGAGCCAGTGAGGAGGTGTGTGACCATGTGGAAATAGAATCCTACAGGATCCTGTGACCTTGCTCATATGAACTTACAGCAATGGTTTCAGCATGCTCAAAACCATTGCCACGTCAAGCAGACAAAAACCCAGCATGGCACTGGGGAAATGGGTAGCAGACCCAATATTTGCTTAAAAAATATTGTTAATTGACTACTGCTGGGTGAGTATGAGTTAGTCTTCCTATAGCGAGAGACTTTGAGTGGGCTGACTGGACCTCAGTGTATCAATCTGCACTGAGATCACTTGGGGACACTAACTTGACACAATAAACTTTAACACAGATGAAAGAATGTATGGATTCCAGTGGGGGGTTATGGGAGTGCCAGCAGGGAAGAGGGTATAAAGGTGATGAAGACTGACTGAGATGATCTGCATGTGTAATAATTCAATAAAAAATAGATAAAAATGAAAGGAGTTCAGTGAAGGCAGGAGACACAAGATAAGGAGATGTGTCCTGAAACAAAGCAGGAGCTGACTGATACGTCTCAGGTTGGAAATCTCCATTTGCATGTGGCCCTGCCTGAGCTACACGGCTTTTCTGTCACACCCTATATCCTGCAAGATGGAATTTAGAGACCTCCGTCCACACATTCCTTTGTTCTCTGTCTTCCAGATGTCTTCAGACAATAGGAAGAACCATCAGGAACTTGGAGGTGAAGGCAAGAGAAAAACATATTCCTCTACCTCTTCCCTTGCTGGACCCTGAGTTTTAGCAATGGCTATGCACCTCTACTTAGAGCAGTTCCCTCTCTCCTCCCCTCCTCTCCCCTCACCTCCCCTTCCTTCCCCTCCCTTCCCCTCCTCCCTTCCCCTCCTCCCTTCCCCTTCCCCTCCCTTCCCCTCCTCCCTTACCCTCCCCTCCTCATATCCCCTCCCCTCCCTTCCTCTCCCCTCCCCTCCTCTCCTCTCCCCTCCTCTTCCCTTCTCTTCCCCTTTCTGCTTCATTTCCACTAATGTTACTCTCATTTGCATCTTTAAGGAGTAAGCACATTCTGCTGTTGTTAGCCTCAGGGTGCTTTATAATTCTTTTCTGCTTTTTCTTCACCCAACCCACATTTTTTGAATAGCCTTTTTATTAAACTGTTATGAATTATTCACTTGAATATGTCATCTGTTTTCTGTCATGCCCTTGAACATTGCAGTATTATAGACCATATGTGTAAATTGGGAGTCCGTTTTCAGTGGACTGGGATTCTTAGGATTCATGGAAATCTCACTTGTTTTTATGTGCACATATATACACCTAACACCAAGTATTTTACAATTCACATAAGAAAATTATCCATTTGAATGAAAACTATAAATAGCATTGGAAGGGACAAGAATGGATGGAGGTTTGATATTGTAGTTTAAGCAAAGCATAACATTGGCTTGGTTGGGAAAATATCAATGGAAATTTAGAGAAGTTGCTGAATTAGGGTGGGGTAAAAGTCTTCACGGGGGGACTCCAACATTTTGTTTATGCAATTTGATAGAAAGGGGATCCTTGATTGAACTGAAGCACTGGAAAGGCTCCATGCTTACAGATGTCAGCCAGGCTTTGGCTTTGGACATGTTGAATTTGAGAGGCTTGGAAATGGTGTCCATACAGAAACATGAAACAGATCATTGGTTAAAATATCTCAAACTGTTAGGAGAGGTCAGGACTTAGGGTTGTCTATTTGAAAATCTGAGGCATATGGTGATGATTAGAACTTGTTCTGTGTGAGGTTTCCTACAGAGTGAGAATGTGGTCCAGGTCCAACTTGAAGAGCTCTAACATGTACTAGCCAGTTAAAAGAAAACAGACCTGGGAGGACAAAGAGAAGGAAAAGCATAGGTTCAGGGCAGACACCACGGGTGATATCAAGGAAATGGGTAATGTAGAAGGCGAGGATGAGAGGATAAAAATCAGGAAGTCACATATAGCCTCTGGTTGACTGAAAAAGGGGTGAAAATAGTTTTCTTATTGTTGCATCACAATATCTTGATTTTTTTAGAGAACAAATGCTAATCAAATCTTAAAGAAAATGTACTTGTGTTCAAAAATTTGCCATCTGTAGGCACCAGTGTGGACTGTTTTTGATATCTATCTTTAAATTTATTTTTAATTTTTAGTTATATGTATGAGTGTATTGCCTGCATGTATGTAAGTGCATGCATGTCATGCAATGCCCACAGAGGTCAGAAAAGGGCACTGGATCCCTTAGAACTGGAGTTATGGATGGTTGTTAGCTACCATGTGGGTGCTGGGCATTAAACCTGGGTCCTCTGCAAGAGTAGCCAGTGCTCTTAACCACTGTGTCATCTCTCTGGCCCCCTTTCATGGTTCCTAACTGTGGTAGGGTTCAGGACAACTTATTTCAACTTCTTTATTCCCGCTTGCTCAAGCATTAAGAATTTTGGTGTCAGATAACTAAAGATTTTAAATTGTCTTAATTTATTTTTTTATTTTATGTGTATGAGTAGTTTTGCCTGCACATAAGTAAATGCACCCATGTCAAGCAAAGCCCAAGGAGGCCTAAGGAGAGGCCTGACCCCTAGGAACTGGAGTGACAGACAGTTGCTAGCAGCCATGTGGGTGCTGAGAACTGAACCTCTGTCCTCTGTAAGAGCAACTAGTGCTCTTATGCACTGAACTATCTCTCTAGTTCACAGTTAATTAAACTTTTCTTCTAGCAAACTTCTGACAAATAAAAATTAGCAAAACAAAAGAAAAACTGGACTGTGTTCTGTGACTTGTCTAAGGGCATATGCTTAGTAAACCACAATCAGATGCCAACTGGTGCTTTCTGGTTTCCAAATTCCCTGTGCTTCCCCACATGAAAGAAGCAGCATGACCTCTCAGTGACGGACATTTCCTCATCTCCAAATCACAAACCAGAGGAAGCAAAAGATGAATATTAAACAAGTGAGAGAGCATACATTCGAAGCTCAAAATTCCAAAATCATAAATTCAAAGATGCCAGCAGTCTAGGGTATTTAAGAAGCATATCTTTATCACTCTTTGTATGCAGTTCCCAACTTTCTCCTAAATTCATAGAAACCACGACAAAGCCTTTTGTCTGCAGTGCCTGAAACTCATTCTGCCCTTACCTCCCTTGTGTGGATAGTTCACCTGCCAAAGAGAAAGAAGGGAGAGTCTATTGTCTGTGTCACACAGCATATTCAAACAGCTTGTTTGGATGTCTGTTTTCAAGCCTTCCACCTGAGGTACTTCTGTAGCAACTGAGTCTCCTAAAGGAGAGGGATTACCACATTAGAAGTCTTGTCTGACAGCATAGAAATGATAGATAGTAACCTCAGAACAGTGAATTGTGTATGAACAATTAATTAAATCAATGCATGTTATCTTGCCTGCCACGAGAGTGTGTTCTTCATGGCTTTGTGGAAGTCAGGTACAAGGCCACCTCACTGACTCCTTGAGAGTACAGTACATGAGGAAGATGGCATGGTGCTTGCCCCAAAATAAAGGAAAATATTATCAGACTGTGGTGAAAGGGGGTATGATAAAATAATGAAACTGAAAACAGGCAAAATCTCAACACTTGTGACAAAGGCAAATGATGCAAATTATTGGTGCAATTCAAGTTAGGAGGCCAGTTGTCTCAGGACAGAGTCCTTACATCTTAGGACCACCTGTGGGCCTGTCATTGTTTTATTCATCTGAGGATATTGCCAAGCCAAACTGACATTGAACATATTCTCTACTTTTACCTTGGAAAATGGTCAAATGCAAGGATTGTTCCAAGCCTTGTAAGAATTCAGGGTCCATCTGTTCTCAATCAGAAAGAAGGCTCAGGGATTGAAGGTACAATGGACCCTTGGACAACCTCACCTAGGAGGCTGAGATCTTGGCTACTTGTCTTGGTACATTTTGCTTCATCTGTGAGCATAAGAGTCCTGCTACATTCTCACGAGGAAACCCTGGTGAGAAAGACCTAGAGGGGCTGAAAAGATGACTTGATGTTTAAGATGATGACTCTTGCAGAAAACATGGGTTCAGTTCCCAGCACACACATGGAAGCTAACAAGTGTCTGTAACTACATTTCCAGGAAATCTGATGCACTCTTCTGACCTCCATGGCCATTGAACTGCAAGGGTGATCTTACATCCATACAGGCAATGCACTCATACACATAAAAAAAAAAAAAAAAAAACACTAAAAACACTTAGAACATCCAAGCCCAAGGTAATATTTCCCACTCATTATAGCCAAGGAACAAAAGCAAACTTGTCAGTGTATTTTTTTACTGAGACTCATGAGAATTTTATACTTTCTGTTTTGCTACATGCCTGTAAGAAAAAACAAATGCCTCAAACACAAAATAAAAGTTGATCATATGATCTCCCTATCAAATAGAGGTAATTTTTATCAAGCATAACAAACAGGAACTAAATAATAAAAGTGAGGCTTACACTCTTTTCACTTGTTAGGTGAGGGAGAGGCTCAAGTTTTGTTCAAATCTTTTGTCTTAGTTTGCCAGGATGGCTTTAACAGACTTATGATTATAAGCTAAGCACTTTAAAGAACACAAATGCATAATCTGAGAGTTCTGAAGGATCTTAATACAAAGTCAAGGTGTCAGGATGGCTAGTTTACTCTGCGGACTATTCCCTGCCTTCCTCGTCCAGTTTGGGTCAGGACTCCTTGGTAACGTCTATAGCTGTGTCCCTCTAATCTCTTCCTGTGTGGTTCTCTTATTCTTACAGGGACACCTAGTTTATTGAATTAGAGGTTCACTCATTCCAGTGAAATTTCATCTTATACTCACTTTGTAACCTATCTTTAAATAAGATTATATTCGGAGACTCTTGGTACTAAGATTTCAACATATTTTGGAGGGGGGTGTGTGGCAACACGGAACGCGAATCATTTAAAGAATTCCAAAACCTCACTAGGAATGCTAAGAAAGTAATATGAAAGCAATACAGAAAAATTTTTACTTACTCTTATCTTCAACAGGAGAAATATTATATTTGAATCTTTATTTTAAGGGGAAAAAACCCTTTTTACCATGTCTAGTGGAACAGACATAAAATCTCAGCATCCATAAGGAAGAGAAAACCTGGCTACATAGATAGACCATATATCAAAATACACAAAAAGGCCCTTTTCTTTAATATATGATTTCAAGATTTAAACATTTTTAAAATTTATTTACTATTTCTATTTTATGTGTATGAACGTACTCATGTCATGCAGTGCCCACTGAGGTCAGAAGAGTGTATCGGATCCTCTGGAACTGGAGTCACAGATGGTTGTTAACTACCGTATGGGTGCTGGGAATTGAACCTGGAACCTGAGCAAGAGTAGCCAGTGCTCTTAACCACTTAGCCATCTCTCCAGCTCTCAAGATTTAAACTTTTATACATCATCTTTTATAAGAAAACCATCAGCTATTTTTAACCTGACGAAAGGAATCTTCCCTTGAACTTTGGTGAAAATATCCCCTGAAATAAATAACATTCCATAGAATCATCCTGCATTTGTCTTTTAGGGTAGATCCAGACATTACCCTATGGAAGAAAATCAATAATCAACTCTTAAAAATTATAACACTATTAAAGTTTGTATTCATCACCAGTGTCATTTTCTGTAGCTACAAGTGGAATTCTTAAGAACATAGAGATAGCCAATATAAAGTAAATATAGTGCTAGAATTTGTATTTAATGAGCCAGCATGGTGGGTTTATTTCATTTAGTCTACTTGAAAGATTAACAAACATGAGTTTTAAGTCAAATTACAGAAACAGTAGAAAGCACATCCTTCTCATAAAATAAGCTTGCTTCAGTAAAGCAAGCCTAGGAGTACATTTCCAAGTCCTATCTCATATTGAATTACCAGGCTGCCCTGATAGTCTATTCTATTCTTGTGTCTGGTGCCCAAAGAATCTTGGCAAGCAGCTGAAAGCCTAACACCTTCTGGGAAGCTATTCTCCCATTTGCAGATGGATATTCTCTTTGCCAAGTTAAATACCAAGTGCCCAGACTTCAATAATTGAAACCCTGAGTCTCTGTAAATCAAAGTCAGAGACTCCCTTGACAGTGCTCAAGACCCTGACTCCTTTTCTCAACAAACCCAAGGTCAATGTGAGGCCCTTTCACAGCACTGGCTGTGTTTTAGACACTAAAAACAGCAGGTTTTCCTGAGTAGACTCTCGGGCAGCCTGACTTGTGTGCTTATAGATGCAGCCAAATGTAATGGAATGAGGAGAGCTTCACCAAACAAGACCCCCTGCTAATGTCTCCAGCCTGTTCTCATCACTCCTACTTCTCATTCCACACTGGCAAGATTGAATTTCATGCAGGTCACTGAGGTTGGCTTGTTCCTTCGTTCTGTGTCTCTTTTGCATTCTCTCCTGCTTCAGGGTCTTGGCATGTTCATTCCCACTGCTTTTATATGTCATGACTTATTTAGAAAATGCCAATTGTCTCTCAGGCCTTGCATAAACATGGTTTCTTTAAAAGCATGCCATGGGGCAGGAGTGACGGCTCAGCAGTTAAGCGCACTGGCTATTCTTTCAGAGGACCCAAGTTCAGTTCCCAGCATCCACATCAGGTGGCTCACAACTACCTGTAACTCCAGGTCCAGGAGATCTAATGCCCTCTTCTGGTTTCTGTGGATATTTGCATACACATAATGTACATAGATGCATGTGGCATATACACATACACATAAAAATAAGAAACAAAACAAATTTAAAAGTAAGAATTCTTCACAAAAGTCCAAACCAGTTCCCTATGCCACTGCTCTGTGCCCTTAGTGGCCTCCTTAACTTGGATGGCTCTCAGGACTCTCCACATTGTGTGCTGCAGCTGCCTGCATAGTTTACTGTCTTCCACTCTAGACTTGACTGGACTTGGGAATTATTCCCCTTTTTAATATTAATTGCCCAAACTCAGTGATTCTGTTGTGACATTTTTACACACACACACACACCCACACACACACACACACACACATACACTGATCAGCCCCACTGTACTCTTGTCCTCCCTCTCATTCCCAGGGATCTGTTTTTTCTTCCCAAATAGCCCTTCTTAGTTTTTTTCCCTTTTTTTGAAAAAGATCTAGATATACATATGGAAGAAAAGAAAAGGTGACACTTCTCTTTCTAAGTCTGACTTCACTTGACATGATGATCTCCAGTTCCATTCATTTTTGTACAGATGACATAATTTTGTTCTTCTTTGTGACTGAATAATACTCTACTGTGTCTGTCTACAGACCACAGTTCCTTTATCCAGTCATCTGTTGATGGACATCTAGGTTGATTTCATAACTTGACTAGTGTGAATAGTGCTGGGAAAGACTTGAGATTCCAAGAACTTTGTCCTATTTACCTCTGTAGATTTGGAACCCAAGTTAACTGTTGTACTCTCGGGTTTCAGTGGATATATGTGAGCAAATCAGAGCAGATATGGGTTTGGGATCAGAAAATCAGTAATGTATTTCCACCTATGCCACTAATAAGCTTTGTTGTCATACTCAGGACCTCAGCGTCTTCAGCCAAATCTTTGTTTTCAAACTTATCATTCCCTATCTCTCTCCTCTCTCCTCTATGCTATTGCAAGGAAGGAATGCCTCAGTCTGCTCACTGCTGTAGGAAATGCTATCATTGTGCACACACAGGACCTTTGTGAAGTATAACACTCTGGTCTTTGCTTTAATAGGAAGTTAAGGGAATGAGGGACCAATGTCTGAAAATATAACTGTGTGGGAAATATACTTTTGTGATTCGGCTTTTTAAAGATTATTTACTTATCTTTATTACTTACCTTAAAACAGCTAAGGGGTGGGCAGGAGAGATAGCACAGCAGTTAAGAGCAGGTACTGCTCTTCCAGAAGACCTGAGTTTAAGTACCAAGCATCCACATCCCGTGGCTGTCAATTACCTGGAGAGCCTAACTCCAGATCCAGGAGATCTAACACCTTCTTCTGGTCTCTGTGGCACCCACATGAATGTAGCATACATACCCAGACACACATACACAGACATACACACACACACACAAAGTAAGGAACTGGAGAGATGACTCAGCCATGAAGAACACTGACTGCTCTTACAGATGACCCAGGTTCATGCCCAGCACTCATATAACAGCTAACAACCATCCATAATTCCAGTTCCATGATATCCAGTACTCTCTTCTGGCCTATGAGGTGCTACATAAATATGGTGCACCTATATGCATGCAGGTAAAACACATAAAAAAATTTAAAAATTAAAAAATAAATCTTAAAAAAAAAACAGTGAAATTGACTATTGCAGCACACTCATGCTTTGTTTCCTTTAGTGGCCAATGAGTCCTTTCTTCTCCCCTTGTTTCAGATTGTCAGAGATTCCCTTCCCAAGAACCCAGTGTATGGATACATTACTCTTTGAGTTTTAGTACTTTATTTGGAAAAATCTTCACTGGTTTCTGGGACAAGTATTGCTAATTGAGTTTATTACACAAAAGAAGAAAGGCACATGTATCTTCAATATATCCTGAGTTTCTACCATTTAAATGCCTTTTACTACAATTAGTGTGAAATTTATTAAGTGACATCAAACCTCATCTTTTTCTATTCTTTACGAAGTAGTTGAAAAATCACTGGTGTCTACTACAGTCCAGAAATCTGATACTTGGTATAGGTACGAAATAACTGGGGCTTGGGAGGAATTATCACAGATTTTCAAAAAATCTGTCTCTAGAATCTGACCTTACTAAAACTATCTGTTGTCCACTCTCTGGTGTTTAAGACAGTTACAAATGTGCTTGTTCTATTACTAACTTTGGCAAGTCATGAAAATAAGAACAACGTGCCATAGGGATTTAGAGAAAAAATAATTTCAAAGCATACAGACACAGAACCTATACAAATTTGTGCTGGCACAATTATCAGGATAAAACAATAAAGAAATGCGGTCATGAACTAATCTGATAGTCAGTATTCGTGTATGTACACAACCCCCTCACACACACACAATGACACAATGAAAAACAAGAAAATCCTACCAAGAACTTTTTATTATCTCCTTGTGGGGATCTGGTTACTGAGCAACTACAGATACCCTAAAGGGATGGCAGGTGTCTGACCTGCTCTGCCTGATGTGATATGAATCTTCCTTTCCCCCACCCCAGACCAGAACCAGGTTTTTGGGTTTCGTTTCCTCATTCCTGAACTTCCACAACCTTCCTGCCTTTACCCCAACACCCCACCTTTCCCGCCTTCTGTAACGGTCAGAGAGGCTTCCCTATATAAGCCCCTGCATTGGCTCTAATAACCGAACTACCCACCGACGTAGTCTCCCGGGAGGGAACTCCTCCCACCGCACTCTGAGCCACCTGAGGTCCCGTTCCATCGTCCTCCATTCTCTGGCATGGCTGGAGCACAACAGCCATGCTGGAGATGGAGACGCACCCACATCTCCTGACTTCTGCCATCAAGAAAAGCTTTTAGAAGATTTTGTGCTCAACAACAGGGATTGATTTAAATAAAGGAACAGTAGTGTAGCTGGAGGAGAGGCACACGCAATAGTAAGTCTGGCATGCACATGCAGAAGAGCCGAGTGCTAATCCTGGATTCCAAGCTGCAATTGGTGTACCAGAACTTAGACTGAAATCAGGGTCAAAAATGGAGAACTTTTGGGAAATGCTGCCTTCCCACTGTACTTAAACTACTTTATTTTTTAATAAAATAGAAGATAGACTAACCTTGGCTCAAATGTAAATCATTCAGTTCTACTGTCTTATGGCAGGGTCCAAGTCAATATAACATAAATATTTGAGTTTGGGACTCCTGACTTAAATTATCTGAGTCTAAATTTCCCAAAAGTAATATGCTATGGGCAGAAACTTACAGATTCTTAAGTAATCTTTGGGTTCTGTAATTATTTGGAAGTACTTACAAAGCACGGTCATTCTGGCATGTTATGGGAAAGGAAAAAAATCATAGTCTTTGTGCAATTATCTTAGTCTCTAAGCCAAGGAAGAAAATGCACATGAAATGAAAGTAAACTTCAGCATCGTTTAATTCATCAGTTTTATGATAAATATATTTTGTCAAAGGGTAGGAAAATCACTGAAAGAATAATATCTGGACTGCAAATTAACAAGCCAACATGTAACCTCACTAGGTTCAAATACAAACATGAAGAGAAAGCAGTGTTGTTGCTATAAATCAGGAAACATTGGATGGTCAGTGGAAGGTGGCTTCAACTCTAAAAGGCAGCACTATGCAGAAATCCAAACACCAGTCTACCTGGCATAGCATGGGCATTGTGCCCACAGGAGAAAAACCATTTTCTTCTCTGCACCTCCTTAGTAAAAAATCAGGAGTCAGATTAGATATTTGTTAGATTCTGACTCTAGCAGTCTAAAAGAGCCAGCAACAACTTCTTCCTCCCTGGATATTGTTAACCCTGCCTCATGAAATTCATCTAAATGCAATCCATGTTACCTTCACTCCTAAGGAGTCTCGTCTATGTAGACTCTAATTGGAAAATTAGTATTGTTTCAAAAGCATCGGCACAGTAACAAAATGAGATGCCCTCAGTATGACATGCATATCTAATTTCTTTCACGGTCGCATAAAGTAAGCAAGAGGACATTCTCAACCACTGCTGACAGTTTTGATCACAAGCTACTTAATAAACGCTTTCTGTCCACTTGTCTAAGAAAATGATTAAACAAAAGATCCAGTGGGAGTACAAAGAACATACATGGCCTATCTCGAGATTATAAAGGATATTTGAAATGAAAGGATAGCTGGCACAAAAGTGAATATTGAAAGAACTGTATACACATTTTTGAATTTTAAAATTGGCAGGAGCATGCCATGCTATAGCATTAAAGGTTGGATTTTCCATTATATTACAGAGATAGGTGTTATTCTTCAGCTTTAAGCTAAATGAATCTAGTGGAAGCTTCCATTTAGTACCAAGTTCTTCCATTGGCAATCTTAGGGCGTGGTACTAGCTGTTTTTCTTAGAAAATTTTGGTGGTTTTAAAGATTCACCTTCCAATCTGAAGCCTGCTTTAGTTAGTTTCTCACTGTGACAAATACCTGGGAGAAATTATTTTAAATGTGAATCCATTTGGGCCTGGGTATTTTTAGTCAGGAAATTTTGTATTACTACTTCAGATTCCTTATTTGTTGTGAGTCTGTTTGAGCTGTTGATCTCTTCTTGATTTAACTTTGGTGGTTTCCATGAATTTAGAAATATGTTCATTTCTTTTAGGTTTTCAAAGTAAACAGAGCATTCAGGTTTTTAAAGTATTTCCTTTTACTGCTTGGGATCTTTTTGATGTCTACTGTGATGTTTCCCCTTTAATCTCTGATTTTGTTGATTTAGATTTGCTCTTTCTTTCTTTTGGTTAACTGGACTATCTTTCTTGTTTGTCTTTTCAAAGAACCAGCTCTTAGATTCATTGATTCTTTAGATTGTTTTCTTCGTTTCTGTTACATTAATTTCTGCTATGAATTTTGTTTTTTCTTCTTGTCTGCTGGGTTTCAGTTTGGTTTGTTTTTGACTTTCCAGAGTCTTTAGTAATGTTAAGTCATTTGTGCTCTATCTGCTTTTTTAATATAGGCATTTAGAGCTATAAACTTCCTTCTTAGGACTGCTTTTAAAGTGTCCAGGAGGTTTTATAGTGTTGTATTATCATTTTGATTTACTTCCAGGAATACTCTTATGTCTTTCTTAATTCCTTCTTCAACCCAGTCATCATTCATGAGTGTGTTGTTTAATCTCCATGAGTTCATGTAGCTACAAAAGCTTCTTTTGCTGTTGATTTTAAGCTTTATTGCGTTGTGGTCTGATACAATGTATGAAATTATTTCACTATTTTTATTTGTTGAAGTTTGATTTGTGTCCCATTATGTGATCAATTTTAAAGAAAATTCCATAGGCTGCTGAATAGAATGAATGTGTATTCTAGGGTTGGAGGAATGACTTATCAGTTACAAGCACTGGCTGCTCTTGCAGAGAACCTGAGTTCACTCACCAGCACTCACATTGTTATTGTACATAACTCTAGATCCAGGAAAATCCAACACCATTTTCTGACCTCTGTGAATGTGGCATGACATGGGTGTGTTTATATGCATGCAGACAGCATACTCATACACATCAAATAAAAAAATTAATAAAATATTTTTAAAGCAGAAAGTGCATTCAGAAGGACTTATTTTGGCTTATGGTTTCAGAGACTACAGTCCAAGTTTGGCTGCTTCCATGCTGTGAACCTGAAGTAAGGTGAAGCAGCAAGGCAGGTGGCTGGAAGTGGAGTGATGTTACTCACCTTGTGATGGCCAGTAAGCAGAGAATGACAGAAAAGGACCGATTATAAGGCACATCTTTCTAGGACAAACCCACACACCCACACAAAGTGACATACTCTCCCCAACCAGGTCCCATCGGCCATAGTTACATCACCTTTCCACAATCCATGAAAATTCTGAATCCATCAGTGGATTAACCCGTTGATGAAGGCAGAGTCTTCATGATCCAACCACCTTCCACAAAGCCCCACCTCTGAACACTGCTCACAGTGGGAACAAGCCTTCAATGCATGATCCTTTAGAAAGGACACCTCATAACCAAGCCTTTAGTTTCTGTTACAGTCAGTATTCTCTTTTCAGATGGAAAATGAGTGAATGAAGGGGAAATTTGGCTGCCGTCCCCTTCCTTCTGCCGCAGAACAGAAGGAAGAGCTGTGCATGCCATGAACTGCATCCCTATCCTTTCCTGTTCTAGAGTATTTATTTGTCTAGTCAGGTACCATAGTCACTTTGTGCAATCATTTTCAGTAAGTTTTCTTTTCTCTTGTCCCTGCTGCATTCCAACCAGGTTCCTGTCTTTTCCCTGTCTGACTGTGTCAGAGAAGGATCAGCCCTTAGCTTTATATCTGATGCTCAGTCACGCCTCCTCCAGTGCTGCAGTTACCTGTGAGCTCAAAATTTTACCACATCAAACCCCCACCAATGCCTTCCTGGTTTTTATATTACTAAGCAGGCCCATATAGGTAGGGACTTGGCATTATCAAGCCAAACAGTCACCAGGAAAATCTGGGGTTGTCACCATGAGATTTACCACTGTGACTGTCACAGAACCAACATCTCAACTAATTGATGCTCGTTTTGCTTTCTTTAATTAGATCTGAGAAAAAGGTCTCTGATTTCTTGGATCTGAATTCAAGTTCTATCACTGGATACACAAACTTTAAAAGTATGTGAACTTCTGACTTGGTCTTTTCACACACACACACATACACACACACACACACACACACATTTGGTATATGGAGTGAACCTAGGGCCTCATGTATGCTAAGCAAGTGCTCTACTACTGAGCTATAACAAAGCCCCTTTAAAACTTTTTTTAAAAGATTGAAACAGGGTCTACACTGCCCAAATTGGCTTTGAACACACAGTGTAACTTTCTTTTTATGTGACTAATACAATTTCACCTGTGGAATGGATTAAGTTATGTGAGTACACTAGTGAAAAAGTTGAAGTCGGCCCAGGTAAACTTTTCTTTCCACTCTTTACCTTTATTCCCTTGAAATTCTAACAGGAAGAAAAGAATTAAGTAACATTTACATATCCCTGTATGTACAACTGAAGTAGTCCTGTGTGCAACCTGGGTTCTTTACTCAAGTCCATCCTTCTTTGTGTCAGCAAATGGTGAGTAACAAACCCTCCCCTCCAACATCTATCTCATGTGTTCCTCATAATGACTTCAAAGGAATGAGATTGATTAATATTTAGAAAATGCTCAGTAGGTACTTGTTACTCTGTTTTTATTTTGTTATCACCCATTATCTTCAAATTGTGAGAAGTAGAAGGGTGTGCTACTCTTTCTCAACAGAAGAAACTGAGACTCAAATGATTCTAGGTTCATTCCATACACCAAATGTGGGTGGGGGGGTGTGAAGAGACCAAGTCAGAGGTTCACATACTTTTTAAGTTTGTGTAATATCAATCTATGCAGATGATAGGGTTCTCTGACTGTATAGCATTGGTCAAGACTGAATCTCACCCTCTACCCCACTTCAGAAGCTGGAGTTATTCCCATCTACATTATGTGATAGAGGAGTTGGCTCTTCAGAATTACATGAGTCATTTCAAATGAAGATATCTGTTCAGGCCAAATCACACCTCCATTCCAGTTTGAATATTATTTTATTCTTCTCTTCCTTTTCCCTCTTAAACTGCCAAGCAAATGTTCTACAGAACCATTCACAAAGCAAAACCTTTCAGGACTAGCTTTCACTTAGAAAAAACAGAATGTCATGGCCAATAGCTATTCTGGTCCAGCTCCATTGATTGTCCTGAGCTCATATACTCTTTCTCTCTAGGGACTATTCAGCAGCACCAAAGCCCTACCAACTTGATTTATACCTAGAACGTCCTTATAGTCCATATTCTTTCCTGTTTGTCCCCATGATGAACATATGTGCCTCCTTTATATCTCTGTCCACATGTCACTTCACAGATGTCCCTTTAACCAGGCTGCTCAACATCGCCTCTTCACCCCCCGCCCCATGAACTTCCCAGCCCCGATTAAGACAAGTGCCATTCACTATGCACTGTAGTGACTGTTTAGGCTGTTTATAGGGGTCAGAACTCTCTCTTTCTCCACCCCATCACATTGAACATGTCTTTTAAGATGTCCTCTTTCATTCATTTTGGTTATCTTGGCACTAAGAGTTTGTCATACAAGAGTTGTTAATGTATTATATTGATGTATTATTTGCATGGTCAATGATGGAAGCTCCTAATGTAAGATAATCCCAATCTTAATATTTCTAGGCTGAAAAGAAACTATAAAAGACCAGGTTGAAAAGTCCATCAGTACCAATACTTCAGAAACAGAAAAGCCCTTGTGAACCAGGGAGCATTTTCCAAGCATATGCTTTTCATCTCCTGGTTCAGCTGATACAGTATGGAAGTAATTGAATGACTGCCCCTTTCTGGGATGTCAGCATACATTTATCAGGGTTTCTAGGCAGTTAGTTTCTTCTTTGAAATCTAAAAAGATGTGACTCATGGCAGTATTATATAAAAATTGAATTATTTTTCTGATTTTTGCTTAAGAACTATCACTCAGTTCATCTGCTAAGACAACTTCATTATGTTCTTGAGGCGATTCAATACAGTGTTTGTGTCTCCATTTTTCAAATTCATTAAATAAGAACTCCACATCTTCAAAGAAGTCAGAGCAAGCCTTTAGAGGTTAAAGCTAAGAGGAAGGGCAGAGGGAGGAGATTAACTATTGTGGTACAGCATTCTCACCCAGTGTTTTAATTTTTCTCTCTTGTTCTTTTAGTTCCTCCTCCTCCTCCTCCTTATCCTTCTTTTCTTCCTCTTCCTTCTCCTCCTCTTCCTCCTTCTCTCCTCTTCCTCCTCTTTCTTGTTGTTGTCAGGGAAATTTGGATTAATCTCTTTTTAAAAGACATTTACTGCAATTTTAGATGTCAACAATAATCATAATACCTTTTTGCATAGCGATACATATGGTTTAACTTGGACCATAACAAATGTATTTAGTCTACTGCCACTTCCATTGCAAGGCAGAGAATCTTAAAGGCTTGGTTTGTGAGAGAAGAAATATCAATGAAAACAATATATTAAGGACTAATACAAAGCACAGAAGCAGCCCAAACCATCATGCCTTGATAGATTAAGCCAGCTATAACCTTTCTTGGGAGTCTGAGCTGCTGAGTCCACACAGATATACAGGACTATAAAGACAGCACAGGTCAATGAGTCCCAGTGAGTCCTGCTGTTCCAAGAGAGCCATTTGAATGGAAGAAGCCTAATTCTCATTAGCCAGGAGTTTAAGAAGATGAATGCAGTCACTGGAGAAAGAAGAGGGAATCAGTTAGTGATACTAGGGCTGAAATACAGAAGTTACCACTGGAGAGAAGATTATCCTATAACAGAAGCCAAAGCCTGTAAAGGAACCCAACCAATTTCAGGAAAAGTACAAATCCACTTTATGTAGAACTTCTTCAGTTTGCCACAAGGGAGAATGTAGGAATATGTGTAGAGCCTGGGCTGTTTGAGGCCTGTCTTTCTCTTAGTATATGTGTGACCTTGGGAAATGCTGCCCGTTTGGGTCATGTAGGATACTTCCAGCAGCAAGTAACAAACCAAACCAAAAGTAACCCGAGATAGGAATTTAAGAAGAGTCAGCGCATGGGAATCTGACCAGGAACAAAATACTTCAGTGGTGTTGTGCTGGCAGAATGCCTGTGGCAATTTCTTCAAGCCTGTTTACTATCACATTTAGAGAAAATAAAACGTTTGCTTCCAAGATCATACTCCTGAGGCAGGGACTTTTCCTTCCCAGCAATATACAAGTAAGACTTTGACAGAATTACATCATCTGCCAATGCCCCAATCAACTCAGAGGGCTAGACTGTGCTCCATGATGAAGATCTTAGGCCTGAGTTCCTGACCAAATCATTAGCAAAGGTTGGAGATACCATCTCACTAACAAGACCTCTCTTAGAACTAAGGTGACATCACTTCAGGAAGTAAATTGGGCTGCCTTGACGAGAGGTATTCTGAGATGAAGGAAGTATGAGGAACCGCAGTCTACACAGGCAGCTAGCAACAGCACCAACACAGCTCCTTATCTGGAAGAAGGAAGTGGTACTGACATCAAGCATGGTGTTTGGGGGAGGGTTAAATTAGCTACTTCATAGGAAGCACACAGCAGTCTCTAGCACAATAGAAATGGGCTCACTGTCTCGTAGGTATTACTCTCTCTTTCTCCACGCCTGTCTCCCCTGCTAACCCACTTGCTCCATTTATTTATTCTTCTCCCTGATTAATGCCTGGCTTTTGAATCTTGACTCTCAGTGCACTGTCTTAATTGACATTTATTTTATCCTTGACCCTAGTTTGCACACACATCAATTCAAGACACCAATACATCAGTTTCATTCTTTATAAAGCGTTGTGCAAATTTCACCACAGTAAACCTGACTCTAGACCACCCCCTTTGCACTGGACTTGGTTTACTTTGTAGAAGCTGACTGTCCGCATCCATTTCTTGGCCTCTATTTGAGCACCTATTTGTGTTACTCCCTGCACCACACTGTACAACAAAGGACACACAGTTGGGTAAGACAAAGCCACTTTGCAAAATTTACTGTATGATGCCTCCCAGCATGGCTAGCGCATGGGTGGTGGGAGTCAGAACAGCACCTATGAGGACATCAGGCGCACATAATAATGGAAAACATGGGTGTGTAAAGATGGGACATTTTCCAAGTTTTGGAAAATTGATGAGTAGAGACAGAATATTAATTCAAATAGGAGACTGATTTGGAACGGTTTCATGAGGAACTGAAACCTGAGATAAGGTAAAGAATCCTAGCACAACTTCCAGTTCATAAACACAAGTGCTCAGTCTCCACCCACCAGCTGTATTGGTATATCCTGTTGTCTACTCTACACGTGAAAGAATTTTAGACAGCTATACTTTATCAACTGTTTGTCTTGGAAGGCTTTCTCATTTTACTTGGATAAAAACTGATGTTCAGGGAAGTTTTTATTAAATAACACATATTCTGTCTATTAGGTAATTCGTTCTGAAACAGAACACCAGATGAAAGACATGTGAGGGGCAGGCCTCAGACTTGCCTCCCACGGCATGGATGTATAATTTCTTGATGAGGCAAGGCAATGTTTGACATAGTTTCCTGCAGTCTTCAAGTTTTGCCATTTCAGGTCGCGTAACCCTGTTCTTTATTATTTCACATTTAGTTTGCTTTCAGTAATGAAAAAGATTTAAAGATAACAAGATGAATATTTGGGGGTTACAGAAAATCTGGCTTCATTCCTAAGCCAAAAATAACTTGTAGTACAAGTTAGAAATTCAAAGTAATAGAGGAAAAACAGCCCAGGCTTGTGGTTTTAAGTAACCATTGCTGTGAAAACAACATTGCCACCAACTGGTGTAATGTTTTATCATTCATTATTGTGCCTGTCCAAGGGCATATTATACAAATATAGGCATAATGGGAACATATTATGCATGGAAGGAAAAACCATAATGGATTTCAGTTCTCCAGACATTCAGTCTTTGTAGTATATTTTAGTAACAAAAGACAGAGCCTCTAGTTCCAAGCATTCCACGTATGTTTTCATAAATTTTTGTCTCAGTGTGTAGTTCTCAGCATTTTAAATAAGAGAGATGGAAAAAAAAAAAAACCAAAAAACAAAAAAACCTCTAACACAGAGTGATCTCTACAGTGCTTTGATAACATCATTCTTAGCATATGAGATGCTTGGAATATCCTCATTTTATTATAGGAGTAAAAGCATTTACAAGTATAAAATAAATAATGTGGTTAAATTCAAAATCATCCAAGAAATGCAGTCATTCTACTGACACATGAGAGCTGGTATTTTCCCATTGAACCCTAAACCCAGACCTGCTATTGATAAAGATAGAGACATGGAATATTAAAACTACATTAATGAAGGTCTCTATTTTTTTCAGTGCATCAGTAAACACGTAGTATAACTAGAAAGTATAGAAAACTAAGAATCTGGAACGTCCCCTGTATTAGATGCTTTATGTGGAAAATAGAAAGTTTTGATCATTTTAATAAGTACCATGGTAATTCCAACCCTTGAAAAATAGCAGGCCCAGCTACACAGTAGTTTTGAGGCTAGCCTGAGCTATGTGAAATCTTTATTCAAAAAATTTTTTAATTAAAAAGTTATTGAAGTTTACTGGAAAAGACATAGTGGATAACCATAGACAGCATACTGAGTCTTCTCTTCTGAGGTGTGTCTGCAAAAATCTCTGTACTTACTTTTCTCACTCCTATGACACACAACCAAGGAGAATGCATGTACACATACATCACCTATAACTTGAATTCACAATAACGCAGATAGCATTAATGAAGAATTCTTAGGTACTCACTAAAAAGGTGACTTGTAAAATTCTGTGTTTAAAGTGCTAAATATATTATCCCACAGACTCCATCCAGATCTTCTCAACATAAGAACAAGCTGAAAATTAAAAGTGCTAAGAAAAAGATCTGTGTCTCCTTTGGATTCTGTTCCTAGGGACCAAACTGCCTGGTCATCTCCATGAAGAGACAGCTGCTAGGAAAATCATCAGGTTTTGTATCTCAGGATCCTCAGGTTATGCAGTATAATGTCAACAGCCTGTGGCTTATAAATTTAAAGGTGTTTATTCTAAAAAAAAATGGCTACTGATTACAGGTACATGCTAGATATCATTCTAGATTATTTGGAATATGAGCTAATAAAATAAAAATAAATCCCTTACTATTGAAGCTTGCAGCACAAAGTAAGTGCTGAGCTACGAATATACTGGATAAATACCATAGCATCTCAGAAAACAATAAAATACTATAAACTCCTTTCTTACTGTGTTTTCACGTTCTAGTCTACTGCACACTGCCCATGTCAACCCAGAGCCAGGTGCCAATCAACTAGGAGCAATAACTGTGACCTAAAATATGCTATAGGTTTTTGATTATATGAATGAATATCTTTTCCCTAAACTTTGTAGTTGGATTCTTAGCTTACTAATTCTCATGAATTCTTTCCTTTCTTTTGATTTTTCTTTTGTTTGCTTGCGTTTTGTTTCTTTATTCATTTTTGCAGTTATGAGGACTTACCCCAGGACCTCCCTTAGGCTAAGAAAGTGCTCTACCACAAAGCTACACTCCCAATCCCTTTTCTTTTAGTGGTATATTTCTTTTCATGCCATTATCAAAATACACATAATTTTGGTTATGTAGTTTTTATTACATAGTTCTAAAGAATATAAAATGATTAAAATGAATTTTCTATTAATTATATACAAGACGTTTTAATTTTATAAGTAAATGAGATTAAGCTATCTTCTTGCAAAGGAGTTCTAAGTCAGTAACTTTGTACAAAATGCCACATGGTCTAAATAGTTTCAAGTCTAAAATTTATTGACCCTTGCTGTACTGTCAAGTGCATAGTTTATTGATATAAATTACCTGTGTCTCTGGCCACTTGATATTGGATCCTATGCATGCCCCTTAGATAAGATTTGTTCATTGTATTGACTGAGTCATCCATGTTTATTGATCGCTGAGAGAGATGACAAATCACTCATTCTAATGAGGGATTGCTTGATTTCTCCTTGTAATGCTATTTTGCTCAGAGTAGGATATAATCTACCCATTCAATACTTGAGTTGAACTTAAGATATTTACTGTTATTAAACTTCTTTTTATAACTTTGTCCTTAGAATCATTTCTAAAGATACAGCAGGATATATAGTACACACTACCAAATACCAAACTTTGGCTCTGCTGCCTCTAGTATGTTTTTAAAATCCTTTTCCATCCCATCATGACAAAGGTAGGTACTCTCAAGGTGAGACCTAGGATTTTTGTTCTACTTATTGATCATAAATTATCCATTTAGTACCATGGCTCTGTGGATGAGAGTGTGTCTCAGGATTAATGTCCTCTCTTATCCCCTTTAAGGAAAATTAGTGTGGGGCTAGTGTTGCAGCTGAGAACACTGGACATGGTATAAACATGACACACCCCTGGATTCAGGTCTCAGCCTTACCCTTTTCATAAATAGTACTGGGCTATTTAATTACCTTCTTTACAAGCCTCACTCTGCACAATTATAAATTAGAAGAAGGCAGAGTATAAGTTAACAGTGTATTGCAATTTGTTAAATAAGTTGCAGAAAATTTCCAATAGAGTACCCAGTGCTATATGGACATTAAATAGATCTCAGTTAATATTCAGGGATCTGTTTGTCTATCAACTGTCCTAGTTGGGCTGTTAACATGGAAAAAGTTGGTAAGAGGAAAACAAGAAAATTCCTGGATATATCCACAAAATGTGAAACTTCATCATCATCTTTCAGTGAGATCCCACTGGGTGCTGAGTTACAGTTCCTAGGACTGGCTCCAAAGTGAAGCCATCCTGTCCTCATCAAGACTATTGCCATTCGCTTGCTTCATGACACACTAACAAAGGCTTTCGTTCAGAGAAGCAGATAGCAGTACAAAAAGTGGTATATTTTGCAGTGATTCTCCCAAGAAAGTGACTCAACCACAGAACTCTATACTTGATTTCAAAATTTGAAGCTTTGTGTGTGTGCATGTGTGTGTACACATGTGTGTGTGTGAAGGGAAGCTAGAGCTATTCTGTTGTTCAGTCTGTCATAAGAAAATGCCATAGTGTGATGACTTAAGTAGCTGATTTATTTTTCATGAATCTGGGGCCCAGAAGTCCAAGTCATGGGGCTACCGGCTCAGACTCTAGTGAAGACTTGTCCTGTCTTGCAGACAGCCACCTTCTCTTTGTCTTCATGTGGCGGGGAGAGGAAACCTTGCTGTCTCTTCTCAAAAGGCAACTAACTTTATTAAGAGGATCCACCCTAAGGACCTCATTTAAACTTAATTATCTCCCAAACATCTTATCACCAGATATCTTCACATTAAAAGTTTGGGCTTCAGATTATAAATTTTGAAAGGATATATTTGAATTCCCAGCAGGAACCAAGTAATGCTGCTTCAGTTGTCCTTTTATCTGAAGAACTCTTAAAGCCATATTTGTTATATATGTTATAGATCTTCCAAAAATCTCAATTTGTAATATTTTTTAATTCTTTGAATAACCAATACCGACCAAGTGATAAAACAGATTAGGTTAAAACCCTGAATCACTGAAAAGGGGAGATTCATATATGTCAAATATTTGGTTGAATGCTTCTATATAAATCAGGAAATATTTTATTAAAGAAATGTTTATCTCTGCAAGAATAAAACCAGAGAATTATATTTGCCATCTCAACTTCTTTAAGTCCACTTATTTTTTCATGAATCACTGGTGAAAAGTGATAATTCACAAAGGAAAAGTAATTTTGAATTCAAGTGCTTTACTGATTTTTCTATGATCTTGATAAAATATACAACAGAAATCATGAGAATGGGAAAGCTGTTAGATGATGGCACTGAGGGGTGGAGAAGAGGGAACAGTACTGAGAGGGACCAGGAGGCCCACAGTGGGTGCCTTCCTTAGCTTGTGTTCCTGTAAGGACATAGCTATGCTTTCTTTTAGGGCATGTATAGCATCTGTCCTGATAGTGGAAGCATTTACATATGGCTGCAAATTTCATGTGTTAGAAGTACAGGAAACAACCCGGGAAAAGAGTTTACATTTGTCTAAGGAGGAGGAATCGGTTGTTGAAGTGGATGTGACAGGAACCCAGGAAGAAAATAACTTTTACATATCCATGGTTCTCATTTCTTTGGCAATCAGCGTCAAACTGTCTCTCCGAACACCCCAAAGCACATGGGCATTTGTCAGCTTGTATTTCCTGATTTGTGTTTCAAGTAATTTAGTCTCTAACTGTGTTCATTTTTCTTCCCAGTGTTTTGGACAGACTTGTTTTATACCAGAGAATCTAATTCAGGGACTTTCACAGACTTCATATGCAGAGAATTTGTTTCGTTAAATAGAAAGTGAAAATTTGCAAGTAGAAAGAGGTATGTGAATAAGAAAATGTCAGCCTTTCCAGTTTTAGGGTCTCAGGCTGAAGGTTCTGCTTACCTTTTGCAGTGAAATAATGCCAACATTTGTTAGATAATCACTCTGTGTAAGCTAGGCAGCAGAACTCATGACGCAGGGCTGGCATCTGAGTGGTAGGCAATACACTTCAATACTTGTGTACATTATCTCATTTAACCTTTGAAATAGTCTGAAAAAGTAGAATTTGTATTTTTTCTTTAGAAAAGAGAAAACTAAGACTGGTTGAATTAATAGGAGCTAAGATATGGAATTGAGGATTTCTTACTTTTAAGTAAACACTCCTATCTTAAAACTTTTTGTAGCAAAGGCTTTTAAAGAATTCTTCATTAAAGTAGAGCTTAATCAACTTGATCTGAATTGTTAAATTCAGGAAATAAATAACCAGTGCACTAGACTTCAGGAATGACTAGAGGAGATTTGGAAACATAAGCTGCCAAACCTCTTACATTAGCTGGTCTCCCTGCACCTTTGTATATCTGTTGGCCTTTCCTGTGCTCATCTCTGAAGAGCTGTATCCCTATGACAGGAAGCATGAGCACACATGGACCCCACAGGAGAGTTGTCACACAATGTCACACTCATCCTCCAACTTTTACTCTTTGTACCACACTTCTACTGATCTGAAGACATTTGCCAGCCTTTTCTTCCAGGGCAGGCAGACTTCCTCCTCTGCACCTTGGATAAGTGACCTTGATTCTTAGATCATCTTACATATAAGTTTTTTCCAGATCTGACAGATTCAGACTGAGGGCCCACCCCCTCCCCCACTTTCTTTGATTCCTACTACTACTTGTAGCAACTTCACTAGCACGAAATCACACGTTAGGGCCTTATGCCTTGTCAGTCTCTTCTAGATGATTAACTCATTCAGGGCAGGTACCTCTCTATCATTCAGAAATTTCATAGGCACCATACACAATGTCAGCAAATACTTATTAAATGGAGAATGAATTAATCAGAGGCAAACAAGGCAAATCTTCCATCACTCTCTGAATGACCTATCTTCTCTTTCATACTTGTATGCTCAATTGCACTGTTCAATATGTCTGTTCTGTGAAGAACTAAACAATGTTCTCCTTCTCCAAAAATGTTTCTTCTTGCCTCTGGCCACTCTCTTTAGGTAATAACCCCTGTGTTTCTTTTATTATCTTACATTCTCCATAAGGCATGGATTATCTGTCTGCTCCATCAGTCTTGAATCTTTCCAGAAAAGAAGTCATCTCTCATTTGACTTTGCAAGTCAGTGCCTAGCATTTAGAAAATAATCACTTATTGCTGGAAAATTAATGTTTATCTTCAATTACTGCACTGATTGATGAAAAGTTATCTGTAACAAAACTTTCAAATCCTTCTTAAACACTCACCAGATTCCTGACGTATAATACTCCTCTCAAATCAAGGCACTGAAGTTTGTCTTTCATACCCACCAAAGGACCAGTGAAAAATCAATTGTCGACAATAAATCGTCTTAAGTTAAAGGTCAGCACACTCAAACAGAAACTCATTGGTTACTTTGAAATAGCGAAACAAGCTCTTTCTCTGGGATTTTAGCTTCTCAACACAAATTTCTTTTACCAAAATCTGAGAATTCACACTTAAGTTTTATAATGTTTTTGTGAACACTCCCAGAAATGTTTGTTATTCTTTCCATATTGTAGTTTGTGAATCTATTAAAAGATAAGGATTTCATGACATTTCTGATTACAATATGTATTGGTTTATTTATTAAACTTCAAAATGGCCATAGAGGTTTTTATGTATTAACTTATTTATGACAACTTGGGAATAAATAAATAACCAATTTGAATAACTCCAAAACTGATTAGTAATCACTCATCTATGAGAGTTTGACTACAGTAAGTGGGACAGAGAATTGGTGCTTTCTGTTTCCTACAAAAATCCAATCCTGCCCAGGATTTTATAATTTTCTTTCTATATTTGTTCTACAAAAATTGTACTGTCCTAAGTGCTCTCAAAATTAGCTCTGGGACTAAAGGAAGAAAATCATACTTTCTAGTTTAGAAAACCACTAGTCACAACAATATTCAGAGAAAAACAGAGGTTTCCAACCATCACTTCAATACTATAGACAGAAGGAGCATGATTCGCCTAGAAAAACTGTCCTTCAACGATGTCAAGGATTAAATAGTGAAAATGCAAGCTCAGAATGCCAAACAGTACGGAGAAGCTTCTTATTGTACTGTTTCTACTCTAAATTCGCAGTTATAAAGCAAACAGTAAGCTCATAAAATTCTACTGAAGATTCAGATATCCAAATATTCACTGTAT
This sequence comes from Eospalax fontanierii, assembly GCA_035773235.1. Classification (NCBI taxonomy): domain Eukaryota; kingdom Metazoa; phylum Chordata; class Mammalia; order Rodentia; family Spalacidae; genus Eospalax; species Eospalax fontanierii. The sequence continues at coordinate 73,063,469 of CM069533.1, forward strand.
CAAGACTTTAAAATCTGTGGTGATTAAAAATTGTCCTTTCCAGGCAGGCTGGCACATGCCTTTAATCTGAGCACTTAGAAGGCAGAGGCAAGCATGGTCCACATTGCTAATTCCAGGCTAGCTGGGGCTATTGGGAGAGTCTTTCTCAAAAATAAGTGAATAAATAAAAATAAGTAAATGTTCCTTGCCCTCTATGAATATCAAATATAGGTGTCTTTGCTAGTGGTCCTAGGACACACATACAATTCATAAATTAATATTTATGCCTAAGTAAATAACTATAAGGCTATATAAACAGTATGTATTCTCTGTTTTCTCTCTGTTCCTCTTTTTCTCTCTTTCCTCTCTCCCTCTCTTTTCTCTCTTTCTCTGTAACATAAATAACAAATAATGAACATTTGTGAATTAAGTTGCATGAATCTACAACTTGAACCCATTAAGAATGTAATTCCTTATATGAGAACCTATGTTACATGGAATCCACAGGATTGTGCTGGATATCTTTGGACCAGTTATTTGCACCTCCTGATGCACAGAGAAGTGCAGAGGAGGAAGGGATGAGGAAAGGCACGCTTCTCACACCTGGCTGCATTTACTTTTTTTTCTATGTAGTTCTTGCAGCTGTTTTGTGCCTGTGTTGAAAGATTTGGGAGTCTGAAAAAGCCATATCTCTTGCAGAGAGCAGAAAATCAATATCTATATTCTTTGCCACTTCAAAATCAAACAATTCTGAGATTTTTTTCTGTTAACATATTTTCATCAGTTATACTATTCTCAGATTGTGCAAGGACACAGCTGAAATGCCAAAGTCAATGCTAGTGGAATATATTTCTGACTTTTTGGAGTTGCAAACAGATTTATTTCAAAAACAATGCATCTATTTTGCCTAGGAAACTCTCTATGAGAACACTGGGGGGAGAAGAGAAAGAAGGGAGGCATTTTAGGAAATATTTTCCTACTGAAAGATGAAGACAATGGTGAAGGCAAAGGATAAAAACATACTGTGTTATAAAGTCTTCATTGCTGACCATTTAATTTCACCAAGATATCCTCATCAGGAATGTTTTCTTTATAATCTAGTTAACCAACGGAGAAGAATTAGGCAAAGAAGGGCAGAAGCAAGGAAATAAGCTAAAATCTAGTAGATTTGAGTAGACACTTATTTTAAGTGTAACTTTCCCCCTAAGTTTGCAATATTTAAAGTTTGGAGTTTAAATATATGGTAAGAAAATACTCAGTGTAACAAAATGTTATCTAATTATTTTTCATTGCTTTCTTTTTCCTAACTTTCTTCAAGATTAAAATTCAAAGACTCATTCATACAACTGAAAAACAGGCTAAGATTTTAATTTTTAAAAATAAATTTTTTATATATATTCTCAGTTTTAACTAGAACCAAGAAGGCGCACCCTACTAAGCTGCCCAGGCATTTTGACTATTAGTGATAAGCTAATGAGCTTTATTAAAGCTGTAATCAAATTATAGCAATAGTGTTTTCCTCATGGACTTGGCAGCTTTCTAAATCAGACAGGTAACTCGATTCCCATCACTCCATAGTTTATGAAGCAGGTGGTATTAGTTGTAAACAATATACCTATTCTTTGGAATTGATTTTCTTTTAAATTTTAATTTTTTTATTTTGAGATTTCAAACATAAGCATCATCTTTGCATTGCATCCATCCTTCCCAATCCCCCATCAACTCCTCCCAGGTCTCCCTATCCCTCTCAATTTCCTGTTCATTTAGCACTGTTCGTGTGTACTTGTGTTAGGGGTATTAGGGATGTCTATGTGGGATTAGATAATCCCTCAAGGAGCTAGTCCCTGGAGAACACTGATTCCATCTCCCTCAGCAGCCATTGATTGCCTGCAGCTCCTCATCTTGAGGTGGGTCCCTGTGAGACTGTCCCTGGCCCCCTGGCACATCAGCTCATTCTGTTCTGTCATTATGCAGATCTTGTTGGACTCTCACATCATGGAGATTTCCCAGGTGAGCTTCCCTGTCATGCCAGGGACACCTCAACTAGCACTAGATGTCCTGTCCCTCTGGCTCGCTCTTTCTTTCTGTCCCCTTTTCTGAGATTTTCCCTCAGCCTCAGGTGTAGAAGTTGCATTGTAGATATGTCACTTAGGGCTGGGCACCTCACAATTACTTATTCTCTGCATTTGACCAGCTGTGGAACTTTGTTATAGTCTCTATCTGTTGCAAAAATAAGTGTTTTTGATGTGTGTTGAGAGGTACTTCTCTGTAAATACAAAGATAGGTATTTGGAATACAGTAAGAAATTACATTGGTCTAGGGAAGTGACAGAAGTAGGTTTTTCTTTAGGATCTATGACCTCTCTAGCCGTGTGTACTTGGCTATGTGTACAGTGCCACGAATGACTTTCCCTAACTGAGTGGGCCTTAAGTTCACTTAGACAGCCGTTGATTGATTACTCCCAAAGTGTTACTGTTGCACCAATAGAGACAGTTTGCTTGGCCAGCCATTGTTGTAGTTTGGAGGCTTTATAACTAGGTAGGATCAGTGACTGGTTTTCTCCGTTGTCAGCTTACATTGTATCTTCTGATACTACAAGAGCTAGTCTTTGAGGACAGGGATCCTGGGTCAGTTTCAGCTAACTTGCTCCAAGTCCTAGGTCTAAACTATGGTGTCTTCAGCAATTGGGTCTTACCTTTGAGTTCTGGGAAGCAATCACAAGCTGTGGTTATAGTCTTTATTATTTGGTGGTCCCTGAGCTTATGCTGACCAAGAACTCAAAGGGAGGTTTCCCATGCCTGGCCTGTGATTAGTGCTATGTAGCCCTCAGCTATACACATGCTCTCTCATACTGTATGTCTATTTCTCAGTTGCTACATAGACCTTCCGTTTCTCATACCAACTAAGCATATTTATCTCTTCTTCTCTCTGCCCTGCGTAGCCCTCCCTCTTCCCTCCTCAGTTAAAGTATTCACCCCATCTCCCCTTTTCTTTCTTGGCAACTTCTGTTTCCTACTATGCCCCACTCTCAAGATCCTTCTTCCCATCGCCCCCTCAGCTCCCTTCCATTTTCCCAGCTCCTGAGGTTATATCAGGATAGAGACTCGCATCTGATGATTTGGAGCCAGGATCCACAAATGAAACCATTGCTCCTTCCCCTGAATCTGTGTTACCTCCCTTAGCATAACTGCCTCTAATTTCTTCCATTTCCTTTCACATTTCATGAATTCCTTTTTCTTAACTCCGTTGTGTAAATGCACCATTTTCATTATCCATTCATTGGTTGAGGGACATTCAGGTTGTTTCTACTTTCTTAGCTATTGTATAAAGAACAGCGTCAAAGACGGCTGAGCAAGAAGTATCTCTGCAGAAGGATAAGTTCTTCTGGGTATGTGACAAAAGATTTAGTTTTTAGGAGTTCTCCACAGTAATTTCTACAGTGGTTGCAGCAGGTTTCAATGCCCCTGGCAGTGAAGGGGGGTTCACTTCCCCTGCATCCTTCCCAGCACATGCTGCCACCTGCTCTCTTGATCTTAGCCATTCTGGAGTAAGCTTAAATCCTAAAGTAGCTTTACTTTTCATTTCCCTAATTACTAAGGATACTGAACAGGTTTTAAGGTATTTTTTAAGCCATTTTTATTTCTTGTTTTGAGAAGGATCTCTGTTCAGATCCTTAGCCCATTTTCTAACTGGATCATGATTTTCTTGATTCTTTGTTCTTTGAGCATTCTGCATTTCTGGAAATTAATGCCCCTTCAGATGCAGAGCTGGCAGTTTCTTTCACCCTCTGTGGGCTTTCCCTTCACTAGGTTGTTATTTCCTTTGCTATACAGAAGCTTTTTAGTTTAATGAGGTCCACTTGTTGATTGTTGACCTTAATTCCTGAGCAACTGCTGTCTGATTTAGAAAGTCCTTTCCTACACCTATATCTTGTAGGGTACTACCAATGTTTTCTTCTAGCACTTTCAAGATTTCAGGTTTCACATGGAGGTCGTTAATCCATTTGGAGTTGATTTTTGTGCAGCGTGACAGATAAGGGTGTAATTTCATTCTTCTACTTGTGAAGATCCAGTTTCCTAGCACCATTTATTGAATGTACTGTCTTTCCTCCAAAATGTATTCTTGGCATCTTTGTCAAATGTCAGGTGGCTGTAATTGCATGAACTCATATTCAGATATACATATTTTGTATGTGTGCCAATACCGTGTTGTTTTATTACTAATCTCTATAATAGACTTGGAGTCTGATATAGTAATCTCCACAGAATCTCTCACTTTCTTAGGATTGCTTTGGTTATCTGGGGTTTTATATGGTTCCATATGAATTTTAGTATTTTTTTTCTACTTTTTAGAATAGACATTTTCACAATATTAATTCTGTCAATCTTGGAATACAGGAGTTCTTTACAAGTATACAGTGTATCTTTGTCATATCTATTCCCACTCCCTCCCTCCAGCTCCCCACATGTCTCCCATCTCCCTTAAAACGTCATAACTTTCTTTTTGAGACCAGTTCTCCCTGTATCCCCAGCTGGCTGGAACACACTATGTAGACCAAGCTAGTCTTGATCTCATTGAGATCTGCCTGCATCTGCCTTTCTATTGCTGTGATCAAAGGCATGGAACTCCATGCCCAGTAATTTTTTAAAATTATTAATTACTTTTTATCTTATGTGTATGAGTGTTATGCCTGCATGTATGTAAGTGCACCCATGTCATCCAGTGGGTGCAGAAGACAGAAGAGCATGTTAGATCCCCTGAAACTGAAGTTACAAATGGCTGTTAGCCCTCATGGGGGTGCTGGGATTCAAACCCAAATCTTCTGCAAGAATAGTCCGAGCTCCGAATGGCTGAGCCATCTCTCCAGCACGCAGTGACTTTTTAAGATAGTATGCTAAGCCAAATAAGTGACAGCACATGTGCACAAATGTTGGGTCACCTGCTGTGGCTTGGACAACCTACCAATGAACGTCCCGCCCCTAAACATTTTGAATTGGATCTTTCATTAGTAAGAGATTGTTTGCTTCCTTTGCACAAACTTAAGAAACTGATTAACAATTAAAAGGAAAAACGAGGGGCTGGAGAGATTGTTCTGTGGTTAAGAGCCCTGGCTGTTCCTGCAGAGGACCCACACTTGATTCCCAGAACCCCCATGGCAGTTAACAACCCTTATAATTCTATAAGTATAGATTCCACAAAGCAATTGTTTTTTTTGTAAAGACTTCAAAATGGAATACTTTTTCTTTTTCATGTTTTGCTAGAATATGATCTATAAAGAAAAACAAACAAGGGAGCTAATTAGTTCAGTGAACAGAAACATGCTCTCTGTACTTAGCATTTGAAGGAATTAAAGTATTCTGTGTCTCCCAGAGTTGAAAGGAACATTTGATGAGGTAGCTCTTTTTCTTACTAGAGAATCAGACTTTTACAAACAGGTTTGGCCTTTTTTAGGAGGGGGGGGGCAGGTTTTGCTTATTTACTTTATTTTGTTTTTATTGAATTTTTGCAATGTTCATTCCATATAGTTTGCTAGTATTCAAACCCCTTCTCCTCTCTGCACCTCCCCCCACTGCCCTTTGTATAATTTAATGCATTCTCTTATGTGTATATATAATACAGCCTATAGAGTGTTATTTGTGTTCCCAAATGTCCTTCAGTGTGGGTCCATTCGCTGGGTCCACCAAGAGTCCCATCCCTGTAAGACACTCTACCCCTCTCAGCAGTCATCAATTGCCAAAAGTTCCTTAGAATGGGTTAGGGTTTCCTGTGGACTTGCCCATGTCCATGCTGGGACCCCAAAGGGGTCAAGGTGTACAGTGAGCAACAGTTTAGCTTTATGTGCAAGAATGTGGAAACCTCACCTTAGAATATATGTTGGAGCTAAGTATCCAAGCTTCAACCATCTCAGACTGATGGCTATCACATAAGTCTCAGATAAAGCAAATGTGGGACTACCAACGCACTTTAGTATCAGCACGTAATTTCTTGTCTGTATGATTATAAAGCTCACGCATAACGTGGCAGGGTTTGGGAATCATTCAGAATCATCTGTAATCTTTAGTGCTGCCTTGTTCTTGAAACTTTTTCTCAAATAACTTTGTTAAATATAAATAGTATGTTTTTCTTTACACAGCTCTTTTCCTGAGCTACTAAAAGATACTCTCAGAGTTTGAGCCACTGTTATGAAAGGTTGACACTCTACCATACTGTTATTCTACCCTTGGGGTGATTTCACTCTTCTCTGAGTGCCTGAAAAACTCTTCTTTGAATTTGAGCCTTCTCTAGCATTTGTGTTTCCATCACTGTGAACAGTTGTCATGACCATATTTTTAAGTGAAGACAAAGATTATGTTTTCATGTCAACAAATCTTTTCTAGTACGCCTAGATTCTTTGTAAGACAAATAATATCAAACTTTTTAGAAGATCAAAATGAGCAACAGTCTATTTTATCAGTGACATTTCACATTTCACATACCATTTTTTTAAACAAAACTGGAATAAAGTAGTTTTAAAGTAAATTGCTGCTATTGAGGCTGTGTCTGGCTTTTGGCACAGAGTGCCGGAAGGTACAGCAGCCAAGCAGGATTCTCTTGGTGTTTCCTGACTCCATCAAAGCTGAAAGGCACTTTTTTTTTTCTTGAAAAAATGTTCCTTGTAAAGATCTCAAATTATAGAATTTGGTGCCAAATTTGAATCCTTCATCATGATGTAAATGAACCAAATATTGTCTCATCGGCAGTTGTACTACAGCATTGATGATGGTTTTAAAATGGCATAATTGAAATCGTATGTCACTTTGTATTGTCTGAAATTGACAGCATAAATCCTTTTCTCTGAACTCAACAATGTTTCTTGTGCCTAGGTTAAGGGGGTTGCAAAGGAAGACTTGGAAATTGGACCTTGATTAAGATAAGAAAAATGAAATCAACTACTTTTACTAGCTGTTCAGTTTGTCAGGCACAATGATCAGCTCTAAATATCTCACTATGTAATTCTGAAATGTTATCAGTTGGATAAAGAAGGAAGAGAGGAGAAGAAGAAGATGAACCCAGTTATGCTAACTTCCTATATTCTTTCCCAGTGTGAAATATTTCATTCCAAAAACTTTCTATCTAAATAAACAATGTCTAGAAACCCAGAGGAAAGAGACAAGTTTCTAGAAGGAATTTGCCTCAGTTGCGAAGAGGAGAAGCTGATAAGGTGATTTTATTTTTTTAATGTGCATGAATGTATTGCCTGCATGCATGTAAGTGCACCTGCAACTTACAATGCCTGTGGAAGTCAGAAGAGGGTGTCAGATTCACTGGAACTGGAGTTACAGATCCTTAGCTAGCTTTGAGTGTTGGGAATCAAATCTCCTCTGCTAGAGGAGTTACTGCTCTTAACCACTGAGCCACCTCACCGGCCCCTGAAAAGATGATTTTTACAACTTTGGACAATTGACCAACTGGGGGCCTACTCAAGTTAGATATAAGTGCTATAGTGTGTGAGCATTTGGTGTGTGTGTATGTGTGTGTGTGTGTGTGTGTGTGTGTGTTTTCTCATTCTAAATGAGGTTTATAATTCAGAATTTGATCTTTTATAAATGTCATAAAAAGATTTCATAAAAATGTCTAAAAGCTGGACTGGATTGATGGCTCAACAGTTAAGAAAACACTGTCTGCTCTTGCAGAGGTCCCAGGTTCAATTCCCAGCACTCATATGGAGATTAACAACCTTCTGTAACTCTAGTTTCAGGGGATCTGACACCCTCTTCTGGTCTCTGCTGGCTTTGCAGGACACAGGTGTACTTATACACATCCAGGCCATACATTCATATTTTACATATAAAATAAAAACAATACATAAAATATTAGAAAAAGAATTCCTAAAGGCAAGCTCCAAGAAGAGGTACATACTGAGTTTGCACAATATACTGTCAAAGACTTCTGAAGACCAGCTAGGGGGTTTTTCACTCTTTAGTTTCTTCAGAATTCATCTGCTAGATTACCATGAACCAGAGATAACCCTTAACTGGACAAGAGGAGGCAGAGGGCTTGCTAAGAGGTGTGTTCCATTTTCCTTTGGGAATAAGTCCTCTTAAAAAGGTTTTAGGCCACATGTGCATTAATCAGGTGATTCACTTTCCACATTTACCCTCAATACTAAGTCTTAATTCATGTCAGTCATTTGCTCAAATGATTGTATCTATTTATTGTTTTAATATATAATTATATTCTCTTGTTTATATAATTAATATTTGTTGAACATATATGGTATGTTAAATACTGCATTAATAAATGAAAATAAGAAACACATCTTTCATAAAGGAAAAAAACAAATAAATAGAAACAGAATATTTGAAGATGAAAGTAATGGTATCTAACCTGGAGGGGAAGGAAGGGACAAACAAGTCAGATGTGATACCTAAACTAAATAAAAATTTTTCAGAAGGGGCTGGTGAGATGGCTCAGCATTTACGAGAACTGGCAGCTCCGGTTTGGCTCCCAGCATCCACAGGGCGGTTAACAATCATCTGTAACTCTAGTTCTAGGGACTCTAATACCCTCTTCTGGCCTTTGTGGGCATTGCACACATGTAGTGTATTTAAATACACATAGGCAAAACACTCCTGCACATAAAATTTTTAAAAACAAAATAAATCATATGATTTCCAGGATATAGAAAAGAATATATCTGCTAAGCAAGCCTATGTAGTGAAGCACCAAAAGGCAGACAGAAAAAGCCTGGTTTATTGCTCTAACATGAAGCATCTAGAAGTGTCTAGAGTTGTTCATGGAGGAAGTGGTTGAACCTAAATCTGACATCAGGAAAGCACATAATCTTAAACACTCATAAAGTACCATATGAAACTCTGGTCATCATCTTGCACAGCATTAGTGATTTGATAAAGGACATTGAGGGGATAAGGGCCATGATGAATGGGCTTTTGAAAGATCAAACTGACTGCAGCATTGTAACTGAATAAGAGAGGACAAAAGTTGGAGGCACATGGGCCTTGCAGCAGACTCTATCAGACTCTAGTCACCTGTGGCTAATAGCATGATCTTCAAAGAACAGCATTAGCACCACTTCAGAGCTTTGCATAAAGGCAGCATAGCAAGCTCCACCTTGGAATCTCTGAATCAGAATACTTATCCACAATTGCAGAGGAGACGCAGAGCAACATGGGATTTGAGACCTGCTTCGCTACATAAATGGTCCCCCAGCTTCAGACATATTGGTGTGTACACTTGGGAAACTATAGCAAGATCCCACTGTCTAACCCTTCACAAAGATTTTCTCCTCACTGATCTTTAGCTAGGCTCCTCTAAATGCTCTCTGAGCTTCAATAGTGGGCATCAAATTTGGACAGAACACTTAAGAAAATAGCAGTCTAGTTTCCAGCAGCTCTAGACTGCACCCTGAGAATAACCCTAATCCTCCTGAAACTAATGGCTAAAGAAAAGACTGTCAAATGAATTAGTACTTGCTCTAGCAATAACTCTCCATGGGAGAAAAAAGCTTGGCATCAGTCAGTGCCACTTAGCAAATAGGCAACAAACTTCCTCTTCCTGCTTTTGTAATATTTCACTTCCATGTCTGTACAGACCATCCCCATCCTGTCTTCTGTACTCCTTCATTCCCCTTTAACGTGCAAGACATCTCCATCAGAGTAGAAATTGATTTTAATTCACACTGGACTCCATTCCTTATATTATTAGTTATTACTGATTAAAATCTGCATGACTTTGAGTCTCAATTGTTGCCATGCAGGAGAATCATCTTAGGGATTTTTAAAGCTAAACACACAAAGCTTCTGCATCCCAAACCAATCAAATTTGGACCAAGACAGTTCTACTCTGGAAAGGTACATAGGAGAGAGAAGAAAGAACTCAGTGACTAATGGATACAGGAATAATAGAGAAAAGTCAAGGGGAGGGTTTTCTGGGATGGGAGGTGGAGAAATTTAGTTATTCTTACTACCCACAACCCACCCTGTGTCCACTGTACATTTCTACAGCTGCATTCTTTCATGAAATCCACGTTTTTCTGTGTGCCTTATGACAAACTGAGAGGGTTCTTAAATAAATGTTGGTGGGTTAGTTCTTAACAAAGAAGTGCAATTCTGAATAAAAAGAATTCCTTCAATATGCAAACACAGCTATTTCCATTTCCTGTGCCAAGTACTCAAGTATTATTTGCAGCACAAGCTGGGATGTACCAACTGAGTACACTGGGTTCTAAGCATTAGCCCCTTAATATGCACCGTCATCAAGCTATAAGTTCCTTAAGGATACAGTGTTTTTGCTTCTCCAAAGCACCCCTTACACATGATAGATATTCTATAATTCTATTTAAAAGCATGAATGTTCAATGGGGAGACAAGAGTATCAAAAGTCCTGTCCAGTGTGATTGTTTTAAAACCACATTTCCTCCCTAACCTGATTGAGCCTTGTTTTCTGTCCATAGTTTCTCATAGAAAACTCACACTCAGCCACTGCCAATTAACGCTGAACTCAGTCATTGGTCCACAGGGATATTATTTCTGATTAAGCTTTAACACACTTTGACACAAAGTTGTCAGTGTCAATTTTTTAAATCAAGCTGAAATGTCAAACAACTTTGCGTGTGGCTTCTCCATCCCTATGCTGAAAGCAAGGCAAAAGAACCAAAATTCTGCCAAAGAGGAAATACTGGCATTCAGCAGATTGCAGAGGAAAAGGACCAATCCCATCTGACTATGCAAAACATCTTCTAAATAGATTTTTCAGCACAAGCCCTTTCCGAAGATTGTCAATGTAAGTCAGAAGGTGGCAGAATCTCTTTCTCTCATTTGTCATTGCCAACAGGGAGCATCATGTATGGTAAGTACTCAGTCACGGATGGTTGACTGAGGAGAGAGGAACAGTTATTTCTCTGAGTTAAAGCAACCAATGAAGGATAGATGCGCTGGCATCAGGTTTGTCCTGTGAGCACTGTAAGAAAACTGAATGGACAGGTCCTGTGACTTCACAAGTAGCAAAATAAAGACAGAAACAATGATTCCCAAAAAGATTATGAATATTGCCTGTGCAAACGGGATCATAATTTCCAACACATGCATAATTCTTTTGAGAATTGTTATGGTTTAGGTAAGTGTCCCCCGTCCCCACCCCCAACACACACACAAAACTTGGCTTATATGAATGCTTGGTCCTAGGGAGATGCTGTTGGGTGATGCTGAGACATTTGAAAAACCCAGTGTTGAGAAACATGGCCTTGAAGGCAACCATGAGATCCCCCGTCCCACTCCCATCCCCCTACCCCTTGCGCTTTGTGGTTTGTGCTGAAGTGAGCAGTGTTGTCCTTCCATATACTCCCACCATGATCATAATGAGAAAAATCTCATAGATGCAAGAATCCAAGCTTCATAGCCATAGAGTCATTTTGGTCTTGCAGAGTGTCACTTTGGTCTTAGGACAAATAACTTTGTAAACCCTTTCAGAAACTAGTTCATTATGGACATAATGCTATAAAGTTAAATTTTTATTACAATGTAATAGTTAATGAATAACTACTGAATGTTTGCTATATATCAGAAAAGTATTATTATTTTAATTTTATGTTTAAAATAATAATATAAATGTACTTATGTTGTACAATGCCTGTGAATGTCAGAAGAGAGCATCTGATCCCCTGGAACTGGATTATAGACAGTTGTTAGCTGCTGTGTGCATGCTAGGAACTGAACCCAGGTTCTCTGCAAGAGCAGCCAGTGCCCTTAACTGCTGAGTCATCTCTCTAGCCCCTATATCAGATAATGTTTTAAGTTATCTATATATTAATTAATTTATTATTCACAAGAAACCTATGAAGTTGATATTTTCTTTTTTCTGTCTTGCACTGCAATTTTTATTTAAGAATACTTAATTAGCAGTGCTTTCTTTAAGAAGTAACATGATTACATTGTAAGACTAGGTATAGGTGAAAAATTTGGAAAGGGAGTAAGTGGCAATCTCACATTACAGGAACAGTGACAAATTTCACAGTATTGTTGAAGTTTGGTTGTACAGTTTTGCCAGCAAACAACACTCAAAAATTATAGTAAACATATAGAAATTTGAATTTATATTCTAAGATTTAATTACATATTTTTAGTTTTTGGATTATATCAGTTTAGTTGTTACAGTACATTCTATTTCTTTTTCTTTTAATTTTCCAGACTGTGATCTTATCTCTAGAAGTTCAGTTATGGAGTAGTTGAAGGCACACTGGGGTGTAGAAGAGTAATAGAAAAATAATAGAAGCCTCTTGATGCTGAGTGGTAGAAGGGAGCCATCAGCGTGGCCTGGATACCCAGGACCACATGTGGAGTGAGGACTACACCTGGTCCTCAGAAGAGGTGGGGGGTCCATTCAAGAGAATCAGTTCTCTGAAGATCAGAATCTGCAAATAACAGAGGCCTCCCCTGTCACCAGAAAAAGAGGCATGCTATGTATAACCTGGGACCTCAGGGGAGAGGCTTGCAGGGAACATAGAGAAAGGCTGAAACTGCTGCCCAACTTCAAGAAGTCCTCCATGCTCTACTCTGCTCCATGATCAGCCTACTTCCAGATGGATGTGGAACTGTGAATCATGGTAGGGGTCCAAAGTTTCAGGCTCACGTGAGGGGACCAGTGCTTCAGCTTGCAGGACGGGACCATAATGCCGGCTCCTGGGAGGGTGGTTATCACTCCAACTCCTAGGATGGGACCATAGCTCTGGCTCACAGGAGGAAACCACAGCTCCAGGATCATGGGAGAGACCTCACTTTTATTCACAGGAGGTGAGCACAACATTCCAGATACAGGAGGTGACCACAGCCCCAGGTTCACGGGAGTGGACCACAACTCCAGCTACAGGAGGTTGATTCCTTCATTTGAGGAGATGAAGTAAGTTGCCTATGTCCATACTTCTAAAGAGTGGTCAAAGGGCAGTGAAAATATTCCCTTAAATAATACAAAAACGCATACATGTGTTATTTATTTCTCTAAATCTTTGGACTATAGACCAAGAGTGAGCTCTTGTGGGAACTTGGGCTTGAGTGAAAATGATGTGTCAATGTAAGTTCATCCTTTGTTACTAATATTCCATGCTGGGGAGTGTTCAAACTGGGAAGCTGAGACAAAAGAAATATGGGACTATCTGTGCATTCTGCTCAGTTTGGGTGTGAATCTAAAATGAGTCTAAAATTCCAGAAAGGGATGTTAGTAGTTCAAAGCCAGCCTGGGCTATGCAGAGGAGCACCAGGCTAGTTAGGGCTACATAGCAAGACTCTGCCTCAAAAGAAAAAAAAAATCAGCTGCCCATAACATCTTTAGTCAAGTAATTCAGTAGAAACCAAAGACAGCACTACTGTTACCAAACTTAAATTCTAATGTGGAGTAAATTCTTGTACTTTCTTAATTATTTTTTATTTTCTTGTGTTTTAAAACTATAAAACCTGGACTAGAGAGATGGTTTGGCTGTTAAGAGCACTGGTTGCTCTTGGAGAAGACCTGGGTTCAGTTCCTAGTACCCATGTGGTAGATAACAACTGTCTGTAACTCCAGTTCCAGGGATTCTGACACATTCTTCTGACATCTGTTGGCATTGCACAACACAGGTGTACCTACACACATGCAGACAATACATTCATGCACATAAAATAAAATAAAAACAATATTTTAAAAACACAAGTCCTACTCAGTTCTTCCATTCATTCTCACATACTTTAAATTTTATATGAATGAAATCTTTTACTATTCATATTATTCTAATTGTTCAAAAATATCTTTTCTCAAAATGACACATGACTCCATAATGATCAGAATCTTATTTTTCTCTCCTTCTCTTTCCTCAGACACAACTAAATAGAAACTCACACACCTTTATTATATGTCTAACTTTATCTGACTTGTGTGATTTCCTCTCTTCCTCCCTCTCCCCCTTTCTCCCTTCCTTCTTCCCATTTATTTATTTTTTAAACATCAAGTTCAGAACATGTGTACTATGTGGGGAACTACAGACATATCCTCTTAAACTTCTTTTGGGTCAGATAATTAACAAGGAGCTAAAATGCATTGAGGTAAGTCCTCAGGTAAGAGTAGAGTAGAAACTGAAGGGTTCAAGGTATAGGATCTTCTTGACCCTGATGAGTAGAAAACACCTTGGAGAGGTCCTGTGTAGAAACAGAGCAAACTGAGCGGGGGACAGAAGGACCAGCCTATGACAAGTGTGTGAATTTCACTAGCTGCATAGGCAAAGCCTAATGAGACTGATCTATACAAATTTGTATTTTAATTATACAACTAATCTACACATACCTGTTTAATATAAACTTTTAAGCAAATAATGAGACTAAACCTCTCCCATCTCTTTACAGATAATTTTTAACTAAATGGCCATATATATTTTCATACATATATACATTATGCATTTCATATATTATGTGTTGCATGTGTATGGCATAGAATGCATTGTATATATGTATTTATCATATTACATATAGCATAAATAAATATCACTATACATCTTTCATAATTTCCTTTTATAAGATTTTATTTATAGGGCTGGAGAGATGGCTCAGCAGTTAAGAGCACTAGCTGCTCTTGCAAAGGACCTGGCTTTGATTCCCAGCAACTACATGGCAGCTAACAACTGTCAGTAACTCCAGTTCCAGCAGAACCCAACACCACCTTCTGACCTCTGTGGGCATTCGTGAAACAGGTGCACTGACACACATGCAGGCAGTATACTCGTACACACAAAATAAAAATAATAAATAGGATATTAATATACAAACATGAAATGTCTGCCTTATCTTCATGTTTATCACTGTTTTTCACATTAAAACAGTGGTTTCTGTTTTAGGTTTACAGTAAGACACGTGCTTTTAAACTTAAGCTCCCCAACCCTCCCAGACTACCCAGTACCATTTCATTCCCCTGAGCTAATCTCCTAAAGACACAGTGTGTGTGTGTGTGTGTGTGTGTGTGTGTGTGTGTGTGTGTGTTCACTGTCTCAAAGCCAGGCTATGCTCAGCTACCAGGAGGGTGCCAGGAAAAGCTTTGTGGAAGGTATATAGACAGAGCTGATTGTTCACCCTACTGACTCTTGACGTATTTCTTCTCAATGTAATTTGAACTGTGTAAATGCCAGTCTGAAAAGAGCTGTATTTCTGTTATGAAATATTCTGTTAATGGAGGAATGTGTATGGAAAGAAACTGCATGTTCATATTTCAAATGCCAAATAGAAGGAGGGAGGTTTCTTTTGTAAATTCTTCACCCTGTTAAACTAGTTATTCAGAAAGCGCATTTTGATAGACACAGTGAAACCTGTAGGGTCAGCAGGTACAACATGCAGTCAAATTGCCACCCACCCAAAAAAGCTAATGCTACATTCCCCAGCTAAAGACATTCCATTCTCTATGCTTTAAAGATATGGATGATTGTAGCTCCTGATTCAGTTATTACTTTCAGTAAATGAAGCATGAATTTGGAGGAATTATTTATTTACTTTCAAGTGAATCTGTGACCTGTGAATGACCCTATTGCTACTTAATACGAGGAAAGAATTACTTGTTACTGGAATGAAAGGCAGAGAGTAATACAGAAGCACAGGACAGACTCAACATACGTACAGCCTGTATTTCTCTCCCAAAGGCTCATGTCAACAACCTTCATGACCAGATAAGAGAGATCATTATCATACATGAAAGATGAGAACATGGATACCTTCAGATGATGTGTCTGTTTCAACTAAGGGGTGTGTGGGAAAGCAGCACCAGGACCCAAACCTACCGCTTAAGCTATATGTAATTCTGAAGTTTAAATTTAAATAATAATTATGTAACTTAAGGTTGGTATAGCATCTTACAGTTGAAGAAAGTAACTTTACAGCAGGTAATGAATGTAATAATTGAATTTAAAATAGGACACTGGGTACTATTCGCAGCACTAATTTTAAAAAAAATCAATATTGGCCAAGGAAACTTAAAGGTTCATTATTAAAAGAAAGAAAGAAAGTAAAAGAAAAGGCACCATTCGTATGGCAGTTCTTTGGTTCGAAAATCCCATTGCGTTCTCATAAATTCAAAGACACGATTGCATCAATGCTGCAAAGCACTTAGAGTGTGCATTACTGCGTACTCCATACCTCAGGAAGTGGGTGGGCATGGGGATTTTCACCCTTACTTCCCAGAGCACAAACCTCAGAGTTCTAATAATTCAAAACTGCAGTAATGGTATAGGGAGAAATGGTGATTATCGTCCAAGTACAGTACACTTAGCTTATTGATTCGGCTCTTAACTATTCTAATCACCGTGATTTCCTTTATGAAACAAACGCTGAAGTAGCCCATCGCTTGTCTTGTGCAGGGTAAAGCTTTGCTGCTCAGCTGAAGGATTTCAGAGAGATTTTCTAAAGTTGACCACCTGGGGGCAGCATTACCATGCATTCTAAGGCTTCCCATTCCAGCAGTTTAAGATTAAATGTGCACTACCAATTAACTCGGGAAAACATCCTTTTGTGTGCTATTCTTTGACTTCGAGATGTGCGAGAAAGATAGCAAGTTGTGTGGTCTGTGAAAACAGAGCGCTGTTTCTCCTGTCCAGTTTTCTAGTGGGCAGTGGGTGCAGGGTGGGAGGTAGTGCCAGCCCTAATGAGCCAATTATTTTGAGTGGCACAAATACTGCTAAGGTCTTGCAGAAAGAAGCTTCCATGGGAGAATTTTAAAAAAGAAAAAAAGCGTATCTACAATTTTAGGCAAAATGGTGGGTGGTGGCTGGGTTTACAGTTTCTTGTCTCTATTATTTGACTCTCCAACAAGGAAGAAAGAAATATTTGGATGGCTATTCTCCATTTTTATTCACAACTTCTATTTTATACAGGTTACATTTTCCAAACAACATCCACAGTGCACCCAGCCTGCAAACCTATGCAATCAAAATATTTCAAGTTGTTTTTGTCTCACCTGAAATTTTATTATGGAAGAAAGTAGCTTTCCTATACATATTAGATACATTTTGTTCCTTGTGTGCTGAAAGGGACACAATTTAACTCTCACAGAAATTATATACAATAGGTGCCATTGTTTTCATTTTATGGTTGGGGAAAAAAAGGTCAATACAAATTAATTGAATTGACTCAAGTTCCTACAGATAGGGAATGTGCAGAGCCTGATCTATCCAAGGTACAAACCCAGTGTCCTTCCTTACCACTTATTTGTTGGTTTTGTTTTGATTTCATTTAATGTATTTATTGGAACATTATGAAATACTGAGAAAACCACTCACTTTCTATGAAGGATAACACCTCTTCTTCTTAAATTGGTATTTGTTTCTATATTTTATTGCTATTTGAATTTTATTTTGAGTAGATATATAGAAAAGAATTAAGAAAGATACCAGAAATAAATGCTAAACTTTGTGTCCAAATGAGACTTGATGTTTCAAGAGATTATGAAGATCTTTCCATATATTGATAGAAGCTGATCCTTTCATACATAAAACTAGAATGAGGAGAAATTACAGTTAATATAACAAACATGCTGCCTTTGATTTTAACAAAAAGCATATAAGTTTTCCTTTCGGTTAAGAATCATATCTTAACAACAACAAAAGTCTATATTTGGGTAAGAGCAGTTGGACTAGAAAGAATCTAATAAAATATGATGAAACATTATTTACCTGGTTTAGGAAACTGTCATACAGCCATAGCCATATCACCATGAGGGTACAGCCAGGACCAAGCCCAGGTGATGTCACAGGCTAGGTCAACCTGCTCCTCCGTGTGTTAGGAATGCCTTTTGTGGGAGATGTGTCCTGCCTGTCGTCTACATGAGACAAAATGCTCCATTTGCTTCAGCCTCATGTTCACAGGTTCATTCACAGACTTCTTTCTATTGGCTCCTCATCTCTGAATTTCCAATCACTTTCTTTTCATCCTTCCAACCAAGCCATTTACTGCTACACAAAGTTCAGGGGAGGGAGAGATAACTGAAGATAGATGATAGATAGATAGATAGATAGATAGATAGATAGATAGATAGATAGATCATAGATAGATAGATAGATAGATAGATAGATAGATCATAGATAGATATATGAGAAAGAGAGAGAGAGAGAGAGAGAGAGAGAGAGAGAGAGAAAGAGAGATGGCTCCATGGTTAGGAGCACTGTCTGCTCTTGCAGAGGACCTTGGTTCTGTTCCCAGTACCTATACAGCAGATAACAAATATTCTTAACCCCAGTTCTAGGGGATCCAGCACCCTCTTCTGACCTCTGCAGGCACTGCACAACATGGGTACACTTACATACATGTAGGCAATACACTCAAACACATGAAATATTAAAAAATAGATGATAGATGATAGATGGATAGATGATAAATAGAGATAAATAGATGATAGGTACACAGATGGAGATAGATGATAAATGATAAAGGAAGGAGGAAGTATGACAAGGGAAATAGAAGACAACACATCTGTGTACCTATGCCTCAAGCATAGCACTTCTCAAGTCAAGCTGATAACCAGATGTGTGGAGCAGAGATCATCGTGAGGATGTCTTCTCACCACTGTCTCTCCTAAGTGGTACTCTAATGAAGCAGAGATATGTTTTCAGCCAACACAAATATACCAGGACAATATGTGGTGAGACTTGGATCATAGGAAATCACCCCTAGGCAGCCAGTGTATAATTAGAGGGAAGTGATACAGGTGGGACTGAGGATAGGCTTCCTGTTGATGCCATTTCTGGACCTGCTCACGTCCAACCCCTAACACATCATCTTCAGCATAGAATTTCACTGTGTTGCCCATCCAAGTATAGTGACTGGGTGTATTCTCTATTGCTCAGTCAATGACAGACAATTTGGCAGTGAGATGTCATTGATATAATGGGTAACGTGAGGCTCTGATGATAAGAAGATGGTTAAGATGTCTACAGACATTGTGACAGCAATGCAGGGGAATTAACATAGCACTAGGCCAGGAGGGTATATGATTCCTACTGTTTTGCTTTCTGAAGGTAAAGTGATCCATTCCTCTTGTTCATTTGTGAAGTCACAAAGAATACATTTACCAACTTAAAAGATGCAGTCTAAAACCAAAGGTATTAGACCTAGGGAATTGTAGTTGAAATTGTAAGGAATTATCTTAGGGAATTGTAGTTGAAAGAGTCATAGATTTTAGAGAAATGTAACACCCCTAGACAAATGTAATTTCTTTGTATGTGCTAAATATGGATCCTTATATTTACAGACTAGTATCTAGTCACCATGCATCAAAGAAGCTTCTTTTGCAACAGAGAGACTTTCACAAAGTTCCACAGCTGGCCAGATTGTTTATGAAATGCCCAACCCTAAATGACACATCCACAATGGAACCTCTACACCTAAGGCTCACAGAACATAGTGGAACAAGGAGTAGAAAGAACACTAATGTATCTTTTAACTCTCATCATTGAAGTTCCTTCATGTAACAGAGGGCAATAATCACAAAAAGCCACAAATGGCCAAAGTATAGAGAATAACAGCTTTAGAGTGTGGGTCCTTGGACAGGGCTCTTAAAACTTCACCCACCCAGAACTCAGAGACCATTGAGGAAGAGGGGGCAGAAAGACTGTAAGAGCTGGGGGAGGAGGTACAGGACCACCTGGATACATTGTCTTACAGGCTTCTATGATCTTGGGCATATGAACTTACAGCAATGGTGACAGCATGCACAAACAGACAAAAATCCAGCATAGAACTGTGGAAATGGGCAGCAGGTACCAATCTTAGCTGAAGAACTATTTGGAAACTGATTACTGCTGGGTGAGGAAGAGTTGATCTTATTTAAGGAAGTGGCTCTACATAGGCTGACCAGACCCCAGTGGATGAATATGCAGGAAATGCTTACTTGACTGGATAGACCTTAACATAAATGACAGAATGCATCAAACCAAGAGGGCAGGATAGAGAGTGCCAATCAGGAACAGGGCATGAAGATGATTAAGGTGTTATACATGAGATACTCAAAAATTTTAATACAATACATGCAGTCTAATGCCAGAAACTGTTTTCTCTTGCTCTGGTAACTAACACAATACATCCAGTATAGCTGCCGTGGCCACACTAGAACCCTAACCTCTGCACACTTAGACTGGTGCACACTTATGGCTTATCTCATCTTCTACAGAGCAGGTGAGGTGCTCAGGGTACATCCTGAAGGGAGGGGCATTTGTAACCTCTTGTCTATGTCTGAGAAAGTGGCAGAATTGGTTCTGCTTGGTTATGTCAGCCAGGATGGAACAAGTCAGTCCTGTGAGTTTGTGCTTACTCTCTTCTATAACAGTTTTTTTCATACCACCACCATTAAAATTCTACCAGAAGCTACAGGTATCCATGCAGTTAATTTTCTTATTGCTGTAACAAGATGTCTGACAGAGGCAGACAAGGAGAGAAAAGGGACTTATTCTGACTGGCACTCTCAGTGATTTTAATCCATAGCTCAGGAAGAACAACATGACATCAGAATCATGTGAAGGAAGAAGCTGTTCACCTCACGGTAGACTGGAAGCAGACAGCAAGAAAGGGGCTGGAGGTCGTGTTTCCTTCAAAGAGATGCTCTCGGTAGCCTGCTTCCTATAACCAGGCCTTTCCTAAACTTCTCAAACTTCCCCAGACAGCATTCCTAGCTGGGAGCCAAACATTTAACACATGAGCTGGGAGGGAAGACTTCATATTCAAACCACAATGTTATCTGTCTATCCTACATGTGTCCTCAATAAAAACCTTAACAATGAATACTTGGAGTGAAATTCCATTTATCACCCCATCTCCATTGGATCCAGTTCCAGCTAGAAGTTTACAAGTACTAGGACTAGTATCAAACTTTTTAATCCAGAGTTAACTTCTTTCCCCAGTACCCAGTTACCCTAAGAAACAATTTCAGGTCATATTGGACATGGATCAGAGAAATATTTACTGGAAAGGGGATCTTCCATTCTGACAAATGGTCCTGGCTAAGTGGTCTCAATATCCTTTGATAATACAACTGGAAGGTGTCAAAGTGACTGCCCATCCCTTCCCACCTCCTCCCCCAAGGTATGCCAGTATTTCAGCTATTACTATCTATTCCTGTGGACATGATGCACTTGTGGCCTCTCTAGCCTTGGTGACATTATAATGCTTCCATTTTGTCATCATTTAGATACTACCACATGATGTCAATCATTGCCTTACTCAGCATCCACATGCAAGCAAGCTCAGTCTCATGGTACCTCTCCCACTATCAAACAGGTTCATTACAGAGCTATTCAAAAATTCCCTTCAACTGTACATTTCCAGTGACCACAGGAAAGGCATATTATCAGGGATCTTCTGGGGAATAAAGTCAACTTTTCAATCTCCCATTGTCTTAGTCCCTTGTGCTTTGCTGTGATAACAGTATACTTTGCCAAAAGCAAAGCAATGGTGGAAGGATTTTTTTTCTGGCTGACAGTTCCAGGGTACGATCCACCCTGATCAGAGGTCACAGTGGCAGGGGCTTCAGACATCAGTCACATTCCACCACAGGGAGGAGACAGAGGGAGGTGAGTGCTTATGTTCGTCTCACTTTCCCTTTTTGTACAGCTCATGCTCTCGGGGAGCTGGAGAGATGGCTCAGTGGTTAAGAGCTCTGACTGTTCTTGCAGAGGACTGAGGTTTAATTCCCAGCACACTCATGGAGGCTAACAATGTCCATAACCTAGTCCCAGGGGAGCCGATGCCTTCTTCTGACCTCCATGGGCACTACACGACATGGGTACAATTACACACATTCAGGCAATACACTCATATGCACAAAAGAAAGAAAAGAAAGAAAGAAAGAAAGAAAGAAAGAAAGAAAGAAAGAAAGGAAGGAAGGAAGGAAGGAAGGAAGAGTTCATGCTCTCAGCCCAAGGAGAGAGAGAGAGAGAGAGAGAGAGAGAGAGAGAGAGAGAGAGAGAGAGAAGGAAGGAAAAGAGAGTTCATGTTCTTAGCCCAGGGAGCAATACCACCAACAGTAAGTAGATCTTCCCACCTCAATTAACCAAAATAATCCTCACAGGCAGACTCCAAGCTGCATTTGCAAGTGATTTTAGAGCTCATGAATTTCACAATTGAGATTAATCCTTACACTGATCTCATACAGCATGAGTAAGTGAACACTCCCACCTCCTCAAGCTTTATCCTTTCTTCAAGATGCTTCCAAGGAGGATGTCTTGTGATATTTTCCAGGGGAGACAAACAAAGATCTTTTGACCCTAGACTGGGACCCATAACAGACTAAAGAAACAATTCCATCCCAGTCTAGTTGGTGAATGAATGAGATTAATTAATGTTAATTAATTTCAAGAACATTGTGAACTTAGTAGCATCTATACTGCTGAATAAAAGCTCTCCTCCAGAAACCTTTAACCACCTACATACCTTCAGGAAGGAGTGGGGCCTCCTGCACTATGACAGGAGGTTAATGGCCCAATCGTGTGTAGATCCCATTCAGATAATCTCAGATGCAGAAGGCAATGACCTTGTCGTGCCTGGAGGACAGCTTTCCACAACAGACCATTTTCATCTCCACTGTTCTCTGTACTCAACCTTTAAATTCAGATTTCAAAGTATCAGTTCAAACCCCCCAAACATTTCCAGATGATGAATCTGGAGTCGTGATTAAGTTTCATAATACAAAAACAAATCAGTAGCATAGTCTACAGTGTCTTTTCTACAAAACCACAGTATTTTGTATGCATAAATGTTTCTCCAGTTCTTACCCAGTGTTAGTCAAGTTATGCACTACTTTGAAGTGATGGCTAATTTTACCTGGGACCAATATTGTACTTCCCTGTTGAAACATTGCTAACACCAGACCCTGGATGTTGGTCTGAAGGAACCGGGGGTTTGGTAAAAGCACAACCTGAGAACAGACAGGATGGCACAGTCACAGGCAAGTTCATCATGTGTCTCTGGATAAGGAGAAAGCTCTTGTCCTCTACATGGGAGGACTCTTGGTTGCTGTTAGAAACTGAAGGGTATTTACAGATCATGATTATCAGACTCACCCACCCAAATGCCTTCTGGCTAGTTCTCTAGTTTCTGCTCTTTTCCTAACAACCTCCCAAGCAAGGATATTCCGGCTGCCGTCCGTGCACTCGGTACAGTCTGTGCCTTAACTCCTAAAGGCATAGTTGCTCTCCAAGGAAGCTGTGCAGTCCCCTGACAGTCCCGTATGCTTGGAGTGAGCAGTTTAGCGCTCTGACTCTGTTCTCCTTTTTCAAAGGTTGCAACACAGTTGATCACTACAATAACCTTTTCTTGTTTCCTTTCCTAGAACTCTTACCATACTGCTTATTCAGCCAAGACTTATCAAAAGGGAACACTACACCTTCCTAATTCTCATGAACCATCGTGAAATCTAATACCACTGTATATAGGATTATGATCCTGAGGATGAGAAAAGGCCTCTTTGTACTGATAGCTGCATGGTCGCCTCTCTCCTCCCTGGTCCCATGTGCTTGATACTACATTTACCTCCATATGGCTTTTGGCAAAGCCTTCCACCTCATTACCTGTACAGTCTTTAGTTAATATATGAAAAATAACACCTACTATCTACCTATCTTGTAGGACAGTTACAAAGAATTCACAGGACAAGTAACACACCCAGTAGTCACACTGAATTTATATGAATTAAACTGTAAGCTCATGTCTAGAGTCAAAGGGAAAAAGAAAGCAAAAGAAGAAATAACAGTTCAACAGTATGTGAAATTCCACATTCAATAATTGGTAGCTTGCCTCTGTGACAGGGGAGGTGTGAATGTGCTGTTCCCATATTTAGTTTCAGTTCCCTGAGCCTCTCAGTGAGTATTTCACAGACTACAAGTCATTTGTCCCTGAAGCTGTGGCTTAGCATGATGAAGAGCACACAGATCAATGTACTCAACGACTGCTCGCCAAGTGAGTGCTTCTAGACTTGTCATTTTCATCTCCTACATCTGTCTGTGTACTCTGACACCTAGTAAGTGGTCAAGTTTTCTTTCAAAGATGGCTGCCTGATGTTGAAGACATGGCGCACTGTTCTGCCCTACATTATTGTTTTCATGGATACTTAGAAGACTTCTGGTTCATGATCACACACATATACCTTACTTAGCATTAATACCCATCTGCATAAGTCCAACTCTAAGCCCACCTAACTGGGAAAGCCTCTTACCTCCCATCTCATAAGGGGATGGACATAAAGGAGAGTGTGCCATCTCTCGCTCTCTACCATTCATTCAAGTCCTACCCCACATTCTGTGCCAGGATCTTGTGTCACGATTTTACATCCTCAACACAAAGTGCGTCATGGTCTCTGAGTCCTGCCAATTACCATCATGTGACAGCTCCTTTCTAAACCCCTGCCTTGTTAAGTCCCTACCTGACATTGGTAGTCCTGCCATTATTGCAGTGTGCAGCTGCAAGCTGTTCTCAATGCTTCCCCAGCCTTTCTCGCAGGCCAGGTGTCCAGATCAAGTGTGTGCATTCCTCCCTGTGCCTCTGCCTCATCCCCATCTTCCAAGAACACATTTAGACAAAAATGTAACCTCATTTGGGTAATGAAAATGTGGTACACCACCATGACTGTCCTTTTCTAGGAGGTTATTAGGAAAATAGTGGCAGCTAGAAAATAAATGAGTGGTACACATGCACAAGGAAGTGGGGACTCGGAAGGGGAGAATGGATGTGATCAAAATACATTATATAAGTGTATGAAATTTTCAAATTTTTTAAAAGCCAAGAAAAAATGTAACCCTTCCTCAACCACAACCTTTTTATTTAAAGATTTTATTTTATTTTTCATTTTTTAATGTATATGAGTGTATTGCCTGCATGTATATGAGTGAACCTGTGTCATGCAATGCCTCAGAGGACAGAAGAGGGTGTTGGATTTCCCTGGATCTGGAATTAAGGATGATTGTTCACCACCATGTGGATGCAGAGAATTGAACCCAGGTCTTCTGCAAGAGCAATCAGTGCTCTTAACCGCTAAGCCATCTCTGCAGTCTCCAATCTTTTTATTTAAACGAACAAACAAAAAAATTCAGACATCTTCCTAAGACAAAAATAGTATTTAGACAGAGAATTTTTAGAGACACAGCACAGACTCCCGATGTAAATTCTACACAAATGGCTTCACACTGCTCGTAGCAGAGCCTCCCTGGGTAATTTCTCTGTTGTTTGGGTTTTCACCAAGAAGAATGGGCATGAATTTGTTACATGTCAACACAACTGAAAGACTTGCCCAAGCCCTCCCACCCAGATAAAAAGAGACCTCTGACAAAACGCAAAAATGCTCATGTACAATTTCTTGATACAGTGCCTAGAACACAGTGAGCCCTTGATTGATGTTAATTGTTTCTAATTATTGTAATTGTGATTTGTTGTTACCTCACGGCATGCCATCCTGCCAATCTGTGCAACAAGTGTAAACACAGATTCTCATTCTCTCTACCTTTAGATCCATACTCCATCTGTAATTCTTTCAGGAGTTGGTCCTATAAGACACTTTCAATATGTCTTATGCTGCATCAAAATTCAAGTTACAAGTCTAAATGTGCTTTATAATCCACTTGGCTTCACCAAAGGCTGCTCTTGGATGAACTCACCCTCAGATCTCTTTACATATCCAGAGATTTCGGCACAGATGTCCATACAAATAAGAAATGACAAAACAAAGAAAGTAAATGAAGTTCTGCTTCATAAGATTTTAACATCAATTTCCCAATTAAAACATGAGATTATGCTAATGACTTTCATTCTAGCATGACTCTTACTTTATAATATTTCAAATAAATGAAACAGGTCCTAATACATATATAGAATAATATGAATAGAATATTATGTATATATATATATATATTTGTGTTGTGGAATTATAATCTCTTTATTTTAGAGCTGGACAGAGAAAGTCCATACCCAAACTAGCAGATCATCTTCTCTGTCATGCTCACTTTGTGGTCTGGAAGCTGCTTGAAAAAACTAATGGATATTGAAATGAGCATGAAGTTTGAATGGCCAAAACTAATTCAAGTGTCTCCATGTAATGTTTTAGAGTCTGGTGACATTATTTATCCCTTCTAAACTTAATTTACCAGACATAAACTGAAAATTATTAGACCCAGCTCATGGGACAGTGTGAGCATAGAAAGTTCTTGATACTTCCTCAGTGTCACTAACAGTCTGTGGACTTACCCTGGTGGGGACGGGGGAGCTTAGATGATGGCACAGGACCTACCCTGGGTGGGAGGGAGGGGTAGAGTGATGGCACAGAACCTTAGTTCAAAGTCCTCACTTCTGTCATCTGACCATGGGAAGTGTCACAGTCCTCATCTGTGAAATGGAATATGTACTGTCCCCTTGAATGGTTTCTGTAGTGACCCATGAGATACCTGTCAAGCACTCTTCATCTTCATCATGTCCATCATAGAATAATCCAAGAAGGGTCAGCTATCATGGGAAATGTGAAAATCAGATTGTTGCTTCCTCAAAAGTACTTCAGCTGTATGCAGGTTACTCAATCATGCCCTGAGAGTAAAAGGAAAAAAAAAGTCTCCTGTGGCTCTCAAGAGAATCACCATGTAGCAATTGATAGTCTCAAAAGATCAGAGACTTATAAAAAACACAAAGTGAGGAACTCTAGATAGACTGACTAGACTTCAGTAGATGAACTGCACTGAGGACATCTGGGGACACTAACTGTACACAATAGGCCTTAATACAAATGACAGAATGTATGAATTCCAGTGGGGACAGGGGGTTATGGGAGGGTGTCCGTAGGGAAGCGGGTATAAGGATGATTAAAATTGTTTGAGATGTTCTGTGTGAAATGAACAAAAAACTCAATTAAAAAATTTAAAAAAAAAGAATAACAATGACAACAACGAAACCTCCAGGACTTTGGCACTCAAAAGTTCCACAATATGGCCCCACCCTATCACCCACGTTACCATTATTGAATTATCCACTTGGATTATGCCTCTTTCTCTTCTGTAAATTAATACCTCACTCCCTTCATAGCTGATCAGAGTGCTTTCTGTTGTGGACATCTCTTGCTCAGCCTCTGCTTATGTCCCTTGAAGGAAAAACTCATCTCTCTTGTTGCAGTCCTTTGAGCTGCAGACCCTAGATGCTGTAGCCATGGAACAGATATAAGAATTCCTAGTTCAGGTAAAAAAAGAGAGGTGTTCTCCCGACACATGCACTGTATAGCTATTACTTTAGTGGGAGATACGTGACTCAGTTCATGCTCTACACTTGGTTCACTATGTTCCGTGAGCCTTAGGGAGAGCAGTTCCACTGTAGATGTATCACAGGGTTGGGAAATGAATAATCTTTGTGTGTGACCTGTTTTGGAACTCTCTAATAGTCTTGGTCTGTTGGAAAAGAAGTTTCTTTGATGAGTGATGACTGGCATACTTGTCTGTAAATATAAGGATTCCTATTTAGCACATAATAAGAAATTACATTTGTCTAGGGATGTGACAGTCTTGGGGTCTTCGCTAAGATCTATGACCTGTCTAGTCATGTGCATTTGGCTATGTTTACACTACCAGACATGAGTTCTCTCCCATTGAGTCATTCTTTAAAAATTAAGGCTTCTCAGGCTATGATCCAGCCCGAGGAGCTAACCAGAACCTTGTCCACCCAGATAACATCTCCATACTCACAGCGAATGCCCACCTAACACACTGGACCAGCTTGGAATCACCCCATCCCTCCAATAAAAAATAAGCAGGAAGACTATGAAGTATAGATAAACTATTTATACCTGATCTTAATTCAACCAAGCAATGACCACAAGAAAAACCAAACCAAACTTCC
Organism: Eospalax fontanierii; assembly: GCA_035773235.1. Lineage (NCBI taxonomy): Eukaryota > Metazoa > Chordata > Mammalia > Rodentia > Spalacidae > Eospalax > Eospalax fontanierii. Next base: position 73,091,296 of record CM069533.1, read on the forward strand.
ACTCAACAAAGGCAGATTAGAATTTCCTATCAGACACAACCAACAAAAGGAGTCCATGTACCCAGGTCACATCACAAGAAAAAGAAATATTATGAAAAAAAAACAAGATAATGTGACTCCAAGAAATCCTAGTATCCTCCATAAATGTTCCAGTTTATGAACTACTCAGAGGAACTCCAGGACACAGAACTTAAAAGAATAGTCATAAACATGATCAAAGAACTCAAGGAGTTTTAAACTACACTAATACCTCTATGCACTCAAAGAAGATAGGAAGAAACTCTAGAATGAAGCATAAGAATATACAAGCACAGGACTGAATGAAATAGCAAAGACAATTCAGGATTTGAAAAGTGAATTCAGGAAAGAGATAGAAATAGTGAAGAAAGTTCTGGTTGAGATGAAGATGGAATTGAAAACCCAATAACCCAGTTAGAAAATCCAGGGGGAAATCGTGTTGATAGAATGGATCAGGTAGAAAATAGAATATCAGGGCTTGAGTATAAAGCAGGGGAATTGGACCACTCCAGCAAGGACTATGAAAGGAAAAATAGGAGAGGAGTATGCAGGAGCTTTGTGCCTCCATGAAAAGACCAAATCAACAAATTATAGGCACTGTGGAAGGAACAGAATTCCGGGTTAAGGAATAGACCAGATCTTCAACAGGATTATAGAAGAAAACTTTCCTAAATTAAAGAAAGGCAAACCAATACAGATACAAGAAGAATAGAGAACAGTAAATAGAGAGGATCAGAACTTAATCTCCCTATGGTACTTAACATAAAAATATTAAGCATTCAGAACAAAGAGAAGGTATTGAAAACTGCAAGAGGAAAACAAGTAACATATAAAGGAAAACCTACCAGAATAACAACTGAATTTTCATTGTCAGCTTCGAAAGCAAGAAGAGCCTGGAGCAATATACTCCAAGTTCTAAATGACCACAGATCTCAGTAAAATACTTGCAAACTGCCTATAGTCATATGTGAAAAAGATCATTCACCATAATCAAGTTTGTTTTATTCCAGAGATGTAGGGATGGTTCAACATGCACAGGTCAATAAGTGTAATAAACCACACAAATGAACTTAAAGACAAAATTTACATGCTCATGTCAATAGAGACAGAAAAGGCCTTTGACTGACCCAATATGCCATCAATAGTCATAGAGGGAATAGAATGAGAGGGAATCTATCACAACATAATTTTTGCTATATATGACAAAATCACAACTCGAGGCATTTCCATTAAAATCAGAAACAAGATATGGTTCGCCACTATCCTCACTCCTTTGTAATATAGTGCTTGAAAACCTAGCTAGAGCAACAAGACTAGAGAAGGAAATTAAAAGGATACTAATTTAAAAAGAAGTCAAATTATCCCTATTTGCAGATGATATGATACTATGCATAAGAGAGTCCCCAAAATTCTACCAGAAAAGTTTTAGAAATGATCAACACTTTCAGTAAAATGACAGGATACAAAATCAACTTAGAAAACTCGGTAGCCTTTTTATATATCAATACTAAACAGTCAGAAAAGAGGTCAGAGAAATACCCCCAATAACAATAACCTCAATGAATATTAGAATAGACCTAACCAAAGACATGAAAAATTTCTACAATGAAAAGTTTTAGTCTTTGAAGAGAAAGATTGAAGAAGACAGTAAAAAATGTAAGACCTCCCATGCTCATAGATTGGTAGAATTCATTGTGTGAAAATGATCATCATCCAAAAGTGACTCACATACTCATTGCAACCCCAACCAACATCCTCATAATACTATTCACAGAAATAGAAGAAAAATCCTGAAATTCGGGTGCAAATACCCAAGACCCCAATAGCAAAATCCAACCTGAGCAAAAAGTACAGTGCTGGAGGGACTGGCACACCAGATTTCAAGCACATTCTAGAGTGAAAGTAATAAAAACAACATGGTGTTGAACAACAACAACAAAAACATGTAAATCAGTGGAATAAAGAGTGCATGCAACTATGACCACGTAATATTTGACAAGGATGCCAAGAATTCACACTGGAGGGAAGACAGCATCTTCAATAGACTGTACTGGGAAAAACTGGATCTCTGCATGTAGTACAGTAAAATTGTACCCATACTTATCACCTTGCACAAACATCAGCACGAGATGGATCAAAGACCTCATCATGAAACCTGAAACACTGAAACTGTTAAGAGGAAAACATAGGTGGGACTCTATAAGATACAGATTCGAGTAAGGACTTTCTAAATCAGATTCAATTTGCTCAGGAATTAAGGCCAACAAATAACAAAATGTGACCTTGTTGAACTAAAAGTCTTCTGTACAGCAAAGGAAACAATCCACCAAGTGAAAAGGAAGCCAACAGAGTGTGAGAGAATCGTTGCTATACATATTAAGGGAGATTAATTTATAGTATATACAAAGAACTCAATGAATCAAAATATGACCCAATTAAAGATGGGCTACAGATCTGAACAGAATGTTCTCAAAGGAGGAAATAAAAATGACCAAGAAATACCTTTTAAAAGTGTTCAGCATCCTTAGTAATTATGAGAATTGAAATTAAAGCTACTTTAAGATTTCATTTTACCCCAGTGAGAATGGTTAACATCAAGAAAAAAAAATGCTGGGAAAGGAGCCCTCAGTTATTGATGATGGGATTTCAAACTCTCAGCCACTATGGAAATCCACGTGGAAAATTCTCAGAAGCTAAAAGTAGTTCTAAAGTGTGACCCAGCTATACCACTCCATGTCACACACTAAAGAACTGATAGCTTACTATGGAGAAAATGGGGGGGTGGTACTTTAACTGGGGAAGAAGGAGGGAGGGCTACACATGGGTAGAGAAAAGAAAGAGAACTAATATTGAGGTGGTTTAGGAAAATGTCTTAGATCATAAGCCTACTGAATTATATATATATATCTGAAGACTATATAAGAAAAATCATAGTGCCAGGAAAGGAAAACATCCTTTAAAATTATTGATCAGGTAATCCAAGAAACTCCAAATATAGGGTATTGATAGGGTATTGCTCAGTCTTTGGTTACCTCTCAGAACTGGAAGTTAAGATCCTATTGATGAAGACATGACATACAGGACTTGGAGCAACTGAGCTGGAGCTGACCTAGTAGCCTCCTCCCTGATGACTAGCTCTCATAGTATCAAGGAGAAAATCAATCAATGGCTGGAAAGCCTACAAACTATAACAATGAACACCCCAGAAAATCATTTCTCCTAGCTCAATAGTGACACTTTTATCATGGGCGTAATCAAAAGCTGTCTGTTTGGACTTAAGGTCCAGTTAATAGGAGGGAATCTATACATGGTACTGGAAACATAGCCAAGTATACACGGCTGGAGAAGTCATAGACCCTAGAGAAGAACCTACTCCCTCCACTTTCCTAGACCAAAGTAATTTCTAATTCCATATCCTTATAGTCACAATAAAGGTAACTGTCATCAGTCATCATAGATGCATCTATTTGCAGCAGATGGAGACTATTACAAAGTTGCACAACTGGTCAAAGTACAAAGAATAAGTGACTGCGAGGTGCCCAGCACTAAGTGATGCATCTGCAATGCAACTTCTGCACACGAGGTTAAGGGAACATTGGAGAAGAGGAAACAGAGAGGTTGTAAGAGCCCGAGGAACAAGACCTCTGCTTTTAGGTCACGCATTCTGGACATGATAGGGAAGCTGAACCCATGAAATCTTCACAGTGTGAGAGCCTAACAAGACTGGCATAATGACAAAACCATTTGACATGCCAAAGAGGATGGGAGACGTTCTAGATGAAGAGCTACAGGTAAGATACTTTCCCTGATAGGTTAACTAATCCCACGTGGACAGTCCTAAACACACAAGTACACATGAGTGTCACAAACTAGATTCAGTACATTTCATACATATATATATATATATATATATATAATGTGGGGGGTGTGGGGGTATAGGTATGTATGAGCCAGATGTGTGATAGTACACCACTTTAATTCTAGCACTTAGGAAGCAAGTGGATATCTGTGAGATTCAGGCCAGCCTGGTCTACATAGCAAGTTCCAGGACAGTCAGGGCTACAAGGAGACCCTGACTGAAAAATAAATAAATAATAATAATAATAATAATCAAAGAAGTGGACAAAAAATTGAGAAGAAACAGGGGTGATGGGAGGAGTTTGGGGCGGAGTAGGCCAGTTACAAGTGATGCAAATGCAATATTCATGTATAAATTCTCAAAAAGTAAAAAAAAATCTTAGGGAAACATTCTCTGAAACATCCTCTGGCTTCTGGTGTTTTCTATGCTATTTGTCTGTCCTTCCTTAAGGAAAAAAACAAAATACCAAGGAGAATGATCAATGAAAGGAATCTAAAGCAAGATATTTTGTTGCTGGTGTTATGATTAATTTTATTCCTGTTATTCATAGGCTTTCTTCATTCATAGTAAGATGGAATTTTTCCATGCTTGTTGAGGGGAAATATTATTTCACTCCTGTCAGATAATTGCTAAATTTCATTAGTTTAAGAGTCCAATTTTCAACTGAGAACCTTATACACTACAGTAAGAATGTCTCAATAAGTTAAGGGTATATCTGCAAGAAGATATAAAACTTTAACCTGAAAGGGCTCCGGAAATTCTTTCCTTGTACTGAAGCTACAAATAAAGAACAATTGCCTTCTTTATGTGACTTGAGTCTCAGTCTTGTCTTACTAAATGTCAAGGAGCAACCCTGCATAAAAACACCAAGAAGTGGACAGGCTCAGATCATAGTTTCCCCCAAATCCTGTAAGAAAGTTCCTTGGGGCTACTGCAGACAAAGGTTTTACAATGAAATTTAATTTCTTTTGACTTAATTTAACTAAACCAAATGTAATTACTTTCTAGACTAAAAATAATCATGTTTGATTTTTTAAATTCTGAGAATGTGTGCCCAGTTTAAAATACGATAGTGAAATTGTAAGCATGCCAGCACAGGAAAAGAAGGCAGCATTTTCCCTCGGGGAAGGATTATTGTTACCATTTTCAATTCTTACAAGGTTGCCTGTAGGCAAAGATCTCAAGTTTTTAAAAGGATGATAGAGGAAGGTAATTTAGCAATGGAAGGTGCCCACTTCACGCCAGAAATTGCACATGTCCTTGTGAACTTGTGCATCTTACCTTGAAAGTTTTGAAATGAACTTCCTTATGCCACAAAAAGTGCCTTTGAGACCCATGGGAACTGAATAAAGTGTCTGTAGTCTCCTCACCGAAAAACGTCAGTGTTGACATCAATCAAACATCAGTTATGATGAAAAAAATAATGAAAACTCACAGAGGTTATGCTTTCCATAATTCATCAGAGGGTCTCTGAAATCATTTGTTCATGTTTCACTTCAGTACCTTCATTCAACTTCTACAGGCCAGAGATTATCTCAACAAATAATAGACTATAGTTTCCAGCCATCCTTGAGGTTGCATGGTCATGTGAGTAATCTGAGGACCAAAGCATTGATAGGTGTCATGGTTTGAATGAAAAATGTTCCCCATAGACTCATGTATTTGAACACTTGGTTCCCAGTCTGTGGCTCTTCTAGGGAATATTCTGGAACATTTAGACTATAGTGACATGCTAAAGGAAGTTCCTCATGTTTGGGTGGGCTTTGACAGTCGATAGCCATGACCTCCTTCAGGTTAGCTTTGTGTGTGTGGTTGAAGATCTGATCTCTCAGTGTCTTGCTCTGCCATGGCTGACATGCTCCCCTCCTACTACTGTAGACTCTTTCTCTAGAATCATACTCTTTTGGTCATTGGATTTGCATCACAGTAACACGATATGACTAATATAGAAATGAGAGCTGTTACCTACAGACCTGGCCCCTCAGACTTCCTGCACAATCCTCCAAGCTTCTTCTGCTGTTATACCTTCTCACCACACTCAGATGACATAGTGGAAGACGCTGAGGCCCACTGGCATTAGAGCAACTAATTGGAAAGATCTGGGTTTCCATGACCACAAAGAATAGAGTTATGAGGTTGTTCTAGTTTGTTTTCTGTTGCTATGATAAGCACCATGACAAAAATTAGCTTGGGAAGGAAAGGGTTTATTTGGCTTACACTTCCATGTCACAATCCCTTGCTGAGGGAAACCTAGGGATAGTGGTGTCCAAAGTGGTCTGGTCCCTCCTATTATCATTCAGCAATTCAGAAAATGCCACATAGACATGCCCACATGTCGATCTGATGAAGAAAATGTCTCAATTAATGTTCCCTCCCCTGGCGAGTCAAGTTGACAACCAATATTAACTAGAGGTCAACAAAATATGGTATGCATTAAAAACTTTTCTCTAGGTCTCTGAGGTGAAGGAATTTGTGTGTGTGTGTGTGTGTGTGTGTGCGTGTGTGTGTGTGTGATGGTAATCAGTTTTCCCTGTTAGGTGAACCCTAAGCCTTTTATACTTAATATTTTCCTTTATATGAACCAATATTTTTCTTAAATTTATTTATAATGACATTATTTTAACATTTATTATGATTATCTCTAGTACATGAAATAATATCGAATTTTCTTTTTTAAAATCACTGTAGAATAATCTTAGGTGCCCTATTTCAAAATATGATGCTTCCCTGTACTTGGCTAGATATGCGACCCCTTATTTAGCCCCATATCCAATATAAATGTTTGTGTCAGGATCCATACACAGAGGTGCTGCGTCATGGCCATCCAACAACTTCCCTTTAAGTCCAGAGGGTCCAGTTGGAAAGGGCAGAACTGAGAGGAACCTCAGAGCTGTACTTACTTCAAAGGCAGCAGAAGCATCCAGCAGGAGACAGAATGAATGTGGCCATAGGCTTTGCTCTCTGCTGACTGCTCTGACCTCAGCCTGGTGGTTTCTGTTGCCTCCTAGGAAACTAAAGAGGATTAAAGAAAACAGTAGCTTTTCTCCCACCCTTTTGCCTTTGGACAAAGGAGTCAGTTACACCCACCTCCTTTAAAGCTTCACTACAGAGCTGACAACCAGAGCATCTTTTTGCCAGCCTGTAATGAAAACCTAAACTCATTTTAATATTTTTAAAATTAGCACGAAGCATAGGATCTTCTGGAGAACAAGGATCATATCTTAATTCTCTCTAGTTCCCCAGAATATTCCAGAATAGTAGACAATAAATACATATTTACTAAACTGAAAAAACAAGTTTCTTCTGTTCAGAGAAGAAAAATATGTTTCATAACATCTCAAAGTGATCCACTCCAAAGAAGAAAATTGCTTAAGACTTCCAAGAAAACACAATAGAATTTTTCATTAAGCATACAGATGATGACAGAGCTTTCCTTCCTGGAAATGAAAGAGAAAGTTGTGTCTGAAATTCCATGGCAAAGATCAAACAATTGCTAAGTCTGATATAATTAAAGAAGAGCCAACATTTAAAAGGAAGAGTGAGCTACAACTGAAATTCACCTGTGTCTGAAGACAGGCACACACATGCACACTTATACACATATACCCCACATCAAGTCTTCATTAATCAATTATATCTGCTAGGGTTTGGAGCTGTGTAATAATGAAAGCAAGCCATCTGTGCGTATGTGTGTGTACGTGTGTGTGAGTGAGAGAGAGAGAGAGAGAGATTTTTAGCACCAAATATATCAAAACCCAGTGACTTTCTTCATGGCAAAACACTGAGTAATTATTATGGCCCAGACATCTCTTTACATGTGCATTCTGCAATCTTCTACCTTGTTATTTATGGAAACACCAGTGGCAGAGAGCAAACAGCTCTTACCATGGCAACCCTTAGAGAACATGTTACATTTAATATTATCTGTCAGTGTTTGGATAGAGAGTACTTCTCATGGGATGGGTGAGAAGGAATTATTTGGCTTGATTATATGGAACTTTAATGTATACCAGAAAGAAAATACTAAGAAAACAAAAGAATATTAATTTTGTCCCCTTGCTTTGAAACAAAGTTCCAAGGCTTTTTCTCTTTAACACAAACCCCATTGCTTGAGGAGGAACTGATAAAATTAGACCATGACCTTCAATGCCCCCATGTGAGAAAGGGGTTCTACTGCTGTTCTGAGATTGAAGATGGTGAGTATGTTGGTTACTGTTTCTTTGTTTATTTTCAGTGGTTTACATCTACACACAAAAGCTTTTCCTCTCCAGCAGTTGCTTCTTCTCAGGAAACAACTCCCTGTTGTCATGGATTTAAATTCCGTCATTTGGTCACTAGTTGCATAGCAGTTTCATACAAGATAAAACATATCTTCAAGAGAAACTAGGTAAATAAAAAACAGAATGTTCTGAGAGGAGGCAAAACATCCAGTCCTGCAGGGAAACTGGCAAGCCCAGTAAGCAACACAATAGCTTCAGGAAGACCCTAAAGCTGACCAGGTCCACTAGGTCCCACTTCCTCAAGACTGCTGAGAGACACTCTCAGACAAGACACGCAGCCTTGAAAAAGCAGAGTCCAGCCAAATTGACCTGGAACAGACTCTGATCAACTGAGCCACCTGGAGAGGACTCTCCAACATGCAGAGCTTCGTGCAGGTTGCACAGACGCACCCAGGCTTCCTGCTTTCAGGAACTGTCCCCATGCTGGGGTGGGTTTTCAGTGATGCGACTGTCTTTGAGTCATTTCTACTCCTGTAACTGCTCACCCACATTCCTGAAGGTAACCACAACAAATCTTATTGGTTCACTTAGTTGGAGTTTGGTGGTGCCCTTACTCTGTTCTGTCATTGGTTCCCTATCTAGAGTGAGGAGACACCTGTCCACCTCTCCCCAGGAACATCACTGCCGTCACAGGCTCAGTCCACATTCCAATGCAGCAAAGGCTTCCTCTTGTTTTCTTTTAATTACCTTCTCTGGGCTACAGCTTCTTTTCTTTTGAGAACTCTTGTAGGATTTTCTGTGAATTGTGAATTCTGTCAGGAACACATAAACTTAGGAGTGGCTGATATGTGGTAAGTTCAATAGGATAGTGGTCTAGTTTAATTCCATTCCTCGCCTTGATCAAAAGCAACATTTCAAAGGGGTTTATTTGGCTTTACAACTCTAGGTTGCCGTCAATATTTGAGGAAAGTCAAGATAGGAACTGAAGACAAGACCTTCAAGGAAGGTTTGCTTGCTATTTGACACAGCATTACCTCTGTCCCAGGAACTTTCTTCATAGCAAAAAGTACAGTGGGATAAATATCAAAATTAAAAGATAGAAACAATCATCATAAGACAAAAGACAGACTTACTGAACAGAACTGATTAGATTATCAGCCACTCTATCCACACTCATAAAATCACCTAGAAACCCTGCAGGAGAAGGACAAACACACAAAGTTTCTTTTAAAAAATGTATCCATAACTGAATATAAAATCTGACCTTGAGAAAGTGGAGACCTTACCATATATTATGGCATGTACGGAATCCAGTGCAGAGCAATGAGGAATGTGGATAGGGGAAGGGATCTAAATATGATGCAGATTCATGATATGAAATGCAGAGGAACTCAATAACAATACTCATTTTAGGAAAAGAAAATGGAGACATAGTTCAATAGGTAAAGAACTTTCCTTGCAAGCATAAGGACTAGAGTTCAATCCGGAGAATCCCACATTAAAAGAAGGCAGGCGTAATGGAATACACTCGTAACACCAGTGCTGGTGGGATGGAGACAGGCGGACCCCTGGGAATTGCTGGCAAGCAAACCACACCTACTTAGTGAACTCCAGAACAATGAAAGGCTCACAAAGAAGATGGTTAGTACCTGTGGAGCAACCCCTCAGGCTAACCTCTGATTCCCACACTCATGCACACACAGGAGTACATGCACTCACATACACACGCGCACACACACACACACACACACGGAGGCAGATTCACAGTTTTAAAGATCAGTTCTCCAAACAGTGTAGGTAACAACTGAGTTTTATAATACATAAAATGTCCAGGAGAAATGAAAAAAAGATAGATTTCCCCAAATTATATTATGAGGCTATTGCAACCCTGACAACCAAACCAGAGAAGAATGGAAAATTACAGGCCAATTTCATTCATAAATATAGATGAATGAAATCTGAAAAGAAATATTAGGAAGAAGAATCAAGCAATTGAATGAAAAATAACTAATGAAGGGATTTTAAAGATGCTTTAATATGAGCAAAATTATTAAATTGTCACATTAAGAAGGAAAATGTATTAGATCCACAATATGTGAAGAACATACTTTTGACAAACTTCAATCTATTTCATGACAAAATCTCTTAGAAAAAAATTAGAACAAAAAGAATCAACTTCAACTTTGAAATGTCCCCTATTAGCTACAAAAATAGCATATTTATACTACTTTCATCCAAAAGTATAAGATCCTAAGTTAATATATTTAGATAAAAATTAGGTGTAAGAAAAATCTTAATTTTCAAATAATACTATTGAAAATCTGAAAGACTTTGAAATGTCCCCTATTAGCTACAAAAATAGCATATTTATACTACTTTCATCCAAAAGTATAAGATCCTAAGTTAATATATTTAGATAAAAATTAGGTGTAAGAAAAATCTTAATTTTCAAATAATACTATTGAAAATCTGAAAGACTTTGAAATGTCCCCTATTAGCTACAAAAATAGCATATTTATACTACTTTCATCCAAAAGTATAAGATCCTAAGTTAATATATTTAGATAAAAATTAGGTGTAAGAAAAATCTTAATTTTCAAATAATACTATTGAAAATCTGAAAGACTTTGAAATGTCCCCTATTAGCTACAAAAATAGCATATTTATACTACTTTCATCCAAAAGTATAAGATCCTAAGTTAATATATTTAGATAAAAATTAGGTGTAAGAAAAATCTTAATTTTCAAATAATACTATTGAAAATCTGAAAGATTTGGTGAATAAGTTCTAAGTATTAAATAAAAAGATGAGCAAGTTTATATTCAATGAGAGTATCATATTAATAAATATAACAAGCAAATATTGGAAATGGTGGTTTTTACACAAGAAGAAAACTCTAAGGTAACAAGAACATACTTTTTTTTCCTGTACTTCATCTGCCTGGCAGCTTGTTATAAAGCTATAAACCCATACAAATTGGACGCGCCCCTGCTACTTACCCCAAAGAAAGCTAGAAAAAAAACATATCGACAAAGAAAATTATACCTCTTCCTTACAAGATTTACTCACAATAGACAAAACTTGGAACCAAGTCAACTATCTCCATATGACAATGTATAAATGCACTGGACTATCACATGCTGTAATATTATACTACAGTAAATTCAAATAAACTGATTCTCTTGAAACTTGAAACATCCTGAAAGAACCTCCAGAACATTGTATCAAATTAAAGGAGACAGACATAGAGGAGTACCTACTGTGTTAGTCAATTTGAGGTTCAAAAATAAGCAGAACTAACAACATAAGTCAATAAAGTGTTTTTGTAGCAATGAAAAAACAATAGAAATAGAAAAACGTCAGAAAGCAAACTTTCTGAAACAGAAATGCTTGACATTCTGTTTGGGGGTATGTATAGGTGCAAGTTTCAAACTTTAAAACTAGACCCTTAGGAACTATGCCTTTTACTTAAATAATACTTCTGTACGAAAACAGGATGGAATCTTAGAAGTTCCTAAGAATATATTTCCCTAGATCATCAAGACTGCAAAAAGTATCAGATTTTGTCTTACAACATCAATGAAAGTATATATTATATTCATGGAGAATGATTTTCAATTTCATAGTGGTAACAAATCCCATTAAATGAACATATATATTCTATTCCATTGTATTAAAAGTCTCTGTGTGTGTGTTTGTCTCATACACACTTGATATGTGTATGCATCTGTTATAATTGCTGCACTCTATCTACTTTGTCTTGATGCACTTAATAACTGATTATGGAATTTATGTAGACATGTATGGAGTTGAGACTAGCCATGGTAACCTCCAGAATAAGTACGTATAGTGAGCACCTGGAGTCAGAATGACAAAATAAAAGGATGCAGGGTCAGAACAGATAGCTTAAAGACAGAAAGACACATATTCAGAGTAATTAAAAATTTCATAATGAAAAATGCAATAAGTAGACCAATGGGATAGGAAACAACAAGTCCCCCACAGTTATAAGGAAGCAATTCTCTCTTTCCTGCATAACCTTATTTCCCCTCCTTACTGAATAATTTGGACATCTACACAGATGTATTTATTTTTTATTCTTCTAAAGCCTTCTCTTAACTTACTTATCCTTATTACCACCACATCCCTCTGCTTGCTGTGAAACTCTCAAAGAAAACTACTTCTTCAGTTTCTCTGTTCCTCTCCCACATAAGAACGTTCTAATTTACCTTCACTCAGATGACGCCTCTGGAAATACCACCATATTTGATAATAACCTCCACATCAATCATTTCAGTGTAAAATTTTCTTTTCTTTTCCTGTAATTTCAGTGCTATTGATCATTTTGTCCTTGATAACCTAGTTGGATTCCCATGTCATCAAATTACCTTTGTCCCCCAACCTCAAGGATCGCTTCTCAGTGTCCTTTCTTAAATTTCTTGTCTAGTTCTCCTTGACCTATTGATGTGTAAGTCCCCTAAGGCATAATTCTTATTTCAAATTTCTACTTAAATTTACACCCTGAGAGACCTTATCTAATCTTATACCTTTAACTATCATTGATACACCCAGGACTCTTAAGTGCAAGTTTTTAGCTTGGACTGTTATCTGAAACCTCACACACACAGCCAACTCCCTCTTTAAAACCTTCACTCAGGCATGAAATAGGTTTCCCAAACTCAACAGATGAAAGAATGAATGCATGCATGAATAAGTAAACAAATAAAATACTTGCATTTCCCTCAAACTGTTTCACTGGAATTTCTGGAATTTCCCTTAGCAACTCTCTTCTGACAATTATTCATATAAAAAGTTCAAAAACTCATTTTCTCTTAAAAGCGGGGTCTAGCTGAGCAATTAAGAGCACTGACTGCTCTTGCAGAGGACTCGGGTTTAGTTCCCAACATCCACATGGTAATTAACAACCACCTATAACTCCAGTTCCAAGGGATCTGACGCCTTCTTCGGACCTCCGATCAGCACTGCACGATATGGGTGTACATATATACATATGAGCAGAACACTCATACAAACATACATACATAGATACATAAATCTTAATCCATATAAGGTCATCCTTGATGCTTTCTTTTTGAAAAAAAATTTTATTTATTATTCTTTGTTTCATGTGTATGAGTATATTGCCTCCTCGTGTGTAAGTGCACCCGTGTCATGCAATGCCCTTAGAGGTCAGAAAAATGCATTGGATCCCCTTGTAACTGGAGTTAAGGACAGTTAGCTGGCATGTGGGTGCTGGGAATAGAACCCACGTCCTTTGCAAGAGCAGCCAGTACTCTTACCTATTGAGTCATCTCTCCAGTCCCTACTTTCTTTTATATACCAAACCTAGTTATCTTCTGTGGAGCTGCCATCGACACTGATGTGAGACTCTCATTCCTGTCTCAGGCAAGGTTCCTAATAGTTGTCTAGAAGTTACAATGTTAGAACCTTCATTATCCCTCTCATCTTATCTTTTATTTCTCTTTCCAGCCTTTGTTCTGCTCTAACCACTGGGTTATTTCTTGTCCTTAGCTATGACAAACATTTTCTAAGCTCAGGTTTTTGCTCTGTCCAGGACCTTTGCCAAGGAAGCTTCACATCAGATATCTCCATGGATAACCACTCATGTCTTTTAAGTCTTTGCTCATTTGTCTACATGTTAATGAAGCCTACTGTAAATACTCTAGGTTTTGAATAGGAAATATTCACCATAAGATCATATATTTGTTTGAATACTTGATTCCCAGGCGGTGGTGGTGTTTTGAAGGTTGTAGACCCTTTAGGAGACTGATCCATATTGGAAGAAGTTCAGCACTGAGATTGAGGTTTGAGGTTTACTAGCCTATTTCATGTCCTGTCAACCATTTGCTTCCATTCTGTGGATACAATGTAACCAACCACCTCACACTCCTGACACCACACCTTCCCCACCATGTTGAACAATATCTTCGTCCTCAAACTGCAAGCCCAAATCAACTGTTCCTCCTTCAGTTTCCTTCTTGTCTAGAATTTGATGACTACAACAAGAAAAGTAAGGAATGCATACTGTATCTACTTTTGCTGCCACAAGACTTCCTCCCTTCCTGGAACTCCAAAATAGCACCTTCTGTTATCTGTCTTATTCTACCAGAAGCTGAATACCAATGTAGAAATTCTATATTTTGCTTTACTGATGATACCCACAGAGCTGAATGGATTGTTATCAGAATTTATTATCTATTATTATAAATTATAAAAAGCTTAATCAATGCTTTAGGAAAAATCCCTCAATTCTCACAGCCTCATTACTTCATAGGTATAGTTTATTATCACTCTATCTTACAGGCAAGACACTGAGACATAGGAAGACTTCATCATGCTAAGACTGACTAGCAAACATCAAGGAAATGGTAGAAATGTCCCTTTATACCCTGGTAATCTCTCTCCAGGGGCCATGTGCATAGTACACATTAATCTACTTCTTATTTCAGTATGTTTTACACTGTTATAACCCATTGTTGAACCTTAAGTATTCTTAGAAGTGATATCTCTAGATATCGGGAAACTCGGGCACACTAACTTGCCCAATTCCTGCTGTAAATAAAAGAAAATAATCACATTTGACTGAAGTAGGTTAATTCCTAGGACTTCTATATCTAGCATTATACATACAAAATTTTTATATATTACATACATATGCATATGTACTAGACTATGAGAATTTTATACATGACTATTGTCTTTGCAATATTTCCACCCACCCCAGTACCCTTCCAACACCTTCTATGCCCCTTCTCACTCCCTCACAATTTCTTCTCCTCATCTTCCATTTCTCTCTCTCTCTCTCTCTCTCTCTCTCTCTCTCTCTCTCTCTCTCTCTCTTACACACACACACAGACATACACAATGCATGGAGTCCATTTAGTGGTGCTCGTGTATCTGCATTTAGGGCTACCCCCATTTGGGATTAAACAGCCTCTCAGGGAGCTATTCCATGGAGAAAACTGATCCTTCCTCCCTCAAAATCCAGTGATTACCTGTAGCTCTTCATCTTGAGGTGGGACCCTGTGAAATTTTCCCCAGCAACCTTGATGTGTCAACTGGTTTTCTCATTGTGCAGATCTTGTTAGACTAATGTGAAGATTTCATTTACACATTAGGCTTGATAGGTTGAGCTTCCCTATCATATCTAGAATGCATTATATAGGAGCAGTAGTCTTGCTGCTCTCAGTTTCTTACATTCTTTCTGCCCCCTCCGTCATAATGTTTCCTGTCATAATGTGATCTAACAGTCACATAGTCTCTGTGCTTGAGCAGTTGTGTGACTTTGTAATAGTCACCATCTATTTCAAAAAAGCTTATATGACAGTTGATGAGTTATCTTTATCTGTGAATATAAGGATGCATATTTAGGATATAATAAGAAATCACATTGTTTAGGAAAGTAAGCAGCAATCATAGGTTCTTCTCTATGGTTTGCATGTGTACTGGGATATGTTTCCAGAACTATGCATAGATTCTAATCTATTTAGTGGACCTTAAGTCCAATAAGACAGCTGTTGATTGGTCCCAAGGTAGTAGAGCCACTATATAACCAACAGAGATAATTTGGTGGGCTGATCATTATTGTGGTTTACAGACTTTACAGATAGGTAGGCTCATTGACTGGTTTTCTTCCTTGGCAGGATACATAATATCTTCTGATGCTGTGAGAGCTATTCTTCAGGGAGGAGGCTTCCAGGTCAGTTCCAGGCCCAATTGCTCCAGGTCCTATATCTGAAGTATGCTGTGTCTTCAGCAATAGGGTCTTACCTTCACATTCTGGATATCAGTCAAGAGCTTTGGCAATCACTTGTATTATTTTGGAGTCTCTTGGATCAACATATATATTGTAAATGTTAATACATGTCTATAACTGAAGGATGGATAACAAACATCACAAAGCCAGGCAAAGGGGCTCACTTTGAGTTAATATTTTTTTTAAAGAATCTTATTCCTGGGTCTAGAGAGATGGCTCATTGGTTAAGAGCTGTGTCTGCTCTTAGGACCCAAGATTCTGTTTCCACAACCCACATGGTGGCTGACAACAAACCATAACTCCAGCACCAAGGGATCTAACGCCATCTTCTGAGATCTGTGGGCACTGCATGCACAGGTGTGCTTACATACATGCGTGTAGGCAAAGCACTCATACATGCAAGGTAAAAATAAATTTTTTAAATTGTGCTATTCTGTTGCGCTAATCAGTTCTAGAGATCATAAATTTTTCTACATTGCTGTGAAAATGATCATGTTTTCCTTTTGGGATACTTTTTCAGTACTGCAAGTATCATTGTACTAAGATTGAGTCAAGTTAGTGTTCCTAATTGTTCCTCAGTTCATATTCATCCACTGAGGTCTAGTCAGCTTATCTGGAGTCCCTCACTTTAGGAACATTAGCTCATCCTCACCCAACAGTAATAGGTTGCCAATATTTCTTCAGCAAAGAATCAGGTCTGCAACCCATTTCCCCAGTTCAATACTGGGTTTGAACCACTGAGTTTGCATGGATCTTGAGCAT
This sequence comes from Eospalax fontanierii, assembly GCA_035773235.1. Lineage (NCBI taxonomy): Eukaryota > Metazoa > Chordata > Mammalia > Rodentia > Spalacidae > Eospalax > Eospalax fontanierii. The sequence goes on from CM069533.1 coordinate 73,107,933, forward strand.
ACCGAAATGATTGCTATATGTTCATATGAGCAGGGTCCAGGAACTTGTAGGATTCTACTTCAATTTGGTCACACACCTCCTCTCTGACTCTTACAATCTTTCCACCTGCTCTTCCACAATGGTCCCTGAACCTTGGGTAAGTGAAACTCAATACAGGAGTCCTGTCCAGGGACCCACACTATGTAAATTCCTCATCTCCATGCTTTGGCCATCAGTGACTGTTTCTGATACTGGCCCTCTGTTGCATGAGGAGCTTCATTAATGAGATTTGAGAGACTCATCAGTGTCCTCTTCACCCCTTGTTCCATGTTGTGTGAGCCTTGGGTGTGGAGGTTGCACTGTAGATGTACCACTTAGGCTTGGGAAGTTTACGGACAATGTCTATGTGTGACCACTCATAGTACTCTGTAGTAGTTTCCATCTGCTGCAATATAAGCTTCTTTGATGAGCTGTGACTGCAGTACCTGAGTGTATGTGTAAAGGACACTTATTTTGTACTTAGTAAGAATTTGCTTTAGCCTAGGCATATGACAGCCTTGAGGATTTCTCTAAGATCTATGACCTCTTCAGCCATGTGTATTTGGCTATAATTACAGTACCACACATGAGTTTCCTCCCATTGAGTGGGCTCTAGGAACAATTAGGATGCCGTTGATTGGCCTTCAGAAAAAAAGTGTCACTACTGCACAAGTGTCAAATGCTGTGCCAGTCTTTGATGTGGTTATTTGGTCATGAAACTGGTGTTGGACCATCAATTGATATTCTCCCTTGGCTGCTTGCATAGTGCTTTCCAGCGTTATGAGAGCTAGTCTTTGGGAGAAGTGGCTTCTGTGTCAGTTCCTGCTCCACTGCTCCAAATCCAGTCTCTTAAGTATGTCCTGTCTTCATTAATAGGGTCTTATCTTCAAGTTCTGAGAGATAATCAGGGGCTGTGGCAATAGCCTGTGTGACTTTTAGAGTCTCTTGGACCACTCTGGAAAACAACTCAAAGGAAGGTTTCCTCTGTCTGGCACTGTTTCCTGTTATATCGTCTTTAGCTATGCATATGGTCTCATGTAGAGATATTGTATGTGGAATTTGTCATTAGGTCATTAGATTAATATGATTCCCTTTGGTGTTTTACACTAGCTAGACATTATCTCTTCTCTCTCTCTCTCTCTCTCTTCCCTATCTAATCCTCCTCCATGCCTTCCCCATTTAAAGTGTCCCCATTTTCCCTATTTCTCCCTTTATAGTTCCAGGTTCCTACAGCCCCTCCTCTCTTGAGCTCCTTCTTTCCCTTTATCCCCATAGTTCCTTATATAACCCCCCCCCACTTAAAAACATTCATTTTATCTATTTCTCCATTAATAACACCCATCTGCTACTATTGTCTCTCAGGTTTCTTCTTTGCCTTTACCTCCCTGGTTCCTTTCCACTTTCCTTATTCCTAGTTACATCACGATACAATACATACTCACATAGAAGTGTTTGGTGCTGATATCACAAATGAGGGGAACATATGCCATTTGTTGTTCTGATTCTGTGTTGTTTCACTTAGCATAGCTATCGCTCTGGAATAACGTTTGAAATCTGGTATAGTCATGCCCCCCCTCCGCCAAATTTTTCTTTGTTTTCAGGGTTGTTTTGGCTCTCTGGGGTTTTCTGTATTTCCACATGAATTTTTGGACTGTTTTTCTAATATTGTGAAGAATGACATGAGGGTTTTAATTGGCAATGCATTGAATCAATAATTACTTTTGGTAGGATGGTCATTGTCACATTATTTCTTCCAATACATGAGAATGGGAGTTCCTTCCATCTTCTAGTGTCCTCATCAATCTTTTTTTAAAGACCTAAAATTTTCATTGTAGAGATCTTCAATGTCTTTGCTCAAGTATATTCCAAGATTTTTTTTTTTTTTAGTTTTCTGGTAGAAATTTAGGCATCTCTTGTGTATCTTTAAAAGGCATAACGTGACATATTCTTTTCCAATGAGTACTCATGCAAATTTCTTCTCTTTTCTTATTGCTTTAGCAAGAATTTCAAGCACTATGTTAAAAAGGAGTAGGGATAATGGACAGCCTTGTCTAGTTCTGCTTTTAATGAAAATGCTTCCAGTTTTTCTCAATTTAGAATGACATTGACCATGGGTTTTTATATGGAGCTTTAATTATGTAGAGGTATGTTCCCTCCAGTCCTATTCGCTTCAGAACTCTTAACACAAATGCATGTTGAATTTTTTAAAAGCCCTTTTCTTCGGCTACTGAGATTTCCATGTGATTTTTGTCTTTGAGTTCATTTATTTGTTTTGTTATATTTATTGACTTATGTATATTGAACAACCCCTGCATCTCTGGGATACAACCAGCTTGATCATGATCTTTTTGTTGCATGTCTGCATGCCTCTGTCTCTGTTTTAGGACTGAGGGAATCTTTGAGTCTTTGCTCTGTCTTAGTTCCTAACTCACTGATACTGCATTATAAACATCTGGTTAATATGTAAAGAACTGATAGAATAAGAGGCCCTTATCTTACCAATCAAAGCACATGGCTCGTGCTTCATAACATCAAGAACTTGACAGCATTTTAGTGACCACCACAAGTTGAAAGGATTATCAGCATGGGAGACCTGCCATAAGCCAAGGTAAGCACGACTTATGGACGACTGCATAGCTCAGGAGATAGCTAGCTGAGAAGCGTGGCCTAAAAGAAGCAGCTTCTTCTGTTTCTCAATTGACCTTGGTTTGCAACATTTCCAAATAAATAAAGTCATAAGCATGCAAAATTTAGAGATGAAAATTCTTCCTGGCCCAAAGAAAAGAACCCCATAGGAAAAATCCAACCAGGCACCACATTTGTGTGTGATAATACAAGTCATATCCTGGTGTTCTAAATACATTATTGAATCCTCAGCAATTACAGGAATCTGCTGTTAAGAGTTATAGTCAGGCCATTTTCAAAGTTGGCATGAATCAGAGAAATGATGAACTCAAGCGCCATCCATTTTCTTTTCACTAATGAATACTCCTTTTGTTCCAAAGTCTCCCCTAGTGACTCCCCCTGACAATACAGGTAATTAATGGACCATTCTTCTGGATTCAGATACTGTTGAAAATGTGAGGGGACTTGATAATTGAATCTACATCCAAACTTTCCCATTATCTAAATGACTAAGTGTACGTTAAATTAATAATATTTTCTAGGAACTATTTTAGAGCTTATTGATAATGCTCATTTTAAAACAGAGAAAATGCTACTAGTGAAGCTTTGCCAAATCAGACTGGAGCAGAAATTCTTGATTCTTGTTGAGATGAAGTTTACAGTTGGAACTCACTAATATTGGAGCAGTTCAGGGTCTCTCATGAGGCTCACTGAAAAGTCAGAATGAAGTCAGAGTTGATTCAGATTTTTTTTATCTTATGTATATGGTAAGTGTATGATGTGTGTGTGGCGGGGGGTAAGTCTGTGTGTGAATTCACTTGCATGAGTGGAAGTCAGAGGACAACCTTGGCTATCAGTTCCTGCTTTCTTCCTTCTTTGAGGCAGGGTGTCTTTATTGTTTTCCACTGTATATGTCAGGCCAACTGTTCTGAAAGCTTCCAGGGATTCTCCTGTCTGCCTCCTGGCTTGCCATAGGAGCACTAGGATTACAGGCACACACTACTGAGCCCTGGCTTTATGTAGGTGCTGGGGATTCAAGCTCAGGTACTTGTGCTTGCACAGCAAGTGCTTTATCCACTGAACCATTTCCCAAACTTCTAGAAGTGTTTTGTCTTTGCTTGGGGTTTTTAATTTTGAATGACTTTGACATAAGATTTGTTTTTAACTTTGTAATAAAAGATTTGGAATATGGGAACATCCAGTCAATAAGAAAAATAATATTTACTACTTCTGGTTTCATTTTTTAAAAGATCTTCAAAATTAATCATTTCAGGAATACCTCAGTAGAAGAGATTAAAATCCATTTGGTTCTTATTTCTGAAGTAGGTAATACAAAATGTCTAGAACTCACAATGTTTGAACCATGTAGCCAGCCACCTTTGCTGGTACTGGTCTTGATAAACATTAGTTCAAGTTTTTCCACTTCCAAATACATAGGAAGTAATTTAGGAAATTTTTAAATTTAAGAATTATTTAATAAAAGTTTCTTGTACAGAGGCATCTAAAACCATTTTCTTATACTGAAGGTAATACATAATCAGAGAATAACAGACGTTTCAAATACTCACTGAAATATCCTAAATAGTATATTAGTTATTTCCAGAAACACAAGATTAACAATGAATTGTTACTCATAAAGAAAACACTGGCTGTCATTTTGTGTTGTTTCAAAGCAGTGTAGACAGTGTGTAGGAACAAACATAATAGATAAGAAAAATGTTTTTGAAGATGTTTCAGTAGGAATTGCTGAGGAGCTTTCTTCTTAGGAGAAAGGGAATCAAAGAAACCAGAAAGAAGTGAATGGTTTGTTCAGAATTACCAGGTTCATTGGCAATTTGAAGTGTCAATAGTCAAGGACTCAGACTGTGGTGAAGAAGACAGGTGTTCAGGGACTTCACAGAGAATTCGTGTGCTGTGACAGCTTTCCCTAAGCACAAGATTTCAGAGAAGTTCATCAGAAATGTATATTTTGTAGTCAAATATGCTTTCAACATGGAGAATTAGGTTAATTCACATTTCTAGAGATTCAAAACACATTCTAATGGCCCAAATCCAGCAACTTTTGAAGAAAATGAATCGACTGATTATAGTTCAATATAACATTTTCTAACCCATTTTATCAAGAAATAACCCATTTTTACACAGACACACACATGCCACTTCTTTCTTTTATTGCTTTTTGGCTATCTATTAAGATCTTCTAACTCTTCTCAGTTGTGAGTTTCTGCAGGAATTTACAGAGCAGGAATTTGCTGACATGAGACGCAGGTAGGCTAATGCAGAAGTGATAGTATATGTGAGATCAGAACTGGTACAAGATGGGGTAGATGGTAGGATAAGCTAGTCAACGTGAAAAGAGAAGAAAACTAGAAGTCCGATGCTTCAATCATGAATTCTATGTGGGAACTTTAAGACAAGAATAAAGAGAGAGGAGCAGGTTCAAGAGAGAAGATTCACTCTTTAGCTTCAGAAGTTTGTGGTTTCTGTGGCATGATTCTACAGAGATACTGGAGAAACCACTTTGGGTGCACAGGAAAGATTCAGAAGAGCACCTGGATTATGGTGTTAAAAGACATCAATATTTCACTGACTTGTGAATCAATGTAAATGTTAAATTTGTAAGGCAACATATGGGTGTCAGCTCTGAAAACCAAGCTCTGAGAACATATCAGCTTGTCAAAAAATGAGAAGTCTATGAAGTGAATGAAGCCAGGAACCCTCAGTTGTACTTGTAATTCCACTGGAAATACAAGGTTTCAAAAGCAGATGCAAGAACATCATGTATTAACCCTGTCTTTTTTTCTGTACCAAGCCAGCTAACCAGCTGCTCATTGAAATAGACTAATTAAGCAACTAGGCATCATTCCAGTAAAACCTGAATAGAGATAAATGTATTTTAACTTGTAACTGTCCTAAATCAGTTTATTATTAGAAGTTATGATATTTGCCCAGTTGCTCTTTCTCCTGAAATCTCCAAAATTCATTTGTCTGCTAAAAATACAAAATCAACTTTAAGTCAAAACATAAGTCCATTCAGTCCATAAGTGCTTTTCCAGCCCTCTTTACCATCACTAATGTCAAAACAAACCACTTCCTTTTTCAGAATCACAAACTTTCGTTGCTACCTTTGATAAAGCATGCCTTACATTATCCCATGTGTGGTAGCACAGGCCTTTAATTCCAGCACTGGGAAGGCAGAGGCAGGCAGATCGATGTAATATCAAGGCCAGCCTGGTCTACACAGAGAATTGCAGACAAGCTGGGTCATCTAGGGCTACAGGGCATGCCCCCCCACCAAAAAAAAGGCCATCATTGACCCATTACTTATTAGGTTTCTGTCTTTTCTCTGGTTAGATTGTATGCTCCTTCATGTTAAAGATTTGGTGAGTCCAGCAAGTATCTATGATTCTCCAGCCTTAATGTGTTACCCTGAGACTGGTAAAGTGCCAGTCAAACTTTGTTGACTGAATAATGCATATTTCACAAACACAGGAGAGCATGCATTACAAACTATGGGAGAACAAGAATGAGGGGATACGCCTGCCTGTGAGTGAGTGCATGTCGACACTGGGCAACCTAATTTGACCCACCTGGTTCACTGCAGTTTTCTTTTTGAAAAACCTGGGAAGTCAAGAATTCAAAATTCACCACAAAAGAACTTCAGAAGTTAGAAGCAATCCATGGTCACAGAGAAGAGAGACACCACTAAGTAGACACAGCCATTGAAAGGCAGATCATCCTATAGAGAATTTAGATGAAGACTTGCTGAGGGTGGATGTTTACATTGTAATAGTTTCTGTTCAGAATAACTCATGGGCTATGGAAAGGCCAAAACTGGCAGAAAATGTCAAACAGTGGCAAAAAATATTATGAAAACTGATTACGTGAGCCTTGTTTTGTTTGAAGTGTAAAGACTACAATCCAAAGCCCACCCTCAGATTTCCTGTTTAGGTATTGTTAGTTTGAATGTTAACCTTAGTTCTATCTTTGATTGCCAGGGTATGGGTTGCAAATATTGATTACCATAAAACGACGGCTGAGATTCATTCCTGAAAAGAAGTTAAGAGCACATTTCTAGAACTCTATGTAGTAAATAGCAATAGGATTCTGACTATTCCCAAACTGAATTGGGAATTGTTTTCTCATTACTCTGCCTCCTTGTCCTTGGTTCACTTAACCAAATGAATATCCCATATCTGAGAATATACACAAAGGATTAAGTAGCAAGTCAAATATCCAAATACCATGGAAACAAAATCAGTTGAAACCACTAACTCACAACAATAAGTATCTACAGATTTCAAAGCTACCATGAGATTCCCTGCTTTGTCTTCTCATTATAAAATCCCATTTTCCTAATAAGCCACAAAGAATAGTACCTTGTGCCAAATCCCACTGATGGAAAGTGCCAGCATTCCATCTAGACAGCTACTTTGACTCTGCAGGATTGGGAGAAAGCAGACAGCTTGAGCAACTTCATAGCACTACAACACAGATAAAATATATAAATAAAAGCAAGAAGTTCCTGACTGTCTTGGCAGGAGCTAGAGAAGACATACAATCCCGAGAAACAAGAAGGGTAGAGTTGTTAAATCCATAGAAAAGTTCTGAAGAGGTTTTAGACTAGAAGAGACAACTGCTTCTTCAATATGAACACAACAGTGCAAGATTGCAGGAACAGGAAAGTCAGGACAACTTGACACTATGAAGAGAACATAATAACATTTTGGTAACTGAAATGGTGATGTGTGCATAGCCTGACAAAGAATTTTAAATTCCTTTCCTTCTCTGAAGGAAACTCAGAGAACTTCAAGAGATCATTAAGAACTGAAAAATTCCAGAGTTTAACGATACAGGGAATGAGATGAACTTGGGAACAGAGAACATTCATACCAGACCTTAAGAGAAGAAAAATAATCTACAAACTCAAAGAATTCCTTGCAAGAGGTAATCAGAGGAGATAAAGGAGAGCAATGAAAGGAAAGACAAAAGTCTACAGGACTTATGGGGCAGCAGTACAAGACAAGATTATATTATACAGACCCATGAGAGGCAGAGAGCAATGAAAAGGAAGTTTAAAGAGAAAGTGTATTGAAGGAAATAATGACTAAAAACAGATCAAATCTGAGGAGAGATAAGGGCATCCAATGCTAAAAGTTGAAAGTTTTCCCAATGAGTATTAATCAAAAGACAAGTACACCAAGATATATTATAATGAAATAGTCCACAATCAATGAAAAAAAATTTTCAAAACAGAAGAGACTTATCATATACAAAAGAACTCATGACAATGTTTCAGGACATTTCTTTGGAGAAACCCTGCAGTCTAGGAGAGAGTGAAGCTTTCCCAGGAGGGAAGTTTGTAGTGGTAAACACCTATATTATGAAAAAGGAGATATCTAAAAAAAAACCTAAATTACACCTAAAAGAACTAGAAAAAGAATGGAACTAAGCTCAAAGTTCCTAGAAGAAAAAAATAAGATTGTCAAACATAACAGAATTAAAATTAGTAAAAGTCTACAAAAGAGAAAAAATAACCATAAGCCAGGGCTGGAGAGATGGTTCCATGTTTATGAGCACTGGCTGCTCTTGCAGAGAACCTGATTCTGTTTATAGAGCACATGGTACTAACAACCGTCTGTAATTCCAGTTCCAGGGGATCCTATGTCCTCTTCTGACCCCTGCAGGTGCTGCACAACACAGGTTCACTTACATGCATGCAGACAATATACAAATATAATAAAGAATAAAAATTAAAGCCTTCTTTAAAAAATCAAAAGTATGTTTTTGAAAAAATTAGTGAAACCTTACCTAAAAGAAAGAAAGAATACATATACAATGATGAATGAAAGAGAAGTCATTTCAAGTTGTCTAATAGAAGCACAAAGAATCACGAGAGAATATAATAATCCATCATACACCAACAAGTTCAATAGCCTAGGAGATGATGATAAATTCCTATAAACATCCCAGCTTCCAAGACTAAATCACAAAACATAGAAAATGGTAGTAGATCAATTATAAGTAAGAATACTGAGTTAGCACTCAAAGAAAAGCTGTAACTAATGACTTCACTGTTGACTTTTACCAAGTAACTGTCAGCATGAGACTATAGTTACTAATAATGCATTATAATATATATTTAAAATACATCAATAGCAGATCTTACATATGTTTAATCCACATACCTATGCAAAGTCATGCATATGTTCATTTATGATAATCATTTAAATGTAAATCAAAATCACACATTGTCTATCTTAAACATATGCAACTTTCATTTAAAAAATCTTGAAGACTAATTATTGAAACATTAAATACATGCAAAGCATCAAGCACAGGGCTCTACAGCTACTTACCTTCAATTTCCATAATTCTCTCTCTCTTCTCTTACTCTGTGTGACGTGGCTGTGCATGTACATGTATGTATGTGTGTGTACATGTATGCATACATGTATGTGTGTGTTTGTCTTACCTGCTGAAGCTGCATGCTAATACTCAAATTCTTTTAACACTGAACCTCAAATCCCTCAACTATTAAGTTTGTTTTCCTACTTTCCTTTCTGTTATCAGAGCTTCCTAACATTCTCCAGTCCTCATCAATTTTTTTGTAACTTTCAACACAAGCCATTAATTTTTGCCTAATATAAATTTAGACATGTAAAATTTTATAACCTAAATAGATGTGACTTCATTTATGGGAGATGGTTCCCAGGACTTAGACTCTGTTGGGAACTTCAGACATAAGCATTTTAGATATCATCCAAGAGATAAACATATAAACATCCAAAACATGAAACCCACTATAAAATGCAAGAGAGAAATCTCAATTGTAGTCTGTGACAAGGATCATATAAATAGTAGGAGCAATGTGATGTGGTTTCAGCATGATACTAAGAACCACCTGGCTTAAGACTAGCAACACTGTATAGAGGAGTCCAACCTTGGGCCAGTAGGGAAGAGTAGGATTTGGTTTGGCTATCATGGGGTAGTTAGATGACTAAAATCAATAAGCAATCGGCTTGAAGTAAACCACAGAGACCCCAGCAGAATGGAACAGTACAAAACGATTAGAGATCAATACAGATTTGATAGAGTCACACTGGAACCAGGAAGTCGAGAATTCAAAGTTACCAGCTACTTATGCAATGACATTGAAAATCTTCTGCTCTGTCATCTGAAATATTTCATGTTTGTATTTATTAGTTCTCTTAGTTCATAGTATTCAGCTCCAAATTTTTATTCTTGACTATGTTTCACTTTTTTTCTTCCATGCTTTAACTTCTAATTTACTTCACAACCCCTTCCCAAACAAAACTTTATTATCACATTGAGTTATAACTAAAAAGAGATCTCTTCTTCCTTTTTCCAAACACACAAAGAAGAGAACTCTGTTTCTGATTCTACAAAACTATTTTGGGGACAATATATGATTCTTTGTAAACTTCACCAAAACATAAAAGCTTTTTCCTTGAGATAGAGGGGTGTCATTCAGTTTTGAGGAAGAGGAAAGCTATGGTATAACAGAGTCACTGTCTGCTTTGTGTTGATCACTGTGTTAGATAGCTTTAAATCGCTGTGACAACATAGCTCGCATAAATGATGTAGAGAAGCGGGACTCCTTTTTGGCTTACACTTTTAGAGGTTTCCATTCAAGATTTAATGAATCCATTACTTTTAGCCCAAACTGAGGCAGAACATTGTAGTAGCATATAGAAGAGGAAACGGCTACTTACTTTAAGAATCCAGGAGTCAAAGGACAAGAAGGGACAAGGAACAAAGTACACAGTCAAGAGTATGCCTCTAGCGACCCTCTTACTCCAACTGGGGTTCCACAACCTCACAAAAGTCTATTCAGTTTTCAATCCATCAATGGAGTAAGCCATTCATTAGATAAAAGCCCCATATAATTGTCTTTGGAAACACAGTCACAGTCACATGCAAAAAGATGTTTTAGTAATCTAGGTGCCTCCCAATCCTGTCAGATTGACAGTAAAAATGAATCTAGCCATCACAGTCAGATTTCAAATACTAGAATTCGGTAGTCCATGTGTTGGGCCTCATGGGCCCAGACGTGTGGCCTCGTGTAACTTTCCGAGTCTCATGAGTTTTGCGGCCAGCCTCTGACACTCCACTTCCACATAGGAGTGACTCAGCAAGGCACAACAAGAAATGGTCTCTACCTGGCTACAGCCTATGTGGTGAAAAATGATTGGTCTTTCACTCCCCACGTTTTTAGCCCAACCCCTTACCCTTACTCTATATAAGACTGTGCCTGATGCAATAAAATGAGATCCTGTTTCAACAAGTCTCCCGGCTCAGTGTGGTGTTCTCCGGGGTGGAGAGGGTCTGAGCCACCAACACTCACCATCCTGCTCAGCCCCTGGAGGAGGCCAGCTGGACCAGCTTCTCCACCACCCTACCTGCTGGTGAACCCATGACTATCCAGGTTACCAACCATCTAGCTCAATCACTGCCTCAACCTATTAATCTCTTATGGGAAACTAGACAGTTATTATGTATCACTCTCTGGATACTGTTCACTACATCAACAGTTACTTCTCTGATTTTACCTAATGCTTTGTTTCAATCTATCTCTCTGCTGCTGAGATGATGTTCTGGAACCACTCCATAAATAAACCTCCTATCTGCTGCATGTGTCCTCAGTAAGTAGTTGTACCTTGGCTTCCTTGACATGGAGACAAAGTTTTATAGTACGTTAATACACAGACACTATGAAAATAAATATTAAATTCTTTTCAACTTTGATAGCTTGCCTATAAATGTTTGAGGCCCCTTCACTTTCCACATTGTGTCAGTAAGATACAGAATCTGAACATCAATTCCACTGCTCATATATGGGTGTCTACTAAACATAATATCAAGGTTTTTTTTTAAATGTGGCATCTAAATTAGGTGGTTTCTCACAAATAATGTCTAAGAATTCAATTTTAAAAGTTTATTCTTCTATTAACTGCTTCTCTCCTCTACCTATTGAGCCTAAATCTTGTTTTCAAAATCTGCAGACTGTTTCCCTGAAATGGTAAATAGTGTCACAAAAAGTGCAGAGGATCTGTGCACATCAGAATGGAGACCAAGTGTGCACCACACAGACTCCCTTCCTCCAGTGAGAGCTAGCCACACTGTTGTGGAAGATCCTACCTGCTATTGCAGAAAGTCTTTACTTTCCCAAAACTTCTTGGCAAAGTGTGCACCAAAGCATTGTGGATTCCAAGTAATGCTAAGTTCTTGCTTGTGGATCTCTCACTGTAGAAAGTTCTACATTATGGAGGCTTTCTTAGCTGTGGCAGGACAATCAAGTTGACCCAATGAGGGTCAATGAGTTACATAAAAATTTCTACAATCCTTCATCTAATGGCCTCAGAAAGAAAAAGATGGTAGAAAAGTATGGCAAGCCACTCTGCCGACCTTTCTCCAACATAGACCACCAACCGGTTTTACTTGAAGACTTTAAGCTTAAGCCCAAATAGTCTTCAACTCAGTTATATTTTTGAAAACAATAACTCAGGCATGAGATTTTTACACCAAAAATAGTTCGAATTTTAGAGTTTGAAAAGTGTCTTTCTGACCTTTGGAAAGGTTATCTTTCCTGTTCTCACATCTGTGAGTCACAATGCTTGAGGTGTCTGTTTCAACTCTTGACTCTTGTTTCTTTCTCCCATAGGGCCATTTCTGTGTAAATGCCACTTTCTATAGCTATGCTGCAGAAGTGGAATTGTATCATATCATCTGTTAAGATTTTAGAAGGATGATTTTCCTTGCACTGTAATTTGTCTTTCATATTTACAAAGATATCTGTTATCACAGAAGAAAATTCTATCGTACCAACAAAAACAATCAGCAAACATAAAACACTGTCAAGCACCCTGCCTGCACAGCTCAGGACTTGAAGTCTAATAATCATAAATGTGCTTTCCTTCTTAAAGTTAGAAGTAATTAGGATTTGACACAGGAATAAATGACGGGAAACAAGTAATGTTTAACTGAGAAACATGGTGATCTTAGCTTGAACCCAAGGATAGAAGGCTTCTTGATTGTCTTTCAGCAGAACAGCAGTATTTTATAAATCTGCATTTCTCTGCCAGGAAAACTACTCACCAAGTCAAGGCAGAATAGTCTTGTGAGAGAGGGAGGGAAACAGAGAGAAAAGGAGGTAAGGAAGAAGGAGAAGGAAGGACAGGAAAAGGGGGGGGCACTTTAGTTAGGATACTTGCGACTCTACTATCTTAAACAGGTTATTCTCAGACATAATCTCATTCACAAATGTTCTGATAATTAAATGAGATGATACATATAATATGCCAGGTTTAATAAACACGAGGCTCCATTAGTAAGAATATTAATATGTTGAGTCTGGAGAGATGGTTCAGTGGTTAGGAGCAGTGATTGTTCTTGCAGAGGACCCAGGTTCAGTTCCCAACACCCACATGGTGGACGTGGTAGCTAACCCTCAGTAGCTTCAGTTTCAGGAGACCTGATGCCCTCTTCTGAGCCCCCTGGGCACTATACACACAAGTACACTCACATACATGCAGGCAAAATACACATACATATAAAATTAAATTGAACAAATATTTAAATAGAATATTAATACTTTTCTTTCATCTCCAACCCACTGATAATTAAGATTCAAGAACCTCTTTCCCCTCATTTCTTGGCTACTGAAGCCCTATTAAAAAGTTCAGGTGTTCCAATTCCAAAATTGCTGAAGAATATTCTAGACATCACTTGGTCATTTGACACTGAAGGACTTCTTCCTCCCTACTGAACACAGTATCTGATTAATGAAGACCTGGGATTTGGAAAGAGATTTTCCATTGAAATAGTGTTTGTGATGCAGAGGTAGGAGCTTGCCAAAGTTAACCTCAACCACATTGTCAAATGAGCTGTGTTTCAAAGCGTAACATTCTAAACAGCCAATAAGGAATGAATGAAACTTAAAGTCCCAGGAGTATTCTACATCACAGACTGTGCCTACACAAACACAATTTTACGTCACCACATGGAATTCAAAGGACAAATTTTAGTTTACTTCTTTTAATCAATATTATAATGGAAGCTTCAAATTTCTAAGTTACTAAAGTGGTTTCCAAGATTTCCTGAGACTTTAGAAAGGGAACAAAGTCTTCATTAAGGTCAGTCATCTTCCAGAAAAGTCAGTAAACCAGACAGAGGAAGAGAGTACAAAATGTCCTCCATACACTATTCCTTAAGAAGCTCCTTCTGAATTATTAATGATTGATCGGCAACAAAATCCTGAAGATAAAGAGCATAATTCTTTTGACTCATAAAACACATTCTATTCTGAAAAGGTCACATTTTAAATAAATTTTTAACATTTACTTGCAACTTAATTTTCATGTATATACATTCATTCAATCATAGAAAATTTGAAAGTATTAAGTTATAGCCTCATTTCCTTGCTTTTGAAGTAAAAGAAACACTAAAAATGATCAAGAATGAAGTTTACACTGTATATGCAGTAGACTTCAAAACAGCTGCATATCATGAGAGCACATTTATGTGTTGCTGTAACACATTAAGAAAATAAAGAAGGACAACTTCTACAGGGGCTACTTAAGGAACTGGACAGTTAGATGATAAACACACCAGACTTCTGGAAATATCATTATCTTATTCATGAATTTTCTCATTTATTATAGAAACATTTACTGAATACCAATGATGTGCCAAGTATTTAGGAAACATCTGTTTCCTAATCTAGTAGTAGGCAAAGCTTTTACCGTGAAATTAACTTCAGAATTCCTCTAAACAGAAGAATTGGCATTTTTACTGTATATGAAATCATTGCATCTACATGAAGATATTAAATCGATTTATAACAGTAAAATAGAACATAATTTTGGGGCTTTGTAGCCCTCAGTACCTTACATGCAAGCAGTTAGAAGTTTTCACCACTGCTCAAAAACATAAAAGTAATCACAGTACTTGATATCGACCATTAAATTTCTGCTTCCAAGCAGGTATTGATATCAATGCTTTACAATTTTCATATATTTAATCTTCACAGCAATCATATAAAACAGAAACCATCTTCATATGTATAAGATGAGGAATCTGTGAGAGAAAGAGTAGTTAATCACTTGGCAAGATTATTCTTTCAGTATGATACATAAAAGGAAAGTTATAATTAGAGAACTGAAGACTCTCAGTTTTCTATTATTTTTATTTTATGTGTGTGAGGATATTGTCTACATGTATGTAAGTGCATCCATGTTCTAAAATGCCCACAGAGGTCAGAAGAGGGTGTCAGATCCCCCAGAACTGGAGTTACGGATGGTTGTTATCTACCGTGTGGGTTTCTGGGAATCAAACTCCAGTCCTCTGCAAGAGCAGCCAGTGTTCTTAACCATGGAGTCATCTCTCCAGCCCCTGAATCTCAGTTTTTAAGAGAGGATTCACTCTCAGCATATCACTGTCTTTCTGTTTTGATAGTTCCTTACAGATGCATTGGCGTACTTGATAAAATTATAGACTATTATGGTTATGGTTATTATATCTAGCTTTCCATCAAATGCCAAGTACTTAGAGTCCATATACAAAGATGAAATGGACTGAAGCCATTGCCTAATGCTGTGAGATGACCTTTCTCTGTCCTGAAACTGAACCATAGTTCTTCATAAAAATAACTCAGGTAGGAGATGGGTCTAAGTTTTCAGATGGCCTTTCCCGTGAAAGCTCTCATCCGGCTAGGAAAACACCAGTTCCCTGCTCACCAACACAAACATACCCTACTCCTGTATTGGTGTACACTAAGGCATAAGTAATGTTTTTTAATGGCTTTCAATGTCTCTGTTAAAAGATAACTTGTTGCAAAAACCAATGCACAACTATCCAAAATTCTTTGTACAGACCTAGGTCATCTAAGTCATTAGAATTACATGAGGCAACATAAATGCACTTCGGACTTGAAGGCAGAAAACCTAGGGGAAGGATTTATCATCACATCTCCATGACTTTATGACCTTCAGAAACAAGTCTGGTTATAAACTGTTATAACCGTCCGCTCATCTGTAAGTCAGTATATTCTCTACACTGCTGTATATATAGAAGGTTTATTAAAATGATCAATATGGTTTGAATGGGTGTAAACTGCTTTAAAACTCTAGTGATTCGATTTAATTTAATTCACCAACATTTGTTGAGTGTATCACATGTGATAAGGATTGTGGTAAGCGCTGAGGTTACAGGTCAGTGGGATCTACTCCAAAGTTTTAAAAGATTATTATTGCTACTGTTAGTTTTAAGTCATATTGACTGCAGAATAGAGATGTGTTTTATTTTTAATCATACAATTTATGACACATTTGGACCTTTGTTCCATAAATATTTACTGTAAAGTATATGCTCACTTTCTAGGACATAAGGCATAATTTTACACTTTAAATTATTGTTGTAGCTTTATGTTTTTATAGCACACTAATCATCATTTCTGCAATTTATTTGTTGACAAATCCTTGTTTGAAAATACAAATGTCAGTTATAATACTGTTTCCAAGAGAAGTACATTCAGTTCATCACGTGGGTTTTTAGGAACATATTATAACTCTAATCTGTAGATTGTTCATATCTTAAATTCACTTTTTAACTCAAGGTATTGGGACTGAAAAATGGGTGTTTTCTTCAGTAAACCCACGTATGTGTGTAGCCAAGAAACATTGAATGTTCTAAATTCCACAGGATGCGGCTTTAAGATTAGATGTGAGTTTTGTCTTTTATTTCAGGGGGTCGTTTCAATTATTCTTCTCTTATCATTCAATGGGGAGCTTATGAACTAATCACGGTGTTCTAGGCACTGTTTATATGCCCTGTGGGATTTGAACAACTACAAAAATCACTGAATTAACTAATAAACAAACTCCTGTCCTTGAAGAGTCCCAAAAATCAATCTGTGAATAAGGACACAATGTTAAGAATACACTAGTCTCCATGCCAACCCTTGAAGGCCAGCCTCCATATGAAATTCCTAATTAATGTGAGTCATTGTTAGGTATTTCCTGTTATACATAGTTGAATGCAATTCCTAACAGATGAGTATCGTCATTTATTTTCATTTACTGTGTATGAATGCTTTGTCTGCATGCATGTAAGGGTACCCATGTTGTACCATGTCCGCAGAGGTCAGAAGAAGATATCAAATTCCTTGGAACTGGAATTATACTTGGAGTTATAGCACCAAGTGGGTGCTGTGAACAGAACCCAGGCTCTCTAAAAGAGCATCCAGTGCTCTTAACCATTGAGCCAGGTTTCCATCCCCCCAAGACTCCTTTTCATCCCACTTATGAAGGCTTCCCTAACTGCTTTCTTCTTTCCTCCTCTTTCTGCATAAATACGAAGTTATAAATTTCAAGAGAACTATAGTAAGATATTCAGATTTCTGGGCACCCAGCCTGTCCTACCCGGAGCTACCTATTAAGCCATGACCATCATGGAGTTTGAACTATACAAAGAAGAGATCTCAAACACACGCACCTTTGATAGCATGGTGATGTCTCCCTAGTTCTCATTTTCTGTTTTTGTTTTCTGACTCTTTGTGCATGCAGACCTGGGGTCATTATTAGCTTCAGCTGACAACTTGTCACAACAAAAGAGAGCAGCGTTTCCTTCATTAAGTTGACCTGTGGCCATGTCTGCAAGAGACTTTCTTAGTTGCTGGTTGATGTGGGCAGTGCCATGCCTGGGCTGGTGGGTGGGCTGTGTAAAATGGCAGCTGAACAAGCCAGAGAAGCAAACCAGTAAACAGCATTCATCCATGGTGTCTGCTCTAGTTCCAGCCTCCAGGTTTCTGTCTTGAGTTCCTGCCCTGAACTTCCTCAGAGATGAATTCTGACCTGGTCTTGTAAAATGAAATAAACATTTTTCTCCACAATTTGGCCTTGTTTGGTTTTTCATCACAGCAACAGAAGACAAACCAGAACCACTGGGAATATCAAGAAACAACGGAATTATGTGATTTGGAAAGAGGATGGTGGAAAATTCCTGGTGAAGCTGGAGCCATCAAATCCCTAAATTTTAGGAGAGATGGTTCAATATTTAGAAGACTTTGCTGCCCTTCCAGAGGACCCAAGTTCAGTTATTAGAGTCCAAGTTAGGCAGCTTGCAACTACCTATAACTCTAGCCCCATGGGATCTGTCACCCTCTTCTGGCTTCTGTGGATAGTGCACTCATATGTGTACACATGCGCACACACACACACACACACACACACACACAAACACATACACACACAATTAAAACAATAAAACTAACATCTTTAAAATCACTTGCCAGGGAAATTATTTAGAAGAAATATGCTGACACTAGTGTAATATTCTTAATCTATTAATGATGTTTATAAAGCAATTAAAAATCACTCATATCCCAAAACAAAACAGGGAAAGGACATTAGTAAATAATTCATACAAGTGACAAATGTAGGTATATACAAAAATGATAGATCTCCCTAGGCAAATGAAAATTTAATGAGCTATTATTTTTCAAGTATTAAAGTAGCAAAGATTTTTTTTCAAAGATAATCCTAATGTATTCAGGGACACATTAGATGCATGCACTCATATATTAGATAAGTAAGGCTAAATTGGCATAACTTGATTGAAGGGCAATTTGGCCATGTGTACTAAAAGACTTTAAAAAGTTTGTGTGTATGTGGACTCAGTAATCTTCTAGAAATATATTCTGGATACATGAGCAAATAGGTTTATGAAGATGCTCGATGTAACTAATTGTAATGCTACCTACAGCCATGACGATTCTCAAACACAGGGGATTTTACCCACATCATCTACCTGCATCTCAGGACATACTTGGCAAAATCTGGAAAGATTTATTTTGTGTTAAAACTGCAGTTGGAGTGTTTTGGGTATGGAAGTAGAGCTATGATAATTATCCTACAAATCACAGGACAGTCTTTCATTAAGAAGTATATGCCTCAAAACAACGGCACTGAGTTTGAAAAGCCTTGACCTAGAAAGACAATTTCAGGAAAGGCCCTTTGCTGAATTCTAAGTTTCAATTGAAGTGTTTGTCTTTTTTAACGATTCGTTTTTATTGTTTTTTATTCACGTGTCTGTGCATGTTTGTGTGTGTGCATGTTATGTGTGTGAGTGCCTGCAGCATCAAGAAGAAGGTGTCAAATCCTCTGGAAATGGACCACCACATTTGTGAACCACCCCCTTCAGCATGGGTGCTGGGCACTCAACTCAGGACCTCTGGAAGAACAGCAATTGCAATTAATCAACAACCTACCTCTCCTGCCTGAAATGAAAGATAGAAATACTTGCTTTGCTTATGGGGAAGAGTAACACTGTATGCACACTACTAAACACATATGTCACAAGTGCACACAAATCTCAGCTTTATCACCATTTAAGCAACTAAGCACTTGGATTTCCCTTTGTCTCAGTTTCCCCAAATAGCTGTCTCTCTTCACCCAAGCTTCAGGCTTTGTACTCTCATCAACACTGCACAAGATGTCTATCAAACAACATCTACTAAAATTAGAATGAATCATGTGTTACAAGCTAATAATAATAAGGAAAAGGCTAGTGTATCAGTCTAGGACCTGGAAATACATATCACTTCCAGAATTGTACTGAAGATAAGATGAAGACTGAGGGTATCTGCATAGAGACCTCTATAAGGCTATCTATTCCATAGTTGTTTGCTGAAGGGGAAAAATAACAATAATCTTGTATTAGTCATTTTTCTGTTGTTGTGATAAAACATTATGACCAAGGCCACTTATAGAAGGAACAGTTCATCTGAGTTGTAGTTTCAGGGGAAGGATCAATAATGGCAGGGAAGGTCTGATGGAAGAGGTAGCTAGAGCAGAAAGCCAATCACCCCCTTGAAGCAGGCACAGGAAGCAGAGTGAAACTGGAAATCCATCAAGGCTTAAGAACTCTCAAAGCCAGCCCCGAGTGATGTGCTTCCTCCAACATGGTCACACCTCCTAAAGGTTCCAGGATCCTCCCCAGTCAGTGCCACAAACTGGGGAGCAAGTGTCCAAGTACTTGGATTCTATGGGAGACATTCTCATTCAAACCACCACAAACCTAAACACACAACAGCAAGAATGGGTTAAATAAATGATGTCATGTTCAATTGAGAAAGTACATTTTATGACACAAAAATATAAACAGTAGATTTTTAACTGAGTCTATAAAATATGAGTCATTATCATAAAATTCCATTAAGTACAAAAATACCTTATTGGGAAGACATCAAAGTAAGAACAATATTTCTCTCTCAGAGATATGAAATTATATCAGGCACTATTATATATTTCAAGTTTTCTAAAATAAACATATCATTACCATAAGCAAATAAAACCGGTCAATAGTTATAATTTGAGAGTTAAATTTATACTTTATTCAAATATATTTGTACTTCATTTGAATACAGAAAATCAAAGAAAAACTATAAATGTGGGCTTGAATGTTTTGAAGTTCAAAAAGAGAGTGAGGAAATTACTCAACTAGCAAGGAGCTTCCTCTCTGTGAGGAGCTGTCAAATTCATCACTTGCCAGCAAAGAGTAAGGTGGTCTTGGCTCTTAGAAAGGAAGTTGACTTCCTGTTCCTAGTGTGACAAAGTTCTCACTTTCCTGATTACAGCATCACCTGGACATTTACTAGGAAATCTTCAACTCCAAAATCTCACATAATTGTACAGGAATGGTCTTAAAATCC
This sequence comes from Eospalax fontanierii, assembly GCA_035773235.1. NCBI lineage: Eukaryota > Metazoa > Chordata > Mammalia > Rodentia > Spalacidae > Eospalax > Eospalax fontanierii. The sequence goes on from CM069533.1 coordinate 73,128,307, forward strand.
ACACAGTTAACGCCTCTGCCTTTCTTGGACTTTCTTCAGTTCTGTGTGAAGAAGTAGTATTCCATAATATTTTTAAGTACCAATGTATGAGTTAAAGAATGAAAACTGTGAACTGTTCCAAGAGCTTTCAGGGAGTGCTTTCAATCTGTAAGCACTTCAATGTGGAGCTTATGTAAATTGAGGAAAAGAGCAGTTTTGCAATGGATCCAACCAGCATAACATCCAATGCTCTTCTTTCACAGCTAAGCAAGTTCCACACCATGTACTTTTTAAAGTAACATTCCTAAATTCTCCTAAAGATTGCCCATGCAAATCATTTTCTATAACTCAAGCTATACATGCCAAAGCAACACATCAACATCAACAAAGTACAGACCCACATCAACAGCTCATAAAGGTTCAAACCCTTTTACCTCAAGACCTCTTGTCTTTATTCCTTGGTATCTACTATACTCTGATGTGAAAGGACTTAGATCCTCATTATCTACTTTCTTTCTGTCCTTAGCTCCACACTGATCCATGGAAGCATTACAACAGACACAACTTTTAAAATGGTTTTAGACTTCCTTTCTGAGCCCTCCACTCCCAGTTCCTTTAGTGGCTACCTTTACTGATCTATCCACTTGATACAGATCCACAGTGAAAACACATATGTGAGGTAGGTCGTACTTCCCCTACCAGGAGATATCTGTGTCTTCAAAAGTCATCTTTGCATAATTCAGAAAATATAGCTCAAGCAATATAGCTTATTGTATAAGGTATTACAAACATATGGATATGGTACAGAAATAGAGAATAAAATGAAAAATACAATGTACATTTTTAAACTATATAGTCTTCAAAATATATTATATAAATGTATCTTTTATCTTTGGAGATAAAAGTATATTAAGGTTCATATGTGTAATGAGCCTCCCTTGAAAAGTTGGAAGTGTTTGTGAAGACAGAGAACAGAAGTCAAGGGATTTTGCACTCCTTCTACCGTGAAAAGCTAAAATTTCCATTCATAGCTAGGATTTTGGTTATACACAGAGTCAAGCAGTCCCTGTCTAGGCTTTTGGTATCAGGTGACTAGGACCCAGCCATTTCACTGGTGGACCCCACCCTATAAGGCTATTGGCTAACAAGACCTATAAGACTCTCTGCTCTTTCTTGAATAAATGAGTTTGAAGCAGACCACCACTGCTGGTTTGCCGCTCAACTCCCAGAGTTGGTGCCTTGATTCTGCACCTACTCACCCCCTCCCCTATGGCAGAGCTCTTTCGGTCCCCCTCAGGCTGGCCCTGAGTGCTGGGACCCCTAACACAGTCCTACAGAGATAATTTTACAAAGCACATTTTTAAATAGGTGCTAACTTTTTAAGCCATTTATAAACACTAGAGTAATTCAAATAAAACTGATAATGTCAGGAAACAGATCAAGTGTTGATAAGTAGGGTGTGTCTAAAATGAGACCTGAGAACAGCAGAGATAGAAGATAGATGAAGAGACCTGACTGGGGACTAACTTTAGGAAACTTCCAGCCTCATAGTTTTCTAATTTATGCTAGCTCACACTCAAGTTTACAGTTTTCTGTTTTGTTTTCACTGTTGATGTTTTGCTTTGGAAACACTGACAAATTCCATAAGTTTCAGCTGATGAAGAAGGCAGTTTATGGAAAGTGTGGTAGAGAAAAAATATTTCACACACAAAAAGAGTCAAGATTTGCCGAATAGTCTGTAAAGTAATGGAATCTGGTCGCAAGGACTATTTAGGAGAAGGTTGCACAGAAACTTGGCATTTCATGTGTTAAATGTTACAAGAGGAGGAGAAAGTGAACGCTGGAGCCTATATTATCTTTCCATAAATAAAGCATTATAAGTTTTTTTCTATTTTCTCTAGACCTTGATATCTCTCTTACTCGCTTAACTCCACTGTTCAGCGTGATTTGTATGGTTTTCTCTAGGAAAAATCATCGATCCAAAGATGAAGTTGAGAAGTCCTTTATCCTGACCTCAAGGATCCTGTGTCTAATGATTTAACCTAGAATAAACATTCAAGGAAGATAATACAGGAGAAGGATGACTTTTTAGATAACACATAAAGAGGTCAACTGGAGACACTATATAGTTCTGACATGCAATAAAGCAAGAAGTGCCTGGGCCCATCCAAGTTTACCTTCCAAGTCTGGTTTGATAAAACTATTTTTATAGATTATTTTCAATTCAGTTAAATAAGGACACCAAACTTCCTATTAATGATTATGTGAATTGTCTCCATTAGCAATGAGGATAGTAAGGCTGTAGGGACTTGTGTTGAGGACCATATTCAAGAGGTGGGACATCTGATTCTAACCCTTACATCCTTTCCACTGAACATCTTTGCATTCTTCTGTGTTGCTTGTATATATCTGCCTTGCCCTGTCTTGTCTTGAATTTGTGAGGGGAAAGGTAGGAATTCATTGTGAAAGTTGCTTCACCATACATTGGAGTCATGAAAGAACATGGTTTTCTGTGTCTGACACTATGTAAACAACTTCACATTTTATAGAAACATACATTTTAATTCCCAAACTGTGAAATGTCGCAGACTAAAGAAACGTTTAGGGGCTGTGGATAGATTTCAGTGGACGAGGACTTGCCCAGCAGGTGCAAGGCCCTACATTTGATCCCAGACTAGGCTAACCTGAAACAACTAGAAATGTTCCTGCCTCAGCCCTATCAGTGCTGGGATTACAGTCATGAGCCAATGTACCTGGCTAGATTCCTGTATATTTAACATCTAAGCAAATTTAGAAATGTCTTTATTAAATCTTTATTTTCTCATTGTTTCATTCATGCTCCTTATCGATCTATATCTTTCTCATTTTTCCTGCCTAGTGATGACATTTTTTGCTCTTTCATATATCTAGCACTTTTTGAATAAATGCCATACATCATGAATTATTTATAGTTGAGTGATGTGTTTTTGAAACTCTTGAGTAATTTATTACAGCAAGTAATTAGTTTATTTCTTGACAATAAGTAATTATTTGACACTAGAATAGCCTGATGACAGTATCTGTCTATTGCAGACTCGTCTTGTAAGTATAATTTAGTACCTCCACTAGGACATTATTCTTCTAGTGTTTTCTTTTTAAAATTTCCAATTGTTTTATGTATATGTGAAGGGATCTGTGCTCATGAGTGCAGCTACCTGTGGAGGTTATACAAGGATATCAGATCACCTGAGCTGGAGTTACGGGCAGTTGTGAGATGCCATATGGGTGTTGGGAACTGAACTCAGATCCTCTGCAAGAGTAGCAAGGTCCCTTAAGTGCTGAGCCATCACTGGCCCCTTCTAGTGTTTCTAATAATCGTCTGTTAACAAGTTTCCCCACCGTGACTGTGAAAAATCTAGTAGCTCCCAGTCCTATAGGTTTCTCTGAGAAATATTCGGCAACAAATTCCCAGGTAGCTTTTCTTTCCTCTGAAGTTGTTCTATGTCCATATCTGTATAATTTCCTGTTTGTGTGGGGGAGTGCTCATATGTGTGCCGGTGGATAGGTATCTGTATTCGGAGGCCAGAGTTCAAACACATGTGCTGTTCCTCAGGAGCTGTCCATCTTGTTTTCTGAAGCAGGATCCCTAACAGGGACCCAGGACTGGCTGACTCAACTAGGCTTGCAGATCAATGAGTTCCATATGGATGGTGGGGAATGAACTTGTCTTAATGCTTACACAGCAGGCACTTCACCAGCGGAGCTCTCTCCCAAGACCCCTATAAACCAAAGATTCCAGAAGACCCCAAAGCATATTTTTGAAACTGTTTGTTAATTTCTCTCCAAGGTTCTGCCTTGCTAGTTCTATTTACATGGGCTTCTTCAAACTCCCAAATGCATGACCTTAATCATATCACTGTGTTCTTACTATTGATCCTTCTGCTTGTGCTACAGACTAAACATTCCTCAGAGGCAGAAAACTGGAGCATGATAAAGTTCATCTTGTATATTTTTCTTCTTTCAGAATCTGAAAACAGCTATTTTATATTTTTGCCCATGTTTTTTCTGGTGTATATATGGATCTTGTTACTGACTTACAGCTGATCAGACAGACAGAAACAGAGAGGGAATGATGTTGGAGGGGAGAGGACAGTAGATGACATAGACACAGAAAGGAATTCCCTCAGAAAATACTTTGTCAGTGAGAAGAAGCTTTAACTCATCATAAATAATGTGATGAAAAGCCAAGCATGCTTTGTCTGGCTCAGCAAAGGTAAGCAGAGGGACAGGGATGAGGGCATGTGACAACCAGGAACAAGCAAGGTGGTACGCCCTAGTGGTGCCAGCTCTAGACCAATGCCATTATATGACAGTCTTCCCCTAGACTATTCCAGCACTGCGAGCTTTCAATTAATGAAGGAGGAGGGAGAGTACGGAGTGAAATATGTAAGAAGACAGGGAAAAGCCCTGCTGCAAGAGTTTGATGTAGGACAGAAAAATAAGGGTTTCTGTTATTAAAAAATTTCAGTTCAGTTATAGAAACAGAAGGGCAACACGCCTTCCTCCCAGAAGGTCCCCAAGACCACCTTGCATGTTACTCAGGATTATCTACTCCCCTCTCCATCCACTGTGCACTGATTGCTTTAGGTAAACCCATCTTGCATCCTCAAGTACATTTCTCACAGACAACTGTCTTTCTCTCCACACTCCTGGCTAAATCATCCCACAGCCTGTGTCAGCCTGAGCTCATGGAGATGTGGGTGTGTCTGGACTTACCTGCAAAACATCTACCAGAGCCTCTTTATAAGTCTTCTACAAGGTTGCTTTAGGGCTTATGAACATCTTATTTTCTCTTCTGAGAAGCAAAAAAACCAGCTCTCTACATTTTCCCGAGCAATTCTCACTTCAAACATTTTCTCCCATCACCAAGTAATGGCAATTCTCAGAGTGTTTTGTTCAGAAAAAATATGATTTGTATGTTTTAAATGAGCAACAATCTTTCAAGTTCTGAGATTTTTTTTTAAATTTAGAGATTTAAATACAATTACTCCATGAATCCCTCATAGATAAACACTAATTTTTTGTCAAGTAGAAAGAAAAACCATTTTAAATTTTTTCATATCCTTTTCTTAAAAAAACTGAAGAGTAAAACATCGTTTTACTGCATTCTAAGAGAGTAATACTTCCCTAAACATTCCAGTTGTTTAGGTAAAGAAATGGCACATCTCTGAAGAAGTGTTCTCTTTAAACAAATCATTAGATTTTATTTTTCTTGATTTCAAACTAAATTTAAATGGGCAGGTCCTTCCACAAGAAAGCAGAATGGACAGATCATCTGGGAAAGGGGGTTACATGTGACAGAAAGAGGCAGTGCAAAGCTCCTTAATTTAGATTGGCAATAATCAGCAAATATTGCATAATTGGTGCTACTTTTAAGATCCTAGCTGCTGATCATTGGTAAGCAGACATTGCTGCAAAATAAAAAAATTAAGTATCTATTTTTCATAGTCAAAAAATGGCTAAGCAGCCCTTGGGAATCAGCGGTTGCTATAGAAACATTTATATCTTGATCTCCCTATGAAGAGAGGTGCATTGCATACAGGCCATAAAAGTCCCCCAGAGACAGAATCAGGCAATGCCACTTAATTAGCCAGTGCAGAAGAATCAGAAGGCAGCAAAGGAAGAAGAGAGGAAAATGGCTGCCGAACTATGGATAAATTCATCTCACATATGAACAGGCATCATTTTACCTGTGCCCGCAGGATTCAGCTCTGCTTTCCCCACTTGAAGGATTCATTTACAGTCTTTGGAATCCTGCAGGTCATTTACTCGACATTTGCCCTGGAGAACAGATCTAAATTTTGAACTTTAATTCCTTCATCTGTGGAATGGGGATATGGCTACAACATCTGAGAGTGTTCAGAGATTTAAAACGGAAGATACCTGGCACATTTCCCATAGTAGTACAGGTCCAAGGAGCCGAGCCATTTTTGACATATCATTGAAATACTCAGACTCAGCTTGCTCAAGAGGAAAAAAGTATAATCACTCCCTCCACTCAATTTTCCATCATAAAGCTCTGTGAAATAGTCCTAAAAGTATCAAAATATGCTTTATTTCCCTATGGCTTTCTTACCTATTCTTACCCATGTTGATTATTTAAATCAACATAGAGACACCATGAGAGCTGAGAGACAAAATGATCTATTTAATAAAATATCCTCATTGTCATAAGAACAACATTCCAAATAATTTCATATAACCAACATATCAACTACTAAATTGTAGGCTGAGTATGAACTTAATTTTTTTGAAGATACATTTTTGTGGGGTTTTGTGGCTTCATTTAGAGATTAAACACAGAAATCTCTGCAGTTGGAAGGTCACTTAATGAAATTGGAGTCATGCAGACAATGGGATAAGTTCTTATAAAGATATTTTGAGAACTGGTGTTCTATAAATGCTTGCTGTGTCCTCACCGGGCAATACACGGGAGAATAGGGACAGAAAAACAAATTAAGCCAGTCCTGCTTAGGTATATACAAACTCAGCAGAGTGGAAGACAAGAACACAGAACAGAAACAAAAGGTTGTTCATGCAATTATATACAGAAGCACAGACACACATAGGTAAAAGGGACATCTTAACCTAGCTTACACTGACATCAAAAAAGCCAAATTATTCTATCTAAATTATACTTCTATAAACAATGTGACTATCCTGCTCAAAACTTTTCAGTGAATCCTCACAGAGTAAGACTGAAGATTGTGTGCTTTAGCCCAGTGGAAATTTTCTGTCCCCTTAAAATGAAGATGTCAGCTTTTATTTTAACCTTTTCTCCTTTGACAATTAAAAAGGAACTCTCATAAAGCACACTTGATTTTCATTGACTAAGCACTGGCTCCTCGACACTGAAATTTCTAGACACTCCCTCCACCCTTCCTAAGTGTATAAATATGATGAGGCTTTAAAAGATGCCGTCAGGAACAGGAAGACTGTCAAGACTGTCAGACTCCTCCATCATTAGCCTTGACAAGCAGACATGGAGATTCTCATCTTTTGAACCCTTTAGTGGAGGATAAATTATACAAGATTCTGCATTCTCTTTGTAACGATACCCTGCTCAATCAACCCTTGCTGACAAGTTTCCCATATATATGAACCTGGAAAATATGACTCAGGAGAAAATTGTGTGTGTGCAACACATTTTCTATTTCTCATGACAAAAGAAAAATTTTCCATCCCTTTTTTGACAAAATATTATAAATCATGCCTAGTTTACAGATTTTAAAGCTTCTTGCAGTCCCCAACTTTTCCTTCCCAGTACTTGCAAACTTGGGGGCCACATGTTCCAGATAACACAACCACAAGCTGAAGGAGGGCCATCTAACTTGCACTAGATTTGAGGTTTCTGACCTACAAGGAGCATCTAGCCCTGTGCTAGCTAATGCTAGAAGCTAATTGAAGAAGAGCCAGTCATGATTCTCTGCTCCAACATCACACTGAAATGTTCTGCTTCTGTTTCCTGGTGTGCTGCATATTCCTTGTTATTCAAGAATTAATTCCATGTTTACCAATTTTTTTCAACTTTCTTAACTTGGTTTCCATTCTTCCACATTCACTACATGTCAAGCTTTCACAGAATTGTTATACCTAAAAGGAAGTAAGGTAGAGCATTGCTTTGCAAACTTTTTCACACCAAAGCACATACAGGAAAAAAATGTCGGAACACTGTATGACAATAAAAGAGATGGATGAGACAGGTTATCCATAATGAAAGCCACTGTGGGAATGTTAGGCCTTCTCAAGAGCTCTTCAGCTTCCTCAGAGTTCACTGAGGATTGGTAACTCAGAATATCTATCGTTCATTTGTCATTTGTCAAGACATCATACTGCATTACCAGAGAAGTCTCTAGAGAGAAGGAACACACTCAGTCATCTTGATATTATATCATGGTTAAGAACCTGAGCCAAAACACCTCATAGTCTCTTCCTATAGTGTAGTCTACTGCCATATGGAAAGCATCTACTACATGTGTAACAGATGACACTGTCTCATTAATTCTGACAACAATGAGAAGGATCCATAATGTTCAGTTAGAAGAGGAAACAAGTTCAGAGAATCTGAGTAAGTCTCTCACGACCAAGCACTTTTAGAAGATTTTGCATTAGAGATAAGATAGTTCCAGATCCAAAGTTACACCGTCATTGTCAAGAAGAGTTTTCTGGCAACAAATTCAGAGTGATTGTGTCAAACTGAATAGTAGGTTATATATATATATATATATATATATATATATATATATATATATCAAGTAAGATTTCATTAATATATAACTTTCAAATAAAAATATATTGCAAAACATTGGAATACTAATTTCAATATCTCATCAAATCTGTCTTTTCTCAGTTTTCAGAAAATAAAAATCTAGGATCATTGAAACATGGTCAGAAAGTAATATCTTATTGTTTTGTTTTTTCTTTGTGGGAAGATCTTTTATTTAAAATGCATTTTTAGTAGAAATGGGGCAAATGAAGAGTGTTCATTCTTTTTTAATTTTACTGAATTTTTGTGTATTTCATACAGAACATCTCAGTCTTAATCACCTTCATATCCCGTTACCCACTGGCATCTCCCACAGCCTCCCAACTGGAATCCATACATTTATCATTTGTGTTAATGCATACTGTGTCAAGTTAGTGTCCCCAGGTGTTCCTTAGTACAAACTGATCCATTGAGGTCTAGTCAGCCTGTCTAAAGTCTCTTACTTTAGGAAGATCCTTCCCTACCTACAAGATTCCAATATTTCTTTCTCTAAGACTAGGGTCTGCCGCCCATTTCCCCAGTTCCATGGTTGGTTTTTGTCTGCTTGAGGGTCTTGAGCATGCCAACACCATTGCTGTAGATTCATATAAACAGGGTCTCGGGAGCTTGTAGGATTCTATTTCCATATGGTCACACACCTCTTCAGTGGTTCTTATAATCTTTCTACCTTCTCTTCTGCAATGGTCCCTGAGTTCTGGGTGGGTGAAGTTTAAGTATTATCTTAATGACTGAGTTAAAATGCAATATATATTTGCCCATAAATCGATTTATAATAAAAATAAGAATTGAAGAAAATGCTTAGGGGTGTACAGAATTAAAACTGAATTGTCTATCTAGCAGGATGTTGCCAATGCAAACCAAATAAAGAAAATTATGTAAAAGACCAAACCTGAAGAAATCAAAGAATAAGTAAAGAGAGAATGTTCACTCAACATAAGGGGGTCCTTAAGTAGACTTCCTCTCAAGACTAATGGCAAATAGGTGAATTGGTAGACAAGAGCCAGGTAGAAATATCAGAGAATCAGCAGCAAAGTAAGGACCACCATCTCTCACAGTCAGGTCAGCATGGAGCCAAATGCTCTGGAGTGAAGAGAAGCTCGAGTAACATGAGCTCTCAACAAAGATGAGGAAAGGAAGCCGTTATACTGGCATAGTGAGGCTAGCTTGAGGGGCCCTCCATAGGAAACACTGCAGCACACAGCAGAACATGCAAGGCTAGTTTTTGTCTTTCAGTTACATTATCTGGTGGTGGCAGATGGACTCAGTGGCCCTGGGTTCTTCATTTTCCTGTTCTATCTTCATCATAGCTCTATTATATTTGTTTCCTGGCAAGCAGTAGGAAACATCTGAAAAAGAACCTCTTAAAACCACCCATTATTTAGCCTTCATGGCTTCTCTCTAGCCTGTTTCTGCTAAAACACAGTCATTCCCCCTTTAAGAATTACATCCTATTTGACTGAGAAAAAAAAAATCATCCTCTAGTCTAAGGGACATATGGAGTCCAACCTAAATGAATATATCCTAATCCCTTAAGAGGTGGATCCAGAGCACAATTTATGCTGAAGAGTAAAAACTCAGTATTTGCAATAAAATCACTGCAAATGAGACATTCTGATTTCATCCTGCTGGGTAAAAAAAAAATTAAAACTTATAGTTGACAGTACATACTTGACACAAAGAGAAAAAGCACTTGCTTCAAAATGAATTAGAAAGAAGTAAATTTAAACATGAAAAGCTCCCTCTCCCAGCAATCACTGATCGCCTGCAGCTCTTCATCTAGAAGTGGGGCCTTGTGAGATTTCCTATCCATGTTGGTATGGTGACTGGTGTGGACATTTCACAGGTCTTGTTTAGGCTACCACGTGGTTGAGATCGCATGGTTTCTGCTTCCCTGTCTGGTATCTGGAAGAATCTACCAGGCATGTGATCAGCCCTAAACATATGTACATAAAAGGGACAGTAAATGGACTCAGTGTGTTATATATTTATATTAGATATACAGAAGTACATGACAATTAAAGAAGAAGTCATGAAAACGAGCATACGTTCAACAAACTACAACAGTAAAACAGATTTAGGATGAAACATAAGCACATGAATCCAGCCACAAGTGATACTCACCATGCTGTTTTCAGGTCCGTAAGCATCAAATACTTATTCTTATTTTCTCAAGTGAATTTGGACAAGGTGAGAAATGTTCTGGCTACTTTAGATTATTATTCGTACTCCAGGTTAAGTCAACTTCAGGACCATTTATCAAGTCAGTCTTAGCACACCCTTCACCTTGACTAAGTCTTAGGAACATTTCTTCCTGAATGTAGTTCCCAAATTCACTTTGTTCAGAAGGCTTATTTTAGCAAACATGCAGTTATACATTCTTTCTCTGACCTTAAGAGACAAAAAAAAAAAATCCACACCATTATCAGATTTATAATGTGGAATGGTCTTTCTCTATGGCCTGTCCTATCATTCCTTTGAAATGTGATCTTCAAGAAGGACAAGCACCTTATTTCCCAGTTTACACAGAAGGATGGGGACCTAACTTTGATAACTGACCTTTAGAAGACTCAGAAGACTTCATCATATTGAACAACTTCCACTCTAATGTCTTCCGTTACTTTTCATTGAACTCAACTCAGAATTTACAAACCCTCTGGTTTTTTGGTTCGGTAAAAATTAGTTTAACATCTTACCTCCTTTGTAAGTCTTTAAAAAAAATTCTCTCTGTTTTGTTCAGCTGAGTACAAATTCACTCTTACTTGCTTATGCCTGGATATATTTTGAGTAGAATAAGGAACAGAGGCTCTCAGGCCTCTATGACCTGCTCATGAACTTGCAGCAATGCTGACAGCACACACAAGACCAATGCCGATTCAATCAGACAAAAACTCAGCATAGCGAGGGGAAATGGGCAGCAGGCCCCAATCCTAGCCAAGAAGCTATTGGCAAATGATTACTGTAGAAGGAGAGAGAGTAGATCTTCTTTAAGGGAGTGATTCTAAATAGGCTGACTACACTCCAGCGGATGAGCTCATACCAAGGGACATCTAGTTACAAAGGCTTGACAGGACTGAACTTCACATATATGACAGAATACCTGAAATCTGTTGGGGAGTGGTGGAGGTGGGGAAGGCACGTCTAAATTTGATTAAGATGTATTCTATAAAATGCACAAAAACTCAATAAAAATTAGGGGGAAAGAATACTCTTATGTGTTTTAATTGAGTCACATTGTTGGCCACAACTAAAAATATCTTAATAGATAAAAAAAAATAGTCAATATTTTCTCATCAAATTTAGTTTAAAAAAATAATTTTGAAATCTTCCTTCTAAATGACCTCATAGACGTACATTGTCTGATTTTGCTTTTGTCAAGCCCAGATTCTTTAGAATCGCTCTCCCCCAGTGTTTTCATGTTGCTTGATCAATATTTCTCTTTATGGGAGCCATGTGCTACTTCTTTGTTCTGATTAACCATGGTAAAAGAATTTGGTATTTCACTTAACACTCTTGAATTATTTTGTCGTTCTTCACTCCTATCAAAGGAAGTGGGGATACAGAGAGGGAAGAAATGGAAAAGATAAGAGAGGGAAAGGAAACAAGAAGAGAAAGAACAGGAGACAAACCAGAAGACAGAGAGGAAACGAGAAGCAAGGGAGTTAGGGCAGAAAACAAGAAAGAAGGAAAATGAGAGGAGGAAGAGGAAGGAGGGGAGGAAGAAGTGACAAAGGAAGGAAGAAGACGAGAAACACCAGGACACAGAGGCCAAGGCAAAAGAGTGGGATGCGAAGAGCAGACGCAGAACACCGACAGACGGCATGGACACAGCCAGCAGCAAGGTGAGCTCCACGACCACTTTCTCTTTTCGGTTTTAAAATTTTATTTATTTTTACTTTATGGGTGTGTTTATACTACATGTACGTGAATGCACCTGTGCACACACAGGCGAGAGAAGTGTGTCGTCTCTCCTGGAACTGGTATTGAAGATGATTGTTAGCTGCCATGTTGGTGCTGGGAACCAAACTCAGATCCTCTGAAAGAGCAGCCAGTGCTCTGAACCATGTAGTCTCTAGACCCACTTTCTTCTATTATTAATAAAAGCCTTCATAAATTTTTACAATCCATGTTGACCATATCCATCCACAACTCTCTCAGTCCCCTCCAAATCCTCAGTCCCCATAACCCTCCTAATTTTACGTCCTCTTTCTGATTGTTATCATTTTCCCCACATCTAGCTAGTGCTGTCCATACATGTATGGGTGTGTGGCCATTCACTTGGACATGAGCAACTTCCACAAAGAAGGATGACTCTCCCTCCCCCAGCAGCCATCAACTGCCAATAGCTTCTCCAATACACATGGAGCCTCGGGGACCCCTCTCTAATCCGTGTTGGAATTGTGCTTGATCACTTCCTTGGTCTCATGAAGATCTTATGCAAGTAGCCACAGCTGCTGAGGGTTGAAGTGTCCAACAGCCATGTCATATCTGGAAGTCAGCATTTCACAACCCCTCCTCCCACTTTTCCATGAATTTCCCTGAGCCTTGGATGGGGGAAGGTTGATATAGGGTGGCCTAACAACAACTGAGCACTTGGTGCTTTTTATATTTGGAACTTTGACCAGTTATGAGTCTCTGGAGTAACCATTACTTCTTTTAATCAATTATCAGAGTAAAGAGGAGACTTCCACCTTAAAATTAATAGCAATCATATATAAACAAAGCACCAAATACAGTGGTGTCTACAAGTTGTCTATATACACGTACCCAGTAAAGCAAGGTTAGGGCCTTCTGAAAGGTACCTTTGTAAATGATCATTAATGCTTAAGAGCAAGATTCAAGCCTGCTGATATCTAAGCTGGAGAAGTCCCAGCTTTGTGTCCTAGCTATTACTTTTATCAATGTTCCACCTCCTCCTAGATGTGGCCATTTACCTGTTCCTAACTGAATCTTGGCTCCCTCTTCCTCTCAGCAGGTAACTCACATTTGTTTATGCACACACTAGACTCTTGTCATGTGAGAAAGGATCGTTTCCTACCTTCTTGATCAGTCACTGGTGTTTGTATCAATCTCTCCTTTTCTGGAGTGACTCAAAAGACTGTCCTTTAATTACGTCTGGGCATGGCTGACATGTCTAAGACAATGTATGTTTGTAGTTATTCTACTGGAGAGATGACTCAGGGGTTAAGAACACTGGCTGCTCTTACAGAGGACCTGGGTTCAATTCCCAGCACCCAGATAACAACCATCTGTAACTCCATTCCAGGGGGCCCAATGCCCTCTTCTGACCTCTGCACAAATTGCACAACACAGATGCACTTACATAAATGCAGACAATACACTCATACACATAAAATAAAAACAATAAAAAAGAACAGTCCCTCTATTGATCAGAAGCATATAATTGATAGAGACACTAAAAGTACAATATCAGTATCTCACCCAAAACAAAACACTTTTAAATAAATACTTAACAGAAAGCATGTTTTTAAATATTTGACTGAAAGAAATTTAACCTACATGTGGGTAATCATTCTACCTGCTGCCGGCTTTTTCAGTATTATACATTTATAAAATGAAAGAAGATTGCATTAGACCTCTTTGACACAATATCATCTTGAATTTCCTGAGAGCATCGTTGGGTTCTTAGGCAAGGGGGTACAAAGGCAGAAGTGGGAAGGTAAGGGAATGGAAGAGAAAGGCAGTTCTAGGAAACCCAGGGCCTGGAAAGAGAATGGAACCCATGATTAGACACAGAGATAAGGATGTATGAAAACAGGGGAAAAACCTGGATCCTGGACACAAAGTAAGAGACACAATTCATTTCCAGAAGCATTTTCTGAGTTCTTCATATATACAAAGTATCCTGTTAATCAATGAAGTTCTAAAATCAGTCACTCATACCTTCTACCTGTCGACCTCACAGAATTTCAATAAAAGTGATTTCTTTTCATGATTCACAAAATATCTTCACATTGCATTTGACTGTTTATGACATTCACCCAGGACAGGTAGACTACATCCAATTGAGGATAAGAAGCCTGTCCAGAAATAATTTTCCCTTTGCAATGGATAAAAAGGTGTGCAGATATTATTCCCCACATTAGCCTCTGATTTGGAAGAGAAGAGAAGTGGAAAAGAGGATGAGATGGAGTTGTTAACTTGCCATTTCTCATAGCATGACACAAGAAAGAGAGACCACACGTCCAGTCTGTGCCAGAGTCCTTCCCAGGATCGAAAAGTTTGTAAAGAAGAATTATACAGGAGAGAGAGAGAGAGAGAGAGAGAGAGAGAGAGAGAGAGAGAGAGAGAAAGAGAGAGAGATACAGAAAGAGAGACACACAGAGACAGATACAGAGAAAGAAATGGTAGTGTGGAGACAGGGCCTTGACGCTGGTCCAGTATGGAAAATCATGACAATCAGAGAATACTCTTCTCTGCACTGCACTATTAAACAAGGAATGAAACGTGTTCTCACAGCCAGAATTGTGAAGCTGAGGAACATGTGAGCAGGGATGAGTCTAAAAGCCCTGCCAGTGGAGAAGCAGGTAATGCAACTCGTATCCATCTTTGAGACAGAATTCATGATCTGAGGCAGTACAGCTCCTTTGTGGACTGGTCATACATCCCATAAAGACACCTGGTTTTACCAGGTGAGATCCCAGGGAATATTAGGGACTTGAAGACAAAAGTTCAGACACCAGGTAGGACTGTGTTCACTGGAGAACCTAAAAAGAGGCTTACTACTGAAAAATACACATACACTATCTGTACATGAATATATGTGTATAAATGAAGGCTATAACACAAGGAACACAGTGCCGGACAGGATAAACCTCCCTTCAAGTTGTTGGTCAGTACCAGAGACTCTCAAAATGACCCAGGCTATTGCCACAGCCCTTGAGTACCCCCAACAACTTGAAAGTAAGACTGTATTGCTGAAATCAGGACACACTCCGGGCATAGGACTTGGAAAAATGGAACTGGGACTGACCTGGAAGCCTCTTCCCTGAAGACTTGCTCTCACAGTTTCAGAAATTTCCATTCAAGCTGCCAAGAGAGAAAAAAAATCAATGGTCCAACCTCAGCTTTAACACCTACTAATCACAACGATGGCTGGCACAGCAAATGATATTGTGGCACTTAAGCTCCTGGGTAATCAACAACTATGTAATTGGATTTAAATCCTCCTCAATGGGAGGTAATTCCTGTGCAGTACTGTGAACAGAGCCAAATACACATGGCTGGAGAAGTCACTAAAATCACTATGTCTGTCACATCATAGTCAAACATAATTTCTTACTGTATGGTAAATATGCTTATATTTACAGACAGCTATGCCAGTCACCATGCATCAATAAAGCTTCTTTTGCAAAAGACAGAGACTATTGCAGAGTTCCACAACTGGTAATACATAGAAAATAAGTATGTATGAGATACCCAGCCTAAGTGATGCATCTACAATGGAACCTCTGCACCTAAAGTTCTTGGAACTTAATGAAACAAGAAGTAGCAAGAACACTGATGTATTTCTCAACTCTCACCACAAGCTTCCTCATGCACCAGAAGGCAATGCCAACCAAAGGCCTCAACCTGCCAAAGTGTAGAGAATAAGAGACTGTGGAGTGTGTGTTCCTAGACAGGACCCCTATATTAAACCTCACTTGATTAGGGCTCAGGGCTCAGAGCTCATTGCTGAAGAGGGGGTAGAAAGACTGTAAGAGCCAGGAGTGGTACACGATTACAAGAAAGCCAAGTCCTCCAGGCTTCTGGGAACTTACTCATATGAACTTACAGCAATGGTGACAGCATACACAAGACCCATGCAAACTCTATCAGATAAAAACACAGCATAGAACTGGGAAAATAGGCAAAATTCCCCACCCCTAGCGTAGGGACTATTGGCAATTGATCACTGGAGGGTAAGGGAGAGTTGGTCTTCTTTAAGGGGATGATGCTAGACAGGCTGACTAGGCTCCAGTGGTTGAACTCACACTGAAAGAACTTTGGGACTGGGGACACAAACACTTTACTCAATGGGCCTTAACATATATGACAGAATTCATGAAATTTGAGGGAGTTTGATAGGAGATACAGATAACAGAGGAGGTCTAAATATGATGTTATACAAAATGCACAAAAACTCAGTAAAAACATGCATTGTGAAAATAAATTTTAAAAATACAAAAAGAGGTTTATTCAGCCAGGAACTTGGGATTGGTATGTGGCTTTATTGGCTGTTCAGAGCTCTATCCTGGGATATTATCTTTTCAAGGTAGAAGAGGAAGAAGATCTGAATGACTTAGACCAGCATGTCAATAAGTTTTATAAAGTGCTAAGACAGTCAAGAGAGGATGAGAGAATGAGAGAGCAGACAAAGGAATCTGTCCAGGCCACTTGAAGACAAATGTGGCAAGATCTGTGTTGTGATTGAGTGCACAAAGAAAAAATAAACAGAAAGCCAAACCCCATACTAGTAAGTGTAAAGGCATTAAAACCTGAACAACCATTCACAGAAGATAAAACTGATAAAACAGTGCTAGTGGAAAAGACAACACTTGTCCTCCAAAGTACACAGTCTACATTTCTTCCTGAAAAAGAAAGTATACTGGGAGAGGATACTGTTCATCCATCCATCACTGAAGCCCTTTATACAACCAGGTGTGGCTGATGGAAAGGCACGGTCTGTCAGAACTGGAAAGCCAGCTCCCACAGCAGACACAGAAGAAAGACATGTGGCACTGCCCGCCTTAGCCCTGAGTCAGGCTGAGCAGCACAATCCAGCACAGGGAGGGGGCAGTATTATCCATTCCTGCTGGAGTATACAACGTTGCTCTTAATGAAACAACCAATACAAGTTCAGGGATCTTTTCATGCTGCATTGGGCTTGGCTAGTGTTTCACTTTTAGTATCCTCATAGCCATCAAAGACTAATTAGCATTTGCTTGGAGCAGATAGCTGTGAGATTTCAGAGATCCTGCCATCCACTATATAAAAGGTTTCATTATATAAGGTTAACCCCTGAAAGGGACTTTGCCTTGTGACATTCCAATTTTTGTCAGCTATTGTCAAAACTAATGTCTTGCACATAATCTCATGCCCACAAGAAGTAAGCTGCACTTTGAAAGAGACATCCAGCATGCTCTTACATGATATAAAGTCAAGGATATAGTAAAGAGAATTCAAAGATACTTTTTAAAAGGTTAAACTTTGAGTGCCTTGCAGATTGGAGAAGTATCTAGAACAATAGAAATATCAGTGAAGGCATTTGAACAAAGACATGCTACATGAATGAGAAAAGGTGCTTCCAAGTGTCATTAGGGGTAGGGTTAAAGTACAAGTGCCAGGATTAAACTACCTCCCTGAGTTTGGTGACAGACAGGCCCCTAAAGACCTGAAAATCATAAGATTATTGTTACTTATCTTGATTACATGCCACAACTAGGTAAGACCACAGTGTTGAAGGCACCATAGACTTTGGCTACATAACATTCAGAAATCAGACTGAGAGAATGAACTGGAAGCTCCCCCTTGCTGACAGACTTTCACAATGACTGAAGACCCTCTGTGTGCTGTTTTCAGAGACTTGACACCAACAGTTCTGCTTAATTACGGACCCTACATTACCAACACACAAGATGTGTCTGCTGGTGAAACAGTGGTACAGCTGTGGTGGGTACAAACAATTGCTTTTCAATTAGATTTAAGTTCTTCTGGAAGGAACTCATATCTGGTCCTATAAACCAGGGCCAGTTCCCATGGTTGGAAAGCTCACAGCCCCAGTAGGGAAGCAACTACTACTGTTTTGTTAAATTGATGTGATGTGCCTATCAGTTTGCCTTCTAAATATTTGTTTCTGCCCATAGATTATAGCTACTGTGAGTATCAGTTGGTGCTGGAGGGAAACTTCTGTTCTGCAGTGGGTTATATAGAGCAGATTCATTATTAGTCAAGATGTTAAGAATAAGTGAATATTGCTGAAGCATAGTGGTTCAAGGCTCAGGCACATATGGAGGAAAATAATCAGACCTGTATATCATCTTCTCTAAGCCTCTGCAAATGTCACTGAAGAGGGATTGTAAACAATATTACTAGACAGAGGAAAGGATGAAGTGTTGGCTAGTTATTTCCTCCAACTTAGAGCATTTGCTCCTGGAGGGAGGAAGAAGACTCATAAGATTCAGAAAGGAAACAAAAGTTACAAGGCTCAGAAAGTTATTAGATTCACAAGGCCGCTTCCTGAAGTAATAAAAGCAGCAAGCTTTGATGAGAAAGCAGAGGCACTACAGCTCAGCCAGCTTCCTGGAAGCTACTGAGGGATGTGGGCATCATGAATGGTCACTGATGCTGAGGTGTGCTTCTTGGTGATGTAGCTAGACTTCAGTCACACGTGCTCCTGCCAGTAAACCCTCATCAGTTTACCTCCTAAAAGCAATTACAATAAGCCCACTATTCACTAAGCTAGACCAACAGATTTGTTATCTGAATTTGAGAACAATAGGCAGAGGTAACTGATGACCACAACAATGTAGAGTTTTCCAGACAGGTAGCTGGTTACTCATTGGACTCACAATACTGGTGATGGCATGCACAAGGCCCAGGTAAATTAAAGAAAGGTTAGCTTTCATAGTTCTGCCGAGTACTATGCAAGGTGCTAAGGGAGAACTCTAATCGATAGTCCAGCACCAGCTTCAAGATGAAATAACCACATCAGTGACTGGCATAGCACATGACACTGGGGCAGGAGTGGTACTTTTATCTTGCCGGCAATCAACAGCCACCTAATTGGACTAAAAGTCCACTCAATGGAAGGAAAACTCATGTATGGTACTGTAAATATAGTCAAATTCTCATGGCTGGAGAGGTCATAGATCTTATAGAAAATACCAAGACTGCCATATTTCTTACTATCTAAAAACTATACATCCTTATATTTACAGACAATTATCCCAGTCACCACTCGTCATCCAGTGCTTCTTTTGCAACAGACAGGGACTATTACAGAGTACCACAACTGGTCACACATTGACATTGTCTGTGAATTGCCCATGTCTAAGTGGCACATCTACAATGCAACCTCAATACCTAAGGCTCATGGAACATAGATCAAGGTGTGAACAGGACACTAATGAATATCTCAGTTCTCATTAATGAGGCTCCCACATGCAAAAGAGGTCCAGGAACACAAAAAGTCATAAATGGCCAAAGTATAAGAGATTAAGAGTCCGTAGAATGCCAGTCCTTGAACAAGGACTCCTATATTAAACTTTACCCATCCCAGGGCTCAGGGACTATTGTAAAAGAGGGGACAGAAAGATTGAAAGAGCCAGGGAGGAGATGTATGACCAAATGAAAATAGAGTCCTAAAATATCCTGGAGCCCTGCTCATATGAACCTGTATCAATGGTGACATCATGCACAAGATCCATGCAAACCCAAGCAGACAGAAACCCCGCACACAAGTGGGGAGACGGATAGCAGGCACCTTAGATGAAGAAGTATTGGCAACTGATTACTTCTGGGTGAGGAAGAGTTGATCTTCTTGGGACTCTAGATAGGCTGATTGAACCTCAGTGAATGAACTTGCACACAATAGGCCTTAACACAAGTGGGAAAATATATGAATTCCAGTGAGGAGAGTATAAATGGGTGATTTCCCAGTTGTTGCTACCTGAAGTCTAAGATCTTTCTCTGAGTTTCTGGCTGTTATGCAATTGTTCTCAATTTCTTCAGTAGTGTCAAGTTACTATCCACTAAGTAACTAGACAAAAGTCCAAGAAGATAACTTTGAGACCTTGTCCTTTGCCACCCACATCTTGTCTAATCATAACACTTTCTTCATTTTCCTCCAAATCCAAGTCTACTTCTTAGCTGGCCTGAATCACTGGATTCCTCTCTGTCATCTCATTCCCATCACTAAGCTCACTCACAGCACATCTTCCATAAAAGTTAAGCCTACATACCTTTCAACGTAGAACTCAAACTGTATCACTCACATGCTTAAAATTGGCTAGCGGTTTTCTTAATATTCTGAATTCTTCATTTTCTACAAGATTTGATAATATGCGATCCTACCATAATTTCCAGCAGTCAACTACCACTCTTTTGAATCTCTATAATTTGAAAGTTGTTTTTACTAAAACAGAATCCTTCTATAAGATTGATATAGCACTACTAGGCATTGAATTATTTCATAATTGCTATGTTTCTTTGTCCTATGGCTGATATGTAAGTTTCTTGAAGGTAAGAACTCTTTCTTTTTACTAGTTATCCCATGTCTGTCTTACAGTCTGTTAACAGAATTTCTATGGTAACCTATACCTGCTTTGCTCACTGGCATCCAAAACTGACTTTATGTTAAGACCAAAATGAAATGTCCTCTATTCTACCCGTCTCAAAATTTCAGAGCAATTTCTATATCTAACCAGCATCATAGTTAAGAACACAAACCTGCCTTAGAAACTTATATTTAAAATAGGTAAAGCTCATTAGTAGATAAGATATAAGCTCTTGGAATACTGACTAAACAAGAATTTGACAAAGGAAACCTTCTGCTTTTGAGGGAGAAGGAAAGTAGCAGCAAGCTACCCAGTGAGAGAAACTGAAGAAATGTGAGCACCTGATTCTGACTTCAGAGACACATCAATGACACCAACTAGAAAAACAGGCTCCGTGGACATCTGGCTGTGACTGAATAAATTAGATTCTTATCTTCTAACAGAAAGAAGTCTAAAACAGAATTATCCTCTCCATTACTTCACTATAAGGAAGAGAGGTAACCCAGCAGTGCAATGGACCACGGTCACTGTGTAGACAGGAAGAGAATTCTCTTCCATAACCAGCTCCAAGATTCTTGTAATGGCATTGTTGTGGATACACGTAAGAAGCATGGACCTAAGCCAGTGGCTCCAGAATCAGATTATGTTAAATATCTTTTTAGACTGAATTATATACATTTCTATCAGCTTTAGCTTATTATAGAATTGTAAGACAGTAAGAAGTAAATAAAAGTGAAAAGAGGCAGGGTGAAGATCTCATTTCAATCTATCTTCCTTCGCTGTCTTAGACAAAACATCTTTTGGGCAAAATAAAAATCAACACGTGAGACAAAACAAAGAAGCAAGCTTTGTAAATCACACATTGCATATAGAACAATAAAGCTATCCACATCACCCGACAGAACCTTGAAGTTGACCTGTCATTTGGGATTTAGCTTCCTTTGTTTAAGCTAGTATTTGCATCTTAGTAGAAGCTCAGAGGCATGTAACCTGTGAGGGGATGGTTGCCATGACAACATTAATGAGCCTGTCCTTTGACCAGAGATATCTTAAAGAGAGAATATGTTTGTGCTCTTATTTATTATCACATTGGCTCTTACGTTTTGGACAGGAAGAGCTGAACATCATCTGAACAGGGAGGGGCATTTATTAATGATTTCAAAGCAAGCCATTTTAAACTTTGAATAAGAAGTAAATTAGTACAGCATTAAAAACAAAAAAGGTCTGCTTAGAAAGCAATTAGATAAAAAGTGTATTATTTTCATAATGGGCTACTGCACTGAATCACTGAATCAGGGTGCCATTTTCTGACAAACAACATGCTAAATTTATGATTAGTCTATTTTGACCTAATATATGTTTGTATAATCTTTCTTACTGGAGGATTTCAAAGACTTTCCATTTAATAATTAAATCACAATTCTTCCTACCTATCTTAATAAAATAAAAGCGTAAATATCAGGAACTGTCTTAACACATACCATGTATCTGAATCATATGAGCTCTTTAAATATAGCTTTTCAGTCTTCAATCTCAACAGAGAAAAGTGCAATTCATGAACTGAAGAGGGTTTCTTGGAGGTACACAGCTGTAAGCTCCAGCCAGGAGTATAAGCATCCTGTGTTTCAATTGTTTTTCCTTTTCACACAAGAACCACTCCCCAGCCCCACCAAGATGCTCAGTATTATGGGAAGTTTTTAAAGGTATGTGTTGCAAAAAGAGCAAGTTCTTATCCTTGAATAGTTTTTAATTTACTCATCATATTTTGTAATTCATTTACAGAAAACTCAAATGAGTCATATGAGTTCTGAGACCAGTTTTCTTTAAGCTAGTGTTTGCATAGTCTATAATTTATATCATTTTACTTTCAAACTTTTGTGTCTATACTAATATGGTATTTCTCAAACTGTAAAATTATGTATGTACCCATGTAATGCAATGCCCACAGATGTCAGAAGATCCTGGATCCCCTAGAACTGGTACCTTTTATAGACGATTACTAGCTGCCATGTGAGTTCTGCATACCAAACCCAGGTCCTCTGCAAGAGTATTCAGTGCTCTTTACTGCTGATCTATCTCCCCAGCTTCCACATATTTGTTAAACTTTACTGATAATTTTAGCCCTCTAGAATACCCTACATGTCACTTGGTTTTGCATCAGTAAATTCTAGTACTTATGGATCAAACATAATAATTCTGTACTGAATATGTAAAGATATTTTTCTTGACATTATTCCTAAACAATAAAGTATAACAACTATTTACAGAGAATTTGCCTGTTATTGTGATGCTATAATCAAGACATGATCTAGAGTATATAGAAGGATGTACACATGGTTTATGCAACTCCTATACCATGTTACATAGAGACTGAGCATCCACAAATTTTGATATGCCTGAAGGACCATGCCCTAGCAGACTCTAAGGATAACTATATCTCTGTCTCTGTCTTCCACTCTAGCTATGAAGAAAGTTACATAAAAGCAATAATTTTTCTCTTCAGAGATTTTAGCTAACCTCACCAAATAGTTCCACAGGGAAAGTAGCAATGTATTTGAGTAGGATTCATCACAAGTATTTCACTATTATGGAAATTTTTATTCAGCTTTTATAAGTTTTAGACCTCAACTTCAACCCCCTCAGTTCTCTACTACAATTTAACAAATGCCCCCGGTCAGAATTTAATCACTCCTGCCATTGTACGATTCAGACATTTAAACATTTCTTTCCATTAAGGATGTTTCTTGGTCTGATCAAGCCTGATCTTCATTATACATCTAGAACTGGAAAATTGTCCTAGGAAAAAATAATAGATCATCTCACACTGGGCTAAATATTTCCCTCTGGAACTGTGGTTCACTTATTTCATGATTCTTCCTCTGCTCTCAGAAATCTTTGAGGTTTTACTTGTGCAAAATTTTTAATCAGGGCTGGAGAGTAGGCCTGGTGGTTAAGAGCACTGACTGTTCTTGCAGAAGACCCGGGTTCGATTCCCAGCACCCACAGAGCAGCTAACAACCATTCATAATTCCAGTTACAGGGTATTTGACACCCTCTTCTGTCCTCCGTGGGCACTGCACAACACAGGTGCACTGACATACGTGCAGGTGATATACATCTACACATAAAATAAATGAATAAAATTTTTGTAAGTTTCAATCATTTTGAGTTTTTCCAGTTATAAACTGGACTTTAGACTACCACTGCAAACTACATCTACACAGAAGTGGAAAGGTGCATGTGTACACACATATGCACACATGTGCACATATATGCATGCACAAGCAACATCAGTGTTCAGCTGTAACTTATGAATAATTAGATCAGTGCTTCTCCACACTGACCCTCTGATCACCTGAAGCACTTGCTTAAAACTGTTTCCTGTGGTATTTCTACTCCAATATAGTCAAGTATTCTTAAATACTAGTGCTCTAGGTTATTCACAAGATTGCAAATATTTCACACTCAAAAAGAAGAATGGCCAGAATGAATAAAACAAGAGGCTTTAAAGATGTAGAAAGGACATCTGAGCCAAAACAAGAACAGGAATGGCCTATAGAAAATGGAAGAAACAAGGAAACAATCCCCAATAACGAAAGTGTGTTCACAGAGCATGAGCTCCATGAAGACAAGAACACTGAATACTCTGTTTGACAACTGAAACAGCATAGCACATTTCCCTTGCTATCAGAGGTGGATTGCCAGGATGCAAAAGATCTGTGGATGTTCAAGTCCCTTATTAAAATAGTGCAGATTTACATATAGCGCATACACCTCCTACCTCATATCTGAATCATGTCTATAATACATAAATGCATAATACAAAACAAAAGCTTTATAAATAGCTGTTACATATTGTTGTAAGGAAAACTGGCAAGAAAATAAATCTTTGTGTGTCCAGATACAATATTATTGCCTCAAGTTTTTTCAATCTGTAATTGGTGGAATATGCAGGCAGGGTGTCCATAGATACTGAGATGAGACTATACTTGACACATTAAAATATTCAATAAATATGTGTTATTGAATGAATGCCCTGGCAAACCAGCAATCCATCTCCTTCTAGGTTGTATGTCACACTCTTATTGAAAGAATGCCAGTGATGGGGCTGCCTATTCATTGCTTCCATTCAGGCATCACCTATACATGTTCTCCTCCTTTATCACAGCAACCCAAGTGTTAGGGTACTTTTCCCATTTCTACAGGAGCAAGGTACTGCATAACTTGACCTACTGTGCTTGGATAGAGTGCTGAATACCTTTCATTAAGATATTACTTATATATCGGGGCTGGACAGATGGTTCAGCAGTTAAGAGCACTGGCTCCTCATGCAGAGGACCCAGGTTCGATCCCAAGCCCCCACATGGTGGCTAAGAATCATCGTAACTTCAATTCTAGGGTATCCTCCTACACCTTCTTCTGACCTCCACATGCATTACGCCACACAGGTGCCCTTACACACATGTAGGCAATACACTCATACACATGAAATAAATAAATAAAATATTTTTTAAAAAGATATTACTCATAAAATGATCAAATTATCTTCAATTCATGGCTGGAGGTAAGTGAAACTACAGTTCATTTAAATATAATCAACCCCCGCCACATGAATTCTCCCTTAAAATGTAAGGAAAGCTATTTATTTAGTCAGCCTACAACAAAGGCATTCGTGTCTAGAATGTCAGAGTTTATGTACCTGTATGAATGAGTGAAATACCTTTGAATACTCTAGTGATTTGAGTGTGTCAAAGCATAGCAATTAGGCAGCCTGCTTAATTGGTTTCCCCATTAGCACTTCACATGTAAATTAATGGACTTAGCATGCCCTTCGTCTTGGAGGTCAGGTATACACACTGTAAGCATAATCTTCCAGAGCATTCATGTCCTAAATAACGCCTGCAGATCTCTCTATCATCATTGCCTTCTAACTCCACAGAATAAACAGCTCACTGTTCCCTGAACTCTGAGCCTCTTCCTGCCTTTGATGGGGACGCTCCATGAATCTAAAGCACATGATCCTCCCCCTGACCAGCTCCTCTGTCAGATAAAACTAACTGATCTAAGTAAAGATCCTTCTCAAACATTACACTATGTAAAATATCATCATTACTGTACCCTATTTGAATCCTAATACTTCCTGACCATTCTAAAAAGCAGGAAGACTTCCAGGAGGGGCAAAATTGTTGCCTTTATTGATTTTAAACAACATACTTAAGTGCATTTGAAAGGGAAAGATTTCTTGAAAGTAGGGCATTTGAGAAGATCCTGATTTAAGCGTCATGAAAGAGCTAACACTGGGATCACGGAAGTACCACAGTAGCCACAGCAATGAAATAGTGCTGTGAATAATATTGAAAAACAGCTAAGAATAAAGGGACTTAGAGGCAAATAAGCCTGTCCTCAAAGGGGCATCCAACCATAGTAGCTATGGCAATGGAATACATAGTATTGTAAAAATGAGTTAAAGGAAAAATAACATTTACTATTCATATCAGGTATGGCTGATAAAAAAAAACATGGACTTTGCAGTCATACATGGATTTAGTGGTCAGTTTAGACAATTCCAACTCTTTGACCTGTTGGAAAATTCTTCAACTTCTCCGACTCTTTTATTTGTCAAATAATATTCTAATAGCTGTTGCTCTGAAGAGAAGGAAAAACTGAATAAGCTTATCACCCACAATTATTAATGGAGAAGAAATAATAAACCTTGAAAATTAGAGAAATTTGAAAATTTAGAAAAAAAAAAAAACAGAATGGAGGATTTCTGGTAAATGTGGGTTATAACACCACCAGTTCAATTACTGACCTTTACAGTGAAGTAGGGGAACATCAATCACATAAGATGGTCATTCTATATTTGACTCAATTTTTAAAGCATTTACAAATAATACAGGTATGCCAGGTGCCTTTAGTTCCAGTACTCAGGAGGCAGAGGCAGGCTAATCTCTGTCAGTTCAAGGCCAGCCTGGTCTACATAGTGAGTTTCAGGCCAGCTGAGGATACAGGGAGACCCTGTCTCAAAAAGTTCCCCCTCAAATCATAATATAGGTTTCAAATTCCCATATGAACAATATGTAGATGAACCTATGCATAGTCATTGTATTAGCTAGAGAAATATCTGGCATATTATAATTCATGAATATTCACTAAAATGTTGATCAGTTGATGTGTGAGTAGAAGATAGAAGAGACTGAATAATTATTAATCGTGATTATCATTTGGCACTGTGATTTTCTTATCATTTTCTTTTATTTTTGTTCTCGCTTTAAACTTTCCAATTTGTGCATGTACAAATATACATATACAGGATTTTAAAGCGTTTATTTTTGTCTATATATATGTATGCAGACCCAAGTGTATGTATGGGTATCATATGCCTGCCTAGTGCTGATGGATGTCAGATCTAAAACTGGAGATATGGATGGTTGTGAGCCACCATATAGGTACTGGGAACCAAAGCGGGGTTTGCAATATCAGCAAATGCTCTTAACTGCTGAGCCATCTCTCCAGCCCCAGTATGTTTGAGTTGCGTTTCTTTGTTTGTGTGAGACAGGGCTTCCCTATGGCCCCAGCTGCCCTGGAATTTGCCATATATATCCATATATATACCATGCTGGCCTCGATCAAAACATGGAAAAAATAAAGAAAAAGAAATGATGAGTGGAGAAAACAGTGGATGTGCCACTCCCAAAGGCTGTAAGAAGACATGATCAGGAATAATTAACAAAGGTGGAGAAGAAAGAAGCTTTGTAGAAATCTATGCCAAATTCCCTGTACTCAGAGAAAATTGTCATGGAAATTCACTAAAATTAAAAAGTACTAGACCAATATGCATAGAAATGCATGCCTCCCCCCAATCTTTTATACCTAAATATGTCAGCCAAGGCATAGAGCAGGAGCCAGAGTGGATCCACAGTCCACTGTGTGCTTCACAACTGCAGAGTGGGGTGCCTGACGGAAGCCGGACAGACAATCCCCTCCTCTTACCCGCCATCCCACACAGCTCTAATTGTCACAGCCTCTTTACATTCGCCACGTAAAACCCACCCCTCATGATGCCAAACCCTTCACGACTGTCATAAGCCCACCATTCCAAGAGGGAGGAAATGCACATGTTCAAGTAAAGAATGCCTTATTTGGGCAAGCAGCTCCAATCTAATAGCCAGAGAAAGAGCTATAATGCATTTCCCTAGATGCTAAGGGACACAACAGAGATAGTGACAATGTTGCAACTTTTACCCCATTAAAGATTGATATCACCCAGGAATGAAGGATCACTAAGCAATTGCTACCACGTTCTAGGAGCTAATATATACAGGCCAAAATACCTCCCATTTCAAAGACAAATGCCACCGTATAAAATCTTCAACTTATTCTGGCAAAACCACATTTCAGTACTTAGATATACACTAAATCATCCTTAACAACCATCACTACATAGTTGAAGGGATATGAAAGGAAAGGAAGAGAAAAACTTTACTAAGAGTCCCACAAGCTATATATGCCTATTAATTCCCATAATTAACCTATGATGGAGTCTTGTTTGCTGATCCACTTTGCAAAAAGGAACATGAAACCCACCAAGTTTGTGCAATTGGCCCAAGGTCACCTAGATAAGAAATAGCAAAGAGTTCAGATCTCTGACACTTCAGAATCCACGCTGCTTTAGCACCCCACATGGCATTGCATCAAAATCCCCAAAATAGAAGCACTTTAGATCTTAG
Organism: Eospalax fontanierii; assembly: GCA_035773235.1. Classification (NCBI taxonomy): domain Eukaryota; kingdom Metazoa; phylum Chordata; class Mammalia; order Rodentia; family Spalacidae; genus Eospalax; species Eospalax fontanierii. The sequence goes on from CM069533.1 coordinate 73,156,596, forward strand.
CTGATAGGATCTTTTACTTCCTTGCCTCTATGAAGATATGTTCCTCAGTCACCAAGAAACAGTATGCTCCTGTTATAGAACTCATCACACAGTATGGTAATTAGTTATTTTCCTATCTATGTCACCAATAAACTAAGTACTTCTCAGCAGTATGGAATCATTCATATTTACAAACAGTTTTCCATGGATCTGGAGAGATGATTCAGTGGTTAAAGGCACTGGCTATTCTCGCAGAGGACTTAGTTTTGATTCCACGCACCAACATGGCCACTAACAACTGTCTGTAACTTCAGTTCTAGGGGATCTGACATTCTTTTCTGACGTCTTCAGGTATTGCATGACATAATACATGCCGACAATATGCTCATATACATAAAATAAAAATAAGTAAAAACATAGAATACACAGAAATTTTAGAGTTTCAAGTTACTTGTCTGACAGAGGTATACAGAGCAGATACGTTTATCAATTGAGAAGGTTCGTAATGGTTATTATAGAACCACACTTACAGCTTGTTGTGAATTCAGTTTTATGACCCCTTAGGCCAATTATGATCAGTTATTGACTAGACATTTTCTCAAGTAATTACTTTTCCAATACCTGTAAGAGACAATGTGAACCAACTGGCAAATAAAGAAAAAGACAATGATTCCAGTCTCATTAAGTTTTCATTATAGAGAGTATTAAGGAATAATAAACAAAAAATAATGTGACATATGAGAGAAATTGATGGAATAGAAAGACTTTTTTAGATAAAAGGAAGAAAAATGACATCTCTAATGAGGTGGTAATTAAACTGGAGCATAAGGCGGGATAAATGCAAAAGACTCTCCTTCGACAGGCAGAATGCTCACGTACTATAGGAATCATGAAAAACCTATAAAGCTAGTGTACAGTGCATGAAAGGAGAGGAGCTGAACTCTTACAGAGACACACACACACATTTCTATCATGATGAAGTTATGGATTTTGTAATAATAACCACATGTTCACATACAATCATAAAGACTGATAAAATCAAATTGTTAATACATGTCCAAAAGAAGAGGATACATCCTCCAAAATGAAATTAGATGAAAGACGGATCTCAGAAGACTCCAATATAGAGTGTTTCGACACTGACATGCAAAGCAGTGCATTGGCTCTGAATGTGGATGGATAGTTAACAGGAAAAATAGCAATGGTAGTCAGAGAAGACAGCGTTGACTATAGAATCAAGTCTGATCAGCAGATACTCAAAACTCATTAAAGAGAAAAAAGACTCTGCAGTGACACAGTAAAAATAGAGATCTGCATGCTGGAGAAAGAAGTAGGAGGAAAAACCTAACACGCTCATTTCTGTAAGAAGCACATAAAAACGGAACTTCTCCAAGTCCTCATCAGATAACACCAGGACAGCCTCTATAAGTTATAAAGTGAGCGAAGGCATCTAAATACGGCACCTTAGTGCCACACACAACTATTCAGTTTAATCAGAGTTGACTAAATCATTAAGCGCAGTTTTTTCACTCAGGCTGCCCCAGTCTTCACCATTCTACAGTCGCCTGGATCCCACGGTGCCTGGGTTGGAGAGGACAGAGTCACAGAAAGTCAGATTTCCCTAGCTGTGGAAGGATCTGTGGACAACACTGACATGAGCTCTGCCCCAAGCTCCAGTCCATTGTGAAGCTTCAATTCTTAAAGACTAGCACTGCCTGTGCAGTAGATGCTCAGTAGATTCTCTGCCTGTTATGTGAACTTGAGCTCAGAATAAGAAGGAAAGATAGGTGGGAAAGAAGCAAACGGCAGCCAGTGCGACAGTAAGTCTATTTATAATTGAAACTCCCTGTTGACGGATGTGGTAATAAACCTTTCTTCCTGCATCCTCAATTTATGGTATTTGTGGAATTTCCTTACACTTCCTGTGATTTTCTTTTTGTAACTTGGAACTCTATTGCTTTGAAAGCCAGTAAATATTCAGCTACATGCTGTCTTTGTACCATGCATGGACATAAAATCCAGTCCATATTTTCCCTACAGAAAGCCTGTTAGATGTCTGCCTTCTGTGCGGACCCAGAACAGTCTGTACAGCTGAGCTCCGGCCTCCCGGTCCCCACCTTACAGAGTTGAGAGAAACAGCCAAGGTGGGCTTGTGAAGCGCTCCAAAAACAGTGCTCAGAGTTTTAGATATTATTGCAGTTTGGAGGGAAGGAGCAATCAAGTACTTCAGTGTGGGAGGCTGGCATGGCTGAAATAAAAAAAACATTCCCCAGCTAATAATTAACATACCTGTTCTCTGCTTATCAAATTGAAACACTTGCCCCTCCTGCTAACGTCTGAAATCATTTGGAACACATCACTTATGTTTGTTGGGTTATATTGAAAATACTGGAATCGCAGCCCATTCTAAACCCTTATCCCCATCATCCGTTCCCACGTTCTTCAGCCACTGCTTGGCTCTCAAAATCAAGATTGCCTGCAGTCTGCCGAATTCTTATGAGCAAGCTTTGTTTGAGTCAGGAGATGAGCTGAGCCATTCACATACAAAAGACTGTTGTCTTTGAAGGGTTCATTTGACAAGGAATGAGACCAGTGTAGAAGGGAGATGCTATCAGATCCCTAATGCCATCATCCTGATAGAGTTATGAGCACCATCACTATGCCTAAATGTTTTTATTTAAGTCCCACATTCATATATCTGATATATTTATATTTAAATTTCATATTATCCAGACACTTTTTGTATTCAAAACAATGCATATTTAATTAAGCATATGTGAACTTGTTTTCTCATCTGATTCTCTCAATACTTGCTAAGTAAGTATTTCTTTCTCAATTTTCTAGAGGTTCAGAAAATTGAGGTGATTTTCCCAAAGTCACACAACTACTGAAAGACAAAACTGGAGTATAAATTTTTCTTAGTATTCAGGCAGATTTTCAAATAATTGATTATGGAGAAATCAGTGTCCATACTGTTTTATTGCTTTCTGCCTTCAACTTGCAAGTGCTAGACTAGCAAGATGGCTCAACTGGTGCAAGTACTTGCTTCCAAGCCTGACAACCTGAGTTCAATCCCTGGAACTCACATGGTAGAAGGAGAGAACTGACTCTCACAAGTTGTCCTCTGACCTCCACAGATGCACAGTGGCACCCACAGCAACTCTCTCTCTCTCTCTCTCTCTCTTTCTCTCTCTCTCTCTCTCTCACACACACACACACGCACACACACACACCTATTTGTGCAGTAAATAGATGTAACTGAAAATATGAAAAATATCTTCCCATTGTAACCTCTTGATTGTCTATATTATTTCTTCTTATAAATAAAGGTTATAAGATCATTACCTTCAAAAATAATTTTTGAATTTTTCTCTAGTTAACTTACTCATTATGTTTCATGTGTTGTAAATGACCCATCCATGCCCAAAAGACAGGGAATCCAGAGGCCACCTTTAATGCAGAGATTTTTTAAAAATGTTCACAGAGGTATGCAGTTGAAACAGCCTCTAGTGTAGGTCTGGTTTTACTATGAGGATTCTTTTTTCTATCTAGGCTAAAAGATCAGAATACTGTAGACAAGATAAATTTTCAGGAAATGGAAGTAAGGTCAGCAACTGGCCCTGCAGAGAAATGCCAGAGCCCCATCGGCACACACGCAAAATGGAATTATTCATAAGGTTGCCTTTTCCAGCACCTTCTTATCGATTTTTATAGGAAAGCAGCCTTTTGGCAGCCCTAGATAATAGCACAAATAAGCTGGTCTGTGAGGAGCTGTGTTGTGACAAAATTTTCTTTACATTTGGCCAGGCAAAGATGGAATGCAGAAGGAGACCCACTCCTACTCTCTTCTGAGGTGAGACTATGCACCCAAGTGTACAAGAACCCACTTCTAAAGTCAGAAGAGTTGGCTCGTAATAAAATGAAATCTGTAGCAGATCAACTAGCAAAACACAAAGGCACACGTAGGTAACGGAACATGAGAAAGAATGAAAGGAGGTTTTATGGAGATAGTCTTCTATTATTTACTTTTAAATCCCCAAAATACACCCTTACTCTCTTTTTCTTTGATACCTAATGCTTTTTATTGTACCACCTTGGATAGTTCATAATCTGACAGGTAAAACAATTTAGTTCCACAAATGTTATCTGAGATTAATTGTGTAACCTATAGGGTAATTTATTTTTTATTATTTTTCTATAAGAGAAAACACTTTTCCAGTGTCTTAAATTATTGAAAAATTAGTAAATTTTCCTTTGCATTACTTAAGAGATAATTTCAAGGTTTTCTCAAGTTCTTATCAAGGTCAAAGTTGACTGCTAACTAATGTCTTGGGTCCTGCTTACTACAGCAAGAACACGTACTTTTAAAAAGTATAAAGTTAGTGCCAGAAGCCTGGATTTGAGAAGAAATCCTGAAATTGGTTTCTTTATTTCACATTTTACAGCTACCCGGGATCCAGGAAACAAATATAAGACAAGAACTTGTGTTTATAGCTTGGCTGATTCCAACCTCGGGCAGCTTCTAAGGCTGCCACAGTGACAAATGTGGGATTGGGATTAAACAATGAAATACATAATGTCCTACTTTTCTTTGTTAGAAACTTGGGTTGTTGCCATATTCAGCCCACACCAGGAATTTCTACATTCCTCCTACTTCATTCATTTTTAATTTTCTATGCATTCATCTCCCACCTAAAAAAATAAACTTCATAGAGGGAGAAAAAGGTTACATTTTATCATTTTTCATACGCATTTCAGTGATTAACATTATCTTTTGCAAATATTTATTTGCATTAAACAAGCAAATAAATAAGATATTGCGAGAAATTTGAGTAGCCCTACAGCCTATCATGCCTCAGTTTCCTTATGTATTTAAGCAAAGATGTAGAGATTGGAAACGTGATATCATAGGAGGGTTGAGAGGATGAAATTTGGGTACAAGCTGGAGACAATACTTTCCCTTGTGTGCCCACTGCAGGACCCGCTGGAATGGAATCAACGGACAGCTCCAAACCCACAGTCATTCAGACAGCCCGGTGACAAACACAGTGGGTCAGAAAAAAGCAAATAGATATGAATGTGTGTGTGTGTGTGTGTGTGTGAGAGAGAGAGAGAGAGAGAGAGAGAGAGAGAGAGAGAGAGAGAAAGAGAGAGAGAGGAGAGAGATTTAGAGGGAGGGGACGGGAGTGGTATAAAGATTAGAGAGGGCAGAGTGTGGTCAGTAGTTTACCTTGTGTATATGTACAAAATTATCTAAAAACAAATTCAATTAATAGAAAAATAAAGTATAAGGTAAATAGAGATAAAGACACCTGAAGCTGACCTGTGATGCACACACACACACACATGCAGACCAGGACACACTGTAGCTCCAAGGAGAAGGAAATATTTGACCTGTGTCATGAAAATATTATTCAAAATGATACTTAAATGTATGTTTGTCTCTTCACAACAGAAACAAATAAGAAACAACAAGAAAGTGGAAATGTGCCACAGACAAGGGATAAATATTTTAAGAGCATGAAACTAGAAACAGGGAAACAAGACTCAAATGCTATATATGCAGTGCAGCCTTAGACAAGAGATCCAGTCCTCTGAGGCTCACTACTATCATCTGCAAAGCATGAGCACTACCTGTTCTCCTCTTTATAGGGGTTAAATGTAACAATAGTTGTAGAATGTACAGCATGAACCAGTCTTTCAATAAATGGCAATAGTAAACACAAATTCTGTTTCTGGACTAACAGATGATTAATCTCCATTTCCTGTGAGGAACATGATCCATGAATCACTAAGAACACAAGCAAAACCTCACACAACTGACTTCTTTCTTTCTGTTCATTACATTTCTATAAGCTTTGTCAATTTCTGACTTCAGTAAGGAGACATGAGAGAAAAGAGCAGCCCATGACCCCCTTCCAGCTTAACTTAATTGGAGGTGGTAGCAGAGTCCTATCTGACAAAGAGAGGAGTAATTACTGCTAGTTAGTAGAGTAACTTTAAAGGGAGAATACAATTCAACATCCATCTACAGCAGAACAGTGTAGCTGGATGATGGGGGAAAAGCATCCATCCCACTGGCATTCCACTCAGTCATGAGCTATGCACTTAGAAACCCCACCTCAGCACACAAAGGAGGAATTTTCTGACGAGAGAGGGCACAGATACACAGGAGGCCTCTGTGACTGCTACCATGTGTACATGGATGGTCCAACATAGCATCTCTGAAATAAAAACAGATATGCTTGAGCAAGAACAGAGCCTATTTTATAGCAAAGTCACAGAAAACAGAGAATATGAAAAATAAGGGCGATACTAAACCTGGTGGCATTAGGAAGTATTTTTAGCATCAAACACTGAATAGCGGGTGATGTGAGAATTAGACTAAAGATCACCTGATTTGCTCCCTGTACATTTTTTCATGCAGTAATATCACTCTGGCTTGTTTTTCAAAACAAACTCAAAAGAAAACTCCCTTTTCTTATTTTCCCCTATCAGCAGCTTTTCATTTTGTTTCATCTACATACCCCATGACTTCTGAGAAACAAGGTGGCCCATTCTTTAATAGGGAAAGACTTCTCGAAGATTTCCTGTGGTGTTTGTTTTGTGCAATCTGTATGCTTGGGGGACACACTGTATTGGATAGGAGATAGTAATGAGAAAATAGCTAGTCAGTAAATAGCTATATAAATAAATGATTAGATAATTTTAGATAGGAATAGATATTATAAGGAAATCTCAAGACATTTCCAAACTGCCTGAGTGTGCTTGAATCAGGTCTCCACATGGAAGTGAGCTTCCCAAGTTACACCATGTCCGTTCCCCTATCTTGGGACCATCTGAAACCCCTCCCCCTGATGCAAGTCTAGATTTCTCAGCCTTCTACCAGGAGTCCAGACATTTCCAGCCTTCCTGAGAGCATTTGAATCTGGCCTGGGCCTAGTGAACTCCCCAGATTGTGCTGTGCCTACTGACAAGTAGAGGCCCAGACATTGGAAAGAGGCCTTAGAGTGTCTGATTGGTGCCTGACTTGGACCTCTGTGGAAATTCCTCGGTAACTGAACTAGAGCCATATGATCCCTCCAATATAAAATTTTAAAAAGAGAACCTGAAGCCTAAACAAACTAGCTTTGCACACCTAATAAGAAAACAACCAAGGCACATCAACAATTCAAAGGCAGTCTTCAACTCAAAAGAGGAAGACGAGGTTCATACCAGAATCACAAACAACAAAATAAATCCACATGCCAAAGTCACAATGAAAAAATGATATGAGAAACCTCAATAATATGTCCCCACCAAAAATTACCAGTCCCATAGAAGAGTTTTGCAATGAGAACCTCCTAGAGATAACCTAGGACACAGCATTTAAAAGAACAGTCATAAGCATGATCAAAGAATTCAATGAATTTAAAGAACACTCAGACAAACAAATCAAAGAACTAACAGGAGATAGGGACAAACTTCTGACTGAATTCACAATAATAGAGAAATTAAAGAAAAATGGGGTTGAAATGAAGAAAAAGGTGAAACACTCACTGAGCCAATTGGAAATGACAGAAGGAAGCCTCGCAAATAGAATGAATGAAATGGAAAACAGAATATCAAAACTGGATGATAAAGTTGATGAATAGAAATACTCAAGCCAAAAATATGGAAAAAACTTTAAAAACATAGGAATGAAATATGCAGGAAATGTGGAACACCATGAAGAGACCAAATTTACACCTCACAGGCATAGACAAAGGAGGAGAATCTCAGGATAACGGTATTGACCAGATCTTCAACTGGTCAGCAGAAGAAAATTTCCCAAAATTAAGGAAAAATATGCCCGTACAAATACAGGAAGCACATAGAAGACCAAAACAGACAGGAAAAGAAAATAAACTCCCCGTAGCATATCACAGTGAAAAGAATAAATGTACAGAACAAAAAGAGGATACTGAAAACTGCAAAAGAAAAACAAGTTACAGATAAAGAAAAACCTATCACAAATACAACTGACTTTTTAATGCAAACTATGAAAGCCAGAAGATCCTGCTCCAAAGTATTCCTTGTCCTAAATCACCATAGATGCCAAACCAGAATACTTTATCCAGCAAAAATGTCTATTATAGTGGAAGGGGACAGAAAAATTTTCCATCACATGAAAAGACTGAATAAAGTTCATGTTCACAAAAACCAGTCCTCCAGAGAGTACACGAAGCAATACAAAGAGCTGAAGAAAGAAACAACTACACATAGGGGCAGCAGAAGGAAACTACATGAAGGTGTAAATGTGGAAACACAGAGTTAGACCAAAGATGCAAACAGAATTTAAAATGATGGGAACCAATATACATCTGTCAATAATAACTTTAAATATCAGTGGACTGAAAACAATAGTCAAAAGACACAGGCTAGTTGAATGGATTATAAAACAAAATCCATCTTTTTGTTGCCTGCAAGAAACCCATCTCACCTTCAAGGACAGGCACTACCTTAAGATAAAAGGATGGAAAAAAATACTTCAAGCAAATGGCACTGAGAAGCAAGCAGGAGTTGTCATTCTAATATCTGACAAAATAGACTTCAAACTAAAACTAATCAGAAGACACAAACAGGGTAACTTCATTCTTAAAGGAACAGTTAAATGGGAAGATATTACAATCATGAACATTTATGCACCAAACTCTTTTGTACCCAACTTCATAAAAACAATACTACAGGACTTTATGACACAAATTAATCCCAACTCACTAGTAGTAGGGGACTTAGTAGGGGATTTACATACCTCACTTCTCAATTAGACAGGTCAACTGGACAAAAAAGTAAACAGATACATCTGAATTAGACAATATCATACATCAGATGAACCTAACAGACATTTATCAAATATTCTGCCCAAGAACTAAAGAATATACTTTCTATTCAGTACCCCATGGAACTTTCTCCAAAATCAACCACATACTGGGGTACAAAACAAACCTCAGTAAACACACAAAAAAAACTGAAATAAGTCCATGCATTTTATCAGATCACAATGCAATAAAGATTAAAATAAACACCAGATGAAACCCTAGTAACTACATGAACTCATGGAGATTAAACACCATACTTCTAAATGATGAATATGTCAAAGGAGATATTAAGAAATAAACTAAAGTATTCCTAGAATGAAATGAAAAGGAAAATATATCACACAAAAACCTCTGGAACACTTTAAAAGCAGTCCTAAGTGGGAAGCTTATAGCTCTAAGTGCCTACATTAAAAACTCAGAAAGAGCACAAATAACTTATTGTAACTCAAGAATCATGAAAGGCAACAATAAATGAAACCCAAATGCTGCAGGCAAGAAGAAATAACAAATATAAGAGTGGAAATTAATGAAATAGAAACAAAGAAAACAAAACAAAGAATCAATGAATCAAAGAGCTGTTTCTTTGAAAAGATAAACAAGATAGACAGACCCTTGACCCATCAACCAAAATAAAGAGCAATTTCAATTCAACAAAAATAAAGATGAAAGGGGAAACATCACAACAGAAAACAAAAACATTATAAGGGAATACTTTAAAAACTTTATATTCCATTAAACTGAAAACATAAAAGAAATGGATGTATATCTAAAATCATGGGATTCACCAAAGCTAAACCAAGAAGAGATCAAGAACTTATACAGACCCATAACCAATAAAGAAATTGAAACAGTAACGCAAAACTTCCCAACTTAAAAAAGCCCAGGCCCAGATGGATTCACAGCAGAATTCTACCAGACATTCAAAGAAAATCTATGCTCAATAGTACTTAAGTTATTAAAAAAGATAGAAACAGAGGGAGAACTCCCAAATTCCTTCTATATCACTCTAATACCAAAACCAGGTAAATATACAACAAAAAAAGAAAAATATAGACCTATATCCTTAATGTACATAGTATGCAAAAATTCTCAACAAAATACTTGTAAATCTAATACAGATACACATCAAAAAGATCATCTACCATGATCAGGTTGGTTTTATTCAATAAATTTCATAAATCATATAAATGAGCTCAAAGACAAAAATCTCAATAGATACAGAAAAGACCTTTGATAAAATTCAACATGCATTTATTTTAAAAGTCCTAGATGGAATTGAACTAGAAGGTACATACCTCAACATAATTAAAACTATATACCACAAACCCGAGCCAACATCATACGAAATAGAGAAAAACTGGAAGCCTTTCAATTAGAAACCTGACAAGGCTATCCACTATCTCCATTCCTTTTTAATATAGTGCTGAAACTCTACTAGAGCCATAAAATAGAAAAAAGAAATTAAAGGAGTACCAATTGGAAAATAAGAGGTCAAACTATCCTTTATTGCAGATGATATGATATTGTACCTAAGAGAAGCCAAAAATTCCACTAGAAATGAATACACAATCAGTAAAGTGGCAGGTTACAAAAGGAATAAAAATCAGTAGCCTTTTGTATGCCAATAACAAGAAATTGGAGAAAAAGTACATGGAAATTCTGCCAGTCACAATATTCTAAAACAAATTGTCAGAGTAAACCTGACCAAAGACATTAATCATCTCTACAATGAAAATTTTAAATCTTTAAAGAAAGAGACTGAGGAAGACACCAGAAGATGGAAGGGCTTCCCATGCTCATGGTTTGGGGATAAAGGAAAAGAAGGAATTCAAGAGAGGTGGGACCATTATCAAGGGAGAAATGGGGAAAACGGGGACACTTTAAATGGGGAAGGCACGGAGGGAGGGTCAGACAGGGAGAGAGAGAGAGAGAGATAAATACTGCCTAACTAATGTGTAACACAAAAGGGAATCATATTAGTCTAACAATCTAATGAAAAATTCCATATACACTATCTCTACATGAGCCCAAGTGCATAACTGAATGTTACTCAACAAGAAACACACCCAGAGAGGAGTAAACTTCCTTTGAATTATTGGCCAGGGTGGTCCAAGAGACCCCCCAAATTACATGGGCTATTAGCACAGCCCTTGATTCCCTCCCAGAACTTGAAGGTAAAACTCTATTGATGAAAACAGGACAGACTTCAGAACCCAGATTTGGACCTATGGAGCTGGAACTGACCTGGAAGCCATTTCCTCTGAAGGCTAGCACTCATAGGTCTGGAAGTAAGGAAGGAGAGAGGGAAGGAGAGAGAGAGAGGGAGGGAGGGAGGGAGGGAGGGAGGGAGGGAGGGAGGGAGTGAGTGAGGGAGGGAGGGAGGGAGGGAGGGAGGGAGGGAGAAAATAAGATTTCAGAGTGAAAACTTCAGTAAAAGCAAGAGAATGCTACTACTCCAGCAACAGTTGAGCCCTTGGTGAATCGAGGCAATATTTATCCAGTTAGCTCTGGCTTCTTCATTATTGTTAGGAGAGTTTTAAAAAATATTTTCATGAGGTTTAATCTTTTGTTAATTTACCATCAACATCAAGGAATCTTGACTCAGATTAAGGAAAATTTAAAGCCCATCTTTCATGATTATACTCAATGACATATATTTTAATAACTGTAAGCATTAGAAAAAATTTAAATAATATACATATCTTTCAGAGTGATAAAGGACATAGAGGGGAAAAGAGTCTTTAGAGAAAGAAATCAAGAAGAAGAAAAAATATCCAGAAAGTTTAAATGAAGAAAGAGCATGAAATATTACAGAAGGATCCCTGGCAACATTGCACACCAATCCATATGCAAAAACTGCTTATATGAGAGTTTTCAATCAAAAGGGTAAACTAAAAATGACAACAAATTCAGAAGGAACTCATCCAGCAAGGCATTTTTAGATAATAGAATTTAAGTCAAGAGGTATAGGAAGGCTATATATTTTGAGAATCAACAGAAATACATATGAGGTACAAGGAAACAAAAGACTCTGCCAACGTTATCAATAGGGACTTACATTAGTGGAGAGAAAGATACAGAAACAGAGCTTCCTAATACAGACTACTAAGCACATCAAGACAGGATGGCTAGAGTCCTCTGGTAGCACAGAAGATGCTAACTTGCTGAGGGTACATGAAGAAGATGTGATATTTTAGTAGAGAATAGGCATTAATCAAGAGACCAACAAGAGTAAGGGCTTCCATCAACAGAGGCAGAAACGGTTACATATTGTGAAAAGAGACTTTTACACACGCACCCAGTCCTGAACACTGAAAATAGATTTAAGAAAACCGGTTTCCCGGGAAGGTGATACAGACATATGTCCCTGTCTCTGTGGCCATCTACAACTGAAAACGACGGGAAGCATCCACAAAGCATTTCTCCTTGCTTCTGTTTTCTCATATATTCTTGGCCTGGAGAATGAGAAATAAGCAACAAATAAAGCCAACAGAGAGATAAAGGGAAGAAAGGACAGATGGAGAAAGACAGAAAGGAAAAGAAAGGATGTCCAACCAAAGTCTGTTCTCTCTACTCAAAATTCAGCAGAAAGCAGACTAAGAAAGAAACTTTTAGAAAATAAGTTCCTGACTCCTGAACATGGGAAAAGCTGTGGCTCCATCACACTAACAAAACAGCAGCCAGAAGGGGAGCCTAGACTTCTTCCACTGGATGCAGCTAGTTATCCCAACTTAGCACATAGGGATGGTAGCCCAGAGTATCACATAGGAAGCTCATCCTACATCCCACCATAGACAGTGAGAAGCCTGAACCTCTACTCACTTCTATTCCTGACAAGGCTCTCCTCTCTCCTCTTTGTGAACAGCAAGAATTTTCACCATAATCCAGCCACGAAGTGATAGAGGCAACAGCTACGGGGTTTTCTAACAACCTCCAGCCAGGAAAGTATCAACAGAGGGCCTAGGAAAGCCAGCACTTCTCCAGCACCAATGAGGAGCTCCTACCACGTGTACCAACAGAAACCAAATGGAACAATGTTGATCTTTACCTTCACCCAGCAGTAATGAGGAAGTCTTCCCTGAACTGCCAAGTCAGCGTCTAATGAAGTCAGCTAAAGCAGACACGCAAATAAGACACCAAATCTCACAAGAATTAAAGTGTCCAGGTTTCAATAAGGACAAAGGAAAGGAGATTGAAAGCAGGAATAAAATACTTCTTACCTGTGAAGGGAAAATGACCAAAGTCAGAATAGAGATGCTATCAAAGCAAAGGCAAATTCTGCCGATGAAATAGATTCAGAACGTTCTCTAAACAGCAAGTAATTAATGAAAGAAGGAACTTTGTAACATCATAAAGAGAGGGAGGAAGGGAAAGAAGAAGGGAGGGAGAGAGGGAGAGAAGAGACAAGGAGGGAAGGAGGGAGGAAGAAATGCAGGAAAGAAGGGGTTTCTGTCTCTACTTTTTCTAAAGTGTGTTTGATATTTGAAACAAAAACCATAACACAGATGTGGTTCTAAATATACACAGACAACCAACACAGCCAGTTGTACTGTGAACAAGAACGAAGCTATAGAATGGTATAAGACTTCTGAGCCCCATTCAAGCTGATGAAGTAATACCAGAGAGCTATTCATGTAATACCTAGAGCGACCACTAAGATTATGTACAAAGACATATCAAAATGTAACAGCCACATGTGAATGAAATTCATAAGTTCCAAGTAATCTTCAGGAAGGAAGGCCAAAAGAAACAGCCAGCCAACCAGCCAATCAACCCATAGAAAAAGCAGGAAATACAAATCACATGTGTGAGTTCTAATACACGAGTAATGCAATGAATGTAAATGACTTCATATAATTAAGGACAAGATTATTCCTGTATATTTCATTTTTCTTTGGTATTCTGTTGTTTGTTTTGTTTGTTTAGACAGAGTCTCACTGGGTTTAGCCTGGAGCTCAATATGTAGACCAAGCTGACTTCAAACTCAGAAAACCATCTGTCTCTGCTTCCCACATGCTAGGTTAAAGCTATAAGCCATTGTACCTGCCTGCCTCATTTTATTATTTACATTCTTTATTTTATAATGCTAGAGATTGAATATACACCTTGGCTCATGTTAAGCACATCTGCACACAATCTACCATGTAAGTGAACCCCTAATCATAAAAAGGCATATTTTTAAAATATTTTTATTTCATATGTATGAGAATATTGTCTGCATGTATGTAAGCACACCCATGTCGTGCAATGCCTGCAGATAGATGTCCAAGAGTGTGAATTCCCCTGGAACTGGAGTGAGGGACAGTTGCTAGTTGCCATGTTGGTTCTGGGAGTCAAACCCAGGTCCTCTGCAAGAGTAGCCAGTGTTCCTAACCACTGAGCAATCTCTCTGCTCCACAAGGCGTATGTTTAACATATGTCTAATGATGACATATGTTAGTGTGTGCATTACTTTCGTCATTGCTGTGACCAAATACCTGACAAGAGGCAACCAAAGAGTTTATTCTGGCTTGTACTTCAAGAGGATACATGCAATGCCCCGACTGTGGCAGGGGAAGTATGTAAGTAAAAGCACGAAGAAGGTATTTGTCTTATACCTGGGCAGAAAAAGTAGAAGATAAAAGCAGGTACTCAGCTGGCTTTTTCTCTCTTTTTTTTTTTTTGGCAGTTTCTCTTTTTTAAATTTTTTTTTAATTAAGCTTTTGTACATTTCAAGTTCTTAATCAAATTTAGACCCTCTCACCGACCCATACCCGCCATCCCACCCCCACTGGACCTTATGTAAACCAGGATCACTGCCCATGGGTTGGTGCCACCCACATTCAGCTGTGTCTTTAGTCTTCAGTTAACCCTTTCTAGTGATGCCCGCATAGACACATCCAGTATTTCCCTGGAGCTTCTAAACCCAAACAAGCAGCCAATAAAGATTGACCATTGCAGCATGTAAGAGAAACTCCTCACTTCAAATATAAATATATAGAGGGGTTAAAGGAAAATGGTGGAACATATACAGAATGCAAATATTAAAGAAAAGTAGGATGGGCTATATTAACATAATGTGTGATGGACGTCATTATTAGCAAACATTATCATGTATAGAAGGCATTAATTAATGATGGAAGGGTCACCATACCAAGAAGACATAAAAATCCTAAATTTATGTACACCCAATGACAGAGCAGCAAAATATGTGAAAACAAACACTGAATTGACAAAATGAACAGAGAGATCTATAACCAGTCAGAACCCGTTACAGCGCTCTCCTAACAATGATGATAAAAGTGAAGAAAACAGAGAGGACTCAGCATTGACCAGCAGGACTGACTCAGCATTTACAGAACGCGCCACAGCAGCAGACTGTGCACGAGTCTCCAGTGCCCAGGGAACACATACCAAAGTAGATCCAGGCCTGAGCTATAAATGAAGCCAATAGATACTAAACAATCAAATCATGGTGTATTTGCTAATCACGATGGAATCAAGGTAGAATAAGAAGTAAAAGAAAAGGGAAATCTCTGAGCATCCAAAAGCAGTTAACGCATGGAAAATAATTCAGGATTTAAAAGAAGTCTAGATGACTAAAAAATACATTGAATAGAAAAAATATTTTTAAAAAAATTAAATTTGTGGGACACAACTCAGGCTGAGAAAGACTGCACACACTGGAAAAAATGAAAATTCCAGAAGCAATAATCTAAGCTTTTGCCTCCACACTCTAAAACAAGAAAAGCAAAACAAGCTTTAAAACAGAAAGAAAAAAGCAAGAAAGGAAAGAGAGGAAATCTACTAAATTGAAAATGGGCAACAGAAAACTTCCTGACCTTCTAGAGGAAGAGTGCCATTCCCAATGCCTAAGCTCAACTACCTGTAACTCCAGCTCCGTGTGATCCAATCCCCTCTTCTGGACTCTGTGGATACACACACACACACACACACACACACACACACACACAACACTCAGACAGACACACACGTGAAGAAAAATAAGTAGTCAGTATGCAGAATACAAGAGACTAAAGAGTGCTCAGCTGTGGATGGGGCACCTACATTATACCCTCTCCTCTGAAGGCTCAGGGATCATTGTGGAAGACTGGCCCAGAAAGGTTGTTAGAGCAGAGGTGGTAGACAAATGCAAGGACACTGTACTGTCCAGATACCACAGGGTAGCTGCAAATAAGAACCCACAGCACTTATGACCGCATGCCCAAAACCTGTGTAGCCCTAAGCCAGAGTATCAGCAGGGATGGAGGAGGCCAGCAGGAAGCCCCAGCCCTACAATTAATAGACTCTAGGAAGGAGGGAGGAATAGAAAGATAGAGAGAGATTTCCCACTTGTCTGGTAGGTTGATCAGACTCCAACAGATAGATTCACTTCTAAGAAGGAAGGACAGATTAGACTCAACAGGCCTAAAAAGTTTTTTTGAAAAAACAATAATGGAACAAGTTCCCAGGAGCCTGTAAGACTCTACTCTGCTTCCTTAATTTTTATACCACCCCAGGATCTTACAATCTTTCTGCCCTGTCTTCTGCAGTGGTCCCTGAGCCCTGGACAGGAAATGTTTAATAGGGAGTTCTATCCAGGGACATGCTCTCTGCAGTCTCTTATTTTCTACACTTTACCCAGTTGTGGCCTACTGCTTTGATCACCCTCTGTTGCATGAGGAAGCTTTGTTGGTGAGAATTGAGAGATGCATTAGTATTCTCTCTAACCCTGCCTCCTCTATGCTCCATAAACATTAAGTGTAGAAGTTCCATAAGGAAACAAAGGCCTCAGGCTCCTGGGGACTCATCCCTGTGAACTTACAGCAATGGTGACAGCATATGCAAAACTCGTGTGAACTCAATCAGACCAAAATCAGCACAGAACTGGGAAAATGGCAGATCTTAGCCAAGTAAGGTTGGCATCTGATTACTGCAGGGTAAGGGAGAGTGGATCTTTAGGGGAGTAACACTAGACAAGCTGAACAGACTCCAGTGAATGAACTCACACTGAGGGACACAAACTTGACTTGATAGGTCTTCACATGTATGGGAGAACACACATAGTACTGTGGGCAGGCTGTGGGGGACATGTAGACAGGGAGGGGTATTAAGATGTGTTGTATGAAATCCACAAAAATTCAATAAAACTATTCATTAAAAAAACAGTAACAGAGGATATGAAGTCCAGAGTGGGGAGGGCAGTGAGACTGGACAGAAAGGGGAGGGGTCTGAATGCACTCAAAATAAACCACATGAAATGGCCAAATCAATAAAAACATGTTTATAAAAAGAGATAAATGACCCCAAGGGCTAAAATTGTATAAGATTAGTGAAGCCACCAAACTTTTAGCAATACTGAAAAAGAGAAAAGCTGGAAGGCACAAATTAACAATATCAAAAATGAAATTTGGTGCATCACTAGAAAGCTAGCACATACACATACACACACACACATACACACACATACATACATATACACACGGCAGGAAAAAAAATCAAACATAAGAATTTGTCATCTTAAACAAAATAATCTAATTCCTTAAAAATACAAATTACATAACCAATACTAAATAGAAAATATTATCAGCACTTTAAAGAGATAAAATACTCAATTTTGAGATAACTCCCTGAAATAAATTTCCATGTTCAAGTATTTTTGCTGGGGAAACTTAACAATCCATACAACAATCTCTAGCAGAAAATAGGTAAGTCATTGTGTTTAATAAAGCTGTGTTACCCTGAATCCTAAACCATGAAGACAGCACTTACAAAAAATACTATAGATCAATATCCCTTAGGAATATGGATGCATAAATCCTTGACAAAATATTAATATGCAAAGTTAAGTTACATGTAAAAGTTCTCTCTCTCTCCAAGCTATAGTGGTTTGGTTATGATATACTTTACTTTATTATTGTATAAAATGATACAGATTCATTAGGAATTATATGTTTTACATTTTTTCTCTTTTCTCCAAGTGGTGATGTTCAGTACAACATTTGTGATGCTGGCCAGTCGTAGCAAGCTCAGCTCCCAGCAGACACACTCACAAAGTCAACTCTAATAATTTACAGAATGCTATGGTGTCAGCATTTCTTGTATACAAGTGTACAATAAATTATATGATGCATTCAATGATTTATTGAATAGGCTTTGTGCTAGATAATTTGCCTTCCTATATGTTAATGTAATGTAAGCATGTTTAGCACAGGCTAGGCAACTTTAAAATCCTCAATAAGTATACTAAATGCATTTTGATCTAGTATTTTCAATCTACTGAGTTTGTCAGAATTTAACTCCATCATAAACCAAGAAGCTATGATCACAAGATTTAATCAAGAGATACAAGGTTAGTTCAATATTGAAAACTCATTAATTACCAGAGTAAAGAGAAAAGTCATATAAAGATATCAACGCAACCCCCAAAAATTTTTTTTAAAAAAGTGCTTGTCATGACACAACAAAGATTATTTCACAATGTCCGAAAACACTAAATACAGACGTGAAATCCAACATGTTAGTATGGTAGTCTAACAAAGTCTATGTAATGACAAAACCAGTTGACATGCTAAGGTTGATGGGGGAAATTTCACAGGGTCCCACCTCAAGATCAAGAGCTACGAGCAAATGGATGCTGAGGGACTTCCTCCCTGATATCTGATTCCCAAGTGCACATCCCTAAATACAAGAATGTGCTCTCTCTCCTCTCTCTCTCTCTCTTTATATATATACATATATATGTATGTATATGTGTGTATGTATTTATACTTATAAAAGTATGTATACGTATATGTAACAATAATAATCAAAGAAGAGGACAAGAAATTGTGAGAGAGTGGGAGACACGGGAGGAGTTTGAGGGGACTGGGATGGGTGGAGAGAATATGTAGACAACAGTCATATAAAACACTAAAACAACGGAAAGGATAAAGAGTGGGAAATTTTGCAGCAAAAAGGCATTTCTGACATGGCCACTGCACCAATATCTCACTGCACCCATGACTCACTGCACCCATGGCCTCACTGCACCCATGACTCACTGCACCCATGACCTCACTGCACCCGTGACTTCACTGTACCCATGACCTCACTGCACCCATGACCTCACTGCACCCATGACTCACTGCATCCATGACTCACTGCACCCATGGCCTCACTGCACCCATGACTCACTGCACCCATGACCTCACTGCACCCGTGACCTCACTGCACCCGTGACCTCACTGCACCCATGACTCACTGCACCCGTGACCTCACTGCATCCATGACTCACTGCATCCATGACTCACTGCACCCATGATCTCACTGCACCCTGCACCGTGGTTATCTGTAAGAGACCTGCCAAACACTGAGCCCATCCACATTTCATCAGGATGAGGGAGAGGCCCTTGAGGCACCACCCCTCCCTGAGGGACTTTCAGCAATGTTAATTATATATTGTTACAACTATTGTTTGAGGAAGGGTGTAGCTGTTTTCAGTGGCACAGCCACTGCCCTGACTCCCCTGAAGGACTCCCAGCCCATCCCTGGGCAGGTAATTGTTAAACCCAGTGGGACACACTGTAAAGGTGTCAACTGTAATCTCATGGCTATCCAGATTAACTGCAGTCATATCAAAATTACAGCAAGATTTTTTATAGATAATTAAAACTATTCTTAAATTGTATGTAAGACTAAAGAACTGAATACCTACAATGATTTTGAGGAAGACTAGGAGGAAATCAGTCTGCTAAGTGCCAAGTCTCATTATGGTACTTATACTGAGGTACTGTGTGTGAATAGACAGACAAATGCATGAGCCAGGAAATAGAGCTGAGAAAGCACATCAACTAGCTTGACACTGAGAAAAACGCATGGGCGAAGGAAGTCTCAACAACAACTCTGAGCAACTAGTCATTCATAAGACAAAACCATGGGCCTCAACCTGAGTCTTGGACCTTATGCAAAAACCTAAAAAGAACCCTAACTCAGTGCTTTACATATGTAGGAACCATGACTATTTTATTCAAGAATATGCCCTCAATCGTCTAGCATTGATATTAGGAGCATAGGAAATGGCCTTTAAAAATCTACAGAGTAGTGCTAAGAACATTACTGTATTTAATTGGGACTCCCCATTTACCAAGTAAGTTACCTAGAATATATCTGAATTAGTTAAACTTACTGAACCCACAAGAGTGGTCGCATATAGTGAATTAAAACATAAATTAAAAGTTTCAATGAGGTGCATTAGGGAGAAATTTGGCTCTCTTCTTGAGATGAGATGACTTCTTTTTGACCCCTAAGTATAACAGAATGAATCTCTAAGTGAAACTTTAAATTCCTATATTCATTTGAACTTCACAAAACACTTTCATTTCTGAACATCTGTGGTCATGTGCAAAAGAGAATTATTAGCCTCAAATCAGAAATAAAAGCAACAATTTTCTCTCAATTATAAAGATACTTTACAAGCATGAGGAAGATGAAAGTTTTAAATAATCTATTTCTCTTTAAATTCTATGCATTTTTGTTCTCAACGCAGCAGGTTTTTAGTTTCTTACATTTATCTTGGGGAAAATAATGACCTAGGTCAAAGGAAGGAAGATATTTCAGAACAAAGCCCATTCCACCTACTTTCTGCAAACATGTAAGGAGCCAAGCCATGTTTGGAGTATCTTATAGCCTTTATATAATCATAATTTCTCCTCCAAATTTTATTTCTTTTGGTTCATTCTATTCTATAGAGAATAACAGTAGTTTTTGAAACTGACTGAAAATCTTGTTCTTCTGAACCATCCTTGATCTGTCTCATAGAAGAAAACTTTCCTCAGTACATGAGAATGGTATAATTTATGTATGTTTAATGTCATATACCTAGGACTTGTAAAAGTATATGTCATTTTGTAGGTGATTTATAAAATATCTGTTACCTCAAAAAATGAGTGAATGAAAATTAAGCAAGAGTTGTGCAATTAAGTTGCCTGTTCATTAAGGATCACTACATCAGAGCAGGAAGGAGATAAAGGGAAAGTCTGTGTCAGTCTTCTTCAATGTGATTAATATTGTCAGCCCACTTGTTTAAGAAGTGCCTGAGAGATTTATGAAGCTCATCTCTGGGTATGTCTGTGAGGGTGAATCAGGAAAGGAATACCTAGCATGGACAGACCTACCTGAACATGGGATGGCATCATCCACAGTACAGGGACCAGAACAGAGCTGGAAAGCGGAGAAAGCCAGCACTGCTGTATGTTCTTTCCCTCTTACACCTGGCTACTATGATGTGAAGTGTTCTGTTCCATCCACAACTCCCTCCCCACCACAAAGGACTGATGAAACTTCTGAAAGCATGACAGTCAAAATAAATCCTTTATTCCTTCAGTTGTTTTTCTCAGGAATTTGTCACTGGTACAAAAAGCCTGCCTGACACAGAAAACTACCAAGTGGGGTCACTCTTGGAAGTATTTGGCCATTGGATTCAAAAGCATTTGAAACTGTTTTATGCAACAAATGTGGAAAAGTTTGGATATATGAGCTAAAAATGCCTTAGAATACCTTAAGTTTAGTGTAATGTTTAACAGAAGAATCTGGTGAGATATTTGGAAAGCAGAAAGGAAGGGAACAGTAAGAAAGTAAGCACTAAGAATGAGAACAGTAAACCCTGTGCTAATGAGGTGACTTTGAATTAGGACTTGACTGGGAATGAGACTAGTATCCATTTGTGTTACTTTGTAATGCCCCCTAAACATTGTTTGTATGTAATCCATGCCCCACAATTTTGTGGGAGTCTGAGTTTAATGGTAGCAGATTAAAATGATAGAAGGAACTTCCAGGCAGTTCAGGTTTCAGGCTGTGACATGGTTTTCCTGACTGCTTCAAGTATGAAAGATAGCAATAGATGTCTCTATCAAAAATTATTCCAGATATGAGGAGTCCACATATGGCAGACATTTCAACTGTGTTCCACTCCGATCATGAATTTATCTTTTCTTGAAGAGAACTGGTCTACCTTCCTTCATCTTCCATGCATAAACCCCAGTTTTTATTTTTATTCCAAAAACAACGTACCAGGTGTTTCAATAGCTTTGCCATGCCCCTCACTCAGAAGTTAATCTAAACTCTCAACAGTCTTCTCAGAAGCCCATGGAATTTTCTCCAAATATAATCTCTCTCAGCTACAGATTAGGAGACAAAACAAGTCTTCATAAATTTACAAAAATTGAAATAGCATCCTGTATTGTATATGACAACAAAGGAACAGAAATAGAAACAGAAAAGTACACAAACTCATGGAAGCTAAACAACTCACTAACGAATGAAAATTGAACCAAGGGGGAAATCAAGAAAGAAATTTAAAAAGTCCTAGAACTGAATGAAAATGAAAACAAAACATACCAAAAATCTATGGGACACAGTGAAGGCAGACCTAAGAGGAAGTTTGCAGCACTAAGTGCCTACATCAGAAAATCAGAGACATCTCACGTTCATAACTCAATATTGCACCTAATAGACTCAGAAAACCAAGGAAAAACAATACCAAAGAAGAGTAGATGGAAAGAGATCAATAAAATCTAGATTGAAATTAAAACAAAGAAAACAATACAAAAGATTGATAAACCTTTAACCAAGTTAACCAAAATAAAGGGAGAGAGGACTCAAGTTAATAAACTCAAACATAGAAAGGGAAACACTGTGACAGACCCTTACAGAATTCAGAAAAACAGAAGACACACTTTAAAAATCTGTATGCCACTACGCCAGAGACTCTAAAAGAAGAGAATAAATGAATATATACAGCCCACAAAAGTTAAATCAAACCGACATAATTTAAACAGACTCCTCTCATAACCAATAAGATAGACGCAGTAATTAAAAATCCCCCAACTTTAAAAGAACCCAGAACTAGATGAATTTAGCCCAGAACTCTACCAGACCTTGAAAGAAAAGCTAATATCAGTACTTCTCAAATTATTCCATAAATAGACAAGGAACACTACTAAATTCATTCTGTGAAGTCAGTATTATTCTGATACTCAAACCAACTTTAAGACATTGAGAGAAATTGAAGAATATAACCAGATAGAAAGACCTCTCGTTTCATGAATCAGTAAGATTAATATTGTGAAAATGGTCACATGACGAAAGCAATCTACAGAGTCACACAAACCTCATTAACATTCCAACACAATTCTTCAGATATTTAAAGCATGATCTCAAATTTCATATAGAAACATACACATAAAAAAAAACAGGATATCCCAAACAATCCTGAACAATAAAAGAAGTGCTGGAGGCATCACCATCCCTGATTTCAAATTATGCTACAGATCTATAGTAATAGAAACAGCATGGTACTGACATAAAAACAGACACACTGACCAACAGATACAACTGAGGACCCAGATTTAAATCCACACACTTAGAGTCACCTGATTTTTGGCAAGGACGTGGAAAACACACATTGGATAAAAAAGAGCATGTTCAACACATGGTGCTAGTCAAACTATACAGCTACATGTAGGAGAATGAAACTAAAGCCCTATCTCTCACCCCACACAAACTTCAACTCCAAATGGATCAAGGACCTTAGCATAAGACCTAATATCTTGAATCTTCCCCTGTATAATTATGCAGATATTTCCCTAAATTCTCTTTTATGTTAATGTATTTTTCTTTTATTTCATATTGTACTTTTTCTTTTGTTTTTCATATTTATATTCTTGGTTCAACTGTAAATAATTTTATAGAAGATAAAGATTCAGTTTGTTTTCTTGTATGATAGCCAACTATTTTCATACATTTGTACTGTTTTACTTATTTTTGTGTATGATTGTTTTGCCTGCATATATGTATTTGTATATATGTATATGTGAGTGCAGTGTCAATAGAGACTAGAAGAAGGCATCAGCTTCCTTATAAATGGAGTTGCAGATGGCCGTGAGCCACCATGTGGGTCTTCTACAAGATCCACGATACTCATAATTGCTGAGTCATTTCTCCAGCCCCTGTTTTCCATCTTGGTCATCCCTCAGTTCATCTACTTGTCTATTCCTGAACTTATATTACATTGTTTTATTGTTTATATATTTTATATTGTGACTTAATGAAATGGGCTTATTTTCCTTTATAAATAGTAAAAACCTTTTTCTTCATCTACTATATACATTTAAAAATAATATTAAAACTCAATCTCCTCCAAAATTCTTCTAGAATCTTGATGGATTTTGTTTGGAATTACTGAGTAATTGGAAGGGAATTTTATATTTACAGTGTAGAAACTAGTTCCTCATAAACATGGTATATATAATTTTTGGATTGTTTAAGTACAGTAAAGTCATTTCAACATTAACATTTTTTTCCACAAAGTAAATGTAGGCTTTGTTAGATAGTTTATGGTTGCTTCATAATTTGGGGGGTCTGTTGACTGGCTTTGTTTCTACACCACCTAGTTGATTAAAATGACCCTATTTTATCCACAGTGCATATATTCCAAGACACATGCTGGATACCTGAAGCTTCAGGTAATGCTCAACCATACGTAAATCACCATGAGGCCATCTGATAACTATGATGGAGACTAACTTATCAATAGGAAGGTAATCCATACAGCACAGATACATTGTACAGCACACAGTGGACGTCAACAATATTGAGAACCCTATTGGCTTGTGTTGCTGATTTAAGATCTGGTGTTTTTGTTGTAATATATTACTAATCTTAGCAGCTTTGTATGCTTAATATTATATCTTATTAAGTAAAGAATAAAAATTTTACTTATTTCTTTCAACCTTTCTATACTTCATGACTCTTCTGCTGGGTTACTGCTTTGCTCTGAACCAGTAACAGTAGTTGACAACTGCCCTAGCTTGTTTGAGACTTAATGGGATTCTGGAACCTGACACTTTGAGATTAAAATTGGTAGTACACTATTTGAACCACCTGGGTTGGCTGGTTTGAAAGAATTTGTCAGGATATAGGGCTTTCAGAGTTCAACCCAGGAAATGCCCAAGCAAACCAGAGTTGATTGTCTTTCAAGTAGCAATCAGTCAAATGGTAGAAGGAAGAAGCATTGTTTTCCTGGTCCTTGCATCAAAAGTAATGTGCCTAATGCTCTTCCATTAAAAGTGCTGTTCATTCCAGGATCTTATTAAGGAAGTTCATTTCTGTTACTTGTTTCCTATTATTTTGTTGATGCTTAGCCAGGATTTTTTTTCTGTGCTTATCAAGATGATAGATTTTGCTTAATGCTGAATTATCTTGTCATTTTTTAGTCCAATGCTATTTATTTCTTCCTGCAATAATAATAATGCATTTTTTGCAAATTTAAAATATTTAAAACACATTTACCATCACAAATTGACCACTACACTTAATTCTTTATATTTCCTTTTTTCTGGTTTTTTTCTATAATGTTGTGTATAAGAATTAAATTGATTAATCTTTTGTAGTTGAATTCATTTGTAAAACTTTCTGAGATTTGAAGCAAGGGACATTTTGAGAAACCATTTATATTACTGAGTGGCTACTAATCTACTTTCACCTATTTCTGTCCTTTTAGCCATTTGAAAAATCTGTCTGTTACACTGGATTTTTTTCAGATTAACTCAGGTATTATTTCATTATAATTTTATGAATCTCCAATCTGTATTAATGTGAATCTATTTACAACTTTTCATTTTGCATTTTGTTTACCTAAATATCTTCTCATTTTTAAAATCAAGTCCTGCCATACAACCATCTGTTTTATTTGTCATTTGTAAGAGATTTCTGAAGGAGAGTGTTAGAATCCTGCTCTAATGTCCTTCACTTGACCAGAGTTTATTCATCTGCCTTTGGCATTATTATTTCTTTCCTTCCTTCTGTTTTCCGAGTATTTACTCTGTTCTCTTTACTTCTTAATATTAACATTCTGTTTTTTTCAATAATTTGGATCCTCTGATAAATCTTTTAAATCCATTAACCATGTGTCTTCCACAGGGATTGACAGAGCTTTCACTACACTTTAAATATTTTGGTTTCCATCATTTTTCTTTCCATTATTTATTTAGCATCCTTTTATTACTTAGTTTTTTGTCATTTTCTTTCTCTTAATTTCTACCATTTGTACATTATGAACATAGTTCATGTCAAAATATAGAAGAAAAAATTCAATAATTCATTCTATGAAGTAAACTGACACTAGATTAACTAAAAAAGATACATACATGGGAGAAATTGCATAAAAGAAAAGTGAATGCCCCCAAGATCAGTATCCAGAAGCTTTCCTCATCAGAGAGAGTGGTAGTTTTAGTTTTAACTAAGTGAATGAGAGAGTAATGATTTGGGGGCTAGATGAATGGGTTTTCCAAATATTTGGTGTTAATTTATAATAATGTTCATCTGAGTAGGATATTCACCTCCAGTCTCATCAGCTGGTAACTATTTAGAGTAATACTTTCAGTAGACATAGAGCCACAGTCATTTCTCATCAAATCTGATACTTTATTAATCTCTACCTGCAGCCAGTGTTACTATTTAAAAAAATATATCTGATATCAACAATTAAAATCCAGGTACTTCCTTTCCTCTCTACAGTATCAAAACCTTTGTTATCTTTTATGTCTTCAAACATCAGAGTCATGGGTGTAAGAATAAATTTCTTATCAATTCCATCAGCACACCATGATTCCTTTCTTCTTAGAAGTTCCTGTTCACCCTTTCTTCTACTCTGTCCTCCATTTATTCCTTTTTCTCTGCTGTAATTTGGACCTTAAATGGCAACAGAAGCCTGTGTGTTACCTACTTTATCAGCATGGTGGCATTACTGGGAAATGGTGGGACCTTTATCAGGTGCTACCCAGTAGGATATCTTTAAGTTGCTGTAGATGAGTCACTGTAAAGGTTATTGGGACCTTGGCCCCTTGTTCTTTCTCTCTTTTTATTTAGGGTATAAGGCAAACTATTTTTGCCTGGCCAAATGTCAGTCATTGACTGGATCATCCAAAATTATGACTAAAATTGGTATTTTTTTTCTCTGTATAAGTTGATAGCTTTAGGTGTTTATTACACTAGCATAAAGCTAATGATAAGCTCTGCTTATGAACAGCCTTTTAGTAGCTATTGATATTTATATCTTTTAATATTTCACTCATTCCTCCCATTAATTTATCATTTCCTGGAGTTTTCCAGGTGAGTTTCCCAATCTGATCTTCGAGTTCACCTGTTGGTTCTTCAGCTTTATTAATACTTAGGTTCAACCCATTCATAAAGCAATGTAGTTTAACATTAATTTTCATAGTTAATACTTCTAGTTGTTTATGGGTATCTGTATGGCCCACTTCCCAGCTTCTTCAACTATGGGTCATAATTGCATATGGGGCCCTGCACTGGACCCTATATGTGGTTATATGACTGAATATAGGAATCCATGAAAATCTGGCAATAGTAAAAAGTTTGTGAATGCACAATAATCAAAAATTGATTCAAACTCAAATGCATCATGAATCTAAGGTGTTTCTGGCATGTGTGGCTTCACTGCAACCTTGGTCCTGAGTACACAACAAACCCACTTTGTACTATGCACACCATCACTCTGCACAACACCAGAAAACACTGCCTGAAACATCTAGGTTCAGCTGAAATTATTGCATGGTATAAATACATTGCATGGTATATACAAAGCTTTGTGTTCTTATAGGAACATAAGAGAGGTTTGACATTGAAAAACAAAGATAATATTTTCCTACTGACATGCCTCGACAATTAAGCACCCATTTGGTATACATGTGATACTGTACTGTATTAGAATTTGAGCTGATAAATGGAGTTTCAGAAAAAATTATTAAATAAATTTAGACTTTGAATAAGGAAAGAATTTTTAACTATATCTAAAAGGGCACTAAGCATACTTCAGTCAATTTATCATATGTATTTATGTGAAGCGGTATTCTCAACATTGATAATTATGAAGTCAAAATATCAGTCAACTCAGAAATGTTGAAGATGTTCTAAATATTGCAGTACAAAATATCTAGCCAAGATGAATTTATCTAAAAATTAACAAGCTCATCTCTCTCAGTATGCAAATTGACTTTTGTCTTTATTAAATAGTAAGTTATGTGTATACCAAAAGTGTTTTAACACTTTCAGTAAATGTTTGATTTATGTGTCTGCTTTATAAACCTATATAGTCAAGGTCTTGCTTTAAAATTTTCTTAGTGAGAAAGAGTTACAAGTGAGTGAAAAGCTTTAAGAAGCCCTAATCTACTTCATGTTTCTAATATTCTTTATCTCTGTGACCACATAGAGCATGTTCATTTGAAAGCTCTGCTCTTTGTACTCCATTAAATTCATATCCTCCTTTATCTATGTTCTATCTGTGCCTTCTTTGCTCCCCTTAGATATCTCATGATATCTCTGTAATAACTTTTATTTGCTTATTCTTCATGGCTGGGGTGGGGTCTGACCCCAGGCACATAGACTGAAATTCAGGTGGGCACCTTCTATCCGAACAATTATCAACAATATCCTGGTGATTCTTTCACACATCTGATGAAGTTTTCATATGCCTTTCTTAAGAATTTGTGGTGGATTTACATATATTATGCTAGTTAAGAAAAGCTTTATAACTAAAATGGCTTGCGAAATGCCTGCAAAGTAGAAAAAGAAGGTTTTCCATCAAAAGCATTTTTGGAACTCTAATGAACTCATTTCTTGACCTTTTTCCTTTGATGGGATCAGTTTTAAAATTAGCTCTAAAGGAATGTGGTCTATGCATGCTAACGTAAGACAGAGAATGTGGGAAAGATTATTAATTTGATTTTTAAAAGATTTGTTTTATATGTAGAATTATTTCTATAAAAGAGCCCCTAATAAGCAATAAGGAACACTCTGTCTAATGGGTGAGGGGGAAATCCTTTTAGCTGAAGCAAAAAGCATGGCCTGTAATCTATGAAAAGTGGTTACCTGTCATAATATGGCTTTCATAGGAGGAGGAAATGGAGGGATAGTTACATAATTATGAATATCAGACATCATACCAGGACAACTACAGTCCTCAATTTCCTGTCAGCCAAGCAATGGTAATGTTTGGTCCACAGATGCCCCACATCTATGGCAAAATTGCCACTTTAAAAGTGAGAAAATTTCATGGGAAATTTACAGCCTAATGGCAAAAAAAAAAAAAAAAAATTGTCAGTGAACTAAACTCTGTGCTGACACTTCCAGCCATAAGGACTAAGTCAGTGACTTTGGCCCCTGTGCTTTTACATTTTCCCCTATGTAAAGAACTGACAACAGTTTACATCCCTCCCTATGGGGTATCACAGGAATTCAAGCAGAAAGTTTGTAAAATACATGGCATATACATGGCCATCCCTAAACACATTGGCAGTTCTGATGATCTCAAGTGAACACAAATATCCAATGAGATGTATAGATTTTTTTTATATATAAGACAGTGGCTATCAGCCAAAGATTATGAAGGGTGGGGCATTCAAGTAGCTCAAAGAAACATTTTCATTTTTTTAAGCAATTTTAACTCTGAGTCAGTAGATAGAAGCAATTCAAAGTCAATTTAGAGCTCTAAGCAGAAAAGTGGTGTGGTCAAAGTGAACGCACACAAATAGGCATAAAACGGTTTGCAAAGCAAAATCTCAACCACTATAATCTTGGAAAGCAGTAGAGGACATAAGCCAGCAACGTTTTCTGATTTTATTTTTTAAGATGGGTTGCGATAGTACAGAACTTAAGATTTATTCCTACATGTCAGAATTATGACACCTCAGAGGGAAGGTAGGGTATAATTTCTAATAGTGTCAGTGCGCATTCTGTAAATCACAACAGTATTGACATCAAATGATAATCAAAGGAAAATGAGGCTGGACCAAGCGAAAGCTCATCTGGTTAAGATTTTCACCTATACTTTAAATTAAAGTCTGGTTCATGAAATTAATCATCAGGACCTTGGAATATAAGCAATCCATTTGTCTCCAACTCTTGAGCAGAACTCCTAAAGCCCTGGTCATTTCCATGTAAGAGCAAATGGAAAATAGCTTCTGAAATGTGGGCCTTTCCGTAGCTCTTGAAATTGTTCTAAAACCATAAGAGCAAATGGAGCATCTTTTATTTTTGGTTATTCATAATGAGCTCTTTCCAGCTACATCTGACTTCATATTAGTGAGGTACCCTGGAAAGGTCTGAAAGATTAGGGCCTGGCTACCAGAGAAGCTAACTGCCTGTCTAAAAGGCTGAATGTCCAGCCTGACTCTCCAACACCCAGGGAGCTGAGAGAAACTAATAAATGATTTAACTGGGTAGGCCATGTAGAAGACTCTCTAAAACCCCAAAGGGCAGGCTTTGGAGACCTTTGATGTTGCTGAATAAATCAAGGTGTTGATAGGATATGTGCTAAGGGAGAACAAGGAGGTCCTGTGTCTTTCCTTGGTACCTTGCTTCATGACTCTTTCCCATCTGGTGAGTGCTTTTATTATTAACTGATAAAAATAAGCAACGATTTCCTTGAGTTTTGTGACATTAGGGGATCCCTGGCCAGTGAGAATTCAGAAGGGAGAGAAGCTGAATCTTATGTTGGCATCTGAAGTGCAAACCATCTTAATGGATTTTGTTTATAGGGCTAAGACCAGGTTGATAGTCTCAAGATTGAATTGAATTGCAGAACCCCCACTTCCTGTCCACAAAGACATAGAGAGTACTAAGTGTGGAAGAAACCTACAGTCAGTGTCAGAAGTGTTCTATGTGAGAATGAACACAAAAATGGGTCTTCTTCCTTTTTAATCATTTCAATACTTAAGAAAAAAAAAGTAAAACCATGAATGTGAGCCAGATATATGAGTGTGTGCACACACGTGTGTATGTGCATGTATATGTGTATATGTTTGTGTATGTGTGTATATGTGTATTTGTGTATACATATGAGCGTGTGTGTAAATGTTTATGTTAAGATTAATAGTGGCTCTCCCAAAAGTACATATCCTAACTCCAAACTTGTGAAAATGTTGTTACATGGAAACAATCAGAAATAAATTTTTAATAATTAATCAGATGACCACTAAGAAGCATTAACTACTCTGTTTTTTGTTTGCTTGCTGGGGAGGGGGAACTGTTGTTACAGTAACAAGTAAGTTCCTGAAAGAGAAAACTCTGGTCAAGAGAATAGAATGTGGGGGCCTGGGTAGAGACTTAGCAGTCCAGATGGGCCTGGCCAGTCACCGGGTTAAAAAATGCCCCTATGAAGGCAGATTCACCTTAAGCCATGCTAAAGAGGTAAGTGGAATAATTAGTGCTTTATTAAGATTATGTACTTTGCCTGCCCAGAATCCCTGCACCTAATGCAGTAGCTTATTGGTCAAGATACTCAGCTTCTAAGTCTGCCTACATTTCTGAATTCTTGAGGAAAGCACAACCTTTGTTCTTTCTATCTCTTTTCTAAGCATAATTTCCCTAAAACTTAATGTATGCCCCTACACTTAGGGATTCTTTACTCTTTCTCTGAAACTCCCTTCCATGACATGTGTCTAACCTCCATGCCACCTTGAATGGCATGGCTTTCTTCCTTCTCCCCTCCATTCTCTTCCTGCAGGCAGCTGCTGAGATTTATAGCTTTCCTGCCCTGTGTTTTTCTTTATAAATTTTAATTAAGTTGTCCTAACATGTCTGTTTAGGCACATTTTTAAATTCTGTTGTTAATGAGACTATGACTCTCATGAGCAGACCCCACTTTCCCTGTATCACTACCAAAGAACATCAGTACTTTAAAGCCTGGAATCCTTCCACAGTGGATCAGAGAAACAGAACTTGCTAACAGCTCACTTTGGAAAGTGAAGGTAGAGAGCCAAATCCAGACAAGTCACAGCCTTTGAAAGCTGGGCCCACTCTCAGTGAATAGCTAGCAAGAACATAGGACCCATGTTACCAGGGACCTCAAGAATCAGGTCTCCTCTAGAGCATCCAGAAAGAAATGCAGTCTTCTAGCCCCTCAGTTTTAACCATGTGAGACTTATGCTAACCTGCTGACATACAAAACAGCAAGGTAGTAAGTCTGCATTGTCTTTAAGCCACTAAGTGAATTGTTATAAAGGCAAGAAAAAAGTAATGCTAAAGTGAAGCAGAGAGAAAGAAACTTAAAAATCATGAAACTCTCTAACTTTATAGCAAACATCCAGTTGGTAAGAAGGACAGGGGGTACATGTGAAGCTCTTCACAATACATTCAGGAAAAGGTCCCAAATTTCTCTCCTAAGTCAAGTCCTTGCCTGCATGTGAAGAGAAAAAGTACACAGTCTGTGCAATTAATATTACTCACTGTACAATTTACATGCCCATTTCTCTTACTTGACTTTATATTTCTGTATCTCTGAGGTGAGAGAGTCTTTCTCCTAATGACCAAGTTAAGAGAGTCCTACCAGACTGAGAGCCATGAGTACCCTCTGGAGTCTAAGTGAAAATTAGCAAAAGACAGGGCTTTCATTCAAGGACATAAGTTTTGTGAACAATGTGAACAAGTTGTAAAGTGGATTCTTCCCCCATACAACTGTCCATGAGAGTGCAGGCCCCTAACACCTCATGGTAGCCTTGAGTTACCCTAAGCAGAAGACCTAGAAAAGTGATACTCAGACTCCTAGCCCCATGGAAAGTTCAAGATAATGAATGAATGCTGTCATTTAGTTTGGGTCTTCCTTCTGGTGTTATAGAATTATATACCTACTCATAAGTTGCTTTTGGATATTGGGAAGACAATACCTTCAAATCATTTTGAGCTGTGTCTGACATATAATAAGTATAGCATGAATGTGATTGTTGGTTGGTGCTATCGTTAATTAACAGAAACCACATAATATCACACAAGTACTATCCTTGGGATTTAGAGTCAAGTAACAATGATCCATTCTCTGTTTCCAGCACTTGTTACCGATGTAATCTCAGGAAACATGTATAATCTTCAACTATACTCCAACTTCAAGATGAAGTCGTTGAGGAGTATTAAGTGGATTAATACTTGGAAGTACATAAGGCAGCTCTAGAGTATGAACGGTTTATTACATTTAAAAATAACTGAGTGATTGTAGGAATAAAATTAGACTATTATCTTTCACCATATACAAAATCCAATTCAAAATGGATAAAAGATTTAAACTTAAGATGAAAATACTAGACGAAAAGTAACACCTCTACGATGTTCGTCTGGACAATGATTTTTCTATATATGATTCTGGAAAACACAGGCAGAAGAAAAAATCAAAAGTGATTATTTCAATCTAAAAAGTTTCTGTACAGCAAATGAAACAGGGTGAAGAAAGACACTCCCCTCCAGAATGGGAGAAAATACTAATAATTACATATGTAAAAGTCTTAATAGCTAAAATATATAAAGAACTCATTAGAAATAAAATTAATAAATCATATTTAACATATTTATTATTATGGTCTACATATGATGTGTGATTTCAGTCATGCACATGACACAGTGCTAATGTGGAGACTGGAAGACAATTAACCTCGGAGAGTCAGGCTTGCGTGGTAAGTGCTTTACCTGCACAGTTATCTCACCAGTCCAATATAAATCAGTTACAAGATAAGAAAATATATGGATGGATGGATATTTTTCAAAAGAAGGCATACAAATGGCCAAGAAGTATATCAATATATGCTCATCAATTATAAGAGAAATGCAAGTCAAACTCACAACGAGTTATTACTTCACTCCTGTTAAAATGACTACTATCAAAAGGACAAAAAAGCTAACTATCGTGGAAGATGTGAAAAGTAACTCTTGTACGGTGGTGTGGGAGGGGGATCCCCAAAACTTGAAAAGAGAATTACCATACAGTCCAGGAATTTCACTCATGAGTTGATATTCAAAGACAGTGAAACGGGTGTGTTGATATATCTGCACCCTCATTTTTAGTGCAGCACTACTCACAAAGTCAAGTTCAGAATCCACCAAGTGTCCACCAACTTGAAGGGATGAAGAAAATGTGGTGTCAACGCAACAGAACCTTATCTACTTACAAGAGTGAAGAAAGTTACTTGTAACCACCCAGATGAAACTGGAGGACATTTTATTAAATGAAACAAAGCAGTAACAGAAAATAAAATATTGCGCTGGGGCTTGAGAGAAGGCTCAGTGGTTAAGAACACTTGTTGCTCTTTCAGAGGACCCAGGTTCAAACCCCAGCACCCACATGGTGGCAACAACCACTCATAACTCCAGTTCCAGGGGACCTGACGCCCTCTTCTGCACTTCATGGGCATCGCACACCATGGGTGCACTTACATACGTGCAGGCAATACACTCATACACATAAAGGACAAATAATAAATAAAGTATTTTTAACAAAGAAAGTAGAAAGTTGGTTTTAGCAGCTGGAGTGGTTTGAAGGGGAAAGTATTGGAGAAATATTGATCAAATAACTGGTATCTATCTATATCTATATCTCTCTATAGAAAGAGAGCTATATAAGGAATCCATTTAAGAACCATATTGCAGAAAATATTATAAGTTAAAAACAATTTATAGAATCTTGAAAACTGCTGAGAGCACAGATGTTGTTTTCTGGTCACAAAACCGATGAATATGTGAGATTATGAATTGGTTAATGAGCCAGATTTAATAATGTATTTATCCTTCAAAACATGTTATGCATGATAAATACATATAATTTTATATTTAAGATTTTCTTAATTGAGGAAATTATTTTAAGCACACACATATACACACAACACACACAACAGTAATTAACTCAACTGGACCCCCATTCTACCACCAACTTGGGGCTATTTCTATGACTCTGATGCTTTAGACTGCCCTATGCTTAAACATATTAAGAAAAGCACATTAAAGCTAGTTTGGAAAGTCCCCAACTGTAGGCTTCTAACTCAATCCTACTTTCACTTGAGCCCCAAAGAGCTGATACAGTCCTAGCATTGCTCTTTCAGAGATGTCCTTCCTCATCAGCCCGCATCTCTATTAAATAATCGCCATTTTGCTTCCTTCCACGTGAAAGAGAACTTCAACCTTGGAAACACAGGCCTGAAACCAGGCAAGGGACATTCATCCATAGGCAATCTTTTCCTAGTTTTAAGATTGCTCTTCCTATTTCCGTTACAGAAAGGAGAAAGGTAAACACAGAAGGGAATGGAATCACTACGGACTTATTTTACCCCTGTCTTCATAGGAAGTATCACACGTTCCTCATGAAAACAGAGATGCTCTCCTTGGTGTCAGTATAGTATTTGGGGAAAAATTCCAATAATAAAAAGCAATTTTATTGTTTCAGAAAGATGTTTAATGCAGACTACTTTATTCCACAGCAACAAATATAACTGATTTCAGTGGCTTAACACAGCAAAGGTTTCCTTTCATTCAAACTGCAATCCAGTAAAAAGTGGCTGACTTTCCTAGGAACTTCACCTCCAATGATGTGGGAAACATGTACACATGGTCATGCGAGCTCAGCATAACAGGACCCGATACACGAACTGTAAAGGGAGCTATGTTTTAAGACCAGGTTTAGAAATCCTTCTTGCCAATCTTCCCTTGGCAAGGATTGGCCACATATTCTGTACCCAACAGTGAAAAAGATGAGACTTGAGGCCTCCCTGGGAGTTCAGCAGCAGAAGCAGACTTGCTGAAGATCTAATCTCTGGTCTCTAATATTCCTCTCACTGTACTTTCAGTCATGTGGACAGGGACCATCTTATCTTCCAACATATTGCCAACAATAATTATGGTTTTATGAAAATGCTATTTGAAAAATTAATGAAATGATAAATCAGTGAAAACAAAACTTCTCCTTGCATCCCTGCCATTCTAATAAGTCTATTCTTTGGGCTATTCCTTAAAAAAAGTCTCTGGAAATGTCTTTGTCTTTTTTTTTTTTTTTTGCTTTGTTTTACTTTTTTTTAACTGAACTTTTGTGAATTTCATGCAATATACTTTGTCATATTTAGCCCCTCTTATAACCCTCCAGTGGATTTCATGTACTCTCACATAAATTAAGGCCCAATGAGTTAAGTTTGTGTCTCCAAATGTCCTTTGGTGTACATCTGTCCACTGGAGCCTGATTAAGAAGCCTGACCTTATCTGAGGAACTACTGGCAGCCAATAACTACTGAGAGAGGGAGAGTTGGTGTTAAGGTTTTGTCTTTATTTAATGAAAGCCTTAACTCCTTTTTAATTGCAGCCTTTTCAACTTCTTAGCTCGGAAACGTGGCCGTTCCCCCTTGACCACTCTGTGAAAAAGAGCTCCTCAGTTGTCAGTCAAGTCAGAAGCAAAGCCAGATGCAGCAGGGCCAA
This sequence comes from Eospalax fontanierii, assembly GCA_035773235.1. Classification (NCBI taxonomy): domain Eukaryota; kingdom Metazoa; phylum Chordata; class Mammalia; order Rodentia; family Spalacidae; genus Eospalax; species Eospalax fontanierii. Next base: position 73,192,670 of record CM069533.1, read on the forward strand.
GGGAAGCATTGGCAGTGTGGAAACGTGGCCTTGGAGGCTGGAGTGAGAGGTATGGGGATATCAGATGGGAGAAAACAACATTCTGATTGGTCCATAGTGAGATGTTTCGCAGATACTGTGAAATCTTTCTGACGTCAAAAAACAAGCAGCAGAGATGCACTTACCAGGCTGAGGGTCTGACCCAGTCAAAACATTTTCCCTTAATAATGACTGTCTTAATTTCTTAGGGTGATACCCCATAGTCCTCCATTTAATTTCTAAACCAAAACATAACCACATCTGGCAGCATCTGGAAATCAGCAAGCTTCTGTGTTTATTGGGTTTTTTGTTTTGTTTTCTTGCTTATTATCAAAATAAAGCACCAGAAGCGTCTCTACTTGTCTTCAACTCTAACTCACTACAAATCTACCATGAATCCAGAGCATGAGGTTAAACAAAGCCTGTGGTGCAGCCTGTGTCCTCAAGTACTGTGTGGCTGATCAGGAGGGGTTACTGGATAATAGAAATAGGTCACAGGTCAAAGCACATATCATTAACCACATGTACAAATTCCGGGGCCTTTCTCTGTTAACCACCCTCTGTTGCATGAGGAAGCTTCACTGGGAAGAGTTGAGAGACATATAAGTATGCTTTCTGCCCCCTGTTCCACTACGTTCTGTGATCCTTAAGCATAGAAATTGCACTATAGATGTGTCACTTAGGGCTGGGCACCTCACAGACACTTATTCTTAGTGTTTGACCAGTTATGGAGTAGGCAGGCGAAGTGAGGCCCTCCCTGTTACACAATAAAATCTTGAAGTTTAAAAAAAAAAAAAAAGACTGCAGAATACTTATCTCTGGATAGGACTCCTATATTAAATCTTAGTCACCTAGAACTCAGGGACCTTTGTGGGACAGAGGATTAAAAGACTGTAAGAACCAGGGGTAGTGGATGACCACAAGGAAGCAGAGTTTTCCAGGAAGCTGGGAACTCGCTCATATGAACTTACGCAATGGTGACAGCATGCACAAGACTCATTCAGCTTAAACCAGACAAAACCCAGCACAGAACTGAGGAAATGGGTAAGAAGCTCCAACTTTAGCTGAGGAATTGGCAGCTGGGTGAGGTAGAGTTGGTGTTTAAGAGAGGGAGGTTGAGCAGGCTCCAGAGGATGAACTCACACAAAGGGACATCTGAAGACACAAACTTGACTCCATTGACCTTAACATATGATAGAATGCACAAAATCCGGTGGGGATGGGCAGATAGGCAGATACTGGAGGGCATCTAAATATTACTAAGATGTATTATATAAGGGCTGGATAGATGGCTAAGCGGTTACTAGCTCCGACTGTTTTTGAAGATGACCTGGATTCAAATCCCAGCACCCACAAGGCAGCTAACAACTGTCAATTCCAGTTCCAGGATATTCAATGTCCTGTTTTGACCCCCATGAACACTGTACCTATATAGTGTGAGCATAACACTCAAAGAATAAATGAAAAAAAAATGTATGAAAAGCACAGAGCTTCTGTAAACATGTATATTTTAAAAGTTAGAGAAGGTCTCTCAATATTTCTGAACTTCAGTATCCTAGCAAGAAAAGGTAAAATACTAAATTAGATGATTTAGCAGCTCCAAAGATCTAGGACATTGTGCTTTGTGCTTGATAAAACTCTGATTTAAAAGTTCAGAATCCTGTTTAGATACAATAAGAGCAAAACAACTTACGAAGGAACAAATGAGAATTTAAAAATAATGGAATTTGCACTGTTTGGCGGCTTTTCTTTTTCACCTTGAAACACAAACAAAACTGCTTTTCCCTGTGACTTGAAACCTCTGAATATGAAAAGGCTTCAGTGGCTCCCACAAGTGTGATCTCATTGATCACTGATGATGTTCTGTGCACGTTATGGCAATCCTGAGCGCCAAGTAGGTGGCTCTGCAGCTTGCATTCCTCTAGTGAGATGATCCCACATAGGCAGGAGGCTTTTTCTTCCAATGAGAAAATGTTCATAAATATGAATTACTCTTATTTCTTTTGAATAGTAGAGTCAGAAGACTCAGGTTTAAAGTCTTAGTGTGCTATCTGATGTCTCCCTGAACATTTGAGACAGTTTTCTGAGATAATATACATGTGAAGCATGTCCAACCTTGTAAACCACATCAAAATACAGCAGATGTTATCTGCTACTGTTGTTCAAAAGAGAGCTCCCAGTGGATTGTGACCAACAGTGAAAGCACAAAATGTAACCAACGACCTCAAATACCTGCCTCCAGCTGGGAATAATCAGGAAATTATAATAATCAGGCAGATGTACAGGTAGTAGAATGGTGTCGTGGCAAATAGAGAAGAGGCAACACTTGTAGGAGTCAAGTTCTGTTAGAAGCAGAGGAAGGAAACTGCCTGGCCCCCTGCCCAGCATTTTTCCTGGATCTCATTTATAGCTCACACCAGTCCTAGGGGTCCAAGTGTCACCAGCTCTACTTTGCAGAGTCTGAAATGGAAACTTGGAGAGTAAATAAATCAAGCACCTTTTGGTCCATGTAACTAACATAGTGACATATGTACATGAGTGTACATCTGCCTGATTCTTATCCTCACTCTCCCAAGAACTTCGCAGTGATCTCACGGGACAAAACTCCCCATTCCTTATTCTGATCAAGGTTTTAGGGGATGTTACAGTGTGGCTGCAGCCTGAGGATTCAGTTAGACACTGTTGTTATGACTTGCCCAAGGTGATGTGATTGCTTTCATCAAGGGCCTTCTGACTTAGCATTCAATTGTCTTTAGCAAAGGTAAATATTTATAACAGAGATGTTAACACATTATTCATGACCTGAGCACAATATGGCCTTCAATGGTAAGCTATGTTCACCCACACATATCATTAATTTTGTTGCAATCTATGTCTTTGTTATCAAAAATGTAATAATCATTTAATAATGAGCTTGCATTATAAAATTTTGAACTGTACACAAGAAACAAATTTTCTTACTTTACTAAGAGAGGTAACTATAGAGTAATCAAGTCAACTCATAACAAAACTACTTTAACTGCTTTTGAAAGTTGAAAACATGCATATAGGCTTGTTTATTTCAGAATAATACATTGATTTTCTCAGATGTAAACCTTGAAGTGAAATTTCCTTGAACTTAATGCTCTTTCTTTCAGCTTTTTGTGTTTCTGACCATGAGCAATACAACCTGATTATCAATGAGATTATTTTTACTCAAGGAAATGGATTTTCAATTGTGAGGAGTTTCTTTGTATTAAAGCTTTACCAATATTTGTACATGTTGGTAACAAACTTTATAATAAAGGTACTGGCTCACACTGTTTTCAATGTCAAGGGCATAGTTGTTCAGGGTCTCCATTTTGAAACTTTGCTAACTTTACCATCAGGATGTGAAGAAACAATTTGCTAGAGACAATCTGGAAAAAAAAAAAATCTGTGTCAAAGTCAGAGACAAAGAGGTATGCAATCTACAGGTTCCTCCAAGAGCCTTTTTGCTCTTGTAGTTAAGAACAATAGAGGGATCTCCAGAACCTGAACCTAGGGTTAGCATCTGTGACAGTGGAGCACCAAGAATGACGTGAAAACTGTCCTGACCGGGCCTGGGTCAGACGTCTTGCTGTGACCTAAGGAAGAGAAGTCAGCCCTGGCATGGATAATCACTACTAATATTTGAGAATTCCCTGGGTTCATCTTCCAAGTAAATTGAAGGCACATGTGTCCCTTTGTGCCAAAGTTCTCCTCCTTTCCACTTTCTGAGAAAAATTGTTGCTGCTACGAGACACTCTGGGATCAGCAGGTAGGGATGGGTGGTGGGCTGGGGAAAATTCCAAAGCTGAACAGGAATTCCTCAGAGCAGCACAGGAGATCCAGGGGGCGCAGGACAGTGCATACACAAGAGGGGGTGGAGGGGAGCAGAGAGGGAGAGGGAGAGGGAGAGAGAGGGAGAGGGAGAGGGAGAGAGGGAGGGGGAGGGGGAGGGAGAAGGAGAGGGAGAGGGGAGAAAGTCAGCACTGGGAGTCACTCCAGTCTACTCTGGTGGGGCAGTGAGGAATTCAAGCAGGAGCCAGAGTTGTTTTGTTTTGTTTTGTTCTCTTTTTTAATGTCTTCCTTGGTTGCTCCATCATAGTCTTTAAATCACATAGTCTGATGAAGAGCCATGTGAGTCTGGCCCTTTCCGAGTTGCCCAGAAATGTGACTAAAGAAATCTCTTCAAATAACATGTGGCAAACTACAGTTTATTACTAAGAATGGAGGCACTGGACATTTTTGGTGTATATTTTTGGAGAAGGACATTGATCCATTTAAAACAGATATGATTCATTCACAGCCAACATTCAGCTATGTCCCAAACTCTTGAGTTGTTAGGCTTTCTTTCCTTTGGGGTGACATTACTTGGAAAAGGGTCTCTCAGCATGAGACTGTCATGGCCAGAGAGCCACAGTCAGGAGGAGGGCAAGGGAGCTCCCAGGGGAGAAGAGGAAGCATAAAACAAGGAAGCTGAGGGAATCAGCTGAGCAATCTCAGAGTCAGGAAGCACGAGTTTGGAAGGACATTTTTAGGACCCTATAACCCTAAGGACTTCTCTTGCCAACAGCTATTAGATGAGATTTTACAGGGCACGTAGGCTCTAAATGACTGAAGATTTTCTTCTATGGGTACTTTTGTAAATAATTGAATATAACAAATGTGAGTTTGGGGTCCGTGCTTTTTAAGCTCCCACGTTTCAGCCTGCAGGAAGGAAACTGGCAACAATAAAGAAGCCATCTATGTTCAGTGACACAGCAGAAACATGGCCTGGCCAGCAGATATGGACACACTTAGAGCAGAAGTATGTCTGGGGCAATCCAGTGGTTTTTTAAAAATCTTACATATATAAATGAATGTTTCCAAAAAAAAAGGTACTGAAGTCATTCAACAATTTGGTTGAATTTCCTTATATATACATAATGGTTTGATAATGATATTTTTAAATCTAAGGAGAAGTAACAGTATAATATGTTAAGAGTTTGAATTTCTAAGATTTTAATTTGGGTCTAATATTTTGTTCTCAAGCAAATGTCTCAATCAAATAGTTGCTTATTCACATGCAGTGGATAGCTTCAGATACCAACCTGTCACACCTAAATAAAGGGAACTTCAACTGAGGGATTTCCTCCACTGAATTGGTCTGTGGCTATGTCTGTGGGGCATTTACTTGACTATTTAAATGATGTGAAAGAGCCTAGCCCACAGTCAACATTGTCACCCCTGAGCAAGCCGTCCTTGACTGTCTAAGAAAGCAGGCCGAGTACAGGGAAGCAAGCCAGTAAGCAGTGATCCATCAGGCTTGTACTTCAGCTCCTGCCTTCATTCCTGCCCTGACTTCCTGCTCTGACTTCCCTCTGTGATAAACTGTGACCTGGGAAATATAAGATAAACTCTCTCCTTCCCAAGTTGGGCAGTGGTTTTAATGACTAGGATACTGCCTTACTTCCTTTAAACTAAGTCAGCTAAACTTCGGTGCTTTAGCAGTTTTTATTTTAGAAAATCCACATGATTCAGTGAAAGGAACACTAAGACATTTTTGAAGAACCAACACGGGTTCAGTTACTTTGTAGAGGCATCTCCACCGCTCTGCATCTTGTTTCTCTGCTGCATATGAAGATATGGGCTGAAATAGTGCCTTTCAGCTTGGTACCAGTCTGCATCCCTGAGATGTATACAGCACATCCTAATCTGAAACTGTGACTTGTTCTGACACCTGGACATTGTGGGAACCTGAGGAAACAATGAGATGGGAGCAAAAACCTTTGAGGAGGAAGATCTTTGGAAAATTTCCTAATCATTTCTTAGTTTTGTTTTGTCTTTTGTCTTTGTCTTTTGAGACTTGGTCTCCCAGAAGCCTCAATTTGCCTGAAACTATGTAGACCAGTCTGGCCTTGATCTCACAGAGATCCATCTGCCTCTGCCTCCCAAATGGCTGGATTAAAGACACAGCCTATTCCAGTAATTTCTTAAATATCGTCCCCTAACCACTAATGAAAAATATCTTTTTACCTGAAGACAATCTGGAATTTCCTTTGACCCTGGAACTTCTATGACAATGACCAATTGACTATTTCTCAATTTTCTTAAATTCTACTGGAGAAATTCAAATATAAACATACCATACACATACACATCACACCATACGCCCCCCCCCCTGCCCACACACATCTGTCTGGCCTTGAACTAGCTATATACTCAAAGATGATTCTGTGACCTTAAACTCCTAATCTTCCTGTGTCCACATCCCCAGTGCTGGGATCAGAGTTCTGCCTCATCATACCAGTATTTATTATGTGCTGGACATCAAACCCAGGACTTTGTACAACATAGGCAATCATTCTACCAATGAGCTACATCCTCAGTCCTCACGTATATTTTTAATGATAAGAAAACCTAAACTTAGAGGGACTTAATTCTTTGCCCGAGTAATACAGCTCCTAATCAAAATAACAATATAATGCTGACACCAAGATCCTAGTCTTCTGGCTGCATAAGAGCTTCATGAATCTCAGGGGATCTCTGTTAGGACATAGTTATCCCACTTAATAAAGCCCAGAGACCATTTATTGCACTAGGCACAATTGACAATGGTTGAGTGGAAAGTGGCATAATCATCACTGCTAAGACTGAACCAATGCTTCATTGGCGCCAGGCATTGCTATTTGCACTTCACATCTCCTCTTACCAGCCATTTCACCTCAGCAGTGACTTAATAATCTTGCCATGCCTCTCTGTGTCATCTCAACCATAACATGATAGTACCAGAATAGTATTTCACAAGCTTAAAAGGGTTAATGCCCAGTATACCACACACAAACAGCTCAGTCCCTGCATCCACATGCAAAAGCAAACCTTCTTCACATCTCTTCTGGAGATGCTACTGTTGTCTCTCCAATCAAACAATTCTAGTGCTTATGAAAATAAAGTGTTCCAGGTAAAACAATATGTGCAATGATCCGAAGCACCCAACACAAGGCTATGTGCTGTAACCATGGAGATGGTTCTATATTTCAACTTTAAGAGAGATAGTTTTTAAAAAGCCTTCCCGTGAGATCGGTATCCTTGACTAGCGCCAACCGTAGCTCTCCGTTTGTTTGTCTAATGAAATGCAGTTGCTTTTACTGAGCACCACCCTACACCCCTTTCCTTAGGTCAAGCTCCCCTCCTTGGCAGCTTGGATTTTATTTTTCTTTTGAGCCTCCATATTTGACTGCCTCTGGCCAAGGATCCCTTATTCCCAATTTCACCTCCTGTTTTTACATTACTGCTATGCAGACCTCCGTCTCAAAGTCCTTCCAGCAGCTTCTCAGTTTCCAGAACCATGTCGCATTTCATAACTTGCTGCACACAAGTCTCCATCTACTCTTTCGTAGTGTTCTCCCCTGCATCATGCGGAACCGATCCCTGAGTCCCCTCTCCAGTCGGACCCTTCTCCCTCCCTCTCACCTTCCGTGCTGCTTTGTTTGTCTCTGCTTCAAACACACAGCTCTGCTTTCACATGATGTGCTTTGTCCCTGAAGATCCCCTAACAGGCCACTGTGATACTCAAACTTGAATGTCTTCCCATTGTCAAGCTTCAACATTAGATGCCGGGTGGGGTGGCACCCATCTGCAACATCAGCTTTCAGAAGAAAGATAATATAAGTATCAGGCTAGCCTGGGCTATAAAGGCAGTCCTTGTGTACAAAAAAAAAAAAAAAAAAAGGAAAACATTTTGTTGACCATCTGCCCAAACTTTGTTGAATTTAGTTTCCTAAATATGTCCCCATTTGTTAGCCTTAATCACAGTTTCTGGTAGTTATATCATTAAAAGCAACACCTTGTTTCCCATCTCTGTATTTCCAAATCATACTTGATATATGAATGCCTAATTATCCTGCGTTGAACGGACCAAGGAAAGGATGGGTGGATAGTTATCAACTGAGTTTATTAGAGATGGATAAATTTACATAGAAATGTATAAACTAACCCATGCAACCTTCCTTTACAGGACAGGAAGAAGAGCTTTGTATTTTATGCTAGCAAATGAAAAAAAGGTGATAAACTTTTATTATTACAGGCTTACAACTGTAAGCCTGGGCCCATTCACATACCAACCCTGCAGAAGACTCTGAGCAACCTACAACCTATATCTATTAAGTTATTATAACAGAAAAGAGCCTGGAAAAAATCAAATTGTTTATGTGAAGTTTGAATGTCAATAATTTAATCTTTTTTTAATTGACCTACATTTACAGATCTACATTTTAACAATTTTTGTACATTCAAGACCTTTGGTTTCGCTTACGTCCCCCCACCTCCGTGTTTTAAGTTCTACACAATGCAGGGATAGACACCATGCCAACAGGAGCATATGTGCTGCTAAATCCAACATATGGAAAGAGGTGAAAGAGGAATTTTTTAAATGATCAATTTATCATTTTTAGAAATTTTCAAGATATGAGTCCTGGCACTTTATTTTCAAGACACGTAAAAAGCATGCCTACAAAGCTATATCTGTGAGGACAGGCAAGGGTGGGATGTTAGGGATTTTACTCAGGGGTGTCATCTTGTCAGTCACCAGGTTTTGTCTGTGGTGGAACAGATTAAAGTACGGGAGAGCAGGAGGTAGTCCTAGCAAGGCTGGAAGATGAATCTAACCATAGTCAATCTCCGAACAAGGCTTTCCCCAGGTTCTCATTGTGTTCCACTGCCCAAAGCCAGCCGGGCTTCTGGACCAGCTCCCTGGTCCAGCTGCTATTGTCATCACCTCCCACAAGATACTGACCTGGCTTCCCATCTCTCCACTGCCACCGTCTTTGAAGGCTGAGGACTTGTTTGCTAATACACAAAATATGTCAAGGATATTACTATACCCTTTGTTAATTTAATTAAGGGTTTTAATGAAGCAGAAAATTAATCAAAAGGTTGTCAGAGGAAAATGTCAAAATCCGTCTTTACCAATTTCAACATACTGTTTCACGATCCTTCAGCTGTTTCTGGCAGCTTCATTTATGAAAATACGGAAGCAGGCTAGTTGGAAGAGAAACAGAAGCTTTCAGAAAAAGACAAAGAAGTCCATTTTTCTTTGTAAAGTTACACTGTGGGCGCATTTCCATTCTGTCTAATAGGTACAGCCCACAGCATTTGAATGAGCTTGAAGATTGAGGAAGGATCTCTAATACCGACAGGACATGTCATGACCTCTGTTCTTCCAGAAAGCCTTTGAGGACACTCTCTTAATCTCCTGACGTTTCTCTGCCATGTGTCCACTTGCTAAATAGAACTATTTTAATTGTGTTCTCTATAAATATTTCTATTGATTCTTTGAGAATTCCATGCAGTGTATTTTGACCGTATTCGGACCCCCTCCCTACCAGTCCTTTCTACTTCTCCTGATTTCATGTCTTCCATTATTATTTTTAAGGCCCTATCTAGCCTAATTTGTGTTTCCCCCGGATACCTCTTGGTGTAGATCCATCCCTTGGAGCCTGTTCAACCTGTTCAGCATCACATCCTTAAAGAAAGCTGGCTCTCCCTCTCCCAGCAGCCATCAACTGCCTATAGATCCACAGTTACAACTGCGGCTTCTGGCTCACCTCCCCGTGCATGTTGTCATAAGCACTGTAGGTTCCTATGTACAACTGCCCTGTTGTGTCCAGAAAACACAATCCTTTATTCATCTACCATGTCTGACTTATGCAATCTTACCATCCCTTCTTCTACAATGATCCCTGAGCCTTGGGAAGAAAGGGTGTGACATAGGTGTCTCATGCAGGGGTGAGCACTCCAAAGTGCTCATTCTCTGAATGTTGACCTATTGTGGGTCTCTGTGATAATGGCCATCTGCTGCCAGAAGAAACTTCTCTGATGTGAACTGAGAGACACACTAATCTATGAATATTATGTCATTAGCAATCAGCTTAATATTATGTCCATGTAGCAGAATAATAGTAGATGAATTCTTCTGATTCTTCCTTTTTAATAAGACTCAGTAACTGTTTTCATTACATAAAATTAAAGAGTAATTTAATGTATAAAATTCATCTTTATGTGATATCATTCTTAAATTTTTCACAAATATCAAAGCCATGTAACTATTACCACTAAGAACATATAAAATAGCTCTATGATGCTAAATAATTTTTCAGTGTCTCTTGCACTTGTCCCATGTTAGCCCTAACCAACAATTGTTTTTTCTGCCCCTACATTTTTTACTTTTAAAAAGGTCATGTGCCCTGAATCACACAAATTATAGCCTTTGACCCTGATCCTTTCACTGAGTATAACAGGAGGTTCATTTACGATGCTGTATGTGAAATCTTCAGCTTTATTATTGTGTGGTACTCTATTTGATGGGCATACCACAATGTGTTCTTCCCTGGTTGAGAGACAAATGAGTTATTTCTAGTTTGAGACAATTACAAGAGGTTCCTTTACGAACTGTTGAAAATTCTTTAGAATGGATAACTAGAGCCATATGATAAGTATAAGAAACATTGCTCAACTGTTTTCCAGGTGGCTGACCTTCCTGCCACCCTACCAACACTGGGTTCTCACCAACACTTTGCAATGCACAAGGCCACTTTAAGTTGCCTTTTCAGACTTTTATCTAGTCTGTGTACAGAAATATCTCACTGTGGGTTTTTTAAATTTGTTTTAGAGTGCATGTGTATATGCATGTATATGTGTGTATGATGAGCATGTGTTTATATGTTTACGAACAGTACATGTATGCCATAGCATGAATGTAGAGGTCAAAGGCAACATTGGGTATCAGTTCTTCCATCCCCTTTATGTCAGGGTCTCTTTGAGTTTTGACACTGGGTATTCCAGGCTGGCTGACCCAGGAGTTTACAGGAATTCTCTCTCACATCTTGCTGTTGGAGCACTGGAACTATAGATACCTCTATAATGTCATAAAAGGAACCAAGAAGTGGAGGATCTCAGTCAGTGGTAGAGAATTGCTAATTTTGCTTGAGACTCTAGGTTCAAATCTCAGTACCACAAAGGACTGGACAGAGGAGTCCCTGGGGTATGCTACAAGGACACTTATCCTGTTAATCTTATTCATGAAGGTTTCACCTTTGTAATCTAATCACCTCCTATGGTGGTTTGAATGAGAATGTCCCTCATAGGCTCCAAGTAATTGAATTTGGCCCCTGGAGGGAGCACTGCTTTCAGGGGTTTAGGAGGTGCAACCTTGCTGGAGGCAGCATGTCCCTGGAAGTGGACTTTAAGAGTTCAGAGCCTTGCCCGATTTCCAGTTTCACTTTCTGCTTCCTTTGCCCGCTTGAGGGAGGATATGAGCTCTCATCTTTCTGGTCCAGCTACCTCCTCCCTTGCCTCCCCACCATGATGGACTCTTATCCCTCTGGAACTGTGAGTCAAATAAAACTTCTATAAACTATAAACCCAGAGCTCATGGGGTTTCACACACAGCAACAGAAAACTAACTAATACACTTCTGGAAGACTTTGCTTCCAAACACCACCATGTTGGGCATCATCCACCAAATTCAACATGAATTTAGAAGGGATGCAATCATTCAGACAATATGACAAGCATTTTGTCATAGAATCTGTTCAAATCATCTTATCAGCAAATGTGTGTCTGGAACTTTTTTTCCAGTCTTTATCTTTCTTTCTTTCTTTGTGCTACACTAAAACCTTCAGTACTGCTTGGAACAAGAGCAGAGAGTGTGTATCATTGTTTTATCAGCCAAAGAATAAAACACAGAGTTACCATGTTAAATCCATTGTTACCCTGAGCTTCTGTTGGCATACTCAAATTAGGTTAAGGAATTTTCTTTCTATTCCAATTTTGTTTAAAAGTTCTTTCAGAAACGGATGCCAAGTCATGTTAAATTATTTTTCTACATCTTTTGAAGTCATATCAATTTTGTCTTTGATTGTTTATATGAATTATATTAACTTATTTTAGAATATGAAACTAGTTTCATATTTTTGGGATTACTGTCATTTGAGTATTTCTTTTTGTAGTCCTGATAAATTGCCTACTAGATGCTGATTTACATTATCTTACTCTTCTTGAAGATACTTTGTATTTGCCACAGTATAAGACTTAAATACTCCTTCCAGAGGCCATGGTTCCTAGCTAATGATGTTGGTGGGAACTGGTAGAAACTTCTGGAGGTGAAACATGGAAGAAGGAAAGAGACTAAGGTGGAGAATATCCTTGGAGGAATATCATGACTGCAATGACTGCAGCCCATCCTCTATTCTCTCTTTGCTTCCTGACTATCATGAGGTAAGAAGCTTTGTTCTACTACAAGCCTCCCTCCTTGATACTCTAGATTGCCACAGGCCAGATTTGATGGGACCACATAACCATGAAATAAAAGCACTGAAACCATGAGCCAGAAGAAACCTTTTCTCATTTTAAGGTGTATATCTCAAGTATTTTGTCATAGTGACAGAACGCTACCACAGTATCTTTCAAGGAATTTAATCATTTTGTCTAAATTGTTGGACTTGTTGGGATGAAATGAATGAATAAGTCCTTAATTATAGTATCTCCACTGATACACATACATATCACATCCTTGATAGTGATACACGTACATATCCTATCCTTGACAGTTATACATATACAGATCCTGTCCTTGATGGTGATTTATATACATACCCCGTCCTTGATGGTGATTTGAGTTTTCTTTCTTTTTCTTCTGATTAGGTTAGAGTTTATTTTCATTGTCTCTACTTTTGTCCTCACTGGATTTTTCCTCTATTTTCATTTCTATTTTATTGCTTTTTGCTCTTCATTGCTTATATACTTAATTTTATTTTAATTTGTTCTTTGTTCTACAGGAAGCTTAGGTCATTGGCTTGAAATCCTTTTGTAATATAGGTGCTTCGTGTTATAAATTATTTTCTAATCCAGGTGTTGGCATTGTTTCAGATCTTCTGATTTTGTAAATTGGGGGCATAGTTCCATTCGATTCACATAAAGTGGATTATTCAGTTTTAAAATTTTTGGGAAGGGGGCAAAGTTTATATTTCAGGGGTCACGATTGTGTTTATTATGTACAAGGCTCTGAGTTTAATTCTCAGCTCTATGTCTGGTGGGGACTGGAGTATTACTCAGCTCTGTGTCTGGTGGGGACTGGAGTATTACTCAGCTTTGTGTCTGGTGGGGACTGGAGTATTACTCAGCTCTGTGTCTGATGGGGACTGGAGTATTAGCTCTGTGTCAGTGGTGGGGACTGGAGTATTACTCAGCTCTGTGTCTGGTGGGGACTGGAGTATTAGCTCTGTGTCAGTGGTGGGGACTGGAGTATTACTCAGCTCTGTGTCTGGTGGGGACTGGAGTATTAGCTCTGTGTCAGTGGTGGGGACTGGAGTATTACTCAGCTCTGTGTCTGGTGGGGACTGGAGTATTAGCTCTGTGTCAGTGGTGGGGACTGGAGTATTACTCAGCTCTGTGTCTGGTGGGGACTGGAGTATTAGCTCTGTGTCAGTGGTGGGGACTGGAGTATTACTCAGCTCTGTGTCTGGTGGGGACTGGAGTATTAGTATCTTCCCCTGTATTTGTGAATTTGATTATTTTTATAGTTCCATATGTTTTGGGTTAGTGTGTGTTACTGCTGCACCGGACTGAACACAGGGCCTTGTGCATGTGAGATCAGTGCTCTACCACTGAAGTGATCTCTAGTCCTGTTTTCATCTTTTATTTTGACAAGGGTCTTATTATTATTCAAGATGGGTTTGAACCCTCCCTGTAGCTCAGGAAGACTCTTGAACATATACATCTGATTTGGCTTCCATGGTAACCTGGACTACAGGCCTGAGTCACCAGACCCAGTTATGTACTTCAAAGCTCTGCTTATTAGTACAATCGTTTAAATATATTTGTGATATATTAATGAATCGATCACTATGTTACACTATGTTGCAGAACTATGATCATATAGAAATATGATCACTGTATTTGCAATGAAATCCACTTAGTCTAATATTAATAAAAATACTCAATATTATTTTGATTATCTTATGATAAATCTATTTCTATTTTTATTATCTTATTTGATTTTTGGTTGCATATGTATGTAGTGCATATCTTATAAGCAGTATATATTTTTATCTTAGTTTTTATGAAATTTGGGATATTTGTCTTTTATTTGGAGTGCTTCATTAATTCATTTACATTTAATGTTATTAATGATGCAATTGTACTTGTATCTATAACTTCAGTATTTGTTTTTACTTATCCCAATCATTAATATTTTGTTTCTCATTTTCCTTCTTTTATGTATCTTATTTTATATTGCAATGGACTTTTTCTATGTTGTCTTGAATATGACCATATTTTTAGTAGCCGGAGCTTTTGTTGAACAAACTTACCATACCGTGCATTGAAATTGCATTATTTCCACTTTACATAGATTATTAGAACTTTATATCATACTTTTATTAGTTTTCAGATTTTATATTGAGTTTCGTAAGTTTATAATAAATGTTACTTTCATAGTTGCTATAAAACCTATAATATTTTGTAAGGAATTTTTCTTCAAACAGCCAATTATATAATTCTTTCAAATATAAGAGATAAATATTTTACATTTCCCTACATAATGGCTGTTCTGACACTCCAAATCATGTTATATAACTACAGAATCCCTTTGTTACGATCTTTCTCTCTGAAAGGTTTCTCTGATATATGTCATAATGTAAGATCACTGTTCAATCTTTTGTAAAAAATTTTTATCTATTATTTTAGTTTTTATGTATGAGTATTTTGTATGTAAAATGCACCACATACATACAATGTCCACAAAGGTCAGAAGAGGGTGTCAGATATCTTGGAACTGGAGTTATGGATTGTTGTTAGCCCCATGTGGGTGCTAAGACTCGAACCCAGATCCTCTGGAAGAATAGCAAGTGTTCTTAACTGCTGAGTCATTGCTCCAGCCCTTGTTCATCAATCTTTTATATGTTTCAAAGTCTTTATATTCCTTTTTATATTTTTAAATATTTAATTTAAATGATATACAAAGCTATAAAGATTGTACATAGTTATGGAGCAGTAGATGATATTTCAACACATGTGTGCATTGTATGTTTAAGTCAGGGTAAACATAGTGCTTTCTCCAACGTTATCCTTTCTTTATGGTAAGCACATTCCAAAACCTTTCAAGCTTTTAAAATTACCCAGCATATTTCTCCCTTTTGAATTCACTGAGGACTGCAAGTCAATAGTTGTGTCGTCTGTACATAATGACATTCCAAGTCTTCATGAAGCTGCAGTGTCCCGTTTGTGAAGTTTGTTTTCATTCTCTTATGTGTTCCTGCTGTCTCTTTTTCCTATGGCAAATTTGAGGTTTTTCTTCTATCACGGGTTTGTTTTGATTATAATGTCACGGTATTATTTGGCTTGACATTCAGTAAGATCTTCAAGTTTATCTTTTTCGTCACATTTTCATTTCTTCTCTCTCTTTTCTTGAGTGACTCAAATTTTTATACATTAGATTGCTTGAAATGTTCACCAGCTCATTGATATACTTAACCATTTTAAGCAGACTTTTTTTTGCATTTCATCTTAGGTGCCATCAGCTGTACAGTTTAAAGTTCCCTAAACATTTATTGTACTCCATCAACCTCATCCACCACATGTTTCAACTCAGTATTTTTTCACTTCTAGAAGTTTTATACGGGCATTTAAATTTTCATATATCTCCTAAACATAAGAAATTTTCCCACTTTCTTGAAAACAAAGATACAGTTATGACTGTTTTAGTACTCTGACTTACTAATCTTGTCCCCTATATAATTTGGGGTGATAAATTGGGGTTTGTGAGATTTTTGGTGGCACCAGTGGTGGTGGTAGTTGTGGTGACTTTCCTTCTTGTTTCTTTGGTTAGTTTTTAGTTTTGCTTTTTGAGATGGGCTGACTATGTATCTGTGGTTGCCTTCACACTCATTATCTTCTTTAGACTCGAGTACTGAGGTCCTAGGTGTGTACCATCACACCTGCGTAATTTCATGGTTAAGTTTTGACCCATTAATGCTCCTCATGACTATTTTTAGTTCCTACCCCTCTGCATGTCATGGAATTTTTATCATACTTTGTGAGTTTTTCATTATTATGTAATGGAAATTCTTTTACAGATTCTAGAGGTTTCTCTAGAACAGTTAGCTTACAATGCTATTTGGTCTTTTTCTTTTAAGCTTTGCTTCAAATTTTATTTCAAAACAGTACAGCAGTCTTTAATCTAGGACACATTTTTCCCTCGATAAAGTTGCAAAGCCTTCTTTAAATAATTGAACATAGAACTAAGCTCGTTCCACTCTGACTGCTGGACTAACTATCCCTGGCCTTGTGTGATCTCTGGGATAATTTCTTTTTCTTCTTTCAAGTGATGTTTCTTTTATTGTAGTGCTGTGACATGTCTATACTATCTGAACACTTGGATGGGGGGCCATTTGTAGATTCTGTAGCTTGACCTACATAAAGATTTACCTTCCTATATTTTATTGTTCTTTCATAACTGTGTACTGTCTTTTTTAAAATTTTTTTGAATTTTTGTGTATTTCATACAGAACATCTAGTCAATCTTCATCAGCTCTCTCCCCCTTTACCCCAGGGCACCCCATCATACCCCCCATTGGAGTGTATATATTCTGTCATTTGTGTTAAGGCCTATTGTGTCAAGTTAGTATCCCCAAACATTCCTCAGTACAAGTTCATCTACTAAGGCCTAGTCAGCCTACATAGAGTCCCTCACTTTAGGAAGATCAGCTCTTCCTCATGCAGAAGTAGTCAGTTGCCAATATTTCTTCTTCTAAGATTTTGGGTCTTTGTCTGCTTGAATTTGCATGAGTCTTGTGCATGCTGTTACCATTGCTGTAGGTTCATATGAGCAGGGTCCCAGGAGATTACAGGACCCTATTCACATATGGTCATGCGCCTCCTCCCTGGCTCTTACAATCTTTCCTCTCCCTCTTTCAAAATGGTCCCTGAGCCCTGGGTAGGTAAAGATTAATATAGGTGTCCTGTCCAAGGACAAGCATTCTGCAGACTCCTAACCTCTACACTTTGACTATTTGTGACCCTTTGTATTCCTGGTCTTCTGTTGCACAAGATATACTGTCTTTTTAAATATTTCTTTATCTTTAATTTGTATGTGTATAATTGTATGCATATGCACCAAGTGCATGTGGTACCCTGAGCCCAGAAGAGGGTGTCAGATTCTTTAAAACTGGAGTTACAGATGGTTGTGAGCTGCCATGTGAGTGCTAGGAACCAAACTCAGGTTCCGCAAGAATATCAAGTGCTCTTAGCCTTCGATCCATCTCTCCAGCCCCTGTGCACCTTGCAATACCACAGGGAATATCATAGGAAAATCCTTCTGCTCCTGCAAAGCTAAAGAAACTGGAGTTTGGAGGATAAGTATCTGTCTTACCACAACAGGACTGGAAATTGGCTATACTTTCATTTCTATATTATTTAACAGAAGTAAAAGGTATTTTATGATTCTTATTTATCTACAATATGTCAGTAGCATACTCCGAAGGGCCACTCTTCTCTGAGTAACTACAGAAATTAATCAACTTAGAGATCATAGTATAAAATTAGTATTGCTGGCAGTGAACCCTCCAATTCTCCCCCTTCCTTCACTGACACTCATTTTTGACGACTGTGCATGAGGATAAATATAAAGGGTCACTGTGATTTTTTTTATAATCCATAGTTTCTTTTGATCTACGTAAAGCATTGTCAGGAAACTGTATTATGTTATAAATGATCACTGCTGTATGGTTATCTTTTTGCTTATTTATCAGCCCCATCTACTGTGTTCTTTCATTTGATCTTTGGGAATGAACTATCAAGTATTTCTAACAGTATTTTAATTCTGAGTGTATAAAGAAATTGAGTATTTATAAAGCTCATGTAATTTGCCCAAGATTACACAACTACTAATTAATGAAGCTAAGAAGTAAAACAAAGTGAGAAAAACTCCAAAAATCCTTTCACACAGAATTGCACGTGTGAAGGCACAAACACTCATCCACCACAGGCTTGCTGTGACAACAGATATGACAAATTTACGCTAAAATTTAATTTTTCTGCTCACAAAGCATTTCCTTCTGTTGTTTTCTTTCCTCATAATTTGTGGCCCAACTGAGCTCCTCAGACTTTTCCCTCTAGGGTTTGACTTCGTCTTTCAAGTAAAGGCTACTATTGCAGTGTAGATCTTAAATCAAACCAAGTGAACATGCAGAAAGGGCCCCTACTCTAGGGTTCAAGTGGACCATATAAATCTTTCTTGTTTGGAAAAATCATAAGACTAATAGCATTAGGATTACTGCAGTAAATAGAAAATTAAGGTTTTCCTTCTGTGTGGTCCTTAGTTCTCTTTAAGATGATGCACAATGTAATTTAAGTTGCTATCACATATTAATTGATAGACCTCTTCCTTATGTTTTGTTCCTGAGAATTAATGTTTGTATTTAATATCACACTGTCATTATCTTGTTTCCTCTAAGCTAAAAGGAGTTGTCTGATTTGCAGGTGTGGAGGGCCAGCTGAAAACACAATTCCCCTCTCTCCCTCCTCCTCCCTCTGATCACTCGTTATTATGCATAATTACATCGAAGCATGTATTAGACTTTATTATAATGCATGACAGTGTGCTTTAAGTAAATTAGAAATTTGCATATCAATTCAGGGAGAAAAACTAAAATGTTATTCAGGACCTTTTTATTTACATCCAGAGGATTTCTAGTTTCAGGGAATTGCTTCTTCTCACAGGTTGGTAATGTGAGTCTAAAATTTGAAAGTGTAATGAAGCCAGGGTGAAGGAGGATGGACTCTGAATCCATGCTCATTTTTCTTCCACATCCCTCCTCCCGTTCTTAGTAACCAGCTGGGCAAATGGTTTCTTAGTAACCAGGCAGGCCAGGCATAGGCTAGCCAGGGCATTCAGTTTTTACCTTATAAGGTTATAGCCCCTTAGTCAGGTGGTAGCAGGCTAATAGTTTAGTATTTCTACAGCCAAAAGAAATCATCAGGACCACCCAAAGCAGACACAGTCCTGCTCCTTGGAGGGTCTATAGTGACAGCCAAGTTTAACTCCATCCTGGCCCCGGCCTGTCCATTGCCCCTTACCTTCCTTGATCCTGAGGTCAGCTGACCCACACTGAAGTGCTAGGGGGCTTTTGAACCGTGGACAAGGCACTGGTATAGGGCTTTACAAGCAGGGAGTGGGAGAGGGATCCTGTTTCTATTTCTATGATTGTCTATGTGGATGCTGAATCACTCCCAGTAGAAACCTGTGTCCCTCAGCTCATTAAGATAATTTACAAATGTATATTTTTGCTTTCGAAAGCTCTGGAGGCTATCAGAAGATGTCATTTTCCACAACAAAGTTCTTTCCTGTCATTTTATAGTGGCCTTGTTTCAGCTCTGTTGCATTATGTGTTCATTTGAGGATTTTGAAATTCAGTGACAGGTAAATCTTTCTTTGGATATTTAAAAAAACTGTTTATAGCTGGATGGATGCTCAAGGGATAGAAGATTTAGTGTCATCTTTGACTCTTAATAATGTATGCAAATAAAAAAATAGAATTTTATGCAGGTTTCATTCTGAAGGTATAACTTGACTAGATTTGAATTTTTCACCATGGAAAGGATGGTCTTTGGAAACTACGTTGTCTGAATACTAATAATAAACATATTTCCTTTAATTTAAAGATATCATCAAGGGACTGGAAAGATGGCTCAGTGTTTAACAGCACTGACTGCTCTTGCAGAGGACTTGGGTTTGATTCACAGCACTCACATGGCAACTAACAACTCATCATAACTCCAGTTCCAGGGGAATTGGATGCCCTCTTTGGGCCTCCATGGGCTTGCATGACATGGGTGCACTTACATACATGCAGGCAATATGCTTATACAAATAAAATAAAAACAAATAAAAGATTTCTAGTGAATGAACTTATACTGAGGAACATCAGGTGACACTAATTTGACTTGATAGGTCTTAGCACAAATGACCGAATGCATGAAATCCAGTGGGGGGCTGTGGGAGGGTGCCAGTGAGGAAGGGAGTATAGTATGATTAAGATGTTCTGTATGAAATACACAAAAATTGAATAAAAATTTCAAAAAAAAAAGAAGAATTAGAACAGTTAAGAAAGCTAATCAGTCACTTATGGTCAGTTACTTGTATGAACTCACAGTAATGCTGACATCATGGAGAAGTCTCACATAAACTCAAGCCACACAAAATCCCAGCAGAGATATGGGGAAGTAAGAAACCCCAATTCTGCCAAAGGCACTATTGGCTGCTGAGAAGGTGCCTTAAAGGCATGACCTGTGGAACATCCACCATTCAGCACAAAGCAAGTCCCAGGAAGAGGTCTACCTTGTCCTACACAGAAGTTTTCCCAGGGCAAAGAATCACAACCAAGGGAAATGGCGGGAACTTGGCAGAGACTGCAATGGAGACTGCACAAGGTGCAAATGTTTCCATTAAGAGCAAGCAAGAAATGTGAAAGCTGAAAAATATGAATTGTCATTCTTCACTACTGTGATAATACATATTTACCTTCTGTTTCTCTAGAAAAGGTTTTAAGTTACATATCATGTAACTGCATGTGAGTGTTTGTAAGTAATTTACGGTAGACATACATTGTCTGTGTTAATTGTAAAATCTTACAAAATAAAGGGACTATGAATGAAAGAATTCCTATGGGGTCTTTGACATAAATTCTTTATTTAAAGATGAGGCCACTGAAGCCAGGCATATTAAATTAGAATATGGCACTCCATTCCACTCCACAACACCACGCCCCATAAAACCTAATTACATGCAGTAAAACCAGCAGAATTTAAGCCAAACCAAGTTTCCTCCTCTTGAAACAAGTACTTCAATCTGAATATCAAAGAGTTGCTAATCGGCTTTACTCCTTATTCACCATTCATTGCTATAAAAACTTAATCTCTTAATTGGATGCAGTATCATACACACACACACACAAAAAAATGTATTTTCCAGCCTCCTTTTCATCTGGATATAGGTTATCTGACTAATTTCTGCCCAATTATATATAAGTAAGTGGGGTTAGTGAGATGTCTATGTATTCTTCCAAAGAAAATATTTACATATTTTCCTTCCCCTGTTCCTTCAGGTTAAAAGGAAACGCTAATATGCGGGCTGAAACCTGACTAGTCGTTTTGGACAGAGGCAACCTTCAAAGGAGGACAGGATAGGGAGACAGAAGGAGCTCCCTAATAACGGAACATTCACCCCAGCTTTTCTTTAACTGAGAAACAAATCTATTTCTTTTTGCTTAATCCCCATTTTTTGGCGTTTTTATGTTGTATGTGTTTATAGCTAATCCTAACATAAATATACTCAAAGCTTTTAATCTTAAATACTAATATTTTAATTAATTTGACAATAATGGGAAAGAGTGATTTAATCTTTGCTTTTTTAATCCTAAAGGGATCGAAACATTAATCAAATCTTATATTCTGCTTCTTGTCCCATTTCTACCTCTTGGGTAGAAAACGTCTATTCCATATAAGGTACCAGTATCCAGAGAGTAAATCATTTAATGAGAAGCAGACAGACAAGAGTATGTATTTTCTTTTCTGCCTCTCAGTTTGCAAGTACCCTGATACTAATTATGAAATTTGACTATTTTCTTATAGGACCCATGTATGCAGAAATAAAATAGATGTCCCAAATAATTTGTGGGTTTGAGTAATGTGTTTATATGCATGCACATATACAAACCAATAGTCAATCTCAATAACTCTTTCCTAAAGGTACCTAAAATAATCTGCACAATATTTACCAAGAGAGATCATTTTAAGGAAAAACAAATGTCATACACTAGTCATCCTGAACTAATTTGACTCTTCACCCCTAATTTACACCCATTCCTTCTTTCCTTTATAATCTACAATACTGCTTTGAATTCTTAGCTCAGAGACTAATATGTCATATAAGCATAGCGCAAGCTAATAATACTAAAAATAAGAATAATTTTACTTTTCAATATGCTTTTGTATGAAAAGTTCTGAGTGTGCCTTATAAATTATATACACAGGAATCACTTAACCTCCTACTAAAAGACTGCTGCTCTTAAAAGGAAATTCTCTGTTGTGTTGTACAGCAGGAAAGAACATCTGCTGTGTCCGTGTACAATTGTTAGAAGAGTTTTAGGGAAGTAAAGTATAATTCCCTGCTCAGCAGCACTAAAAGCTTTGAACAATCCCTTTAAAAAATCATCAAGGGAGCTTTTAATCACCAGAAGTAGTCAACTCTCTGTTTTGGGCCTCATCCAATCAAAGTGGAAACTTCAGCCGTATAACAGCATGCCAAATCATCAGGGGTTATGAAGTCAGCTCGACTTCATTAGTGATAGTCCACCAATGCCTGTGCCGGGTAGGAAAATGACAAGATCAGAAGGCAAGCGAAACTGCTGCTCTCAAAAGCTAGACTCAGAAGGACACACTTATTCTTCCTGCTCCCCATTTTTCAGCCAGACCCAGGATCTGAGAACTGACTCTCAGACCTAGCCACACATCACAGGGGGACAACAGCAGGCAAGGTTCTTTGTACCCTTGGCCACCTGTCAACTTCTCTCAACCTTTGGGGCCAGTGACCATGATGCTAATTGCTGTTGCCACTGAGAAGCCTTTTGACTGGCGCTACATCGGAGATGATGACTCCCTTCCCTGAGCTGCCTCAGCTCATTGTTCATGCTGCTGACGTCCTTGTGTCTCTGCATCTTTCTCCTCTTTATGTGTGGCGATAGTCATTTATCATATTACATTCCCTAGCATAAGACTTGCACGCAATAGGTACTGAGTGCTTTGTCAATACAGTCAAGTCCAGTCCACGTCCATCTCTGAGCTAGACAATTACAACCATTTTGTAGAGGTCTCCTGGAGATCACACTTGCCTTCCCTTCATCTATTCATTATGAGTGTGGGAAACTAAAGACCGTTCTGCCAACACTTTCCTCTGCTTCCTGTTTCACTCCTTAACACGTCCAGGCTTACTTAAAATCTCCCATTGGCTCTCCACAGATCTGATAACAAGACCTAAAATCCTTGCCATGATATGACCTACAGAGCTGGCTGAACTCTTTTCCAAAATGTAATTCCTTACTTCTCTTCACACTCACTATGCTTCAGTCATGTGGGTTCCTTCCCTTCCTTGCCTTTGAATTCAACATTCTTTCCCAACTCTGAATTTTATCAATGGGAATATCTCCAGTAGGCATGATCACCTCTCAATACTATTCTGATCTTCAGAATCTCAGATTGAAGTCACCTCTTCAGATAAAGCTCCAGTTGTTGGTGTTTAGAGTTCACCTCTTATGTGTCTTTTCTTGGTCCCTTGGGTGTTTCATCACACTTCACTCAAATTTAAAATCGTTTAATTTCTGATTTATTGGGTGATCAAGAATAGTATCCATCTTATTCCCCATTATATCCAGAGCAAGTAGCACAAGACTTGGCACTTTAGATCTTCAGACATCGTGGTTTCTTGGTTGGTTTGGGTTTTCTTGTTTTATTTTGTTTTGGAAACAGAGTCTAATGTATCTTAGGCTGGCCTGCCCCTCCATATGTAACCAAAGATGACCTTAAAATTCTGATTTTCTTGTCTCCAGTTCTGAAGAATTACAGGCTTGTACCATGTCCAAATTATAAATTAAGTGAAGAGACAGCATAGTTTGGTTTCTTCACTAAAGATCTGTCTCACAAGAAGGGTTCCAATAGGCTAGTAAAAGTCTCTAAGATCACGGAAGATCCATTCAACAGTCAGAGAGTAAAGATCTGTTCTTTACTGAACACCATGGTGTATCACTTCTATACTATATCCACTAATACTTCAGAGCTCTTTTTCTCTTAAACTTCCATTGAGTCAATAGGACAATTCATAGTTTACATACAGACGCACAATCACTGATCCCTGCAGGAGAAGTTCAGCTTTATAGTAACCCACACAATTGGACCCAGCACAAGCTCTGAGGTGCCCCATGCTTGGTTTCATGCCCTGATGTCATTGTTTTGAAGTTTGGAATAATTTTGATTGTTTTTTTTTTCAAAGAGTCCCACAATTAAGTCACCAGCAAATTCATTTTTACTTCTTTTCTGCTTTTCTCTTTACTCATTTTTATAGTGATTTATTCAGTTACACGTGGGGTCAAATACAAAGGAGAGGGGAGATACTCGGGAAAACAAATTAATCAGGTGCATTAGGAATGCCTATTTTTTTCTTAAAGAGAGTGAGAGTTTTGCCAGGAGCAGTGATGCGTGCCTCTAATCCCAGCACTCAGGAAGCTGAGGCAGGTGGATTATGAGGAGTTCAAGGCCACTCTGGACTATATGGCAAGTGAAAGTTCAATCAGGGTTACAAAAGATCTTGATTGTCTTGGGAAATTTTCCCTGGAATCTGAAGGGCGAGAGGGCACTAAGTGTGCCAAGATCTGAGAGAAACACGTCCAAGCTGAAGCACGAAGAGCAGGGTAGACAAGCGGGATAACAAAGGATGTTCCACACAGGAGAGCCAGGGAGAAGGTGACGGTGACACAGGCTGGAGCACAGAAGTATTGCATCACAGTAAAAATGTTAATCTTTATCCCAAAGAGTAATGGGCGACTCCTGACCCCTAAAACACTGCAGTCAGAGGATACAACAAGATGCAATTTGTATTTCACAAAGTTACCCTGAGGCCTCATTGATTTAAACTTTGAGACATCCTATTCCAAGCTTTGGTGTTACACAGTTCTCTTTCTCATAGCTCTCCAGCTCCACGTGTCACCAGATACACAGAGAAGATGACTCTACAGAGTCTTGCAACCGGACTGAAGCTACCCAGCTCTGCGGTCTCCGTGCCCTCTCCTCTTGTCATCACACAAATCTCCTAACTGACAAAAGGCTTGTATTGACCTAAGTTGATCTCATCCCCTCATGTGTCAGAAGAGATGTGTCCATCTTCCGAAGCAATGACTATGCTCTTGTTTGCACCCTGTGGTGGTTTGAATGAGAATGTCTCCAATACTTGGACCTGGTTGATAGCACTGTTTGCAGAGATTTAGGAGGTGTGACCTTGCTGGAGGAACACATCATTGGAGGAGGGGTTTAAGAATTCCTAGCCTTGCCCCACCTCCTTGTTTGTTTTCTCTGTGTGTGAGTGGTTGAAGATGCGAGCTCTCAGCTTTCTGCTCAAGCCACTCTGCCTCAGTGCTTCCCTGCCATGATGGGCTCTTATCCCTCTGGAATCATAAACCCAAATAAACTTTTCCTTCTATAAGTTGTCTTGGTCATGGTGTTTTATCATAGCAACAAAAAAGTAACTAATGCATACCCTCCTGTCTCCCTAGACTTCAGTCCCCACTCCAGAACAAGACAATCAAATCAGATCTGCTCCTGTTTTTGACTTCTATGATTTCACTGCTCAAAAGTTCTCTCTCTCTCTCTCACTCTCTCATCTCTATCTCTACCTCTCTATTTCTGTGTCTATCTCTCTAGCTAAATGTTGCTGCTCTAGGCTTTCAAATCAGGGGATTGCCTTTCTCTCCAATGATCACCTCTGTTTTTCTCATGACTATCAATATAATGTCACCATGTCTTTTATAACTCTATGGTTTGGTTTCAAGTCTTACCCTTACATTCTATATATAAACATTCTTACATCCAAATGTGTATGTGTCCTTTTGGGGGAGGGGAACAATTAAAAGAATGTTAAAATAACATTTTAGTTTGAGCCTATCTTTTCATCCTGTCAAAATTTAAGGGATCCTTAATCTGATCACCCAGATTGCCCTTTTGCTAAATGTAAGTGGGCTGTGACTTTGGAGTATATGACAATGACCATGGGAGTGAGCTCACACAGGTAAGCAGTAAAATGTAATGAATGTTGATATAATCCTCCTTGAGCTTCCAGTGTAGATTCCTTCGTTCAGCACTGTCCAATACCTAGACACTGGCCTTGTGTGGTTATGAAGCATTTGAAATGTTGAACACATAAATGATACATTAGAATTTTAAAGATCAATTATGAGAAGAAAGAATAACTCATTAAGTTAAAAACTTGGTTACATATCAAAGTGATGATATTGTGAATATATTATTGTATATATTTATTTATTCAACTGAATTGTGTATTTGATACAAAAGATCTTTATAGCCCCTCCCCATCTACACCCCCAATAGCCCCCAAGCAGATTTCATGCATATTGTCATATATGTTAAGTCCTATTGAGATAAGCTTTTGTACCCACATGTCCCTCAGAGCAAGTTCATCCACTGGAGTCTAGCTAGCTTATCTAGCCTTAAGTTTAGAGTTTCTACTGTAGGTTTGCCACTTAGGGATGGGTATCTCTCACATCCTTTTCTCTATTTGTGACCAGTTGTGGAATTCTGTAATAATCTCCATTTGCAAAGAAATTTTGCTTTGTTTCCTTTAAGTGGAAACAAATTTTATCTAGTTTAAGGTAGCACTAAAAGTTTTAAATGGTAAAGCATCTTACAGTATTTTTCTTAGTAGCTCACCCTTAGAGTAGGGTTGTGAAAAGCTGTAACTGCTTACTGGGTATAGATGATGCACCGGGCATCCTGGAAGTTGCCAGTAATAAATGAGAGAAATACCAATGTCCCATGCACATGAGCATCTATATATGATTCTGTAGCTGAGTGCTAATAGTGTATGGATTAAAGATTATGAGCTTATGTCACAGTGAGTTGAATTTGAATGCTGATTCTACCTCTTGTTTATTGCATAAAGGGAATAGTCATTTGTTTTTCTGATTTCTGGACTTCTTATGGTCATATTATATCAGCCATATTTTTATTAATGGTTATAATTTGTAGCATTCATAGTGAGTGCTCATTGGATGAGTTAATATGAAGCACTTTGTGTGACCAAAGTTCTTTTGTTCATGAAAGTATGGGCCATAGGTCTTGGTGTTAGCAATCCCATCAGACAAGTGGAAATTTGAATGTATCGTTTATTATTTCCTTCTCCCCAGTTGCCAAGCTTCTTTGGTTTAGATTGTTTCTTTCTGTCTTTTAAATGGTCTTTACACTGTTATTTATGTTTTGCAGATTATTATACATGGCAATTATTATAACTCAGGTTAGAGTTCCATGTAAAATACAGTATGATCATTGTTTATCTGTGGTTTTTTCCTTAATGTTTAATGATATATTTTTACTGGGCTCCAATAATCACCTAATTGCTATGTAGTTATTGAAATAAGATATGATGCTCTGTTAAAGATTCCCTTAATTATGAGGCGAGGTTATTAGCATGGAAATCTGAACACTGGACTGTGCTCAGGGCCCCTCTCATTTGGCTCCAAGGGTAGCCTGTACTCAGAAACTGACCAACTCTGGTTGCAGTTGCTGTTTTGATGAGATAAGCAGCATGTGAACCTGTACTAATGCCCTGAGGTATGCTGGGAAAACCACAGTTGCCTACAGTGAGAACTATCTGATGTGACATAGACACTGGCTTTTTATTTCCACTTAGACTTTCAGCCATGAACGTATTTTCTCTCCTCCATTCACCGTTTTATGTTCAAATGCATATTGCCTGAATTTCCTTTTTTAAAAATAATTTCATTACATTGAATTTTTGCTAATGTTTGTGGCACTAGAAATGATAGCAACAGTTTAACCTTCCGTTTATTAAGTGGAAACTTGAATGTAAATGAATATGTGGAAAATGTATCTGTCCAGAAGAGTGAATATGAAAATAGGAGAGGAATTAGAATACAGTTTCTGTGGATGGTGTAGGCTGCATTCTGATTAACTTAAACATTCTATATAGACAAAAACACATTCTCCACCTAATGAATTGTGTGAGACAGTTTCATGTCAAAATCTGCTTCATGTCACTATAATGAAATATCTAACATTGGCTATTTATTTCTGACCTACAAACTTGGAAGTTCAAGTCCAAGACCCCTTGGACTTGGCAAGGGGGTCTCTGGCAAGGGGGTCTCTGGCAAGGGGATCACCTCATGATGGAAACACATCAGAGGAGTGCCCCCATGAGCCAGGAAAGAGAGACAAACTGAAACTGGGGTCTCACAATCTCCTTCAAAGGTGCATCTCCAAGAACCTAAGAACTTGACAATAGGCCCCTTTCTCCTCAAAATCCACAGCATTTCTCCATCCTGTCACCCTGGGGACCAAGCCTTGGAGAACAATATCCATTCTTAAACCAGAGATCTGAGTCCCTCCACTACATCTAAGCAACAGCTCTGCTTCTCATGCTGGGCTGCTGGAGCCTGTCCAAATCCTTTGGGAAGCAGTTACTTTATCTCTTTTCTTCATTGAACTTTAGACAAAGCCCACATAGGGCAACTGAACAAACCTCTCTTCATAATTCCAAAGTAACTTTAATGGACTGGCCTAACAATATCATTGAGTTTCCACTGCTCGCTGGACCCTTAAGGATGAGGAAGAATTAAACACATGCCTATATGTGCTATGTAATTTAGACCTCTTATGGTATTTTTAAAAAACTTGACTCAGTTTTGAACCATCTACCCATAGCACATGTCTGCTTATGAGATTTTTCTCTAGGAAATTCAATGTGTTTGATTGACACAAGGCTATCCACCCAAAGGCTCTGCCTTGAGTTACTGTTTAGCACTCAATAAACAGTTAAGGAATGAAGAGTCTCAAAAAGTTCAGGATGTGTTGGTGGCCCAGTATACATGCAGGTGATGTGACTGTGAGAGGGATTGATTATCAAAGGCCTCAAGGTTGAAGGAGAAAGGAACTGAAAAAAATCTCCTAAATAGAGAAAGAAGATGATGGCCATTTCAGGCACAGCATTTGGGGCAGGAAATTTTAGATAAATCCTTATAAAATAGTAGACTGGACACATTGCTTTTGAGAACTGTACAAAGGATATTAACTCACTTGTATTTCATGCATGAACCCATTAAATAAATCCCAGCTCTGCAGATGAGGAGAGTGGTTCAGTGACTTGTAAAGTTTATTCTATTGTAGAGTCACTGTTCTGAGATTTGAACACACAGCCTCAATCCCCAGGACTCACACTACTGGCCAAATATGCTATGCTGGTCCTTGATCTTCAAGTGTATTCATTCTTGATAGATTAGTCAGTATTTTGGATATATTGGATATATATTTTTTTTCTTTAACTAGTGGATTCAAGGGCTTTCTCAGTGGTTAAGAGTGCATGCTGCACTCAGTTTGGTTCCCAGAAACGATGTTGGACAGCTCACAAATGCATGTAACTACAGCTCCAGGGAGCCCAACACCTCTGGCTTCCATGAGCACCTGGCCTCACATGCACCTACCTACCCATAAACATGAATACATATGCACAGTTAAATAAAATAAATCCTTAAAAAATCAGTATGTTTTTTCAAAATGTCACATGAAATAATGAACCAGATCTACATAACTCCAAAAGGCTTTCTCTCACTCCCTAAGACTTACTGTCTCTTACTGATACAGAAGCCCATGCTGCAGGCTCCACTAGAAGAACACCCAAGCAGCAGTGATGATGAACACTTCTGTGGAGGATTCATTTGCTACCCTAACATTATCTCTGGGATACTCCCCAGGCTGGGGGAACAGCTCAGGATGTCTGAACCAACACTGCTTATAGAGCGAGCCACTCACTTCAGAAGCACATATGAGTTGAATACAATCTGTAAGAGTCAGAATTTAGAGAGTGGGAAGGAAAATGGAGTCGGGAAAATAGACCAATGCCAGATCTTCAGCAGGACAAGACTACATTTCATTCAAACAGGGAGTGACACCACCTTCCTCCAGGACAGAGGCTGCTTGCTGCACTGTGTATGCAAAGAGCAATGACTATATGGAGTCTTGGGCATGAGAAAGCAGATAAAGCATTAGGAAGCCTATGTGTTTTATTCTCTGGAGGCCCTTGCTCAAACAGGAGAGGTTATCATGAGTAACAGCTGGTCTCCAACAGTCCCAAGGATAGATTTGGTTGTAGGCACAACCAAGAAGCTGTGTTTCATTTCATCCCCCGTCTCCTGTGGCTACTTAGGTAAAAATCAAGAAGTGAGACAAGTCATTTTCTCAAAAATTTTACAATTTAATTCATTTCAGCTCAACCTAACATGTAATTAGCTCAACCTAACATGCCAAGTGTTTTGCTGGGCAACAAGAAAAGAAAAATGAATAATGTGAAAGTCCTCTGTCTGGAATCTTAAAATTCTGTAGTTATATAAATAACTATTATAGCTCTAAGAAAAACATGAAGAATTTGAAATAAGTGATGTAAAAATACAAAGGAAGTCACAATTCTAGGAGATGGGCACTTATTTGATTACAAATAAATTTCAAAGACTTATTTAGAAATATATTCTGTTAACTACAATGCAAGAAGAATTATATAAATATGTGTGTCTAATTGTGAGATTTATCAAGGAATGAATGATAAATTTTGTCTGGAGAAAGAAAAATCCTTCAGGGGAGCAATGATGTTTGAGCTGGAAATTGAGGAATACATAGGCTTTTCAGGTACAACACAGCAGAGTCAGATACAATGGGAAAAAAAAGCTTGTATAAGTACTAAAAAAATTTTTTTTAATATCATAGCAGGAAGGATTAACTTCACTGCATCTGAACTGCCCTCACTAGCTCTTCTCTGGAAGCCAGGTTTGGGGTTCAATCATAATTCATAAATTCTGTCAATAATTCTAAAACATCTGAGAATCTGTTGCACACTAGTACCTTATACACTAATAGGAACATAATGATATACAAGACATGACTCATCTTTGCAAATAATTTAAATATAATAGCAAAACAATTATATGAATAAGTAAATGTCAGAAGTGGGTCACAAAGTAGATCATGCTCTTCAGTTCAACTTAGGAAAAAAGGAAGCTTAGTGTTATGGCTTGACATTTGAACTGGATAATGCAGGGGGAGTAAGAGTCTTTCACAGATCAAAAAACTAAAACAGTTCTTTCAGATAAAGGTAGCATGTGCAAAGATAAAATTATACAAACTGCTATATTTAATATCACACAAAAAATGTTAGAGCATATATGTATTGCCCTAAAGACGAGAATGGAAGGAGAAAAACTGACGATTTACAGATGGTGCTACAATGGAGAGCTTCGCATGAAATGTGTAAGTACTGGAACTTCATTGTGTAGAGGTTAGAGTCACTGAGACGTTTAAGCAGGAAAGCAGCATGTTTACATTTATCCCCAACTGAGACTAGGTAGAGGATGGGTCGGAGAAGGTGGGACTAGAGAGCCTGTAGGGCAGCAAAGATATTCAGAGTTAAGTGGAGAAGGAAGCAGGAGACAGAGGATATGTCAACATGGCCAACATGATACAGTGACTGTTTAGATTAGGTGAAGGTGTTAATAAAACGGTGATTGGTAAAGAAGACAATGAGTTTCTAGGTAGAAACATTTGAGAACCAACTAGGTCAGGGTAGGCACTGTCTTAAAGACAACAACATGGGCATGGGGAGGAGGCTGTGTTCTAAGTAGAAGTATTATGAAGAGGAAGCAATCCACTTGTGCTTTGGATGGTTCCAATTCATCGGATAAATCTGCCATCTGCTTACATCTGCTATTTACTTTGTGTGTCTTCTAAAACAAAAGAGCAATCAATCTTGACATGCACCCCAACCTCCTGGCTCAGCTGCCCCTCCTACCTGGAATCCGCATAGCCAAAAAAGTCAGATTAAAACAAATCAATCAATTTGTGTCCGCCAAGTTAACATCTCTACAGGAAGTTAATTGACCCTGCTTCTGACACAAGTCGGGATGACTGATGAAAATTGAGGGAAGATGGAGCGTGTTCAGTAGTTCAAGACACAAATAAAACGAGGTTTTACCCCTTCTATAAACAGATTGCCTGGACAGCAGGTGATCCATGGAGCAAATCTAGGGGGAGGTCAGAGAGTTAACGGGCGTCTGCGGATAAAGAGGAAGCCTTCAGTGCTTGTCCTCTGCTTTGCAGCAAAGTCATGGGATTTACCATACTAAAGTACGCTTCATGTCTGGTCTCATGGCCCCATTGCTTAGCTTTCTGAACTAATTTGAACTCATGATGAAAAAAGAGGTTCATTACCAAGTGGATAACTTGAGGCAAATTAACTAATCTGCCAAAGCCTCTGTTTTCTCATCAGCAAAATGAGCTGCCACCCATCTGACTTTACCAGAATATTCTAATAAAGACAGTATTTAAAGGAAGGCTCCAGGTGGAATGACACTTGTTAAACATATTTTGGTGTCAAGGGAATCTTGGATCATTAATGAAAGAGAAGTGTTCTCATTCCAGCTCCACTAGTTCTAAATTTTAAATACACCCAGCCATTTTCCAACAAATGTCCTCTTTCTGCAATTTAAATCATCTTTGACAATATTTTAAGAAGTGCCAAAAGTCCCCTGGCTTCCACCCAGTACATGTGCCTTAGTCTTTTCTGGGTGACTAGACCACAGATAGCACATGATATTGATAGACCACTGGCTATTGGCACATTTTCCTGCGTGCATATTTACTGGGTAATGAAGAACATATCCTGATGACCACAAACATTCTTTGCTGTATTCATTACTCTGGGGCTTAATAATTCTGTTCCTAAGCAGGATGATTCTGGGGTAATCAAGGTCCTCTCTTCCTCAGTTTTCACCTTCTATAAAGCAGGTATAAAGAAGTGAATAAGCAGATCAACATGTCAAAGTGAAACTGTTTAAGTGCTTTATAGTGATTCCCTCAGGCTTCAGTCTTCGCAGGGGTTAAGCTCTCCCATTGCTAAGCCTCCAGGTATGGATAGCTGCTGACAACACCAACAGATGAGACTCTCTCATCTAGAGGACAGATGAAGCTAGTATTTGCTGAATACCTAGAATTGCTTCACACCCTGTTTTAGGCATTTAGCAGATCAGGTTTTACTTGAGGAAAGTTCAGATAGAATTCTCTAATAGTGAATGAGACCAGTTAAATGAGCCAAAGTCAAATGACCAGTAAATTATAGTGCTGAGTTTTGTTTATTCATTTTTGTGTTAGCTTTTATTATGAGATTAAAGTATTTGATGAGGGCCAGGATGATCTGACACTAAGTGGAAGAAATAATTCTATGTACTCTATTTTTTTTCAGAATTACTTATCAGGACAGCAAACTCATTACAGAAGCAAAGTACAGAGAAAGCGGCTTAAGATTTGGAGAATAGGGTTTAACATTGCCTCTGTACCTTTATGTGGGACAAAGAGACTCATGAAAGGCTATGCTGTGATTAGTAGTTTTCCAGGATTTAGGGTGTCAGTTAATACTCTTCTAGTGAATATATTGGAGTCCTTACAAGGCTAAACTTTCAGAATGACAAAAGTCCTACTAATCATCACTACTACCATTGTGTCTCTCCAAAATAAAGCCAGGAGCTTCTAGTATGGGTCTTTCTGTTACCAGAAGACAGTAAATCTTAGTAATAATGAGCATGTCAGGATTCAAATCTGGGTTCAAATCTGACTCATTACCTGATCACAAGGGAAACTGAGGCCAATTTTTCATTGGCTTTGGATGTCAGGAACCAAAACAGATTTCCTCATCATTCCACCCAATACCTCCAAAGGTGTCTGACACCAAGAAGAGACCAAACACTAAGCATCCATAAGCAAGATTTAGGAATCTAAAAAATTCTGTACTAGTGGATGTTATCCAATGCAGTGAAACATTGGAGACCATGTCTATTTATAATTAAAAAAAAAAAAAAAAAAACAGTTCAAACACTGGTAATGACTAGTTCCATTTGCCACTAGGATTTGAATCGTGAATTCTTGAAATGTTTTGGCTACACTTTCTTAATTTGTATGCAAGCTCACGAATCTTGGGAGTAGTTGTTTTAATAATAAACATGACATTAGAATTACCACTTTCTTGTTCTACAGCTAGGAAGGAAATGAAAATCAAAGTTCTAAGGATCCCCACTTGTTTAGAAGATCCCCAAATTCTTGGGAGCTCATCAGACAGACAATGCTCAAGGTGGAGCCACAGCCAGAGGTGAAAGGTCACCACTGAGACCCTGTAATGCAATCACAAGCTACTGACAGCCCTGTGAGTATTATTTAGTGGACTTTGGGGAATAGAAAACCCTCTTCCTGCTCAGAAGCTACAGCTCAATGCACTGTATAGAATCTGACTTGTCACATACAAACACCTGGATCCTAAAGACATATGCAGGGGATCTGTGTTTGATTTATGTTGTAAAGAAAAAGATGTCATGCAAAAAAAAAAAAAAAATGAGTATCCTTGGCACAAAGGTTGGGAGAGAAAAAAAATACTAATAAATGAAAATCTAAGCCATGGGATTTGTGCTGAGTTTTATAAACATCTCCTCAGCTTGATGTTCCCAGGTTATGTGGCAGTTTACTTAATGCAAATTGTGGCCTTCTGGTTTGCCACCAGAAGCTGTGAAATTGTCTTGAATCATCAGGTAGGCAGGCTCATTCACGTGACTTCTCTACAACAGAAAACCCAATCTAGCCACCTTGCTACCTTCACAAAACCCAGCAGACTCTTCACCTAAATGTGTTCCCATTTAATTAAATACTTGATAAGCATTAATAAACAAAATCTTCACCGTATTTTTTTTATTTTAGCCCCATTTTAAAGTGTCTTAAATATATACTAGCTGCGATCATGTTCCTCTCTGAGGGTTTCCATCTTAGGAACATCAGGATAAACCAGCTAGAAGTTGATCGGCCTAGAACTTCTGCAACAGCTTCTGCCCAACTGACCATGGAAAACAGCACCATGGTGCAATCTCCTCAAAGGAACTTGCCTCCTCCGATCAGCTTCTTACAGTCACCAAATAGCAGTCTGTGTTAGTACTTGTTATGCTTCCATATCGTTTGCCCATTCTCCAAAACGCCCTTGTGACTGAAGCCTGGTTCCCAATATTGAAAGGTGGTGAGACCTTTAAGAGTCAAGGTCACATGGGGAGTGATAAGAACAGGAGCCTTCTCATAAACAGTTTAATGTTGGCCTGACAGAAGTGAATGACTTTCCACACTGCCAAGATGTTGTGAAAGAGAAAGCCTTGAACTTTTGCCTCTCTTACCTCCTCTCCTGTCCACCATCCCTGCTCCCCACCCTCACATGATTCCCATAGTGATGGCTTCTGCTCTAACATGAGACAGCCAGAATGGATGGGTGGAGGACCCAATTTTAGATGTTGAGTGTTCAAAATTGAGAGATAAACAAATCTTTTTTCTTGATGCACCAGTGATTTTAGTATAACAACATAAAGTATACCAAACACTATTCCCAGTTACCTTACATATAAACTTGACTAGAAGGCTAAGTCCTTTGCATTAACTCCCACTCAGGTAACTCCCAAATTACCTCCCAAGATTCTTTGCTTCCTTATCTTAGCTTCTTACTTTCAGGGAGTTCCACTGCAAGGTATACTATATTTCAAAAATGATACCAGAGCTCTGATCCATAGAACTCTATAGATCTTGGAACTCTATAGATCCTCAGATGTCCAAGAAGCTCATGTAGATTCATCCCCATGATAACAGCAGAAAAGCAAGAAACCAGAATTGCTCATTGTTAAAGAACTCATCAGACAAATATAGGGTGGGTACCTTATCACCTATGATAATCTCAAGGAAATAAATAAAGACCACCAAAATGAGAAAAAGCAGATTTTACTTAATACTTGCAAGAGTACTGAAATCATCTATATTTAGCCATGCTTGGCAAAGATTCAAAGGAGGACATAGAAGTGCGAAATTTTACAGTGGAATAAAGATTTCAGGTGCCCTAACCTGACTGGAAGCTGTTGGAACTAGGAGAGTCAGCTAGAAGCAGTGCACCCTGAATGATGGCTCAGAGGCAGACAGTTTTCTTTACGTGGTTCTATTTGGAAAGTAGCAGGGGAAGGTGGTAGAAATTAGGAAAGCTATTAATTAACAATCAAACATTGACCATTTCAGACTGATTGTAGCACAGTTATTAATTGGCTTCCTGGGCATGTTGTGCTACAGGTTGTGTGTTAGAGTTCAATTTTTAAAAAAATATTTTACATATTATTTTTATGTATATGAGTGTATTGCCTGCATTACATGTAAGTGCACCTATGTCATGCAAAGGCTACAAAGGTCAGAAGAGGAAATCGGATGCCCTGGTTGTTAGCGGCAATGTGGGTACTGGGAATCGAATCTGGGTCCTCTGTAAGAGCAGCCACTGAGCTATCTTTCCAGTTACAGAGCTCAATTTTTATATATAGTCTGGATATTGTCCACTTTTGGCAATGTAAGTCACAAAATTAGCCCCTATTTAAGATGGAGAAATAAATTCCAAATCTTATTAGATGACAAAGCTGTACTGTTACACAGAAAGGATGTGGGCACAGGGACACTGTTCTATGAGTTCATTAAGGCAATTCACCTACAGGATGTGCCAAGGACAGGTGTGAATTACGGTTAAGAATGGTGCCAGGATGTTTTCAAGTGTTTTGTCCTAAGGAACCAGAATAGAGTTGTCTGACGTGGGAGACAAGAAGAAGAATTAGTGGTTCTTTTTGCATTTGAGGCCTCACAAGATTATTAGATATCTAAGTGCATGTATCAACTGGATGTACAAGTAATGAGGAAGCTAGGCTGGAAATGATCATTTGGAGGGTAATGACTCAAGGGAAAGGAAATAATCTATAAGTCTTGAAGATTAAAGAGATGCAGCAAGGAAAACTAAGGCGCGGCCAGTGCATTAGGGGGAATCTATGAAATAGCAGCTTCCCAGAAACTAAGGAAAGAAAATGCTTCAAGCCGTACATGACCAGGAAGATCAGTCTGGGTCAATTGTAGAACAAAATGAGAGAGGGAAGCCACGGAAGCTCTCGGCAGTGTGGAGATCACGAGTGAGCTTAATGCTAGTGACTACCTAAGATTGTTTCTAGACTGCCTTTTTCTCCGTATCTATTCACAGCACTTAGCAGGCCAATTACCACATCTCTCCTATATCACAAATGACTTTCAACGACTTCACAACTCTCTTTGCCTTTGTAACCATTACACACCTGTAGCACATTGAACTCTAGCTGTGACACCCTATTTAAGGCACTGTAATCATTTCAAAGTGGTCTCAGAGAACACACATTCTGAATGTGACCTATATACGTGTACACGGTCCCAATATGTCTCTTCAGCCTTCATACTTGAGTCCTTCCAGGCTTGTCTTTTACTCACACAGTTCAGTCTTCCTGCCCTCCAAGAAGCCATTCTTCTAGCCTTCTCTCGTCTGGAAATGTTCTTTCTTGATCTTCATCCCTAATACACAAAAATACACAAACTCTGTGTGTGTGTGTGTGTGTATGTGTGTGTTTGCAGACATCCCTGCATGTGCCTTACAAAGTCAAGCACCTTTCTGTTTAAAAAGTTACTGTCCGTGAATGTTGAGCCTAAGTTAGTCCTTTACCCATACACCATTCTCCACCCTCCTCTTCTATCCTACACCCACATGTCCTGGATATAGTCTTGGTAGATCTTTTCAAAGTTTTAGAAGTCATTGATTTGTGATTTTTCTCTGTCACTCCTCTAGGTCTATGGGCAATTTGAAGGCTGTCTTATCACCTCACTAAAAACAAAGCCAATTGAAAGCTTTTAAATAAATGATCACAGCCATATAAACTCAACAAGATGTAAAATATTGCCTTTATACAGACGAGGAAGACTCAGTGACATAACCCAAGTCAATCTATCTAAAATTTTCTTTTCCTTCTTCTTTTGGGGTCCTGGAGCGGGGGGCTTACATCCTCATTCATAGATATGCTCTTTGATCAAAGTTCCCTCCATGATCCTCCTGTCTCCTTTCCTCCTCTTACCAAATGTCTTCTTCCCCAGTAACCCTTCTCTTTCATGCCTTTATTCTGTGACTCACTGTGTTTAATTATGATTGCCTACATAAGCTTGGGTGGGGGGATTTGCATGACTTGGGTCAATGTACCAGTAGCTACACCACTGGGGAATTTGACTACCTCTTCTTGCCACTCTTAACTACTGGCAGCTCTTCAGGAAGGTGACCCTTAGAAGCCTCTCCTCCATCAGTGATGCAATGTGAGTGGGACCATTCTTATGCAGGTCTTGTCAGGGAATCACTGTTGCTATGAGTTCATGGGTGCAACAACTATTTCAGGTCCAAAAGACAGAATTTTATAGCGCTCCCTCCTGTACTCCAGCTCTTACATTTTTTCCCACCCCATATTCCTCGATGTTCCCTGAGCCTTGGAGGCTGCTACTGATGCCCTACTTAGGGCTGAGCACTCAACAGTCACTTGCTTTCAACACATGGACCAGTTATGAGTCTCTGCATTAACCTTATATGTGATTATTTCCCCATAGCTGAAGTTTCTTTTTAAAGATTTGTTCATTTTTAAATATGCATGCATGCATATATGTTTCTGAATGTTTATATGGAAATGTGCATGTATGGATGTAGGTACCTGTGGAGTCCAGAAAAGGGCATCTAGTCCTGTGGAGTTGGGGTTATAGGCAGTTTTAAGTCACCTAAAGTGAATGATGGGAACCAAACTTGGACATCTCTCCAGGCCCCAACTAAAGTTTCTTGAGATCAGAGTTTATGTCTTACTTGTCTCTGAGTTAAAGCCTATCCCTTAACTGTTGATACTAGTCTCCAGAAATATTAGATTTAGTAGTAAAATACTGACACTTATAGATTTCTACTGAACTAACCAAACTTCCAGACCTTGTAAAAGTATGCTCAAGTTTAGCTTAAGAATTTCATATTCATTTAAAAAGAGAAACGTGTGTTACCCACCTCCTTTCATTGCTATGGTTTCTTTCTTCAGGAAAAAAACATGGTATTTTGCATTCACACTTGCAGCCACTTTGTTCTGGCAGAAGTTACCTCCTCCTGCCCTTTCTCATTTACCTCACGCACTATTTGTGTTTGTCTGATGGAAAGAAAATTCAGCATATCGTAAGGCAATAGAAATTGTATGAAGGCTTTCAGCTCAACATCCCAGGTCCTCATGGGAAAGAAGGCTCTCAGACTCCTGCAGACTGCAGACCACTTTGTGAAATAGATGGTGCCCACGAACCAACAACTGCCCTCATTGCCACTTGGGGCAGCCCCAAATGAAAACCACACCCTAGGAAATGGAAAGACTAGGTCTGCCTCTGGCTGGCTGCAGACTAGACAGTGCCCGCATTTATTAAACATTATAAACAAATAATTTAATAATGCCAGAAACCAAACCATAGATGCTATCAAACTGTAAATAAGCATTAATACCACAGCCCACAGGCCACCTTGTTCTCCAACTGAGGATTACCAGGTGGTCTCCAAGAAGACTTCAAGAATACCCTAATTAAAGTAATAATAGCATTAATAAAACTAATAAACATCAGAGTTAATAATTAACTTTGCTTCAAGTGAAGTTAAAAAGCAGTTCATATTTGCTCTTTTAAAGACATATGATCAGCCTATGAGGAGTGTGGACAGAGATTATGCCAATTCCATCCTGGGTAAGGGCTCAGAAGCAGTGGATGTTCAGTGTTATGTTTCATGACATAGGCTAGGACTCACACCAGGACTTCTAACTCTAAGTACCACTCAAAGATGAATTGCCAAGAAAACATGACTATTTCACCATCTTGCTGAGTTGGGGCCATGGTAGACTGAATTATTTGTTTCCAGCTTCTCTCTCCTCAGTCATAGATTACTCATCTAAACATTTTGTCATGTAATTTTATAATTCTTTCCATGATGTGTGGACTGTAATTTCCTGCCTCCGTGAGTTCAGCTGCCCATGCAACGTGCTTTGGCCAGTGAAATCTTACTGAACACAGTGTGAGCAGTGGCTTTATGGGGTCTGCGTGGGTTGAGTGGTTTTCTTGTACTTCTATTACTCATTATAAAAATATGTGCCACAAAGCCTAGAAAAAGGAGACTGAAAAGTAGGCCTTCTGGACACACCCTCCATGGCAAAGCCAATCCCAGCTCCACATATCCAGGACCAGCTGAAATGGTCCCAATAGCAGCCAACTTACAGACCCACGGGGACAAAAGCAAATGTTCAGAGTCAAAGAGCTGGCTTAAAAAGTAAGATCACTTCTCGCTCTCCTAAGGACCCAAGTTCAGTTTCCAGCACCACACTGGGTAGCCCTCAATCTCCTGTAACTCCAGCTACAGGAGATGTAATGCCTTCTTCTGGCCTCTGTGGACACTTGAACACACATGATATACATTCATACATATACGCAAACATAGATACAAATAAATTTCATGTTTTAAGTTGAAAAAAAACTTTTGTTGCTCTAAGCCAATGAATTTGGATTTTTAATCTATATTTTTATCGATATTTTGTGTATTTCGTGCCTGTCATACATCTTAATCATACCTATAATCCCTTCCCCATCTAGCACCCTAAAGAACCCCCACTGGACTTTGTGCATTTTATCATATATGTTAAGGCCTATCGAGTCAAATTTGTATGACTAGATGTACCTGGGATGAGTTCGTCTTCTGGAGTCTAGTAGGCCTATCGAGAGTCACTCCTTTAAAAAATATCAACTAACCTCACACCTAGCAATAATCAGCTGCCAATAGTTCCTTAGCTTCTTACCAATTCCCCCAGTTCTAGGCTGGTTTTTTGTCTGGGTTGAGTTTACACAGAACTTGTGCATGTGAACACCATTGATATAAGTTCATGTGAGCAAGTTCCCAAAGGCCTGGAAGACTCTGTTTCCTTAAGATCGTGCACAAACCATGTATCTTATAATCTTTCCAGCCCCTCTTCCACAAAGGTCCCTGAGCCAGGATCGATGAGGCTTAATGTAGTAGTCCTGTCTACATGCCCTCTGCACTCAGTAGTCTCTTATTCTCTACACTTTGGCCAGTTATGGCTTTGTGCATAACTGTGTGCATCGTACTCTATTGCATGAGGAGTTCAGTCATGTGCTAGCTGTGTGACTGATTTACCTAGATGAGTCTTATTCACTTGGTCTACTAATAAGATTAAATGAGGTATTTTATGTCAATAACTGGCATAGTACAAAAGGTATGATTTTGAGTCACTTTAGTTTTCTTCCCAGATCTGAGTGAAAACTGGGTTTTTGTTACAGAGGAGGAAATCATTAAAAGAATTGTCCAAATTAATTTTTAGTTCTTAATATTGAAAAGGAGGAGGTCTTTTTCCACTGGTGGGAATTATGTTAACACATGGCAATGGGGTGCCTGCATTCATTACATCAAATACTTAAAATAATCTGTATCTGAATAAAAAAACATTTATCATGTAAATACCTGAAAAAACTGGCTTAAAATAACATTTGAAAGATTTCTCATGAAGCTGTGGGTCAGTTGGACATTCTGTTGAGAGTCAGACTCGCTTACGTGTCTGCAGCCAACTACAGGTCAGATATGTACATCTCTCACCCCTGTGACACAACTTGGACAGCTAGGATGACTCAGCTCTGCTCCATGTGTCACACTACCAACCAAGCACAATGGGAAGTGAGGAACGAAGCTGAAACCTGCAAGTGCATTCAAGGTTTCAGTTTCATCTTCAGAAACTACTGTTCCATAGGCAATTCCAGGGTTCTAACAGGAGTGAACATGAGGGAAAACCAGAATAAACCATTTATTTTTACTTTCTTCTAGTCACTTGCTCATCACTGAGTTTAGAAGTCACTTACCTAAAATAATAAAGTATTGGACTCCCACCAGCATTGGTATACATAATACTTGGGACATCATCATTGTAGCAACTGGATGATGAGTTGGTTTTCAAGAAATTAGAGGATTAAAATTCCCTGTGCTTTCAGTTTTGTCTGCCAAATTGTCAGATGAGTGATATTTTCACATTAGAGGGCCAAAATTCCCACCCATAGATCATGCTAACATCACCATCTTCTGAACAAGCGTCCTATAACAAGACAAGCATGAGGTCTGATCACATGCACAACTGCTTCTGTTATCCCACAATTATTTGGAAACTCAGTCATTGGAGAGATATTTAAAACATGCCCTTTAATCTGCATTCTTGGCCATCTTGTAAACAAATTCTCTTATGCAGGATTCATCAGTCCTGTGTTTGGCAGACTGCATGGTGAGGCTTGATAACAAGAAGAAGTATGGAGATATAAAACAAAGTGCATGGGTACAGTGAAGCAAGATTTGATTAATTAAAACAGCCATAGATTGGAAGCCAACAACCCCAGTGGCAATATTCATGTGAGGTATGCTAGGTTTACTGCTTAGTTTTCTGAAGATTCCTAATTACTGCTTCACCATGAATTTAACATTCAGCTCTTACTTTCCCCCTTTCTTTTTGAGTACATCAATTTCTGTTATTTGCAACCAAAGCAACAGCAGGAGCATCAATTTCATCATCTATAATGACCTTTAATATACTACACAGAATCAGCTCCATGTCCAAACACTTCTCACTCTCATCAGAGTCTCACTATGTCACCCTGCCTACTCTGAAACTCACTACATAGACCAGGCTGGTCTTGAACTCAGAGATCCACCTGCTTCTTCATCCCTAGTGCTGGGATTAAAAGCATGTGCCAATAGGCTCAGCTACATCCA
Source organism: Eospalax fontanierii (assembly GCA_035773235.1). Taxonomy (NCBI): domain Eukaryota; kingdom Metazoa; phylum Chordata; class Mammalia; order Rodentia; family Spalacidae; genus Eospalax; species Eospalax fontanierii. Next base: position 73,235,265 of record CM069533.1, read on the forward strand.
TCCCTTTCTTCACACTGTTAGGCCTACAGTCTCAATTTGGACTTTGATCATCTGCAGCCTGAACTACTGCAGTAAGATTTCAGAATCAGAGTATTAAACCACTGGACCTAACACCAATTTTGGTCATTGGTACCCCTTAGTATGGAATTATGGTATTATGGAGTACTATTTATATATTTCATTGTGTAGTTTCCAAGTATCTAATACCTTCTTTTATAACAAATTGGTGATTTTCTATGAAATTTAGAAAGAATTAAGAAGACCAAGGCAATATTCTGTTGTTTTCATGTTTTTCAATCATGTGCACTCTTTATTTTTTTATAGATTTTCTTGTGATTTTTCATATGACATATTTTGATTATATTTGGATCCACACCCCTGTCCACACCTCCTCTTACTATCTCTGCATAATTTAATGTATTCTGTTATATACATATTGAGGCCTAGAATGTCTAATTTTGTCCTCAAATGTCCTTCAGTGTGGGTCTATCCACTGGAACCTGATAAACCTATTAAAATCCCATCCTTGAAAGAGATTGACTCTGCCCCTCCCAGCAGTCCTCCATTGCCATTAATTTCTCAGGTTGGGTTGGGGTTTCTTACCCATTTCCCCAGGTCTATACTGGTATTTTGTCTGGTTTGATCTTATATGGGGTTTGTGAATGCTGTCACCATTTCTGTGAGTTAATATGAGTAACTGGCCAGCTTGCTAGAAAATTTTGTCTCCTTGTGGTCATCCACCACCTGTGGTTTTCACAATCTTTCTGTCTGTCCCCTCTTCCACAATGATCCCTGAGTCTTAAGAAGCAAAAGTTTGATATAGGTGTTCTATTCAGGGATAAGCGTGCTGCAGTGCTTAAAAATCAATTAGTTAAAAAAGATCAGCCCACTCGTGTAATAGTGGCATGAGAATAACAGGAGTAACCAACCACTTTCAACTAGGATTTAGGATCCATTTCACAGAATGGAGCTCATACCTGACATTGATACATGTCCTGATTCTTGTAAGAAAAAAATTTTTTTCACTTTTTTAACGTAACATTCTGTTTGGATCAGCTCGGTTTTTATGCACATAATATGTGACATTCACAAATCAATAAAAAAATAGCAGAGATATTTCCTTTTAGAAATGTATTATTTATGGTGGCCAGCAAGACGGCTCAGTAGATTAGGGTGCTTACCTCCAAGCCTGAGGACATGAGTCCAATTTCCAGAGCTCATATGATGGAAGGAGAGAAATAAATCACACAAGTTGTCCTCTAATCCTCAGTATGTGCACATACACTCACACATGATAAATGTATTTTTCATGATGTCTTCAGTAGAAAAAATAACATAACTAACCTTAAAAATGCATTTTATCTGTCCAGCTCTATGACACTGTAATTGTTCCAACAATATGGTCTGCTTATGTATGGTAATTTAAGAGTGATATTAAAAGTTAGAAGAGAAGAGAAGGAACCAATCTGTCAACTGAAGAGAGACTGTAACTGTTTATATATATATGGAAAGGCTCTCACCCAGTCTTTAGCGGTTAATTAAGGTGTAATGCTTGCAACACACAGTGAATATATAGTTTAAAAAAAAAGAGTTTTTCAGACACTGATATATAGTCACATGGCTGACTATATAATTACATATAAAAGAGCCTTTCCCCTTAAAACATGATGAAAACTAGACAGAGCACATTTATGATATACCCTTTACAAAGTTGACTTTCCACCTCCAAAATCTGCCTTTTTTGGTCTCTGTTCTGTTTTGGAGAGGCATGCTTATTACCAGACAAGGTATTATAAGATGTTAGAATTAGATTTACAGACCAAATAAAACCCACTGTGTGTTTTCATAAGCATACTTTTATTGGAATATGTTTCTTTGCATATTGTTAATGGCTGGTTTTGCTCTGTGTTGGCATATTGTGTCATTACAACAGACACAATATCCCCTAAAAAACCTAAAACATTTACTATAGCCCTTTCCTAAAGATGTTTGGGGTCAGAAAATATGAGTTAGGACCTACATTATAGATATATTAAAGATGATATTGAAAATTAATTATCTTCTCTGAAACTAACTTTTGTCCTTGTTCAGTAAGAATATCCTCAGCCTCATGGAGATTTTACAAAGACTAAACAAATATGCAAAGAGCTATGCATGGTTCAGGCCTGGCAAATATTAGTCGTCCTTCCCTTCATACTTACTTACTCCCCTTCTACCAAAAAAAAAAAAAAAACACTTAAAAAATTCACCAGCAATTAAGGTCAAAAATCTCAGCTTTTTCAAATTTCTTCCAATGAATATAATTTCCTTTTTTCTCTTTCCTGTCCTTTCTCTTGATATACTTCTAAAGGAAAGAAAATAATAGAACATCTACTAACTGGTAAAATATTACCTTATAATGCAAAAGTAAATCAGCAAGTAAAACTGCAGCTATAATTCTAAGCTATTTAGAAAACACGATTTAAGGGCTACATAGATTCCACTAGAAGTAACAACGGGATTTGGTTGCACCTAAAGATCACATCAATTTGCATTAATGGTTGCCAATGTATTATAACCTGTGACTCTCACTAACATTCTCTAAAGTCACAAATTCCCTTGTCACTGTGTTCTACTGACTCATGAATAGGTTTTATAATCACTTTCAAAAGGACTTTGTGTGGTTCTGCTGCTGTGAAACACATGTCCATGAAAATCACCGCAATTTTCAAGTTCAAGAGCCACCCATCTGAAGACCTCACTCACCTTCAACAGCAAGTCCAGTCTCCTACAAAGAGTTCAGGATTGTCATATATTGGCTCTAATTTCTTTCAGAGACAAATGGAACAGCTAAGATTTAGGCCTGGGATAGAGAAAGCATTCCAAGAATTCAAATCTGATCTTACCTACAGTTTACCATGTCCAAAATAGAGATGGATCTAAGAAGGACCAAAGAAACATTGTCCAACAAGGTAAAAACAGACTGCAGTTAAGCAGATTGCCCAACAAGGCCAGTTTGTTTAGTGGGGGAGGGGAGGGGATTCAAAAGGAAGCCCCCAGAATGAGATTCCATAATAAAGATTGCCTTTTAAACTATACTTTCTTCACATTGGATTGTTATGCTAAAGGCTTCAATAGGGTGATCCTGGTTGGAAAGGATAGTTACTACATAGCACTACCCATGACATGAAAGGAATCTTCTAGAGTCAGTATGCAGTCTATATACTCAAGCTGACAAGCCTATATAAATATAATTGCACGATAGCCCTGAACATTTCCTATATACTTAACATCATTTGATCCCTACAAGTCTTTCTGAGGTAGACTGTGTTATTGATAGCTATCCAAATCTAGACTGTTCTCTCAGAGAAGAAAAATAAATAAATTTCTACACCATTGTTATAAAATTCTATACCGTCTGCTTTACTCAGGCCTTTCCCACCATCTAATTACACCTCCTCTTAATTATCTCTTGTCAGTAAACATGTTCTAGAAAAAAGAAGTTGAAAAGAATTAGAGTTTGCAATATTCTGTAAGGACTGAATTAATTCCCTGGGAAGGAGATAGGCGCTCATAGAAACAGGGAGCACTCTGAGGCTAGGAGGGGGGTGGTGTTTAATCAACCTTCAGATGAGTCACTGAAAAAGAAATGACAATGATGGATTCCGAAGATCCTCGCATCTCTCCAGAACGTTGGCTTTCCTTGAGAAAAAGGCGCCAATACAGGCAAGTCAGTCAATCATGAGCTCGGATTATGATGGGAATTAATGTCCCACCATGACGGGTCAGAAATTGGTGTCTACAGCTTTAAAGAACATCCCACACTCAGTGGGCCTCTTCCCCTCTTCCTCTTATCATGATGCTGTATTTACATCTGAACATAGGTATAATAATTAACAGATTATAGAAATAACCACTGTTACCCGTTGACTATGAAAAGCGTATTTCTCATGGAGTCATTTATAAGAAAGGTTATAAAGTGATAGCGGTAGGAGACAGAAAGAGAAGTCCTAGCCATTGCCCAACTCCAACCAACCTCAATGCCTTAATTTTGTCGGAAACCTAAGCTAAAATGAAAGGTAGACTTTGGAATTCAAAAGACTTGAATTTAATCTTCTGTTACTCACTAGCTATATGCACACAAACAGTAACATTACAGTATTTTGCTTTATTTCTCCTCAGCTAGAACGATGATATTCATGTTTGTTAATATAAATTCATATGAAAGTATTCCTAGGAGACCCAGTACAATGTACACCCACACAAAGTAGGTATTCTCTAAAAGTTGGTTTTCTTGTCCTCTGCCTTCAAATTCCTGTGATCTGCTGACTTTGGAGACTTGATTTTATAATCCCAGTTTATACAAACTATTTAGTACCTGATTGTAAGCAAGATCCTTTGGTTATATACAATCAAAGGACAATCCTTTACATAAAGCTCTGCAATAATCATTTGTTTAGCTAATTGCTTACCTGATAAATCTATGAAATACATACGCAGTGGTTAGACAACAAGATTAAATGAACTGCAATTTGAAACATTTAAGACAAAAGTATAGGGTAAAATTTCTGAAATCAGTTGGAAAAAAAATAAGTCAAAATAATACCATTAAGACTTTTGAATAGTCTGCATTATTGTGGAAGATGTTACCTAATGCGTTTTCTTGAGATCCATATCATAGCTATTTAAACTGGAACTAGAAGAAGCTAATCTGAAATGTTGTCTATAGGTTCCTATACTGGTGCTCATTTGGGAGGCTCTTTAGTCTTTTGAAGGTAGAATTTAGCCGGAGACAGCAGGTCACTGTGGGCAAGTCCTTGGGAGTTCATGTCCCTGGCCCCTTCCTTTCCCTCTTTCTCTCTGCTTTCTGTCCACCATAATGTCAAATTTTTCCTTTGCCACATACTTCTTACTGCCATCACATCCTAACCAAGTGCATTGAACAAGGCAACCATGGGTTAAGCCATTTGAAACTATGAGCCAAAACAAATCCTTCCTTTTTAAGTAATTTATATCAGGTGTTCTGTGACAGTGATGAGGAAAGTAACTAATGCAAAGATATTGATAGTATTTATCAATTCCTTCTCTGCAGGAACTGAACTCCTTGAAGGCAGCATTTCTTACAATCACCTCACTTTTGACCCTGTCAATAGTCACTATGAAAGATACGAATATCCAAAGATTCCAAGCATGAAGTAGCTTGATATTTAAGAAAAGGGGAAGAGGACACATCTAAATTGAGACTATTTCAGAAAGGGAGAAGAGTGCAATACGTGAAGAATGAAAACGTCAAGTCGCATATGGCTTTGAAGACCAGGTGGTGTTGACTTAATGCCATTACTGCTCCCAAGAACTGAATTACAGAATTGCCCATTCCTGCAAAGGAGGAAATCTACACAGAAAGTATAGATTTTTATTCAGGAATTTAATCAGTTCCATGTAATAGCACTTATTCTGTATAATAATAGTCAGGATCCATGCACAGGGACAGGAAGCAATTTCAGTTCCAGAGACCTTCACTTACCCAGTCAGAATATTCTTTGCCTGAGAGTCTCTTATTAAGAGACAAAAATTTGCAGTTTCAATAAAATACAGGGGAATATACAATAACAATACAATAACAATACAAGGGAATGTTTACAAAGGTCTAATACCAGTTACAGCATAGGAATGTAGGGTTCTAGTGTGAATACACTCAGTAATGTCTCTAAATTTATTAAGTGAAATGGAATGCTTTAAGGAACTTGAATTCGATAGGAGAGAAAGTAGGAATACACTAGAAATTATAGACACAGGAAAGGACTTCCTGAACAGGACTCCAATAGTACAAGCATTAATAACAACAATTGACAAGTGGGACCTCATAAAACTAAAAAGCTTCTGAATACAAAAGGACACCATCATTCAAGAGAAGAGGTTACCTACAGAAATCAGAAAACATCTTTACTAGTTACCCCTCAGACAGAGGGTTAGTGTCTAGAATATATAAAGAACCCAAAAAACTAAGCATCAAAAGAACAAACAACCTAATTTTAAAATGGAGCAGAGAAAACATTAATGCATCTCGCAGTTCTCACCAGTGAAGCTTCCTCATATAACAAATGGTGATTAACACAAAAAGCCATAACTGGCCAAAGTGTGGAGATTAAGAGACTTCAGAGTGCATGTTTCTGGATAGGACTCCTATATTAAACCTCAGCCACCCAAGGCTCAGGAACATTGTAGAAGAGGGGCTGGAAAAGCTGTAAGAGCCAGGGGTGGTAGATGACCACAAGAAACAGTTTTCCAGGCAGTTGGGGACTTGTTCATATAAACATACTTTGCAACAATGGCGTCAGCATGCACAAGAACCATTCAAACTGAAACCAGATAAAAAAAAATCCAGCACAGAAGTGGAAAAATGGGCAAGAAACCCCAACCTTGACTGAGAAACTGTCAAGTGATCTCCGCTGGGTGGAGAAGAGTTGGTTTTCTTTAAGAGACTGACTCTAGTTAAGCCAACCAGACTCTAATGGATGAACTTACATCAAGGGACATCTGGGGACACAAACTTGACTTGATACACCCTAAAATATATGACAGACTGCATGACAGGGGACTAGAGGAGATGCAAATAGGGGAGGGGTTCTAAATATGACTAAGATGTATTTAGGAAATGCAGAAAAATTCAATTAAAAATAGAAAAAATGGGGCAAGGAACTAAATAGAGTTCTCAAATTATGAAACAAAATGACTGAGAATATTTTTAATATCTTTAGCCATTAGGGAAATGCAAACTAACAACATTTTGTGGCATGATGCAAAATTAATGCTCAGATTTCACCTTACCACAGCAGAATAGTTAAGGTCCAAAGAAACAGACAATGGCAAATGCTGGTGAGGATATGGGAAAGGGGATACTTATCCACTAATGGTAGGAATGTAAATTGATGCAACCATTATGGAAATTAGTAGGGTGTTTCCTCAAAAAGTAAAAATAGATCTTCTATATGATCGATTCGTACCACTTTTGGACATACACCCAAAGGACTCTGTATCCTACAACAGAGACACCCACTCATCCATGTTCATTGCTGCCCTAGTCATAAAAGCCAGAAAACTAGGAAATAGAAACAACCGAGATGTCCATCGGCTAATGGAGGGATAACGTACGTATGGTATGTTTACACAATGGGATGTTATTCATCCATTAATGAAAATGAAATTATAAATTCACAGGAAAGTGAGTGGAATTGGAAACTATCATTCTAAGTGAGATAACCCACACCTAGAAAGACAAATGTGTTTTCTCATAAGCTGACGCTAGCTTTGAATCCTTAGATAGGTGTGGTTCAGTTGGAAAATCCTTAGAGGCTAGGAAACTAAGGAGGGATCATAGGGGAAGAGCTCGTGGGAGGAGAGGGAGAGCAGCGATATAAACATAAAAGGGAATAGTGGATAGGATGGGTTCGATGGGACTGGGAATGGGAAGGAAAGGCATAACAAGAAGTAAGACAAAAGATAACTAACGTTCAGGACATTTTCAAAGAGTCATATAGAAATCTACTATAGAAGCGTCTTTCAATATGTACATATGTAGTAAAAAGGAGTTTAAATGTAGTTACCCTATAACAGGTGTTCAATGGCTTTAAGAGACACCAAAGGCTAGCAAATGAAAAGCCTACTGCTAAAAATAGACTCCTTCTTTTGCCACTATTAACCAGAGAGATTCCATAGATCCTTAAACAGTACTGGCTATGCACTTGGTTACCCATCAGAACTTGAAGCTGAGACCCTATTATTGAAGATACTATATACCTGAGTCACAGAACAAACAGGAGAAATCAAGTCAGTACTGACCTTGAAGCTACATCTTTGTTGGCTGGCTTTCTTCCACAGTACTAGAATGTGCTATGCATGTTACTGGCAGAGAGAAGTGATCATTAAATTTTCCTAGCTATGAACACTGTGAGCTACAATAACAACTGGCTTGAAAAATATGCCCACTGGTACAATAGTGGCACAAATATTATGGAAGCAACAAACCATCTTCTAATTGGATTTATGGACTACTTTGCAATAGGGCACGCATACCTGACAATGTTATTAGGACCAAGAACCTATCGTTAGGTAGGTCACAGATCACAATGGAGAACCTACTATTGTCATTCTGCTAAATAGATATGATATCAAACTGACTCATAATAACTTATTATTAAACCTATAGATTAGTGCATCTCACAGATTTCACTAGAGAAGGTCCTTCTTGTAGCACATGGCAATTAACAGAGAGACTGGAACTGGTCAAGAGACTATAGAGTGCTCAACCCTAAGTGGGGCATCTATATCATACTTTCTCCTCCCAAGGCTCAGGAATCATTGTGGAATGGCGGAGAAATGATTGCAAGAGCCAGAAGTGGCTGATGAATACAAGGAAACTGTTGTCTGGACACCACAGAGTAGTTGCACATATAATAAACCCATAGCACTTAGGACAGTATGCATGGGACCTGTGCAAACCTAAGCCAGGCAGAGGCTCTGCATGAATGGGAGAGGTGGACAGGAAGCCCCAGCCCAAGATGAGGATATATTGGCAATCGATAAGTGCTTGGAGAGTGGCAGTCAGTTTTCCTTACTGGTATGATGTCGCTATGTTGACCAGACTCCAAGGGATAGACCCATACCCATGAGCACTTAAGAAACACAGATTAGACTGGATAGGCCTTTTGAAAAAACACATAACAGTGGAGAACATGAAGTTCTGGGTGGGTTTAGTCAAGCAGGAGTGAGAAGGGGACAAGGATCCGAGTATGATCAAAATACATTGTATGAAAGTCTTGAATCAATAAAATTGTTTTTAATTAAGGAAGAATTTGGAATATTCATTAAAAAAAATGACAACAGACTTCTTGGTTACTTTACAAATATGCTCCACTTGATGATATAAGAGTTTCAAGATGCTGTTTTATTCCCTGAGACTTACAGTCTCACAAGGGACAGGGTACAGGGTGAAGTGCTTGAAAGCTCAACACTGACTGTCAACATCCCTAAGAAAGGTATCTGGTTCCCCATTTTTAGGAATCAGAAGATGGCTAACTCTCTCACAAGTCAGTGTCAGACTGAGGCAGAGAAACCACTAGTCAACAACAGGTCTCAAAATGATTACATAGTTGACACACTTCTGACAAGTGGCCCATACCTCCAGACCCTATTTCCAAGTCTTCTGCCCTTCAGTGTAAGAAATGTCCTCAGTCTCTGCTCCTTGACTTTGAACCCAACCACTTGAATTTCTTCAACGAAAAAAAGTTAGATAGCAATGAAACTATGGCTGCTTCCACTGGCTTCTGAACATCTTCGATTGCCAACTGTCACCTTGTCTGAGCATGCCTGATGGTTCTAGAAGAACGACGAGAGGCACAGGCAACACAGACACTTACAGCCAAGGCCATGCTAGACCAAGTACGTAAAAATAAACGGTTGTAGCTTGGAGTTCACTTGTTACATACAGTAGCTAATTGGTACACTGTTTATAATTCAAAGGTACAATATGTCTTATCCGAAACACACACACACACACACACACACACACACACAAACCCTTGACTAAGAAATAAAAAAGGCAATGGGAGGAAAAGAACAAGGATATTTAATTTTTTTGCTGAATTTTTCTCTGGGGCTCAAAATTCTAATCTTCATCAACATAAAAGCAGAGGAGGAAAAACGAAGCCAGAATCCAGGAATGTTTACAGCGGCTCCAGGAGCATCCACTTGAAGTGTGTGTTAAGGGAAGAGCCAGAGACCTCATAAGAACTTGGTTTTTTTTTATAAATTTTTTAATTATTTTTATTTGATGTGTATGAGCATACAGCCTACATGTGTGTAAGTGCACCTGTGTTGTGCAACGCCCCCAGAGGTCAGAAGAGAGCACTTCATTCCCCTGGAACTGGACTTACAGATGGTTATTAGCCACCCTATGAGTGCTGGGAACCAAACCTGGGTTTCTGCAAGAGCAGCAGCTCTCAACTATTGATCTCTCCAGCCCAAAGAACTGAGGTTCTTAATCACAGTATGAACGTTCTGAGCTTTTGTTCTCTTGTATGTTAAAAAAGGAAGAGTGCCTCCTTATTTTTGAGGAATGACTGTGAGGGCCTACCAGAGTAACTAGAGTAACTCCTCAAAGCAGGCAGGAAGTGCCGGGTGCTAGCGCTGAAACTGTGCTGTTCCATGGTGGAGAAGCCTGGTCTCTTCTTATCTTTTTCTTCAAGAACAGGTGCATTCAGCCACTTGTAAACACTGGTTCCAGCTTGCTGTCCTGTCTCTGGCAATGAAACAAGCACTGATGACACAAATGCAGTTTTCTAACAAGGCTGTGATTACCGGGGTCCTCTGCAGGTATTCACTTAGGTCTTTTCTTTACGTTATATTACTTCTCCACATACTTGGCCACTATTTTATCACTGTCAATACCTAGAGAAGAGGGAGAAGACGGCACACTGATTTCCTTCTCTAAGATTACAGAGAAAGCATTTCTCGCCCGTTTCTCACGGCGTCAGGCTGCCCACACAGTCTTATCATTCCCTGGCAGAACTTTCCCGTGACTGAATGGGATCAGGTCTCATGCTCCTAGAACTCCAGTTTCTCAGAAGTCAGGTGGGACTTTGGGATGGTACTGGACTTCTAAGCAGACTCCAGTGACAAATTCAACCAAGAAGGAGAATCTGCAGAGCCTACCCATTCTCCTAGATTCCAGTCAACAGTCCGACCCTTAGGGAGCAATGCCCGCACCTGTGAGCACTATAGAGGTCATGCCACTGTCATGGGCTTCCACCGTCCACAGTCACGTGCTTCTCGTGACTCGGGAAGGCGGCAGTGCATCAACCCAATGCCTGCATTCCAGGAGGGCACACTCCAGCGAAGCTCCAGCGATGAATTAAACTTTCATTTTGGACTCTTTAAACAGCCCAGTAATTTAGAAGTGAAGAAAACATTTTCTGGGAAAGAATTTTTGATTAAAATGAAAAGCAGTTGCTCACCCTTTGGAAATGAATGCATTAGCAAGGGTGGAATTGGGAAACAAGGGCTGACCAACTACCTTCCAGCTTCTCTTCCCTCTCTCCTGTTTCTTCTTTTCCACTCTCATCATTACTGGTAGTATTGTTTGATAATTTTCGCTGTCTTCCAGAATTCTGTACTTGCTGGTGCAATAACTAATTAGCACTGTAATAAATTAGTTTTTCTTGGAAACAGATCAAAATCATTATCTGCTAATATCCTTTAACTCCATTTTGAAGTATTAGTCCCACTTAGAACTAAAGATTCACCTTAAAGAAAATTGCTGCAATTCAAAACATCTTTTTTTTTCTTTTGGTGACATCCCTGATTGTCTAAAAATGTTTAATTAAAAATGTAAAAATAAACAAGATTCTAAGAGTTCCAAAGCAGTTTTTAAGAACTCACATGGCAGTTAATAATACGTCCAACTGGCTAGAAGCTTTGAATTGATTTCCAAGAAACTTCAAGATTCATCATTTTTCTTTTCTTCCTTTGTTGCTACTGATCACAGGTGCACTATGAAATCCATTTGGTTTCTGAACAAGCAGAACTTAAAAGAGAAAAAACTAACAAAGCCTTTTGCCTCAGAAGTTGTTGATCTGGGTTGAGTTTCAGTGCACATTCACAGCCTGAATATCTAAACACTGTTATACTTTCCCAGGAGCCTTCTGACAAATCACCCAGGGAATGCAAAATTGTAAGAGAAATTAAGCTTGTGAAAGAAGGTTAATACAGAGGTGGCCCCTGCTAAGATAACAGAGAACAGAACTAACAAATGGAAAACGATCCACAACTTGCCTTCTCTTGTTTGAGCAAAAATAAGGCATTTGGATGGATTAGAGATGTCATCGTTGGGACATCACCAACCACATCCTATTCCTCATCCATGGCTGACACCTGTAAATCCCTATAAAGCCTGTGTATCCAGGGATTAGAGTTGTCACAACAGAAAATCCCCATTTTGAATCCCAGGATGAAATATTTCAAAAACTTTTTCAAAGTTTTACAAAGTCTTTGAAACAGGGATATTTGCTTAAGTTCACATTGCAGAGGTAAAGGGTCAAGACGAATATTCTGGTTTCCTACATGAGTTCACCTTTAAACTTTGATATTGCTTGTCTTTACCACACTCCATCTTCCTCCATCTCATTGTATTACCACTAAAAAGAGCCTCAGGCATATCCTCATCTGTTACTACAAGCACATCCCTAGAAGACAGCACCACTGATTCTCCATCCCCAAGCCCCCTCCCTAACCAGTCGTCAGATTCAATCTATTCTCTAGATAGTGGGGCTTCAGCTTGAACTACATCAGAAAGGCCTGGACAACAACAACAAAAACACAAATCATTCAGCCTCACCTTAAACTTCGAAATCTAGCAAATCTGGTAATTCGAATTTCAGACAGCTGAGGAGAGACAGCATTCCATGAGTCACTTGCATCTCTGCACATCTGGGAAGCAGAGGCACTGTCCTTTCTTTTCTAAGGACTATTGTTCAAGGGTGGCTTTCTCCAAAACAATCCCAGGAGATAGTAAAAGCCAGGATTATTTATTGTCCTATATAATATGGATAATAATATCTCTGTCTAGGACAAGTTCCATCTGGTTTACTCTCCATTATAAAGATGATTCTCCTGTAAGGTAAGTCCCATCATGCACAGCCATCCTCTGGCCCTTTCGCAATGTCTCATAGTAAATAAGGCTCAGGGACCAGTACAAAAACCTTTGTATCATCTCTCTCAATTTACTAAAGGCTCTGTCTACATCCCTAGCCAGTACAGTCCTTGTGTTCCAGGATTCTTGTGCACACTCTTCTTTTGTTCTTAGGGCTTACAAGTCATGTACAGTTAGGGGTTGTGGTGCACACCTTTGAGCCCAGCACTCCAGAGGCAGGAGAAGGAGGTACCTCGAGATTGAGGCCAGCCTCATTGCCACAGTGAGTTCCCGGTCAGCTGGGGCTACGTGGAGACTAGGTCTCAAAGAAGACTCTCCCCAAAAGCCAGATATAGTGTTAAGTACAAATTAAACATTTGTTGAATGAATGAAAGGCATAAAAGTAATGAGGAGCATGATATTGTTTATGTAACTTTCAACTCCATTTGGGGAATGAGTAAACACAGGCTTATGGAGCGTGGGAAACTTGGCACATATTAAACTGCTAAGATGTTACAAAGCTGAGAATTAATCCGAAATGTCCTGATTCTGCCCCCAAAACTTGTCACTATTCTACTTCCTCAGAAAGGTGTCCACATGTATCTAGCACAGTAACCAAAAGTAGAGTCCTATAGGCTTCTGAGACCTTGCTCATAAGAACCTACAGCAATGGTGTCAGCATGCACAAGACCCATGTTCTAAGAGGGGAAAATGCTCAGGACACATAAGAAAAGGATTTTCTGTATTTTATCATGCTCCATTTTGACCCCAAATGGCCTCGACCTCCTAATTTGATTCAGCAAAGATTAATTGATTACAAATAATTTTAACACACACACATCACGTTGTCCCCTATGGACAAAGATTTTGAAAATGCTTAGGAAGTAAAAATCCCCAGAGTCAACCCCGTGTAGATTTCAAACAGAACCCTAAGGATCTGTAGAGCTTGGGGGTTAGTTTCTGGAAACTAGTACTTTAAACATGAATCCTACTTACTTCCATAAATTGGTTTTTAAGCCAATGTCTTGAAATTAAGATCAGCCCACAGCTCACATTTTCCTTTACTGTAATTCTTTGAAAAGTGATTTTCCTCCTGTCTCACAACTCTGTAAAGCCAACTAGCAAGAACCCTCTCTGCCTGCCCCGCCCCCGTGTCCTCAGCCCAACAGCTAAGAAACACTGAGTAGGAACAGTGCCTCTCCCAGCAGCATTTGAACTCCTGTCATTCAGATACACTAACATAATTCGCACTTGATTATTAAGAGAACACTGCACTGTTTACAGTTTTCAAGTAGTTTGGACATTCCCCTTTGTACATTATCCCCAATTAGAATTTTGAATTAAGATTTCCATTAAGCAAACACTGATCTCTTTTTCCATGTTTATTATGGAACACAAGCCAACAAGCCTCTTTCATTTGCTTCCAAGTTGTGTATATGAGTTACACTGTCGAGAATGGGCTTTGGTAATGTAATTGTTCTCCCTCTGTGTGTTTGAAACACTTGGAAGAAGACAATTCAATCAAAACTCTCTCCTGAAAACTGTCATGATTTTCCAATCGCAGCACCATCAGCTAGAGATGCACTGATGAAATTTTTGTGAAAATCAAGATGTATATACTGTATATTTTCCTTTCATAACCATATGGAATGGTGAAAAAGCCCCATCTTAGTCAGGGCTTTTCTAATCTGGATTCATGGCTTGCTTCTATTTGGTAGCGAAAAGGCCTTAAGGAAGCTCTTTAACTTCTCTGGGTTGAGAATTTTCTTGCAATTAAAAAAAATGGAGTCATAAAACTACCTCATAACATTGCTGTTAATATCAAATGAGATAATATATACAAGAAAATGCTGATACTGTTTATTTAGAATTAACAGTCATATAATCAAATTTTACTGAAGGTAATCCTCAAAGACATACCTAATTCATAATTTGACTCTCCAGAAATGCTTCACTGTAATACAGTGTAATGTCTCATTGGAACATTTAATCTATCAACAAGGAGCATAACAGGAGAAGAGTTTCTGCTTAATCATGCAAGAATAATTGTAATAAGGTGGTTATACTTGAAATAACTCCTGGGGGGAGGGAATGTTCTGTGGTTCAGCCTTCCACTTCGCAGACTACATCCCTGATCTTCAGGGCCATTTCACAATGTTTCTGTCCAGGGCAGGAGGTTGAATAGGGGCTGCAGTGAGAGGACAAATTGGAAAGGTCTCATTTCTTTTCAATTACTAGAGCCAGACTCCAAGGACATCATTTACAATGGGCAGTACACAGAGATGCTCCCTCCAGAAAACACTTTAATTATGGGCTGCTGGCTAGTGTCCAGGAGGGAGCTGGGTCTGCAGGCTAGGAGGCTGAATACCCAGGGGGAACACAAAGTAATTACCGTCATCAAGAGCAATTGCAACAATACCCAGAGTTGGGCTTGGTTGTTCACAAACAGGCAATTGCTTGTGTGCAGACATTTGTGCTGACCCCTCATAGGAAGCCCCAGAAGGGGAAAAAGAAGCAGTGTATAACCTTTTCCTTCTTAATCATCAACATTTAGCAGGGTAAATGTCACCTGCTGTCTGGCTTTTCATTAACCATATAAAAGCCTGGAAGAGTCCCTATATTTAGAGATATGCAGTTTAAAAAATAGTGATTTTACCTACTTCTTTCTTTTTTCCTTTGAAAATCAACCATCATATTTTCTTCACTCCCCAAAGGGATTACTGAAGGTGTCACCCCACAACCAGGACATCAGAAGTTTCTTAAGGCAGAACTGTCAGAAGCAAATTGGGTAACCATGCTAAGAAGGAGACTCAATTTAACTGTCAATGGGAAATTATAAAATAGCTTATCAGAGATTGGATGTGAAGGAAAGACCCTGAGGATTGTCATTTAAGACACAGTAGGTTAAATTGTGTAGGGAAGATTTCCTTTAGCTTATTAGTACTTGAAGTCAAAAGCATTTAAGGATCTAAGTCCCACCAAGGGAGCAAGCCTGCCTTCATTTCTCCTGCTGGAGAATGATTAGCTGGAATTAACAAGAGCATCATGGGGATTTCTTAGGAGATCAATTCAAACAAGAGTTACCCTGACATAGAAATCTTAAGACGCAGTTAACCTGGTTTTGCCTTGGGAGTATGAACCCCTCGCATTTTCTCTCTGCAGAGCAGAATGTCACAAGGAAATCATTGAGATAAAAACACACCTACCCCGCACCTGTCACAAAGTCATGTGGTGATGAGAAAGATTACCTGGGCATGCCTACTGAGATAGATGTCTCCATTTTATTCCCCTGCCTGCTATTCACTCATCTGTAGCTCCAAGATCAAATTCCCTTAGGCAGGGTTAATGGTTGGGGGAGGGGAGCTAGCTATCAATCAACTATTAGTTTCAGCAAGCATTTTCCCAGTCTGATTCAGTTTGTCTGATGTGAAAGTCATTCTGCATAGACTAAGGACCAACTCCAAACACTAATTTTATGTGGCGGTCCTGTCAGCCTAAGAACATTCTCCAGAGTACCCTTCAGACACACTCCTGTTTAATGGCATTAAAGGAGCAGGGTCGTGGGCTGGGGAGATGGCTCAGTGGTTAAGAGCACTGACTGCTGTTGCAAAGGACCAGAGTTCAGTTTCCAGCAGTCACGTGGTGGCTAACAACCATCCATAACTCCAGTACTAGGAATCCGAGGCCCTCTTCTGACCTCTTTAGGCATTGTACAACATGGGTACACTTGCAATGCAGGCAATATACTCATACACATAAAATGAAAACAAATATTTTTGAAAAGAAAGGGGGTCCTCCATGAACCAACTTGCTAGGAAGAATGAATGTTATTGAATATGTTCAATTAAGCCTTATTTGTTAAATTTTTCAGAATCTCACATTTATCATTACAAATAATAATAGTCATATTGTAGTTTGGCCTCGGGATTCCTGGGCTTGAATTTGAGCTTCAGTACAAACTGCAGAAGCTGAGGCCAGGCACCTGAGCTCTCAATTCACATGTCCAAACTTAAGATAATCAGGAGATGATCCATCTGACAGAATTAGAATAAGTACCAGCCTAAGTAGTGCATTTTCAAACACCCTGAAAAACACTAAGCAAAGTGCAGTGACTCACAGTAATTGCTGCCAAGATAGAAAAATCTTGCTAGGTAGACATTCAAACTAAGATTTTGACAGTAGTCCCTTGAAAAAGAATACTAATAATAATTACTAGTATTAGTAATAAAATCATGGGGTGGAATCTTTGAGTCATTTGTCAGTCTTTCTCCCACAAAATAGTCCAGACTGTAGGGTGGACACAAAGTAATTTTGATTCATTAATATCCCCCACGAGACGGACTTCAATATTCACACCTCTAAAACTAAAGTGAATCTACCACATTCTTGGCTGCAATGAACAGAAAGCAGTTGGCTATTCTCATAAAAAAGAACTGTACTGGGGACGTACCAAGGCAATGTGGAATCAAAAGAGGCTTAAAAACAGACTTGAATGGTGGCAGGAAAGGAGGAGACCCCCAGGGCCAAGAACAGTAATGTCAGAAGTCAAGTTTTTTTAAGCAAAAAAACTTATCAATTTACCAGTTATGGATACTGCCATTCCCAACTTGGGAATCTCTGGAACTCTTCTGCTCTTTGAAGTATCCATTTTCAACTCGGAGTTCTAAAGCAAGTAGCAGACTAGCTCCAGTAAAGTTACCTATACCAATCCTTGCTGCCAGGTTGTGGAAAGAGTGCCACATTTCCCTCTAGTTTCCCACGGAGCAAAGCAAGGTGGACGGGGTGCTTCCCAAAGTAGAAAGAAGGGTAGATCCTGGGCATTGAAAGCTGCCATCCCCCTACTGTGACCAGCTGCTGGGTGTGGTTGTGCACCAGATACTTTGATATCTCATTTCCTTCAGCTTCACAGTTACCTGGGAAGACTGCTATTAGGCACAAGTTACAGGTGAGAAACCCAGAGTTCAGACAAATGCAATGTTTTTCTTAATTTTTTTCATTCATTTTTAATTTTATGTGAATGGGTATTATGCACCGTGTCTTGCAGTGTCTGCAGGGGACAGAAGAGGGCATCAGATCCCCAGGAACTAGAGTTATGGATGTTTGTTAGCTGCCATGTGAGAGCTGGGATTCGAACTCAGGTCTTCTGCAAGAACAGCCACAGATCCTAGCCACTGAACATCTCTCCAGCCCCCAAATCCGTGTCTTTTCAAGAGTCCTACACTGAGTCAGAAGTGAGGCCCGGGGCTGCATCACTCAGTGGCTTATAAATTGGTATGACTAGAAGCCCTGTAAACCAACACAACAGAACGAGAGGGCTAAGAAAGACTACCAGAATCTCCTTTGTCCTCTGTGAGTGTAGGTAGAGTCTCCCCTGCTTATCTGAGCCTCACATGGGGAAGAATGCAATGACAGTGTTGTTGGCCACAGCCCTACATACTCTGCTGGCTTCTGACCAACGTGGCAGAAGATGGACCCTGCCCTTCAACCAGGAGGCTCTGTGTTATCTTCTCTGTGCTGTGTGTACCTGTTGGGAACAAAGGGCCCTAAAGGCCAGTTTATGTTTAGATAATATAGCGCTGATAGGGATTTCCAGCACGGGCCAAGATGGTTAATGCTAGACATCAGTATAAAATAGCTGACACTAGATGTCCAGGGACCCTCTCCCAAAGTAACCAGTTATATATCTGTTATATAATTATTCCTTACGGAATACTACTTTTGTTTGATTCTGTAGAAAAATGGCCTTGAGGTCAGGGGTTTGCATATTGGGTGGGGTGGTGCATGCCTATTAATCCCAGGACATGGGAGACTAAGAAAGGCGGATCTCTGTGAGATCGAGACCTGCCTGATCTACATAGCATATTCCAGGCCAGCCGGGGCTACAGGGAGACCCTGTCCCAAAAAATGTCCAAAACAGCAAAGAGTAACTTTTATCTTGCTTTGTGAGCCACTGTTGACATCTCCTGCAGGTCTCCTTGCCTTTAGAAGAACTCTCTTAACAACGCATTTCTCTACGTCTGCATTCAAGAATTTCCCAAGTTCACATTTTTCAATTTTTGTTTTTTGGCTTACACATAATATTTTGCACATTTCTATGAGTTACAATGTGCTGTTTGGTTCATGAATACATTAGGTAGTGATCAACTCAAGGGATGAGATCTTGTAAATAAATTCTTAACCTTCATTCTCTGCCAGGTGAAATAGGATTTGCTGGACTGAGAGGGATGGAGGGCTCTGGCAATCAATACAGGATTCTGCAGCCAAACACAATGCATGACTAGGTTCCATAGATTCATGACAATAACTTAGAGAAAGAGACTCAGGGAACAGACACAAATACAACCCATGAAAAACAGAGGACACTTACTTTTTCAGGTAGGAAAAAAAAATCCAATAACCCACAAAGCCCCAAAAGATGAGAAACCCTGGGCAGCATTAGAAAGGCTTTATAAATAAATGGAGCGTATGAAATATTATTCTCTTTTCCTACAACACCAAGATCTATTCACATTTGGTATCAGCCCTAAAAAAGATAGGTGGTGACTTGATTTTTCTTATACTGTCAAAACAGTTAGATCACTGATTCTAATTTTAATATAAATATAAAAAATGAACTCATCCAGAGATAAATACAAACTGTATTTAAAACACTCCCTTAGAATGTGGCAGTGTTGCCCACCCATAAAGAAGGACTCTGATGGAATAGCAAGGGCACGCAATAGATGTTTTCTTTGACAATTAATGCAACAAGCCTGGGCCTTGAGGTCACACAGACCTTACCTGAAATCCTGCCTCTGCCCTTCAGTTGCTCCCACCAGTTGATTTCTTTTTCTGAGCCTCAGCTTTTCTGACTGTGAGGAGGAGGTAATGATATCTATCTCAGAATGGAACAGAGATCACTTAGCATAAATCAAGCCCAAATGAATGAGTGTTCATTTCATTCCAAAGACTACAATTTGTAATAGATGTATGTCTGCATTTTGTACCTATAAATCACATTCGTTTTTCCCAAATTCTTTAATTGTAATTTTGCTATCATCACAACCCAGTAAAGCAGATAAATTAGATAAAATTTAAATCTACTTAACATATAAGAAAAGTAGAAACACAAAGGGATTCTTGAGGGTGTCCCACAGTCACAATTCATCATGGCTTGGCTGGACTTGGGTCCTCTGGTAGTTATTCCCCTTCAGCCTTACGCAGGTAACTCTTCCTGACCTTGGACTGAAATGCACCATATTGTACCTGAATGGATTCACAGCTACTCAGGTGGTAAATATTCTTCTTGGGCTTTTTCTTTTATTCATTCACAATAACCTTTTTCCTCTTTGCATATATATAACCTCCTCACTGTTACTTATGTATGTACAAATGATTGATACAAGTGCTAGTGTGAATTTCTGTTTCCTTCTAAATATCATCACTCTTATAATTCCCTCCAAGACCCCGTATGTGTGTACATGCATGTAAAGTTGCTCAGACATGTGTGTGAGTGTGTCAGACATGAGTGTGGTGGTCAGAGGATAACCCCAGGCATTCTTCCTCATGTTTCAGTCATATTTTTGGAGACAGTGTTGACCTTGCAAACATAAGAACTAAGTTCAATCTCCAGAACCCGCATTTTAAAGGGCAGCGTGTGGTTGTCCTCCCAGTGCTGGGAGCTGGAAACAGGCGGATCCTTGAGGCTCCCTGGCCAAACATTCCGGCTTACTTGGCAAATTGCAGGCCACAATTCCTGCCTCATAAAAAAGGTAGACTGGATTTGAGAAGTGACACTGGCCTCCACATGCACACACACAAACATGCATATATTTACACATAAAAATGCACAATTAGACAACCGCCTTTTAAGAGGTACTTGTATCTGTCTTGGTATAGGGTATGAACTCAGATTTATTCCAAGCTAAAATTTTTAGGTGTTTAAAAAAATTGATTAAGCCAATTGGAGCATACCTAAGTATAGCATTTTAATATACTTTTATTTAATCAGAATAGAAATCAAACTGGGAAACTCTTCCTCAAACTAAAGTTAAATATATTTAGCTTAAGGAAATGTTAGAAAAGTACAGTTAAATCATACTTCTAAGTCCCTATATGGATATGCAACAAAATTATACTTTATAATTTATACTTGATATAAAGCTGAACACAGTTTTCCAATGGGCAAGTCTAAGAGTTAAAAGGAAACAACATGACAGTAATACAATTTACCATATGGACATTCATTAGAGGTTTCTTGTTTTCAACATGCACTATCAAACACCTCATAGTCACTGTTCCCTCTAAACTGTGTGGTACTTTGTATGACTGATGACACAGATCAATGGTTAAAAATGTTGACTACCATGAATGAGGCCTTAAATTCAATCCCTAAGCTGCCAATAAATAAATTAGAAGTAAATGAATTGTATGATATCAATATTTTCATGCATATTTGAATAAAAAAAACTGAATCATGGAGAAGTTACATTATTGGCTGAAGACTATCACATCAAGTAAGTGGCACAATAGTGGTCTAATACTATGTGTCTGCCTTAAAGTGCATTCTCTTAACCACCCAGCCACTCAATCATTCCATCCACAAATATTGCTGAGAACACTGAGGTGGAGGGTAGAGCTCAAGATTCCAGAGACAAAGGAATGAGGAGGAAGACATAACTTCTGTCATCCTAAACACTCTTTCAGGAACAGATGGAAAGTCAATGCATGAACTAATGAGCAAAATATTCAAATGAAGATAAGTGTCTGTCCATCAACTTAAGGTTCTCAAAGAATATAAATAAGATCATATGTCTTTCCATGCCAGAACCTAAAATGAATAAAAGGGCGAACACGTTAACCAAAGAAATTGACATTTTAAAACGTCCAAAGGCCATGCTTTGGAAAAACATAAAAATAGTAATAAAAGACAAAAAAAAAAAAAAACCAGCTCTACCAGCTCTATTAAACTTGGATCATCTAATGATGTAAAATTTTGACATAGATTTTAATGAACATAGGATCTAATCAGTCCAAAAAAGAAGGCAAGAGCTGTGCGCTTGGGCAGAGGGAACAACTTGTATTAATACCTCAATGCCTCATAACATCAAGATGATGAAGGGAGATGACGCCAAGTGGAGAATACAAGATGTAACCAAACCTTATATGCCATGATAAAGACTCTATTAGGGTGGTCACATACCAAACCTCATTCGCCATGATAAAGGCTCTATTAGGGTGGTCATGGAGCTTATTCTCAGCTTTGGGAGCCTCTCATTTAATGACATGGTGTGACACCTGTTCTCTATCCCTTCAAATACTGGTGAGATCATAATTATGTTCTCTGAGCAATAAAAATGGAGAAGTCATAAGAAACAGGTTACTTCCCGGTAGAATTGTCCACATGTGTTTGCCTCAGTGATCATGGCAACCTTGGCCAAATGAAGTCTCTTTCTGCGAAAGCCCACGAATGCATAATGATCAGAGAACTTCCATACAGATCCACAGTGCATGTGCAGCAATCGAGACAGGTGACCCTTTCACAGAAAACCTTAGCCCATCCTGACTGGTGGAATATTTTACTTGAAAGACTATTGGGAGAATCTCATCGGGGATATCACATGCTATAACTTCTGTTTTAAACTATATGCCAATGAATTGTGAAGGAGAACTGAAGAGAAGTAGGGGAAAGGGGACTATAAGAAAAACTGTCACATCCAGGCAAAGGTTAGCAGGGGTTATATGAAAGTGGAAAAATTAGAAGTCTCCGGGTATGATTAGAGCTTGCAGTAGACTGAGAATGGAGAACATGAGAGAGAGAAAACCTCTTCCCCTGTCCCATTTACTACCACCCTCACAGACGTGTGAGAAAAATAAGGAAGCTTATCTGTGAAAGAATGAAAATCCCCATTACTAGGGTGCAGCAAGGTTTAGCTCCATCTTCGGCCGTCTACTTCCACCCATCACCACCGTTCTGAAAAAGTGCTGAAATCAACAGTTATGCTTTCTTTTTTCATATGTGTTTATGGTCTCATCATTGTCAGTGGGCTAAAGCATGACAACTTGAGTCACCAGTCAAAAAAAATTGGGTCACCACGTATCTTTCCCTGGACTATCACACAAATTCAATCTGTGTTCATCTTTCCTCCGCCTATGGCTAACATTAACATACTGTTCAAAAGAAGCTCTTCACAACCAGAAATTTATGGACACAGATGTCTGGACTGTGTTGTTTCTAGTAGGCTTGTGATCTCTGAACTTCAGTGAGGTAATTAGATCTCCCTTTTCTATTTGTAACCACAAATATTTTTTAGAAGAATAAGCATTTTTTCCTGTAAACACTATTCAGTGTGGAATTCTATTTGCCTAATTGTCTACTGTAGGAACAAGGCAAAAAACGCTCTCATTGTTTTATCCATGAACTATCCAGTAGTTTAGAAAAGGCTTAGGGTGATGGACCATAGCAATGAACTCCAAGATCATACTCAAGCTAGATGACAGTGGGTGAGGAAAACAGTCCTTTCACAAAACATTTCCAAGTTCAATGTCTTGCTGATAAGAGCATTTATTTTTGGAAGCATTCTTTTACAAGTCAATGCTCAATAATGAAAAGTTGTTTTAACACACCATATGCATACAGAAGAGTGTTTCTCAGTTTTAATAAGTGTATGCAACCTTTGCATTATAAAGATAATTGGGTAGAGTATTTGTGGGTGGGAAAAAGAGCTACCCAGTCTCCTCCAGCTGTCTCTCTGTGACACACAGCACATTTCTCAGGGCAACGACATCATGAAGTCACCTAAGATTTTGCATACCTATATATCTCAACTTGAGAGAGACAAAGGAGTCAGCCTCTCTATGAAGGATGCAAACTCAATGGAGCATGTGTCAAAAGAGGGTGAGGAAATCTAAAACAGAGAGTTCGAGTACCTTCTGCTAGCAGAGGAAAGGGAATTCACAAACAAGTTGGAGATGTTTGTAGGTAGAAAAAAAAAGCAGAATTCATATTATATCACTGAACTATAGAACAATGTTTCCTTCCCAAACATATCACATACATATTTAGGCTCCCAAAACATGTGAATATAGTAACTGGTAAGGAAGGAATTCAATTGTACATGGAATTAAAGTTCTAGTTGACTTATTTTAAAGGGGAAAGAATATGTTGGATTTTTCAGACCAGTGTGATCATAAGGCCCTTACAAGTAAAAAAGCCATACAAATAGAGAAACCAAGGATTGTATTCCTTCATTTCAAACACACAGGTGATGAGTGGCAAAGCCCCAGCTTTTGTAAAAATCTGAGATCTGTCTGTTATGGCTTCTTTCCAAGTCTCAGACTGAACCTGGGATTTTCTTGTGTCTCCCTCCTCTGTTGTTTTAATGCCTGGCTTTAAGTTCTGTACCTAAAGCTGTGTGAAATTTTCCTGACAGATATCTCTGTGGGGTTTTAGAAAACATGCGCTGGAGACTCTTATTCTAAACAAATATCAAACAAAGAGTAGAAAATCTAGATTAAACAAGAGAAAAGTGGAGATTGTGTCTGTAAAGGTGGCTATCTGTACCTGGAGGCAACTCATGAATCACAGGGCATTTTGTTTTCCATCTGAGAATTTCAATCCCTCTGTGCTAAAACAAACCGGAGATATTCTTCTGCTAAGAGATCCAAGCTTATTATTAATACAATGCATGGCAACATCTGTGGTTTGCACATTGTTGAACTAAAAAGGCTCTAATGTGTTGGAGCAGAGGCCAAGCAACCGGTATCCATGGCAACTCCGTGTTTAGTTTCAACCGGCAGTCAGGGAGAGTACTCAATCAGATTCTCGTATTTGTCTAAATGGCACCCAATAAATATTTCCCATAGCCAACATTTTTTTGTCTTGGCTTGGAAACAAAGACCTTGGTGGAGGAGGGGGATGGGGAAGAATTCTCCACAAAAGGACTAACTTCAGGAAAGCTAAAATTAATGTTTCATTTGTCAAGTGACAAAGAACTTGGGGAACTATAAAAGGTATGAAAATAAGAACGAGTTTGGGGGCAGATGAAGGAGCAAGGATCAAAATTCCCGACTCTAATTTTCTTATTAATATGTGCTTTCAAAAACTGTCACAAAATCAGCATGGCTTTACAGTCTAACAATCAACTATTGTGTACTGAGCATCTATCCACCTATTACACCATGCACATTATAAACATTAATTTCAGCAAGAGATAAAATAATTAAAACACTATATTATAATTATACCACCTCCATTTCACATTTAAGGAAACGTAGGTGAAGATAATTTAAGCAATTTACCAACTGTTACAGATTTCCTCTGTGAAGGATTTGAACTTAGGACTATGTGATTTCAAAGTTCCTGCTTTTTCTAATGTCTCACATTCTGCAGGGACCAAAGAAAATTAATTAAAAAGAAAAGCTATCTCATTCTTGCTTGACCCAATAGTTCCATGATTATATTTTCTGGCAAATAACAAATTTTAACTTCAACTATGAAAGTGTACATCAGTGGAATCACCTTGTTAAAAATTAAACAGCTCTATTTTTTCACTGAAAAATAATTAAATGTGTGGATTTTCTAATTTGCATATGATTTGCATACATTCATTCTAGGTCAATAAAGGGTGGAGACTTGGAGGTGAGATCTAGCTGGCTGAATGCTCAAAACATGAATATAATACCACTCAACGAGTCTTGGATAACAACCTGAGTGGAAAAGTAGAAGGGCCTCATCTACTCATGGAGGATTCTACAACCAAACTTTCCCTCACCCTCTGGGACTAACTTGCACCCCTAAATTGAGTTACTGAAATGCTTGTTATTCACTAAACCATCTCTCAAATTTCAATATAATGCCAAGTCTAATTCCACAAGAACCACTTTTGCTAAAATCAGTGATCTCTGTGATATGATGTTGACTAAGTAGACAGCAGTAGTAGAGAGCTTAACTGAGATGTAATTAACATGCAACAAGCTGCATGTGTTTAAAGTCTACAACTTGCTAAGCCTTGACATCTATACACACCTGTGAACTGATCATCAGAATCAAGATAATGAGCATATCCACTGTCTTCTGAAGTTGGTTTCCTGATGCCTCTTTGAATGTCTCCATTCAATCCTTTCCTGTTTCCTATCTCAGTCCACAAATAACCACTGACCTTCATTCTGTCATCATAAATTAGTTTTCTACAATTGAAGACACAATTCTACATTCATCTAAAAGCTACAACCACAGGGAGCAAAGAAAAAACACCACTGTTTTTCAGTGAAGTCTAAACTCTGTAAACTCTGTCCACTTTGAAACAATTCCCTTATCAGCACCTCTCTGCATGAATAATTCTTGCTGATTTTATTTCAGATAAGCTACCTGGATCTGACCTTCATTGGGATAGTACATCTTCTTCAGCTTTCTCAACCTGATAGCCACCTTCGTGATTGCGGTGCTAGGGAACCATTCATGCATCTGGTCACCATTCAGGCTACAAGCAACACTACAACAGCTGGACACTTTGTTTTCTTAATTTCCCAGCCCAGATATTCCTTGACATGAAGGCTCTATGGAGTGGCACTGATAGTCACAAGATCTAGCAAGCACAGGGGCTAGCTTTCTTCTCACGCAGTTTCCACACTGACTGAACCACCTCAAACCATGTAGCTGAAATACTGTGTTACTCAGACACACTCATAACATGCTCAAGAGGTTCAAGCTGGCATTCCGTTGCAGGCTGATTTCTAGTTATTGTGGCTAGTTTTATTTTTTAACATTTTATTTATTATTTCATGTGTATTACCTGAATATTTATGCATTTCACGTTAAGTTCACCTGTGTTGTGCAATGCCTGAGGAGTTCAGAAGAGTGTGCCACATCCCCTGGAACTGGAGCTACAGGCAGTTGTCAACCACCATGTGGGTGCTGAAAATCGAACCCAGGTCCTCTGCAAAAATAGCCAGTGCTCTTAACAGATGCACCATATCTCTAGGCCCTGGTGTAGCTACTTTTAAATAGTCAATTAACTTTTTAAAATATTTGCCATTTCTCCACTATTATCACTTCCTGTGGGCCCCATTTCAAGGCCACTTCTCATGTTCAATTCTCCCTTTGAAACAGCAAATTAAGACAACCACGGAGCTTACACATCATTCACTCTCTTTCTTTCCATGGTCCTGCTGCCTGTAAGTCCCTAGTTTATACATTCTTCCCAGTTGCACTTGTTTATGTCAGGAAAGCAACTGCTATAGCCATCAATCCTTCATAAAGAGAAACAGAAGACTCTGAAATCCAACCTTCAGATATTTCAATGTTATAATCTACAAATCTGCTAGCCAATCCCATCGCTGAGATGCATACAGCCAACAGGTTGGATGTGCCAACTAAAACTGGAGTTTTAACTAGTCAACAAGAAAAAAGAAATAAATGCCTGGCAAGAGATACAAGAGAGTTTGAAGAACACTCTCCAAAATACAAGGGTTGATGTAATATAAACAGCATCCATGGGTGCAAAGATGACAAGTAATCGTTTGTGGAATTAGGTAAATCCCTTTAGCCTGTTATTTCAGTTCAATATCTTGTAATTTAATACTTATCATTTCTCCCATTATAAAAATAATATACTACCAAAGATAATATGATTTTATTTGGCAATAACTAATCTTGAGAAGCAGTTTTGTGAAGATAATCTAGAAAGAAATTTTCTATCTTAATAAGAATAATTTGCATACAGAAAAGGGCACAGGCCATAAGAATAGCTATCACAAATTGAAAACACATTCATTTCACCAGCACCCACGTCAAGAAACAGTATATGGTCAAGAAATAATACACCCAGAATCCTCTATCTGAGATCTATCCACTTTCCAGCTCCTCCCACAAAATTATCCATAATCCTGACTTCTAAAAACAGACTTGTCTGCCAATTTTTAATTGTATTTAAGAGTTCATTAGTATATGTTGTTCAGTGTTTGTGAAAAGCATCTATTTTGTTATATACAAAGTTATAGATCCATTATCATTACTGAGTAGTTTTCCACTGCAAAAATCCAACTCAAATTTATATATCCTTTCCATTATTGTTAGACATTAGGATAATCCCCAAGTAAAGGTCACTACAAGTGGTGATGCTATGAGTATTCTTGCCTATGTCTCTTTACAAACATATAAATTCATCTTCATTCTGTTGGACATTTACTAAGTGTGGAATGGATGATTTGGGATTATGCAGTATCCAACTGTGCATAGGATATTGCCAAGCAGTCTCTTCAAGGTTCTGAAGTAAAGTCATAATAAAAGTCCTGTGATCTGTTTTCAATTGCAAAAGAGCCAACTGAAGACATGTATCCCTCAGTGTCAAGAAGTCAAATCAGTTTTAATTCTACAGCTGGTATTCATGTAGCATTTTTTTTAGTTCATTTAAAAATAATGATAACACACAGTAATTATGTAATATATTAAAATAAGACAAATACAATTTAAAATCTAAAGCAGGAGTGTTCACAGTTGTTTCATATTTAGATTAGATTTTTTGAATTTTTATGCATTTCATATAAGATATTAATCAAATTTAGACCTTCTCCCGGACAATACCCCAACAGATTTCATGCATTCTGTGATATAGGTTAAGTCCTATCCATTCAAGTATTTGTACCGAAATGTCCCTTGGTGGAGGTTCATCAGCTGGAGTCTAGTCAGCCTATCGAGAGTCATTCCCTTGAAGATCTATTTCCTTCACCCTCAGTAATCAATTGCCAATAGTTCTTCAGCTAAGGGTGGAGCCTGCTGCCCATTTCCACAGCTCTATGCTGAGTTTCTTTCTAAGTCAGCATGGGTCATGTGCATGCTGTCACCACTGTTGCATGTTCATATGAGCAAGTTCCCAGAGGTCTGAAAGACTGTTTTTTTATATTCATGAACCAACAACAGTTCTTACAACCTTTCCACCCCCTCTTCTGCAATGGTTCCAGAGCCATAGGTGGGTGAAGCTTAATTCAGGGGTCCTATCCAGGGACATACCCTCTGTAGTCTCTTATTCTCTGAAACTTGGGCAGTTGTGACCTTCTGTGTACACTGTGCTCTGTTGTATAAGGAAGCTTCACTGGTGAGAGTTGAGGGCTATATCAGTATTCTCGCTACCCTCTGTTATATGTTCCGTGAATCTTATGTGTAGAGGTTCCACTGTAGATGTGTCAATAAGAGCTGAGCATCTCTGGAGAGGAACCACAGAAGGGAAACAGCGAGCCTGAGAGAGGGGGATAGCAGGAAACAGATGTTACTAGGGGTTCAGAGAAATGGGGAAAATGGGAATATTCAACTGGGGAAAGGACACACAAGAGGCCATGGGTGTTCTTATTGACTTCGTATCTTTCCTGGAAAAGTATTGACAATTTTCAGCAAGGTGGGGGAAGAGGAAATTTGCTTGGCACTCTATGACCCAGTTCCTCAGTTAACTAGAATTTTTAAGCACATACTTTTGTGTTTTTAAAATAATTTTTTATGTCTCTGGCATAGCATTAGCATGCATTTAGTCAATATCATCAATGTTAATGAGAAGCAAATTAAATCATTAGATTGGAATTATGTCCCCAATTAGCTGACAGAGTGAGCATGTGCACATGGCAGAAAATTAGAGGTGACTAAATGAGTCCGTGTTGGGTGAGATGGAAAGAGCAAGTCCTTCCAACTTGACTGAAATGAGGAGGTGAAACCAGGAGCACCTCAGCATAAAAGAGTTCTATAGCGTTTCCATGTCCTCACCCTGCTTTTCTATCCTACCACTTATCCCAACTGCATGCTTCCTACAATCCCCACTGTAATCTAAGCAGCACCCAGTCATCTAGAAGCCATGGTCATCCTGGCTCTTGCACAAGCCTTGTTCTCTAGCCACGTCATTTTTCGTCACTTATTCTTCTAGTCCTACTGTTCCTAGACTGAGCATGTCAAGTCCTCTTCTCTATCCCAGACAGTTTATCACTCCCTCTCAATTCTAACAAATATGCTTACTATTTAACACTTCTATGGAGCATGCAATAGTCTAAGCATTGTATTTAATGCAAAACAGTAAGACTGTGAAGTGGTCATGTCTATGATTTGCAGGTTATAGACTGGGAAACACTGAAAACGGAAATGTTCTAGTTTGCTTTCTGTTGCTATGATAAAACACTGACCAAAAATAACTTGAGGAGGAGAGGATCTATTTCAACTTACAGTTACACTCCATCATCCAGGGAAGCCAAGGCAGGAACTCGAGGCAGAAACCTAGAGGCAGAAGCTGAAGTAGAGACCATGAAGGAATGCTGCGGACTGGCTTGCTTCCTTGGGCTTGCTCAGCTACCTTTCTTTTGTAACCCAGGCCCACCCTGTCCACAGTGGGCTGAGTCCTTCTACTTCAATTAGCAATCAAGGAAGTATGCTACAGACCTGCCCACAGGCCAAACTAATCAAGGAAATTCCTCAATTGAGGGCTCCTCATCCCAAGTGACAAGTTTATGTCAAGTTGATTTAAAAAAAGAAAACAACAACAACAACAAAAACAGCCCATGCAAGTAATACAAGAAAGAAATACCAATTTGATAAATGAGGATAACCTTTGTAGGACCTGCTCCCTGTTGTGAATCAGTTGCTCTCAAGTTGGTTCAGTCTTAGGTATTCCATTATCATAACCTTCTCTGAATGCTTTTCCATCCTTGAGTGTCACAATAAAATGTAAACATATCAGGTTTGTTGATCAGAGTTCTGAGGCAAAAATAACAGAATATACTCCTTAGTTTAAGTATAAATTTAGTAAAAGGTACTTGTGGCTCATAACATCTCCGAGAGATACAAATAACCAGATTTATGCTATACAAGCCAGCATAGATGGAACTGCGTAAAAGACATTTAGAAAATAACTTTTAAGTAGACGATGAGACACTCCTTGAAAACCATCACAGTAACTACTGCATGTGTCCACTTGGGACCAAGTGCTAGAAACAGTTGCTAAGATACCCACCTCCCTGATCACACATGTTAAAATATTAGTCTTCCTGAACACAGCCCCTTTCCTCAATTTTTATTTCCAGATCAGGTCTTTTCATGGGCAGATCCTAGGTCTTGTATCTCCACCCTACCAACAAAGGAGGGAGAACTACATTTATTATAAAGGAGAGCAATTTCCAAGCAGACCAGAGAAGTATTCGTGTAACAATATCTCCTAGTTTTGACTATCAATCTCACACACCTGGGTGTTGCTGGTTGACATAGAAGGGCTCAGCCCTCTATGGGGACCTGGGCTGTATAAGAAAGGTAACTGAGCAAGCTTGGAGGTAAAAGGCAGAGCAGTGTTCTTCCAATGTCTCTGTTTAAGCTCCTGCCTCTAGGTTCCTACCCTGAGTTCCTATCCTGACTTTTATCCATGATGAACTACAAACTGTAAGGTGAAGTATACCTTTCCTTCCCAAGATGTTTTTGGTCAGAGTGTTTTATCACAGCTATGGGAAGCTAACTAGAATACAATACAGCTTTCAGGTTTTTAGTAGTTATTAAGTAAATGGAGATAAATGTCGAAGAAACCTAGAACGGGGGCTTTATTGTCGTCTAAGGCAAGTGGAATTAGGTAAGTCTAAGAGACAAGGATTTCCAAAAGGAGGATGGAGAGAACCAAAGATGGTGTAATTTAAGTTTGAGAATAACTTGAGGTATGCTCTTTGTTATGTAAACATTGCCCAGTGAATAAAAGTATCAAAACATCACATGGTACTTTATGTTTACACATATCTGTTAAAAATTAATTTTTACATAGAAACAGTAACAAGGTTATTCTCTGGTGATAGCCTGGGAAAGAAGAAGACAACGCAGTGTGAGGAAAGGCAGGAGTGACAGCCACTATTTCCAGACAGTCTATCTGTTCTGTTTAATTTATATTCATATTCATAGTAGCCTGTCTTCCCACAAATTATTTCAAGCCATTCGTAGACAAGCTGAGGTAAAACAGGAAAATGGAACACAGAGAAATGCAACTGGGAGAAGACAGAGGCAGCCGACTAGACAAAAAAAAATGCTTGGGGAAACAGAAACCCACTCAACTGTTTATAATCTTCTGACAGTGTCATGCATTAAAACTAAAATTTACAGTATTCAGGAAATTATAATAAAATTATGCTCTATACAGAATGAACTTGGAGAAACATGAAATACTATAAAACTCATGGGTAGTTGATTAAAGTAAATTCCTGGTAAATTGATATCTCAACACAACAATGATTTAAAGATTTAAGTTTGTTCAGTTGTTTTCAGGAAATTGCTATTAAATGAATTGACCTAGAACCCATAGCTGAAACATCTTCCCAGGCAGGCAGTGTACAATAATCCCCCTCCGGTATACAGCTATCACACTATGTTTGATCTACTTCATCCTCTCTGAAATTATTGTGTTCATTCATTGTTTTGGGAACTTATTGTCTGCCTTGTCTCATCAGAAGCTAAATTCTATAAAAGTCATGACAACACTGACCCCACATTTGTCCCACTACCCAGAACAATTTCAAGAATATATTTATTTATTTATTTTTAACCTCCAAGACTGTGATTTTATTTCTGGCAGTTCAATTAGGTGCTTTTCATTTTCTGTAGAGCACAGATGAAGGCACACTGGGGTTGCAGAATAGTAATAGAAAAAATTATGGAAAACCTTTTGGTGCCTAGGAATGGGAATGCTCCAACATCAAGGCCTGGGTTCCCAGGACCACATGTGGAGTAAGACCATAGCTAATCATCAAGGGAGATCGGTTTTCCATTCTTGAGAATCAGTTCTCCCAAGAATAAAATCTGTAAATGCGGTCCTTTACTATGAGTTGGAGCTGTGGTCCCCTCCCATAACATACTTAACACAAGCTGTTCCTCAAGAGGAGTGACAAGGACTGCATTTCCTTATAGCATTCATGGCAAGATGACCAGTATGTTTAAACCCCTTAGAAGAGTACTTAGCACATATTAAGACCTTAATAAACATGATTTACTATCATTTAGTTTGGAAAAGTGCTCACAGTCTTTGTGTATAATCCTAGTAATAAATATTCCTTCTAAAGACTTTTGCATAAGCTACCTGCATTCTAAACCTGGATTTTAGTAGGAAGATGGAATTGGTCTCCTACCAACAGCATCTCCATGTGGTCTTGAGGCTGGTCTTTGCAACATCAATGTTTAATGCAGTGTAATACTATGCATTTTCATCAGCTATAGATTAATAATTTACATGTGATATTTAATATGAACAGAATTCTAATCCCTAGTGTATCTTCAAAAGTATTGCCATCTGGCCCAGAAGTCTTGGGAAATACTCTGCCATGAGAAACTGAAAGTGAAAAGTTTGAAGTCCATGGGTTTCTTCTGTCCTGCTTACCAATAGAAATGGCCTTCAGAAAGAAGTCATTAATAAGCATTAATAAGCATTTAAGACTTTATGAACAGATGGAACTAACCCCCCTAGATGATTTTACAAATATATAATTAAACACTACCTTAGTGTTTTTCCAAATATGGCTGCTATCCTAGAATATTAGCACAGGAAGAAACTCCAGAACCACCAAGCCAGTCCTCCCCTAAATGTTAAAAAGTTAAGTGGATTGGCCAAGGACATATTGACAATTTTTGGAAGAATATTTTGGAAT
Organism: Eospalax fontanierii; assembly: GCA_035773235.1. Classification (NCBI taxonomy): domain Eukaryota; kingdom Metazoa; phylum Chordata; class Mammalia; order Rodentia; family Spalacidae; genus Eospalax; species Eospalax fontanierii. The sequence continues at coordinate 73,268,548 of CM069533.1, forward strand.
TTTTTATAATACAGTTTTTAGTTTTCTTAGGTATTTCATCGGATAGCCTGAGTTTTAAAGAAATTCAAGAAAGAATTTTTGTTTGATCTCATTTTGTTTATTTCATTATTTATTTTCATTCCTTGAAATGTCATAGAATCAGGAGTTGAATAGATACCTCAGTAGACAAAGTGCTTGCTGACTAAGCATGAGGACCTGAGTTCATAAGCCCAGCACCCACATACAAAACTAGAGTGGCAATGCACATTTGTAAGCCCAGTGCTGGGAAGTGGAGATAGGATCTCAGGGACTTGCTGGCAAGCAAGCTTAGCCCATGAATGAGCTTTGGATTCAGTGAGAGGCACTGTCTCAAAACATAAGGTCAAGAGTGATAGAGGAGGACACCTGATGCTGACCTCTGGTCCCCACATGTGTACCCACACATAACTACATGTGCATATACCAGAAAAAGAGAGAGGGGGGAATTTCAGATTATATTGCTAAGACATTGGTCCAATTTTTGTACTTTCTTTTCCCTGTTATGACTTGTTTGGGGAATTTTTTATTCACAAATTTTGAATTTATTATTTTTGGGGGAAGTATTTTTTAATTTTTTGTTGAATTTTGAGATTTTCATACATTTTATGGTATTTAGATCCCATCCACCTCCACTTACTGCCCCCCTGCCCAATTTAATGTACTCTCATATATATATATATATATATATATATATATATATATATATAAAATATGACCTATAGAGTCTGATTTATGCCACCAAATGTCCTTCAGTGTGGGTACATCCACTGGAGCCTGGTTAAACTACCAAGAGTTCCATTCCTATCAGAGGCTGCCTCCCTCCTCCCAGCAGACATCAGTTGCCAAAAGTTAAGAAGAAAATGAAAAGGAACCATGGAGGGTAATCAAAGAAACTTTTTTTAACATATGGGGACTAACACAGTTCTACAAACTGGTCAAATGCAGAGAATAAGTGTCTGTAAGATGCTTAGCCTTTAGTGACACATATTCAATGCAACTTCTACACATAAGATGAATACATCTTTCAACTCTCACCAGAGAATTGTCTTATGCAGCACATAGTGGTTAACACAGGAACCCATACCTGGCCAATGTTCAGAGAACAAGAAACTTCAGAGTGCTTATCTCCAAATAGGAAGCCTATATCAAACTTCTGTCTCCCAAGGTTCAGGGATCATTGCAGAAGAGCAAGTAGAAAGATTGTAAAATCCAGAGATGGTGGATGACTGTGTTGAAACAGTTTGTCAAATAGCTTGCCAATTTTTTTAAGTTTATGTATAATTGTACATATTATGGGATACAATATGATGTTTTATATAGATATACACTATCAAATAATTAAACCCTGGCATTTAGCATATCCACTACACCAAATATTTATGATTTATTTCATGGTGGTTAGAACATTCAAATTCCTGTTTCTTAGCTATTGTGAAGTATTTAATTCAATATTGTTACATAGTCACCCTGCTGTGGGTCAGAACACCAGAACCTATTCTTCCATTTAAGTGTAACTTTGTACCCATTCTTTCTGACTTCTGTTATTTGTTTATGTTATTTTATTATTCAAACCCAAAAATATGTACAGAGAATAGAAAAGAATCCTCAGGCCAAGCAAAGCTGAGCCCCTCATCTGTTATCAAATTTCTGTGGGGCCCAACCAATTTCTTTACTGGTATGAACCTGAGCATTTAGTGAAATATATGGTTGAAATTACTTCTTATGATGAGGAAGTTTCTGATTTAATTATCCATCCTGTTCACTCATGTGAGAAAGACAGGATATTATCATCATAAAAGTGTTGCTTGCTATAAAGTTAGAAGAGCTGAGAATAAATTCCTGTTCTGCTATAAGAGCTCACAGAAATCACTAAAAATTAAGAGAATGCTCATTTCCAGAACAATTCAAAGCTCTGCAGATAAGGGGTCAGAGGAGCAGAAAAGAAAGGCGAAGTAACAAAGATGTGAAGACAAAAGACAGGACCAGATATGATAGCAGTCTTTTTGTTATTTCTTGCTAGCAAGAAAAGCACCAATAATTGACAGCCAACACTATATGAAGTTAATCATACCTGGATAAGGCTCAAATGCATGATATACACACACACACACACACACACACACACACACAGGAGAGAAAGAAGAAAACAGAATAGATGGCAGTAGAGAAGAAAGAGAAATGGAAAAAGGAGGAAACAGAATAGTGAAGGATGAAGGGAAAGGAAGCAAGGGAGTGATCCTCAAGCACCATCACCCAGTATATTTTGCTCAGCGGATTTTACAAAGAAATGGTTTCCTAAGTTTACTTCCTATCAACAGCATAAACATCACCTAAGAGCTGGCTAGAAAGGTGAATTCTTTGGTTCTACCCCAGGTTACTGAACCAGACTCTTATGAGAGTCTTAGGTATGGATAACCTAACCAACTCCATGATTCTGACCCATAGTTGAGTTTTTGAATGCCTGTGGTGTACATGCATGTGTGCCTGTACACATGATAAACACAGTGTGTACAAAGTCTCAGATCCATTTGAATCCCACATTACATGTAAAATAATCTGCAAATTACTACAAAAGACGATTATTCAAGGTTTAAATAAACTGTTAAAATAAAGTGAGGGACTCTAGATAGGCTGACTAGACCTCAGTGGGTGAACTTGTACTAAGGAACATCTGGGGACACAAACTTGACAAAATAGGCCTTAGCACAGATGACAGAATGTATGGATTCCAGTTGGGGGCTGTGGGAGCGCTGGTGGGGAAGAGGGGATAAAGATGATTAAAACTGATTGAGATGCTCAGGATGAAATTCACAAAGATTCAACAAAAAGAAATAAAATAAAATAAAGTCACAGGGGGGAAAAGTGAAGCTTACTTTAAATTCCCAAACAATGAAGTGGCTTTAAGATTTGCATTCATAATAAGCTAATGACCTATTAAATAAAAAACATAAGGCTAAAAACAAGATTTACCATATATTTTAAGTAAATCTTTTGCCAGTTTTTTGCCACTATAGAAGATGATTTAACTCTATTTTAGCTGCCATAAGCATCTCAACGTATGCATTCAATCTAAACATCTCCGTTGTCCAATCATTCCAGGAATTTATTAGTTTTAGTTAAATCATTACTTGGTATTTACATTACTGATTAAAGAAATGCTATTCACAACTTAAAAGATGAAATTATAAAAGTCGCAGGTACATGGGTAGAACTGAACTAGAAACAAAACTGAACTAATCCTTTTTTGAGAAGAGGACATAATATCCTGAGTGATGTGACTCCTCTCCTGATAGTCCAGATCTTAAGTTATAAAAAAAGAAAACTGTTCATTGCTATGTAGCCAATATTGTTGGGGTCCCTCTGCTCCGGGCTGGCGAAGCAGGACGCGGGGTCTCCACCAAGAGGGTGTGAGAGGTGCAGAGTCAACACACAGACCCCGGCAGCTTGGTGAAAGCATTCAGAGGTGGAGCCGGAACAAACTCAGTTTATTCAAGGAAGTGCAAAGGGTTTTATGAGTTTGGTTAGCCAGTCGTCCTATGGGGTGGTTCCCAACTGCAGCCAATAGAAATCTGTCTCCGGTGCAGGTTCTCTCCAGACATGCTGGGCAGAAGCTGGTGTCATACCTGGCAGGAGTGGAAAGCCCTCCACAGGAGCCATTTCCCTTGTTCCTCATGGCAGGTGGCCTGGCTAAGGCCCACACTGCAGTACACCATATACAATATATCTTATGTCTAATGATAAAAGTATAATCTAGAAAATAAAATCATTAAAAATCACTTTTAATATCATTATTTAATATTGGTGTTAAATCAATATTAATTATTTAATACCACCACTTTCTAAGCAACACTCTCTGTGCATAATCATGGCTATGTGCAAACGTATCCAAGATGCAGGGTTACTTAGTAAATGCTAGTATTTCTGTATCTCTAATGAGTACATTTCTGTCATATGTGCCGATTCCTTATATCATACATAGAAGTAAATTTATTATTAGTTCAAACTACATAGGAATTTCATGGACACCATATAAAATATACATTTATGTATATAATGCATGCACATTTATTTACTTACAATTAAGCAATATATAAGAATTTGTCAATGTAGCTGCTCCTTAAAATGTGTTTATGAAACAGATGGACTGTCAGTTTTGTAAATATAAAGGACTTGTTTATGGGCAGATGTATCCATTATACATTCCCAGGACATAGCCTTGGTCTTTTCCACCTTTACTCATGTATTTTCCTTCTGACTGAAATCTCTTTCCCACCCCTTTCAAGCTTCCACTTAGCATCTTCCAGAAAAGTTGAGTGATCACATATATTGGAAATCAAAGTACTGCACCTGACTCTCCTGAGCAAGGAGCAACAAGGACACATCTCCAGAATCCAGAGAGGAGAATGGAGAGGAGGTGGAGCAGAAATAGAAACTAACCCAACAGAACAACAATGGACTCCGGTACAAATAAATAGTTGTAGAAGTAAAGGGCATGTGTAAAATATATATTCTTGTACAATATTACAAGTGCACTTACGGAAAGAAAATCTGGGACTATGGTGACAGGCTTATGGATAGTTCATTCATCAAATTTTAATTTAAATATTGCAACATAAGAAGTGGCTTCCTTTAGTGTGCTAGGCAACAAAATAATGCAGAGGCATGTATTTGTCACTATTCCGGAGGCTAGAAGCCCAACACCAAGCTGTCCCCAGTTCTGGTTTCTCATGGGACCTCTTCTATTAACTTACAGATGGGACACGTGGAAGCACTGTATCCTACATGACCACAGACAAGTACACATGCATTCCTGGAATCTATTCCTCTTTTAACCACACCAGCCATGTTGAATTAGGACCTCACACTTATGATCTCAGTAGCCCTTCTTATCCCTTGAACTTCTCTATCCTCAAACATCATCACTTTAGAGATTAAGGATTCAACATATGAATTTTCTCAAGGCACAACTTAGTTCTTTAAGTGAAAAGAAAAAAACTGGTTCGTTAAGTAAAAAAAACAAAACAACAACAAAAAAACTGAGTTATAGAAAAAGAACTAAACAAGTGCCAGTACAAGTTTTTATGTCAGTCCCAGAGAGGAGGAGCATTTGAGTACAGGGTGAGGAACCTTTGCTTTCTGTTTGTTCTTCACTATGTGACATTGAACAACTCACCTTCCTCATCACTCATCACCAGAAACACACCTGTGTGCAGGATGGTTTAGATTTCTCACATTTTCAAATTATAGTTATTTGAAAGGAAATTAGTTGTCAAAAAATACTAAGAAATGATTATACAGATTGAAGTTCTTATAGTAGGCCAGTTTGTCCTAAATTGCAGTTAATTTGCTTAATCTAAGGTTACTCTCTCAGGGGAGACAAGAAAATCAATCGAAGCTACAGTTCTTTCTTCCTTTCAGAGATTCAACAAATATTTAAGGGATTTGAATGATTTCTTCAAAATGGGGTGGATCCGCTGGTCTTCAGTCCATCCTGGCTGTGGTTTAAATATTCCAGGTCGACCCTCCTGGACTCTGCTAGAAGCTAGATCTATTCTGTAAGTATTATCCCAAAGCCACCAAGCCAGGGCTCCCTGTTTGCAATCTGGATCCCATCTGAACAGCACTCAGAGCTTTACAGAATAGGTTTAAACCCCTTCCTCATTGAGAGACCTGTTATCTCTTCAAACCACAAGGATTAAGAAATCTAATATTATTTTCCTGAACCTGAAAATCTTGTAACTTTTCATCCTTTTACTTCCTTCTGTCTTTTATTTCATTTTGTTTTGTTTTATTTTAGTTTGCATCTTTTTTGTGATAGGGTCTCCCTGTAGCCCCAGCTCACAATATAGACCAGGCAGGCCTTGAGCTCACAGAGATTCACATGCCTCTGCTTCCTGAGTGCAGGGATTAAAGGCATGTGCTACATGCCTGGCTTCATTCTGTATCTCATCAGATAATTAACTTCCGTTTCTTTATTCAAACAAAGCCCCATGAAAACTCTCTTGGGGCTTGAGAATACAAGGCTCATAGACAAAATAGTACATTAGAAATAGAATTTTTTTTCATGATAACTGTTTTAATATGTCAAATTTTCTGGGCCACAAGTGCTCAGATATTTGGCCAAATATTAGTCTGAATGTGTCTATGAATAGTTTAGAATGCTATTAAATGCTAAAAATCTAAGGACATGGATAAAATATATTACTTTCCATGGATTGACTTAATCTAATCACATGGTTCTCCCCTGTGCTGGCCTACCCTGTGGACATGGAACTTGGAACTAAATGAGCTAAGCCCTCAAAGGAAAACTCTGTTTCTCTGCCTCTGCCTCTTTCTATTTCTGTGTCTCTCTCTGTCTCTGTCTTTCTCTTCTTCTCTTTCTCTCTCTCTCTCTCTGTCTCTCTCTCTCTCTCTTACACACATACACATACACAAATCTTGTTAAGCACGATTTTTTGAAAATATGAAATAATGCATTGTTATAGCTGGAAGATCTAACAGTAGTAAACTTTACATTAATTTACCCCAGTATCTTATAGGAATTCTATAAATAGAGTAATTATACCAAAGCATATAAGATGAGACAAATAAGACATCCTCAAGGTTCACTGCTCCCTTTGATCATTTGATGACTGATTCCTGATCGCACAATTATTTGTTAAGTCATTTCTACAAGTGCAAAGTCAGTTGAAAGCCTGTGCCTTAGCTGTAAAGAAGTACACAGCCTAGCTAAGGAGTAGCAGTTGCATGTTTCCAAGTTTAATAATAAAAAGTGTTGCTTAAGAATCATCCTCCGGGAGCTTCTAACAGTTTGGACTTCGTGACTCTATTTTTACACATATAGTATCCAGAGTGGCATATGGGCAAAGAGCAGGGACTGATGTGGGCACTATTTACTGACTGTCATTTACCAACAATACCAGTGTTGTCTGCTTCAGTCCTTCCTCTGTTAAATGGGTTTAATCACACATAACAAAAGTGCTAATGCTCATAGTACTGTTAGGAAAGTTAGCTCAAACAACACAAGCAGCACATACCATGGTTCTGGCATTCAGTAGTCAATATCCTATCTACCAATAGAAGTTGTGGGACTACATTTAATAACATGATCACAGGAGCTTAGGAGTGAGAAAGATCATTGACCTAGATAGACCCAGGAAGATTTAATGCAAGAAGGAAGGCTGAGCTGGTCATTTTCAATTCTGAGCTATCTCACATCTGGAACAACAGAGAGATAAGCATTGTTATTACAAGTAAGAAATCAACTGTACTTGAAGTTTTAGCTGTGTCATAATTAGTTCAGGCTACTGTAAGGAATACTGTACATGGGATGGTGTAAATAAAAGGTATTTATTTTCCACAATTCTGGAGGTTGGAAGTCCAAAATCAAGGTGCTAGCAGATCTAGTCCATGGTGAGGACTCCCCTCCCACCTTGTAAACAGCTCCTGTCTCATTGTTTATACGCCATTTTCTATGTACGTATACATGCAGACAGGGCGAGAGTGGTCTCTCTTCTTAAAAGGGCACTGATTCCATCATCAAGGACTTAACCTTGTCGTTTGATCAAAACCTCCCAAAGGCTTCACCTCAAAAGTCATCTCACTGAAGATTAGGATTTTAGTATCTGATTGGGAGGAATAGAAGCATAGAGAGTACAATTCTCACCATGGAAGGATTCCCGCCCACTCTTACAAGAAAAGAAACTGGACAGAATGAGGTTGCTGGTTTTTCTTGGACCATCAAAGAACTGAGATTCAGGACAAATTATTAGAAATCAGGAAAATTTAGAGACTCATAGCTGAGATTTTCTTCTTTATATTGTAAGTCACTAGTCATAAATTAGGGTGAACACTTAAATGGTAATTTTAATAATTCCTAGAGGCTGCATATTGACTAGCACGAAACTAAGAAATGCCTGGGAGCTTCAGTCTTGGTGTGTGAGGCGGGGGTACTCCCACACTGCGGTGGGTTTTATTTACCTCCAGGAGCTATGCCATATTCTCTTGGTAAACCTTTGAGAAAGATTCTTTCCACGTTCTAGTAGGAGAAAGAGCACAACACTTCTTGTGAGATATGCTGACTGATCTCGATGCCAAAAGCTAGTCTTCAGAGATAAAGATTTTACTAGAGCTCTGTCCAAGCAGGGAAAAAGGAATCTCTCCCAAAACCTACCCTGCCTCAACCAAGAAGAGGGAAAAAGGTATGCTCATAGAAAAACACTGTGTTAAGTCATGGCCCAAAGAGACCAATCCGTATAAGACTAACATTTTATTATAATGATTAGAATAGAGATAAATTCTAACTCAGAGAGTTACAGAAAAATACTCATGTCACAACTAATAAAACTGCAAGATATAAATTTTCTCTAGGGAGGAATACTTATAAAACCCCCAAATTAACAAGGGAGTTTTTTTTTTTTGTTTTTTTTTTTTTAAGAAAAGAAAAGCATTTAAAGCAAACTGGTCTCCAGAGCCTACAATTACAGAAGACTTTAACTACAGCCCAACCCCTATTGAGACTGCATATATCCTCACAATTAAGGCCAAATTAAATTAGCTCCAAAGATCTCGTGCAGCCTACAAACTTTCAACATAAAATCACCAGACCTCTCTCTGAAAGGCAAGAAGAAAATAAAGCCACAATATCAAGAAGTAAAATAATCATCAGAAACAGAATTAAATATGACACAGATACTAAAATTATCAGAGAATAAAATTTAAATATTTACAATAAAAGTTTGTTACTGTCTAAAAGTTTTATGTGTACCCTAAATTCACCCAAGGCAATGTTACCAGAAAGAAGGGGCCTTTGGGTGGTGATTAGATCATAAAGTTGGAGTTCTGTTGAATGGGGTTTGTGCCTTTATAAAACAGGCCCCAAAAAGAACTTCTTTGTCTCTTCCATCATGAGAAGACACACGAAAAGAAAGCATCTTTTATGATCACAGGAGATGGAAACTGGTCAGTCAGTTTTAGGAAAAGTATGTCAAAAACAAATAGTTTCCTTATTCAGAATCAGGAAGTTGACAGTTTAACTGGACTGGATAGTCAACTGCTAAAGACTTTAAGGTCTCAGCTATTGAGATGGAAATGTTATAGGGACTAGCAGGTTTAGAAGCCACTAAAGAAGGACCCCTCCCTCACTGGCATCTTTGTGTCTCACCTCCTGATTCCCTCATGGCACTAGAAAGGAAACATCACAACTGTCCCTCCTCCGGCCTCCTGGTCCAAAGAATGGAATAGCTTTGGCCCTGGGTGGAGAAGTGAGAGTCTGAACTGCTTCCAAGATTGAAACATCACATTCTAATGTCCTACTTGGAGTTAATCCAGCTGGGCCTGCCAATCACTCAGCCAAGAGACCACACCACCCTGAAATCTGACTCACCCAAAGACATGCTAAGAAATGGGAGGAATAATTATCCCCTTAAGGAGATAATGTACTTATATCTGAAGCCCCTCCCCTGATGCAGATGCAATACTTGCAGAGCTTGACAACTAAGCCTATTTGCTCTTGGAGTCCTAAGTTCAAAAAGCATAACTTTCTCTCCTCTTTCTAAGTCTTTTGTTTCAAAAGCCTAAGCAATCTTTCCCTGTCTGAGCATGCTTTCCCTGATAGACTTGGATTTCTCGCCCATTCTCCAAAGCCTTCCTTCCACATGTATGCACATCCTTCTGCTGTGCAGCTGCTTTTCAAACTCCGTTGCCGAATATGCAAGCTTTCTTGGATCCTGACTCAAAAATTATAACTTTCTCACTCTTCATCGTCCCCATTCCCCTCTTAGAGAAACTACCAAGTTTTATAGTTCTCCTGCCCCCCTTGTCTTTCTCTCAAATTCTAATAAAATTACCCTTAAGCTTCCTTCTGAGTCTGTTTCTGATTTTTTTTTTAACTTATGAGACTATAAACCACTAAAGAGAACCTTGATTTTTCCAGTAAAAATCTGTGGGAAAATGAGCCATCAACTCTGTTGGCATCTTGATCCTGGATTTTCTAAACTTTGGAAATGTAAGAAATAAATACATGTTATTTAAAACCATCCAGTGGTCAGTATTTTATTATGACAGCCTGAATGGACTAAGCAAAATACTTACTTATAAATAATTTTATATATGTAATAATAAATAATTATTAGATTATCTTAATTATAAATAATTTTATATATGTAAACCAACTTAGAGTGCTAATGAAATACAGGTAACATATAGGAGTGAATGTCCATGCAATTACAGAGAAGACAACTCTAAAAAAATTAACAAGAAATTAAATTTCAGAAAGACTGTAATATAGATGAAGAATGTCTTTGATGAGGTCAACACTGGACAAGAAACATCCAAGGGGAGAAAAACGTCAGTGAGCTTGAACGTGGGTCAACAAGCACTTCCCAGGATGAAATACAAAGAAATAACCAAGACACTCAAGGGCTTTGGAAAATTTTCAAATGGCACAGCATGGAAAGATGGAATACCAGAATGAAAAGAAACAAAGGAACAAAAGAAAGCTTTAATACAATAATGGCAGGCATCAAACCACAAATTCTGAAAGCTCAAAAAAACAAGAAGTGGGATTAGCTTTAAAAGTTCACATCTAGGCATCTAATACTCAGACATCAACACAACAATGAAGACAAAGCCAGTCTTAAAGGAAGACAGGAGGTACAGCGGCATGTGGCTTATATCCAAAGGGAAGAAAGGGTTTTGTGTTGGAAACCATAAAATTAATCACTTATGAACTAATCAGAAAAAATAATATCTTTCACATTTCTTACTCTTAGATGACCAAAATGTAAATCTGCTAAAGTAAAATAAACCACCATCCATTAGGTAATTGTAACACATGGACACAAAGTGAATAAAAACAACATCATTAGAAACAGGAGGGAGGAGCTGGTAGCAATGTTATAAGGTACTTGAGTGACAATTGAAGCAGTTTAATAATATTTGAATATTAGATTATCTTAAAGAAGTATAAAATATTCTAAGGCATGAGATAAATAGGAATACTCTAAAATGGGAAGAAACATAAGACTAAAGGCCTTTAGAAAAAAGTCATATGGAAGCCCATCACTATAGAAGCTACTTAAAGTACATATGTTTACATTATTAAAAGAGATTAAAAGAAGTTACCTTATAACAGGGGCACATTGCTCCTACTAGACACCATGGGCTAGCAACATAAAAGCCCAGTACCAGGAATGAACTCCATCTTTTGAAGATATTGACCAAGGATCCCTTAGACACTCAATATTGCTGGTCACTGTCCCTGCTCTTGGTTACCCTGCTCTTCATAGTAAGACCCTATTGCTGAAGACATTAAATACATGAATGAATAAGTAGAAATCAACTGGGTGCTGACTCCAAAGCCTCATCTCCAACTGTCTAGCTTTCATAGTGCTGGAAGGTACTATTCAAACTACATGAAGAGAAAATTTAACAGGAACCTTACCCAGCTTTGAATCCTGAGAACCACAACTGACCACTGGTGCAATAGGGACACAACTATTACAGGAGAAACTAAGTACTTCCTACTTGGATTTAAGATCTGCTTCATAAGGTAGACTCCAAACCTGACATTGATATTAGGACTAGGAACCTGAGACGATACAGGTCACAGGCTATGGGAGAAAGAATAATATAACTATTCTGTTAAATAGATGTAGTATTAAGCTGATTTGTCATGACTTATTGCTACACCCATAGATTAATGCATCTCTCAACTCTCAGCAGAGAAGCTTCCTTATACAGCAGATGTTGATGAACATAGAGACCCACAACTGGCCAATACACACAGAATAAGAGAATGTAAACTGCATATCTCTAAATATGATATCTGTATCAAACGTCTGCCTCTCAAGGCTCAGGGATCATTGCAGAAGACAGGGCAGAAAGACTGTAAGAGTCAGAGGAGGTATATGACCACAAGGAAACAGAGTTTAAAGAATTCACAGAAATGGTGACAGCATTCGTAAGTCCCATATAGGCTCAAGTCAGACAAAATAAGAAATCCCAACCATACCTGAGGAGCTATTGGCAGCCAATGACTTCTGGGAAGGGGAAATGTAGTCAGGTTGAATAGTGAGACTCCTTAGGATGTTGACCAGGCCTCAGTGGATGGACCCACATTGAAGGACTATTGGGGAAGCAATCCTGACTCTACAGTCCTAAATAGATGTATGTGTGTACATGTATGTATAGGTATATATGTGCATCTATGAATATGGAGATTTGTGTGGGGTTTACAAAGGAAGGCATTTAAATATGACAAAATGTTTGAAATTCACAAAGATTCAGTTAAAAGTTTTTAAAAGAATGGTATAAATTATTCAACCAAATCTAAGGAAATAGAAATAGAGAAAGAAATAAATAACAAATAAAACCAAAAGCAAACACAAATATGGACTATTAAAAAAATCCATCTGTAACAACAATCATTTTAAATGTGAAGGGTGTAAATACCAATTAACAGACAAGGCATTTCAAAGTGGACCAAATCTAATATCCAACTATATTTTATGTACAAGAAACACACTTAAGTATATTCAGACAGATCTAAAGCAGAAAGTCAGACCACACTAATGCAAATGAGGAGAAGGCTGAAGTCACTCCATTGACTTCAGAGGAGGTGAAGAGACGTTACATGACAATAAAGGATCAATTCTCCATGAAGTTGTAACAGTCTTAGAAGTGCTTGCACTTACACAGAAAATGTCAAAACACAAAAGAAAAATGGATAGAGTTAAAAAGATAAATATTCAAAGTAACTCTGACAGAGATTTGTAAAACATCTCACAGAAATTGATGGATCAACAGGCAGAAAGCCATAGGGAACTTGTTAAAGAGAATAACACTATCAATCAACTTGATCTAATTTCTACTTTTAGAGAGAGAATACTCCATCCAAAAGCTACAAAATATCCATTTCATCTTATTCGAAACATTCTCCAAATTTAAAATATAAATCATATGAAGTGTATTCCCAGACCAAAATTGAATTAAATTAGGGACCTACAACATATATAACAAAAAGCTGAAAAATCTTCAAATATTTGGAAATTAAGCAAAATGCTTCCAAAAAACTGAAAAATAGAACACACAAATAAATTCAAAAATATTATCAAATGCATAAAATTTTAAATGTATCATATCCAAATTCATCAGAAACAATTAAAGTGTAGCTCTAGAAAGGGATTTTTGTAGCATTAAAAATATATTAAATATATATTTTTACATATAAATATTAGCAAGAAAGGAAGATTTAAAATCAGTACATGTCTCTACTAGGAAGACAGGTAAGGGAGGTCATTTAAGCCTAAGGAAAGAAGCAGAAAAGAAAGAAAATATTAAAGCAAAAACCAATGACACAAAACAGGAAAACAATAAAGTCAATGGACAAAAGTTGGTTTTGAGAAGTTCAAATGAAATTGATGAAGCTATTTAAGCAGAGAAAACTATTACCAATATCAGAATGAAAGTCCATAGCTGTTAAAACCATTGGCAGCAAACAGGTAATAGAAGTAGTCTGTGAATAATCCTTGTCTATAAATTTGGCATCTTAGATAAAATGGACTAATTCTTTTGAAGACAAAAAAATACCAAAACTATCTGAAGAAAAATAAACTTTCCAAATAGGCCTATATTTATTAAATAATTTGAATTGATAGTAAACATCCACAAGGAAAACACAAGGCCCACAAGATTGGAGAAGTCTATCTAATATTTGAAGAAGAAGAACAAGACCAATTCTACAGGGTCTCTTAAAGAAACAGAAATAGCCAGTAAAGACTCCAGTATGGACAGCAGGGGGCCTCATGAGACCCCAACCCAAGCTGAGAAGTTGTTTAGTTGGTTACTGCTTTGGGAGGAAGAGTCAGTTTTTGCTAAGGATGTGACCCTGGCAGGTTGCCCATGATCCAATGGATTCTCCTCCTCTACCCATGTGTATACGAACAGCTCTAATTGGACCTAGTGAGTTACAAAAATAGAGGTCATGAAGTCGGAGGACCTGGTGTTGGGAAAGGATCTGAGAGAAGTTGGAGGTCAAAGGTGATGAATATGATCAAAATTTTGTACAGATGTACAAAATTCTCAAAGAATAAAAAATAGAATTTAAAAAGAATTAGAACCAGAAAGAATACATCTTCACTTGTTCTGTGAGACCAGCATTACTGTAACACAAAAACTAGAAAAAAGATATTACAAGAAAGGAACCCTATAGACTAATAATCTCATTAAGCACTGATGAAAAGCCCTCAACAGACCATAACCAAACAGAATCCAACAGTATAGAAAGTACTATGTACCACAAACCAAATGGAATTATTCCATGTATATAATTCTAATTTAACATTCAATTAACATTCAATAAACAATGTAGCCATAATAGACTAATAAAGAAAATCTATCTCATTGTATCAATTGACACTAAAAAATTTTGACAAAATTCAATACACATTAATAATTTAAAGAATTTTTCTCAGGAGCTAAGAATTCAACTTAATAAGGAACAACTTTAAAATTCACCTGGTTGCCCTTTGTTTAATAGTAAGACATTACATTTTCCACCCCCTAAAATTAAGAATAAAGCAAGAGTGATTTCTTTCTTATCATATCTATTCAGCATCACTCTGGAAGTTCCTACTACTCCATTTAAAAAAAGAAAAATTATACATATTCTAAAGAAACAGGAGAAACTGCCTATCCACAATGATGCAGTCATTTAAGTGAAACATTCCAAAGAAATGGGAAAAAAAAAAACTCTCAGGGAGCTAACCAGCAAACAAAACGACCTCATAGCACATAAGGCTAATGGAATATTTAAATATTTTATTTATTTTTATTAATATTAGTGTACTGCCTGCATGTATATAAGACACCTGTGTAGTGCAATGCCCAAGGAAGTCAGAATTCCCCTGAACTGGCCATACAAATGGTTGTTAGTCACCATGTGGGTACTGGGAATCAAACCCAGATCCTCTACAGGAGCAGCCAGTGTTCTTTTTTTATATATATATTTTTATGTGTAACAGTGTATTGCCTGTATGTATGTAAGTCTACCCATGTCATTCGATGCCCACAGAGGTCAGAACGGGGTGTCAGATCATCTGGAACTGGAGTTACAGATGGTGGTTAGCTGCCATATGGGTGTTGGGAATCAAACCCAGGTCTTCTACAAGAGTAGCCAGAGCTCTTAACCATTTAGCCATCTCTCCAGCCCCCATTTTTGGTTTTGTTTTGATATATGTTGGAATGAGAAATTTCCCCATAGGCCCATGTATTCGAACCCTTGGTCCTCAGCACAGCTGTTCAGAGAAGTTATGGACCCTTACATGGTACATCCTTGCTGGAGGAAGTGTGTCACTGAGAGACGCATTTGAGGATTTATAGCCTGGCCCCATTTTCTGTTTTAGAGTTTTCCTGTGTGTGAATAAAAAAATGTGACCAGTCAACCTTCTGCTCATCCCAGCACACCAGGCCTCCCCTGCCATTACGGACTCATTCCTCTCGAACTTTAAGCCAAAATAAACTCTTTCTTCTGTAAGTTACTTTTCGTGGTAGTCATATTTCATCACAGCAACAAGAATGTAACTAGTACAAGCTAATTTCCATCAATGAAGGGCAAGGATTTTGAATTAAAATCTAGCAATACCTAAAAGGACTAGGGGAAGCAGAATATGTGTGCTGTGAAAACAGAGGGGCAACTATTTGGAGGAAGGAAGAAGACCCACAAGTGGAGGAACTGGAGTGAAGGAGATCAATGGAGAATGCAATGAATAAAAACAAAGTCTAGTAATATATGCATGAAACTGTTACAGCAAACCCCATTTCTCCTTATGTTAACCAAAAACTTTAAAAAATAGTATAAACACTTAATCCTCTCAAATATATGTGTAAACACCATTTATTACATCATCAAGGGAGAAATATTTAGGTATATTCATATATAGATAGAAACTATATGCATACAATTTTTTAAATCTCATGACAGAAAGGGAAGTGAAATCTTCTCATCTTGGTCCATAGATCAATAGTAATGCAAGTAAAATTGCCACTGTGCTATTTTGTAAATATGAACAAGTTGATTCAAAAGTTAGAAAGGGGGAAAAAAATCTAGGCTAGCCAATACAAAGAGGAAGTACAAAGTTGAAGGATTCACTGTTATCTATTTTAATAGAAAGTTGCAATGATCAAAACATTATTGCACTGGGGAAAGAACTGATCCAAAGATTGATAGAAAAGTACAAAGCCCAGACACAGATGTAACACATACAAGCAAGGGACAGAAGAACAGCCACAATTCAGTGGAGAAAGTATAAGACGGTCTTTTCAATAAACAGTCCTAGTTAAAATGGACACCCATGTAGCTTTTCTTAATGACTAGATACAGAAATTGATATGAATTGGGGCTAGACAGATGACTCGGCAGTTAAGAGCACTGACTACGCTTGCAGAGGACCAGGGTTCAAGTCTCAGCACCCACATGGTGACTAACAACCATCTGTAATTCCAGTTCCAGGGGATCTGACACTCTCTTCTGACTTCTTCAGGCACTGGATGACACAAATACACTTACATGCAGGCAATACACTCGTATGCATAAAATAAAAATAATAAATATTTTAAATGACATGAAATTGATAATAAATTTAAAATGAAATTATAAAATTTCTACTAGAAAATAATTGGTGAATTTGGAGTTGATGATGTCATTTGAGACAGTTAATTATTGCATGAGAGGGTTGAGGGAGTGAATATGGCCAAAGTACACGACATACTTGAAAAGAAATGTGTTTATGGAACATCATCAGGTACAGTGGATACAGACCAACACAATTTTAGTTAAGTGCTAAAAACAATTCAAAAATATTCAAATAATGCTTAAAACTAAACAATTTAAAAACAAAATTGGTTTAAAAAGAGTCAAAGACCAAAGAAAATATACAAGTTAAAAAACAGAGCCCATAAAGTCAGGAGGGAACACTGATGTGGAGGGTTAGGAAGGAGGTTTAGGGAAGGAAATTGGAGATATATTTGATGAAAGTACTGAAATGCATGCATGAAATTCTCAAACAGAAAAAAGAAAAGCTTTCATGCTAAAAAAAAAAAATACACAGTGCCAAAGAAGCATCTGGAGAAACGCTTCAGATCTTACGTCATCAAGCAATCATTAAAGCAGGAGTGGAAAGCAGTGCAGGCATCCTGTAATACGGTTTGATCTTTTTTTTTTTCGGTTAAGTATACTACCACATAATCGAGCAATATGCTCAAATCACTCAAATGAGCTGAAGGCATATTTCAATTCAAAACTTTGAAAAAGATCTTCAATTGGGGAAAGAATAAAAAAACTCATATAGCCATCTAATGAACTATTAATCAGTGATTAAAAATGAATTTTTACATCCCAGAAAAACAGGTATGAGTTTAAATGTATATAAGAGAAGGAAGACAGTGAGGAATATCATATCCTATTTGACTTCAAATATATTACATTCTAGATGAAAACAAAACTCCAAAGTTGGTTAAAAGGTCACTGGTTTTAGGGAAGAGAGGGTTGGATAGATGAAGTCTGAAGCACAGAGCATTTTTAGGATGGTGGAACTGTTCTGTATGAAGCTGTGATGATGAGTATTTTAGACAAAATCCAAAAAGCTTTAGCATAGACACTAATATATATGTGTGTATATGTATGCATTTTAAAACCTAAAATTAAAAGTTGTGGGATCCAAGAATGAAATTTAGAATGTGACAACAGAGCATGACACTGTTGAAGGTATGTGAAACACTTCTGTGCAAGGGTTGAGAGGAAAAGGGTGATCATCAAAATAACTTTGGTAATGAGTGAAATCTCTAAGATTAAAAACATGGGGAATTTTTCCTAAAGTAATGTGATCCAACTCATGAAGTTGTATGCTATGACAGAATAGTTTATGGTCCTAATACTGTTATACATGGATATTGGAATCAAACAATTAGATACCTTGGTGGAACATGGAAGGAACTAGCATTCTTACTGCTGAATGGAACTAGCATTCTTACTGCTGAATTGATAGCCAACAGTCAAGGGAAAGAGCCCAGAGTGATCAGGCTTACAATAATTAAAGTGGGAGACATCAATCAGGACTCATGTCTAGCTCAATACCGATTCTACATATAAATATTTTCAGAAATGTGTTTATGAAATGTATATAGTGATTAATATATACACATAAATATGCCCTTGATTGTCAGACAACAGAGCCATAGCAATGAGAAAATCTAGTGTCCAGATCTTGGGTTCTAATATCATTCTCCTACATATCTGTGGATTAGTACTTAATTTTAGTACTAAGAGAGAAATATACAAAAATGAGCTGAACCATCCTGTAGTATCAGAAGGAAACAGCTCAACATAATTAATTTTAATTCATAATGAGGGTACTTCAAAGTGACAAAGAAGCCAGCCAAAAGAGCAGCCCATGGCCAAAGCCGAACCAATTTAAGCAATAAAATACCGTAGAACTGAATAAAACCTGCAGTGATTTGAATGTTTGTCCTCTCTGAAGCTTAGGTAGGTTGAAGTTTAATTACCTTTGTAGTAGGAACAAGCAGTGGGACCTTCAAGAGATGGTTGGCCATAAGAGCTGCACTCTGGAATGGCTGGTGCTGTTACAACAAAATAGTAATAAGTCTTTCTTCTTCCTCTCCCTCTCCCTCTCCCTGCCATACAATGGCACAGGAAGAAGGCCCTCGCCAGGTACTGGACCTCCCTGCTTCCAAACTGAGCAACAGTAAACTTCTATGCATGACAAATAACCGAGTCCCCTGTGTTCTGTAACATCACAAAGGTAACTAAAACACAGCCAAAGTAACTACCAGTAAGTCTACAGTGATGCGATTGTTGGAATAAATAATAAAGAAGATGCAGGTCTTTCATGCAGAATTCCAATTAATTAATGCAGAAAGTCCCCTGCCACAGATAAAGTATGACTTTATCTTTTACCATGTTAATATTTTTCTAAAGACCATGAAAAGAAGGGAAAGAGATGAACTTTATGGTGAAGAAACATGATAAATAATGCCCCAACTGGGTGATCAAAGTTAACATCAAAAGTAATATCACATTGCTGGGAAATGTCTTTGATATGATATGTTAAAATGCCCTTTTACATCTATGGTCTTCCTCCCCTAAGGACACAACCTTGTATAAACAAAGATAAATATCAAATTCTAATTGAGGAATATTCAATGAAATGTCTAACAAGTCTCCCTCAAAAATACTGAGATTATGAAGAACAGGGAAAGGCTGAAAAAAATCTCAGAGCCAAAAGGAATTTTGGAGCTGAAATCCCCAGAAGAAAACAGCCTGTGTTAACGACTCAAGGCTGAGCAACTGAAGAAAGCTTCAGGATTGCAAAGAGTTGGAACATAGCATGTCCTGAGTCAAATTATCTTGGGTTAGCTTTAGTCCCCTAAATAGGCAATCTTTGCTTACCTCTATGTTTGATCTAACACCCATCATGTAACTGTCAGGTGAAACCTTTTGGAATATACTAACAGACCTCTAGCTTCCACCAACCCAAAGACTAGGAGTATCACCAGACAGGATCCGAGGCTTATCACAGAATTCCTTCACTTTGCTGTGACCCAGCTAGCTACCTGATGCTTTCACCAACAGAGCTTCAAATCATCTTGATCTATGACTTTCTTTTGTTCTGCTACTATAAAAACTTATGAAACTGTTATCACATTGGAACACAGCATAGAAGGGAACCTGAATCTGTGTTTTGGGGCCATCGTCACTCATATTTCGCTCCAGAATAAACTATCTCTTATTTTCTCTGAGGTAAAAGCTGTTTTTTGATTAGGAAACCTATGGAAACTACCGCTGAATGCAGAGTGACTGGACTCCTAGAATGGAAAAAGGCAGAATGCAGATTTTAAGGAAATTTGAATAAATTGTTGGCTTTAGTTAATAACAATACAACAATACTAGTTTATTAACTGTGACCAATGTACATATTCCTAACAATAGTAAGGTCAGAGCAGGTTTTAAAGGAGGACTCTGGGGACTTCAGAAATGGCTCAGCAGTTAACAACACAGGCTGTTCTTGCAGAGGACCTGGGTTCAATTCCCAGCACCCACATGGTGGCTAACAACCAATCTGACACCCTCTCCTGACCTCTGTGGGCATTGTACAACATGGGTGTACTTGCATACATGCTAGCAATATACTCATACACATAAAAATAAAATATTTTTAAAAAGGAACTCTGTAAAAACTGTTCCAAAAGTTAAGGATTTTTATTAATCACTTAACTGTGATAAGCATATGTTAAATATGATATCCAATCACTTTAAGAAAACAGAAAACATGCTTGATTGAAACTGAACTAAAATCTATTTGGAATTTCTCTCTTGGCTCCCTGATGGAATTGTTCACTTATTTCTGAAACTCTGTTCATTTATTGGGTTGAGAACAGTATAATTATGGCAGGACCTGCTTTCATTCCGTTTGTTTTCTTTCACTTGTTTGTTTCTTTACGTTGAGAGATTGAAGCAATCGAACTTCACAGTTCATAGTACAATGGCTACTGTTAGATGTTCTTATTATTTACTCCATTCTTTATTTCTATGTATCCATAAAACTTATTCTTTTCTCTTCCTACCCACATGAGCAGCCATTCTAACATGCTTTATGAGAATCTGGGCAGGGCTTATCATCCCTCACCCCCACAAGGCAGAGAAGTGCTAATGTAGCTAATGCCTTGTCTTCTAGGAGTAAAATCTTTATCTGAGATTAAAATCACTTAAATAAGAGCTTTGGGGTGACAAGTGTTATTGAAAGGCTCAGTTTTGTTTGGAAGCTGTGGTTTAATAGGACATTATTAAACCATTTAATCTCTCCTGCAGAGACATTTCATGCTGTCCCCTCAGGGAACTTACTCTGCAGGAGGCCTTGGACACAGCCTCTGGCCAAGTTGGTGACAGTTCAAGTTCATCCTGCTCTAATTTCAAATGAGCAGCAAGAACATCCCCAGCAGGAAATTCAAATTTGAAAATCTCAAGGAAAAATACACACTGCCTTTCATTTCCCACCACCCAGGATATTAAACCCAGATGACCACAGTGAACACAAGGGAGAGACAAATTGCAGAAATAAATACTGCTCTTCTCAGTCACTAGGTCATTCAAGTGGCAGTCCTATTTTATTCTGGAGAATTCAGTCTCCTTCCTTAAGGGAATAGAACCTTACCTTAAGAAGCTATTCCATCAAGGGGACCGTGATATCTAAGGAACTGGTTTCGCAGAAGTTAAAGTTCAGAGTTTTAAGTGCAGGGTACTAAGTTCACACTGCCCTCCAGTCCACTGTGGTAAAGTCATTCCAGCAACTCCCTGCAATCAGACTCCAGACACTTACAGCAGCACAACTGCCAACCTTTGCTCTGCATCTGAGTACGAAAGCACAGAAAACAAAGTCAAAAATCTTCTAGGGTAGGAAAGCCTGAACCAAATCCCATCTCAACTCAACGCTGTGTCTATTCTTTTACAGTCTCCAGTGAACAGATCAGCCTTGCTCAGAATCAATTTTAGTAGTCTAGGAATTGTTAAAAGATCAAACAAAACAAAACAAAAATAAAGGGCCTGCCAGTGAGATAGTTTGTGACTTAAAAGTCTCAGGGCTTTAAAGTACTTACTACAAGTCTGACAACCTGAGGTCCATGCATAGGACCCACAGGGTAGAAGGAGAGAACCAACTCCCACAAGCTGTCCTCTGACCTCTACACGTATATGCACATTCATACAAAATAAATAAATGTAATTAAAAACTTTTTAAATACTAATGGGACATAGTCGGTTGTCCCGCTTTACTAGACCATAGTGCAAAGGCCATTTCACTTCTTTTAGAATCTATTAAACTGTAACTTTGGAGTCCATCTATAATTAAACATTTCCAATATTTTGATATCATATTGTTTATTATAAATGGGAAGTATCAGTGTATGACATCTCATAATTCATTAATTTTTATTTTTTTAATTTTCTTTTATCTGAGTTCTTGAGAATTTCATAGAATAAATTTTGATCATATTTAAATCTCTTCCTGTATCTGTACTTCCCCCTTTCTCTACCATCCGATTTCAAGTACTGTATTGTGTGTGTTTGTGTGTGTGTGTGTGTGTGTGTGTATGTGTGTATATGTGCCTTTAGAGTCAAATTTGTGTCTACAAATGTCCTTTGATATGAGTTCATCCATTGGAGCCTGGTTAATCTACCAAGAGTCTCACCCCTAAACAAGACTGATTCTCTCTCTCCCAGCAGCCATCAGTTGCCAACAGTTCCTCAGGTGGGGTTGTGGTTTCTTACCCATTTCCCATGTCTAAGCTTGAGCTTAGGTCAGAAGGTCTCGTGCATGTTGTCACCATTGCTGTGAGTTCATATGACTAGCTGTCTGGAAGACTCTGCTTTGGGGAGTCACTCACCACCTCTGGCTCTTACAATCTTTATACTCTCGCTTCTGCAACGATCTCTGAGCCTTGGAAGGCAGCAGTTTGATGTGTCCTATTCAGGAATAAGTACTCTAACCTCTTACTCTCTGCACATTGACCAACTGTAGGTCTCTGTGTTAATCACCATTTTCCGTACAAGAAAGCTTCTCTGTTGAGAGTTGAGAGATGCATTAATCTAAGGGTATAACAATAAGACATTTGGAGTCAATTCAATACTATACCTATTAGCAGAATAATAGTATTAGGTTCTCCCCTATGGACTGTGACCTATGTAGCCTCAGGCTCCTAGTCCTAATATCAATGTTACGTATGAGCTCTATCTTATAAAGCAGATCTTAAATTCAATTATAAAATGTTTGGTTACTTCCAAAATATCCATTCCACTATTGCACCAGTAGGCATATGTTGCCAGGCCAGTTGTTATTATTATTTGCAGGACTCATACCTGGATAAGATTGATGATTAATTTTCTCTTCGGTAGCATGCATACCACCTTCCAGCACTATGAACACCAGCCAGCAGAGGTGAGGCTCTGAAGTCAGCTCCAGCTTGATTTCTCATTGTTTGTTCTATAGCTCATGTAGTGTCTTTAGCAATAGAGTCTAACCATCAAGTTCCAGGGGGTAACCAAGAGCAAGGGCAATGGCCAGTAATATTTGAGGATTTATAGGATTCCTAGTCAACAGCTGCAAAGGAAGGGGTCCATTCCTGACATTGGGTTTTTACTTTGCTGGTCTATGGACTTTAGTAGAGGCAACATCCCGTTATAAGGTAACTTATTTTAATCTTTTTATAATATGTATGTATTTACCTCAAGAAGCTTCTATAGTGGTAGGTTTCCTTACGGCTTTCTCTAAAGGCTTTTAGTGTTACTGGCACACCCCCCCTGCAAATCCCCTCCTGTGCCCTGCCTGCCCAGTCCCCCACCTTATTTAGCACTTCCTACTCTATTTTTTTCCTTATATCTGACAAAGCCATTTTCTTCTGTCTTGTTGAAAAAGGTAGGGGTTTCTTTGTTGTTTTTTCACTTGCAACCCAAGGGAAATCGATGGTTTGCTCATTTGAAAGGATGGTAAAGAGGAACTATTTAACTTTAAACATTAGTGTCATACAGCTGATGTTCACAAAATAAGAAGCAGATGTCATGAGTTTGCTTTGTCAGTAATATAGATAGACATGTTTATGGCTTTCCAGTGCCAGAATCTATTGAAAAGCAATAAATTCACAATTCATATCAATTTCATTGTCTACAATTTGCCACATAGGCCTGATTTTCCTTAATAGGTAGCCACTGGCAAACTACAGTTTTTTATTCCAATCTTAACTACAAATACTAACTCTCAAATTACACATTATACATAACACAGAAAATGTAGCTTTATTCAGTTATATAACTTTATAACTTAAAGAATGATTACAAAATGGTTAAGGAGGCCACACCAGAGTTCAGGGAGTTCAAGAGGTCTTACTGGGTCAGGCAGAAAGCTAACGGACACACAAAGAGACTCTGGTGGACTCAGATAATAAACCTTATTGAAGGCAACCACAGAGCCAAGCCACAGAATCAGAGCTGGGCTTAGCCTCAGGGTGTAGCTCCACTTCCCATGACAAGCATAGCATCACAGAGGCTGTATAGGTAAAACTAAGTCCAGATGAACAAATGGACAGATGTACAGACAGCAATGAAAGGTCACAGTGGCAGTGGTGACTGTGCAAAGCTGAGGCCCCAGGGACGTTTGGGAGTCCTCTGCCTGTCAGCCCCTTGACATGCATGACAGTGGTCAGATGGCAAGTCAATGGGCCATCACCAATGCAATGTTAGGTGTCCTCCTCTTTATGGTGTCCAGGTATGATGCTACACACCTTCCTTAGTGTGGTGCATC
The DNA here is from genome assembly GCA_035773235.1 of Eospalax fontanierii. Classification (NCBI taxonomy): domain Eukaryota; kingdom Metazoa; phylum Chordata; class Mammalia; order Rodentia; family Spalacidae; genus Eospalax; species Eospalax fontanierii. The sequence goes on from CM069533.1 coordinate 73,292,931, forward strand.
TTATAAGGTCTCAGGTCTGGTATTCCTGATATGGTTTTAATACACCCATGAGCCCATATGGTCCCAATTTATTTGGCATAGTTTTTACTTTTAGTAATAAATTCTTCATTCACCTGTTCTCACAGGACAGGTGGCATCTACAGTCACAACAAGGTGCAGAGTCATATGCTTCTACAATTACAATCAAGGCAGTGTTAAATGCTCCTTATAAAACAAAGTTGCCCAGAGTAAGACACAGCCTGATTTCAACAATATGAAATAGAAGCCTGTATTAGCTACTTTCCTGTTGTTATGATAAGACACCATGACCAATGGAACTTATAGAAGGAAGAGATGATTTGGCTTATGGTTCCAGCAGAGAGTCCATCATGGCTGGGGAGGCATGGCAGCAGAGGTGGCCAGAGCACAAAAGCGAGCAATCACATCTTCAAGCAGGCACAAGAAGGAGAGAATGACTGGAAGTCTGGCAAGGTTTAAGAACTATCAAAGTCTATCCCCAAGAAACATGTTTCCTCTAGCAAGGCAGCACCTCCTACAACCTCCCAAAACAGTACCACAACTGGGGACAAAAAGTACAAGTACTTGGAACCTGTGGAAGACATTCTTTCACAAACCACCTCATTCCACTCACTCCCTGGTCCCTCTAAGCTCATGATCGTATAAAATGCAAATCCATTTAGTCTATCTTCCAAAATCTCCACAGTCTTTACCAGTCTCAATACTATTCAAAAGTCCAGAGTCCAAAGTTTCTTCTGAGACTCAAGGCAATCTCTTAACTGTAAGCCCCTGTAAAATCTAAAGACAAATTACACACTTTCAACATAAAATGGAACTAAAAACACATTCCCATTCTAAAAGATAGAAATGGGGGAGCATACTGAGGAAATATTGGACCAAAACGAGACCAAAAACCAGAAGGGCAAACACCAGATCCAGTAGCTCCATGTTCAACCTCTGGGACTTTATTTCCGAAGGCCTTACATTCACATTCATTTTAACTGTCATGAGGTAGTCTTAATATTCACATACCTCAATTTTACTAGTACCCTGTTATACATTCCAATTACTTCTGGTATTTTGTTATTATTTAAAATTCTGCTGTGAGTCTTCTTGTACGTTTTTCTTGGGGCACAGTGAGAGAGTCTTATACAGAGATCTGGAAATGGCAGACTCTAATCCACGAACTGTAGGCTTGTAACTAGACATATACTACACCGTTGATCTTCTACTCCAATCTTCTTTGCCTTTTGTTGGATCTTCCTTCCCACTTCAGATTTACAAACTGAACTATAACACTGAATCCATAGATGGGGTATAAAATATAAAGCATTTACTCCCCCATCTCATCCATCATTAACTAAGTCCATATGGTGGACCATGGGAAGGAAGGAAAGATCAACTCACCCAACTTCATGTTGGTCCAATTCCAAAAAATAACTTGACTCATTTCACTTCAGAGCTACCATCCAGAAATAAAGTCAAATCAAGTTCTACTTGGCTTGGTCTGAGAATTCGCCCTGCTTCCTCAATTGCCCCAGTCTCCCCTAAGGGAATTTAATAAACTACAAATTCTCATCTAAGTCAGCTTCTGACCAAATGTTAGCCACATTTAAAATTTATCAAATATTACCAAATTGCTCTTCAAATTAATTAAACTGGTTATTGAATTGGTAGAATTAAATAAAATAGAATCAGATTTAGTAAATGCATTAGATTGAACTTCAAATAGACTGAAATCCCAATGCCAAAGGTTGCAGTGTTCCCAGGCCTCACATTATACCCAACTTTGGGAGTTGGACAGCTTTAATTTTGTTTCTGTAATCTGATACCTGGAACAGGCACCTGTATTGATTACTTCTCAGTCGCTGTGATGATGCACCGTGTCTCGCTATCATTTTTTTTTATTTCCTTGATTACTAGGGAGGCTGACTCTTTCCCTTAAGACTAGTGGTCAGTCACATTTCCTTGTTCATAGACTGACAATTTACTTCCTTTGCCCATCATCTTTTCTTACTGACATATAGAAAGTGTTTTTTCAAAAAAAAAAAAATCTGATTGCTAAATCTTGGTAACTTACATGGTTTGTAAATATCTTTACCAAGTCTATGGTGCTTATTTTAGACTTATGCTGTCTTCAAAAAAAAAAGATTTATTTTTATTTGTGTGTGTGTGTGTATATGTGTCTGTGTTTGCCATGTGTATGTGAGTTTTCCTGGAGATCAAAAGATGACAGCAGATCCTGTGCAGCTTGAGATACAGGCAGTTGTGAGCCACTAGACATGGGTGCTTGGAATTGAATTCAGTTTCTCTGGAAAAACAGTAAGTGTTCTTAACCACCAAGTCACTCTCTAGCCCCAATTTATACTATTGTAACTTCAAAGATTTTCATTTTAATATTCTAAAATTTATTTATCTTTTCTTTGAAATTTGTCCTTTCTGGTTTTTTTTTTTTTAATTTCCAAATCAATGTCCTAAGGATGTCCTCTTTGTTTTTTGTTTTGTTTTCTTTCTTTTGTTCGTTTGTTTGTTTTTGTTTTCCTCCAGAGTCAAATATTTTAGGAACTGGGAAAATGGTTCTGTTTGTCTCTCAGCCAACATACTATTAAATTACTGTGTTTATAGTATTTGTTGATATCTATAAGACCAATGTCTTTTTATAAACTTTGTTTTAATGATTCTTGCTCCACTTCATGTGAATTTTAGGGCAAGATCATCAAGTTCAATGGGGGCAAATGGGATTTTAATTAGAATTTTATTGAATGCTTAGAGTACAGAGAGGTTGATGTATTCATGATATATTTTTCTATTTTTATGTATTTATCTATTTATTTACTATGTGTATGACTATTAAGCCTGCATGTACGTAAGTGAACCAATGCCTGGACAGAAGAGAGTGTCGGATCCCCTGGAACCAGAGTTATAGATAGTTGTTAGCCACCATGTGGGTGCTGGAATTTGAACCTGGGTCCTTTGCAAGAACAGTCAGTGCTCTTAACCACTGAGCCATCTCCCCAGCCCCAGATGATAAAATATTCCTACACATGAATATATCTATTAATCCATCCATTACCATTTTGTCACCTTCAGAATATTTGTAATTTTTCATTAGAACTTTAAATATCATCTATTAAGTCTACCTGTTGGTGCTTCATGTCAGGTTACTGCACATTCCACTTTACTTTTTAAATATTTTATTATTTTTATTTTATGTGTATGAGTATATTGCCTGTATGTGAGAAAGTGCACCCATGTCATGCAATGCCCATTGGAAGTGGTCATCTGTTTCCTGAGAACTGGAGTTTTGGGTGGTTGTTAGCCATCATATGGGTGCTGGGAATTGAACCTGGGCCCCCCTTTTCTATATTTAGTATGTAGATTGGCAACTGTTTATATCTTGATCACGTATCTGATAAGTTTGCTGAAGTCTAATAATTAAGCTAATTATTAGAGATAATTATTATTAAGCTACTATTTAAGAGACTCTGTTGTACTTTTCTTTGGAGACAACCAGACCTTCTGCAATTAAGAACATTTCTTCTGTCCCTTTTATATGTTAAACTTTGAATTGTTTCACTGGTTTGACTTATTGTACAATGATAACAGAAATGATTACAATTTTCCTACTTTCTTTTCTCCTGATGTTAGTGTGTTTCTAATATATGACTTTGGCTGAATATTAATTTTTATCAATTTCTACATTTATTGAGAAAATTATATGGTATTTCCTTTCAACCTGTTAATAAGATGAATTATATGACTAGATTTTTAAATTTTATTTATTTATGTTTTATTAAATCATTGTGTATTTCATACAGAATATCTCAGTTAGTCTTAATCATCTTTATAGCCCCTTCCCCACCAGCAAAGATTGGGGTCTGCTACCCATTTCTTCAGTTCCATGCTGGGTTTTTCTCTGCTTGAGTTTGCCTGGGCATTAGGCATGCTGAAACCATTGATGTAGGTTCATATGAGCAGGATCCCAGGAGCCTGTAGGATTCTACTACCATATGGTCACACCTCCTCACTGGCTCTTACAATCTTTCCACCCCTCTTCCACAATGATCCCTGAACCTCGGGTGAGTGAAACTTAATATAAGAGTCCTGTCCGGGGACCCACACTCTGCAGATTCCTAGTCTCCATTCTTTGGTCATTTGTGACCTTTTGTGTTACTAGTCCTCTGTTGCATGAGGGAGCTTCATTAATGAAAGTTGAGAGATTCATTAGTGTCCTCTTTACCCCTTGTTCCCGGTTGCATGAGCCTTGGGTGTAGACGTTGCACTGTAGGTGTGCAGCTTAGGCATGGGCAATTCATGGATGGTGTCTGTGTGTGACCAGTTGTCGTACTCTGTAGTAGTCTCCATCTGTTGCAACAGAAGTTTCTATGATGAGTACTGACTGGGATATTTGACTGTATATATAGGAATACATATGTCGTATGTAGTAAGGAGTTAGATCAATCTAGGGATATGACAGCCTTGGGGATTTCTAAGATCTATGACCTCTTCAGTCATGTGGATTTGGCTATGATTACGGTACCACACATGAGTTTTCTCCCACTAAGTGGGCTCTAAGACCAATTAGGTAGACATTCATTGGCACCAATATAAAAGTGCCACTAAATCACCAGTGTCGAATGCTGTGCCAGTCATTAATGTGGTTATTTGGTCATGAAGCTGGTGGTGGGCCATCGATTGATGTTCTGCTTTGGCTACTTTCAAAGTGCTCTCCAGAGCTATGAAAGCTAGCCTTCAGGGAAAGTGGCTTCCAGGTAAGTTGCAAGCTCCATTGCTCCAAAATAGAGTCTCCAAAGCATGTCCTGTTCTCAGCAATATGGTCTTACCCTCAAATTCTGTGAGACAATCAAGGACTGTAGCAATAGCCTGTGTAATTCTGGGAGTCTCTTGGACCACGCTGGCCAATAACTCAAACAATGGAGTATCAAAGTCCCCTACCATTTGTGAGTTGGGATTAATGTGGGTCTTAAAGTCCTGTGGTATTGATTTTATGATGTTGGGTACACCAAAGTTTGGGCATATATGTTCATGATTATAATATCTTCTTGGTTAATTGTTCCTTTGATCAGAATAAAGTGACTCTCATCTTTTTTGATTAGTTTTAGTTTGAAATCTATTTTGTCAGATATTAGAATAGCAACTCCTGTTTGTTTCTCAGTGTCATTTGTTTGGACTATTTTTGCCTTTCTTTCACCTTAAGGTAGTCCCTGTCCTTGAAGGTGAGATGAGTTTCTTGCAAACAACAAAAAGATGAATTTTGTTTCTTCATCTATTCAACTAGCCTGTGTCTTTTGTCTGGGGTGTTCTGTCCATTGATATTTAAAGTTTATATTTAAAGACATGTATTGGTTCCCATGATTTTAATTTCTGTTTACATTCTTGATCTAAATTTGATTTCCCAATTACACCTTCATTTGGTTTCTTTCTGTTGTCCCTTGGGTATAGTCATTCCTTTCTTCAGCTCTTTGTATTGCTTTGAGTATTCTCTGAAGAGCTGTTTATCTGGACATGAATTATTTTACTCTATTCAAGTCATGGAAGATTTTTCTTCCCCCTTCAACTATAATCAACATTTTTTCTGGGTAAAGTATTCTAGGTTGACATCTATGGTCATTTAGAACTGAGAATACGTTCATTCAGGCTCTTCTGCATTTCATAGTTTACATGGAAAATTCAGCTGTAATTCTGATGGGTTTTTCTTTACATGTGACTGGTTTTTCTTTTTCAGCTTTCATTATTCTCTCTTTGTTCTGTATGCTTAGTGCTTTTACTGTGATATGGCATGGAGCATTTCTTTTCTGGTCCTGTCTATTTGGTGCTCTGTGTGCTTCTTGTATGTATATGGGCATGTCTTTTCTTAATTTGGGGAATTTTCTTCCACAATCTGTTTGAAAACCTTATCAACATGATTATCCCAAGATTCTTCTCCTTCCTCCATCTTATGATGTGTAAATTTGGTCTTTTCATGGTGTCTCATGTTTCCTGCAGATTCCACTCCTGTAGGTTTTTTTTAAAAAATTTCATAATCTTTGCTTGAGTGCTCCAGTTCTTCAACTTTATCATCCAGTCTTGGTATTCTGTTTACCATTTCATTCTTTCTACTGATGAGACTTTCTCCAATCATTTAAAATTGTCCTACTGAATTTTTCACTTCCTTCTTCATTTCAGCCTGAGTTTTCTTCAATATTTCTATTTCTTTTGTGAATTCAGTCAGTTTAGCCCTGTATTCTTTTGGTTCTTTGATTTGTTGGTTTGTGTGTTCTTTAAATTCACTGAATACTTTGATCTTGTCTATGGTTATTCTTTTAAACTCTGTGTTCTGGGTTATCTCTATAGGGTTTTTGTTGTAGAATTCTTCTGTAGGACTGGTGATATTTGGTGGGGATATACTATTTGGGTTTTTCTTATTTTTTTTCATTGTGATCTTGGCATGTGGATTTCTTTTGTTGTTTGTAATTCTGATGTGAGACTCAAGCCTTCCTTTGTTGAGTTGAAATCTGAGTCTGTTTCTATACTTGATGTGACTTGGTTGTTTTATTATTGGATATGAAAAGCTGATTGGTTAAGGCTTCAGGATCTCTCTTTTGATTTTATATTGGTGGGACCAGATGGCTCTAATCCAACAGCTCAGAATTTCCCTCAGAGGCACAAGTTAGGTGGGATCAGATGCCCTCAGGCTCTCTCTTAAAGTCTGGGCCCCTCTAGCCAGCAGGCACAGCACAATTTGGGAAGATTTCTAAGCAGAGCCTGAATCCAGGCTTTCTTAGGAAGTTTGCAAAGGACTGGGCCCCTATTAAAGAGCACAGAAGTCTGGCACTACAACAGCGGGAGGGGCTGCAGTGGGTGCCAAGGTAGGAGGATAGGCATCGTGCAGTTTGGAAAGCTCACATCCAGGCAGAGGTAAAGGGTAGTCCAGAGATCTGGGGGACTAAATAAAAGTGTGAGTGTGCCTGTGCCCTAGGCTTGAAGGAGACCAGTACCTGGGGTGGGAGAGTTTGGTGCTTTTGTGAGGGTGGAGGAGTAGAGACACAGTGGACAGGATCAGATTTCCCAGAGAAGGCTGAGCTCCAAATCCAAGGCAAGTTAGGGAGGGGCACTTCCAGTGTAGAAGGTTAGCCTTAGGAATGCATTCAAGTTGGGGCGGGACAGTCTGTGAAGGCTCTAACATACTAGACTGAAAATTTGAGCTGGTCTGAGTACGGGGAATCAGGACGCCGTGGGTGGGTCTGGACTAAGGGTAGTCCAGAGATCCGGGGTGCTAAGAGCAAGAGTAGGCCTGTGCCCAAGGCTAGAAGAAGAACAGGATGTGGGGTGGGGGAGAATAATGTTGCTCAGGTGATAGAGGAGTGGAAAGGCAGTGGGCTGGGTTAGATTTACCAGGGAAGAGAGTTGCTCATAGGAATCCAGAAGGAGAACAGGATGTAGGGGAGGGGTGAGAATCTTTATTTTTATTTTGTGTGTATGAGTATATTGCCTGCACGTATTTAAGTTCACCTGTGTCGTGCAATGCCTATGAAGGTCAGAAGTGGGTATCAGATTCCTCTGGAACTAGAGTTCTGGACAGTTGTTAGCCACCATGTGGTGAAAGGACTCAAAACCAGGTCCTCTACAAGAGCAGCCAGTACTCTTAACCACTGAGCCAACCCTCCAGTCCATGACTAGATTTTTATACAGAGCTAGCCTTATATTGAAAAAATGTTATTAGACGTTCTTATGTGACATTTGATTTTATCTACAGTTTCTGAATTGGTGCTCTTACATAAAATTAATCTATAATTTTATTTCATTTTACTTTCTTTGTATAGTTTGAATATGAAGGTTATAATACTGTCACAAATTAACACTCCCTATGGTTTAGTTCTTTGAAGAATTTTTATAAGATGACAGTCTTCTGTAATTCTGAAGACTGATGAAAAGATGCTTGTTGAAAATATGTGGGTTAATACTATAGGAATAACCAACTACTTTCTAATTGTATTTAAGGTCTGTTTAAAGGATTTAAGGATGGAGCCCATACCTGACATGATATCAGGCCTAAGAATCTGAGGCCAGACAGCCCACAGGCCATGGGAGAGAATTTAATACAATTATTCTTCTAAATTGATATACTGTTAAACTGATTTCTAATGACTTATTGTTATACTCATAGGTTAATACATCTCTCAATTCTTAGCAAAGATTTCTTATGCAGCAAACTTTGATTAACAGAGTACCACGACAGACCAACATGCAAAGAACAAGAGACTGCAGAGTGCTTATCCCTGAATAGTACCCCTACATCAAACTTCTGCCTCCCAAGGCTCAGGAATCACTGTGGAAGAGGACCAGAAAGACTGTAAGAGCCAGAGGAGGTGGAGGACCATGAGGAAACAGTTTTCCCTACAGCTGGGTACTCATATGAACTCACAGCCATGGTGACAACATGCAGAAGTCTCACATTAGCTCAAGTCAAACAAGATCCCATATAGATATGGAGAAACAGGTAAGAAACCTCAACTCTACCTGAGGAACTACTAATGGCTACCAATGACCACAGGGAAGAGGAGATTCAGTTCCTTTAAAGGTGAGACTCAGTAGATTGACTAGGCTCCAGCGGGTGAAGCCACCATGCTGAAGGGCGTTGGGAACACAAATCTCTCTCTCTCTGTCTCTCTCTGTCTCTCTGTCTCTCTCTCTCCACACATACACCTACACACTAGAGTACACACAGTTTGTGGGAAGCTCTATAGGAAGGGTGCAGAGACAGGAAGACATCTAAATATGATCAACATATATTTATGAAATTCATAAAAAAATCAATTAGAAATTAACTTGAAACGTGTGAGACAGAAATCACTTGACTCTCATGCTTGTATGATGAGGGTGAGAAAGCTGGGAATAACAGGTGAGAAAGGAGATATTTTAATTACTATCTCAATTTCTTTGATGACTATTCTTTAACTTTTCTACAACTTCCTGATTGAAATTTGTGTCTTAAACATATTTTCTGGAAAGTTTTTCATTTCACATAAGCATTGAAATTACTTTTGTAGCACAACTATGCTTATAGCATTCTCTATGGTGTTTTAAATGCATGGTTGCCTGCTCTTTTCATTCTTTTGTACATTTAAATTTTTATTAATTTTCCTATGAAGGAAACACAATATAACTTCCTAGGCTTTAACAAAGGACAATATTTAGATTTTCATGTTTTCTTTGGAGTGCTTTTTTTCTGTTTAGTCTCTTCTTTGTTATTCATTGCTATTTTCTTTTTCATACAAGGTCTGTTTTATTTTTGTCTTCTGGGAGAGTTCTCAGTGTACAGCCCAGAACCACCTCAAATTCACACTCCTCCTGCCTCAGCCTCTGGAGTGCAAGAATTACAAGCATACACCAATACACCATGCTTGTTTTCCTACAATTTTTACATTTACCAGGGTGCATTTTCTTATTTTTCTTCTTGGAAGAGGGACACTGTTCTTTCTATTGTTTGTTTGTTACGGTTTAAACCGAACACTTCATTTATGAAGAATTGTTAGGAAGTGAAACTGATGAACTATTTATTATTGGATCATCCTTCCAATACTTCTTATTGGAGCAATCCTTGGATTACTCTTGATTTCATTAATCATTTTTACCTACAATTTTATTTTTCAAAACACAGAGAAACTATTTTGGTACTTTATTATTGATTTATAAATTGATTACCTTTTGGTTACAGAACATGGCATTTTTTATATTGATTCTTTGAATATTACTGAGACTTCTTTTATATCCTAATGTGATTCTTGAATAAAAAAGCCTGTGTAGAGGCTGGGCATGTTAGTACATGTCTTTAATCATAGCAGTCCTGAGACAGAGACAGGTGAATCCCTGTGAGTTCCAAGGCTACATAGTGAAGCCTTGGCTCAAAGGAAAAATTATAAAGAAATCATGTGTGCTTGAAATGAATATAATATTCTCTATCTGTTTAATACTGAGTTCTTTGCTGTGTTTTGGAATTTGCATTTATATTTATGTGGCTTAAATCTTCTTTATTCTTCTGGAATCTTCAGCTTACTCTTGACCTGATCAGCTGGTGTTAAATCTCCTGGTAAAATTGTTATCTTGCACATCTCTCCTGAGATTTTCGTCCATCTTTGCCATGTATTTCCCAAGGGAATGCTATTAGGTACAAGTACATTGTGACTGTTACACATTCTGGAAACTCTGTTTTCACATTTACTTTCCTCTTTTTCTATCAGTCTCTTACATTTATTTTCCAGAATATTAACATTGTTAAACCGTTCAGTGCATTTCCTGTTTCTTTGTTTTAAGTCTGCCCTTGTCATTTTGTTTTGTGGTGTCTTACATCAGAACAATACAGCTTGATTTTGTTTCCACATTCATCCAATAACCTCTGTCTTCTGAAGGTTTGATCTACTTACACGTACTATAGTACCTAACATATTTGGAATCATTTCTGCATCTTTGATTTGGAGTCGCAATCTTTTTTCTTTGTCATGTGTATATGTATGCATGTGTGTGTGCACGTGTATGTGTGTGTGTGTGTGTGTTTTCCTTTTCTTGCCTCCATTCAGTAAAGATTTTTCCATATTTCTTTTTGTTTCATTTGTAGATCTTTTATTTTATGTGTTTTAATTGAATTTTTGTGATTTTCATACAATATAGCTTGATGGTATTTAGATCTCTCCTCTAGCCAAACCTCTCCCCATTGCTTCTTCCACATTTAATGTGCTCTCCATGGCCAATAGAGTATGATTCGTGTCCCTAAATGTCTGGGTCCCTCTACTGGGCCCACCAAGAGTCCCAACCCCACAAGAAACTGGCTCTCTCCCTCCCAGAACTCACCAATTGCCAAAAGTTCCTTAGGCTGGGTTGGGATTTCTTACCCACTTCCCCATGGCTTTAGCATTTTAGCCTACGAAGCTGGTGGCACATTACTCTACTATTGCAAAGATCATAGTATTGAATCTCTGTCCATAGACACAAGACTTTCACACTCTTTTTTTATTCAGCCCATGACCCCACCCCATGGGCTAGTGCTGCCCACATTCAGGGCAGGTCTTCCCTCTTCAATTAGACTTTTATGCTTTTATGGAAACATCCTCAAGCACACACACACACACACACACACACACACAAACACACAGAGGTGTACTTTCAAGGTGATTTCAAATTCAGTCAAATTGAAAATAAAGATTAACCATAGCAAGAATTTTGCCTCAAAAAGGTTCAAAGGAAAAAGACAAGAGACACTTGCCCAAATAATCTTACCTCAGAATCATGATTACTGGTTCGTGTGTAAATAACACAAAACTTAACAAAGCACATACAATGTCACCAATATTATTCTGGAAAGAAGGCCAGGAGGAGATGACCTTACCTGCTAATACTTACTGTAATTAAGCATGTATTTTAAAATATCTAACTTCTTAAACATTTCATTTTCCTTTCTTAAAATCTTTTTTTTAAAAAATCTATATAAGCCAGGCATGATAATGCATATCTTTTAGCACTTAGAAGGCTGAAGCAGGAGTATTGTGAGTTCAAAACCATCCTGGGTTATAGAGTGAGATTCTGTCTCAAAAGAGAAAAATAAAAAATAAAACAAATCTAAGATATTTTATGAAGAACTCTAGCTGGGAGTGGTGGTGCATGCCTTTAATCCCAGCTCTTGAGAGACAGAGGCAGGTAGATCTCTGTGAGATCAAAGCCAACCTGACCTACATAGCAAGTTCTAGGTAGCTAGGGTCTACAGAGAGACCCTGTCTCCAAAAAGAAGGGAGGGAGGGAGGGAGGGAAAAGAGAGAGAGAAAAAAAAAGAAAACTGTGATCAAGAAATATTTAGCTAGGAACTGGAGCGATTTCTCAAAAAGGAGAAATCTTTATCTAAAATTCAGTAATACTTTGTTTCCTTTTGAACTATTTTTCCTTATTAAAATCATGTAAAATTAAATTTAATATAGTAAGGGACTAAACTCCTAATAAGAAAACAGGTCACTGAGGAGTAATAAAGATGCGCTTCCTGTTTCTTCCCTGTCTGACAGGAAGACCTTATTTTTAACTCCAAAGGAGCCACTTCAACCAACTTGCTTAGCATCATGCAGCCCCTGAACACATCTCAGCTTGGCTGTAACCTACCAGTGCCTACTTCTTCAAGCTGACCAATCTAAATTAGAGGAGGAGAGATTATCATAACCCTTAATACCCAGGTTCCCCCTGGGGACTCTGGATTTTCAGTGTCTGGGTTCTGTCACCCCTGTGGAGAGCTTTTCTCTGTGTGAATATGTATATGTGTAAGCCTTCATCTTTCAATAAATGTGTTTGCCTGTTGTTCTCTGCGAGTCTGAGCTTTTTCCTGCCTTTTAATTCTTTAATTAGAGAAAATAAACCCAATCCCTAGACAGTGACCATCTAAGACCACTAGACTGAAAATAGACCTTAGCAATAAACGTATGTAACAATTCAGCATATAAATAATGTGAGGATTTCACATTCTTTTTCACTTTCTACTTTCTTCAGGGTATATTTTCACTGAATTTTTGTGTACTTCATATGAAATATCTTAACCATCTTTATACTCCCTCACCTAGCCCCCGACCCCTACACATATTATGAGATGTTAGTCAGGAAGGCCCCAGAAGCCCTCAAAACAACACAGGCTATTGTCTTTGCTCTTGGTTGTCTAAAATTAGATGGTTAAGCCCCATTGCTGAAGATATAACATCCTTTGGTTGAAAGACAGCGAAAAATCAAGCCAGAATTCATCTGAAAACTTCCTGCCTACAGGCCAGCTTTTGTAGGTCAGAAAGTGTTATGTTGTAGGCCACTGGGGGAAAAGAAACATTAATAGTCTTAACTAGCCATGCATGCTACAATAACAACCTGCCAGGCAAGGTGAGCCTTTGGTACAGTAGCAGCGTGACTATTGAAGGGTAAACAACCACTTTTTCCTTAGAATTGAGGCCTGCTCCACAGGAGGGAATTCATGCCTGGTGCTGTAGCCTTCCTTGGTCAAAAGCCCATGACTTGGGAAGTCAAAGCATGTACACACACACACACACACACACACACACACCCCACATACACACCCGCAAGGGTGGGGAGACTACTACCATTGTTTTACTAAAGGAACATGTCATCAAGCTGCCTTCCAAATATTTATGCTTATACCACAGAGTAGTGCTCTCTCAGCCTTGGCCAAAGAAGTATCTTTTTGTGGTAGGCAATAGTTAATGAGAGACTCTTAAATGATAAGAGCGAGACACCGGTGAGACGCCGTGACTGCTGAGTGCTCAGCCCTAAATGGGACATTCATAGCAACACTCCCAGCATTCAGACAACATCACAGACAGAAGGGCAGGAAGAAGGTAAGCGCCAGAGAGCAGGGAGGAATGCTGTGAAATGCTGTCCCGTGGATGTCACGCGGTTGCTGCACATGTGAACTCACTGCAGCTGCCGTTATCCATAAGACCTGCACAGGATCAGGCAACATTCCAGCAGGTGGTACTTGTTGGACGGAATGGGCAACAGACATAAAGAAAGAAAGAGGAGGACATGAAGGTGGCAGGGGGACACACTGGGGCATGTCCAAGAAAAAGGAGGGGAGTTAGGGGTGCATACGATCAAGACACACTGCACACGTGTATGAAATTGTTAAAGAATAATAAAAGAGACTCTGAAAATGAAAGAAGCATACACATAAAAAGAAATTTGAAGTCACACTTGACTACAAAGTGAGCTTTCAGTTAGCCTGCAATATAGCTCAAAATAATTAAAATTCAAATTTTAAAAAAATTTGTAATTCTTCCATTCATCCATTTTAGTTTACAACCCTCATCACTAGTTCTAGAATGCCTTCAGCATCTCTAAACAAACCATGTGTCTGTTAGCAGTCAGACCTCACTCCCAAGTCTTAAAGCCCTAAGCCCTGTATTCTGCTTTCTCTGCATCCTGGTCCTCAACATGTAAGAAATCACAGTCATGTTTTCCCACTGCCACAAACTCTACCTCTGCCTTTTGCACCATAATAGACACGATCTTCTCAAACTGTGAGCCAGAAATAAATCCTTCCTCTCAGAAGTTGCTTTCTGACAGGCATTTGGTCATAGCAATGGAAAAAGTAACTAATACACTATCAGGCTCCAGATTCTGTCTTTCATTTGGCTTCACATAGGGAGGTATAAAGATGTGTTAGTTATGAAACCCATAGAAACATGCACAATATTTTAGTTTTAAGTTTCATAACTATAAACATTCTGTATTATAACACACGAAGAAGAACATAAGTTATAATTATATTTAACTCAGTGAATTACAATCTAGTCAGCAGACAAAATGTTCCAGCACCTGATGAACACCTCCACTCTTTCCTCATGATCACACCTACTCCCTTCCTCACCTACAAAATAACCACCACCCCTCTCCTGACTTCTAAAGACACATGAGTTTTGTCTTTTTTTAATCCTTATAAAATGGAAATTCTGTTAAAGCTCATCTGTGTTGAGTGTTTTAACGGACTGTATGTATGTCTTCATCCAAAACTCTTTATCAGGTTGGTTCATAAAATAATCTTGCATGAAGAAATTTTCATTCTGAATTTTGCTTTTATTGATTCTTTTCCTTTATTTATTTTTAATTGATTTTGCATTAATTTTTCATCTGTCTTAAAATTCTGTTTATAAGCTCTCCAGCCATATATATTTGGCTATAATTACAGTGTCATCCATGACTTCCCTCCCACTGAGAGGATTTTAAATCCAATTAATTAGCTATTGATTACTCCCCAGATAACAATGCCACTACTGCACCAATCAGGGTAGTTTGCTATGCCAGTCATTATAGTTATTTGGCTTTATGAACAGGTTAGACCATTGACTGATTTTCTCCCTTAGCAGCATGCATAGTATCCTCTGGAACTATGAGACCTAGTCTTCAGGGAGAGGGCTTCCAGCTCAGCTCCTATTCCATTGCTGCAAATCCCGTATCTGAATTATGTCCTGTCTTCAGCACTGGAGTCTTACGTTTGAATTCTGGAAGATAACCAAGGGTTTCGGTAATAGCCTGGGTTATTCTGGGAGTCCCTTGGAGTACTCTGACCAACTGCTCAGAAGAAGGTCTCTCCCCTCTGGCACTGTACTCCGTGTCCTGCCGCCCACAGGTACACATGCACCAATGTTCAGACACTGTATGCATATTGCTCAGGAGGTTCTCAAGCAACATATCTCCCTCTGAGTTCCCACACCACCCGTTTTCCATTCCTCTCTCCTCCCTCTCCTCCACTTCTACCTCTCTCCTCCCTCTTGAATCCAAGCACCCCCATTATTCCCAACCTCCCCCTCCACAATACACAATACCCACCTCCCCACCGCGTCTCCTGCCTGCTCCTCCCTCCGCCCTCCTAGCCAGACACGCCCACTGACCCCTCCCCCCCGTGACATCTGTTCCCTACCATCCCCCTCTGTGGGCTTCTTCTTTCCTTTCACCTCTGTGTTTCCGTTCAGTTTTCCTGGCTCCCGCTGTTATATGCTCATATATAAGGTGTTATAATTTGCAAATGAGGGAGAACACACATCATGGGCTTTTCTGAGTCTGCGTTACTTCAGTATAAGTCTCTAGTTCCATCCATTTACCTGCAGATTTCATAAGTTCATCTTTTCTAACTGCTCAATAGAATGTCAGTGTGTAAACGGACCACATTTTCATGGTCCATTCATCCACTGAGGGACCTTTAGGTTGTTTCCATCTCTTAGCTATTGTGAAAAGAGCAGAAACAAACATGGGAATAGATTTTTAGGAATTTGTTTTGGTATTACGTTTCTACCTGTGTGCCGCCCTTCCTATGTAGTTTCATTCTCTTTAACCCAACAGCCTTATCCCTCAGTCATGATCCAGGCCCGCCTGTTATAAAGGGAGCATCAGAGATCCATGTACAAAGCTAGTTCCTCATCATGAGCCTGTCTGTTTTTTCTTCTCAAGACCCCAGGTACCACCTCCTTTCCCCAAATGTCTCCCTTCCCCACATGCCACAGCTTTAGAAAGTCAACTGACAGTTCCTCATCATCAAACATGTTTTTCTCATTATTCTTTTGTGAGCAGTGGTCTGTTGGCTTTCTTCAGTGGCCACGTCTTTGCTTGCCTGCCTTCCTAGAAGCAAGTTTGCAGAAACTAAGCTCCCAGATCCATTCCTGCTTCAAAATAAAAAGCACAGAAAGAAAGTCTAAGCTATAGCTGAAATCAACGCTGAGTGCTTTTGTTGGCTTGGATTTAGTACTTCCCAGTAGTCTTTTATTACCTTTTTTATGCGTTTCAAAAATCTCCTATTATGAGGCTGAAGAACAAAAGACATTTACACATCATAAATTCATTGCCTCCACTTGAACAGATATTTCAACATCTTCTTAAAGCCTCTTATAATCTCATTTATGTCAAGATTGTTCCAGTTTCCCTTCTTCTGCCGTGATAAAAACACTCTTCTAACGCAACCTAGAGAAGGAGAGGATATCTTGGCTTATACTTCCCAGTTACAGTCCATCATGGAGGTAAGTCAGGCAGTAAATCAAGCAAGAGCATAAAACAGAAACCATGTAGGAACACTGCTTGCTGGCTCACTGTCCGGCTTGCACAAGTCAGGCTCAGCTAGCTTCTTTATATAATGCTTGACCAGAAGATAGTATTGCCTGCAGTAGGCTGGGCTCTCCTATGTAAATTTAACAATCAAGACAATCCCTCAAATACATGGGCTTTCTTGAATCACCATCCAGAAACTTCACTGAAGATATAGCATATATCTCTCAACCTTCAGCGTTGTGTCTTCCTAAGGCATTTCATGTTAAACAGGACCGCTGGTTCCTGAAGCCTTTAGCTTACCTGCTCCCCATTACTCTGCATCTTTGGGATTCTCTTCCTTCTTCTGCTGGCCTCATGCTAACATTCTCCCATGCTCTCTACATCTCCACTTTGATATCTTGCTAACTTCTTATGCATACTTCTCCAGTTCCCACTAGGCCTGTTCATCTCTCTTGGCACTTGCACCTTCCCAGCCACATGGATGAGAATTGCTGAGGTAACTGTCTACCTCCTCTTTGCTTTTTCCCTCAACAATCAGGAAACCTCACAGCTTTAGTATCTACTCCTTCTTCTGTCTGCTCCAGATACTCTGCCACCACTTTGAGCTCTGACACATTTTACCTCAATTGGGAGGCCTCCAGCATGGTCCACACTCTGTCATCCATACCCTGACATTCAGTCATCCTCTAGTATAGTGTGATCGTGCTATTTTCTTGTTTGAATAGAACCAGTGACTCCTTGATTACCGCAAAATAGTGAACAACACATTTGGCTGCCCTTCAAAGAACTCAGAGACCTTGCAGATACCTCTGCTCTATAAGCATTCCTATAATCATGCTTCAAACCACTTCACCTCTAGTTATATCCAATGACAAAACCACTTCTAATTTCTTCAATATTAAATCACTCCTCCACCTGAGATTACCTTTATCCTAATCATGGCAACCTGAAATCTTGCTGTAAATCTTCATGCCTTGGCTGGAAAGCCACTTTCCTTTGATACATTTGCTTCTCAATCTGCTAAGATTAATCTCTCCACATCTGGAATTGCTTTTAGTATTCTACTGAATAAAGGAAATTTTGTAGCTATGACATCATTGGGCAGATTTGAAATTTCAGTGCAAAATTCTGTGTAGAATCATGGGATGGTATAACGACAGGGATGATCCTTTTTTGCTAATATGTAATAGATTTGGGTCAGAAACCTTCCACAAAATTTTATTATAATTAATATCTTGGAATTTTTTTCAGAGCATCACAACCCATTTCCAAAGAAAAGAAACTCTAAATGTGCCTCCAGGCATGTAAATGTTTCTGCATAATTAACTGAGCCAGGGATTGGTTTGACTAAATTCACAAAACCAATCCCAATTAGGGAGCTGTGTCTTAAGAGGTTGTTGGTTTCTTTTTTAAACCCAACCACCCATAGAATTCACAGTTGCAGTACTGTGATGCTATGCAAGGGCTTACAAAAGTCCTAAGTGTAATAAGGAAGACGCTGAGGCATCTCAAAGGATGCTTACAGGAAATATACCCACATAAGCTTTGGCATCTCCAGGGGACATTTGGGTAGCCGTGGTTGGCTATGTTTGGGAAGGAGTATTCCTCTACTAAGTATTTAACCACTGGTAATAATTTAAAATGAAATGAAATGAACATGTTGAGAAATCATTTCTTTTTAAGATGTCCTAAAATCAATATAAAACATTTTCCCTCCATCAGAATCATCTCTTTAATTTCTCAGGCCTAGATAAACCCTCTAATAATAAATTTGGAGGCATTTCAGTTCTTGGATGTTTAGCTCATGTATTATCCCATCTATGAATCCTGTGTATTATTCTATATCTTCTAATTTTCCCTTCACTGTGTGGCTTTGAGTGCTATTAAGCTATATTTAGCAAAAGACAAACATGCCTATTTAGTCACCCACATCATGTAGGGAATCTCACAAAGTGCTCTGAGACATTATTTTTCATTTTCTCATCAAATTGGTACTTATCCCAGACAGATAATGGCAGCGCCTACTGAATCTTTCCCTGCAGACCTGTGCTTTTGGTTTCTGTTCTAGAAAAATAAATATCCATTCAACTGTTCACACAATAGAAATTTTTCTAAGAAAAATCTCTGAGGAGATGCCAGGCTAGAGAAGATATGAAGAGCTGATGTCTGTTAGGATAAGAGGTCTAATTTTGTAAGTTTCTTACCATAGTTTTTGAGTTCAACCCTTCACAAAAAAAATGAAGTCAAAGGACAACTTTACATAACCAAAAGTTTTGCTGTGTCTTATTTCTACAGATCTTAATGAATGATCAGATTTTACTTCTATTAAATGATGGTTCCACTTATCATTGTCATTCTTCCAGTCAGATATTATTGAAACAAGTGCCATTCATATGCGCATTAGTGAACCAAAGGAGAATTGACCAGCTATGATCACTGGGAGAATATCTTAATAACCCACAAAATTAATAGAACAGCCTAGGTAAGTGAACAGATTGCAAAGGCTGCCAGGATGCGCTGGTTCTCACTCTTCTCTGCTGACCTCTGCCTTTGGCTTCATTCTCTCCATCTACTAGTTCAGTTCTACCATCATCTTATCTCCAGTCAATGTCAGAACCAACAAGCGATGCAAGCATTTTTTAAAAATAAAGACAGCATGCTTCCTCTATAGTGCAGAATCTGATGAGTCCTATGTAAGTCAAATCCTTGGTATTAGATATGGAACTCTGATAGGTCCAGAAGAGGTTAAAGAGAAAGCTGTCATCTGTCATCAGAAATAATGAAATAGGCAGGATCTAAGAACAATAGCTTCCAGCATCCATTAACATAGTAACAAACGGATTCTGGGTAATAGAAAGGTCATGCAAGAGGGCCAAGCACAAGTAAATGTATTCTCCTTAGTCTTTTTTTTAAAGGTTAAACTATTTGAAACATTTAATATCCTGGGATTGTGCTCTCCCTCCAACATAACCATAATTTCAGAGTTTTTTCAAAATGAACAGATCTGGTCACATCCCCAAATGTTAGCAAGTGCAGGGAACTAAGGATGACTTAACACAGGAGTCCTCGCCCACACTCTGCAGATTCTTAATGGCCATGATTCAGTCATTTGTGACCTTTGTGTTACTGGCCCTTTGTTGCATGTAGGAGCTTCATTAATGAGAGTTGAGAGATTCATTAATGTCCTCTTTACCTCTTGTTCTATATTTCAGGAACTTTGTGTAAAGTGGCTGCATTGAAGATGTGCCACTTAGGCATGGAAGTTCACAGACAATATCTCTGTGTGACCAGCTGTGATACACTGCATTAGTCTCCGTCTGGTGCAAAAGAACCTTCTTCAATGAGTGGTGACTGGGATACTTGACTGTAAATATAAGGATACATATTTTGCATTTAGTAAGAAGTTATGTTAGCTTAGGGATGTGACAGCCCTGGGAATCTCTCTAAGATCTGTGACCTCTTTAGTCATATGGATTTGGCTATGATTACAGTACCACACATGAGTCAAGTGGGCTGTAAGACCAATTAGGTAGCTGTTGGTTGACCCTAAGCTAGAAGTGCCACTACTGCACCAGTATCGAATGCTGTGCCAGTCATTGATTGGTTCTTTGCTCATGAAGCTGGTGTTGGGCCATCCATTGATGTTCTCCTTTGGATACTAATATAGTGCTTTCCAGAGCTATGAGTGCTTCAGGGGAAGTGACTTCCAGCTCAGTTTCAGCTCTATTGCTCCAAATCCAATCTCTGAAGTATGTGCTGTCTTCAGCAATAGGGTCTTATCTTCAAGTTCTCAAAGGCAATCAAGGGCTGTGGCAATAGAATATGTAATTTGAGAAGTCTCTTGGACGACCCTGGCCAACAATTCAAAGGAGGGTTTCTCCTGTCTGGCATTCTTTCTTGTTATGTAGCCTTCAGCTATGCATATGGGCTCATGTTGAAATACTGCAATTTGTCATTAGGTTGTTAGACTGGTGTTTTCAGTAGCCAGGTATTATTTATTTTTTCTCTCTCTCTCTCTCCCTCCCTCCCTCCCTCCCTGTCTAACCCTCCTTCCTTGGCTTCCTGATTTAAAGTGTCCCTATTTTCCCCATTCTCCCTTAATAATACCTGCCTCCTAGAGCTCCACCTCTCTTAAGCTGCTTCTTTCCCTTTATCCTCATATAACTTATATATATATATATATATATATATATATATATATATTGTATATATATATATATATTGTATATATATATTGGCCTCATATCCTTGTAGAACCCTTCCCCTTCCATTTAAATAACTTCCTTTTATCTATTTCTCCCTTTGTAACAACCTGCCTCCTATGATTCTCCTCTTTTAGGTTCCTTTTTTCTCTTTACCTCCCTCTTAAGTCCAAGGTAGATGTGACAACCTGATTTTTATTTTTAGTTTTTTACTACATTTACATATTCACATATTACATTTACACATATTATATTTACACACACACACACATGTCACAATATCCATGTGGCAGTCAAAGGACAACTTGCAGGAGTCAAATTTCTATTACTACCGTGTGAGTCCCGGGGATTGAACTCACAACTTCAGGCTTAGCAACAAGCGCTTATTAGGTCATCATCCTGGTCCAGTTGGCAATATTTTTAAGTACTGAACTCTTTGTCCAATGAAATTTTGAGTGATTCACCCTCATTCAACAAATGTCAGCAGAGTTCTGCAGCTGAAGCAGGAACTCGGTACAGATTCATCCCACACTGTCCTAGTCAGCTTTAACTGTCTACTGACACTCCACACTTGTGGAGTCATCTGAGAGGAAAACCTGCATTGAGGAATTGCCTAGATCACACTGAAAAAATGGCCTGTGAGTGTATCTGTGGGAGATTGTCTTGACTGGTAATTGACCTAGGAGGGTCCAGCCCATTCTCTGAGAAGATGGTCTTAGACTGTACAGAAAAGCTAGCTAAGCATAAGCTTGTGCGAAAGCCAGCAAGCAGCATCCTCCATGGCTTCTACTTCAAATTCCTGCTTCAGTTCCTGCCCTGACTTCCCTTAGTGATGGACTATGACCTGGAAGTACTGGCCAAATGAATCTGTTCCTCACCTAAGTTGCTTTTCTCAGAGTATTTTATCACAGCAACAGAACGAAAACTCGAACACCCACTTTCTGACACCATCTCCACCACCTTTTCTCCTCCACTGAACAATAAGACATTTTCTTTAATTCTGCATATATATGTGTGTGGATTTGTACATATGCATTCAGTGCTGGCGTTACTGGTGGTTGTGTGCCACATGATGTGGGTACTGGGAATTGAACTTGGATCCTCTGGAAGAGCAGTACACACACAACCACTGAGTCATCTCTCCAGGGTGCCATAAGATATTTTTATAGAGCAAAGTAGGAAACGTTCTTGCAATAATGTTAGTAAGTTTTAGGTACTGAGTACTCTCTAGTTAGAAACTGATACTTCAGGGAAGTTCAGATAAATGCACCCACACTATGATATGCCTCCTACATATGATAATATGTAATTTTAAAAATACTCTATAATTATGCTATACACTAATATTCATATATAATTTTAAATAGTTTTTAGATGTATAATAATATACACATCTGGGATATAAATAGCAGTCTATAAGAAGAACCTACCAAAAGTTTTGTCAGAAAATAACTTAGAAGGAGACATGTATCAATCAGGATTTGTTCAGGAAAAAAGAATCTGCTCTATTACTCAGTTTAATGTGGGAATTAAAGACCCGTAGGATCTCTGGAAGACCTACAGATACAGAGGCATGGAAAGATGCTGAGAAATCAAGGAAATGCCTTCCGAGGTCAGCCTGAACATTAACTTGATGTTCATTTAAAATAGTGAATCCCAAGCAGATAACAAGCAATCCAAACAGGGCATTTTGGAGACAAGTAAATTTGTTCAAAGAAACTAATGTGTTCTGTTAATTTCCTAGATAAGTTCTGAGATGTTCTGTTCAAATGTGTCCAGATTCTGCATTCAGTTTACATGGCATCTTTGTCCTTTGCTCCCTTGCTGGGATGAGCATTTAGGAAGGATGGAATCTGACCTGGAATCTTCAGATTTGAACCAGGTATGCATCCATCAAGACACAGAGTATAAGTACTATCTCAATTGAAACTGATATTTAAATACAAGAATAAGACTAAATACTGATAAGACTTGGTAGGAGAGAACCCTTGACAAATATGCACCAGTAGAAATGAGTTCTTGAAAAAAACCTGATCTATTACATAAAGCCTGCAGCCCCCCGTAAAACGTCAGAGGTGCCCAATTCCCTGCACTCACAAGTATTTTGTCTTTCTTATTTAAAGCAAAAACAAAAATTCCTTTATCTGGACTCACTGCCACTTAGAATAAATACTACATTTCTCATCTGCCTTGAAGCCCAAAGATCAGTATTTGCCAATGACTACAGTCAGAGCTCAAAGAAAGTACATTTCTTTCCCACGTCTTCCCACTACCTGAAATGAAAATTCACTGGTGAAAACCCCAGCAGCCCTTTTGTATCAAGAACAGAAGCCATGGGCCCAGGATGTCAGAGGAGCAAACAGAAGGTACAGTCCCTGGTAAAATGGTAAGACCATAAATCTGCTTCCAGAGATTCATGACAAATAAGCTTTTATTATCTGAAGCCACTCTTGAAGGAAAGGTCTCTTTTGTAAGTGACCAAATACAATTTTTAACTATAGATAATAGAGGGTATCAGGAGAAAATACTTAGTTCGGAAGCAGTCCAAAGAAAATATCTTAAATTCCACTCATTTTCAGAAGGTACATAGAAAACTCAAATAAGTAAGTATCATAAGTTAGGAGAAGTGCTGGAAAGGCCATTACAGAAAAAATGTTCATAGGCTTAGAGAATTTGAGATCAATAATCAAGTCTACCTTCCTCACAAGGTTTTAATTTTTTTTTTGAGACAGAGTTGCTATACAGTCCAAATTGTCCTTCAACTCACAGTCCTCCTGCTACAGCCTACTGAGTGCTGGGTTTAAAGGGATAACTCGGCATATCCAGCTTAAGTATCTTTTTTTTCATAGGAGACTCATTCTCTGTCACAAATATACACATGCCACCATCCTCCACAGGCTGATGACAAAATTGCTCAGCACAGCAGGTCAGGCCAGTGTTCTCCCGTAGCTGTTTATCTCTTAATTTTGTCTCTGCCTCACTTCCCCACATGCAGAATTCACTCATCTGCTGGGATGTCCCTTGGCTCATTCTAAAAAGTCCTGTGCATCCTCTGTCCTTGGCTTTGTCTCCCCAGAAGAATCTCTGAACATCAGTTCCCCAGGATCATCATGTGTGTAACATTTTCCTTGCATACTATGAATGGTCCTAGAATGACAAGGTTGCTTTTAGATTGGAAATTAAAAGATATAGGAAACCAGAGATGCCATTTTGATGGGCTTAAGTGCTGAGTAATCTTATAAAGGCTTAGCCAGGGGCAAAGAAATGAACCAATCAAAAACAAAGATATCATGAGCAAAGGCAGAAAAGCAAGAAAAGGTGCTGTGTATTAGAACAGCTTGATTACAACATAGAATACACACAGAACCAACTTGTTAGGAATGGCTCTAAATAGTGTGTGCAGTTGAAGAACATTTAATAATAACGTCCTATATTCAGAGCCTGTACTATTTAGGAGTGGTAAAGTTAAAGACAGGTCTTTGGAGGAATTCAAAAGGACATATTACAGGTCAGCAGTAAATATTACCATGTAGACATACGCAATATATTCAGGGAGTTCGTCAGTATGGTGCCGCTTTCTAATAAAGACATTTCATTTAAGATACAGATAATGTATTTCATATGTCTCTATATCCAAGTCAAGTTCAATGATGACAAAACTAAGATTCAGAGAATCTCAGTAACACTGTCTGAGGTCACACAGATACATTCACGACATTCTTTCCACTACATCATGCTAAGCAGAGTTTACTTAATTTGGTGGGCAATGAGGTGTCATTGAAGGCTTTTAAGCAAAGAAATGGCAAGCTCTGGGCTGTGCCTTATAAGGACTAATGTATTAATGTGTGGTGTGAAGGAAGAAGGAATGGCAGAGGGACCAATTAGAAGACTATTACAAGTCCTAACTTGAAATAAGACTCTGAGAACTGGCCATTTAAAATAGAAGAGCTGGTCTAATTGTGTTTGTTGTTTGTAGCAGTCATTAATTCTTCTCATCAAACAAATTCATCAAGCATTATGTTGCTCTGTCTCTTGGGTACATGATAGGACTGTGCTTCCTTGTCACCTTAGATTTAGATGGGGCCATCAGAAATGTGAGTAGAAATGGCAGCCTTCTCCACACTGTTTTCCCTCTGTCGTGGCATCAAAGAACCACCCAGTAAGTTCTAGTCCATTAGCCTGTGACCCAGAGTGAGAATGATGTAAAACAGAGCTCACTCTGACCCAAGATGGGCAAGAAACATTAGTGAACAATAAAACATTTAGGTCAATAGGATTTAGGGCTTGTTTCTACAGAATGGCCAAGATAGCCTCAGCTGATACCATGTATTTTCCTGGGCCACTTCAAACTTTAACACACACACTATACCTGTAGGTATTGTTAAAATGCAGAGCCTGGTTCCTCAGGTCTGGGGTAAGACCCAAGACATTAGATTTCTAACAGTCCTCCCATGTGGTTTATACCTTGGTATTGCAAATATCTAAAACTACCATCTAAAATGACAAATAGTCACTCATGACCATTTATATTTAGATGAGTTGCAATTGAATAAAATTTTTAAACCCAGTTTTTTCACTTCCCCAGCTTTATTTCAAATGCTTAAAAGCCACATGAGACTAAAGGTTACTGTATTTAACAGCTTAGCCATAAAAGATTTTTACCATTATAGAAAGCTTGGTTTGACGGGGTTCCCTACAGCCCCGGCAGTTTGCAGGAAGCAATGAGAGAGATATAAATGTCAGTGATTGTGGGGTCCCAGTGGAGAGCAGAGGCTCTTGAGTCCCCAAATACAAAGCTGAGAGAGCAAAAGGTGACATTCGACCTAGAACAGGGTGGAGTCAAGCCCTGATCTTGACTGTCCAATTTTGCTAATCTGATTACGTCCTCAAGAAAACACATGATTCTAAGTGTAACACTTGTTTTTGATCGCCTGTTCCTAAGAAATCAATAGCACTCAGCGGGCAGGCCTGTGAGCACAGCCAACAGAGCTACAGAATTACACAGCACAGCAGGCATGTGACTGCGACTGGTTGTCATCTGCCTCCTATATGCTCTATACCCAGAAGCCTACTCGCTCTTCCCCCCTGCCCCTCGCTGCCACCTCAAACAACTGGAGTTAACTTCCCGGTCCTTTTTATCTCCTGCTCCTTACTTCGTCTACCTCGAACACAGATCCTTCCTTTTCAGACTTCAGTTTAGGCAGATGGACGCCATGGAATTCTATACAAACATGTTGTGTACATTGCATGATCTAAACTGCCTCCAAGACAGAGAGGTGTGGAAAGGCTGCACTTTGTCCAATCCAGACTCTAGTGGTCCAGTACATGAGGGGAAAGGCAGAAAGAGCCAAAGGACAAAGACTACTAACTGAAAGGGACTGAGATGGGTGACCTGCGGGAAAAACTACTGAAGAACAGGTGTAGTGAGGGCAGTGTCAGCAAGGATCACACCTTAGACCACACGCTCCACTAAACACCAACTCACTTGTCACCTTTTGCTACATGTATTAGCAAAGCCATTAGAATGAACTACCCAAAGCAATCTACTCGTAACATGAAAATGTGTATTTTTACTTATACTTTTTCAATTCCAGTCTAAGATGCAGCTTTGAGCTTCTGGTAGGTGGTGGTTCAAGGCAGGAGCATTTAGCGGAACAAACCACTTACCTCACTATCCAGGAAGCAGATGAGGAACACAGGAACGGGCTAGGTTCCCAAATCATCTTGACAGACTTGATCTCAATCACCTTGTGACCTTAGATTAAGGCCATGCCTACTAACCACCATCTCCCAAGAGGGCCATCTGGGGACCAAGCCTTTATCCATAGAGTCCCGGGGGCACACTGCCCATCTTCAAACCATAACATCATATTGTTAAGTCCTTTGTCACTTTCTCAAAGAAGAATCACAACTTGAATGAGATTAGATTCCTTTACATGGAAAAAAGGATTATAATAAAGTTAGCAATATTCTTCTCTACCCCAAATGGTAGATAGTCCAATTTTTTGAAAATTCTCAAGCCTTTAAGGACTCTTGACTAAAGGGCCACAATGCTGCCTGAGGGACTCTGGGGAAGCATATTGTGCATCCTTAGGTGCTGACTGGAGCCAGCCCTTCAGCACCACTCTCTTGTCTCTTCCCACCTCCTCCAAAGATGGATAGGCTTGGTTCTGACCATTCGGCCTCACTATCATTAGTACCCTAAACAGTATTTTCTGAAGTATAGTGCTTTCAATCTTTATCAACCACTCAACCCAAAGACCTAAATGGGAGAGAATGAATGTGTTTTAACCCATCGCTTTTTTATTCCAGGGACCCACGGTAGAGTTCAAACGGTCACCACAAGCAGAACAAGCTGTTTGAAATCTATGCATACCCTTAAACATTGGTTCTAAACTGTAATCCATCCGTATTTGATTATAATAAGTCATGATTTTTACCATAGAGGTTCAAGCACTACCAATGCCTAGAGAGCCTCACATCGTTCCTCAGAGAGCATGTGTCAGTTAAGTCTCCCGGAGACACCCAGGGGGTCCATGAACACGTCACCAGCCAATTTAGCCTATGTTCATTAAAAATTCTGTAGCACTCTAGTGCAGAGCTCAGCGGATTTTTCATGTTAAGGGAAAGGAAGTACATCGCTGGGGCTTTACTAAGCTATAATGTATCCATCCCAACTCCTCAGCTTCACCACTGCAGTGAGAAGGCAGCCATGCATGCAATTGCAGTAAATGGGCCTGGCAAGGTTCCAATAAAACTTTATTGATAGATTTCAAAGTGAGACTTTCACCCATTTATTTTGTTCACCAAGAAATACTTTTTTCAATCTTTTAATGTTAGAAAAGCTATTCTTGCTGGGAGAGCTGTGCTAAAAATGGCATTGATTTGCCAACCCCACTACAGGGTGAAGCACTGCATCATGGAGGGTGACAGAGTCCATCTTGTGCCTCTAAGTTCATGTGGCCATGGTGACTGGACACGTCTAAAGACACAAAGATTTGATATACAAAATACCCCTTTCCATCAAAGAAGTCTTCAAATTGCCTAGATTCTCGCTCATTTGTAGTGAGTAACAAGTAAATTTAGTGGAAAAATTAAATGGAGTAGTGGCCACTAGAGCCTGGATAGAGTGGGAGGTATGGGCAATGGAGAGAAGGTAAATAGGGGGCCCAAAACCTAGTGGGGAAGTAGTTTTAATGTCCTATGGCACAGCTGGGGAACTATTGGTTAAAACAATCCATGGTATATTTCAAAATGAATCAAAAAGAAGATATGGAATTGTCAACACATAAGAGTGATTGATGTTTGAATAGATGGAAATGCTTATTTTTATTTCCCCGATTTGATCATTGCACATTATGCACACATATTAAATTTCAATAGCATACCTCATAAAGATATATAAACATGTCTCAATATAAAAGTTTTCATTGAAATTTGAAAAAAAAATGAAACTTGGTTGCTAGGAGGTAAAGGTTGGGATATTTTTATTGTTAGATTCCAACAAACGGGCAAAATTGCATCATGTCTCCATGGCAAGAACAGGATAGGAGGGTGGCAGCTCCCCAGTGACAAAGGCACGTCCCTGGGGCAGGCAGGCTTTGCTCTGCGTCCCACAGTTCAGAAGTAGCACTGGTTCTGTGTTCCTTTCAATAAGACATGTCACTGCGCCACACACACTGGAGATAACACATAAATTCCAGGAAACGTTATCGACAACACTGCCTGCGTCATGAGCCATAAACGGGGCCAGCTGCTCAAGAGTGGAATTTGCTGGCTTCTGGAGAGTTCTCGGCAGAGCAAAGTGCTGCTAAGCTCCTTGGAGACCCAAATTCGATTTTTTTTTTCTTTCTGTTTTCTCTTCCTTCTTCTTTTTTCATCTTCAAGAACTATCGTGGGTACTCATCTGAATATTCTGTTCCGGAGCCTAGGAAGCGAACTGAGCCCTTCTGCACTTTCTGAGTCTCTGCCCATCTCCCACCCCGACCCTGAGTGTTATTCCCCACACTGAACAGACCTTGAGCAGCTCCACTTCTACTCAATCCGCTTAACATTTACTGAGAGCCCCTCCTATGTCCTCTGTAATAAGCTAGTTTCTGGACAAAAGGCCCAGATAGATCTGGTCTGAACTAGTTATGGTAGGCAAAACAAGCCTTAAGTTCAAGTTTGATAAACGCTACAATAAGAGATAAATTGAGTGCTATGAATGTAGTTAGAAGAGGCAACAAACCTACTCCTGAGTGCAGAGAAGTTCTTCCTTAGCAAACAACCTTAAATTAGTGGCTTGGAAAAGAGAAAGATAAGATTCCTAGAAGCAGGAACAGCCTGGGTGAAGAAGACAGATCTAAGAAACAGTGTGACATTTTTGGATTTGGATCTGTGAAAAACAGAGCAAGGCAGGCTATGTCTTTGTCCAACTTGGGCCCTGTACATATGTGTTATGTACCTACAGTGCATAGGTGACCATCAAGCAGGATCTCCAATCTGACCCTGACTCTTTCTACCTTAGTCTTTCTCTACCTTGACCTTTCTATATACAGCTACTATGAGTTGTATATATTATTATTTACTACAGAACCTCTTAGAGATGAATTATTTGTTTACAGTGCATTTCCACCTTTGTACCGGAAGATGAATCTTACTGTTGCATATTCCTTGTGCCCAACAGAACTTGAGGATTCAATAGTGAAAGAAGATAACAGGAATAAATAATAAAAGAAGGGAAGATAGTAGATAAAAAGCTCTGGAGACATGAGCCTGGTGACCCAAGTTTGGCTGCAACTCACAGTGAAAGAAAGAAAAAAAAAAGCAATAAAAGTTGTCCTCTGACTTCCACATGTGGCTGTGGTGTACATATGCTCATACTCACACATGCACATACCCACACACATCATCATCAGTAGGTAAGAATGAAAGGAATAGAAGTGGGAGGGAGGGAAGGAGGGAGGGAGGGAGGGAGGGAGGGAGGGAGGGAGGGAGGGAGGGAGGGAGGGAGAGAAGACAAAGAAAAACATTACTTACATGCACTAAGATATTCAGAATAATGTATTAAATTTCTTCCTTTGCATTCAGAACAGCCTCTGGGCATGGGAGGAAGAGCCAATCTCATCTCTACCCTTTGATTCTTATGTTTATTTTCTAAGTGACAGAATATATTAGTCAATGGTTGCATTTCTGTCTAAGTCTGTCTTTCTTGTCCTCTGGATCAGTGATAGTCCAAAGAAGGAGACATGCCCCAGATGTGAGCTATGCGGTTAACATTAAATTCCCGACTACTCGCACTGGAAAAGGAAAAATAGGAGAAATTAACTTTGATGATATATTTTATTTAGCTGATCTTATTTATCATTTAAATGTGTAATCAACATAAGTAATAAAGTGAGATGGCTTGCCCTGTTTCTGGCATGTGAAATCTACTCCGCTAGCATCAGACCAACAAAAGAAGTGTGAATGGAGTCTGAGAAGGAACCCCACAGTTCCTCAGGGGTCTCTTCTTCCTTTCCGCTGTTACTCTTTACATACTCATCTAGTCACATAGCCATTTTTAGGTCTATCATAATTCATTTCTGTATTTCATATCTGTCTTCTGTCCTTAGTCAAGATTTGTATCATCTTTCAGAAAGAGAAAGAACAGAGATATGACAGGGACCAAGCACCAATGAGACATACGTAAAAGCATATGCCAAGCAGCTTGGAAGCCCAACAAAGAGCAAAGGTTTGTCAGGGTCTTGATATGTAGTAGTTCATCAAAGGCTCAGCTGCTAGAGTGTCAGAGGAGAAGAGGCTGATAGTTGGCTGGATGCCTGCAGAGCATGTCAAGAATCCAAAGAGCAAAGAGTGCTGACAGAGGATGGCCCAGCGGATGAAACCTGGGATGCACTGATGAAGTGAGATAGACAGAGCAATAAAAACCAAACTGAATCTTTCAGGAATATAATCCAAGTCTCATAGCCAATCCCTCTCTTATTCACAGAAATCAATAAATCAACATGGTATATGTTGAGTGATCTTGAGTGTGTTACAGAGAACACAAATAATATGTTTCTCCTCAAGGAGCTTACAGTCTAGCTGGGGAAATAAAATTAATGGACAATTCAATGCATGTTGCACACACACACATACAAAAATGGTTGTATTGTATGCAACAAATTTCACATATTTTAGATGAGCATAGATAAGGCTGTCTGGCTTCCCTCTATGGAAAAAGAACTCCCACCCACAACTATCACCAAGTGATTTCCTTGAGAGTAAATAGTGACGTTAACTGCCTGCCCTCAGCGTACGGCACAAATACATGGGGACACACTACATTTTTAGATCTGCAGAGGATGTGCAGCTCTTTATCTAACGGAAAGGACACTTTCTGTAAGCAATTTGGAAGTAAGAGGTCAGCAAAGAATTAAATAGTAGCTCATATTTTCACATTCAAATGAACTGTTTCAGTACACATGGCCCATCATCATAGAGGGATGATTAAGCAAATTATTAGATAAATAACATGGAACAAAAACAGTAAAAGCCCTGAAGATATACACATGATGGGAGGAAGAGTACTGGAAGCACTGTGCATGTCCCTTGGCAGCCTTTTGACAAAGATCAAGTGTGGAAACAATACAAAGTCAAAGACAATAGCTATGCAAAATATACTGTTCAGTGAGAACACTCAAATTATTTTATGTCTGTGGAATTTTCACCTGCAAATTTAGTGTCAACAATGAAGATTTTAAAACCATGCATAAGACACCTTTTAAAAATAAAATAGAATACTTTGTGTTTTCCTATGGAGCTGCACTGTTTTTTAACAAAAGACTTACAAGCTATTAAGCAGTATAACATGGTGTTCAGTTAATGTGTCCCTAGATGGTTTGATCATTATTAATTCATTGTGTTCTAGTGGGTGTGAATATTTCCTCAGGGAAGAGAGGCACCAGAGGATGAGGACAAATTCTGCTGGCCTCACCCACTTCAATATAACTGAAGAAGTGGGCGTGGTCTAAAAAGACATTCTGATATAATTCCATCACAATTTGACCAGACAGTTGCTTTAGGAGCCTTCACTGTGCATTTAATAGAAGCAGATGGGATTTGGCAATGATGGTTGGACAGATAGCCATCCAGGGGATGGCCTTGGTTCACAAATGCATTACAGCAGAATGGAAAATGCCCATGAGGATGTGCCAGCTCCCACTTAGGAAGACTGTCACCTAGAGACAGGATTTATGCCCTTTGCTTATATTGGCATCAGCAGAATGCAGAGACTCTGTTATTACCCATGTATAGTAGGCAAATACTACTAAATTCTGGTATTAGAAGGATGTAGGTAAAAGGGGGAGGTAAAGAGAGAGTAGGTAAAATAACCTTGCTGTTGAAAGCAACAAGTTAATTAAGTCTACACATGCACTCAAAAATCATAAAAACTTTCTAAGTACAAAACCTTTCAAAAATATGCCCTGTTTCCATCAAGAAGAAAAATAGCCTCATTAAACACACATTGGAATTTTTCCATCATCTTATCATGCCAACTAATAATAGAATTATTTCAACATTTGTTCTTCATGATTTTTATAAAGATGAAGCTTTGGGGGCATAAAAGAAAGTCTGGTGATTACAGGATGTGAAAGAGAAAGATATAATTTAGCTTAGCATATTAGGCACCCATCTTATTTTTGAATCATCTAAGTTTATCACAGTCAATCTATACTTCCTGTCTTCCATGCAAAAATGGAAAACACATGCTTACGTCCCTCTGATGTGTGTAACCATTGGTTACACGGGACAGGCTTAAATCAAATAGTAACTTTGATTCAACTGGAACTAAGGAGAAGACATTCCAAAATGGAAACACACAGCATCTCAGGTGAAACTCCTTCTCTCTTAGGGCTCACTGCTGCTCGTATATACTCCACGTACAAGCTAGCGAACCAATTTTATGGTACCAGACTACACAAAGTCATAATATCATAAAAGACTAGAAAAGTCTGTGTTCCACATTTGCACTTTGACTCAGTCCATGAAATTATTAGCAGATTTTCTCATCTCCATTCTTCCTAGTGGTACACATCTGTAATCCCAACATTTGGGGCTAAAACTAGCCTGGTTATGGAGCAAGAGGGTCGAGGTGGGTTGTGATACTTTCCTACAGGATGAATAAACTGTCTAAGGAAAGACCTTCTGTTTCATTCTCTCCCATGACACCCCAAAGCTACATTTGGGAAGATAACTTATAGCAACACACTATTGGGGACTGAAATAACTTTAGACTGAAGAGATGAAACAAAATCCTAGATAAGATCCAGAATGGAGATTGCTTGAGGTGATTCTTGTCGGCACCCAGACCATCACCTGTAGGACATGTTGTG
Organism: Eospalax fontanierii; assembly: GCA_035773235.1. Classification (NCBI taxonomy): domain Eukaryota; kingdom Metazoa; phylum Chordata; class Mammalia; order Rodentia; family Spalacidae; genus Eospalax; species Eospalax fontanierii. The sequence continues at coordinate 73,326,058 of CM069533.1, forward strand.
CTGAAGGTCACCCCATATAATGTTTTAAGCCATCTTGCATTAAAGCTTGTCCTCATGGGACTGAGGAGATGGCTCAGTGGCTAAAGTACATGTCACACAAGTGTGAGGGACTGAATTCAAATTCCCAGAACCTATGTGAAGCTGAATGCGGAACAGCACATCTGTAATCACAGCACTCCAAAACAGAGATGAGAGGAAGAGAGGAGAACCCCTGGAAACTGCTGGGCCAGCTAGTCTGGCACAGGCAGCAGCAAATAATAAAAGACCGTGGCTCAAACAAGGCAGAAAGTGAAGACTGACACTTGAGGTTGTCCACACACATACACACACACACACACACACACACACACACACACACACACATTCATACTCACACACAGTTTTTAAAAAGCTTGTCCCCACAGCCCCAGTCTGCAGAACTGGTGGTGTTTTGGTCCTGACTTTATTGTACTAAAACCCAGAGTTTACCTGAGCAGTGTTTAGAACGCGACTTTCAGGACACAGTGAAGACCAGAAGCAAGCTATGAAGCAGCACCAAAAATCACTGACCTTCTTCTCCCTAACAGACTTTCTTCCAGTGCTACCACAAGTATGTCGTACTTCCAAGGAGTTCCTGGTCATGCCCTGGGCCCAGCTCTCAGTTCATTCCCAGAGTGGGAAATGACAAGTAATTGACACCATGACGCCACTTCCTCCTCTTACAAGGGGAGGACCCTTCAGCTTTCACCTCCTTCCTGTGTGCTGCCCTCTCTCACGTACCTAATATGTCCCAGCTGAAGCATGGTTAATAAATGTAAGCACCAAAGCACAGCAAAGCTAGATTATTAAAATGGTCTAATAAAATGGGGAAGATTTTTCGGACTGGGGATTGTAAGATGTGACTGAAATGCCCAACAGTTTCAGACTCAAGAAGATAGAAGGAAACCTGGAGCCAGAGTTTACAAAACATGCATGAGGAAAGACCAACTTTTACAACTTCTCCTCAGAAATCCAAGCCCAGCGAATAGCTCAGGTAAGACTCCAGATCCCAAATTCACAAAGGACACTGGGCTTCCTTAACAGATAAGGTTCCGGACTCAAGGAATGCACAAACAACTGCAAAAGAGGGGATTCCTTCCTGGCTAAAAGTTTACCTTAAACATCAAACAGATGCCAAGGGGGCACCTTTTCCCTATAAAAAGCCCTCCTGACCAGCTAAGGATGGGCTAGTTCCTTCTCCACTCCCAGGAGAAACTAGTCCCAGCTGATTTCCCTTTCCCCACTGGGAGTCAGTTCAATGCCCAATAAAACCGGTTCAGTCAATTCTGGTCTCTGACTGAATTCTGTTACGTCTCGCGAACCAAAATAAACCTTACAGGGATATCTATGAAGCTGGCTTAAAATGAATGTAAGACGAAGAATTATCAGTTATTAGTGACTGATTAGCACAGCAGGGCAGTAAGAGAAAGGGGGAAAAAAAATTGAAGCCAAACCCTGGGTTTCAGTTACTGGGTGTACATTCTCAAGTCATCAGATATTAATGAGCACCTACTGTATGCAAGGCAGTGTTCTCTGCTCTGCAGAATAGTCTCAGATCCCATAGTTTATGGATATTCAGGGTATTGGATAACCTATGACATATAATGTCTTCCAGGAACGCAGCTGTGTTTGTACATACTGGCGATTTTAGTCTTCACACTAGTCTGTGTTCATTTCATGGGTCAGACTGTAAGGCCCAGAAAGACTGTATAAATTTTCCAAGGTTTGTTGATGAAATAGCACATCACTGATCTGGAAGGGAAAAAGTTGAGAAGTTTGTGAGGTCTCTTGTAGGGAACTGGGCATTGTGTAGTCTGCCTTGCATTTATTATAATAAAATGCCTGGGCTGGAAAGATGGTTATCAGGTAAAGGTGACATCCACCAATTCCAAAACCCTGAGTTCAATTCTCACAACTCATGTGGTAAAAGGAAAGAACCAATTCCAGCAAACTGTCCTCTGACCGCCACACATGCCATGCATAAACCTCCTCAAAAGTAAATAAAATTTAATAAATAATTTATAAAATACGTGAAGCTGGGTGACTTTATAAGGAAAGGATGTTTATTTAGCACTCACTTTTGGAGACTCAAAATTCAAGAAAAAGCCATCCTACCAGTCTGGTCTCTAGTACGGGCCTTGTGATAAATGACTTCATGACAGAAACAAGGGTACGCTGAAGAGATCACATTGTAACACCGGAAGCCATAGAGGCCAGTATCTCACAAACTTTTCTGAAGGCAGAACCCCCAGTGACAACAGGTTCTGCCTGCTACAGGGTCTACTGCCTTGGGTAAGAAGGGAATGAAACTCAGGACCCTAGGGGTACGTAATATTTGACAGCTGCCCTGTGACCCTGTGACTACTGAGGTAAGAATGTCTCCTGGGAATGTAATGTTTTACAGCTGTCTCTGTGCCTGTTTAAAAGGGATACTCTCTCAAACTCCTTGCACAGGACTGAACAAAAAATACAAAGGAGAAAAAAAAAACAGTTTAAAAGACACCTAGGCTCATAAAAATAAATGAACTGAACCAAATAGAACTGGGCCCCCAAACACAAACCACAAAGTCCCAGTACGCTATCTTTGTCAGACTGTTCACAGTGCAGATGTCCCTCCTGGCCTTTTCACATAAGTTCTGGGAAACCACATGTGCAGTAAGCAAAATGTTACACATAGCTCTTGGAGCTGTCAGTTAATCTTAAACTCTACCTGGGGTAAGGAGGAAAAGGCTTAAGACGATAAAAGAATCCCGAGTGGCTTGATGCATCTTCTCTGATTGGTCCACTTTCCCATCCAAAAGTGCTCTGTCATTGCTTTCAATAAACTTTTACTTTTGACACTGGTCTCGGTCCCTTGAATTCTTTCCTGCCCTAACATGAGAAACAAGGGTTTGAATTTCACTGTAACACTAAGGACTAAAATTCTGAAATATGAACGTTTTGGGGACACACGCAAATCATATTAAAACTGCAGCAAGTATGTACATCTAGAACCTAGAGAAAAGAATAAAGTATAAGGTATAGATTGGCGTCAGCTCTGCATACAGAAATGGGGTAATGAAATGCCCTTTGAGACGAGAACATAGAGAAAAATACACTAACCTGGACATTGCCCTTCAAAGAGTCCCAATGACAAGGGAACAGGTACGGGACATGGGACTGGCCAAGGAAGCTGGGAAGGCTGAGCAGTAGACAAAGCCAGGCTGAAGGATCACGGCATCCCAGAGAGAAGGAGAACTAAAATTCAAAACTTTGTGTTCGTAACTTTCCTCATCACTGTGATTCAAACACCTGACGGAAACAGCATGAGGGAGGAAGGATTCATTCCGAACCGTGGAACATGGTTCAAAGGAGTCCTGGTCAGGACAGCAAGGGCAGAGCGGATGAAAGCAGTTCACATCAAGACAACCATGAAACAGACAGAGGGCATGCGGAAGCTAGGTGTTATTAAAATTTCTCTTTGGGAGAGGCAGACCAACTTAACCTGCCTCTCTCTCCCTGCCTTGCAACCCAAAAAGTCTCCCCAGGCCTCGCAACAAACACACAAATGTCTCCACTCACAGTTAAACAGACTCTAGCTAGTTTACTTGGGCTTACTAACAGAGCAATGGGTAAGGGGTTACTTACAGAACACAGGCGCCCACCCTCCCCTCCGCAAGTTCCATTAGTAAATCCACGTGGCTGGGATCTTGCAACTTCCCATTGAACAGATTCAAATAGCCCATAGGGGAGGGGAGAAAAAGGGCGGGCCTCCTGGCGCCCCCAGTTTAAATACTTTTAGTCCCTCCTCTTCTCACATCCAGGGCCAATAGACAGAGTGGGTGGGGCATAGGACTTTCCCAGTGCCTGGTCTTTCTGCTCAAGGTGGTCCTGGGTGATACCACTCTGGGAGGGGTGTTTGTCCATCTTTTCCCTCGGAGAATCAATCCACTCTACACTAGGTTATCGGTCCCCCTTCTCCCCTTTGTTCTGACCACCTCAGCCACCAGGCCTCCACGGACCCAACCACGATGAATCCTGCCCACCCAGTTAATCCTCTCTGGGAATGCCCTCACAGACTCTAAACCTAATAAAGCTGAAACTCAAAAACAACTATCACATGCTTCAAGTGACACAGAAAATCAGCTTTCAAATGCCATTCTAGGGGTCTCCACAGAAACAAAACCAATGGGATATGGTAAAGATATATTCATATTTATTTTGGGAAACTAGATCATCAATTGTTCCAGTTTGGACATGAAATCTGATAGGCTCATGGATTAAGTGCTTGGTCTCCGGCTCCTGGTGCTATTTTAGGAGGCGGAAAACTTTAGGCCGGGAGGCCTAGAGGGAGAGGTAGATCACTGGAAGCATATTTTTATCGATGGTGCCTTCCATCTCGTTTTCTGGTTCCTGGACACCACAAAGCAAGAAACTTTGCTTCTCTGAACTTTCCTCCGTGATGCTCAGACTCACAACCCAGGAGCAACAAAGCCAGTAGACCAAGGACAAAACACCCTCAAACTCTAAGACAAATAAGTCCATCTACGTCTTCAAATTGTGTTGTGGTTGGCAGCATTATCAGTCTAGGCTACTACTAGGTTCGTTTTTCTGACAATTATAAAATTAAGAGGCAGGAAACATCTCAGACTAACAGAGAGCAACAGGCAAACGCACTTTTATTGAAAGAAAAAGAATCCCATCCAAGCACGTAAAGGATCTCTCTCTCTCTCCTCTCTGTCTCTCTCTTTCGGTCTCTCTCTCCTCCCTCTCTCTCTCTCTCTCTCTCTCATCTCTCTCTCTCTCTCTTTCTTTCTCTGAGGGAACCTGGGCAAGGCCTGTGTTTTAAGAGTTTTAGTGGTTTCCCCTCCCCTAATTTTGGAGTGGTCAACAAAAACCGAGAAGAGAACACTGATAGCTCGCATCTCCAAGCTGAGATATCTTGGGCTACATGCTCTGAGCACGTCAGTCAAAGTGGCCTCCTGCCAGACCAAGAAGAAGCAGAGTACACCATCGTTGTTACTTTTCAGTGACCCTGTCTGATTATTAGGGATCTGGTCCCTTACAGCTGTTTGTGTCATGTATTTGTTAGTGAACTAACACAGCGATTACAGACACTGACAAGCACATGATCTCCAGACCTGGCCAGTAGACTGGAGACACTTGTAAGGCTGGTGCTACAGTTCAAGTCAGAAGGACATCTGCCCCAGAACTTACTCCAAGACCCTCCGTCTTAAAATCTGCTTCACTTAAAATCAACAGATTTCAATGTAAATCTCATCCAGACATACTCTTACAGCAGCATCTAGAATAATGTTAGACCACACATCTGAGTACCGTGGCCCAGCCAAGAGAACACATAAAGCTGACCATCACAAATGCCACACAAGGCACTTTAAAGCCTTGGTACTCTGTTATAAAAGAATGATCTCTTCCCCTTAGAAAAGCCAGCATGAGGGGCTGGGGAGATGAGGTGCTCAGTGGTTAAGAGTGCTCGTAGAGGACTCAGGTTCAATTCCCAGTTACCACATGGCAGCTAACAACTGTCTGTAACTGCAGTTCCAGGGGATCCAATGCTCCACATGCATTGCATATACATAGTGCACACATACATTCAGGCAAGACACTCATACACATAAAAAATAAATCAAAGAAAATCATGCATACCCACATATCAGCCTCCTGCTCAGGCTGGGTCTGTGATGCCTACAGAAGTTCTGGGCTTCTAACTACAACAACGTTCAGAAGAGAAAGGAATTATTTTCAAAAGGGATCCCAAAAATAAAAACAAAGAAGGTTAAAGTAGTTTTTAAGATGATGCATGTTATTCCACTATGTTCTGTGAGCCATAGGTATAGTCTCCACTGCAGATATGTCACGTAGGGATGGACATCTCTCAAACATACATTCTCTATGTGTGACAGTTGTGAACTCTTCAGTAGCCTCCATCTGTTTCAAAAAAAAGCTTCTTTGATGAGTGTTCTACAGTACACTTGTCTGTAAATATAAGGATCCATATTCAGGATATGGTAAGAAATTTCTTTTGCCTAGAAATATGACAAAGATGAGGTTTTCTCTAGGATGTATACTTCTCCAGACATGTTATTTGGATATAATTATAGTGCCACCCATGAGTTCCCTCCCACTGAGAGGGTTTGAAGTCCAACAGATAGCTATTGTTACCCTCCAGATATGAGTGCCACTACTGTACCAGTACAGGCAGTTTGCTGTGCCAGTCATTGTGGTTATTCTGCTTTAGGACTGAGTTGAACCACTGATTGGTTTTCTGCCTTAGCAGCTTTCATGGTATTCTCGAGGACTATGAGATCTAGTCTTCAGGGAGAAGGCTTCCGGGTCAGTTCCTCTCCAAGTTCTGTGTCTGGAGTATGTCTTGTCTTCAGCAGTGGGGTCTTACCTTCAAGTTCAGGAATGTAACTAAGGACTCCCTGTGTTATTTTGGGAGTCTCTTGGACTACTCTGACCAACCACTCAAAGGGAGGTCTACACTGTTTGGCACTGTACTCTTTGCCACATAGCCCCCAGGTACACATACGCACTAATGTTCTGACCCGGTAGAACGGGGAGTAAAGAGAATACTAGCGCATCCCTCAACTCTCACCAACAAAGCTTCTTATACAACAGCGTGCAATGCACACAGAAGGCCATAACTGGCTAAGTTTAAAAGAATAAGAGACTGCAGAGTGTATGTCCTTGGATAGGATTTCTATATTAAACCTCATTCACCCACGGCTCAGGGATCATGTGGAAGAGGGGGCAGAAAGATTATAAGAGCCAGGGTTGGTCCATGAACACAGAGAAAGAGAGGTTGTCAGGTCACTGGAAGCTTGTTCGTGTGAACTTGTGACAATAGTGGCATCAAGCACGAGTCCCATGCCAATTCAATCAGACAAGGGCACAGAGTGGTGTGACGAAATGTGTGACAGGCCAACCCTCGCCTGAGAACTGTTGGAAACTGATTGCAGCTGGGTGAAAGAGCATAGACCTTCCTTAAGATCTCAAGACAGGGTGAACAGACTCCAGTGGATGAACTTGCACCGAAGGACATCTGGGTAAAATGCTTGACTGGGTGGAACTTAACATGTATGGCAGGATACACGAGGCCTGGCGGTGGGGAGCATGGACGGCAGGGGATCTAAATTTTATTAAGAACTGTTGTATGAAATATACAAAAGCTAATAAAAAATTCTCTAAGAAGATTATGCACTTTAAATAAATTAATAAAATGTACTTTTAAGGCCAAAAATTGAGTTTATGTCACTCAAATCTGTTCTATATTAATTCTTAGACCAATATCTATCCCAAGAGATGGAATTGTCCTTTGCTCATTAAACTCAGAGAGCTGGCACGAACAATTTGGTAGATAAATTATTTTATCATTTATATGGAACTGCAAAGGAAAGGCAGATTTCATGGAAGAATAGGACCTTGTTTTGGACATGCTATCATGTTGAGAATAACTAGACAAAAAAAGATCTGAGCTATAGAACAAAGAGAAGGAATAGCATAAAAAATTACAATAATTTTTTTCAAATAAAAGTTCAGGAAAACAGTCCTGGATCTGCCCTCTTTTCTGGTAAAAAGAGAAGCTGAATGTAAGTGGTCTAACTGTATGTGCTTTACTAGGGAAACATGTTTTGTCAACAAAGCAAGGGCTGGGTGGATGACTCCTTGTATTGTGAAAGAGGTATAAGAAACGCCTACACAACTATGACACATAAATCAAACAAGTGATTAAAACCACATCACACACCCAAGCTACTCCCTGTCCCCAAGACCGCCAAACAAATTGAGAAGCAGGAGACAGCGTCTCTGAGTTATAAAATCAGAAGAGCAGGAAATGCACTTGAGTGGTAGCCCGGCTTAGAACAAGCTACCTTCTCAATACTGTCGGTAACCACAATACTTAAATGCATCTACAGGTACATCCAGAAAGCTCTGGGCAAAGGAGACAGTTAAACATCCTCTGCCTCTAGTTGGAGATGATGGAAAAGTTCTGGGGTAAGACAGTGATAATTCTTGCATAACAGTGCAAATATTACCCTAGCCATCGAATGACTCGTGTCATGTGCAGCCTTTAGCCACACACAACCAGTAGGAAAGCTGAGATACAGGGAGGTTAAGTGGAGCCAGTGAGTGGCAAGCTGTGACTGGAGCTGAGGTTCAAGCAGTTCTGCCTGAGCAATTATCATATCCAGCCAACTTCTCACATCTATATACTGCTCATCTGCTAACTCACCCACTGCCCACATGTTTAAAGAATATGCACTGAAGTTGCTTTAAAAATGTACACCTTGCTGAAATAAAAGCTAATATTTATGTTTTCAACCAAATGCTATTTATGAACAGATTCTCATCAGTCTAGCTTAAGGACTCTAGAATAGACTTCAATCATTGAATCTATTCTCTCCAATAAGCAAAGGCCTAGAAAGTATTTACCAATAATCTATGTTCATATTCTGGGAGTCACTCTACAGTGAAATAACTCCCTCAAGGTTCACACCCCATTACCCTTTAAGTGCTGCCATTTTTTAAATTTCTTAAGTGGTTCCTAAATATGATTTCTATGTATTCCTTGATCTCTCTCCTATTCTCCCAGTCCCCAAACTGGGCTTTCCCTTGTTTGTCATTCAGATTTGTGCTCTACAAGCCCATCAAGATTTTCTATCTGTTGGATGGAGGGATGAATAATAGGTGATGAGAACCTGTGATAAGAGAGAAGTTGTAGTGACAGAAAGCAGAGACGTATTCACAAAATGTCTTCTGATTTGAGATCTTCTTCATGTGTATGTGTGTATGTGTGAAAGCATGTAGAGACCCAAGGAGGACACTGGTGTCCTGATCTATTCCTCGCTATGCTATTCCTTAGATACAGTGTCTTTTTCTGAACCTGGAACCCAGCAATCCTCCTATGTTTAACCTCCTGTGGTTATAAGAATGGTACAGCCACACCTGACTTTTTTTACATGGGTGCTGGGATCCAGCACATACTCATACTGAGGGCTCCACTAACCCAACTCTCCAGTCCCAGGTAAAGACGTTCTTAATTGACTTCACCCTAAGAACAACAGACTAAAGAGTGCACAGTAGAAAAGTGGCCTGTCTTCTGTGTATTCAGCTCTGACTTCACACACCCATTCTACACTTGAAATCAGGATGAAGTAGAACAACTTCTTTAAAGTCTCCACAGTTCAGTCTTAGTTATAAAATGGGAAAAGTCATGTTTCAGGGTTTCTGAGAAGATTAAATTAGCTGATACAGGTAAGGCACTTAGAAAAGGGGCAATAAGATATTTGATTTTCTTCAATAAGACCTGGAATTTTATGCCAATAGACTTTGCTACCACTAAATATGTATACTTGATCATTTCTTTGTCTAGTTGCTTATCATTAGGCTAATGAAAATCAATTGATATTACATGTTTACATTCAGGCATACTACAGAATTTATTTTACTACATGAAATATTAGTAGAAAGTTCACTAGAGGACTGTATGAGATAACAGATCTTCAGCAGATAATGTTCTCATTGCAGATAAACACTAACTTTGTTTGGTTTTCATGAAACATTTTCTACATATTTTAAACCAGGATGAGAACAACTTCCATTCTGCATCTCTTGACAGAGATGCCACATTCACTACCATGCTTTAAAGAGTAACAAAGTTAGACAATACCCACGTGTTGTGTTTCTAAATAAGCTTTTCTGAAGTGTAGTGTAGAAGGGAGAAAATCACAGATTGGTGAATTTGACAACCATGGACATGTATGTAAAGAGCACTACAATCCAGATGTAAAACATTCTGTTACTCCAAATGGAATCGCTGTGTTTCTTTCCAGCCACACCTCACCTTCTCGCCCTGGTCTCAGGTAGCCATGGATCTGCTATCACCATAAATTATATTTTTAGAAGTGAAGCAAACACAAAACTCATAAAAAATAAGCATCTTTCTCCAGTAATTAATTTTTCATAAAATGTTGCCCTTGTTCTACAAGGTTTCACTTTCTTACCATAAAGCTTATCTTAAAGGGAATCTCTGAAATGTACCCTGACCTGGAGATCTCTGTGAAAGGCAACTGATGGGTATTCTCAGGAACAGCGCCTGTGAGAAGGCATGCTGTAGGAGAGCAGAGGCAGAGTCTGGACTACAAAGAAGTAGAGGCAGTGGCCACGCCCCTTGGTGCTGTGGCCCTTCAGAGTCGCCCTAAGTGAGACAGGACAGCAAGGTTTTTATTCTCTGTCAACCAGTTTTAAGGTAGGAACTGTCTGTAATTCATATTAGACAATATACTTGGCATGGCAGAATGGACACAAAGGATTTCCTCAGCCAAAAGCAGTTCCTGAGAGACCCACAGTGGTGAGCTGTCAGCCACGAACATTTCCCACAGCAAGTGTACCATTCCTACCACAGTCTGGGCAGCATACCAGCTCCCACAGGAGGGTATGTATGGTAGTCACTGCTGCCTTACCTCTCTCTTCCATCTTTGCTTGTATCTACTTTCTCTTTGCTAATGTTTGATTTCTCTCCTTAACCACACTCTACAGAAAGCTGTGAGATTCCAAGAGTAATACTAGAGACAGCAGGTATGGAGTAAAGATTGCTTTGAAGTATCCAGGAAACAGAGGGAATTGTGGGAAAGGTAAAATGAGGACTCCGTGGGGTATCTTAACCCAAGAGACCCACTCTTGATATTCCTTCCCATAATTTTCTACATCTCTGTTGTCCAAGGTACAAGAAACAGATTTTTTCTGGGGATAATCATAGTTGTGATCTTTGAAATTAATTGGTAGGTTACTTATTGACATTCCTTAGTATAAGACCTTAACCCTTTGCAAGAGTTCAATTATGCTCAGCCCATGGAAGAAGAGAGTCACAAATGCCTCCTGCTGTCATCTGATTGAGAATATACTCATCTTCGAAGAGAGATGATTTGGAGAAGATTACAGATTATCCTGTCCACACTATGAATAAATATTTAGGAAAACATAAGATTCTGTTGACCTTCATTTCACCGAGGACAGTGTAGGGTAGTGTCTTGAGATGTAATGAAAGAACACAGTTATGTGGATTACACCAATGATAGCAAAATCACTACCATCCATCCATCTTTTGACTGCCATCCACATATCTAACCATCATGCATGAATTACATAATTTAACCCTCCAGCAACACTACAGGGTAGATGAAAAAAAATGAAGATTGGGAATCTAAAATAATATTTTCAGGCCCTTACAGAGAATGAGTGTCAGAGCTAGAGACCACACGGAAGACTACTATAGACACTAATGACCCTGTTTTTTGGCATATGGCCCTGTCAACTGAAACAAAATTAACAGCATAATTAAAACACACACATAATTCCAATGCCATGGAAATACATCCAAGATGTGGCCCTCCACACCAGCTTCCACTAGACTTACACAGATAGGCTTTTCTGTCTGTTGGGAAATTTCTCATTCCAAATATTGGAAAATTACTATTATTTAATTCAGGCCTCCCAAGAAATAGAAGTCTTGCAAAGTCTTTCTTGTTCTCAGAACCAAACATATCCCTTCTCCCCAAAAAGTTGAGAAAACCCACCAAAGTCCCAAAAGTCAAGAAGCAGTGCTGGAATTTGGCAGAGACAGTGGGAAAATCACTGGCCCTGAAGTATCATGTTGTCTATACCTGGATGTGTGCAGGCCTCTGTGAGGTCAGCAGGATCTGACAGACAGATCATGCTGCCCTTAGCCCAAGTATTGAACTGTCTCTTCATTACCCTAATGTTGGGCATAATGCAGGGTGGACCTAGCTAGGCCACATGCCAGGAGGAATGGAGGAATGGCTCTACGTGGGTGTGGTGCTCCACATTGGTTGGTTGTGAAGCCAGTTTCTGCCCAGCACCTGGAGGGAACCTGATCCACCCGGGAACAAACTGCAATGGCTGTAGTCAGGACCCCACCCCATAAGGCTGTTGGCTAACAAAACCTATAAGACTATCTGCTCTTTCTTGAATAAATGAGTTTGCAGAAGACCACCACTGCTAGTTTGCCGCTCAACTCCCAGAGTCGTGTCTTGGCTCCGCACCTACTCACCCCCTAACCCCACAGCAGGGATCCTTCGGTCCCCCTTGGGCTGGCCCTGAGTGCTGGGACCCCAGAACCCTAAGAAACACTATGAAGGTCAGTGAACAAGTGAGATTTAATACTTAAATGTAGGTTTGAATCCAGGATGTGGCACTACAAAAGACTTCTTAACCTACCTGCACCTCAGTTTCTTCACTGTATAATATGGGCCAAGAGTCCATCAAGCAGAGTTAAGAAAAATAAAAATGTCATTTGTAAAAGTAATTAACACATATTAGTGTCTAATAAGAGATAGTCATTCTGCCTTTGGGCATATAAAGCTTTAGAACACTGTTCACAAAATCTATTCATTAGAAAGTAGCCCAACCCCATTCTGGTTTGGGACAGGGAGATAGCTAGTGAGGAAATTCTAATCATGGCTGAGGGAAAGGTGTATATTTTCTCCTTTATATTAACAATGAACCTTGTTGTATTAAATTTGCGAGAATTTTCACTGTATTGATAAATACTCCTTAAAATCATTTGACCACTAAAATGTTTTTGTAGTTTCAAAACTTCAAGTTACAGCTATCAAACACATTGGGAGACAGGCTAATTTAAAAATAACATTTTTTTAAAAGGAGATGCTCATTCTTTTATACAAGTGGCTTAACGTGTCAGAAAGAAACCCATTATTTCATTATATTTGTATTATCTTTATCCAAGGAACTTAAAAATACCCAGAGATAAATTGTCAGCTATTGAGACAAGCACGCAGACCTGATCCTCACATTACAGTATCAGAACTGCCAAGAGACATGATATGATCCAGGAAAGATTGAAAGCAACAATCAAAAGCTATAAAAAAAAAAAAACACACATTTTCTAAACCAAAAAAGGAACTGACACATACATCACACTCTCAAGAGACAATGGCAAGCACAGGTTCCCTTCTCTCCCCTAGCTTATGACACGAGCCACAAGAAAATACAAGTAGGAGTGTACAATAGTCATACCAGGCCCAAAAAGCAAACCTTGGAACGGAAACTCTGACTCTGTCATTTACAATGTACTTATTTTCTCCAAGTCTTGGCTTTCCTGAAATAGGGCTAGCAGGTTAACAAGATAAGAGCCTGAATGACACACAAAATGGAAAGGAACTAACTAATGCTGTGTCAAACATTTGGAAGATATGCAGGCCAATCTAGAACTACATGGACCTTAACAATTATCTACTGCAACCTCTCATTTTTAAACATGGTGGAACTGAAGCCCCAAGATTAAAACGGTTTATCTAAGTTCACCAAGTTCAGTGCTATGAACTATGACCCTAAATAGGGTATCCTGACTTTTAATCCAAATGTCTTTTTATTATTTCTCACATATCAGAATCATCTTCCCTTTGTTTAAAACAGAATGAGTATCAAATTAAGCTGAATGCAGCCCTGGATCACTAAGGTAAATATGAAACCCTGTTATCTAATATATTCAGGGGAAAAGGAAATTCTGACTAATCAGAGTATCTGTCTCACGGAAATTAAAAAATTCTCTTCACAAAAAGGTCAGGGAGTCCTGATATATGCCTCACATAGATTAATGACTTCCAAATCATGTGAAAGCAATACAGTTCACCTTTGAAACTGGGCTGGACATAATTTCCTCTACCTTTAATGACTTTGGATTCCCACATTGCTTCAAGGCAACCATGCTGCATATCAATCATCAACATACCGAAGGCATAAACTTAGAGCCCCACTCTGAGATTACACTATGTGCGCAGGGCTGGTTAATAGAGCTCTGGGTTAATGGAAATCCAGGTAGCAAATGAGCCCTGTGTACAGATTTATGATCGGTTTCCAGGAACTCAGTCATTTAGAGATTTTGTACCTTTGCCTTTTGTGATTTAAGATAGGCTACTGCTTCATACTACACTCATTTCAGAGTTAAAAGTTAGCATCATGAAACAGAATTACAATCTAGATGGCTCTTAGAACCTTAAGATTTGAAAGAAACCTACCTGTCAATGACTCTGAATTCATCCTTGAAAAGATAAGAGCAGACAGGCCTAAAGAATAAACTGACTCACCTAATTGAGGGCAGAGGAGGAATTGGGAGCCCAGCCTCAGACTTCCTTCCTTCTTCCCTGAAAAAGGCTCTTCCCTGCCACAAGATACAGAGTCCCGCATTAAGATTTTTACTTTATCATTCAGGAGGGCCAGAGGGATGCTACCCAGAATTAATGATGGAGAGTTTGAGAGGATAAATCTCTATTACAACAATCCCAGAAAGAAGCCTACTAGAGGGAAGGAAAAGTCCCCAATGTGCTACCACTGACCTGTTCCTGGGTGTGTCTAATCTAACCCATGCAGGTCCAGGAAGTTCTGGCAGTATGAATGGGGATGAAGCCATAAGCTCCCAAGGAAAAGGGATCATCTAGCTCACAAATGCCTGCTGCCATTTCACAGTCAGATTTCATACTCTGTAAAGACTAGTGAATGGCTTCCAGCATTCTATGTTTCAGGTGGTGGCAAAGACATCAATCACATCATCCAAACCAGAAACTTAGAATTCAGTTGTGACTCTTCCCTCTTCTTGGCCACTTTTGTTTCCACCCAGGATATCTGCTGATTCCTCCCCTGGTGTCCATTTTAAATATTTTATTTGTTTTCTATGTGGATGAGTGTACCTGTATATGTATATAAGTGCACTTGTGTCATGCCGTGCCTGTACAGGACAGACGAGCGTGTCAGATCCCCTGGAATGGAGTTACAGATGGCTTTTAGCTGCCGTGTGGGTGCTGGCAATTGAATCTGGGTATTCTCCAAGAGCAGCCAGGGCTCTTAATTGCTGAGCCATCGCTCCAGCCCCCTGTTAACTATCCCTTTTAAACCCAATCTCAACCATAGCTACAGTTCAGGTTCTCAGTATCCCATAAACTACTACAACAGCATTTCTCCTAATTTAGGGGCCGGCAACTGCACCCCTCATTACTCACCATCAATATTTCCATTCAGAATAAAATTTCCTTAAGCTATTCTTATCCTCTCGCCTACTGAGAGAGAGAGAGAGAGAGAGAGAGAGAGAGAGAGAGACACTCCAAGAATACCAAGCTCTTTGTGGTGTCTTACTGCGCTGGGCCATTGGTCTCTTTACATTTCTTTATGGTAGCCTTTTCTTTCCGCATATTCCTCAAACTATTTTACCTGAGTGTCTGCTGCTCATTATTCAAGATTCAGAAGGTCATCTCAGCAGAAAACCTTTTACCCTTCAAGGACATGATAAGTCCCTGCCTTCTCAAGGCCAGATTGCCTGGAACTTTATTTCTCAGATTGACTACTTTACTGTGAGCACAGTAGGAACAGGCTCAGATCTTCCTATTTCATTTTGTGTCCGCAGGATCCATCAGATTACTAGGCTTTTAAAATGTTGACTTAACAAACAGTAGCTTGTTTGCATCTTTCCTGCTTCTGGCTAATTTTACAGGGGAACATCAACCCCGGACCTGTCCTAGGCACAGAACCATTTACACTGAAAAGAACCAGAAAGAAGGTACTCAAGACTGGAGACCAAACACAGGATTTCTCCTTCCATTGGAAATAAAATGGTGTTATTTTTCTTTTACTTATTTGGGATACTGCAAACTTCTTCCAGCTACAAATGCAATTAAGCCATGAGAATGTCACAGAAACAAGGATTGCACACATTCCGTGATTCACACCTACAAATTGAGTTCATGGGTGTAACTATGTTGTCTCCTCAAAAGAATTTAGCAAGGAGGTTAAAGTTAGTGTTATCCTCACTTTACAGACAGGAAAACTGAGAATCATCAGAGACATCATGTACACTGTGGTCCAAGGAGTAGTTAAATTAATGGCTTGAATCCTACTATTCTGACCCTTATTTTCTGTATCATGTCCCCTAAAAATATTTTTATTCAGTATAAAATCTGAGCAACTGTTTTTAAGTGTGATTTTGACTATGTTGTCCTAAAGCTCAGGGATTCCCAACAGGGCTCCGTATTTGCCCCCCACCCACCCGACAATCTCACCATGGCTGCCTTTCCTTCTCCTCAAGAGGAATGAACACAGTTTCCTTTAAGCCATTGACAGATGCTGCCAGATGCTACCATGAAGCTGCTTGAGGAGGTTCCTGACCTTTCCCTATTCATGACTGCTCTGAAGCAAACGAGAAGACTGTATCCCGTCAGTATTGTTTCATAAAGACATAACTTGTATGATAGGCCAAATCCTATCCAACGATTGCCACTGAACAGAAATTTTAGAAAGATGAAGAGACTGTCAGGCCCCAACCATGGGCCCTTTACTAAAAGCAGCCTTGACATCACAATGCTCCAAATGCATATACACAAAACAGTCCTATTGTTTTAAAGTTTGGGGCGGGGGGGGGTTGCTGTGTTCTTTGTGGGTTTTTTTGATGTATTAACTAATTAATCTCTATTACTTCACTATGAAATAATTTGAATATCTCTATTTAATATCTGAACAGAAACTAGGACCACCAAAGCTAAAAGACTGAAGTCTACACAGCTAGCTGTATACTTATGAAGACCTGATTACTCAACTACTGAGTCAAATTCCAGTTTTCCCCTTGTCTAATTCTGTGATCAGTACTTGATTCTTCAGCCTCAGTTTACCTTTTCTGCAGCATGGTCATGATTTTGAGAACTTTATCACATATCTTCACTATTTGGGGGACCCAGCTCTTCTCTCAGGTAGTGGATGGGTGGGAAAATGTATAGAGAAAGCATTTTATCTGAGATTATCTATCCGGTGGATCAGAAGTGACTCATGTCACTGTACTCCTTCCCATGGGTAAAGACTGATTATAAGCTCACCTCCTCAAGTGAGGAAAGGTTGAAAAATGATATCCACCAGTGTTTCAAAGAGAAAGTGCAGTACAGCATCATGGCAGAGAGGCGGGCGGCCCTACTAAACCTTCCGTGTAGTTTCACAAGGGATGCTTGCATGAACAAGGTGGTTTGTAGAAAATGTCTAAGAATGTAAGCATGCAATGAGTATTCATTATTATCACCACAGTTCTTTTACATAAACAGAATTCTTGACATGCCATCTACTGTTTCTTCCTCAGTGCTTGGAGTATATTATTTCTTTGAAGGTATCACATGAATGGAACCTAGCCCATAGGCAGAGGCTTGAATGAAAGATGTCCTGCACATACTCAGGCAATTGAGCATCCCCAGTCAGTGGTGCTTTGTGGGAGG
Source organism: Eospalax fontanierii (assembly GCA_035773235.1). Taxonomy (NCBI): domain Eukaryota; kingdom Metazoa; phylum Chordata; class Mammalia; order Rodentia; family Spalacidae; genus Eospalax; species Eospalax fontanierii. The sequence goes on from CM069533.1 coordinate 73,343,361, forward strand.
TCATAGAATCTTGAGAAGGTGCAGCCTCGCTGGAGGAAGTATGTCACTGGAATCTGGCTTTGAGAGTTGATCGCCTTGCCTTGCTTCCAGCTCACTCTCTTTACTTCATGTTTGCAATTGAAGATGTGATCAGTTTCCTTCTCACGCCAACCCACCTTATGGACTCTCCCTTTGGAGCCATGAGACAAAATAAACTCTTTCTTTCATAAGTTGCTTTTGATCATCCTGTTGTATCACAGCAACAAAAAGTACCTTTTAAAAAACTGGTACTATGAACTATTGGCAGATATCAAATTATTACCACAATTGAATACAAATATAAAAGTCAGTTTCTAGTAACTGGAATAAGAAATGCATGCATACTTATTTATCTAGTTAACAGATGCTTATTAAATACCTGGTCCAAATACCCCTCAGTGATCATAGCAACAAGTCAGCTATTGTAGTAATCCTTTGACTCTTTTAGTCATGGAGTTGATGCAGTACACGTGCTAGACTCTTGAACAAGATATAAAACATCTGCTGACTGAATGGGATATATAGGGCAGGGACCTGAGAATCAGTGTTCTTTTAAAGCCATTTGCACAATAGACTTTGCCTGACTATAAATCTGGTCAAGACCCTGTCCCAGCAGAATCAATGTCAGAGTATCATCCAAGTCATAAACCTCTCTCTAGATCCCTTAAGAGAGGAGATTCATCACAGTGTGTGTACTTCATAATAGAAGACTCTAATTTATTTGACAAGTAAAAATAATAAGACTACCAGACAGCACTGGACTATTGACTTCTTGTCACTGACTTTTTCTTCTACACTGTGCTCTGCCAGCTGATTCTTACAGCATTCAGTGCAAGTACCTGATTCTTATGACATTCAATCCAAGCATCTTTGAAGGCAATGACATCATCCACTTTCATGTAGCCCTCATAGCAGAGCTTAAGAAATAAATGATGGAAAATATACAGAGTGCAAAGACAGAGATTCTCAAAGTGTTTCTTTCCCCAATTATAAAGGAAATCATTTCTTCTCCACAAACCTATTGCATGCCACTCAGCATTGCAAATTCAAGAAAGTATAACTTCTAGCCACTAATAAAGGATCATGCTTGATATACTGTTGACATTTGCTGCCTACCATCTCAAAGGTTATCATAGAAACCCAAAAATAACCTTCCAAAGTTTCCATAAATGTGATTGTGCTTGTTAGAAATAGCCCAGTCCTCAAAATAGTTCATCTCCCAGCCGTCATGTACCAAGTCAAGGCTGTATGCATCCATCCCCCAATTCTCTCCCATTCTGTGTATTTCAGGCCTACTAGCTATATCCTGACACCTCCAGATCTACCCTACTTCCTGTAAAGAATTATCCCTTCCCTTTCACAGCCTTCACAAATTCCAGTCTCAGCCTTCCTCTGGATATTGTTGGAAATCTCACTTTTCCCCCAACACGTGACTTATTGGCAGATGAAAACATAATTGGAAATTATACTCTTTAGACTTTTATATTATTCCATACTGAACATGCTTCCTTATCTTGTCACCCAGGTCATGCGGAGCCAGTTTCCTTTTTCTGGAAGCAGTCATTCTTGGGAAGACAACAAAAAGTCTAAGAGAGAGCCCGGAAGTCCCTGACCAGCTGTGTGAGTCTCATAGAGAATACCCTTAATTGACAACTGTGTGTCATATTCATAAATCATCTGCATGTAGTTATCTCTAAATTAAAATAAAATTGAAGGGGTTAGAGCAATGGCTTAGGGGTAAGAACACTAACTGCTCTTTCAGAGGACCCAGGTTTGATTCCCAGCATCTACATGGTGGGTATCAATACTCTGTAATTCCACTTCCAGGGGATCCAACACCATGTTCTGACCTCCACAGGCATGTGACATGTGACATGGGTGCACTTACATACATATAGACAATACTCTCATACACATAAAATTTTAAAAATATTTTTTTAATTTAAATATTAAAATTAAAAGTAAATGATTTTAAGAGAGAGTGTGCCTGTGTGAGGGTCTGCTGCATATGGTAAATCTCTGTATCTTCTATTGGCTTCCTTATTTCATTTAATTTCATTTGTCTATTTTTGTCTTTCTTGAGTTGTTTGAGCATAGTTAAAACCGTTCTTTGGAGTTCTTTATCTGGAAGTTCTTCAAAGTTATTCCCATGGAAGTCCATTGTTATAGGATTTGTAAGTTTTGGAGGAGACCTGCTGTCTTGGACTTTCATGTTGTTTCTGTTTCTGTGCTGAGATTTATGCATTTGAAATTAATCGGTTGGGAGGATGTGTAGAACAGGAACTGATGTTCTGGGGACTGCTTGCCGGGCAGCACCAAGAGCTAGGGAAACTTCAAAAGTATGGGCAAAAGGCACAGGGTCAGAGACTCCTGTGGACACCTGGGGAACTAGAGGTAGGAGGAAGCGTGGGTCTGGCTGTTAAGGCTTGGGGGCCATTAGCCAGAAACTCTCTGTACCTTCTAATCAAAGCTGCAATGAACCTAAAACTAACCCCCCTAAAAAATTCTACTTTTTAATTTAAGCTTAAATTTGAAAACTTTAAGTGACCATGTGAATGGAGATATATCACTGTCTATGAAGCATAAGATTAATATAGAAGTATTAAAATAATTTTAATATGAATCCCTAATATCACATCATATATTATCACTGCTATATGCACAACCCCTGAGGACATGTATAGTCACATTGCCTTTGTCACTGTGGGCTCTCCCCTTTCGCATTTAAAAATACGACTAAATCAGCGATGATCTGTACAGCTCATGAAACAAAATCTTCAGCATTACAGTGCAGCTGAAGTTGGATTCATTGCTCATCAGTTCTCATTTTCCACATTTTCTTCCATGTTAAGATATTGTGTGTGTGTGTGTGTGTGTGTGTGTGTGTATGAGTAAGTACATGAGCATGAACCTGAGTGTGGAGGTCAGAGATCAAACTCGGGTGTGTTTTTTCAGGGACCATCCATCGTTCTTCTTTGAGGGATTTGTGTGTATGTGTGTAAGAGAGAGGATGCAGAGAGAGAAAGGAACCGGCTCGCTCACTCACTGATTCGGCTTGCTGAGCTTCAGAGATCTGCCTATCTCCCCCCAAGAGCTGGAGTAGCAAGCATGGGCCACCTGATAGAACTTTCATTGGATTCTCGGGATTAAATCAAGTCCTCATGCTGTCACGACAGACCTTTCCTGGATAGAGATCATTCTGAATCTCCTTCAGGCTAGCTTTTAATGTAGCACTCCTCACACACTTTTCCACCTTTTCACAGAAAGCTCCCCTATCGGATGTACCTGCTCCAACCACTCCGTTATGAGCCCATCTTCCTTGCACAGTGACCCATGGTACATACCTGGGTGCCTGCTATTGGAAGCTACTTCCTCTTAACTTATGGTGGCTGTTAGAATGTGTTTCACGCATCAACCAGCTTAGAGGATGTAATTTCAAGGGATCTATCTGTTGAGCTCTGAAATTCTCCGCAAAGTGTCTGCCAAGGCCGTGTCAGGCACATGTTGACTCCAGCCAGTGGTAGAATGTGGCAGGATTTTAAGGCAGACTTATCCTGGGAGAAGAAGGATTCTACAGAGTCAGTTTTGTTTTCAAATATCCTGATGGCTTTTCCCAACTTCCTTCAGCTGCCTGACACTCCAGGACATTCCCATCCAGCGTTCTTCCTGTCTCTTGTTCTTCTATAGTCATGTCCATTTGGTGGTCTGATGGCTCTTCCAGCCTCACCTGGCTCCCACAGTACTTTTTCTATTCTTGTATATTTGATTTCCTGTGGGTGTCAGCTACTCAAGCGGCCTATGCTAAACCAGTGCCTCTTTCTTAGTTTATTTAGAAGTATAGCAAAAGCTCCAAGCCCCTTGTTTTATAATTGGCTTAATGAATGAGCTAAACTCTAAATAAACCAGATTTTCTCTTTCCTACCAGAACAGACCTGCAAATCTGACCCTATTGAACCATTTTCCCTGCTCTACATATAATCTTGGATAAGCATCATATAAGCTGGAATTAAATTTTACTAGAAAAGAAAGAAACCATCAAAATGAATGGATTAAATAAAATAAGAACTTATTTGTATTCCCTATAAAACTACCCCTCGTTTAAGATATGCGAGGCCGGTGTTTGTTTTAAGTTGCATCCGGTGTTCTTAGGTAGAAATTCAACTCTGCTGCCAACAAGGACATTCTCTGTCACCACTTTTATCGTTTCTCCGTAACTTAGCTGTCCTCTGACTTCAGACTAGTAACAAAAGCATTGCCTATTATAACATTAAAACCCCAATTTTCATCCAATTAGTGCCTCTCCCACAAGTGTGGAAACCAGGGCAAGGTTAGCTTTGGGGCCGCATCGCCTCTCCCTTGCTCATTAGACTTCCAGCGGTCCCAGGGTTGTAGGAGGGGAGCGAAGAGAAAAGACAGAAACATCGAACTTTAAGAACACAACTATAGACCAGTATTTGGGCTCTCTGTGTTTAACAAATTCCAAAGGCTGATTTGTTCTCTGGTGGACAGTTTTATAGACCTTCCGTAGATACGTAAACTGTGGAGCTAAACTGGGGCTATGCTGCAATGGGACTGTTGAGCCCACCATTTCCTCTCATCACCCACTCTTGCCTTCTTTTTAAATTTTTTAATTTTTATTTTATGCGTATGAGTGTTTTACCTGCATGTTGTAAATGTACCCATGTCATGCAAAGCCTGCAGAGGTCAGAAGAGGTTTCAGATCCCCTGAAACTGGAGCTACAAATGGTTGTTAGCTGCTGTGTAGGTGCAGGGAATGGAAATGGGGAGCTCTAAAAGGGCAGCCAACGATCCCAACCATAGGTGCAGGGACGAGAACCAGGGTCCTCTGGAAGAGCAGCCAATGATCTTAACTGCTGAGCCATCTCTCCAGTTCCCCAACTGGTGCCTTCTTTTAACATAGTAACCAAACCCTGATTGTTAAATGGATAGATGGGCCTCAGTAAAGCCACATGAACCAACTGATATCAAAGGAATGATAGACGCTATTCACCATGACTTCCACTCTGAATTAGACATAACTTAGAAGTTTTGATAAATGACAAAGCAAGACAAGCTGCAGATCAAGAAGTCTTCATAGGTCCATTACAGAACTGAGGTCAAAGGGGAAATAACTGCCTTAAAAACTAAGAAATGGTCAAAGAGGATCAAAGATTACAAAGTACGGAAGTAACTGAATCCAAAAGTGTATAGGAATTCTGGTTACCCAATCCCAACAGCCCTAAACGCATGTACATACAAACACCACTAAATGAACTCAGTAGTGTATGTGTGTGTGTGTGTGTGTGTGTGTGTGTGTATGTAGAGCTGAAGGCTATATAACAAAAATCACAGTGTCAGGCAAGTGAAACCTTCCTTTGAGTTGTTCGTTGGTCAGGGTGATAAAAAATAACATAGGCTATTGCCACAGTCTTTGGTCACATTTGGAACTTAAAAATAAGACCCTATTGCTGAAAACATCACATACTTTGGCCATAGGATGTGAATAATTGATCTAGATTGACCTGAAAACCTCCTCCCTAAAGACTAGCTCTCATGGTATCAGAAGGTGCTGTGCAAGTTGCCAAGGGAGAAAAAACAAAAACAATCAATGGTCCTGCCCAGCTGTGAAGCCTATGAACCTCAACAATGACAGCAAAGTATCTCTCTAGGTGCAGCAGTAGCACTTTTATGTTGGAGTGATCAACAGCTGTCTAATTGGACTTAAGGCTGGATCAATAGGAGAGAATCCATGCATAGTACTATCAACATAGGCAAGAACACATGGTTGAAGATGTCATAGACCTTAGAGAAGAACTATTGCCACACTTTCCTAAACCAATGTAATTAATAGATTTCCAGCATATAATTCTATATGTAGAATTATCCTATATATGGAATTACTGTATTTAAAATACTTATCCATTTACTCACAGACAAGTGTGTAGTTCTCACCACTCATCAAGAAGCTTCCTTTTGCAACAGATGGAGACCATTACAAAGTTTCACCACTATATGGTATCCAGTTCCGATTGATACATCTACAGTGCAACCCCTACACCTAAGGTTCATGGAACATCATAGAAGAGGGGGTAAGAGGCAGAGGGACAGAACATCTGCTGATAGATAATACATTCTAGACATTGTAGGTAAGCTGCACCCATGAAATCCCAACAACATGGTTACCGAACAAGACCTGAAAGATGGCAACACCAACTTGCAGAATTTACCAATTACAACTCATGTATTGAAATTTATTTTTAAGAAAAATTTTTTGAGAATTTCATAAACAAGTATTATATTTGCATCATGTCCTTCCTCCTGCTCTACCTGTCAATCCCTCCCATGTCCCTGTTTCCCTCCATCCCTCTCAATTTCTTTTCCTTAACATTGAATAATTTTGGTACACATATATTTATAAACACATATATAAATGTACACACATATATGATGTACATTTGATGGTCCTCATGTGTACATGTGTTTAGGACTGAACACTTGGGATTAGATAACCTATCAGGGATCTTGTCCCTAGAGAACACTGATTCTCTCTCGCTCAGCCTCCACTGATTAGCTGTAATTCTTCATTTAGAGGTGGGACCCTGTGAAATTTTCCCCATCCACATTGACAACAAAAGTGAGCTCTTTGCAAAAATGGAAAGATGGGAACTCTGTGAAAGAATGGAAAGGAAATGCTGGGAATCTTAACCACTGTGACAGAAGGACGACTACAGTCACCAGCTTCCTTCCTGGCTAAGAGGGATTCTATAAGATCTGCTATAGAATCGTGCCTAGATTCTATAAGAACTGCTATGTGCAACTTCCAGGTCCTACTTTGCCCATGCTTTGCAGGAGTGCGCTCTCTGTGGTCCTCACTGCCATTGCCATCCTTCACTCACATTCCACATCAACTCTGTACCTCTGACTCCTTGAAGTTATGCATTGCCATAGGATCAGTTCTGTCCACTGATGGTAGGAAGTCATTTAACTACAGAGGCAAGATTTCCAGCTTGTACTTCTTCCACCAAGGCCCCAGAAGCACTACAGATGGCGAAGGTTCATCAACTGGTCCTGAGTCAAAGGAACATGAAGCAGAAACCCCCACATTCGGGAAAACCATAGAACGCGAGCAAAGCAGAAGCCACCAATATTTACTATACTACAGTCTAGCCTATGCCAACCAGGTCTCTCTCTCTCTCTCTCTCTCTCTCTCTCTCTCTCTCTCTCTCATCTCTCTCTCCTCTCTCTCCTCTCTTTCCTTTTCCATCTTATGCTAGGTGAAGTGCAGTCCTGGTGGTGAGCCATCCTGCCTCATGTGAACAAGAACAACACCCTTGTACTATAAGAGCAACAAAATGGAAAATGGAAGGAGCCCAAATCCCTGAAAATTTTCTTGCAACAGAGCCTCAGTGACTGCTCACATAGTTCCATGAATGAGAAATAAACTTCAGTTGAAAGCCTAGTTTGATAAAGCCGTATCTCTGGTCTACTAACAAACAAGTTAAGCCTCCAAAAAGAGCCCACTGTTCGCTTACTCTTCAGTCAAGGAATTCCTGAAAGTCCCCTTTGTTGCCATGACCTCATGTCTTTGAATGTCCCTGTTCCACTGGATATTGAAAAGCAGATTTGAGTGAAACATTATATCAGGAGGGATTGAATAAAAATGTGGCATTATCTCTGATACGCTTGTAACCACAGGGAGAAGACTGAGCCCTGCCCCACCCCAGACTGTGTTTGAAACACAGTAAATTTAAAGATCTGAGTCTAAACAGAGAAATGATCAATATTTCCAATAAGTATGAAGTCAAGGAAGTGGCCATTGAAGAATTCAGCGCTTTTTATAGGATCTGTCACTGGTGGAGTTTTAAAAGTACAATAGAAACACCATATCAAGACTGCTGGACTAGTATCTGCACAATCAGATGTAACTACAATGCTTTAAATTAAGGTACAGTCCATGTCTCCAAGTAAATCATGCACCAAATGAAGTCACTTAAATAATATATATTCTCAAAGTCTTTGGGAAAGTGATGTTATTGCAAGACTGCAAATTTTCAAGGACAGAAAAATCTAATTTAAACTGAATAAAACAAAAAAATCAATATAAACTGGTTCTTCTTACTAGAAAATGAGACATAACTTCAGAGAAAGCTTGAAACAGTAGTTAAGACAAATTTCCATTTGAGTGCTCAGGTCTAGATATTAGCTTCAGCCTCCTTTGCTTCTGAAGAACTCTGAAATAGGATGCCTCTTCCAGTGTTTGTCCCTGCCACATGAGAAAGGATGGAGACCCGGTTTACCTGAAGAAGCTTAGGTCAGAAGCCCATGTATAAGAAAATTAGATGAGGGCTGGGGCACACGTTTGATGCAGCTCACATCCTCTGAAACGTGCACAGTACAGAATTCCAGTTCATTTTCCTCCTCAGTAGGCAACTAGAATGCATTTTCCAACTTCTCTTAAAACTAGGTACCATCTTATGATAGAGTTCTGGTCAATGGCATGAAAGTTTGGCCTACACTGTGCCACACATAGACCTTCTATCTTTTTTCATCTACCAGTTTAACTGAAAGGACTAAAAGTTTGAGAGAGGGCCTTAACTCAGAAGTTAAGAACATACGATGCTACTGCAGAAGACCTGGGTTCGATTTCCAGCACCAACATGACAGTCAACAAATATCCATGACTCTTCTGACTCCGTGGGCAATTCATGACATGGGTGCACTTACACACATGCACGCAATACACTCATAGACATAAAATAAAAGTAATAAAATAAAATTTTAAGATGAGTAACAATTTAGAAGAGACTAGAGCCAAGAAGAGGGCATAAACCTCTTACTGAATAGGTAGGACCCATCTCTGGTGGAATGACTCACACAAGATTATCAATGGAGACTTTATAATTATCACTGTATCTTAATTTATTTATTCTTTGTGGGGGTGTGGAGGCAGGAGGACAACTTGTGGGATCCAGTTCCCTCCTTCTAACATGTGGGACCAGGAATCAAATTCAGGTCATCAGACGTGGTGGTCAGTACTTTTACCAGCTAAGCCATCTTACCATCCCAGCATTGGAAATTTACCACTGTTCATTGTAACAGTAAGTAGACCTTTAATTAACACAGTATTACAAAAAAGTAACATCTAAGAGTAGGACAAATAGATGCTGGACAGCCCAAATGAGTAATGTCTGCTTCAGCAGTGGTTTTTTAACATTTGGATTACCCTTAAACAAAATGGAAGCAATTACTCTGCCAAAGACATCTGAGTCTGCATACTTTTATTTTCTGGAATAGGATCGTTGTAATGACTTAGCCACAGACAAAGTAAACAAAGTAGCAATTGCTTTTGTACTATAATAAGGCTTTGCAAACATGCCTGTATTTTCACGTGGGTTCTTTAATAAATGGATATTTTTTTGTGTTCACGAGCAGTTGTACCAAACAGAAGATGCAATTTAAATTTGCTCTGCATCTCAGAGATGTCTCTAATACAACTAGGATTTTCTGAAATGGAAAATGTAATTTTCTAAAGTCTCTTCACCTTCAGTTTTAATGTTCAGGCACAAGACAAGGAGAGAAAAGGAAAAGCAGGGGGCAAACAAAAAGCAACAAAGAAGAAGATACAAACCAGTTCCAAAGCCAGTGAAAGGGGCCAAGGATAGCTGCTGGTTGAGGTCCAAAACAATTATATCTTATCTGAAATGAAATATGCCCAGAACAGAGTGAGATTGGTATCAAAACCAAATCATGAGTAAGTATTAAAAAAATAAAGGTCAGGAATTGATATGCCAGATGACAGACAAGCATGTGTTCTGCCTGGAGAGCCCCTTCCTTTTGGGTTAAACAAATTCTACACGTCTTCCAGGTTCTGCTGAAATGTCACAGCTATTGGACAGCTTTTTACAACAGTCCCTTCCCTGCTACATAGACATTTTTCCTGTTATAATTACCTTAAAAAGCTTTACTCTTTTTCTAAAGCTTTTCTTTTTATTATAAATACAGTGTTATCGGAGTAAATAATAGGATCTGTCTTCCCAACAAAGTTTTAAAAGTTCAGTGAGAGTGAAGACCATGTTGCCTGTTCACCTATCTGTTTCTAGGGCCTGACTTTTCAGTTCCAAAAGCCTTCTGCCAGCTTGTAATACCAACATCAAGCAATATTTTTAAAGGAGCAGGTACCTGAATACATCTAAAACTTACATTTTCCTTTGTGTGAATTCTGAAAAACAAAACAAACAAGAAAACCAAACCTAAAACTGAAACCTGGCTTCTTAAATCAGCTGAAAACACTTGGGAAAATGTGAGAATTGTTCTTCAGACTCTTTTCCTTGGGAGAAGCACCTCTGAAGACATGAGAGTAGAGCTGGTATTGGCCAGTCCCTAAATGCTGCCACGGGATCAGCCTCAATTCCCTCCCTGAAAAGGGCCATCTCAGCTCATGAATCTCACTTCAGATGGGAGCTCTACTTGGTCCATCGGGCTCTGCCATTTTTCCACCTCCTAATGCACCGTCTCTTCCCTTCTCTGAAGGATCCCCAATTTTCTCATTCATGCAATGACCGGAAAGCACAACTCCAAAGACCTAGGGAATGTAGTGAAATAATACAGGCAAACAGCCAGCTGCAGGCAGGGACTGAGGTGTGACATTCTCTTAGTTTTCCTTCTCTCACAGTGCTCTCCAACCTAAAAGCTTCTCTGCCCTTCCCTCATTGAAACCTATTTCAAGTTTCATTTTAGCTTAGAAAAGACCTGAGCATCTGTTTCAGTCTCAGTGACACTGTAGGTTTTATTTTTTTCCTCTAACATTTAAGTGTATAGAATTTGTAAAATCTTATTTAATATTCATAGCAGTCTTGTTGAATAGGCAGTATTCGCCAAATCCACATGTCTGATGGAAACTTAATGTCCCTTATAGAACATAGGGTTATAAATGAAAGCTTGGAATTCTAAATCAGGTCTGCTTGACTCTGTCCCACATCTTCTGCGGCATCACACAGCCTTTCCACTATCTTCACAACATTCCTACTCCATTCCTCTTCTTGAGCTGTTACTTGGTTAGAAGCCATGTCTGAAGTACATATACTCGCATATGGAGAGTATGAAATCATTAATTTCTGCCAGAGATCCCAGTATACTCTCTTCAACTAAATATTGTAACAGACAACTCCATTGACAGCTCTGACCCTAGCTACAGTCATCAGGAGGCATTGTGGTGCTAGGCACAAGGCAGAGTGCAAAGAATATTATCTGAATAACAATCTTGAAATCATCAATCAACTTTAAAAATACTCATTATTCCTTACCAAAATCATAGCTGTTTCAGAAGGTACAAGGAATATACAAGAAGGCTGGAGATAGCTCAGGTCATTTGAAGTCATCTTTTAAAGACAGTAAAACATGAACTAGTTCTGGAAGTGAGCAGTGAGTCTTTGAGAGAGAGAGAGAGAGAGAGAGAGAGAGAGAGAGAGAGAGAGAGAGAAAGAGAGAGATTGAACATTGCTGCAGAATTTTCAACTCTAAGATCCACATCAGCCCATTCACAGAATCTGAAATCCATGTCAGAACTCTGTAATGGTCTGACCCAGGAATCACATCCACATCCAAGAGCTCTTCTCCATATTAAAAATGACAGGCATCTGCCAACTCTAAGGCATTCTAACCCAATCATCATCATGATTCCGAAGGCGGGGACTAGACAAAAACCCACCTAAACAGAACTTTCTGTCCTCTTGGAAGCAAATTCACCACCCAAAATTGACTGCTGCAAATTTAATGGAACCAGAAAATGGGTATGACAGTGGTATTTGCACCAAAAAGAAAAGATAAAAAAAGACACTGGAAGAGGTCCAGCCAGAGAACATAAGCCTGTGAGAGAGAAGAGCCAGAGGAAACGGCACATGTGACACGCAAGGGAGAGGCCTCATGAGGCATTAAAGACCTTAGAAAAAGACATTATCACAGAAATGACTGGGAGTGATTAAGTATGTGCTAAGTACACTGTATCTTATGAACACTTTGTATACTTCATATATATTGACTAATTTGGTCCTCAATCACATGGTAGGATTATCCCCGGCTGACAATGAAGAAGCCACATCAGAGAGAGGTTAAGCAAGTGACCCAAGATCACATAGCTAACAACTGGGTAGTCTAGAAAGGCAGTAAACCCAGACGTGATGAAGCAGATAGAGAGTTTCACTTCTCCTTGGGGTACCGGGGCAGCAGATAAACATTAGTAATTTAAATTACTACCCATTTCAATGATAAAACTTTACTGTAAGCATCTATTTTAGAGGCTATTTTTCCTTTAAATAAAATAGGATATGGGAGCCCGGAGTAATCTGACTCCATAACTGATCATTGTTCGACCCAGCTCTGGTACACTGGCTACCTTGAGGGATGGACCGTCAGCAAAGCAGCCAGCCGAACTGCCCTTATGCCTACAAAACTGATTGCTATGAACATTCCAAAATGCAACTCTGGCTCCAGAGGGCACTACCCCCATCACAACTTACAAGCCTGGGCCCAGAAGGTCCTGGAGATTTCATAGGCCAGAGGAAGGAGCATGTCCCTTGGGAGCCCAGGAGAAGACCTATGATTAATGTAAACACGGCCCTTCATGTAAATGACGAATTTCCCTGATTGGTGAAAACAGTCACTAATTCTGTCATTAAATCAGTAATCCTGCTCACTTTCTGAGTCAGCCAAAAGACACCTTCCTGTTATCCTAATGTTGGCCAAATAAGGATTCTCTTGAAATGACCTTTTCTTGCCTACTTTAAAAATGATCTTACATTCCTCGCTATAAAGCCAGGCTGACCTAGAGCTCGCTGTGTAGCATTTGTAGCAGCCCTATTAATGAAATTCTAAGCATTCCTTTCTTGGGACTTTGCTTTTTCAAATCTGAGAGTTGAACTCATGACTGTGTACATGCTGGGTACCATCCCAGCTCTCTTGCCTATTTTAATCTTTATCATTGGTAGAGCAGGCTGTGCCGATGGCAGAAGGTGCATCAGCAACAGGTAGCAAAAGCAGCAGGGAGATGCGGAAAAGAGGAAGAAAGAGAGCAAGAGAGCACAGAAAGCCAAGGGTGAAGAGAGACAGAAGACCATGGAGAGTCAGGGAAGAGAAAGTGTGGAGCCTGATCAGTGGGCGAGTCCGGGGAGCTGACAAGCCTTACAGGGGCAGGGTTTCAAACACTCTAGGCTCAAGAATTATGTATAACACTGGCTGCTGTCAGGGCTTGGAATCTTGAGACTCCAGGCACAAAGCTTCAATACTTGTCACTATAAGGCTGAGAATTCTAGTGTCTAAGGACTACAGACAGCTGTAAAACTGGAAGTGTCAGCTGCAGGCACATGATGCTGTCTGTGAACAGTCTTGCCATTGCTGGAAGATAAAAATTTACAACATCTGCTAATTGCTGGGTGTCGGTGGATAAAACCCAGAGAAATCACCTCCAACATGAGTGCCTAACCATGTGTTTCTGGCTTCTAAAACCTGGAGTTTTATCCCCTAGTTCTCAAGACTTTGAGTTTACTGCTTGGAAGCCTCTGGGATGTTAAGCATTCAGGGGCCAAGGATTGGCAGCTAGAAACACTTCTTGGTATGTACTCATGATTTTTATCCAGGTAAAATAAAGCAAAAAGTTCCCAGGGAATTAGTTGATGGATAGCAAATCTGCTAAGAATCTGTGCCAATCAATAGCCTACAGACCTACAGGACAGTTGAATCCAGTTGGCAAAAGCCAGAGTTCAGAAGAATGAGCAGAACACACTAATCTTGAAATGACACTCACTAGGTCCACACAGTGCACTGTCCTGCAGGGCCAGAAATCTAGAGTCCATAGCTGATGAAAGACGTAGAGACAGCAATGTGCTTTGCTGGAGATAGATGAACATTCTCTGAAATCAGCAATAAGACAACTTTCTCCCTGAGCTGAACGTCATGGCAGTCCTTTCTACCTGACCAATTTAAAGATTTTTTAAAATTCATAGAAACTTCTAGAAATATCAATTCCACAACTCACGGGACCTGAAATTTTCTACTTCATGTCTCTTCTGTATATACTCACACTCTTCTCTTGAAGTCTTCCAAAATGACATTTTATCAGAGAATCTCCTTTTAACTTCTTTATGTCAATATTAGCAATGGCATTTGCATGTTTATTAGGTAAAAATTGGGTCTTGACAATCACATAAGCCAATTCCAGGGCCTGGGGGCTCATTCATCTCAAGAACTCAGGACTTCTCAATTGCTTTTTTAATTTCTTCTGTTGACATTGACCCTGTGTGAGGTTATTTATTTTTAAAAGCCTTATGAATATAATTTATGACTTAATTTTAACAAGTATTAGATACATGCTCTTACTGAGTCTGTGACCCATGTTGAAGATTCCTTTCAGATTGCATCAAAATTCATTTAAATTTCTCATTTTGTGGTTCTTATTCTATTTTCCCTGTAGCATGAAGGGTCAAATATAAATGAAATGAAAAATGTCTTTCACATTAACCATTTCTTATTGATTCCTGGGCGCATAAATGTAGATCTTTCTAAAGCAGTAAGAGTGTTAGGAAAGAAACCACCTAAGGGGAGATAAAGAAATTGTTTGCCTACAACAATCATACCATAAAAGAAACATCTTCCAACATGTACAACAAATTTTCTCTATATTTTAGTCCTAATTCCTTACCATATTTTTAAAGAAAAAATGAAACATTTATTTTAACCTAGAGATATTTTTAAAAGATGTATTAATTTGGGGATTCCCAGTTGACTACCTATGGGTTAAATACTGTTTGTTCTATACAAGGGTTTAAGAAGAAAATATTACAAAAAGTCTGGATTTCCAACTTCTTTTGAAAAGTCAAAAGGCCTAGCCACACTCAGCCCCTATTTTGCCATGGTCACGTGATGGTGGGCCTAGATCTCCTTGGAAGGGTTTGGGCAATCTTCATCACTCTTCTGATATTCTGTCTGCTTGTCTTCACTATCGCATTACTTGTATAATTCCTGAAGCCCTTTGAACTTTTGTATGATTCCATCATTTTCAGAAAAACTGAGAGGCAAAGAGACAAAATATATTCACAGCTTGAACAGGGACAGGCCCAAGTCTCCCAACCTATGCACGTTACCTATTTTCTTAGTATAAATTTTGCTCTTAAGAATACCTTTGGAACACATGGATGTGTATTTATTTAACACATCATTGAGTGTAATAAATAGATATGATTGTACCTCTGCTCTTGCCAAAGACAAATTGTAATGGCAATCTCATTTGCTGATCCTGAGGGAATGCTTTACCACCTACAGATCTGTCACCAGATAGAAATATTAGCTGTGAGGAAAGCATTCGATGATAAGATGTGATGCCATATTGTACTGACTTCCATCTGACACCTGCAGTAGAGATTCTGCAGAACTTAACACAAGTACTACTAACACTAAACCCAGGAGACCGAACATGGTCATTAAAGAGGCCTAAGATTAAAAGACTAAGAAAAATGTCCTGTGGTTAGACAGTCAATATGATGCTGATGATCTTCTGGTATTTGTCACTAACTTGCTCCTTTGAGTGAAAGTGGTACTTAATAACACTCTTTTGATGAACAGACAGTGGTGGGTCACTCCTAAAGATTAGATTATTAGACATGGTGGGTTGTGTCTTGACACATTCTGTTCTTACCTACTCTTAGATTGCTTGACTGTGAGAAGCCAACAGTCCTTATTATAAAGTAATCCCATGAACAGGGCCATGAGGTGAAAAATGGAATCTTGTCAGTAACCACAAGAGTGAGATGAAAGCGGTCTTCTCTCAGTCTGTACTCAAGATAAGACAACAGCCCAGTCAAATGAAGTTCAACTACAGCCTGAAGAGAAGTCTTAAGCCAGAAACATCTAGATAAACTATTCAGATTCCTGACCACCCACACTCCAGAAGCAGAAATAATAAATGGTTGCTATTTAAAGCCATAAATGTTTTGAGGTATGTGTTATACAATAGTCAGATAATATCAAATCCTTACCTATAGACAAAGAAAAAAGATTCCTTAGTTCCTCGTGCGTGGTGAGCGTCTTTAATTTATACTATATATTGCAAAAATGTACATATATAAATATATGTGAATACATACATCATCAAAAATATGGATGTGCATACTGACCAAATACAGATTTATAAGTAAAATGGAACTATGTTAAAATCTGACTGTTACTTATTGGCTGGGCAACTTTGGAACAACAGATTTTATTCTTTCATTAAAAGACAGGATAAAGTTTCTCAGTGCATTCTATAATAATTACCTTTGTAATTTATTGTATTGCTGTGGCTAGCTGCTCTCCACTCAGATCAGATCTGTCCCAGTGGCTCAAACCCACCAGCAGCAGTTCATGTGCACCTTCTAAAGCATCAGGCTCTGTGCTGGGTACTACCAGCCCTCCCTATACTCGGTTACCTTTCCCTAGGAAGCTTCTCAAAGCCACAGCACATCCTGTGCATGGGCTCACAGCTGGAGCTCCTAGCAGTCAAGTATCCACTAGTGTGAATACTCTATTAATATCTTCCCTCAGCCTCCATGTCCATAGTCTTCATCATTTGTTTTGTGGCTGTTCTACAACAGCCTATGGAGCCATCTTTATCATCAGAGCAGCTAAAAAAGAAGCAAGTTTTACACAGCTGCCATTCTTACATAGTCCTACATTTCTAGGCTTTTTTTTTTCAGTTTTTATGGGCATCAGATTAACTCATCCATGAAATAGTACTTATAGAGGTCTTCCTTATGAGAATGGTGTGTGCTATGTGTCCAGAGCATATGCATTCTTCAAGGACAATGATGAATTTCATATCTGTTTATGATGATCTTATTCTATTTAAGATAAAAGCAGAACTGTCTGGATAGACTACTATTTTTCAACTGAAGTCCAAGTCTTCAAACCATTGTATTACAGACTATGCCTTACTTTTTTAGATTTTACAATTAGCATCTTTCTCTTACTTGTTTCCTAAAGGAAAGTGGATTATATATGTATATGAACACTTGCCTTTCAGGGTTAGTGATAGATTTGTTCAAAATTCCCTAGTGTGTATGTGGGAAGATGTGACAATTTTTATATGTGGTCAGCCTTTCAAGCTCATAACTGAACAAATTGATCGTAATTATTCAGAACTTTTTAAACTTGGCCCTTTATTTACCAAGACATTATTGCAAAAGTACCATACTAAGCATAAAGATTCATGAGGCCACATACTTACCCTAAAATGAGTTATCATTTACTGGCAGAAACCAGGGCTTAAACAGATGATACTGATTTTTTAAGAATATGTCAGGCGGGGCTTGGTGGCATACACCTTTAATCCCAGCTGTCTGGAGACAGAGGCAGGCCCACCTCTGTGACATGGAAGTCAGCCTGGTCTGCATAGTGAATTCCAGGCCAGCTGGAGCTACAGGGAGACCCTGCCAAAAAAGTAATAATATATATATAATATATATATAATATATTACATATATATTCTCTAATATACTGGGAGGGAATCAGTTATTAAAAATAGGACATTCTTTCTGGGAGAATAGTAAGATATTTCTGGAAAGAGAGAGCCGAAGAGGAGATAAGCCTTAAAGGATGAGTTGGAAGATTCTGATGTCAGAGAAATGAAGACATCAATGAACACCCAGATCTCATTATAGAAATGAAGATAAGATGATGGGAAAAAAAAAAAACAGGAAAGTGATTGAAGAGCAGCAAATAGTCCCAAGGAGAGAGAGGGTGAAGTGCAAAGGTGCCAGAGGGAAGAATGGACAATAAGCCCAGATCAGGGGCAAAGTCCTGCTGGGAAGAATCATGTGTGTAAACTGCAGTAGCGGCAAAGGGAAAAGGAAACCAACAGATTCAGGAAGGAGAGCCAAGGTAGGCAAGAGCCATGAGGGGAAGGAGAGGAATTATGATATTTACTTTAAATATTAAGCGCTTACAGTATGACAGAATGTACAAAGTGTACACATCCCCAGGTGATGCAACATGGAGCTTGGTCTTGACAATTCCTTGCTCCCATATGCTATGAGGAAGACAGGCAAATATTTCTCCAAGCCCTCAACAGCATTTCAAACTTGTGTTGGTCATTGTCATGATTATTCAACTCTGTTAATGTTATGAAACATCAAGGACAGTCAAAATACAAACTCATAGGCATGATTGTGTTCCAAAAATCTTTGTTTACAAATAGAGGTACCCACCTTGCAAGCAATTGTTTGCCAGTTCCTGCAGCAGAATATTTCATGATATACTTGTTGAATCTACTTCATGACATAAACCACAGAAAGACGACAGAAGCATTACAGGTGCTTACAGTATGTCTAGCCATTTTTAATATATGCTGAAGTAGTAGGTCTCTTTTCTCAGGTAAAGAAGTTGGGAATGATGGTAAAAGTCAGAACTTTTTTACTAAAATCTTTTTATTTTAAACTTTTTGATTTTATGTGTTTGAGTGCTTTGCCTGCAAACTGTAAGTGCGCCATGTACTTCAGAAAGCTGGACTGGGCATTGGGCCCCCTGTAACAGGAGTTATGGCCAGTTGTCAGGTGGCATGTAGTTGCTGGTAACAGAACCCATGGGCTCTGCAAGAGCAGCCAGTGAGCCTAACTGCTGAGTATTCTCTTCAGCCCCACACTCACTTCCTTATTCCTGTGATTCCATGTTTCTCTTCCTCAGTCCTTTTACTTTAAGCCCCATTTGCATATTTACAAATTGACAAGCCTGAGGGACACAGACAAACAGATACCTTTTCGTTCTTTGCAGTGCTGGGGGTTGAACCTGGGGCCTCAGGCATGCTAGCTACCACTGAGCTACATCCTCAGTCCCTGAAAACTAATTTTTTTTTCAAAAAGACATGAATTTCAAAAATAACTAATTACTGTCCTTAGAAAAATTAAAGAAATGCAAGTCTAAAGGAAAACAGTATAGACTATTATGGGAAAAAAAGCAATTATAAATATATACAAATAGATACCAAAGAGTTTGAAAGGCTTATTAACCTGCAGGGGTTTTGTTGGTTTTCATTTTTTGTTCTGTTTTTCTGTCATTTTGAGGCAGGGTCTCTCTGTAGCCACACCACAGCTGGCCTGGAACTCCCCTTGTAGTCCAGGCTGGCCTCAATCTGCCTGACTCTGATGGGATCAAAGGCATATACCACCACACCCAGTATTTCTTAACAAATAAATAGCTAGGCAAGAAACAACCCCCACAGGTTAGAGCTTACAATTAACAGGTTATATTTATGTTAACTGAAAGATACTGCTGGTTGTGAAAATATTTGATTCAAGGGAACTGAGCCCCAACTTCTATTTGTAGAAAATAGATCTGAAAACAATTAGAGACTGTGTAAATCAATACGAGGGACTCAACAGTAGTCTAAGAATAGTTCTATAAGAACATGAGAACTGGGTTAACAAGATGTATTTCTTAGAGAAGAAAATCTATAGAGCTAGAAAAATAGAAACTACAAAATTGAAATGGCCCAGTGAGTTATCAACAGAGTGAATGACAAAATTACTGACTTCATGCCAAAAACTGCAAAATCCCACAATAGCAGAGATTAATAAAATTCTCCTACAAAAAAGGAGCACCCAACTGGGCATGGGGCTCAACAAAAAAGGCAGAGGGATAGATGTCCTTGAATTCAAATCAGATGAAAAAAGGGCAAACTTAAGATAGTGCCATTATAAAAACTCCCAGAAGTTCCTCAGCTTTATACTTTAGATTATCATATATGTTTATATTCCACTAACATACACAATGTGTATAAAATAATCTTGTTTAACAATAAGTTCAAATAAAGGAAAATATAAATAAAAATATTCTGCTTATTCTAAAACTCACAGGAATATGTTTACATAGGCACAGAATTCATGCAACTAAAGTAATGAAATAGTGAAGCTCTTAAAACAATATCTAAGTATAACCAGAAAGTGTGTTGTTACACTTGGATGAGAAGAATTAAAATGCTTGGAACATTTAAACTAATATATAAATGTGATTCAACCAACTTTGAGAGGCCAACCCAATCAAATATTAGAACATATGTAAGTCACTATAATCAAATGAGAATAACACTGTCAGAGGAATATAGACCAATCCAGAAGCAGACAAACATTTAAGTTATGGTAACTACAGTCATTTAATCCAGGGATCTGTTAGTTATTTTTCTGTGTTGCTTTGAACAACACCTAAAAAACAACTTAGGAGAAGAAAGGCTTATTTTTGCTCATTTTATCAAGAGATTTTGATGTATAATGGTGGGAAAGGCATAGAGGAGAGGAAGCAGCTCAGTGTGCGAGACTAGAATGCAAGGCATCAGCAGTGTGCACATGATGACAGAGAGCAGAGCGTGAGGCTGGAGCCAGGGACCTGACAGCTTTCAAAGGCCTGCCCCAAGCAGCTTGCCCTGCCAGCCAGGCCCCAACTCCTAAAGGCTTTCAAACAAGAACCACCAGCTTGGGACCAAGCTTTCAAAACATGAGCCTATAGGGGAAATTTCAGGTTTAAACCGTAGCAAGGAGATATATAGCTGTATGAAATTGCTAGTATGAGAAGTAAAACTCTGCAAAGTTCTATGACCAAAACTTCCCCCAGAGTTGTATTCAAACAACAAATCCACCTTTTTGAACCACAAATGAGTAATGTGTAAAAAAGGCTGCTTCTTACAGTTTTATTTGAAATGGCAAATTTGAAAGCAGAGTGAATAGGCACCCACAAGGTGCTGTTTAAACGACAAATTATAACGCATTCATGCTATGGGATGCCACATAGCAACCAAGAAGACCGCGATGAAGGTATTAGAGTCAATATGGACAACTTTTACAAGATATTACTGGGACTGGAGTGGACTGTATGCTAGAGAAAGAATGAGGTTGGAGAAAATCTATGTTCTAATCAGAACTCAGGGCTTCCAGTGTCATGCTGGTAAGTTTGAGGATTCTACAAACCACATGATAAAATGAATAATTATAATTAAAGATAAATCCTCAAAAACATCTATGCTGTAGCAATTAATCCGAGACAACCTTCACTTCCTCATCTTCCTTTCCCATTTTTTCCTTGTGCCTTCCTTATTTCCTTTTAGATTCCCTAAAAACAAAACCCTACTGTGGAAAATTAAATACAGGAGATAATGGACAACTGGAATTGTTGCTAAGTGATCATTATACTTCAGATCTCTAAACTGAAATACAGTCTAAAATATGTGCTTTAAGGGGATGGTTTTCCAAAAACACAACATTGTTCTTTTGGTAATTCCATTGTGGTGACAGGTCAGTCAGGCTATAATTGGCTTTAATTAACCTTCCTAGAGCTGTAAGATTCTTTCCCTACACGCTGTCAAAGAAGCAGGAAGGGGGAGTTGGTTCATTTTCCACCTTTTTCAAAATACCAAATAAATTGTTTTCAACCTGTTTCACAAGCAAATGCCCTACTGTTAGTATAAATGAGGGGAATATGTCTCCATGACAGATCTTAGTGAAAAATAGCTGATCTCTTCCATAGCAGACAACAAACTCAATTCTGTCTTTTGTGCAACAATGTTTGCACAAAACTAGAACCAGAGGAGAGAATAGTCTCCTGCAGCCCCTCCCCGAGATCCTCTTGGTAAAATACTGAGAGATTTCTATGCACACGTGCACACACATGCACCTGCATGCACACATGCACATAACTACGTGAACATGTACATACACATACCACATACATCACACACACATACACATATACCACACACACATACACATGTACCATACACACATGGGAGGAACAGTCCAAAGCGTTGCTGGGCCTTGTCCACTTCAGGTCACCCAGCTGTACCTTCCTTCCTTCCCACATCACAATGATCATGACTCACTTGCCAAAATATATACATGGGAAACAGACACTCAAAGCCCCTCAGTCCTCAATCCTCCCTAGTTTCTGATAAAGCTAAGACAAGACAATGGCTGTGAGTCATGGTCTTAGGAGCCATCTCTATTCCCATGTCCTCAACTCCAGTCCTGAGAGTGCTCACCCAAACAGACTGGTATATTCAGACCATCATCAACATAACTACTGGTCTTCAGGGACAAAAGGGACAGCAAGTGCAAGTCATTTTGCTTATTGATCCTCTCAGTGCTGAGCATAAGCCTTCACTTAGGAAGCTTCAATGGTTTTGTATTGGAATAACTATTTCTCCTTTGGACAAACCAATAGCTTCAATGGTTTTCCTTTATAGAGAGAAGGCTCTATACTGTTCACCGCTTACTACAAAGCTATTCCACAGCTATCCAATACAAAGTTTCCCAGTCCTTTGGTGACCTCCGCTATTCCCATTGATTTAAGTTCTATCCCCTTAGATAAATACAGAGTAAGATTCTGTTCAGTACAAAATCTTCATCATGAGAAGTTGTTTTCTCAGCAAACACCCCCAATTCCTTCAAAAAGTCATCTTTATTAATCATTTCAGATTGTTTCACTGTCCTTGACATTCTCCTGCAGATAGCTTCAAAACTTCGCATCTTCTTAATCTATCATATCCACAACTGAGTAGCAAATGAACTCAAGGCATTACAGCATAGTGCAGAAACCTCTTCCTGCTTATTTTAAAAGGTTAAGTCTTTAATACAGCTCCCAAAGATCACATTAGCTGTGTAGAAACTACATAACATTCAAGGATTTGAATAAATAGCAATACTGGGTATTCTTGAAAATGGTTTAGAAAATAGAGCTTAAATGTTTTTACCACACAAATATGGATATCTATGAGAAGAACTGAGTGTTAATTAGCTCATTTAGCCTTATACCATATGTTTTTTCAAACATCCTTAATGTTACTTATCCATTGCTTAACCCCTAAAAACAGTGGTTAGATGCCACAAAACAGGTGGTGATGCCTTAACCATATGTGTGTTGTTAGTTCCAAAGGCGGCTTTTTCAAGAGGAGTGCTACCTTCCTATCCTTTCGCACAATAGATATATTTTAAACAAAAATTGTACAATAAACACCTCATTTTTTCAATTAAAAAACCAGAAACATAAAACTTTTTACATATGCTTTTTTACTCTATATTACACAGATAAACTCAAAAAGTTAAACACATTACTCTATATTTATTCCAATTGCATTTCACTTCTCAAAGGAGACCCATCCTCTGTGTGTCTTCCAGAGGACCATGTCCACAACTAAGAGTATCTGCATCTGCGTTCAGGTTCGCAAATCCACATCAATGTTGAATTCACAGACTTATAACAAAGAAGCTGTTGTAGCAGACACACTGTATATGTGGTTTTTTAGTGTATTCTTCTCCTTTTCTTTATCTCAATGAATGTCATCACTGTTCATACCTTAACTTTTCTAAGGTAAAAATTTAGGGAGATCACTTGCCTTTCATCACTGCAATACTCAATCATCCCAAGTCCGAAGCTACCTCGAACAACAAACTCTGCGTGAGACATTTTCTATGAAGTGCTTCCAGCGCCTGCATGCTCAGTAGTGGCTTAGTGCTGTCTCTGCACTCCACTGGCACACCTGCCACACGCATGAAAACTGCATCCCTGCCTTCCCATTGCTGTCTGTCATCTCATCTCTTATCAACTCTAATTCTCATTGTTTACTCTGACAAGGACTGTATGATTACAATGACCCACCAGAATAATCCAGATATGCTTTCACTGTCAAGGTTCTTAATCATGTGTATAAAGATTCTTTTACCGTATAAGATAACTTTGCAACTTCTTAAGCTTAAGGCATGGGCTTCTTTGGAGGAAGATGGCATTATTAAGGCTCATATGTTAAGTGAATGATAGGAACCTGAGAAGGTAGAGCATTGTGGACTGAAGAGATAGCACTTAAAAATGTCCATGGTGAGAAGACGCACAGTGTACTCATTTTTAGAAGAAGGCAATGTAGATAGAACCCAGACAGGAGAAGAAAAATATGAGAAATGAGAAGGATATACTAAAGTGCACCAGATGGTAGAGGCTGGTACCTGTGCTGAGAATCTTGTTTCCAGTCATAACAACAATGTGAAACCATTGGACTCTATCAAATTTTTAGAGTGATACAATCTGATTTATATATTTTTATGTCAATCCAGCTACCGTATGAAAAATGGAATGCATGTGGCAAGCGAGGGGAGAGGGGGTAGAACATAATTCCATCTCATAATCCTGGAAAATGTCCAAGTACATACTTTCATAACTTTAGGCAACTTGCTTGACCTGCACTATTACCAATAACACTACCACAGATAATCAAATTTCTTTATATATATTGCTGTTTACATTTAACAAATTCTTTCTTGCTATTCAACACCAGTCTGTGATAAAAAGTATTGGGTCCTAAAGGTAAGAGACATGATTAAGCTTAAATATTTGTTCATCTAAGTGAAAACTAAGCTAAAACTAGACCAAAACTCCTCCTTTCTCAATCCACCACATTGGTACTTTGTCTACACTGCTTCCCTCCTAAAAGTGAACCTGCTAACACACCCAGTTTTCATTACAAAAGTAAATTTCATTACAAAAGTAAATACAAAAGTATAACATAACATCTTAAATTAGGACTCTTTTATAGGCAGGAAAGAAGTTAATATAATAATGTTTATCTGGTGATGAGTTAGCCATCACCACCTCCAGTGGATCACTTTAGAACATTCTGGTACAACATGACTTGACCTAGATAGACTCTATAGTCATTGGTCATAAGAAGGAAAATAATTCCTCAGAGTCTTTCCTTAATTTACTGTAGAGAGAATGGTGACAGCTCTGCAGTTGTAAATCAGACCATCTGAGCTCTCTCTCCCTGATACCCCCACTCCCAGAAAGCCCCTTGTTGCTCCCTGCTGAGCATAACAAACCATTAACCATGTTAGGTCTAAGTAATGATTCATGTCACATGTCCACTCCTTCCCATCACATTAATCACCAGTTGCTATGATACCCGGTTTGTTAAAACCAAGCAACAATGCAAATAAATCTTCATAACAAAAACCCTCAATTAAAGGGAATTTGTTTTCCCTGTACCTCAAGATAAGAAAAAGAATCAAACATCAAGGAAACAAGGTAATAGATATTTGAGAGAAATCATTCCAGTTGTTGATATGGAGCCAGGGAACATGAATTTTGTGAGAGATCTAGAAGAAAGAGAAATCCCAAAATCCTTCAGCTATACATATTCATTCATGTGCAGTTATTGCATGTGCATTTTTCAGTGGGTTTTTGAACTAATACGTGTCCTTCTAGTTTTTCACACCACATAAGCATTATTTATCTTCATCTCTCTCCCTGTCTAACCCTGCCCAGTTAAAGTACCCCATTTCCCTTAATAATAACTGTCTCTCATTCCCCCTCTCTTGAGCTCCTTCTTCTACTTTACTCCCATGGTTCTTGGTATACCTTTTCCTCCTCTCTTCCCAGTTTAATACCTCCCTTTTCTCCACTGTCCCCTTGGTAACGTCTGTCTCCTACTATCCCTGTCTCTGGAGCTCTTTCTTTCCGTTTACTCCCACGGTTCCTTTCCATGCTCCTGCCTCCTGATACTGAAAAATACACATACAGTGTCTGTACATGAATGCATGTGTATTATAGCTGAACATTATCTAACAAGAGCACAGTGCCAGACAGGAGAAACCTCCCTTCAAATTGTTGGTTATGGTAGTCCAAGACATTCTCAAAATAACACAGTCTACTGACCCATTCCCTATTTACCTCCAAGAACTTGAAGGTAAGACCCTATTGCTAAAGACAGGACATACTTCAAACATGGTACTTAGAGCGATGGAGCTGAAATTGACCTGGAAGCCTCCTCCCTGAATATTAGCTCTCCATAATTTTGGAGGACACTATAAGCTGCTAAGGGAGAAAATCAATCAATGGTCTAACCCCAAATTTAAAGCCTAATAGCCACAACAATGACTGGCACAGCAAACTCTCTCTATTGCTGCAGTAGTGAATCTTCTGCTGTCTAATTAAACTTAAAGCCCACTCAATGGGAGGTAACTCATGTATGATACTGTAAACATAGCCAAATACACATGACTATAGAGCCTAGAGAAAACTCTATTTTTGTCATATCATTAAATGTAACTTATGTATGCTAAATGTGGATCCTTATATTTACAGAGAAGTATACCTGTCACCACTCATCAAAGAAGCCTCTTTTTGCAACAGAAGGAAGCTATTACAGAGTTCCACAACTGGTCACACACACACAGAATAAGTGTCTGAGAGATGCACAGCCCTAAGTGACACATCTACAGTGGAACCTCTACAGTTAAGGCTCATGGAACCTAGGGAAACAAGACAGAGAGGATACTAACGCATCCCTCAACTCTCACTAGTGAAACTTCCTCATGCAGTAAAGAATGATGCACACAGAAGGCCACAGATGACCAAAAGGTATCAAATAAGAGACTGCAGAGTGTGTGTCTCTGAATAGGGCTCATATAAACCTCCCACCCAGAGCTCAGGGGCCATTGTGGAAGAGGGGGAAGAAAGACTTTAGGAGCCAGAGGTGGTGATGACCATAAGGAAACAGTCCTCCAGGCCTCAGGGAACTTGCTCATATGAACTTACAGCAATGGTGAAAGCATGCAGAAGACCCATGATATCTCAATCAGATAAAAGAAAGCAGAGGGCTGTGAAAACGGGAAGGAGGTCCAAGCCTGAGCCAGGGAACTACTGGCAGCTGATCACTACTGGGTGAGGGAGAGTCAATCTTCTTTAAGGGAACAGGCTTCAGTGGATGAATTCACACAGAGGGACATCTGGGGACACAAACTTGACTTGCTATATAGGTCTTAACATACATGACAGGATGCATGAAATCCTATGGGCAGGCTACAGAAGGGTGCAGGTGGAGAGGAGGTCTAAATATGAAGATATTGTGTGAAATGCACAAAAATTCAAAAAATTTACATTAGAAAGAAAAAATCCAAAATCTTAAATCTGCCACTCAACACAGGACTGGTTCTACCTATCACTCAAGCCACGTTAGAAGACGTGATATCAAGTGTTAAAGACTTGGTCCCTTCAGTTAAGGTGTTCCCACTTTGATGGGAGAAGAGCCTTGCTAATGCCAAGCTAATGATAACAAAATGGTACCACTTCAACTCAACCTAATTTAAGCAAGACAAAGAAACATTTGTGAGAAGTCAGGTTGCTTTAGACACTTCAGATTTAGATATTCAAATACCCAGTAGAATTCTGTCTCTCTCCATCATAAATTCTACTTTCTTCTTTATTGGTTTCCTTTTTATGTACTTTAGGTGGTAAGATTAACCCAAGTTACTCAAGGCTTATATTTCACTAGCCTGGCAATATGAATGAAAGAGGAAAATTTTAATTTTTTTTTAATTATTCCAGAAAAAGTATCAAGTCTTCACTCATCAGGCTTGGCTTTCCAGGCTTGTGATATATTATTCTTCTCTGGACCACTCATTCGTTAAGGATAAGACATTTCCAGGGGACAAGGCACCTACTCCACACTCCCACCCCAGGGAAGGAGGGTAGTCAACTCCACTTGAATTGTCAATGTAAACCTAAGTAAATAAATATAAATATTCCTGTGCTAAGCAAAGTTGTTTCTAGCAAGAAGGTGCCAGTTGCTCTTTATGAGCATTAACACATCTGGTCTCATAAGATTTCCTAGGTTAGAGAAGAATGTATATGATACAGGGAGAAACCAAAGGAAGTTAGGAGCCAATTCTGTTTATGAGAGGGGGAGGCAGGGGACATCTGTAAGACCTGACTTGAGTCTTGGAAGGTAAATGGGTTTTTAATCTACTTCCTGAAACAAAAGTGCTGAGCCATAAAACTGCCCAGACTGCTTGAGGGAATTCTGAATCCACCCCATATTTCCCCATCTCTGAAAACCCTGGGTCTTCGTGGACACACCTACTCACAGCCCTTCTGTTCTGAGGTCTCCTGAGTGCTACAGGTCCTGAGCTGACTCTTCTCTAGCTCTGCCAAGCAAGCTCAGAGTGTTATTAAGATCCCAGCAAAAAACTCAAGACCGCAGGAGGAGAGTGGGGCTCATGGCCTGTCTCCTTGAAACACCTTCACTCCCCAGTCCACAAGATGACCTTGGAATTTGGTCTCAGCTTATTCTGTGTCCAGTCACAATTATTTGTTGGTTGCTTCTGGAGGGAAGACCAAATTCAGGTCTACATATGTAAGGACCCACAGAGGTTCATTTCTAACTGGACAGGAGCTGTCAGTAAACATAAATACATGCATACAGTAACATTACAAAGTATTGTGCCATAAGGAGAGGAAAGCCTTTGAGTAACAAAAGGGAATGGCTTCATTGGGGATGTAGCCAGAGAAGGCTGAGGAGCTAACTCTTGAAATGAATGTTAATGACCTGAAACTACACACACCTTTAGAATAGCATAATTTCAGGCACAACATACATAAGAAGACTGTCAGAATGTCTGAGATCTACCAGAAGAATCTCTGACATTCTTCAGGAAGATCAGAGCTTTAGCTAAACCCCAATCCAAAATGAGGCCCTCCACTTTTTCTATTTTTTTCTTAAAAGTAGGCTTCTGCCCCTCATGAGAATCTCTTACATTTACAAAGCATCTACAGAATTCTAAGAGCCATGATTCTTTTAAACGAACATGTACCAGCTCATGGTATCTCAGAACCCTGCAAATTAGATACTTTTGTATTTGTTTTGTATTTGAAGACTCAGAATTTCAGAGTAGTTGAGGTACATGCTCAAAGTCATACAGCTAGATAGACATTACTCCACGGTTTCAATAGAGACACCAAAGTCTTTATATTTCCACCAGTTTCATTTCCATCATAATTATATTCTGAATTAAGTGATGGCAAACATACCATAAATTCCTTTCAAAGATTACAGATAGAATAGTTTGTTCTTGATTCTATCCAGTTGGTATCAGCATTGGAACTATAAAGAAGTCTCCAAATCAAAAATCCAATTCAAGGACAACTGTCATGAAAAGAGATCCCCAGACAATCCCAGAGGTCACAACTGAGGCTTCACAGAGTGATGTGGCTTTCCAGCATCCCTCGTTATTTCTTACTGTTTATCTCCTCAAAGAAATAATAGTGAATTTCTCTCTTCCAGATTAACAATGTAAAAACAGACTCTAAAATGGTGAGTACACTGAAGTCTTATAACTAGGACCCTTGTCAAAAGCAAGGCTTAAAAAATAAAACACTAGACAAGAATTTCAAGCATGTTTTAAAGATGGTTTTTTGCCTAGGATTTTCCATGGCAGTTAGAGAGAGGGAATAGAAAGTTCTATGTCAAGCTCACTGTGGTGTTACATGCTTGTAATCACAGCACTTTGGAAGTAGAAGCAAGATGATCAGGAGCTCAAAGTCATCTACTTTGGCTATTTAATCAGTTCAAGGTCAGTCTGATCTACATGAGATCCTATGTCAAATAAATAAACAAACCTAACAATAAATTCTATAGTGAAGTAAGTTTGGGTAAGTCACATCAAGCCTGAGGGTTTGTCATGACTCTTAATATATTAATAGCTATGAAGCACTTCAATGAACAAGTTTCTTTTCCTTTCCTCAAACTTGTTTATTCAACTCTACAGCTCTTCTTCTGATGCCATACACACATGTTCTTAGAAGGAAAACTCCTTAGCATCTACTTTGTAAAATGTTGGCCTACACTAAAGTAGGCAGTCTTTCTTCTATCTGATTTTGGTGGAAACACACTGTGAAGATCAGACATGTCATCTGAAATCTCTCCATAACCAATCAGCTCCCAGACAACCTATCAATAGTCTAAAATACTTAAGTGAGTTTTAACTAAAACAAACAAAGAACGACCCAACAGTGCCCTGTCCAAGTTTCTGACTACAGAACTATAAAAAATGGTTGCCATTTTAACACACTTATGACTTTTACAGTAGCTAATTATAAATCAAAAGCTAACTAACAGGTTGTTTGGGTCCTGTGCCCTGAGAAAACCTTAGGAAAATGAATATCTCACGGCTTCTATATTTAATATTTTTAGGCCACAATATTATCTCTCATAATGTGCTCAAAATGAAGCTCAGTAGTGGTTATTTCAGATCCCTTTCTGATAGAATTGATATACCTGAAGCTCAGATTTTTAATTAATAACATCTAGAATTACCCTGAAAGCTCAGGAAGTGTTTACCTAAATCACATACCACCACCCATTCATGGGCTGATGTGCCTCCCTTTGTCAAAACAGACACAGCTTCAATTATCGTAAACCAGGTAAGTGCATGACAATTTTTTTAAGTGGCTTTTAACCTTCACAGATGATTTTGATCCAGGGAACCTTAAAATTAATAAACTGTGAAAGGTGTATCTTCAGTCCTCGTTGGATGAAAATGATCATTAATGCCCTGCTGATAAATCATTAACACATCTCAACAGTAAG
The DNA here is from genome assembly GCA_035773235.1 of Eospalax fontanierii. Taxonomy (NCBI): domain Eukaryota; kingdom Metazoa; phylum Chordata; class Mammalia; order Rodentia; family Spalacidae; genus Eospalax; species Eospalax fontanierii. The sequence continues at coordinate 73,373,797 of CM069533.1, forward strand.
AAATAAAACAACACTGTTGCTTTCACCAGGAGAGGCCAGCTAATTAAGCTGAAAGCGAAGGTCAGAGCACTGGAACTGCAGTTTATGAGGAAGCACAATTCCTGCTAGTTTATTAAATAATAATATAGTATTTCCATAGGCAACAGGATAACTGTTTCCAATGTAATAATAAAAATAACAAAATGAGAGTTTACTGAGTAGAGAAGGTAAGTTTCAGCTCAGAAAGTCATCCCAGCCACGTCTGCCTTCCCAGTACACACTGTGAAAGTAGAATTCCCATCTCATTAGGGAGCCACAGGGAGAACTGGAGAGAAATGCTAATTATGCATTAGCTCAGTTAGCTAAATTCAGATGGGGTTTTATCACATGGACTGATGGAATAAGACATAAAGTTTTAAATTCCAGGCAGACTAGAATAAATGGCTTAATTTAAGTAGGAAATTGCTGAGTCATAGAAAATTTATAACATTAGCTATTTCTGAATAACATCACCAATTTAGACACATAAAACTGAAAACATCTAACATTTCACAAATTCTTAGGATATAAATGTGGATATATTTATCTTGATATTCAGCTTGAAGATTGCTATATTGTGATTTGTTTGTTAATGTCTCTGATAGGCCCATGTGTTAAGGATGGTCTTCAGGGTGGTTCTGTTGAGAGACAGTGGACCTTCTAAGAGGTGGGGTGTAGTGGGAGGTCCTTTAGGGCCTTTCAGGCATGTTCTCAAAGGAAATCTCGGGACCCTGGCCATTGATGAGTAATTTGCTTCATCATGTACCTGCCATAATTATCATTTGACACTCCTATCAGAGCCCCAAATAAATTATTATAACTGATCTTAAGCTTAAATTTCCAAAAATATGAGTCAACTAACTATAATTTACAGATCTCAGGTATTATGTTACAGTGTTAGAGAAGTTTCCAACATGTGTTTGGCAATGACCAGGTGCTGTCCACAGTTAGGAGTCTCATTAGATAGTTCAAGCACAGATGAAGATGTTTCCATGTTCGAATCACTTGTCATAGGATTTGGTTCCTTATAGAAAGCTGAACTGAGAGTTTCAGTTCTTTACTAGAAGTCCACCCGGAGTTCCTTTCCATGTGGGCTGCAATGTTAGGCGATTAACACAGTATTGTATCATCAGGGAAGGAAGATAGCATCTGCTAACAGCAATTTAGAGAAAGAACTTTATCTAATAAGTTGACCAAAGTAGCATCTTTCATCATATTCGATTGGCTAAAAGCAAGTCACACTCAAGGCTAGGAAAAAGACCAGCCTAGCCATTCATCAATAGATCCATGAGCAAGAAAACTGTGGTACATACACACAATGGAGTTCTAGTCAGTCATAAAGAAAACTTAGTTCATTACATTTACAGGAGAGTGGATAAAACTGGAAATTATTATGTTAAGTGAGTTATGCCAGATTCAGAAAGGCATTTGTCTCTCATATACAGATCCTAGACTTTAATTCTTAGATGTATATGTACGTGGATATAGGTCATAACACTGGAAAGACAACCATGAGAGGGAGAGAAAGAAGTCTCTAAGCAAGGCTGAGGAATGAAAAGAAGCACAGGTCTCATGGAGACCAAACAACTCACTACTAAATGAAAAGCGGCCAAGGGAGAAATCAAGAAGGAAACTTAACTGAATGGAAATGAAAACACAACACACCCAAATCTATTGGGCACAGTGAAGGCCATCTCCAGAGGAAATTTTATAGCACTAAGTGCCTACATTCAAAAGCAGAGAGATCTCATATTAATACCTTAACAATGCATCTGAAGGCCTTAGAAAAAAACAGCAGACAACACCCCAAAAAGGCTAACTGGGAAGAGACTATCAAAGTCAGGGCTGAAATCAATGCACTAGAAACAAACGACAGAAAAAAATACAAAGAATAGACAACGTGGAGAACTGATTCTTGGAAAAGATTAACAGAATTGGTAAGCCTTTAGCCAAAATAACCAAAGGAGAGGAAGGAATCAAATTAATAAAATCAGGGATGAACAGGTAAATATTACAATAGATACTGGGGAAATTCAGAGATTATAAGAACATATTTTTTAAAACAAATATTCTACCACATTGGAAAATTTAAAAGAAATGGATGAATTTCTAGATATATATGACCTACCAAAAGTAATCTAAGTTAAGATAAACGATTTAAATAGACCCATAACAGTCAATGAGATAGAAATGGTAATTTCTAAATCTCCCAAATTAAAAAAAATCTATGGACCAGGTAGATACAGTCTAGAATTCTAGCAGATCTTCAAGAACTAATACCAGTACTCTTTATTCCATAAGATGGAAAAGGGAGGAACACTTGCAAATTATTTTTATGATGTGAGTATTACACTGAAAACAAAACCAGACAAAGATCCTACAAAATAAGAAAAGTAGAGATCGATCAAACTCTCTGATGAACATAGACACAAAAAATCTCAATAAAATATGTGCAAACTGAACACAAGAGAACAGAAAGATTACCTACCATGCTCAAGATGGCTTCATCTCAATGCAGGGATAGCTTAGCAGATGTAAAGCAATCAATGGAATCTACCACATCAATGACCTGAAGAACAGAAACCACATGATCATCGTATTAGATATAGAAAAAGGCATTTGACAGACTCCACCATCCATTCATGATAAAAGTCATGGAGAATCTAGGGATACAAGAAACATAACTCAACTTAATAAAGGAAATATATATATATATATATATATATATCTCAAGCCCACAGCCAGCTTCATACTAAATGGAGGAAAACTCAATGAATTTCCACTAAAATCAAGAATGTCCACTCTCTCCATTCGTGTTCGATGGAGTGCTAGAAATTTTAGTTGGAGCAGTAAGATACGTGAAGGGGATAAAGGGAATACAAACTGGAAAGGAAGAATCCAAAGTATTCCTGTTTGCAGATGATACGGCTCTATACATAACAAACCATAAAGACTCCACCAGAACCCCTCAAGAACTGATAAACACATTCAGCACAGTACCAGGATACAAAATTAACATGTACAGACCAGTAGGTTTCCTATACACCAACAAATGTATTGAGAAAGAAACTGGGGAAACAATCCTATTTATTTGTAGCCTCAAAATCCATTAAATATCTTTGAATAAATTTAACCAAGGAAGTGAAAGACCTGTTTAATAAACATTTTAAGGCACTGAAGAAATTGAAGAAGTTATCAGAAAATGGAAAACTCTCCCATGCTCATGAATCAGCATTATTGTGAAAATGGCCATCCTACCAAAAGAAATCTACAGACCCAACACATTCCCCACTAGAATTCCACCAAAATTGAAAAAAAATCTCAAATTTTGTATAGAAAACAAAAAACTCAGGATAGACCAAACAATCCTGAACAACAGAATAAGAACTGGATATATCCCCATCTCCGGTTTCTAATTATTCTACAAAGGTAAAGACACAAAACTGCCATGATACTAGCCTAAAAACTGACATACTGATCAGTGAGAAACGATTGAGGACTCAGATTTAAGTTCATGCAGTAACAGTCACCTGGATTTTTACAAAGTGGCCAAAAATACACATTGGAGAAAAGACATGTTCAATAAATGGTGCTGATCAAACTCCATGGCTGCATGTAAATGAATGAAATTATCTCACCCTGCACAAATGCAACTCCAAATGGATCAAGGATCTCAATATAAGACCTGACACCCTTAATCTGATAGAGGAGAAAGTAGGTGATACCTGGAACTTACAGGCACAGAAAAAGACTTTGTGGATAGGATGTAGACAGCACAGACATTAAGTTCAACAGCTAACAAATGAAACTACAAACCTCTGAACAGCAACGGACACCACCATTCAAGTGAAGAGGCAACCTACAGAATGGGAAATTTTTTTCTTTACCAACTATACATCAGACAGAGGGTAAGTATCTAAAATATTCAAAAATCTAAACAGCAATAAAACAATCCAATTAAAAATTAGAGCAAGAAACTAAAAAAGTTATAATAAATGAGAAACTTTTTTTAATGTTCAACATCTTTATTCATCATGGAAATGCAAATTAAAACTACTTCAAGATTTCATCTAACCCCAGTTGGTATGCCTAAAATAAAGGAAACAAATGACTAATGCTGACGAGGATATGGGAAAGAGGGACAGTTTATTCATTGCTAGTGGAAGTGCAAATTGGTACAGTCACTGTGAAACCAGTGTGGAGAGTCCTCAGACAACTAGAAATAGATCTACCACATGATCCAACTATATCACTCTTGAGCATATACACAGAGACTATATATCCTACTACAGAGATACCTGTTCAACCCAGCTCATTGCTGCTCTGTTCACAGCAGCCAGGAAATGGAAACACCCTAGTCATCTGTCAACTGTTGAATAGATAATGAAAGCAGGGTACATTTACACAGTGGAATATTATTTAGCTGTTCAGAAAACCAAATTATGTAGTCCCCAGGTAAATGGATAGAGTTAGAAACAATCATCCTGAGTGAGATAACCTAGACCCAAGAAGACAAAAGTTGTATGTTCTCTCTCATAAGTGTTTGCTACTTTTGAATCTTTAGGCATGTGTGTTTCAATTTGAACATCCATAGAAGTCACGCAATTAACAAGGGGCCATGGTGGGGAAGTTCCATGGGAGGGGAGATAGAGTGCGCTGATGTACAGAGGGAGAGAGGAGTAATGGCACAGGAAGAATTAAATGAGATGTGAAAGGGTAGAGCAAGGCAGAGGAGGGAGAACTGGGAGAACTAACACTAAAGGTCTTTAGAAAAAGTCGTATGGAAATCTACCATTATAGAAACTTCATAAAGTTTACACATATGCAATATAAAAAGAATTCAAATTGAGTCACCATACAACAGGCTCCTACCAGACACCATAGGCTAGCAAAGTAAAAGCCCAATGACATAATGAACTCCCTCTTTTGATTGTTGACCAAGGATCTAGTAGACACTCATAAAATACTGGCTACTGCCATTCTCTTGGTTAACTGCCAGAACTTGACAGTAAGACTCTATTGCCGAAGTCACTATGTACCTGAGTCATAAAGCAAACAAGAAGAAATCAATCTGTTACTGACCTCAAAACTTCATACTGCCTAGCTTCCATAGTACTGGAAGGTGCCATGCATGCTACCAGAAGAAAAATAATCCTCAGCCTTATCCATGTGAATGTTAGAATCTACAATAACAACTGGCCCAGCAAGGTATGCCCACTGGTGCAATGATGGCACAAATGTTATGTGACTAACCAAATACTCCATGATTGAACTTATGGTCCACTTCACAGGATGGAGGCCATATCTGGCACTAATATCAAACCCAAGAACCTGTGGCTAGACAGGTCACAGACCATAAGGGTGAGCCTACTATTGTCTGTTAAATGGATGCAGTATTAAACTATCTATTAAACTATCTTCTAATGACTTATTGATTTACGTATAGATTAATATATCTCTCAACTCTCACCTGAGTAGCTTCTTTCAGCAGATGGTGATTAACCCAGAGACCTACAACAGGTCAAAGTCCAGAGAATAAGAGGTGGCAGATTGCTCAGCCCTGAATGGGACACCTATATCAAACCCTTGCCTCCCAAGGCTCAGAGATCATGGCTGACGAATGAGCAGAAAGATTATTAGAGCCAGAGGTGGTAGATAACTACAAGAAAATAGCATTTTCCAGACAGCATGGCAGTTACCCCTACGAATTTACAGCAAATGTTAAAACATGCATAAGATCTATATAAGTTCAAGCCTGACAAACTCCCAGCATTTCCAGTATAGAGGTCAGAAGGGAGGTAAGAAACCCCAACCCTAACTGAGGAACTATTGGCAACTGAACTTCTGGGAGAAAGAGAATCAGTTTCCTTTAAGGGTATGACCCTGGGTAGGTTGACCAGGTTCCAGAGGATGGATCCACACCAAAGAGCCTTTGGGGCTACAAAATAGACTCAATGGGCCTTAAATAATAAAAATAGAAGACTTGAAATCAGGTTGGAGGAATAACAGGGGGATGCAGATCAGGGGATAGGTATGAATAGGATAAAATGCACTGTATGGTATTGTCAAGAAATTTTAAAATAATTTTAAAATAAATGAAAGAGTATTTATTAAAATGCCATAATCAGTTATGACATCACATCATATACTAAATTTTTCAACTAATATAAAGTAAACTAAATTAAAATTTAAAATAGTACAAAATACAAAAATAATTCATGTTATACTCACAGGGGAGAGCTTACAGAAATGTGTGAATGCCAGCTTAAACAAGAGAATCCCTGCACGTCTGAGGCCAGCCAAATGAGTTCAAAATCAGTTTGCACTACAGAGTGAGACCTTATCTCAAATTTTTTTCAATATATAAATACCTGGAAGAGGAAATGGCTGAGAACCATCCTTGAGTCCATCTCTCATGTTCATCTACAACCTCACAATATAACCCCAAATTGTTTCCCATGCATTCACAGTCCCACACACAGTAAACACAAGTCTGAGAGCTTTCACTACCTCATCAATAAAGTTAGTACCACACATTTATTTATTGCTCATTGTTAGATATGAAGCAAATATTCCACTTCTGATTTTGACTTGAATTTCTTTTATTCTTATTGAATTTAACATCTTTTTAAAAGTCTAAGCACTCTTGTTTCCTTTGCATGAAATTATCTTCCATTGTCTTGCTCTCTTTCTAGTGTGTTGTATTTGTTTGCTCAATTTTTAGCAGTTTTCAGTGTTAATCTGGACTCTAACATCTTGTCTGTTGTAAGATTTTTAAAATGCTAATTTGATGTGCGAATTGGAAAATCTTTGCTAGCTTTTTTGCATTGTGTGTATTGTGCAGTCATACAAGCTAATTTTATCTATTGTGAAGCCATAAGGACACTATATGAGAATTTCATTTTAAAAGTTCTAATCTTTTTCCTATGCATTTAAATCCTCAAGCCAACTAGAACTTAATTTTTTGCTTTTTCTTGTACGCAATTCATTTGTTCCTGTACCATGCATGGAAAAATGTAGAATTTTCAGTGATACTTGTGTCGAGTTTCATGTTTCACATATGTCTGAATCTATTTCAAAATTTGTTTTTCACTTCCTGGATTCATGACAATGTAGCATTAACTTAAACAAGTTTTGTAATACTTGTTGATATCAGGCAGGTAATCACCTACTGCATGTCCAAACTCCCCCCCCTCCTCCTTTTCCTCCTCCTCCTCCTCCTCCTCCTCCTCCTCCTCCTCCTCCTCTTCTTCTTCTTCTTCTTCTTCTCCTTCTCCTTCCTCTTATTCTTCTATTATCTGAGCCATTTCCAAAAATGTAACAAGTCTGACAAATTTGTGACAAAAAAATCACCCAGCACTTTGGACTGAATCTAAGTTTAAGTTGAAAGAATAATAATATAATCCTTATGTAGAATTTGCTGTGTGTCAGATAATGCATTAAATGCTCTACATGAACATATGAACTTGTTTATTACTGTGTGATACTCTATAACGTAAATACCATAGAAAAAATCAAAGCCTTACCAAAAATCACTCAAGAAGAAATAGAAATAATGAATAAAGGAAAATTAGTTCGTAATTGAAGCATCCACCCTTCAAAAGCCACTACATACAAGAAAAAATAAATTCTACAAAATAGTGAAATAATTCTAAATTTAACAAAGTCAAAGGGTAAGAAAAATGATCACAGTTCCACCAAGCCATTTTCAAATTAAAAATATATATATCATATGGTCCCAATTAAGCATAGATTAACTGTGTCTAACTATATAATGGGTCATATATCACATATATACATTGGATCCTTTCCACTATCCAAAATGCTTGGGACCAGAAGTGTTTCAGATTTCATATTTTTTTAGATTTTGAACTGTATACATAATGAAATTTCTTGAGGATACGACCCAAGTCTGAAATGAAATTCCTGTCTTGTGTAGACCTGGTATCTATAGCTTGAAAGTATTATATAACACTGGGAGCACAGCTTCATTTTTATTTTGGGGCCATCACATGAAGTTCAACGTAGAATTTTCCACATGTAATATTACATTTGCCTTCAAAAAGTTTTGATGAGAATGGAGAGATGGTTCAGTAGTTAATAGCACATGTGGCTCTTGTAGTTCAATTCCCAGCACCCACTTAGGGAGGCTTCCTGAAACTCCAGCTCCAAAGAATCCGCCATCTCTGGCCTCTGCAGCCACCTGCACTTCACACAAACACACACACACACACTTTTTTTTAGTTTTGGATATTGTAGGCACCTGTGCTATGAGCACACACATATTCTCAAAAAAATTTTTTTAAGTTTTGGATATTGGAGCATTTTGGAATTTAGACTTTCATGTTACACAGGAAGCTCAACCCATATCATATTGGTACATATTAATATATAATATATGCTCCATCATATGTTCACAAGTTTATACTATATATAAGTTGATGGTTTATACTTGTTTACATATATTGCATGAAATATAAAAATTCATAAGTTAATAATGGCTGTCTAAGAGTATTATATTAGTACATTTTTGCTATTATACTGATATGCTTGAGACAGACTAACTATACAGAAGAAGCTCACAGTTTTGGAGGCTCAGGGCAAGATGTTGGTGGGGGCACCATTGTCTGCACCATGTGACAGAAGTGTCTACATATGGAAAAGTTCACACTGAAGAGCAGGAAGCCAGAGAACAATTTAGGCAACACACTCATTCACAGGATCTCACTTTCACCAGCACCAAAAGGTGCCATGAAAATTATACAAATGCTTTCTGAAGGCAACTTCCCCAAAGACTGAGGGAACTCCCACCAGGTCCCTCTTCTTAAAGATTCTACGCCTTCCTATCATTATACTCAGCACAAGTCTCCAACACATGAACCTTTGAGATCACACCCAAATCATACCCAAACCACAAGTGGAAAGTGGTTCATTTGTGTGGGTTTTTGAATGTTTCTAATTTCTATGAAGAATGTTTCTATTTTAACAAGATAAATGCATTATTTTCAGTGGAATTAAAAGAAAGATCTATACACAGTGGCTCTTACTAGCACATTCAGTTAGAAGAATCTTGAAAATTTCACTTAACACACCTGTTCTTTGAAGTAGATAGCCTAATGGGCACATGAACTATCTATTCATTCATGTAAAATTTCTAAGTTCTACTGTCTGCTGACAGGAAACTAAAAGTGCTGGAGCTTGTTGCCTCTGTCCTTCCACAAAGCAGGGAGAAAGCAGTCAGGAGATGTGAGTAGCTGTGTGCTTCGGGGCAGTCTACTTCTAATCCCGGATTTCTCCTTTCCTCATCTATGAAAGAAGTAAACTGAATTACACAGTTCTGATATCCTTCCCAAGCGCCCCCACACACACACACACCAATCCTGTTATTTTTTAAATGTTTGTACAGGGTATAAATGTTGCCCATGCTAAAGACCAGCACAAATCTTCCACTTGAACAGAGGTGCTTTGTCTCCTATAAATTACATTTCTTTGACATGTATATACACTTAATCATTCTATGTCATTATTTGATTTCAGAAAAAAAATCCCCTGAATGTGAAATATGAACCTGAAATACACATAAGGTAAGATGAATGATCGTTTCTTCAGCTCCTAATAAACTCACTACTCTATCATGAGGATAGTGAGAAAAATATTGACAAAATATGGTACTTGCTATTTAATTTTTTAGTTCAGTAAATATTGATAAGTATATATAAATGTCCATAATACAAGTTTCAAAGTATAGGACTAAAAATAAAACCGCATGATTGCCTTGACATTTGAGGATTTTTCAGCTCAGTTTTAACTACTAACAAGCATGTCTGAAAGACCGTGTGTCATTATTTGCCAAGATATTTTTGTTGGAGAATAATCCAGAACACTGATATTGAACCTCTTTCACAGAGCTACCTCAGCCAAACTGGCATTCTGGAAGCTTGTTTCTCACAGATGCCAGTTGTCGGTATAATGTAACACATGTTCTATCTTAAGTAAAATTTAATGATCAATAAAGTATTTATTTATATAAAATATATTATCTACAGGTATTTGAATAACTCCCTATTTAATAAAAGAACTATTTTTTCAAACAATTGCTATACTTCAGTATGAGTCTGATCATGCCTTTTTTGGAATCTAATGAGCTGCCTATTTGATGGCTGACATCTTTGAGAAAATAACAGGACTTGTAGCACATTCATCTGTAATAGTACATAGATAATAATGATGATGACAAAGACAGATTTATTGGGTCAATTATTGAATGGTTACTTTTCCTATTCATATATAAAAGTACACACCCTGGAGCCAGACTGCCTGTGTAATCCCTCTTCCATTTCTTAATAACTATTTGTTATTTATCTTTCCAGACCTTGAGTCATCAAAAACTGGGAACTAAAATCATGCTCTCATTGCTATGATGGGTACTGAATAATTAAATGTAGGTTTAAAGCAGTGTCTGGCATATAGTGACCAGCCAAGGTAAAGTAACTATTATCCTTATATTTTGTCATCGCTAATCCCCACAAATAACATATAGCATGTTTCTTATTACAAAAGTCATACATGAGTAAGCAGTTTGGGAATAGAGAAATAAAATGACCCTAAGACCAGTGGTGGAGCCTTAGATTCAGTGGAGATAGTTCAACTCCAGGAAGCAGAATCCAGACCAAAAATCTTTTTAAAAACCAACAAATATTTATTAAGCACCAAACACGCATCAGAGTTTGAACTATAAACAGCATGCAATGGGAAGCAATTCATCCAGGACTCTGTTCTGGTAGAACTTACTTCCTACCAAGGGCCACAACTTGGGGGACTAGAGACAGTAAACAAATAAATGCATGTACAAGAAATTTGGGGTGATAATATTTTATTTTTAAAAGATTGTAAAATATGGTAACATGAGAATGTCTGGAGTGACTGGAATAAAGGACAAAGGAGAGGTTGGGTCTCTATGAGACAATCTGAAGAAAAAACATTCCAGAGAAAGTGAAAAAGCACTTGCAGATCTTCAGGGGGTAACAAATAGGTTAGGAAAAGACAGGAAAGACAAAGAAGTTGGGGGATGATGAATGAGGGAAAGTTATTATCTATGAAAGAAAATCAGAACAGATTGGATCATGGAAGGAAGGGAGGGAGGGAGGGAGAAAGGGAGGGAGGGAGGAAGGGAGGGAAGGGAGGGGAGAGAACCCAGCACAATGTAAGATTATTTATCCATTGGAGTATTAGTTGAAAGTCCATTATATACCTGACATAGTTCTAGGCAATGAGGCTATAGAAGTCAAAAAATAAAATAAAAAGCAACTAAAAACCCTAACTTTAATGGAGGTTTATGTTAAGGAGGTACATAAGTTTTATATTTTTTATTAAGTAAAGAATATGATAGAAAAATCATCAAATTAAAAGCTTGACTGCTGCCCTAGAAATATCCTGCATGTGGTGTCTGATGTAAATGCTACCTAGGAGCATGCCTTAGAAAGATCTAGGGAAGAGAGTGTGACGAGAGGTGTTTGTGGCAACTCAGAACTACCTAGAGCTGAAGCACCACAAAGACCCTGGAACCACCTGGGGAGTAAAACGCTGGGCAAGAGCAGCATCCTCTGGTGGGGTAAGTTTTAGCGCTGTGTGCCTTTCTGCCCCCATTTAGTCTTCTGTCTGTTTCCCCAAGGTCAGAGCCACAGGGCCTCTCCTACTTCAAACCACATGCCTTCCGGTGACCACCACGTCATTAATTCTGGCTGCCCCTCAAAAACCGCCACTCAGGTGCGGAACTGTGTCACTGGGTCACAGCTTTCTAGGACTAAGCCTGTGCATGCTGTTTCTGCCTAGCTGGCCTCTAGCCAACATAACAATAAGAAAGCCTCTCCCAACTTCCAAACAGACCTGAATCTAAAATTTAGTTCAAAGCTGGAATATGAACTCAGATCTGAGTTCATGTAACAATAAGAACTCTTCTTGAAACTATAGTCCTAGTCTCTGCTTCTCAGCTCCTCACCCACCCCTTCCCCAAGCTACCTGGAAGCACAGCCAGGTCCTGGGATGGCAGCTTGCCCATCTGCTCTACAGCACTCCCTGAAACAGAAAATAAATCCTCTGTTCATATGGTTGGCAAGCTGGATGACTAATTGCAAAGAAGACGAGTAATTTATTGGGAAAGAAATTGAGGTCATTTCGGCAGGGTTTAAATACCTTTTCCTGAGCCAATTTTTTGAATTGACTGTTAAGAAATGTTCTCTAACAAGTTGGAAGTGTATTGATGTCCTAATCGTAGTCTGCTCTATTCTTTCCCTCAGGCTCTGGCCCTTCTGTCATTCCTGTATACATTAATTGAACTGAATATTTAAGATGCTGCACATTACACAGCATTTTTTTGTATTTTGATGTTAATTTTTCATTGAGACAGTCTACTACTGAGGAAAAGCATCTCAATCAAAGGGGTAAGACTCAAAACTCAGAAAGCATTACTAATGTTAGCATGTGTCTTGCTAGACCAGATACCACTCTGTGCTGAACTGTACTGTCAGCAAGGTATGTTGACACCTGCTCTATACATTTCTCAAAGAGTATTATGAAGGTCAAGTGCCATAGATCATTACATCCTTGAAAATCATAAGCCTCTCTACGGTGCTTGGTTATTAGAGAAGAAGAATTCATATTTTCTAAGGACTGCACATGCAAAATCATTGCATAAAATCAAGTCAATAGTGGAGTTTTAATTTATTCTGGGGCAAAGGCTTCTCTTATCCTTGGTTTTAACACTCTCTGTTTTGTTTTCTGTTGTACTGGAGAAAAATCTCTCTGGGTCTCAATTTTTCTCCCTGTAACAGGAACAATGGCACTGTAGACTACTAATCCCACTGTTAAGATAAAAAGGGAAAGGTTTTTCATGATCGGGAACAGTTTCTCTGAGGATGTGACATTTAATTAGGTCATGAGAGGTGACAGCAGCTGGCTATAGAGGGCATGGGGCGTGGGAGAACAGGAAGAATCTTAGTACAAACCAGATTAAGGGAACTCCAAGATATCAGAAGAAGTGGGACTAAGGAAAGAGAGGAGGGTAGAGGGGCTTGGAGGCCATTTTGTTGGAGGTTAGGGACTTTATTCCAGTAGGATATCCTTATACACTACCAGAGGAACCTTCCAGAAGCATGGCCAGCCTGAAATTGCTCTGGATAGTTACCTCCAGTACTCACTTACAAACGAAAACCAGTTTCCACATGCATTGCCTGTGGCTGCAAATTTCTTCATGAGCAGGGATTAACCTGGGTGCTCAGATGTTTCTCCCATTCCTTCTATGTGCTTCATACTCTAGCCAGACTACATATGTCCTGCACTGTAACACGCCTGTTTAGATCACACAGATCATTTTTGGCTTTGCTTGATCATGCATTAACTGTACAAACCGGTTCCTTGTGACCTCTGTTCACACCCACTCCTCACTACCTTTCCTTGCCTTTCTTTCCCCATCCTCCACCCCTTCCTGTTCTCTAATAGGCCCTCTTCTATATCATGTCATTTTTCTCTTTTAGATTTCACCTATCAGAGAAAACCTGTGAGAACTGTCTTTCTGGTTCTAGCATATTTTGTTCAACCTGATGATCTCTGGTTCCATCTGTTTTCCTGTGAATGATAGTTTCATTCCTCTTCATGGCTAGGTAACAATTCATTGTGAATCTATACCATATTTTCTTTACCTATGTGTCCATCAATGAGCATCTAGATTGATTCCATACTTTACCTGTTATGATTAATGCTGTGATAAATATGAATATGCAGATTTCTCTGTCATAAGCTGAATGCTTCAGTGACTTACCCATAATGTCTATCACTGGACCATATGGGAGTTCTACTTTCTGTTTGTAGGGAAAATGCCACCCTCATTTCTATAGTGGCAGGACTGATTTATATATCCAACAACACTGTATTAGGGGACATTTTTTCCTTATCTTCCTCTAGAGTTATACATAATATTATATGTAATATCCTTTCTAACTGAGTGAGATAAGACCAAAATGGACTTTTGATCAAATTTCTTCTTTCACAGCTTATTTCTGTTTCTCCTGTTTGGACTATCCTCCTCTCTCCTCCTACCATTCTCATTCTGGCAAAGCCTTGCCCATATTTTGTAACCCGCTGCTAAAACCTCCATTTCCAAGTAACCTTTTTCTATCTCCCCAAACACTAAGGGCCTACTGGGATTCTGAACCTGCCTCTAACTTAGCACCTCTACCATTGTGGTTGACCACGTTTTGTCTAGTATTATGGTCATTTTTCTCCCATTTGACTGGAATGTTCTATAGAGCATGGGTCACACTTCAAGAGCCTTGTGGACCTTATTTGGCCTATATGAAGGTGAATTTAAAGAGAATGATAAATAAAGGCAAAAATTATCCTCATCACTAAGACCAAAGTATTGCATATTTTAGCTCTTCATATGATAGTCATTGATATGATTATCTCTATAAAAATAAAATAGCATCAAGGAATCAGCATGTTCCATTTGCAGCTGATTTTCAAAATATAATGTAGCTAATAAAGAGTTTCACATATTTTTGCTGTCAAATAAAATATCACCTACAATATGTTAGAGATTAGCAAGTCTTTCCACAGCTAAGAAGTATATTTCTCTGTGGGAGAGTTTTCAACCACTGTTAGTGAGTTATTTAAGGAAATATAAAACACAAATAATCAAAGTTACATAAATTACATAAAATCTACCCTTAAGCACTTGTTTTTCTCCCTGCAGATGAGATATATAATCAATTATCATTAAAGTTCTTTGAACTTTTGTACAGGTTAATCTTTCAAATCTGATGTTCACACTCAGAGGCTAATCTATTTTTTTAATAATTTTTCATGGTTGTTTCCTAAATTATTAGTAACAGAGAGAGTTCAAGCCATCATGTGGTTTGGATCACATTCTATAAGCAGAACTGGGCTTTTCCAGAGACCTAAGCATCTACAACAGCTTGAAATACGTTCTGGAGAAAAGACCCGGCAGGAAGGCCCCTTACGCAGGTGAAAAGTTCCATAACCTTAAAGCTTGTAAGCAGCATTTAATAGTTTAAGTTAAGAAATGATTATAAAACCAAGCTAATAATGCATTTATATAGTATTAGGTTTAAAGCTATGCTTAGAACTTGGTGAAACATAATACAGAAATGTGAGGTTTTATAAAGGGACATTGTCCTAGGGCAAGGTGTTTTCAGGTCTTAGATATGAGAAAGAACCGTGATCTAAATACACCCTTCCCCAGTCAGACAAGGGTAAAGGTATTCAGAAGAAACCAAGGGTGAGGTAAAGGGGCAGTGTATATATGTAGAGCATAGGGAATGGGTACCCATCATGCTGGCAGTAAAACTTATCCACCTGATCCTGCAACCCAATAGTGGTTGGACTGATACGCATTCCCACCAACAGTGTAGTAAGAGTCCTTTTCCTCCAGATTCTTGCTAGTATTTATATGTGCATACATAAGAGCAAACACATGTCAGGCAGCCATATTTAGTGCTAGAATCTCCGCCCCCTTCTGTCCACCAATATGAACCCCCTTATCCCACAACCACTCTGTCTCTACACAGGAACTCTTTTATTTGGTCCACATAGACATTAGGTGTTCAGGTGTCAGACTCTGTTCTTGTCTGTGTTGACACTCTGGGGAAGGAAAGATGAAATTGCTTAATAGGCTCCCATTAGCTACAGTTTTGCTTTCTGCAATTTCAGTGAACCCCATAAGTCAAAAAAATTAAATAGAACATTCCAGAAATAACCACTTCCTAAGTTTCCAATGATTTTATTACATCATATTGCTATAATCATTCTATCTTATTATTAGTTATCATGATTAATCAAACTTTACCTTTGGTTTATATTATAGAGATGAATCAGGAGAGTCCCTGACATTAGGGGATATGAACTAAGACAGGATGGGTTCAAGTCAGTCAGAAAGACACAAAAAGGAAAAGGAAGAGTTCTTCCAGCTGAAAAAGGCTCCACCCTGTGCAACAGCATGAGGATCCAAGAGCTTGAAGAGCGTGCTGCCCTCATGGAACTGAAAGAAGTTCTACATTGGCACCAGAGGCTGTTCTAGAAGATGCTTTCATCACCCCACAGTGTAATTTTGGCACTATTGTTCCAGTCTGTGTTGATCACATTTACAACTCTACAAAGGAGAGTTTTCTGAGTCCTAGAGGGGCAGGTTTAATTAATCAAAGACAGATCTTGATTTATGACAAATAAGAGTAGGAAGATAAATGTATAACCTCAGTTTTCCCATCCCTCAGATGGGATCATTCTTACTGTGTCTGTTCTGGTTTGCCTCTCTGTTGCTTGATAAAGCATTGACCAAATGCAACCTGAAGAGGAAAGGCAGGACAAGAGCTCAAGCAGGACCCTGAAGGCAGGAAAAGCAGGGACCGTGAAGGAATGCTGTTTATTGGAGTGCTTCCAGGCTGTGTTATTTTGCTTCCTGTTGCTGTCATAGGAGCACTAACCAAGGGAACTTACAAAAGGAAGAGTTTATTTAGCTTACAGTTCCAAAGGGACAAGAATCCATCATGGCGGGAAGGCATGGCAGCACAGGTAGCTAGAGTAGACACAGCCGCTAAGCACTCGAATCTTCAAGCAAGCATAAGAAACAGAAGGCTGGAGATCCAGCAAGGTTTAAGAACTCTCTAGGCCCACCCCCAGTGACCATGCTTCCTCCAACATGGCCACACTCTTTTCTTAAAGCTCATCCTCCCAAAACAGCACCACCAACTGGGGACAAAATATCCCAGTACTTAGAGCCTATAGGGGACATTCTCATTCAAAGCACCACACAGGCTTTCCTTCAGTTACATTATTATAACAGCTCAGGCCCATTTACCTAGGGATAGTACCACACACAGAGGTAGAGAACAAGAAAATGCCCCCACAGACATATCCACAGGCAAATGGAATAGAGGAAATTCCTCAACTGAGGTTCCCTCTTCCTAGGTGTGTCAAGTTGACAACCAAGATTAGCCATCACAGTATCCTGCCCTCTTTTCCCAGCATCCCCTGGTGAACTGAATGCCAACTCTACTCACCCTTGCCTTTAAACACACCTGCCAGTTCTTCCTGGAATCACATCCAATCTGAGCTTCTGTGCTCACATCCTTGCTCAATATCTGTTTCTGGAGAGCCCAATGTAAACAGTTATGACAAGAAAATGCTAAGCCATCGATAGGGGTATTATGTTCTTTGGGTGCAAACAACAGATGGTGACTCCAGCACTATAAATAGAGGAGTCGATGACCTGATTGGAAAAATACAAGGAAGCTCACAGGAGTGAAAAACACAGTGGTAGCACAAGCCCGAGGAAATGCAGTGAACACTGGGCACTCAGCCAGAAATATACCACTGGACTCTAAACAAGGGCCATTCAGCTTTGATGACTCTCTGACCTTCCTCAGGTTTTCTTCCACCATCATTTTGGGAGTGTTTAAGGAAATGAAAACACTAATTACCATGATTTGATCACTGCATGTGGTATGCATATACTTGGCACGCAATTCTACGAAGGTCACTTACAACACTGAGAAAAACCTTCTGAAAGAAAAAGTGAGACCCGAGAGATGAAAGAAGCCAGTCAGGATCCTGGACAGGCAGAAAGGGCAAAGGGCAGTAATAGGATCAAATTATATTTTCTAAATATGCAGATCTATAAAAGATTTCACTGAAATGTTAACTTCTTGGGACACACTGCTATTAGGAACCAAATTAAATACAAAAGGGCTAAAGTTTGTGGTAACTTTTATATCAGAGACAAAGTGTGATTAGTTCATTAGCAGCTGTTGTACGTCTACTCTCTTAGCTGACATATATTTTCAATACCATAAAACATTTAATTTTTATGTCTATAGTTGTGTTTTGACAAATGTACATACTCATGTAGTCACTACTCCAATCAACACAATCATTTCAGTCACACTTGAAGATTTCTCTCATATTTCTTTGTAATCAGCAATACCTTCCACAACTACTATGCTCATTTTTAATACTGCAGCTTAGTTTGGTCTATCCTAGGACATACTATAAATTGAGTCATGGAATATATACTCTTTGAGGGTTGATATCAGTTATTTAGCACAACTTTGTTTTGAAGTGATGGGGATCAAATCCAGAACTTTCCACATGCTAGGTGACTGCTTTACCACCAAGCCGAGCCTCCAGCCCTAACATGGTGTTTTTTAGGTAAATCTATGAAACTATATCAGAAATCGGTCTCTTTTCCTCTTCTGTTTTATAGTTAACACATAAAATTGCAGACACATCGATATAGTGAACAATTCCCCATGTGTACTCAGGTGCAGTGATCAAATCAGTTATCAGTATCTACATGTCCTTAAATACATTTTGTATTGGGAACCTCCAGAGCCCTTATAAAATATATAATCACTGATTGTAAACTATAGTCATCCCACTAGACTATATCATCTTCCTTTGGTGTTCTTTCTATGTTTATGAAGCACCCACTATATTAATATGCTCACTTGCTTATGTACGCACATACTAATGCACTTGAGTCCCTCTCTGTTTAGAAACAGGGTTAATAAAGCTGTGTTAACATTCTTACATGAGTCTCTTTGTGCTTTACTTCCATTTCTTTTTGACTGTTTAAGTGGGTTGTACATTGACTTGTTACTGAGAATGAACCGAAGACAATATTAGAATCAAAGGGACAGATAGGTAGTGAATTTATACAGTAATCCGGGTGAGAACTTGAGCTAAGGTAGTTGTGTTAGTTCATATAACCACTAAAAAAATACTACAGACAGGTTAGCTTACCAAAAGGAATTTATTTCCTCACAAGTCTAGAGATTGAAAGTTCAAAACCAGGATGCCAATGATAAAGCTCTGATGAGAATTCTTCCAGGCTGTGGACAGCTCTTTTCTGCTATGTACCACATGGAGTAAGCTCTTGGGGTCTATTTTTTTCCCCTATAAAGGGACCAGTTCCATAGGCTCAGAGTCCCACTGTTATGATCTCATTTAAGGTTATTCACCTTCTTCAATACAGTCACACTGGATTTAAGGCTTTTACATGTGCATCTTGGGAGACACAACTCATGCCACAGCACTGGTAGATAACAGAGTCAAGTGCTGAGGAGGGACACGAATAGAAACCAAGCATATTTACAAAATAGATGCAACTCTGCAAGGATTTGTTAATGGATTATCTGGCACAGTTAGTGAGCTAAAGATACAAAGTTTATGTTCAAATTTGGAGCTGGGACTCCTGCTGCAGGATAGTGAATAGAGGTGCTTTTAAAGAAAAAAAGAAGGAATATTTGAGGGGTCCAAAGCCGCTACACCACAACAGAGACACCACTTCCTTCTCAGATCTGCCAGTACTCTACGCAGTCACGCAGTCTGATTCTCTAAGCTGAGTAATGAGTCAGCTCCTGCTCCCTAGCCAGTATTTTTTAAAATTTGCCACACAATTATTTGGTGGAAGTAGGCAGGATTAATTGTATCAATAAAACTATATATAAAGGAATATAATTATATTTACATAGTATAAAACAATTGCAAGAACAGATTTGTCAATTTACTACCACAGGAAAATGGCACTCAATCACTATATAAAGGGTTGGGGTGGAGGGGCAGACATTAAGTATATATCACCGTTTTGTAATTTTTTTTTCTTTTGTGAAAAGTTTGCTTGGGAGGGAAAGATTAGGAAATTTATAGTGATATATATTGAAGAGTTTGAAATTTAGGTAATATAGACCCTTGACTTCTGGCAAATCCCATTAACCATGTAGTTTTAGTTCCAGAATTTTTTCCTGGATCTGTAAACTAAATCAATACCACTGTGCACACATCTGAGAAGATAGATTACTATACACATACAAATGGTTATGAATGCAAGCACGTCTATAAAAACACAACAACATAATGAGTTTGCCAGCTATTTGGCAGAAAAGAAAAAAGATTTTATTTCTCTAATTAATTCCAGACATGTCAAACTCCTTTCCAGATCAGCACCCCAGGCAGATCCCTCTTGCTGTTCCCAGTAAGGAGTGCAGCTCCTGCCCCCTGCCGATGTTTCCATCCAAAGCAGGAGGGGCCTCTCCATCCAAAGCACTGGGGCCTCTCCCCTGAAGATTCGGCTTTGGCAAAGCCACAGGAAAGCATGGGTTCTTCAGATAAAGCCAGATTGGCTCTAGGAGAGGAATGCTAATCTCAGTTCCAGTGAGGGCTTGACCACAACCCTTGTACAGACAGAGTTTGGGGTCTGTTGAGAGTTAGCTAGACCTTGGCTTAATCACATTTTACCGGGTGCTGAGTGCAGTCTCGAACAAAAGCAGGATCCCTCTGAGTCTTAAATGTTTACATTCAGACTAATAAAACCTTACCTTTCACTCGAAGAAGATGAATGGACAGATTTTTGTCCTAGGTAGCAGATCTATTCGTGGGTCCTATTTAGAGATATGTGCAAATGGTAAGTAGTAAATGAAAATCGAAGAATTATGCTATCCCCAGATGCCTGGATGACTTTTACACAGTTTCACTTCTCCCTTATCACATTAGTCTGACCATCAGCATGTCACTATTCTAAAAGAGTCAAGTAAGTAAAGGTTTTAGAAAACTTTGCTTGGCCACCAAGTTAAATATCTATCTCATGCAATCCTAGAGGGGAAAATGAACTGGCATATAATTCTTTTAAATGCTACATGCTATACATTTTTATTGTGGTTAAAACTCATAAAACTTACTGTTTTAGTATATTTTAGCAATGTTAAGTATATTTACACTTTTGTAAAAAACAATAAAAATAAGAGATCTCCAGAAAATTTTCATCTTGCAAATTTGAAACTCTCTGCAGGTTAAATAACTTTGCTTTCCTCCTTCCCCCGCCCCTGGCAACCCCCACACTGTGTCCTGTGTCTATGAAGGTAACTATTGTGAATATTTCCTATAAGCAGATCATATTGGGTTTCTCTTTTGGTGAGTGGTTTATTTCAGTTAGCATAATGTCCTTAAGAGTTTCGCCCATGTTACAGCAAGTGATAGAATGCTCTTCCTGTTAAAAAGTGCTGCATTCATGTTTCTCTTTAGTGTAGGGGAGACACACGGAGCTCAGAGGACACCTTGTAGAAACTGATTCTCTGCTTCCACCATATGAGTTCCAGGGACTGAATGACTGAATTCTGGTCCTCAGGCTCACCAGCTTTACCTGCCAAGCCATCTTAGCAGCCCAATTTTTCTTCTTTTATAAGGGTGAATAATTTTCATATATATTATATATAATCTTCATATATATAGAGAGAGAGAATCATTCCTTTGTCAGTGGACATCTCATTGGCTTCTCTTTCTTGGCTATTGTGGCTAGTGCTGCAATGAACATACAAGTATTGCTCTATTTGATACACTGATTTCAAATTCTTTGAACATGTCCTGATATTGCAACTCTATTTCTAATTTGTGAGGAAGCCTACAGTTTATGTAGAAGTTGTGCCATTTCTAATCCCAACAACAGTCCACAAATGCCCCAATGCCTTCACACCCTTGCCAAAACTCATGTCTTTATTATCTTTAGAGGAATGTCCCTTTGTGTACTTTGCACTGTTTAATTATCTATATGTTTCCTCATTGTCATGTTGTAAGATTCTTTGCATATTCTGAACATGAGCCTATCCTTGCCCCTTTCTTTAGCTTGTTTCTTCACGCTGTTGGTTTGTGACTACCAATGCACACACATTAACTTCTGTACCACTCTATTCACATTTCTCTCCTTTGTTTCCTGTGCTCTTGAGACTCATTGTGAAGTTCAGTGTCATGAAAACTATCTTTCCTCAAACCTTCTAGAGTTGGGGGCCTTACTCAACATTTTGAGTGAATATTTGAATGTGTAGGAGTAAAGCTTCATTATTCTGCCTGGGAACAGCCAGTTTTCCAGTGGTCTTTGTTAACACACTGTTCCTTTACCCACTAAGTGGCCTTAGCACTCGTCAAGGATCATCTGACCTCATCATGCACAGGAAGGATGTTCTTCTGGGGTGTCTGTCCTACTCACTGGTCTACTGGTCTGTCTTTGTGTCAGCACCTGCTCTTTTCAATACTGTTGTTTTGTGGTGCTTTGAAATCAGGGCATTGAACACTTCCTATTCTTTTATAGAATTGCTTGGGCTATTCACGGTCCATTGAGATTCCAGATGAATTTTAGGATGGATTTTTCTGATTCTTTAAAAAGTGTCATTGAGGTATCAGTGGCGTGAATGTTTCTACTTGTTTGTTTGAGAAGCATTGACTGAGCTCTTGCTGTGACCCCAAAAACACAGAGTGTTAAAGATGCCAAAACAAACAATATACGAAATTTGCCTTCCAGAGAGGAAGACCTGTAAGCCAACAATTATACACTTAAAATAACAAAGCCTTTGTGGAAGTGGATCCAGAGTGCTGAAGGGAATAGAGTGAGAAGGTGCTTTAAGGAAGAGGAAACATCTGGGTAGAAGTACCAAGCATGAACAGAATAAGGCAGGAAAGTGGGCTTCACTTGGGCTGCTCTGAACTGTGCCTTGGATTGATGAAGTGAAAACTCAGTACAATGATTTCATGAACTTCACCCAGACTTCACAGTACAATGCAAAATCTATATCCAAGTATACTTTACATTATAATAATTAAAATTCTTATTGAACTCTTACCATGTAAGCACCTTACATTCATTGCCTGATTTAATCCTCACACTAATACCAGAAGGTAAACAATATCACTATTCTCAGTCTATGAGAAGACAAAAGCCTAGACCATAAATAACATGCCTAAGATCATGTGTCTAATTATCACAGAGTTGGAATTCAGATCACCATTCCACAGCAAAAGTACAGCTTCTCAAATGGGCAAAGGTATGCAGAGACAATATAGACAGATGACCCTCATTTGTCAACTAACTCCATTATGTTCAAAGTGTTCTGAAAAGTCTGAAATAAATGTACAAGTTGGAAAGAAAATGGTAGATTACTCTCATGTGGAATATATTGGACACAGTTCATGCTGATCAAATTATTGAAACTAGTTTGGGTGGTACCACCAGAATCCTTGCTGGTCTCACCTCAGTCTTCTAAAACTACCCAGTACCATACCACAACTGCCCCTAACATCTTGATCAAATCTACAGAGGTTATAGAAAGGCTAAAATCTAAGAGTACTGACTTACTTCCTTAATTACTGAACAAAGTACAAGTGGTCACCAGAGGAAAATAAAATGTCTCTTTTTATTAACTAGACAGATGCAATGGAAAACTTATGGTTTCTAAACAATGTTTATCTTGCAGTAACTCCTGAGCAAATTTACTCCTGCTTGTCAGGAATGGATAATTGTACTCACAGTAAGATGATAATATTAAATAAAAAAGATAAATTAAAAATACCACAGATTAAGTACTGCCTGCAAAATGAAACTAAGGCTAACTAGATATGGTAAGTGATAAAAAGTGTTTATATTAAATTGTCAAACTAAAGCAAGGATTTTCTTTTAGGGGATTCTTGGTTGTACAGGATATCATATGCACTGAATAAGCTTAGTATATATGATCAGTATATGAATAATTTTGCATCTTTGTAGACATCTCTTAGAAAAAAAGCTTGGTCTCCTAATTTTGTTTACAGAGTTGTTTGACAATTTAGTCAAACTGGAGGAGCGGGTAGGGGTACAGTGTTTCTTCCAATTTAGTCAATTCTTAAGAAGTTTCTTTGGCCCTAAACATCTCATCATCTCCCATGCATGCTCCTGGTGTTTCAGATATTGAAGAAAAAAAAAAAAACCTAGACATAATGAATTTATAGCTTTAAGTAGGAAAAATATCACTTTAAGAGAGATCTCACTTCTGTTTTCTGTTTCAATTCTTGTGGCCATTACGTTCCAAACTGAAATTCAGAGGCAGATGCACGTGACATCACAAAGGCAATTTGTTTTTGTTCTTTCTCGTGCACGCGTCTTTCATTTTTACAGTGCAGGTAGAGCAGGCAATCAAAAATTAACCCACTGGGGCCCACAGATGCTTGCACTGCAGAGGTTAACCGCAGTTCAAACATCCAGGTTAATGTGGAGTTTAGCTGTATAAAATCTACATTTTAAATGTTTACATTGCTTTTTATCACTATAGGAATTGAAACAGTTCTGTGGGTCTTAGACGCAGGCACATAATGAGATTTCAGAAAGCATCAACAATTATAGTATTGAGAAATAAGAAAATGAATCTTGTTGTAGATTATATGCGTAAACCCACATGTGCACACATAGGCAGATACTTTGGGAAATATTGCTACATTTTATAAGCTTGTGTCTATGAGCTATCTTTTATTTGTCAGAGATGTCACTGAAGTCTTTGGGTTTTTTTTTTCTTAAAAGAAATGAAAAATATTTAATCAAACTGCTGGGCAAAAATCTCCTGCTAATTAACATGACTGTGTTAAAGAATTGGGCAGAATGTCAAAATAGTATTTCTTTGCTTTCTAGGCATTTTAGCTCCAATTGGACTAAACAATGTTGTTGGCAAGTGAAGGGAAGACAGGACAGTCTAAAAATAAATCATGTGGAAAGACTGCATTAAGTCAAGGGAACCATATTCTCCGAATAGTGCTGAGACTGAGATGTTAAGAAATAAAACCTAAACAAGGAAAGAGAGAATGAGCCTAGGTCTGGCTGCAACTTCTCTGCCACTGCCAAATTTAAACATGCATTCAAATATGAGAAATATGCCTCGATATCTAGACTGTATATGTGTACATATATTCAGGATGAATAAATTGGGACATATGCAGGCTATTAGATTTTCCCAGGACAGATGAAAATTGCCCTTGCACAAAATAAAATAACCGTATCCTCAATCCAACACCAGGTTAAATCATACCCATGCCCCATTCTTCATGCAAACAAGCAGAAGCACATTAGGGTAGAATTGCTGAAATTAACCTTCCATTGCTCCTTTGGTTTTAGGAGGGCAAGATCAAAGACCAGGTCCCATAAAAATCCATTAAACTAAAAACAGAAATTGCTGAGGGCTGGGGAGGGACTCCAGGGAGAAGTACCTCCTTCCTTTTAGTACAAAGGACTGTTAGAAAGAAATTTCATTTTATTTATATCTGCTTTAATATATTCCCTATAATTCAAGGGAGAAGCAGTTTACTTGATTTGATGGGCGGAGAGATAGAATCTTCACATGAAGGAAAAATAAGAGACTAAGTAGGGTGTTAAATAGACTTCCAAACTGGTACATAAAGTCACTGATGTGTGTGTACCATTTTCAAATGCTGGACCAACCCCAAACCTGGCTGTCTTAGCTGAGACCTATCATTGTGCTTATTTATTCTTGTGCATTATCCTGTAATAGTCCCAGAGAGATGATCGTTTTTCAGCACCATCTGCTACTAGGAAAAACAAGAACATACACTACACCTGTTACAAGTTTCCCTGCAATCTAAGCCTTTTCTCCAGGCAAAATGGTAAATCATGTAAACAATAAATAGGAACCCACCAGGTACTAGGGAGAGACAGATACGAATTCTGACACATTTTAAGCAAGTTCTTAACCGGTACTGAAAGCAAATAATTTGTCCATCCAAAGTAATGTGAAGGATCTGTCAGAACTTAACATGAAAATCATTACTGACTGGTTAACCAAAAATGATCTTGGGCTTTACATTCTTCTGATATAATTCCTTCCAGAAAAACTGACTGGCAAGAGTATTTGTGATCTACAGACTAAAAAAAAATAAAATAATCACAGGAGTTGCTTGACAACGATATTTATAAAGTATATGCACATTAATTCAATAAATATCTATCGCATGCCTGCCAGCACTACACTTTGTTGGGGGGCATCTTCTCTTTCCACCAGGGCAGAGGACGGGATGCTCTCCTTATGCTCAGCATCCCACCTTTGCTACTGTCTACAACACTTTTCCATTGCTGAGGACAACCCCAAAGCAACCTCCATGGCAAGCCAACTTTCCAGAAGCCCCTCCGAAGCAGACGTTTTGCTAAATACTCCCAAGTGCTATTCCATCACATGAAGGTTCATGAAAATCATATTGATGAAAAACTTCCTGTTCCAGAAAAAGAAATCATCTAGTGCTAAACAAGCTCTACATTTTTATGCATATTGCTTTACCACAAGTTATTATGTGAATTAGCAATGACTCATGCAAAAAACTATTTATTGATGTCAGCCCCAGCACTGTATTAGGTGCTTACGCAGAATATTAGAAGCAATAGATATTTTTCTGGAAATCTAGTCTATCCCAGATGCTATCAGATATATCTTGTTAGAATCCCTTAGGAGTTCCAAGTATTTTCTGAACAGCATAAATCACCTGAAGCAGTCAGGTCATAACTGCAATTTCTAATAATATGCTATGGATCATGAGTACCATACGAGTAGAAATAAGGGAGAGAGCATAGTGAGTGGGCTGGACCTAGCAGGACAGGAGTCATGGAAGAGGTAGGACTTGGTCTTAGAGAGAGATGGAATGCAGGGAGACATTCCAAGGAGAGGTGATCATAGTGGATGAGTCACGTGGGTGAGCTGGTGAAAATCAACAGCATGAATGGGAAAGTCTCTCGATTTGGGGTCAGCAGCATTGTGAGAGCCAGCGTGTGGGTACTGGTACAAGTACACGAGCACATTGTCACCCAGGGCACGCGTACACATCTGATAGTGTTACAACAGAGAACAGAAGGGCAGCAGAGGTGGTGGATAGAAACAGAGATGGGAGAGCTACTATGTATAGGGCTGTCACTGGTTGGGAGGAATGGAGTCTAGTGTTCTAACACCATGCCAGGCTTGTTGGTGCACACCTTTAATCACAGCCTGTGGAAGGATTTCTATAAGATCAAGGCCACCCTGGTCCACATCATGATTTCCAGAAAGGCTGGGACTAGGGAGACCCTGTCAAAAAATAAAAATAAAAAACAACTAATAAATTCCCAACACAAAGAAATAATATGTGTCTGTAGTGCTCAATATGCCAATTACCCCGAAAAGTACATATGTATTGAGAAGTCACACACTGTGCCTTATAAATATGTACAATTAGTGTCAATTAAAAATAAAATATATTAAAAACAAAGCAAATATGTGTCTGAGAGAGACAGAAAGCCAGAGACAGAGAGTATTTCATTCATTCATGATATATATTCACAACAGATCTTTACATAATTGCTTTGTGCAAAAATACAATTCCAAATTGCCATTCCATACTTCTAAACATTACAAAGAAATACCAGTAAAATCCTCAAACCAGAACTACAATCTAATTTTTTGAAAAGTCCATCACTTTTCAACAGAGAGTCTCATGATCAAATGAATATCTTGTCTATTAATCAACTATGTTAAACTTTTATATTGCTATTTCTAATTCAGAACTTTGGAGATATGACTGTAGAACAATGTTGTACATTGATAAATCTAAGTCACTCAATAGCCCCCTCATAGGAAGCATATCACGCAGGCATTGTTGGGGAAAGCCCAGTAACAAAAGTTGCAGAACACAAAACAGCAGTCAACATGAATTATACTACATCAGGAAGTAAAAGGACAACACAAAAATAGTCATAAAGCTGTAGCATCAGCCAGTGACAGACCTGCATTTGTATAGATAATACCCTAAGATCATGTCACAGCCTCTCCAAACATAGATGTGTGGGGAAGTAAGAGAAAATAAAAAAGTAGTTTCATTGTGATTACAACAAAGGACAATAAGATCTGAGGATCTTCTATACAGCAAGATTAAGGAAAATGTCCTCACTATATAAGATAAAATGACTTTTCTCAAAGAGGAGAAATAAACAGAACTATATCTTCCAAACTTCACAGATTCACACAAAGATGAAGAGACACAAAATTATTATTGAGAGAAACATGACACGGAGAAGGCACCAAGAAGCACAGGCTGTGCATATTCGTGTGAATCAGTCCACTTTCCTGTATTTGCTGAACATGCATCCCAGACCCTTTGAACCCTTCAGTGGACACCCTAATATCTGCTCTCTAGGAAGAGAGAAGAAAGGTTACAGGGAAGGCATAACAAAAAAAAATACTAAAGTCATGCTCATGCACCTTGGTTCTGTTTCCAGACAGAAAAAGAAATGGTACCAATAGCGCAAAGCCGTCTTAACTGAGTCAAAGTTCACCACTGAAGAAGAAAGCCAAGAACCACACAGTCCAGGTTCAAAGCACAACTTGGTCATGTTAGCTGCACGATCTTAAACAAGTTAACTGTGTGTTCATATCTTCGTCAATGAAGTAAATATGGTAATAATGGTCCCCATCTGTAGGTTATGAGACACTTAGAACTAGGTTTGGAAGGCAAGGTTGGCCAATATTCACATAGCCATTGTTCACGATCTTTGTGAAAAGACAGACTTTCTGGAGGGCTGCAAGGCTGGCACTCTACATCCTCACAGGCCCCCACTGGCACTACAGGCATCTCCATTTTGCAGGAAAAGAATCCAAGGCTAAGAGGAATTATGTAATTTTCCCAAGATGGCTCTACTGGTGAGTGACAGATCCTGGATAGGAACATGAGTAGTTTGGCTCCAGGATGTGAGAATGTAGCCTTTAACTTCCATCAACAACCACACTACCTTTGCTTTGCTCTGCTTGCTTTGCTTTGTTATTGATGAGTGGAGGAGATCATTGATATCAGGCATAGAAGTGCCCCCAAAGCAAAACCTTTACCTGCTTTATTGACTGCTTAAAGCAGAACTTGGCACTCAGTAGGTATTCATAATGCCTTTATTAATGAAAGTATTAGTCAGTGTGCGCCCACATGAGTGTACAATACAAGCGAACACTAATGATTGTGCAGAAAAATAATGTGTGCTGGTTTGAAAGATGAAGAAAAAAACCCTGCTTTGGAAAGGACTAAATTTCTTTAACATTAACCTGAAAAGA
Organism: Eospalax fontanierii; assembly: GCA_035773235.1. Lineage (NCBI taxonomy): Eukaryota > Metazoa > Chordata > Mammalia > Rodentia > Spalacidae > Eospalax > Eospalax fontanierii. The sequence continues at coordinate 73,402,746 of CM069533.1, forward strand.
AAGGAAAAGATGGTTAAATGACTCCCAGTACTAAGTTATTTTAGAAGGGGTTATATTTAAATTAAAACATTCAAAGAACTTCCCAGGGGGTCACTAGTATAGAAGGGGCCTCAGGATGGGAGTCCGGAGAATGGAAAGAAGCAGTGGATGAGAGAGTTTCCAGAACATACTATGGGCAGGACTTAAGGGCAGCATACTCAGGTGATGCCAAAGAGTATTTCAAGTTTGTGTACAAATTCAGTTTCTCTTAAATTATACATTTCTTTAGAATGGGGTTGTAGAAAAGCTAGAGGGGGAGCCTTCATTCCCTTCTCCAAGCACCCCTCAGCTCTGTACCCGAAAGCAAAATGGATTCACCTGGAAGGTGAATGTCTCCGGAGCAGATGTGTCAATGAGAAGAGATTTGGGCAGGAAACATGGGGTGTGGCATTAAAGGGGAGAATGAATGGAAGTTCAAGATGGTTCCACGTCAGACAAGTACCTCTGCTTCTAGTCCCCCTCATCTATCACCACCATTTGCTGAGCCTGGAATCTTCTGTGATGCATAGGATTCAGTTCCCCTAAAGCTCCTATGTTGCAGAGTTGACCTCCAGTGTGATAGCATTAGAAGTGAGCTTTGAGAAGGTGACTCACGCATGAGGGGACAGTTTTCCTGTTTCAAAAACGACTCCAGAGAGAGCATTGATCCCTTCTGCCATGTGAAGACCCAGTAAGAACACAGCCTTCTGTGAAGAGGAAGCAAAGTGGACCCTCACCAACACAAATTGGCTGACTATATAATAAGGATTTCTCCAATCAGAAACACTGAGTCACTGACCTGAGGAGTCACATCTCTCCACAGATTTTCCTGAAGAGGAGCCTGCTGGAGGGATGGAAGCAGATGCCGCTGTTGGACTGAGAGATTTCTTGGGATTGGCCTCTCCAGCTTGTCCTCTGCTTGCCTATCACTGTCCTAAGCACATCTGGAGTCTTTTCTTCTATAAGAGAATACTTGTTTTTTTAATATTTTATTTATTATTTTTATTTTATGTGTATGAGTATATTGCCTGCATGTAGGTAAGTGCTTTCATGCTGTACAATGCCCAGAAGGTCAGAAGAGGGCGTTGGATCCCCTGGATCCCCATCCATAGAGTTATGGATGGCTTTTAGCCACCATGTGGGTGCTGGGAATCAAACCTAGGTCCTCCACAAGAGCAGCCAGTACTCTTAACGGCTGAGCCATCTCCTCAGCCATATAAGAGAATATTTATGAAAATAAGAGGATGAGCCAGCATTTATGGAGGCTCTACTATGTGTGGGCACTCAGACAAACATTAAAGCAATTCTGTAAAGAGATGTTACCCTATTTGCATAATCAAAGCCCAGAAACATTACAAAATGTGTTCATGGGTATAAATCTGCATGCCACAGAACTACATTGGTTTCATTCCCAGTACTGCAAAATAAACTTTAAAAAACCCTAATTCTCTCTTTGCTTCTGATCTTTTATCAGAGATCTACTGGGCATTCCAACTAGAAAGCAAAGAAGCCCTCTTGATGTCACCAATGGGGGGTGCAGTGACCTCTCAGACAGAGGATAGAGAATGGTGAGGGGAAAGCTGGTGGGAGATATCTAGCAGTGTACTAAGATCTGGTTTTAGAAGTTTTTTTTAAAAAAAAGATGGCATTATAAATGATATCCCTTGCCTTTTTCTAGGTTTTTCCTAGAAGAACCAACCCAGTTCCTCAACATCACCTGATACTAAATTTCTCAGGCTCCTTGACAGTCATATAGGGGTCAATGGGCTCAGGGCCTGATCTCAGCAGTGAGTGTGTTTGGGTCATGTATGAGGAGAGGTTCCAGGCCAAGAGCACATTGTCGACGTGATAGGTCATCACAGTGCAAGATGAGGACTTAGAAGGAAGAGACTACACAGCGAGTGTGGCTGCTGCCCAGTGATGGATCTCAAATGAAATGTGCATTCAGCCTCCACTCCTGGTGATGGTCCAGCCCAGGAAGTAGCAATGTCAGGCATTTATAAAGGATGATGATATTGAGCAAAGAAGAAAATAGCCCTGGGGCTGACACTCAGAAATGTCAAGATAGATTCAAATTGTTAACCTTTTTACTTCTGCATTTTAAAATGTTTTTGTCAAGCCATTTGAATGCTGTCTACCTGGCTCCCTGACAATGTACCCTAGAAATTCATTATGTCTCTAACAAAAAAAAAAAAAAAGCTTTTTCTCTTTTCTCTTGTGATAGCAAGTTGATAGCCTCCATGCAAACGCCTCCCATTCTCCCTTTTTAGGAAAGATAGAGAAATCCTCCCTGCAGCTGTCTTTGTCCTGTTCATGATTCTGTTATTCTATTTATCTCTTTATCCACCAATATAGTCTTTATCAAATGCTTACTACATATGACAAAAACCACCATGTTGTGCTTTACAAATTCTTATGTTTCATCCTTATTGATATTCACAACATACATCATGAAATCAGTTTGACAAATATCCATATCTCCCTGTTACAAAGAAAAGTCCTTATAAGAAAAGTTCTTATAAGACCTTGTGGTCTGGCTCAGAAGAGCCCACCGAGGCATCACAGGCTCTGCATCACTGGCTGAAGCAGCCTCTCTAGTCCCCCATCACATTCACCCCACACTAGCTGAGTGGTCTTTGCCTCTTTCATGTTATCTGTTATCATCTTATGTCTTTAATTCTATGTCTGTTTATTGTTTTCTCTTGTACCTGAAATAGAAGCTGCAGGAAGGAGGGTTCTTCTCTTGTTCGTGGCTAGACTCCTGGACTTGAGCATATAGTTGCCCAAAATTTCTAAATGCACATTTATTTAATTTTTAGAAAATAGCTATTTAACCTTTATCCTGTTAGTTCTATAAAAAGAAGAAAGAGAAAAACGAATGCCCACGGAGATCCAAAGAGAGTGTCAGATACCCAGGAACTGTGTGATGTGGGAGCTGGGAATTGAACCATGGTCCTCTGCAAGAGCAGTCAGTGCTCTTTACTGCTGGGCCATCGCTCCAGCCCCAGAAATATTTGTTGAAGGAAGAAAGAGAAAGAAGAGGATAGAAGACATGGAGGGAGGGAAGAGATGAAAGAGAATGACAGAAAGGGAGGAAAGGAAAGAGGGAGGAAGAGAGGGAGGGAGGGAGGGAGGGAGGGAGGGAGGGAGGGAGGGAGGGAGGGAGGGAGGGAGGGAAGAGCTTGTTTGATTTCATCCTTAACATAAGCCAGATACACTGCTAAAGCTATTTATATTCTTTTTTCACTTGATCCTCTGTTATAAGCAGGCGTTGTTGGCCCTAGTTTTACAATGAAGAAACTGAGGCAAGAGAAGATTAAAGAATTTAAGCAATTGTCACAGAGAGCAAGTATTACTATAAACAGAAGCTCTTTTGGCAAGAACTGTTCTGATATGCAAAGAGCTGCCTCAAGAAGTCACACACAGGTCACCAGGTAGGGTGGTGAGCCTGAACCAGCAGGCAGGATCAGCAGCACAAAGGAAGGTATTAAAAGGAAAATGAACAGATCAGGAAATTGTTTACATGCAGAAGGAGTGAGCAGCTATGTATGCATAATGAGGATACTGGAGCCAGGCCTCTCCACTACCCCAGAGGGAGTCACAAATACGAAATGGGGAAAGCTGGAAAGAATTCTGTGTTCTTGAGCACACCAAGCACAATGGCTTTTAATTCCTAAATATCATCCTCTGTTAAAAAAAGCCAGGTTATTTATACTACTGACATATCTCTTTAAGCGTGAAATTACTTCTCGATGAGGAGTAAGGAAGTAGGGGACAGGTTCCATTCTCTTGGGAATGCTAAGCTTGAGCCAACCCCATGTTTCCCAAACTTCAAAATGCATACAAATCTCACCTGAGACTTTGCTCAGATGTAGATTCAGATTCACATGGGTCCAGCCTGAGATGCTGCATGCCTAATAAGCTCCTACTTGAAGCTGATATACTGACCCACAGAGTAAATCGCCAAGAGCAGAACAGCCACAAGTTTACCAATAGCAACCTCATGACTCTTTGGAAAGCAATTTCTTTTGTTGGGTATTATGCTGGTGCTCAATGTGTATAGTCTCTAATCTTTTTCCAAGTGGCCCAGAAGGGACCAAGAATGGGAGTGACTAGGCCAAAGCCTAAAAGACCAGAACAGCAACACACATTAGGCATGAGAGTCAGAGAGATTTTGTTTCTATTTCTAGACCAATTGATTACTCTTTATATAACACCAGCAATATGTTTTTAATCTTTCTATGCTTTATTTTTCTTTTGTTTGCTTGGTATAGGAAATAAATGAAACTACTTAATACAGGGCATTCGGTATATAGCAGTGATGAGTGGGTGGAACACCTGTTCCAAAGGCTGTCCTTCCCTCAGCACTATGAGATGAGTATTGTATTCTAGTATGTGATGTCTGAGAGCCCTCCCTCCAAACCAGGAGATCCTGCCACCCGAGAGTGTTTTAGAAGGTATGCGTTCAAAGGAGAATCCCCGCCCCCCCCCCAAAAAATAACATCCACTGATAGCTAAGGTGAATACAAAGAATTTCAGAGAAGAAAAAAGAGTATCTGCCCAGACACACTGAGCAGAATCATGCAGACAGATGCTGTGACTGGTGAGGGACTCGCCGAGTTAGAGCAAAGGACCCATGGGGCTGAAAGAGACCACTGATATGTGTATGTGCAACATCAGGTCTATGGAGTCATTTGGGAGAGCGCTGAAAGATGAGCCAAGGCGTTGGACTTGCTTTCTTCTGTAGGTGGCCCACACAGTCTTGTTGCAAGACAACTCTCTGCTTATTGAGCAAATCCTCTTAAGCTGTCTGAACATTAACAGACTGCAGCTATGAAATCCAGATTACAAATTGTAACACTCACTGGGAGGATCTGTGATGACTGAGTGACTCTGTGAGCACAGTTTTCCTGCAGGGACAAGTGTACATGTAAGTGTACATGTGTCATGCAGTACCTGTGGAGGACAGAAGAAGGTGTCAGATTCTGGAACTGGAGTTTATGGACAGTTATTAACCATCATGTGCATCCTGAGATTTGAACCCAGGACTTCTGCAAGAGCAGCTAGTGCTCTTAACTGCTGAGACATCTCTCCAGCCCCAAACCCCTTATTTTTATGCTCTCTGGGTAAAGCACTTCCCTTCGTAGTCAGGGTTATTTGATTTCTACGATCTATCTCTTCACTATCATTTGCTCAGATTTACATTCGTGTGTGCAGTCTTCACACATTATCTCCCCACCTGCTTTCCTTGGGTGTAAACTGCCTGCACATTGACAGAAACATCATTCTTTGTTTCTGTGGTTCAGCCTTCATCGAACATTCCCCAAGAACACTTGCTCCCAAACTATTTCTGTTTGCCAACCAGCAACCAGCCAGCAGCCCACCCACCCACCTGATGGTTGGGGAAAGATGACAGAAGGGAGAAGAAAAGAAACTGGGGAGGGAAGAGAGAAAATCCAATGACCAATATCTTGGCCCTGTTCCAACCTGAGTAATTAGAGCCTGCCTGTCTTTCGAACAATTTTCCTATTTGCAGCAAGTATGCCTGTGTGTGTATGCGGGGCAGGGGGAAGGGAGCTCCACAGAAAATGATTATTTTTTTCCCCACTTTCTTCTCAGCTATAGCTCATTAGAAATAACCTTAAAATTATAAATGAAATCCTGGGGAGTAAAGCAGCATCTCAGGGTCACACCTCAAAAGGTTTTGGAGATAAATAACCATGCAGTTTCTAAAGGTCTCACATGGGTTTTTACAATCTCAGAAAGCAGCTTTTAGAGACCCAGAAAGGAAAGTTAAAATAAACACCCCTCCCCATTATCAGAACAATAGAGAGGACAAGGAAATGGCTTTCCCCACCGCTGCTGGCTCCTGCCTGGCTCCTCTGTGCTTTGACCTTACTTTGCTTTTCCCAAAAACTGTCTCTCCAGGTAACATCCAGGGCACAGATGAAGCCTAAGAAAATGGAAAAACGATTTCTTGCAGCACAACCAGCACTCTCTCTTTCTCTCTCTCTCTCTCTCACACACACACATACACACACAGATTGGGCTTTAGTCATTTGATAAAGATTGAACTTTCTTTCTAGAAAGACAGGGAAATTAAGTCTTACTACATTGGCAAACAATTTTCTTACCCAGAACTTCTGGAAGGCACCAGTGGATATTCTCAGGACCCTGGAAGAGGCTTTAAATAGTCTTCTACAAGCTTGATATCTTAACTATATGAATTAAATTGAAATTTGAGGAAAACGTGGTCATGTATTCATATAGAACATTTGTAGTGCGATACATTATGACACCTTACATATATGTCCCACGTCTGGCTCTCTCCTGACCCTTTGCCCCTTTTAAATCTGAAGGGATGAACTTCTAGAAGAACGAGTAGGATTTATTCTTAATTTTCCTACTTTCTTGCTATGTCAAGTCCTCATTATGACAAAATGCCTGAGAAAATTAATTGAGGAATTATTTGTTTTCACTCACACTTTCAGTGCCTTCAGTCCATGCTCACTTGGCTCTGTGTTCGGGCCTGTGGAAAAGCAGAGCATCATAGGTGAAGGGTGTGCTGGAGTAAGGCCGCTCACCACACAGCACAAAGCAAAGGGAAAGGAAGGATCCAGGAATGAGTCGTCCACTTCAGAGGCATGGCCCTAGTGACCCAATTCCTCCAGTTGGGCTCCGTCTCCTGATATTACACCCAACTATGAGGTAATAAATGGCTGAATCCATTAATGAGATTAGCACCTGCTTGATCCAATCACCTACCCAGTCTTCAACACATGAGCCTTAGAGAGGGATGCTTCATATCCCCATCAGAACACCTGAGGACTCCACAGTTTCTTGGGTAAGACAAATAAAGCAACATCCAGGAACAAGCCTCTGAATTAATCATGCTTTGTTTTGCTTTGCTTTTAAATCAAAGCTGAGGAAATAGTTTGGAAGCTAACATTTTAAAGAATGACAATGCAGTCTGACCTCTAAAGAGTTACTGCCTTGGGATATTCAGGGAGAAAAAAAATGTATATTATTTGCAAGAGAATAGAGAAGAAAAAATTATATCATAGAAGGAAGTTAGGAAGTTCAGCAGGAAGTTATTACATTTCAAAAGGCTTATAGAGGAAAAGTCAGAGGGAAATAGACTTGATCTTAAGAAGTACAGAACTTTCTGTCCATGTCCTGCCAGGGCCCTGATCCAGGGAAAGCTAGTGGAACATCCATGTAAGTTGAGACAGTTCCTATAAACTCCCTCAATATGAGACCTTGCTCCTAATCCATCACATGATCCAATATCTAATGGCACAGAAGAGCTTGAAAGCCAGTTTTTCACAAATAAAACTTGAGGACCTTCGATTCTTCTGGCACAAAAAGCCTCCATAACCTCAAAATAACGTAAGATAGAGATCTCAGAACAATAGGACTCATTCCATACCTAGAAACATGTCTGATTCTGTATACCTAGCCACTGTCGACAAATCAAATTAGTCACTGAATCACAAAACGTGCACACAGGTACAGCCTAAGTAAACTGGAGGGGTCAAAAAGGAACAGTAGAAAGAGACTTCAGTAATCAGGCACTGAAATTAGTGGTGCTTTTGAAGTAAGCTATTATGTTGAAGCATATCAAAGATCCAGTTAATAAAGTCAGTAATACCACCACCATTTAGCACTGGGAAGACTTTTGCTCAGGTCTAAAGTCTGACATCTTTAGAATACCAATGTAGTCTAAATGCTTATCTTTAGTGTCCTGGATGATCGAACGGGACATTTTCACTTGCTCTTGAAAGATTAGCTGATTTTAATAAAGTATTCTATGTCCATTAATAGTTACTATTGGGGACACTATTTATCAACTCAAATATTCTGATTCCTTGTTTAAAAGATGTTCTTGTTAATAAGTATCAATTTCTTTCAATAAGCTTTGGCATTTTTTTCCTAAGCTAAGTATCATGACAGAGTTACCGAGAGTGATTCTATTGTCAGCACAGTGCTTGTTACACAGGAGATACATAGGAATTTAATAATTACATTTAAAATGGAGAAAGTACATTGTTCAGAAACTTGAGGATTTCTAAGACTGAATAATTTGACCTGCAAGTCAGTAAAGATGGCAAGTGGACCAAAAGGATACAAGAGAGTCTTCAGAGACCTGGGAACCAGAAGCACAGGAACTATAGATACTTTCAACTGACCCTTCCTAAAAGACAGTGAACAGGAACAAACATTACAAGCTATAGCAGTGTCCACAACCTTCACAGGAAGGAAAAATATCAAGGAAGAAAAGCAAAGGTGACTTCACCAGACAAAGGGACCAGAGAACAAGAACTAGGTTGAAAGAATCTTTAATTGGGTGAATGTTATCCAAAAATGACCAAGGGAAATGTGCCTGAGTTTAGTTAGGTCTGATAATACTGCATTTTCTGCTCCCAGAGAAATAGTGAGGCTTAAAAGATATACCCAATTCAATTATAAAGAAAAATAAGCTTTCATATTGGCACATTTGACTAGAAAATCATCCATAGCACACATGTCAGGGAACTAGGACTTTTATGACACATATATTTGGGAAGTAATGGAATATGTTTTCAGCCTAACTTATGTGGCTTCAAGGTGATGTGGTGGTTTGAATGAGAATGTCCCCCAGAGTCTCCAAGTATTTGGACACTTTTGTCCCCAGTTGGTGGCACTATTTTTGGAAGTCTTAGAAGGTGTGGCCATGCTGGAGGAAGCGGTCACTGGGGGTGGGATTAGGAAGTTCCTAAGTCTTTTGGGTTCCCCAGTTGCTCTCTGTTACCTGTGCCTGCTTGAGGATATCAGCCTCTGCCTTCTGCTTCTGCTCCTACTCCAGACACCTCTGCCACCATGCCTCCCCCTGGTGGACCCTGGCCCCTTTGGAACCATAGGCTAAACAAACTCTTCCTTGTATAAGTTCCCTTGGTTACAGTGTTGTATCGCAGCAACGCAGAAGTAGCTAATACAGAAATGATGGTTCTTTCCATCACACCAAAAACCTCATCCCAGCTTGTCAAAGGATTAGTTTCTCAAGGGTTATTCACATTTTCAAGTCTTTTAAAAACTAAAAGTGTGCTTTTTCTGGTAAGTGAATATCAAAATTCCTTATAGTTATCTTTTAAATTTTTTTTCTTATTTTATTTTACTTTTATTTTATACATGAGAGTATTTTTGCCTGCATGTATCATGTCCACCCATGTGTGCAATGCCTGTGGAGATCAAAAGAGGGTGTTGGATCTCCTGGAGCTGGAGTGACAGATAGTTGTTAGCCATCTGGTGCTGGGAACTGAACCAGGGTCCTCTGAACTGTCTCTGAGCAGACAGTGTTCTTAACTGCTGAGCCATCTCTCCAGCCCTGTGGTCATCCCCCACTACACCCCACAAATTAACAGTATCATTTAACTATCCAACTTCAGTAGACAACTGGGAATCTGAAAGTTTTCACTAAGTTTCATCAATACGTATTGAACAGTGGACATTTGTGACCACAGCCCTGAACACAAGGTACTTTACACATGCTTTCTAGTTCCCTGTGTCTCAAACTATGGTCGGTGAACCCAAAGCATCAGCAGCACTGGGCAGGCTTCAGCTACTGTCTTATCACAGCGATGAAACACCTTAAAGAGGCAACTTAAGAGGGGAGGACTTGTTTTTCTTTTCTTTTTTTAATTTTTTTGAGACAGGGTCTCCTATTTAGCTCCAGCTGGCCTGGCACTCACTCTATAGACCAGACTGGCCTCAAACTCGTTGACATCCACCTGCCTCTGGATCTGGAGTACTGGGATTAAAGGCCTGTATCAACATACATGGCTGGAAGGATTTATTTTTGACACCTTGTTTCATAGCAAGGGAGGCGCAGTGACAGAACCAGGGTCTTTATCCTTGGCAGTGGGAACATATTGCATACCTTGCTCATAATCCATTGGACCGGGAAGCAGACTTCAAGTCAGAACCAGGGCTGAGCTCTCACCCGTGAAGCCTCTCCCACCTGCAACCCATTTCCTCCAGCCAGGCCACAGCTCCTAAAGATTCCACAAAACCCAGACAACACCAACAGCACATGATCCTGAGGAGGTTATTTCCCACTCAATTCCAGACAAGGAGCTTGTTTGAAACACAGGCTGTCTGAACTCATATGACCAACAGAACTGGGCTCCCTACTTTAACTAGATCCCTGATTCTTTGCACATTAGAGTTTGAGAAGTCCTGTTCTGCCTTACTCTACAGATTATTTCTGGTAACAGGGCTTAGAATCACAATTTTAAATGAAAATCTAATATAATATATGCAAACAAAATGATATGCTTTTAGAACCGTTATTTTTTTAATGATATGTTTTTAAATGTATTTGGTATTTCCTAGAACCCTTTAGATTGAAAGTAACAACTCAAACTTGTCTATATTCAAATGGAAACTATATTTGAAGGCACAGGTAACAAAGAGGATAAAGGTAGAGCAGTCTTCTGAGATTAAGAGAACCAGAGATAAAATGCCATCTCTCCTCACTTGCCATTATTATGTTTGTGTATCTTCTTCATTCATTTTGATAAAGTGACACCACAAAGCTATCAACAGATCTCAGCCCCCACACACCTATGGGTTTATGAGCCAAGACAATATAAACATGTTTTCTCAGGCACTAGCCCAAAAAATCGTGATGAAAATTCTCCATTTTTCCATTGATTCACTATACTAAGGAGTGAATGTGGAGCCTAGGGATGAGATGTAAAGAAACTTTATTTTTTTTAAAAAACTAGATGGCTGCTCACATCCAAACTGCACAGTAGCTTTGGAGTTAAGATTTCCCAAATGAAAGGGCAGGGTCACTACACAGTCAGGAGGAGGATGCGGTGCCTGGCAACCACTTCCAACAACATCTCCAATATGTGATGTGGCTTCCTCTCTCTTTCCCTGTTGAATATAAAAATCTCGAGCATATAAGCAGTATACAATCTCAGGTCAAGGCCAAAGGATATATGCATAAATACAAAACACAATAGAACAAAACTCAGGAAGGCTTTTCTGGTATTTTGGTTTGTTTTTCTTTTCTGACTCAGAGTGGCCAATAGTGCAAGAACAATGAGCTTTTAAAGAGCCGTACACAGCCTTGATACAGAAAAGAAGCTGGTAGGCATCACTTGTGAATGTTCCCTGCAACCCTGTAGGGCCAGCAGACTTGTGAATGTTCCCTGCAATCCTGTGGGGCCAGCAGGCAAATCCTCTCCTTCTGCTTTGACTGACACCGTTTTCCTTTTCAATGAAATGAAAATTTCATTATCTAAACTAATCATTGCACAAGTTCCCTCCATAGTATACTCTAGGCCAACAGGCATTATTTGATCTTTTGTACGTGGTGTGTGTGTGTTCATATGAGTGTCAACATGCATGTAAAAGTCAGAGGACAACCTCTGGCATTGGTCTTCACATTCCACCTTTTGAGATGGGATCTCTGGTTTGCCACTGTGTATACAAGGCTTGCTGGCTCATATGCTTCTAGAGAGTCTCCTGTCTCTGTCTCTCATGTCTGCATGAGAATAGTGGGATTACAGGTGCAGATCCCATGCCTAGCCTTACATGGGATCTAGGATCTCATTGAACCCACTGGGCATTTTATCCACTGAGCCATCTCCCTGCTCTCTGCGGAGCATTCTTTCTATTCCTCAAATACAAGTGTTTTCCTTCCTTTCGGACATTGAAACTACTGTTCTTTTTGTGTACAATAATGCCTTTCTGGAACTCCCCTTGGCCCATATCTTCTCTAATACAGACCTTCCTTGACCATCTCAAACCAGAGCAAGTGCACTCACTTGCATATACTCACACACCAGCTCCCAACCCGGGTTAATTTCCCATCCCTTTCTTCACTGTCTAACATAATGCACTCAGTCATTCACATATCCATGTAGTCTATGCTTCTCCAATAGCATGTAAGCATGATGGCATGTCGGGGACATTTAGTACCTTTTCACCTCTGTACACTACTCACTATAGGAAAACCCTTCATACCTAGTCATTGCCTAGTAAATGCATGAATGAGGATAGAATCATGGAGCCATCATATAGACAAATGATCAGCATAATTGTCAAACTTCCCAAGGATGGCTGAAGAAAATGAAATGTAAGCTAGGTAGAAAGATGTTAAAGCCAAACAGGAAAGCCTATGCAGGAAGCTACCAAATCATGGCAATACTCCTCAGAAAAATGGAAAACAGAAACATATTTTCCCACAAAGGAGGTCTGAATGATGCTGGTCTCTAAACTTTTAGACCTATGCCAGGCTTTCCTTGACAACTTTTTTAGTGCAAATGAGGAAGTGATCTCATCAACCAGCATCTACACCTATACAGATACAGGATGGAAAAAAACTAACTGGACTGAAGTGCACTGCTATCTGACTGAAAGAATGAGCTGTGTTCACCTCTTCCAAACTGCAATAAGCACTCCTACCCAGAAGTAGCAAACCAGAGTAGGAAACTTAAATTCAAGGCGACTAGCACTACACCCCTCGCTTCGTGGCTCAAAGCAAGTCAGCACCATCTCTGCCTCAGGTTCCTCATTATTCAGGCAGACATTCCCCATGCCCCGGTCTGTCAGAGTCCTTGTACGCTTGTCACCCATACTGCGGATGGACCAGCTCTCCAGACCACGGTGAGGTTATCTATAGAAACAGAACTTTGACCTATTTCCTCTGCAGCAACCAGTCCCAGAAATGAGCCGTAAGTTCTGTAGCAACCCACCCACAATCATGGGCTACGTTCAGTAAGTAATGACTTTCCTAAATTCTTCACCAAGTCTAGCTGAGGACCAGAAAAACAAAATAATGTTCTCCTAACCAATCACAAAAGATGCTTTGCTTCTAGTGAGTGGGTCTGCAACTTCCCTCTGAAGGCAGAGCTGAAGCCTCCTTTTATGCTCACTCTGAAGCTTCCCCATCCATCTGCCCTGCCTTTGAGTTGTCACAGTCAAGTGCTGGTGACTGAGCCCTATGTTAGCAAATTCTGAATAAGTAATTTTTACTAATGCTTATTTAGGTTGTGTGGGGTTTGAATGAGACTGTCCCCTCCTAGGTTCCAAGTATTTGAATACTTGGCTGCAGTTGGTGGCATTGTTTATGAGGTTTAGGAGGCATGACCTTATTAGACCTGTCACTGCAGGCAAGCTTTGGAAGTTCATAGTCTTGTCCCACTTTAGGGTCTTTTCTCTGCTTAAGATATGAGTGCTCAGCTTTCTTCTCTGACTGCTGCTGCCATGCCTCCCACTGGAACTGTAAGCCCAATATTCCTTCTACAGGTTGCCTTAGCCATGGCGTTATACCACAGCAACAGACAAGAAGCCAATACAGGTGGTCTGTGTTGACGTTATACCTCAACAGTTCATAGAATACCAGGTGCACAGTAGGTACCCAATGAATGCTCAGTGAAATTAGGCTGCACTAATCTACAACAATGATAATAATAGCTACCTCATAGTGTTGCTACGAATATTAAATTAGATCATCCAAGTAAAAACATTTTGAGAACTGCAATGTGCTATATCGTCAAAAGGTATTATTAAGTTATAAAGCAGTATATAATCAAAATCAGATTAAAGAGTAGTCTAACACTGTTTATTCTGTGGACTGACTGGTAATGATGAGGCTCTTGGATTTACATCCAAGAGCTTTTAGATAGTGTGAATTAAGTGTCCAAGCAGGAAGAAACTCTTTCTAGCCCTTTCAAAACAAAACGAACTACACAAAGTCTTAGTGGGAAATACTGGACTCTCACCCCTCTCTCCCAGTCCTCACCAGGTCCTAACTATGCCCTCTCAATTCCATTTCTTATTCTGGCTAACACTTTACATCTTTGAACTTATCTTTGTATTCCAGAAATGAAAACACAAAACATTTCAGAAAGGAAACAGTCACAAATCCGCATTGCTGCCCCCTGTCTGATGAGTACTTTTCCAAAGGTTTTGATTTGTTCCTTGTCCTACTGCTGTGATAAACTATTCTGACAAAAGCAAGTTAAGGGAGAGAGTGGTTATTTTAGCTCACAGCTCAAGGTATATTCCAAAAGGGGAGGGGAGTCAAGGCAGCAGGAGCTAAAGGCATGTCACATTGTATTCACAACCAGTAACAGGGACATGAATGCACACCACTGCTCAACACTCTCTCCCTTAAAATGGTCTAGAATCCCAGTCATGGAATGGTGCTACCCACAGTGAACAAGTCTTCCCACCTAAATGAACTACCAGGCCCAGCTGGTATGTGAGTGCTGGCTTCTGAACTCAGGTCCTCACAGAAAGCCCAGCTCCCTGACTCCTTTGCCATATGTCTTAGGTTTTAAAAAAATCTATTTGGTTAAGTACAGGAGTCAGAATTCTATTTTACTATGCCCATGTAATCTCTAACTGAGACATCTCCTAAGCACCTAACAGAAGACAGCCAGTGACAATATTGCCCTTCTCCTTGGGCAATGTTGGTCACACACACTCAAACATCATCTCTACAACAATTATGTATGTTTGTCTGTCTGTATGCTTGAAATAAGTATATATGTATGTATTAATGTATACACAAACATATTCTTGTGATTATATATGCATACATTCATGTATGTTTAGGTATACATGTATGCATAATTGTATATTTATATGAATGTATTCCCATGCTGAACACTATTCTTTTATCTTCATGTCCCATAGCATTCTTCTGGTTAATCAGTGATGGAGTGTTTATAACCTGGGAGTAATTCTCCCTTTTGAGAATGAATTATTTGCTTTTTTCATGTCTTGTACTCAGATTTCATTTTTTTAAAAATCAAAAATTTTTTTTAATTTAATATTTTATTTCTTTTTTATTGAATTGTTTTATACTTCATACAGAACATTTCAATCAGTCTTAACCATCTTTATACCCCGTTCTTCACCAGCATCTCCCATAGTCCTCCAACTGAAATCCATACATTCTTTCATCTGTAATAAGTTCTATTGTGTCAAGTTAGTGCCCCCAAATGTTCCTCAGCACAAGTTCATCCCCTGAGGTCTATTCAGCCTATCTGGAGTCCCTCGCTTTAGGAACACTATCTCACCCTCACCCAATAGTAATCAGATGCCAATCTTTCTTCAGCAAAGGTTGGGGTCTGCTGCCCATCTCCCCAGTTCTGTGCTGGGTTTTTGCCTGCTTCAGTGTGCATGGGCCTTCAACATGGCCAGTAACAGAAAAGGACACAAATGGCCAAAGCATGGAAATTAGGAATCTACAGAGTGTGTGTGTCCCTGGGAAGGACTCCTATATTACGTTTCACTCACCCAAGGCTCGGGGCCATTGTGGAAGTGGGAGTGGAAACATTGTAAGAACCAGTGAGGAGGTATGTGACCATGTAGAAATAGAACCCTACAAGCTCCTGGAACCCTGCTCACATGAGCCTACGGCAGTGGTTTCCGCATGCTCAAGACCCATGCCAAAAAAAAAAAAAAAAGTCAAAGTCTTAAGAATTATTCCCTGTCATTGTCTGCTGCAAGTCATCTAAGCATAGACAGCGAAGTACGGCCAAAGAATGAGTAAGTGCCGAATGCTCTCATGGCAGCCACCGAAGTCTACTGCGTTCTTTCAGTTTGGTTCTGTTTTTGGTTTTTGAGACAGGGTCTCCCTGTAGCACCAGCTGGCCTAGAATTCACTATGTAGACCAGGCTGTCCTTGATCTCACAGAGATCCTCCTGCTCCTGCCTCCCAGTGCTGGGATTAAAGGCATGTGCCACCATGTGGCACATTACATTCTTTTATTCCTTGCTTTATTTTTTATCTTGTTTCGTCTATTAGAAAATGGAGGCATAGAGAAGTTCCACTTCTTGGTCAAGGTCACACAGTTAGCAAGAGGGGAGGCCAATTTTCTACCCTTGATTGTCCAGCTTCAGAAATGGAGTTCTTGCAATATTGTATGTTAGGAAGGTTAAGAATATTTTCTCTTGGAGCTGGAGAGTTGGCTCAGCGGTTAAAAGCACTGGTTAGCTGTTCTTTCAGAAGACATGGTTCAAATTCCAGCACCCACATGGTAACTCACAACTGTTTATAGCAATCTAGGTGATTTGACACCCTCTTCTGACCTCTACCAGCATTGCACAACATAGGTGCACTTACATACATGTAGGCAATACACCCAGACATAGCAAACAAAAATAAAATTTTTAAATGTTTTTTTAAAGAGTATGCTGTATGAAGTCAAAGCCTGAATTCTACACTAAGCACTGTTACTTCTCAGCTCTGTGACCTTGGGCATGCAATTCACTGTTCTGTGCCTTGGCTTCTGCACTTATAAAACAGGAATAACAGTAGTGCATTTCATGAGAATTAAATGAATCAATGCACAAGCAGTACTTTACTTGGCATCTGGCACAGCACAGACACTTGATAAATGCTGCTTCGGCCCGTTGTAGATACATTCTAGCTCAGCTCTGCTCAAAGAAATGGCAGGAATGGCAACTTCTCAGAGCCCAAGTGGGATGATAAAAGCATCATGCCCCGTGACCTCAGCATGTCATTTAGTCTATAAGCCTCACTTTCTATGGCTCTAAAATGAGAATAAAAGTTGGTGCCCACTTCACGGTGTTTTATGAGTATCAGATGCAATAACTTATGGAAAGGATTCATAAACTGTAAAGCACTATATAAATCTGTCATTTGATTTCTTGCTCACCCAATTCTCCCAAGATTTCTGGGCAGTGGCCAGAGCAATGCCTCCTCTGCATACAGCATGCTAGAAGTACTTTGTTTAGTCTTTTGGAGCAGTTGTTCAAACCTTTCATAGAGCTCTTTTGACTAGCATGATCTTCCCTCAGTAACTAAGCTCAAACATATCCCAGGAATGATGTCAGGGTCCTAATTTTTCATATATCTTCCACTCTGACTATGGCATGCACCCATTTTCGTGTTTAAGCATGAAAAGTTCAAGTTCCCAGTGCAGATGTTTGAACTAATTTATTCATTCCATTTACTGAATATGCTTTATAGGGACAGCCTTTAAGTGACACTGGACATACAAAAGACCCAAAAAACCGTTGTCTTATGTACTTAACCTGGTCATAGAGGTTAAACATAATTTAAAGGCAATGTACCCAGAAGGGAAGAGGCATTTTAAGGGAAAGTAAAGCATAAACTAAGATTTGAAGGTCACTTAGAGAAGTAGCAAGCAATTGCTGTAGTTCTCCCTCACTGAAACAACATCAGTGAGGCCTGCCATAGACAGCACACTCTCCTCTAGGCTTTTGCCTCATATGTCTCATCTTTCTGATATGGAGAATAGCAGAGAATGAAAGGAGAGCTAGGTTTGAAAGAGGCAAAGCCACACTTCTTAGTCAACCTCAAGTCCATCCAAGAAGCACAGAACACTATCTTCTACCTTAACACTTAACACTGAAGGAAGAAGTGTTTGTGTGTGTATGTGTGTGTGTGTGTGTGTGTGTGTGTGTGAGAAAGAGACAGAGACAGAGACAAAGAGACAGAAAAATAATAGAAACAGAAAAACAGATAGAAGGAGCGAGAGAGAGAGAGAGATGTGTTGATGTTTTCTGTAGGCATCTTAGTGTCAGCTTGGGGGATTCTAAAACATCCAGTCTTCCAGATTTTCTGCTTCCACCCTCCTCGCCAAACTGGCATCTGAATGCTTTAGGAGTTACTTTGGTCTAAGTATTTGTGCCCCCATCCCAAAATTCACATGTTGATATTCAGTTGCTATGGTGATACCGGGAGGTGGGATTTCATGGAAGTGATCAGGAAATGAAGGCAGAGTAGCCAGCAATGAGATTTAGTGTCTTCTTTAAAAAAAAAAAAAAGCTTGAAGGCTGGTTTATTTCTTCTACCATGTACGGAAACAGCTAAAATTCTCCGTGTATGTATCAGAAAGTGGCGGGACAAGCAGAGTAGGCTGGTGCCTTGGTCTTGGCCTGCTCACCATCCAGAACTGTGTGCAATAAATAAGTCCCCGGCATCCCCTGGCCTGATGGTGGCCTTGTCATGTTAACCCAAGTGGATTAAGACAGAGGGCAGGGGAATTTGAAAGGACTAGTCTGTTTTTCCATTTTTTAAAGTAATCAGATTATTCTAACAAAAGTTAAGTAAATTAGTGTTTCCCTTGCAAGAAACTGCTACGTTTTTAAACATCGTTTGAAAGTCTTTAAAATTCACTTCAGTGTTTGGATAGGTGTTATAAGAATTGTAATAGGGAGCTGGATGTGGCAGCCCATGCCTTTAATCCCAGGACCCAGGAGGAAGTGGTGGGCAGATCTCTGTGAGACTGAGGCCAGCCTGGCCTCCATAGCAAGTTCCAGATGTGGCTACAGGAAGACTCTATCTCAAAGAGACAAAAAAAAATAAAGAATTGTGATAGTGAACAATGAAAATACTCTCCAAAAACATGCACTTTTTCTCAGATAGTCTTAGTCTTTCTGGGGGTAGGGCAAGTTCACACAGGATGAAATTGTGTCTGAAGAACAATAAAGAAAAAAAAGACACAGTCATCCAACAACATTCAGTGGCCCTCACTGATTGGTGTTGGGCTGGACCCAGGAAGCCAAGGTGAGCTAGACATAGACCCTGCACTGAAGGAGATCACAGACTAGAACCCTGAATATTCATAGTACAGGAGAGTTTCCCCCAGGTCTCTACCTCAAACTATGGGTCACAATTGAAAGTGCCAAATCTACTCACTTTGAATCTGAGGCTTCAGCACTTTATATTGTATGGAGGACTTTCCTCAAATGCTAAGCAGTTGGCAAGTAGAGTCCTCATTTATGCGTCTCTGCCGGGCCCCCTTGATCTTTGAAGTCTCCAATGACTGGCTTTCCTGTCTGTCTCCCCAGCACCCCCTGGCCTAGGATAATCAATGCTCTTCCAGCACAGCCCAGAGTTCTCTCCCATAAATCTTATTTCTGCATTCAGAATCATCCTTCCTCCTTAAACTCAGCTGTCCATCTCTGACTGTACCCAACCAATACCAAAGTGCATGTCTGGAAATTCTCCACTTACTTGATCTTTGTGGACGGTGAAGCCAGATCCTTTGATACAAGAAACCAACTCTGCAGCATCAGCTATTCCCATTTGACCTTGTGATTGAAATTTATTAAATAACCACCAAATCTTTGCTACATAATAGGGCTGATTATATGAGTGAGCAATTTCACTTGAGGCAAAGAAGGATTTTATTACATACCATTTACATTTTTTAAGCTCAGCATTTTGTGGACTATTATTCACATTTAGAAAAATGTTATTTGCCTAGCATATGGTAAATTCCCAATATATATTTGTGAAAAAAAAATAAATGAGCAAATGAATAATTGAGTGAATTTTTGTATCTTTAAATGGCAATGTTCAAAGTCACTGTGAAAGCAGGCAGATAGCTAAAAAAAAAGCACAAAGTAGATGACATAGTCATATTGGTATTTTAAAAGATCATGATAATTTTATTTAACCTTTCTTGGCTTCCTAGAAGCAATATTTAATAATCTAAAAATCCATAATTCATTAAATAGGTCAAAGAAGGAGCCATTCAGATACAGCACATCAGAGGACTCACATATTCAACATAAGAAAACAGGAAAATCAGCACTTCTGTGAGCATCTGAATAGTTCCCATATGTATTCTTTCCTTCTAGGGAGACTGTAAATTTCATGATAAATGGTATTTTATTGACATGCTTGTTGTTTAATCTCCCAGTTCACTAAATGCTAAGCCAGCACCCCATGGTTGGCTATTCGCTGTCTTCTGTAACCTTCTCTTGCTACACCCAAACTCCTCCATTTCCTGCACTTGCTCAGTGTCTGAATAAACATAACATTCTAGGGTCTGAGTGAAGACTCGGAAACACAAAGGCTCCACTGCTGACTGTCTAAAATAGTGGCTTTCAGCCCTATGACCTAGAAGGCTGGGGTGTAGGGGGAAATTCATTCCTCTAATCAACTGTTACAGTCCTTAAAAGAAAACAGAAACTAATCAGCCTTACCAAGCTGTGAACTCTGCCAGCTACAGTAGTGATTAGCCTGACAAGATGCATCCACTGGTACAACAATGGCACAAACGTCGTGGGGTAACCAAGCACTTTCTTATTCCACAGGATGGAATCCATATCTGGCACTGTTATTGTGGCCAAGAAACTGGGGCTGCACAGGTAATGGACTCTAGGAGAGAGCCAACTACCATCATTCTGTTAAATGGACATAGTGCTAAACCAATTCCTAGTGACGTCATTTTACCTCTGGATTGGTGCTTTTCTTACTCAGCAGAAAAGCTTCTTTTTGCAATAGAGATTAACATATGGACCCACGATTGGTCAAGGTGCAGATAATAAGAAATGTCTGAGTGCACATCCCTAAATGGGACACCTATATCGCACCTCCTCCTCCCAAGGCTCGGGGATCATTGCAGAAGATGGAGAGGAAAGATTGTCAGAGCCAAAGGCCATGAATGACCACACCAAAGCAGTGCTTTCCGGATGCAACAGAGAAGTTGCACATATAAGTTCATAGTGGTGGCAGCAACACGGATAAGGCCTGCTGAAGTGTAAGTCAGACAAAAATCCCAGAATAGAGAAGGGAGGTAGACATCATAGCCCACCCCTAGGTGAACTGCTGCTAGCAACTGACAGTAGTGAGGACAATGAGAGTCAGTTTTCTGTAAGAAGGTAGGGGCTAGAGAGATGGCTCAGTGGTTCATAGCACCAGCTAAGGTCCAGGACTTGATTCCCAGCACCTACATGGCAGATAACAATCATCCAACACCCTCTTCTGACCTCCGTGGGCACTGCACCACACAGGTGCACTTACACACATGCAGGCAACACACTCATGCACATGAATGAAAGATTTTAAAAAGAGTGTAGTCCCTGTAGTCCAGCTGTGCTCCAGTGGATTGGCCGCACACCCAAAGTCTATGAGAAGCACACATTAGACTAGACAGGCTTGAAAGAAAAAGAGGACACGGGGTAGGGTGAGTAAGGAGGGGGTAAATCTGGTCAGAGATGGGGGATTATGACCAGGGGGATTATGACCAGAACACAGTTTGTGAAATTCTCAAAGAACTAATGGAAGTGAGGAAGAAAAGAAACTTCTTAGTGGAGATGGAATAGAATCAAGACCATAAGAGCTGCCTTGTATTTAGGTTTTTCGGTTCATTCTTAAACAACTTTCCAAATGTACTCATTATACTTTCTTTAGCTTTTTACAAAACTGGACACTTCTACGGTATTATATTCTAACACAAAAGTGTTATTTCTCCCCCCCCCCAAAAAAAACCACTTTAAATTAAAACAAGGTTTTGTAATCTTTTAACCTATCCATTTGTTTATTTATTTGACAGTGATTCCAAATATGCATCCCTGCTTTCTCTTTATAAATAACTCAAATAACAAAAACAAAGTAAAGTCCTCCAGGCCCCTCTCCTCCACACTTCTTTGATTTGGAGGCAAGCACCGTCAGTGTGGTGTGCATCCTTCAGGGTTTTTCTATTTAATTTCAAAATGTCTATATGGATAAATTTATAATTAGTTTTTATTTTAAACATAAATGTTATCATGGTGCATGTATGATTTTTTTGCTTGGTCTTGATCCCTTATTGTGTCATGATATTCTTGTGGACTCAGTAGATACAGATCTATTTCACTATGTCCAATGCCTAATAGTATGGAGTAATCATTATTTATCTTTACTACCCTCTTTCCTTTTTATTGATTTGTGCAAATTTCATACATTTTGATCATATTTAGATCCTACCACCTATCTGCATCCCTTACAACCCCCACCTAATATCCTGTACTCTAATATATATATTTACATAAAGACCTATAGAGTCTAATTTGTTTACCCAAATGTCCTTTGGTATGGGTCTATCACTGGAGCCCGGTCAACTTACCAAGAGTCTCACCCTTAAGCAAGACCAAATCTTCCCTTCCCAGCAGCCATGAGTTGCTGATATTTCCTCGAATAGAGTTGGAGTTTCTTACCCACTTTCCCAGTCTATGCTGGGATTTTGTCTGTCTTGAGCTTATGTGACACTTGTGCATGTTGTCACCATTTCTGTGAGTTCATATAAGTAACTGATCAGCTGTCTGGAAACCTGCCTTCTTATGGTAATCTACCTCCTCTGGCTCTTACAGTCTTTCTGCCCAGTCTTCCACAATGATCCCTGAGGCTTGGGAGGCAAAAATTTTATATAGGGTCCTATTCAGGAAGGAGCACTCTATAACCTCTCATTCTCTGCATGTTAACCAGTTCTCAACATGATTAACCAGTTGTCCCTGTGTTAATCACCATCTGATGCATAAGGAAGCCTGTCTAATACAAGTTGAGAGATGCATTAAGCTTTGACTACCCTCTTTCTTAAGAGACATTTATGCTGTTTCTAGTCTTTTGTTATTGCTAACAATGCCATTATGAGTATTCTTGGTTATTCCCTGTTTTAAAGAAAGTAAAGAAGATATTTCTGGATCTAAGAATGAACACACTAAAAATATCCCCTAGAGAACTTGAAGAAATGACTCAGTGATTAAGAGAGATTACAGTTCTTGCAGAGGACTAGAGTCAGTTGCCAGTACCCATAACATGGTCCACAAAGGCTGTAGCTCCAACTCCAGGGAGATCTAATGCCCTCTTCTGTTCCCTGAAGGCACTTCCATGCATGTGCACATTAACACACGTGCAAACACACAAATATAAGTAATAAAAATGGAATAAATCTTTAAATGGACTTTAAGAGCGGCATGGCCACACAGCTCCTCTTAAAGATTAAGTCAATTTGTGTCCTCAGACGCATTGTTAAACTTCCTCTGTTTCCTCCAAACCCTCATTCCTATTGGATATTGTCAGCCATTCCAATTTTGTAATATGGTAGGCCAGCTTTTTCTTGCACTTACAAAAAGTGTTCTTCAATCCTGATGCATCTTCTGAATCTTTATTCTTTTAAAATTCTACCTGCTATGGCATAAAAATTTGTCTGATCTTGTTTTTCATTTTCTCCTTAAAGGAACTTCCTCAGTAATGGAATATCAATCCTCTCAGAGTCTGTCTGAATTTAAAAATATCCTTTTTAAGAGACATGAACTCCAACAAGAAATACATTAAAATAATCATGACAATTGCTTTCTGAGTGATAGGTGGGTTTTTTCTCTCTCATTTATTTTCCCTAGTTCCTGTTTGAATTCTCTTTAAAAGTGGATACTTGAAGAGTGCTTAGTATCTGCCAGACTTTTACTCTAAGCACTTTCCAAGTCTTTTTTATCCTCCAAGGAAGAGTAGGAGGAGCATGCTGACTTGTCTCTGGTACACACATAAAGGGCTGGAGAGGTGAAACGCTTTTCACCAGATCCCATAGCCATGGAGGACTCAACTCCTGGACTCATGATACTGCCAATTTAAAAAGCACTGTTTTGTCGTCTGATTACATAAACAGGATTTAAGTATCAAAGGAAAACAACATTACATACACTAGTGAAAGGCCTCTAGCATTAAAACTTGAGAGCATGTTCACTCTGCTTGTAATTTTTCTTTCTTATTTCAAAGGCAAGCTGAGATCCACTGAATTGCTCCCACTCCCACCTACACATCTCACACCTCTGTACACCAAGATTTAAACCTTCAAGAAACCAGAGGTTTCATGGCCTTTTATCTGTATGTATAATTCATTTTTTATTGGCTTTTCTTTGTTTCCCATAGGCATCTTGTTCAGTAAAACATACTCTTGGCTCTTCGGTGTGATTACTTAGCCATATCTGATTGTTTTTCTGAAGTTCCTCAAATCCAACTTTTTACGTGCTCGTGTAAAAACTCTAAAACACCTAAAAATGAACTGCCCGTAGCATCCAACAGAAACAGGCAGCTCCCAGCGCAAAGCTTCCATGTTTAGACTCCCGGATCCTTAGAAGTGGTGCTGATGACTGGCAGTCACTGTCAAAGAACATCAACAGATTGCATTACAATCTGCCAGTCGCTCTCTAGAGAGAAGAATTGGCAACTTGCTATATTAAAGAACTGTAATCAAGCATCTGGAAGGTGGCAGAGCCGATTTTATGTGAACTGATAAGTTTTGGCAATTTATTATTCTGTGATATTGGACATTATAGTACCTGAACCACAATTGTTATTCAAGCCATCCTTGCTGAATACCCTCCTGTTTTCAGAGGGTTAATTTTGTGGCGCTCCATATAGATTTACCACAAAGAAAGAATTATACACATTTAAATTTTTCATTAGAAAGTAGCTACCTTCTTCATTTGCTTCAGGCCAGCAGGAAATTTAAAACAACTTCTTGAAATATTTGTATCTATCTGTGCCCTGTGAAATAACAACCTCTCCTTACTTTTTTCATATATGGAGGATCAGCAATTAGACAGAGCCCAGGTTCAAAGGGCCTGAAACAACAGCAGCTATAGCTTTATGGAACATTCTAGAGTCAGTATCATGGCTGCGTTTAACACGCATCATTTCATGAAAGTTCCCCAAGTGTTATCAGTCTAATCATCATCTCCATAGCACAAAGAAAAGTCAAATTTGAAGACCAAGTGATTTTCTCAAAATTCTATATGGATAGGATTATCTATCAGCTTTCCAACATAACAAAGTACCTCAAAATGAGTAGCTTAAAACAATAACAACTTATTTAGCTCATAAATCTTTAGGTCAGAAATTTGCTCTGTGTTCAGCTAAGCCTTGCCCATGAGTCCACATCAGCTGATGGGGTCACACACCAATTCAACTCAGCTGGTCCTAGCTGTGATACCTGAATTCTCATTCCCACAGGTTTCCATCATTGGAAAACTGGCTCCAGTGCTTTTTTTACCCAACAGTCTCAGGGTTCCACACACAGCAAGAGAAGAAAAGTCTCAATGAGTACACATGTTTAAAATACATGTTTACTTACCCTTTGAGACTATCATGTATGTATACAATGCATTTTGATCATATTCACCCGCCATTCCCCACCTCCAGCCTTTCCTGATGCTCTCAAACCTCACTTCCAGCTTCTTTTTGATACAACCCACTGAGCCCATTCATGTTGCCCAATTCGTGCTGCCCATAGGTTCACATGAATGGCCATCCACGGGAACAAGGCAACTACCAGGGGCCACACCCCTACAGAAAACTGACCAACCCTCCCATAGCTGTCATCTACTCACTGTCAAGAGGCTCTCAGCCTGGAGTGGGGTTCCTGCGCCCCTCCCTCTTGCAGAGCATTCATGTTTGTTTGCTTCCCATCTTTATTTTGAGAGTTTCATATAAGATTATTGTTGTATTTGTATTGTTTCTATTCCCCTCCTATTCCCCCTCCAACTCTTCTTGTGCTCCCCAAATCCTCACAATTTCTTATCCTCATCATTGATTATTGTTACATATACATATACACATTCCTAAATACACATATATACAGATATATATATATATATATATATATATATATATATATATATATATTGCACTGAGTTCATTTGGTGCTGTCCATGTGTACCCATGTTTAGGGCTGCCCACTTGGGATTATCTCTTAGGAAGTTAGTCCTTGGAGAAAACTTATTCTCCTCCATCAGCATTCACTGATTGCCTATGGCTCTTCTTCTTGGGATGGGAGTCCATGAAGCTTCCACTGTGGCATGTCTGGTTTCGTCATTATGCAGTTCTTGTTATACTATCATACTGCAGAGATTTCATAGGTGTAACTGTCCTGTCAGATCTAGAATGAATTAACTAGTAGCAGGTATTGTGTCCTTCTGGTTCTTATAGTCTTTCTACTCCATCCTGTATGATGTTCCCTGAACCTTAGGTGTAGAATTTGTATTGTAGATTTGTCACTTAGATTGCATTGTAGATGTGTCACAGTCTCTTATTCTCTGTGTTTTGATGAGTTGTGGAACTTTGTAAGAGTCTCCATCTATTACAAAAAGAAGCTCCTTTGATGAATTATGAGAGATACACTTGTCTGTAAATATGATAATGCATATTTATAATAGAGTAATAGAAATTAAGTTTGACTAGGGAAGTGACAGAAGGAGGTTCTCCTCTAGGATTTATGACCTCATCAACCATGTGTACGTGGCTATGTTCATAGTACATGCATGGATTCCCTTCTACTAAGTGGGCCTTAAGTCCAATTAGACAGATGTTGATTACCCAAGATAAAATTGCCACTACTGCACCAATAAAGATAATTTGCTGGGCCAGCCATTGCTGTGGTTTGTAGGCTTTAAGATGAGTAAGCTGGTTTTCTCCCTAAGCAGCTTGTATAGTATCTTTTGATACTCTAAGAACTAGACTTAGGAAAGGAGACTTCCAGATCAGTTCTAGTTCAATTGCTCTGTGTCCAGAGTATGTTGTGTCATCATCAATAGGATCTTATCTTCTATGTGGAAATCAGGGCTTTGGAAATAGCCTATATCATTTTTAGAGTCTCTTGGACTACCCTGACCAACAACTCAAGGGAGGTTTCTCCTACCTGTCACTATTACATAGACTTCAACTACAGAGATGCACTCACATTTATATGTGTATTTTTCAATAGGCTTATGAAATAATACATTTCCCTTTGGTTTTTAAACCACCCAAGCATGATTTATCTCTCTTCCCTCTCTCTTCCTGTGTATAGCCTTCCTTCCTCCCTCCCCAGTTAAAGCACCCCTCGTTACTTTATTTCCCCTTGAGCATGCCAGTACTCCACTATCCCCTCTCTAGAGCTTTCTTCTCCTTTCCCCTCATGGCTTCATTCTATTTTCTCAGCTCCTGTGGTTATATCAGGATACATATTCCCATCTAAAGATGTGGAGCTAGGGTCATGCATCTCTTGTCTTTCTGAGTCTATATTATAACAAATCCACAGTCAACATCATTCTAAATGGAAAATAATTTGAAGCATTCTTATTAAAATCAGGAATCGGACAAGGATGTCCACTATCCCCACTGCTTTTCAATATAGTGCTTAAAATCCTAGCTAGAGCAACAAGACAAGAGAAGAAAATTAAAGGGGTACTAATTGGATAAGAAGTAAACTTATCCTTATTTGCAGATGATATGATATTATACATGAGATCCCAACAATTCTACCAGAAAACTTCTGGAAGTGATCAACACTTTCAGCAAAGTGATGGGATACAAAACCAATTTACAAAAATCACTAACTTTTCTATATACCAATAACAAGTAGTTGGGGAAAAGGATCAGGGGAACATTCCCATTCACAGTAGCCTCAAAAAAAATTCTAGGCATAAGACTAACAAAGGATGTGAAATATCTCTACAGTGAAAACTTTAAATCTCTGAAGAGAGATTGAGAAAGGCATTAAGAGCTGGAAAGACTTCCCATGCAAATGGATTGATGGAGTTAATATTGTGAAAGTAATTGTCCTACAATTTATGATTCAATACAATCCCAATCAAAATCCCCAAGACATTCTCCACAGAAATATATTTTTAAATGTATATGGAAGTACAAAAGACTCCAGGTATCCAAAGCAATCCTGACCAAAAAGAGTAATGCTGGAGGAATCATCATACCGGATTTCAACTTACATTTCGGAACTACAGTGTTAAAAACAGGATGGTATCGGCACCAACGCAAACATGTATATCAATGGAACATATGTTTGTTTGTTTGTTATTCTCTGCTTTTACCGCATTTACGTCCAAACACAGCCCCCAAGACCACAGAGAGACCCCCAAGCCTACACAGAGAGAAACTCCACCCATCCTGAGACAAACTTTAAATCTACAAGTTTTAACCTCTGTTTTGCTGGTACCAAAGCCTGTGTAAGGCCTGGATTTGCGTGATCTTCAGATGTAGCGATACCCCTCTCTGCTTTGTGTCATCACACACACTCCTGTAGCCGGAATTTTCCAGGCACCTGTGAAAGCCAGTGCAAGGTAATGGGAATAGATTATGAAACAGGAAGAAAGAAGAGCACTGTAGAGCTCCCTCCCTGCCTCAGGATAAATCTCCCCTGGTGACTGAAAAGTATCAGAGGTGCCAGGTCTCCTATAAGGGCAGTAGTAATATTGTCATCTGTGGGATAATCAACAGCTGTCTAATTGACTGAAAACCCTCTCAATGGGAGTGAACTCACAGGTGGCATTGTAGACTCAGCCAAACACACAGGGTTGGAGGGGACACAGATCCCAGAGAGAACCCTCTCTCTGTCATATCTACAGAGAGATGAAATTTCTTACCATATGCTAATTATGGATCCTTATATCTACAAACAAGCATACAATACACCACTCATCAAAGAAGCCTCTTTTTGCAGCAGATGGAGACTACAGAAGAACCCCACCACTGGTCAGACACGGAGAACATACAACTGAGAGATGCCAAGTCCTAGGTGACACATGTACAGTTGAACCTCTACACCTGAGACTCATGGAACACAGCAGAACAAGGGGTAGAGAGAAAACTAAAGCATCCTCAACTTCCACCAGTGAAGCTTCCTTAAACAACATAGCGCTATTCACACAGAAGGCCACAACTGGCCAAGGTTTATAGAATAAAGACTGCAGAATGTGTATCCCTAGATAGGACTCCCATATTGAACCTCACCTACCTATGGCTCAGGGATCATTGCAGATGAGGAGGTGGAAAGACTGTAAGACCCAGAGCTGGTTTGTGAACTTTGGGAAGCAGAGTCTTTAAGACTTGCACCTGTGAAATCATGGCAATAATGCATTGAGCACAGGAGCCATGCCAATTCAATTAGACAGGGGCCCAGAGTGGAGGGGTTGAATTTGGTGGTGGGCCAGACCTAGACTGAGAACTATTGGAGACTGATTACTACTGGAAGAGGGAAAGGATGCCTTCCTTGCAATCTCTAGACAGCCTGACCAGACACCAGTGGATGAATTTGTGCTAAAGGACATCTGGGCACTAATGATTGACTAGATAGGACTTAGCATGTATGACAGAATACATGAGGTCCAGTGGGACAGGGGGGATGGGTTGGGAGGGCTAAGAACTGCTGTATGAAATATATAAAACAATAAAAAATAATTTTTCCTATTTCTTAAAAAGATACCTTTGTATTGGGTAAGGATTGTCTTGAATCTGTAGATCAGTCTAGACAATAAGGACATTTTCATAACATTAATTCTTCTAATCTATGAACTGGGAATATCTTTCTGTTTTTTTTTTTATAGTCCCTGATTTCTTTCACAAATGTTTTCTAGTATTCAGTGCACAAATCTTTCACTTCCTTACTTACACTTATTCTTAGTGTCTTGGGTACTATTACAAACAGGATTATTCTACAGGTCACCATTAGCGCATTGAAATGCTACTAATCTTTGTTGTTTTAGTTTTCAGTAACTGTACTCAATTTATTTATCTGAACAATTTGGACTTTTGTTTCCTGCTCTTTGAGGACTTTCTATAAGGTGTCTTCACTCTGTTGCTTCATTACTTTATTGTGTAGAAACATTCTAGTTTGATGTAATCTTATTTATCCATTTGGACTTTTGTTTCCTGTGTTTTGAGGACCTTCCATAAGGTGCCTTTAGAATTTTCTATATATGCCATATATATAAGATCATATCATTTACAAATTGAGACAACTTAAGTTTTTCCTCTCCAGTGTGGATATGTATATTTCTTTACTTCTTGATACATTTTTAAATTTCCATTTACACATATTAATTATACATTTCAGGGGAGTGCATTATCTACATATAGATGTATAATATGCATTTATTGAATTCAAATTCCCTTTTACTTTTTTCTTTTTATTTATTTTATTTTTACACAATGCATATTTTATTGAATTTTGTGCATTTCATACAATACACTTTAATCATATTTAGGTCCCCTCCTCCTCTGTATCTCTATGGCCCCCCACCAGATTTGATGCACATATATGACAGAAGTGTCACATATGTTAAGGACTATCGAGTCAAGCTTTTGTACCCAGATGTCCCTTGCTGTGAGTACATCAACTGGAGTCTAGTCAACCTATCTAGAGTCTCTCCTGTTTCTTTTGAATCCCCACTAAACAAGCACCTTTCCCAAGCTCTAGTAAGCTCTATTCCATTTTCAGGTCATTTTTTTTACTTAACGTATAGAGAACATATAATACTTATTTTGCTGTGTCTGGCTTACATTATTTAAAATAATGCTTTCCAGTTTCATTCATTGGGATGTGAGTGAGTGAGTACTGGATGCCTCTATTCCATGACCTTGGATCCCACATTCAAATGGGATTTCACTGTTTAAGGCTGAATAATGCTCCACTTTGCACATATGCCATATTTTCTTTATTCATCCCAACATTGATGGGCATCTTGGCTTATTGGTATCTTAGCTATTGCTGAATAGTGTTATAATAAACATAGGTATGCAGAAATATCCTTGCTATGCTGAACTCATTTCCTTTGGTTACATAATGGCTACATCATACACTAGTTCTATTTTTAGTTTTTAAAAGACTCTCCATATGATTCTCCACAAGGGTTGTGCAAATTTACGTCCCCACCACTAGTATGTGCTCCCCATATCCCCACCAAATTTTATTTGTTTTTACACAGCTCATATAGCCACGGTAAACTGTTACTCACAGCTTTTATCTGCATTTCTTTAATGGCTGAGATTATTGATAATTGAGATTTTTTATATACTTGCTCATTTATATTTGAGAGGCATCTATTGATAAGACATTTTCGCTTTTCAATGGATTACTTAGGTTTTTCTTTGTACCCTTTTTGTATTCTTTCTTTATTTTGAATATTAATTTAGATGTCAAGTGAGTGTGAGGCAGGCATCCTCCCACCCTGTAGTTCATCTCTTCACTCTGCTGCTTGATCGCTTTTTGTGTAGAAACATTCTATTTTGATGTAATCCCATTTATCAGTTTGGACTTTTGTTTCCTGTGCTTTAAGGACCTTCCATGAAATCACTGCCCATCTCGTAGTCTTTTGCCATGTATTCTTCCAATAGTTTTAGATTTTCAGGTCTTTTGCCAAGGTTTTTAATCTATCTTGAGCTGACTTTTGCACAGGGATCCCTGATTTTTCTAGTAATATATACTAAAGATACTGTCCTTCCTCCAACATCTTTGTCATGAATCAATTAGCTATAGATGTGTGGGTTTATTTCTGAAGTCTCTTCTATTCCATGATTCCTAGCTCTCTCTTGATGAGTTCAGGTGTTCTTTAATAGTCATTCACCTCAAAATATAATTACAGACTTTACACATTGTCCTCTGTAGACTGGTGGATTGTGGAAGAGAGAGTGAGTACTGGATGCCTCTATTCCATGACCTTGGATCCCACAAAATACCTTCCATGTCATTTTCTTTCCTAAAATGTTCATGTTCAGACTTCCATAGTATAGTGGATGAAAATAGGAAGAGCTCAAGTCTTACGTTGTTGTTGATCTTAGAGGATAATATTATGGCTTTTAAATACTGAGTATTATATTAGTTGTGATCCTGTTATACACTGCCATTATTATATTGAAGTACAATGTTTCTGTGCTTATATTCCAATATACTTTCTACACAATACTTCCATTTGCAACATGAATAAAACTAGATGACATTAGACTCAATGAAGTAAGCTAGACAGAAAAATACTGTATGATTTCACTTATGTCTGGAATCTAAAAATATTGACCTCATATAAGCAGAGTTAATTGGTGGTTTTCAGGGACTTAGTATTTGGGGGAGTGGATAGATATTTGTCAAAGCTTATAAATTTCATTATACATGAGAAGGAATGACAGAGTTCTACTATGCAATATGGTGACTATAACAAATAGCATTACATATTTGCAATTCTCCAAGAACACATTAATATTCTCATCATACTCAAAAATAGTAAAAGATGAAGTGATGAGTAAGTTAATTAACTTGATGGTGGCAATTGTTCATAATATGTATGTATAAAAAGATATATGTACACATATCATATTGTATGTCATACACTCAACCTTTATTTGGTAATTGCACACCAATAAGTTTAGATTAAAATACAGGCTTTTAAAAGGTGTATAATTCGGGCTGGGGATGTGGAGCACCTGCCTATCATGGTCTGGGTTTGCTCCAGAGCACTAAAAACAAAAGATGCATAATTTAATAAATACTCTAAAATTCAACACCTAGACAATCACAACATCTGCTAATGGCCTTTGTGACACATTATGCCATTTAATTTTTCCTACTATTTTCAAAATAAGGGAATCTGGGCTGGCTAGATGACTCAGTGGGTAAATGCACTTGCCACACAAATCTGACAGGTTGAGTTGTATCCCTGGAACCCATTGTGGAAGAAAAGAACTGACCCCTCGCATGTGCACCATGGCAAGTGTTTACCCACATTAATACACACACACACACACACACACACACACACACACACACACACACACATGCGTTAGTTTCTTTTTTTAAAAATGAGGCCAGTGAATGCTCAGCACATCAGGACCACACAGATACTGAGCAGCATACCCAAGAAGAAAGCAATTCTAGAATTTTCATTTCTCTGTTCATTTACTTGTTCAGCAAATATTTATTCAGAGCCTATTGGTTTCATGAATGGTTGTCCTAGAAAGGGAAGCAGATAGCTTCACCCTCATGAAGCTGTTGGTCAGGTTCACTGAAAATCCAGCTTACCTGGATTTTACCTTTAAGCTTCCTTTTAGCTACAGAAACACAACTGACTTCTTCTCCTGCATCCAGAGAATGTTACACTTCGTACTCAGATAATTCACAGCACACTGTATTGTGACTTATTGTGTCCTAGAAAATAAGCTAAGCAAGGTGCTTTACAGCTGTATAGCCCTTTCCCAGAAACCTCCTGAACACTACCGTACAACGGAGCACATCTGTCTCATGGCCAGAGGATGTACAGTAAAGGTACAGGGCAGGTCATTGTATTGGAGGCCAGGAAAGCCTCACCACACTGTCAATGAGCCCACTTAACAGGAAACTCACCCAATATACAACAGAAGCTTCTGGGTTTAAACACATTTAAATGCTAGAGAGAAATTGAGTCACTGAGAGATGCCATCATTTCCTTTCTTGGAGCAATAACTTTTATTTTATCAGAAGGACATCTTTAGTAAACATTTCTAATGAATTATTTTGCTGGTTTATTTGTATTGGAGTTTAATGTTGTTCCCTGTGGCTTAGAACTTCTCCTGAGGGTAATAAGTGAAAGCAGTAGACTGACTACCCAGGAAACCCTGAATAAAGTCAATCTAAAATCTATAACTATTTGTTCTTCTGACTCTCAATTATGATAGCTCTGAAAATTTTCTCACATTTATTAATTGAGAAAGTTCTTTATCATCAAGAAACAAAATATGAAGCTGAGGGGACACAGACCTGTAACACCAGCATTCGAGGTGAGTGTGGGGGGCACAGACCTGTAACACCAGCATTCGAGGTGAGTGTGGGGGTCACAGACCTGTAACACCAGCACTCGAGGTGAGTGTGGGAACACGAACCTGCAATACCAGTACTTGAGATGCTGAGGCAAGAGAATTTCCACAAGTTGGAGACCAACTTGGACTACAAAGTCATACTTTGTCTTGAAAGACAAGAAAATAAACAAATAATCAGAACATCACATAATACAGTATAAAATAATAGACTTTCAAGAGTTTCAGGAAAAAAAATATACTTCTAGAGGATGTCATTCTTTCTAAAACTAAAGAGGGTCTTTGGCGTTTGTCTTTAGGAGAGGATTAGTTTTTGTGTTGTTTGACTTAATATTAACACTGGAAGTTACTGGATTGGTAAGTATGCTTAGCGTGTAAAGGCTCCAGTCTGATGATCTGAGTTTGACCTCCAGGACCTAGATGGTAAAAGGAAAGAACCAACCCCTGCAAGTTGTTCTCTGACCTCCACATGCAGTATGTGGCACACATGCCCATATATATATATATATATATATATATATATATATATATATATACACACATACCCCATCCACATGCATGCACACAAATAAATAAAATGTTTTAATGAGACACTAACTCCTTGGTAAGCTTTCTTCTACTTATAAATTCTGAAACTTACAACCCCTGAAAATGACTTACCTTCACCTGTTACCTATGGAATGGAAAATATATTCTGCCTTGTAGAAGAGTTTCAGGGCTTAATGAACAAACAATGTTAAATCCTCTAGTACCTGACTCAAGTAAGCCCCCCCCAAATGTTTATCATGTTCACTTGATAAATCACATTTCCTCCTAGTGTCAAAACCAGATACTTAAAAACTCTGGGAGATAAAATAGAAAACAACCCATCCAGTTTTCTTTTTAAAGAAGCAATCATCTTTTTTAGCTTTTGGAAAAATATTACAAATAATTGTCTCAAATCTTTTACAAGATGCTTGCTTGATTGGTAGGACCATTTCTGAATTGGCAGTTAGTATTCACCAAATTTAGCATCTCAGAACTCAGCAGCGTCCTGTTTTCCATGGGTGCGTGTTTTTGGTAACTGTGTTCCATATTTTTGTATTTGTCTTATTGGAAGAGACCTCACTGGTTAGGGAGCACTGACTGGGCCTATCCTATATTCTCAGTATTTCTCTTATTTGGCATCTAAAAGTATTTTTTATTTTGCTTACTAAATTCTTCTCCCTTTGTGCTGACTTCCAGCAACGGTTATTTCCCCTTTTACTATAACCAAGCCCAGCCATCTAGACTGATCACCTGCTTGTCATTTCATAGGTCCATTGTTATAAGGAAATCCCTCTTTTCTGCACCATATAGTCAGAGAACATGAGTGTTTGGTACACAAGACAGAGACAAGCCTTGAATTAGCAGAAGAAAGCAGCCAAACTTCTGTTAAATAAATTAATAACACATATTCTATGTAAACATGCTTTCTTAGGAACTGTTCCATGTGCAAATCGGAACTTTAGTTTTGGCGTGTAATTGCTGATTCCTCACTAAGTTTCAGGTACTCAACTCACTGCTGGGAATGTGATCATAAAGAAAAGAAATGTGGGCTCTGCCTCTCAGAGCCTGGCATCTAGAGAACGAGCAGGAAAGACAAAATGTCAAATGCGTAACCATGCCATAGTGTGAAGGCAAGAGAGAGAAAGCTATCAAAGGAAACCAAAGAGGGCCACACACGGGATAAATATGTTCTTTCTGTCCAGTAGGGTAATGCTATTCAGCATGGGCAGTAGACCAGCACCCAGCTGCAAACCCTTCCACTCCTCATGGTTATGATGAAATTGAGTGTGGAAACAGAAAGTTTAAGGATGAGAACTTAGAGAATTTTGAGGAAGTACTTTTGTCCATTTTTATTTAAAAAGTAGAACTTAAGCTGTGTATGCTTTTTTCAGTTTTTTACATAGAATAAAATTTACATTTTGAAATATTCGTCTGTGCAAAGTTGTAAAGCAAAATACCAGGTACTTACCAAGAGTGACTTAAGAAACACCCCCAGAGGGGACCGGCTTTTCTACCCAAACCCTCTGCATCTGGGAGAAGCCAGGAGGCAACTGCTCTTCAGAGTCATGAGCAGGTTTGGACCACCACTGGGCAGCGTGGACAGGAGTTGTGCCTCTGCTCCTTTTCCCAGAAACTGGACACAGATGATGCCAGAATCTAAGAGAAGGGAAAAGTGCTTCTCAATCAGAGGAGAAGCAGAAACTAGGACTTCTCAAAATTGGTCTTAATGGGGTTGAAGAGATGGCTCTGTGGTTAAAAGCACCGGCT
This sequence comes from Eospalax fontanierii, assembly GCA_035773235.1. Classification (NCBI taxonomy): domain Eukaryota; kingdom Metazoa; phylum Chordata; class Mammalia; order Rodentia; family Spalacidae; genus Eospalax; species Eospalax fontanierii. The sequence continues at coordinate 73,438,435 of CM069533.1, forward strand.
GCTCTAAAGAGTACCTGGGTTCAATTCCCAGCACCCACATGGTAGCTAACAACCATCAGTAACTCCAGGTCCAGGGGAATCTGACGCCTTCTGGCTCTGCAGGCATTGCATGATACAGGTGCACTTACACATATGCAGGCAACACACTCATACACATAAAATAAAAACAATACATTTTTAAAAATTGGTCTTAAACCACGCCATACATCGAGGCAGATTTTTCACATCCAAATCGTATTTGGTAGTTGTCAATAGAGATAATGAGAGAAAATGAGGGCGAGCAGAGCAGAGCCCTTTCCCTGGCAAAGCAAAGCTCAAGGCTTCACTAGACCTTAGTAAAAAGAGATTGGAAGTTCATATCTGTTTATTACTTATAATGAAGTAAAATATAATTTTACTTAAGTTACATATGTAGTAAATAAACTATACATAGTTTTCAGTTGCTAGTTATTCTCAGTTAACTCGCTCATTAGCTCTATAAACTTTCTTTATGATTTTTTTTATTTATTTATGTGTATATGTGTGTGACTGTGTGTATGCATTCACGTGTGTGAGTAACGAAAAGAAAGCCTAACTCTGGAGATCCTGGGACCCTGAGCCCCAAGCCTGGAGGGCATTGGATCCCCTGGAACTAGAGTTACAGAGGGTTGTGAGGTATCCAAGATGGGTGCTAAGAATAAAACTCAAGTCCTCTGCAAGAACAGCTTGCTCTCTTAATCACTGAGATATCTATTCAGCTCTGGTTCCATAAAATTTCTGAAGAAGTTCCTCAAATAATGTTACTTAAAAACAATATTTATAATAACAGTATCAAAACGGTGCTGACTCAGCTAACAGTTTTAATTAATTATTTAGTTAGCTTTTTAATTTGTTATTTATTTATTTTCATTTCTGCATATGTGTATATGGGCTTGTCTGTAGATATACCATGTGAGTTCAGGTGCTCACAGAGGCCAGTAATAGGCGTCAGACACCCTGGAACTGGAGTTACAGGCAGTTGTAAGCTGCCCAATGTGTGGGTTCTGCAAATTGAACACAGGTCTTCTGCAAGAGCAGCAAGTGCTCTTAACTGCTGGACTATCCCTCCAGTCCCTTATTTGGGATTTTTGAGATGAGTTTTCATGTAGCCCACACTGGCCTTGAACTCTCAAGGATGACCTTGAAGATCCTTGACCAGGGATGACCTCCGGCCCTCCCACCTCGGACTCCGGGATTGCAGATCGCATCACTATTCCTGGTTTATGGTGGGGTTCTCTCTGATCCAGGGCTTTGCGTGTGCTAGGCAACCAACTGAGCCACATCCCTGATCTTAACCATTGCATTGATTTTTTTTTTAATTCAGAAGAGTAAAACAAAAAGTTATTTTTTTCAACCTACTTTTAGCAATGCTCTAAAATACATTCCATTCTGGATTCTCTATGCATTGTAGTAGGTTTTCTATTCGTCCTCAACGTACAATCCGCTTGGTGCTCTTTTGGTAGCTTTCTTTATTTGCACATCTATTTTTTCCCCACCAGCGAGTTAAGTTTTCAAAATTAGCAAAGGACAACCCTGATGTAAAGGAATTAGTCATTATTTTCATGCACCGAGAACCAAGTTTGGTTTCCCCACCTCACTGTTGGCATAACACTTTCCCCCACACTCCCACCTCACCACGCACACGCCAAACATGTTGATCTCACAAATGAGACATTTGCTATAATCAGTGAAACAAACAGAAGAGGTTATTGTGTTTTGAAATTTGGGAATCTGGAACTTTTAAATTCTGCCTCAGAAAATCAGCCAAGGCTGAAGCAAGCTGTGCATTTGAATTTGTTGGATGAGGACCACCTGTTCTTGGTGAACTCCCAACTGGTGAATCTGTTCTCTTGAAACTTCCTTCACAGGGACTGTCATGAATCCTCACCCTGGGCATTCATGAATGTTTGTGGATGAAAGGAAGGCAGAAAGGACGGGAAAAGGGGGAAAAGTGAGAAAGCGCACTTAGAACAGGTGGAGGAGGAGGGAGGGAGGAAACACAGGAAGGCTGGCAGACAAGGAAGAGGCAAAAAAAAAAAAAAGAATTTACACAAATAAGGGATGCTGAGCTGGGACATCGCTGGGAAACCCTGCTCCTTTCCAGGAGCAAGAGGAGATTTTGAAGCGTCAAAGCCATAGCTACAGAGAAAGTGGAAGGAAAAGCTTTTCTTTCCTTTGGCTGCTTCGCTCCACAGCACCACAGCGATCTCGGAGGCCCACTTCGATTCAGGTACCCAGTGCGAAACGCATCTCCGGATCCCTGGGCCAGAATTAGGATCACATGTACTCTAGAGTCTCTGCCCATCTTTTTTTCACCTGGTTGTTGTTTCCCAAAACGTTCTCCCATCTGCTTTCTTCAGCCCGATCATAAGCTCCTGCCGAGAATTCCCCAGGCACCCACTAGTAAAAGAAATAATCCCTCTGCTTGATTCTCATTAGAATCCTTACTACGAGTGAATATTCATGTTCATCACGCATCTACTCTGTCATGAGAACAGGGATAGTGTTCCTATGATCTTGCTTTCTGCTGTATCCCCAAGGGCCTGGAAGAATGCTAAGAGCAGAGAAGGCTTCAACTAAGTGCTCAGCAAATTAATAAATTCAGGTTTCTTTTCTTTGGTAAAGATACATGAAAACATCTGTGGGCTAAGACATAGGTGCCTTCCATCAGGGCTTACATTCCCACCATCTCTTCCAAACCGATTTCATATCCATTTTGGAATTTGTATTAGTTACATTTCTGTGGCTGTGATAAACACCATGACCAAGGCAACTTGGAAGAGTATATACTGGCTTACCATTCCAGAGGGATGAGTCCATCAGGGAGGAGCGGGAGGCATGGCAGGAGAAAGTCAGAGCAGAAAGCCTAGAACTCACATCTTCAGGCACACTCAGGAAGGTGATAGGAACTGGATGTGGAAAGGAAGTTATGAGTTCTTAAAGCCCACCCCCACTGATGTTTCCTCCAGCATGACCACACCTCCTAAAGAGTCCATGACCTTCCCAAACAGCACCACAAACTGGGGACCCAGGGTTCAAATACCTGAGCCTATGGGGAGCACTTAATTCAAATTACCATAGAGTTAAAAACTGGTATTTTAATCTATTGACTTCTACACTAGTACTCTTATTTTTCCACAGATTACTTATCACTGCAAATTTTCTAAAAAATTTAATTAGTGAGTTTTTTATTGACTCCTTAAGTGAAGGATGCATGTTCGTGTGTGTGTGTGTGTGTGTATGTGTTTGTGTGTGTGTGTGTGTGTTAAAAAATAAATATGCCCCTAGTATGGTAATATATACCTCTAATCCAAATACTTAGGAGGCTAAAGTGAAAGGGTCATAAATTCAAGGGCAGCCTGGGCTGCAACACCCACCCTCTGAAAAAGCAAAACAAAATAAGGAAACAACGAAAACTGTGATTAACAATTTTAAACCTTGAAAAGAGAATTTCAGTCATTTGCATAGACTTTTCAAGGTAATTTAATCAATAGAAGTATTCTACCATATATAGATAAAAAGTTATGTTTACAAGAGAGATAAATGCCCTATTGATAAGAACTGCTATATATAATAAACTCAGAAGTGAAAATTCTCAGAAACCCATGAATTATATAAATGTATGTGACTGTTTTTCCTGCCATTCAATTGTTTCCATAGCAACTTCAGCATTAGATTGTATACATGCTACCTTGAAGACACAAAATGTCATTGTCTATAATCTATTTAAAGTACATGTTATTTCTCGCTGTTATGTTCTTTCTGTTTAGGAAGAAAAAATACATTGCCATCCTACACAATTCTGTTAGTTTCATGCCGTTAGACTTGGAGTTTTGAATTCCCTCTTCTGTTAAAGTTTTCAGGTTGTTAAAGGAAATTGGGCAAGATGATGATAAAGTTAAGGCACTTTTTTTTCTGGTACTACAGGAATTAATAACAGTGGGAGAAGTAATCTAGACTATGAGAGGTACACTTTAAAATAATACTCTGAAGGTTGTGGTGCAGAGAAAAGACAGGCTTGCATTTGCCAGAACACTGAGAAGGGCAGGGATCAAATTATGGTCTGTGTATCTGTGTGCTGATTAAGTAGCTGTGATCAGTTTATGAAACTTCTAGAGTAGAACACTGGAAATATGGGCCCTTCTCTGGAAGTGTGTTATAGTCAACAAAAAGTTTAGACTTAAGTCAGTCTATTACAAAAGAGATTATACTGTATTCAAAGGACAGCCAAATCTTTTTAATAGGGAGCTAAATAAAAAAACATTTTAGGGCTTTACAACACATATAGTTTGATTTTGTTGGTGTTTTAATTTGTTTGCTCATGTTTGTTTTATACAACACTTTTAAAATATAAAAATCATCCGGGCATGGTGGTGCATGCCTTAATCCCAGCACTCAGAAGGCAGAGGTAGGTGGATATCTGTGAGTTCAAGACCATCCTGGTCTACATGAGTTCCAGGCCAGCTGGAGACCCTGCATCAAAAGAATATATATATTATTTTGATATATATTTTATATATATAATAAAATATATATAACATTCTTTTAAAATTGTCCAAAGATTAGTATTGTGTTTATACATGATGGTGTATGTGTGTATGTGGAGGTCAGAGGTCAACATCATGGAATCAGTTCTCTCTTTTTACCTGTATGTGGGTTCTGGTGATTGAAGTCAGATTGCCAGGCACATACAGCAAGACTCTTTTCCAGCTGAGCCATCTTGGCTGCCCTAAAAAACATTCTTAACTTGGGAGCTGCATAAAAACAGGCCACTATAGGATTTGAAGTCCAGAGAACTTGGGATCACCATGAGAGTGAATATAAACAGGAAGAAGAAGTAAACCCACAGATCCAGCACCGTGGGCCTCTGATATCGCTACATCTATTAACATGATGAGTTGCATTCATAGACTAATGCTGGGGCCATGGCTACAGAGAAACCTAAATTTCTGACTTTATCATCCTGTGCTTCCCTCTAATGTGCTTGCCATGTTTCCTTGGTTAATGCCTGACTGAAATGTTTTATTTTTAAAGTGAGATATCATAACTGTTTCTAAAATAGTTCTTAAGCTTTGTTATATTCACATCACAAAATAAATTTAGGAGTTTCTTTTTCTTTTGCTGTGCTCTAAAATAGATAGGAGCACTTTAAAGTCTTCATAAAAGTCTCTTGTAAATCTGCCCAGGTCAGGCAATTTTCCTCAGGGAAAGGAGGGAGGGGCTGGTGGATGGAACTTTTCAATTATGACAGTTTTAAGAATATGTGTGTGTGTGTCTGTGTGTGTGTGTGTGTGTCTGTGTGTGTGTGTGTTGTTTACTCAAACCAAAGCTTAATCTAAGAACCTACATGTATTAACTCATTTAATCTGCATAATCAAATCAAGTAGTATTGTCATCACCTTCAGTCATCATCACCATCATGTCACATCCGAGGAAACTAAACCACAGAAAAGATGTCAAGGGACAAAAAAAAAAAAAAAAATGCATGGTGTATTTCACCAAATGGAATCCAAAATAGGAAGTATGCTACACAAGTACTGAAAAGCTGGAACAGGAGGGGAGCACTGAGGCACAAGGGCTAGCACAGAAACTGATCCCACCCTGGGGATGATGTAACAGAGGGGAGGGAACGGAGCTATGAGCTAAGAACTCAGAGAAGGGGTCCACCATTGCCTCGGGATGCAACGACAGATTCAGTGACAGCAGAACGAGCTGCAGCTTCCCGAAGTTATAAGAAGGGCTATCAGAAAGTGCGGGAGGTACACTGTCCTGGGAAGAACCAAAGTTGGATGGATTGCTTCTTTTTCATGTTATGCTTTTGTCGTTAATTTGTAGATTTACTACATTGTAATAGTGTTTATATTTATTCATTTTGTAGTTGTGTTTTATTAAGTATTGCTAATTTTATAATGGTTCAAAAGAAAGCATAGTCTCTATCATCAAGATATAGGGTTTGATGTGTATCTCACTAGAGCTTTCTTATTGATTATATTTTATGGACTACCGATAACATTTACCTTTGTTCTTTTGATCTTACACTGAAAGATGAATTAAGATTTTCTGTTATTTGTGTGTAATGTCTACTTTTTATTAATCGGCTCTATATTCTTCTTCATGCAGAGATAATGATTATAGCCACCTCATCCTTTTGAATTTTATCCTTCAACATTTTATCACTGTATTTCAAGGTTCCACAGAGAAATCAAACCAATAATATATAAAGAAAGATACATAGAAAGAGATCTATTATGAAGGGTCAGCATATGAACTTGTGGAAACTAAGAAGTCTCACAATCTTGCAGTCTCAAAGCTGGTGGTATATACTTCCAAACGTAACCCAAAGGCTTGAGAAGCATGGGAATCAATGATATGTCTTGGGTTCAAATTTAAGTTCAAAGACCTGAGAACTAGGAGCATCAATGTTCAAAGGCAAGTGAAAATAGATGACCAGGCTGGGAAGGAGACACCCTTCCTCTGCCTCATTTTTTTCTACTCGAACCTTCAATGAATTAGATACGACCTACCTATGTCAATGAGAGTGGTTCTTCTTCACTCTGTCCATCAGGGCAAATTCTAATCTCTTATGAGAATACTCTTGCAGACACATCTAGAAATAATGGTTTATGACCTATTTCAGCACCTCTTAATCGAGTCAAATTTATCACAAAATTAACCATCATTGTGACTGTTATGTTTTTAATTGTTAATTGAACTATTTGTATAATTTAATGTATTTCAACCTGTTGCTTGCTGTTTTTCTTCAATTGTCCATATGAACTTGATCTTGTTTTCATTTTGAACATTTCTGATCTACTTTAAGTATAGCTTTTAGATTAAGCATAGAATGCAGTCATGTTTAATAACACAATCTATGGGTCATTTTTCTTTTATTAAGTACATTTACAAACACATTTATTAAGCACATTTACAAACAGATTTACAAGTGCTGGTTTTAGTTGGCATGTTAAACAGAAAAGTTTGGAGGGGTAGATAGAAGCTCCCATTATACAGTCTCATTTTCTTTTTACAGTAGTGCTTCTAATACTTTGGAAGGTTTGGTTTCTGTCCAGTGTACCTTGAATCAGTGCCAGTATTTTCCAATGCCAACCTGAGTCTTAGTGATTCATGAAAAGGGCTCACAGGACACAACATGCAATTACGCTCATATCTATAAGTTATTACACTGAAAGGTACAAACAGAATCAGGAAAAAGAACAGGCTCAGAGAGCAAAGTCTGGAAAAGTCAGGCACAAGCTTAACAAACTGAGGTGGGGTCACATGGAGTCCACCCAGTTCCTCCGGCCACAAGTTGTAATGACATGAGGGAATGGTGTCTACCAGGAAAGCTCACTGAAGACTGTGCCCAGGAGTTTTGTTGGGTCATACAGTCACCTTCTACCTTGTACATGCTAAAATACCAGATTCCTGGAAGCAGAAGTATTTAGTACAAAACATATTTGTATAGTTTATGTACAATAAATCTTTATTAGTTCTGAATGATAGAAAATCTCCCAAAATCAGATTTCTATATGCCAGCCGAAGCCTAACGTTTGTAAAGGACTTTTAGAGCCTGGTAGTCTCAGGCCTTTTCTCAAACAGTTTTGCGCCTGTGTTCGTACAGTGCCAGAGCACATACGTACTAACACAGCTAACCTATTACACCCAATCTTATCCCTGTACTACCTATGATTTTCACTTAGATCTTTCTATGTGCTTGATAGCCACGATTTATTTTGCTTTTGTTTACCTTGTCATCTCTGAGTAGAGTGGAGTTCATCCTCTGGTAAATTCTCTTAATAAGGGCTTATAAAAACAATATGTCCTGAATTTTTTATAGAACTATATGTTTAAAAGACAGTTTGACATGCTGCAAAATTCTGTCTTTTCTTTGAGGAATCTCCAGATGTCGCTCTGTTCTGCTCTCGTATTACAGTAGAGAAGTCTAATGTCTATCTGGTTTTCTTTAACTTAGAGATGATACAATCATCTATCTGCCCAAAATATTCTTTTTTATAAATGTCTATTGAATTTTTGTGTATTTTATACAGAACGTCTTAATCATCTTTATACCCCCTTCCCTGTGGCACCCCCCCCATAGCTCCCACCACTGGAATTCATGCAGTCTATCATTTGAGTTAAGGCCTGTCTAGTCAAATTACTGTCCCCAGAAAGTTCATCCACTGAGGTCTAGTCAGCCTTTCTAGAGTATATCCCTTTAAGAAGGTCAGCGCTTCCTCACCTAGCAGTAATCATCTGTCAATAATTCTTTGACTAAGATTGGGGTTTGCTGCCCATTTCCCTAGTTCCATGTTGAGTTTTTGTCTGCTTGGGTTTGCGTGGGTCTTGAGCATGCTGACACCACTGCAGACTCATATGAGCAGGGTCCCAGGACCCTGTAGGAGTCTATTTTCTTACGGTCATGCCTCCTCCCTGGATTCTTTTTATTTATTTACTTTCATTTTAAGTGTACAAGTGTTTTGGCCGCATGTGTGTTTAAGTGCAAGTTTGTCAGGCAATGCCCACAGAGGCCAGAAGAGGGCATCAGATCCCACTAGAACTGGAGTAACAGACCATTGTCAGCCGCCAGGTGGGTGCTGGGTATCAAACACAGGTCCTCTGAAAAAGCAGCCAGCACTCCTAACCACTGAACAGTCTCTCCAGCCCAGTTCTTTATTTTTGTACCTACTCTAGCATAACTTGGCATTGATCATTTCATTCTGGGTCATTGTTCCATGAAAGGCAATGCAGTCTTTCAAGATGTAATGGAACATTCTCTTCTTACAGAGGGTGTTCGTGAGCTGTACTTCCCAGGTTTCTTAGATCAGATTGTGTGGGGTAGTCTCCTTTGGAACGCCAGATGTGCATGTGATGTCACCCTTCTTCTTCCCTCTCCTCTTTCTTTTCCCACTAATTGTTTTTGTTTCATTTGCTTCTTTTTCTCATTTCTTTCTTTTATAACTCTTCCCAAGCACCCTAAATTACCTCCTGGGTTGTGCTCCTTGTAACTTAGTCTAGACTCCTAAATTTTTTTTCCTTCTCTTTCTTTCTGCTATTTCCACTTCAATCCCAAGGACGGTCTTCTGGATCCTCAGAAGTTCTTGGACTTCTTTTGCTTCTGTTTGATAGTATTCCTCTAAAATTACGATTACTGTATATTTTTATTTCATTGAAATTTCAGGTTATAATATTTAATTTTATTTTTTTTCACCTGCTTCCCTGTCACAGCTTCCATTGAATCTTCTTCTATACAGCACAGGTTGGATGCTCCTTTGCACACAATTCTGGCAATATTTTTATCTGAATGGTATGTTTTCTCCAGCCCTTATTCATATTTAAATGAGTTGTATTTTCCTGGGCAAGTATTAATAAGGAACACCTTATGTTGTTTTCTAGATTTCTTTGTTCAAGAGCTGCAGCAAGCAGTGCTGAGGCAGTGGGCTATTTACATGATAGCCCACATCTCCTTAGCCACTTAGCACTATGCTGATTCAGGGGAGCTTCTACCCCAACTCTAATTGCCCTTGATGCCCTTGCTTGCTGCTGACACTGCAACATGTGTCTTCCAACATATTTGCTTCCTTCTGGAACATGGACTTTACTGAGCCGTAGCTTTTTTTTTTTTATTTCGCCCAGATGTTCTGCAGCTTCTTTGCCCATCTCCCTTGACAATGACTTCCGGTTCCTCAGTGCACCTCACAGACTTCTCACTGAGAATCACGTCTGCTTTTGGGCTCTAAGATCTCCCCCTGCCAGCTTCTTTCTTTGCTCTCCATGCGCCATCCCAATGTCACCCTCGTAACCTTCTTACCTGTGGGATTACAGTTTATCTCATTTGTTTAGACTAGGGCTTAGAGTTTGAGGATTCTCCATTTTCCAGCTTTGCTGAGAGTCTAATTTGAGGGTAGTTAGGGGGTTTTCCTATCTTTCTAGGATAAGATTTCCAAGAAAAAAATGTGTGAAGATTTAACCTCAGCTGTCACTATTTCTCTCAGACCAACCACTCCAATGATTAATTTATTTCTACTGCAATTGTGGGTGCAAAGAAGAACTGACAAGCTCCTGGCAAACTAATTGTTGAAAAGGAAGTCTGTGTCATATATTGTGGTTATAAAATTTCCAGTCTTCAAATGATTCCTGTATCTAATGTATTTTTTAATGACCTCTGATCTGAGGAACTGACTCTGTAAATATTTTTATCCGAGCAATGTATAGTGAAATCATAATATCATGTTTCATCAACATGATGTACATACTAAAAGCCCAACTAAATAGTACACTCCCCTGTTTAATTATCTCCTCTGGTATAATAAAACCACCTACTTTCATTATTATGCCCATCATAATTAAGTCATAGAGACACTCTGTCTCTGAATTTGTGAACAGTGTAACCTGAGCAAAGGACAGAGAATCAGAGTACAACTTGGAATGACTCTCATTATTTACTGAGGCATTTTGCTCTTATAAGAAGGATTCAACTTTACGTAGCATTTCTGTACATGTGCAGTAACCAAGGCAAATTCTAAGCTTTCATATAAATGCCCACAGATGGTTAGGAAAGCTGTCAAATAAGGTAGCACACACGTTAGTTTCAAGACCGGGGATGCAACTCAGTTGGTAGAGCGCTTGTCTAGCGTCTATGAAGGGCTGGGTTCAATCCCCAGCACCATATAAAACTGGGAATGGTGGTGCAGAACCATAACCCCAGCATTTAGGAGGCAGAGGCAGAAGGATCAAAGGGTCAATGCAATCCTTAGCTACACAGTAAGTTCAAAGCTAGCTTGGGCTCCACGAGGCTCTGTCTTTTAAAAATAAAAACTTTCTTTCTTCAAATATATGTAGCTTACACTTTTAATTACCTTGTTATACACAGTGACACTGATCTTTTAATGTTCAAATTAGCACATCTCAAGTCCCATTCCGACTTAGTCATTACCCCTTCTACACATGCTCCTGGATTGTGAATTCTGCTTTCTTTGTCTTTGGCAATAGACCACTTAGCATTGTCCATGCAAAAGAGCCTCTTCCCCCAGAACTGAGGTCCATAGAATATAGATTAAACTCACATATCCTGGGAAGTTCCCACCAGATTAACAATGATTGTCTTTCCCGCTCTCTTACCGCAGCTCTCCAGCAATTGGGAGCAAGAAGAATGCTAGCTAACATCAGTGAGTCACTGAGTTCAGATCAGCCCTCTCCTCCTGAAACTTCAAGGGAGGTAACTAGGCAGACTCTCTCCTTTACTCACAAGACACACTTCCTGTTGTTATTACTGTGATAGTTATGGTTAGTGCATAGTGGGCACTAAATAGATATTTGCTGTCTATTATGGATAGATGCATAGAGAGTAGCTTACTGCCCCCGTTCCCATCGTGACAATTCCATAAAGAACTCTACAGAAAGCGCCTGGCACAGAGTACTCTGTGACCTAAAAGGACAGTCTCCTGTTGTGTGGGGTGCAAACATTAAGAGGAATAAAATCCTGAATTCAATACATATTTCAAAGCAGTTTAAAAAGCATCATCCACTTATGAAATAAAGGAGTTAATCCTTCCTTTATTTAGCAGTCATAAATGTAAATGAAATATGCAATTAAATTTTCTTTCACTACCAACAGCCTTGAAACTGTACTTTCCCATTGTATAGAACACTACTTAAACCATGAATCCATAGACCCTGCTTCATTCTTCAACTGTTACAGCTAAACATTTTTAGCTCCTTTGATAAAAGGCTTGCTTTACACTATAGCTTGGGGGAAAAATAAGAATATAAGGCAAGACAATGACATTTTGCCATAGTACTAAGGAGAGAAAAGACTCTGAGAAATATGACTTTTCCCCTTTTGTGTAAATAGCATTATACAAAATCTTTGTCATGTTAATTTTCATAGTTTTCAAAGTAATTACAAATTTTATTCATTTTCCATGGAAAACTACTATGCTTGGGCAAACATGATTTCTTTAATAGATCATTTATTTCATATTATTATTGTTAATCCCTTGACTGAACTAGTGTGAACAATTTTATGGCCATTTTCTCCCAGGTTTTCAAATGTCAATAATTTCATAGATCTCTCCAGAGATCTATAACTGTGATGATATATCATAGACATGAAATAAATATTTATGGATGAATCATAAGAAAAGAATGTAATCTTGGGCATCAGAGTCACAGAACTACTGCTTAACATGTTAAAAGGCCTATTCTTGCTCATATTCTTTTCTAAGTGGGATTTATCATAAGCACTGTTAGATAGGGAACACACTGTAAGTGGAAGCTATTCTGGAGGCACTAAAAATTGAGAAAAAAAATAGAATTCTTTTAAATTATAAAATACGGGGTTAGGAAGATGACTCAATCAATAAAGCCTTGTTCTGCAAGCATGAAAAATTGAGTTCAGTCCCCAGTACTCATGTGAAAGCCAGGCCTGGTGGGGTACATCTGCAACCCCAGTACCAGGGAAAGAGGGACAGACAGATCCCTAGAGCGTATAGGCCAGCCAGGCTAGCTAAATCATTGAGCTTCGTTCAGTTAGAAGAGACCCTGTCTCAAAAAAATAAGAAGGGAATTGAGGGGGACACCTAACAATGCCCCCTGCTCTCCACACACATGCACGTGCACCGAAACACACAGGAACATGCACACACAAACACAAAGATTCCAAAAAACAAGCTAAATAAAGAGGAAGAAAGAGAATGTAACCTAGGTGCATTTTCTTCTCCATAATGTTCATGTTCATGTGAATATCATCTCAGCAAATTCCTTCCTTGGGCCATGCGTGCACAAAAACATTATTACCCTTACACTCAAGTCAGGCTAGTTTCTAATGCTCTTGTTGTGGTCACTGAAGCCAGACCACTTCCTCAAGAAAGGAAATGAGGGCTGTGTAGCAGGTACAGCGTTCTGAATCATCTCTCAAGATTAATCCTGAGCCAGAAAGCAGCATTATGGCACAGGAAGATGAAATGACTTCTTCTCTCAGAGCAAGAAGGATATATGAAAAGCCAGAAGGAAACCTGATAATGGGAAATCTAGTCATAAAACAAAATAAACCACTGGAAAACTTGAGCTCCAGAGAGACTTGGAGCAATCCAAGTGCTGTAGCGGTTGATACCATGAAAACCACAATGACACCTAGTGACTCAGAAGACTTGAAGGGCTCTGGCAATAATATCCAGGATACTGTTCTGGGTTTCCAAAGACCTATGACTTCAAAGGAAAGGGAGAGCCAATTTTTGGCTGTATTTGTGAGTGACAAAAATAGCCAGAAATGACCAGTCAGAAACCGGAAAATCCTGGGGTCACTGCATGCTAGCAGAAGGACTCTAAAGGAAGAGGATCTGTTCTGCTAATCCTCAGACATGGAGGAATTTGGAACTGATGCATTTTAGAGTATCAGTCTTTTATACTCAAACCTGACATAGTATCAGGAGTATTAAATCTAACCTCAAAAGCTGGTTTTGAAATATCAAAAGAACGGTATCTGTGCCGTTGGAAATGTTAAGAATATGTAGATCAGTGACAGAAATTCTATAGGTATGACACTTTCAAAATTCCAAGCCCATGTATAATCTTATATGCAGTTAAATTACAGTTCCACATATTCTCACAGACTGTTGATATACAGCATTCTAAAAATAAAATCCCCGGGTCTAGAGAGATGGCTTAGCAATTAGGAGCACTGGCTACTCTTCCAGAGGATCCAAGTTCGATTCTCAGCACCTACATGGCAGCTACCTACACGGCAGCTAACAACTGTCCATAAGTCCAGGTCCAGCGGATCCAACAACCCTCTTCCAGCCTCTACTGGCATAGCACAATCAGGGTGCACTTACATACATGCAGGCAAAACTCGTACATATAAAATAAATATAAATTCCAAGTTTTTAAAAATTAAACTCCCGTAAAACTTTCATGAATTTAATAACTGGAAGGGACTTCTGGGGTATCCGGGCCAACATCCCTACTATAACACCCACAATTCTTCTCTATAACAGCCCAAACTACAAGAATACAAGATGATGCTGATGCTCTAGGTAGGATGAAACAATATTCTAAAATTGCCTGCTGAACACATGTTCTCTGGAGCAAGTCAGTCAATCACAGTGACTACAAAGAGCATTACCTAATTATGGCTCAACCTGTTAAAAGCACTAATGAGGGTCTTCTTCACCACCTACCTCCTTGCAAAAACAACACATTAAATGTTTACTTAGATGTCAACTCATCCTAAGCAATGAAACTTTTCTGGTGGAGGATGTTAACAGTAGAGACGCAGAACATTCACCACATCATTGTGCCCTCCCCTCCATTTTGCTATGAACCCAAAATTGCAATAAACTTATTTGCCTTTTATAAAATAAACAGCATTTCTAAAGTTAAAAAAATAAAGATAAGGAATCTGAAGGCTTAGTAACTACAGTTTGTCCGTGGGTGTAAGACAGCCTCCACTTGAATTCACAATGAACTTTACACTGGAGATCTCATGTATGTACACAACAGTTATTTTGTTAGTTCCTACAACTTATTTTTTACATGAATTTTAGAATATTTTTAAATCCACAATAAACACTTCCAGTGTGGTGGTATGACATTATGTTAATTTGGTTGTAAGTTGCTCACACATCTTAGGAGAAAATAAGAAGTGGGAGGGAGTTGATCATGAATACTTGGGTCTGTCTCGTTCTCTGCACTGTAGGGTAAAGTCTCAATAAGGATTTGAGATTTTTGAAAGGAGCTTTTAAGGACTCACATAGTGCTGGTCCTATTTCACATACAGAAAGGGCACACAAGACATGCAGATGGTTTTTAATTATGCACTGCTCCTGATTACACCATTTGGGGGCTGGTTTACTGGCCTTTCTTTTCTGTCAGAAAGTACAACTCTGAGCATTTAGAACTCCAATGGCTTGTACTGAAGATGCTGCTACTCTTTAAGATACCAACATACTATTACAACAAATCTAGAAACTGAAACCTTGGCTGCATAGAACTTTGACAAGATGTTATTAGACTTGTCTTATACAAAGTGATATTGTCTAGATTGCTTCTTGTAACTGTGTTTTGGATTACTCATTAGAAAATTTAAATGGTTGCTTGAGAATTATTCCCAACAGTGTTCCAAAATTTTAGCTGTTGTGCACAGCTTCCAAAGCAGAACACATATTATTTTAAGGGACAGAGGCTTTCAATGTTTCTGTAATGAGTGAACATGCATTTCACATGTTTTGATAGGACTGCTATCACAGATTTTACCAGAACTCTATTCAATCCATCCAATAGATTTTTAACAGTATTAGAATACTGAAAAGTAAAAGCTAAATCCCATAAGAAAAACATGGCCAACAATTTTAAAGGATTAACAAGAGTGGGGCTCCTTAGGGGAAATTATGAAAATGCTTTCTTTGTGGTAATTATGTGCCCCTGCATTGAAACCCTGAATTATGTTTTTGGTCATCAAGTAGAAAATAAGAAGCTAGGATGTAGTGAACTGCAAAGTAAAAATTGTTTAATACAATATATGTAAGAAATGTCTTTAAATAAGTAAACAATTACCTCTGAATTTGCCCAAAAAGATAGTGGGAAGATCAGAAGAGGTTCAAATGACAGAACATCACTAGAGGTCATGGAAAGACATCAAATGATAGACAAATATCAGAGAAAGGAGAATCAAGCTCATTTTACAACCTTTATTGAGCATATTGAAGCCAAATATCTGCAAGTATGTGGAAAGGATTTATGTGGCATAAAGAATTACATGGCTTGTATTATTAGAAAAATGTAAATGTGCTCTCTATCAGAATTATTACAACTGCTTAGCGAGCCATTTTTCTCAGACATTAACCCTCCAAAATGAATGTGAATATTTTACATTCCTTATATTTCTATCCCATCTTTGTATAATATAATCCCTGAAAAATTCAGTGGTACCAAGACTTACACTTTTTGGAATTTCTCAGACTTTAGTGTCAAGTAGACGACGGCTCTGAGGTTTGGAGGTCATAGGAATCTTCAATGACAAAAGCACAAAGTAATTTGGTTTCATTTGGTAGCATAAGCTACCTCGATTCTGTTTTTCTTTATGCTTTTTCTATAATATACTTAAGGCAAGTTGCTTTTATTTCCCTGGCGGGCACAGCTCATGTTCTACAGATCTGTTGCAGTAGCACTCTAAGTATTTCTCTTTACCTGAGCAACATGATTACAAATATGGCCATCTTGTGTGTGTGTATGTGAGAGAGAGAGAGAGAGAGAGAGAGAGCACACATAGGCAATTGTCCCACCTACATGAGAGACTTGTGGGGTCAGAAATTGACTTCAGGATGTCCCTTCACTTTATTTTTTGAGACAGAGTCTCTCGTGGAACTTGCTAGACTGATGGCCAACAAGACCCCCAGGATCTACTTGTCTCAGCCCAGTAGAGCTGGAGTTACAGACATGTGCCACCATGCCTAGAATTTTTTGGTGATTGCTAGGGTTCCAAACTCTGGTGCCCATGCTTATACAAGTATTTTACCCACTGAACCACTTCCTTAGCCCCAATAAGACTATCTAAATGCTTCTAAAGTCAACTTAAATCCTGATTAATTTAAAATGTCCAGTGGCTGCCAATATTCTGAGTATTCTGCAATTTTAATTGGCATAGATATGCTTAGAGCAATCCTGCTGAGGTAATTTCACATCTGTCAAAAAGAAAACAGGAGTCGATAACTTAGCTCTTTTGGGCAGGTAATTCTAACATCTCCAAGTCAAAGTTGCAGGAACATGAAAATTCAGAAAACATTCAACACATAAAACAGTAATAAAATAATACTTTTACTTATCATTTATGAAAACTTTTGAAAGATATTTTAGCCAATGTGTTGGAAATCCGTGTAAATGGGAAATTAATGAAACTTTACCCCTAAATCACTAAAATAAAACAATTAATTTGAGATGAATTATAGACTACATTGGAATACTAGAATGATAACATGCCAAAGATAACCGAGAATGTTGTTGTGATCATGTGGGGGCATAAATAGGTTTTTACACAAGAGAAATACAATGAAAAAACATATGTCCACCAAAAGACATCTTCATAATAGCCCTAAACTAGAAACAACCCAAATATTTATCAAGAGAATAGGTTTTACTTTTAATGTAGTAACTCCATACTTCTGGGCGTTGATTATATTTATAATAATATAGATGAATCTCAAAAAATGAAAAGACCATCCACTGGATGAACTCACACTAAAGGAGTGAGTACAAAAGCTTGACGAAATAGGCCTTAGAATATAGGACAAAATGCATGAAAGCCAGTTGTGGGTGAGGAGGCAAAGGGTGGTGATGGGGAAGCGGGTCTAAATATGACTAAGTTGTATTGTATGGAATTCACAAAACTCAATAAAAGATATACATTAAGGGCTGGAGAGATGACTCAGCAGTTAAGAGCACTGACTGTTCTTATAGAGGATCCTGGGTTGGTTCTCAGCACGCACACAGTAGCTAACAACCATCTATAACACGAGTTCCAAGAGAGCCAACACCCTCTGCAGGCATTGCACAACACAGGTGCACCTACCTACATGCAGGTTATACACTCATATACATAGAATAAAAATAATGAATAAAATAAATAAAAATACATACATTAAAAATGAAAAGACATCAAAAGCTATAGGATTCTGTCTACATTAAATCCTCAAGTAAGTAAATTATAAAGAAAATGGAGAAAAAGGAACATGATAACTTTCTGAGTGATGGAAGTGTTCCATATACTTTTGAGTGGTGATTACATGCATACATATAATTATTAAAAATTATGGAATTGGAGATCTAACACCTGTAGACTTGCTGAACTAAACAGTTCAAGTCTATGGATTTATTATATGCAAATTATACATTAAAAGAATATTTATATATTTAGTATATACAGTAATTTACATATATTCTTATAGAGTAAATTAGTTCAAAAATATTGGCAGTAAACTTGATAATAAGTTTCAAAAGCCCTAAATAGGTCAAAAACCTTTAACAAAGTAATTCTATATAAGAATTTAAGGAAACAAACATTTGCACATTTATATATACATAGAGAGTTTTTATTGCAATATTTTGTACAACAGATAAACTGGAGATACATAAATGTCCAAAGATAAAAGCTTTGATAAATAATGCTATATTTGTACCTGGAATATTTATTAGCCTAGGAAAATATTTAGGGCCACATAAAGATAATTTTCAAAGGACTGGAGAGATGACTCAGTAGTTAACAGCACTTGTTGCTCTTGCAGAAGACCTCAGTTCTGTTACCAGTACCCACATGCCAACTCACAACCATCAGTAACTCCAATTCCAGTGGCTATAACAACCTTATCTGGCCCCCAGGCACTGCACACATACGGTGCACCATGCAAGCATGCAGGTTAAACGTATTAATACACATAAAATAAAAAACAAATCTTTTAAAAAAAGATAACTTTGAATGTGGAATTTTTAAAAAAGAAAATTTTAAAACATCACATACAACATGGGTCTTGACCAGCTGCTTTGGCAAAAGTGGTTTACTGAGAAAGAAGACATAATCTTCCAGCAAGAGTCATGGTCAGACATGGGTTCTGTCTAGCTGTTTCACCATTAATAGGGCACCTTCTACATGGTGGAGATTGGGTCACTGTACTGTGTCTCTCTTCAGTCCACAGAAAGACTGAAAAGGAAGTGCAAGGTAGTAGCTTCATTAGAGATCTGATCTCACACATCAGAACACAGTCATACTAGAACCAGAGAGCAGAGAGTTACAGTGCTTAAGAAGGAAGAGAGAGAGAAAGGATGAATCTGGATGGATATCTAGGAGCCATTAATAGGGAACTCTTTCACCAAATGCCACTCGTCGATATTCTTGATAGCACAGAGATATAACCGTCATGGCAGGCACAGATACTGACAACTGACTCAACCAGTAGCGTAGGATTGACGGTGTAGCTCAGTGGTGGATTGCTTGTCTACATGGACAAGATTCTGGGTTTGATCACCAATGTGACAAACAATAGCAACAGAAAACGGAGGCAGACAAGTTGGACTCTAAACGTGAATAGATTTTACTGCTACTTTAACCAGGCTTGCTTTGTATTTTCATTTTTACACGCATGCTAAAAATGTAAAGTTCAGTGTGACAGTATCTTAAACTTGATCCTACACAGTAATACGTTAGTTCATATTTAACACTGGTAATCACTTTGCATAGCTGGGATTATAATAGGTCTTTACTATTTATTTCAGACTTACACTTCTGTTTTGTCTTTTGTATAAAATAAAAGATACGCCATACACAAATTAAATGATGCTGTAGATAAGGCTATAAATGATGCTGTGGATATGGCTATAAAACAGTTCAAAGATTAAATGGCCAAGCAAAGCAAGAGGGTGCTATGACTTGGCAATAAAGATGCAAGTGAAGGATCACTGCTGGGCTTCTACACGGGTATAAAATGAATAGATTTTTCCCATCAAAAAGAAAGCAGACATTATTAAAGAATATGTTGCCTTGATTAGTTAAGAATAAGTAGACAAATAAAATGTTGCATCTAATAATTTATCTGTAAAGTTTAAATCAACCCAATCCCTCTCTGTGTACCCTAATTTATTTCAAAATTACTGATGCATTATTCTAAATTGATGATGTTATTCTGTGATCAGGACTTTTTGCCCTGTGGACTTCTTGTGCCTATAGGTTTTCTTAATCTGAATGACAGCTTACATCATGTGACATACCAGTACAATCCTAACTCAGGGCTGGGAAGATGGTTGAGCCCATAAACATCTTGCTAAGTAAGTATGAGGAACTAAGTTTAATGTCTATAACCCATGTCAAAACCTAGGCCTGGTGGTAACACACTGATAGTCCTGGCTCTGGAGAGGTGGAGACAGGTGGGTTCTTGGAGCTCACACTGAGTTCAAGGCCAGCCTGGATAAATGAGTGAGGGGCTTTCTAAAAATAAAAAGAGGACTATGGATTTCACTCAGAGACAAAGCAGCTGCCTGTAGTGCATAAGGCCCAATTTCTGGTACCTAGTACCACAATTAAGAAGAAAACTTTAAAAAAGGAAGGCAAAGCATAAACCCAAAATCATTCCAGGCACGATGACCAAGCAGTCTCCACTCCCCTACGTCTCTTGCCTTCTCTGCTATTCGTCCATTCCCGTCCTTCATACTTTTTCTTTAAAATACTTAGTTTTCAAATATAGGTTGATTGTACCCAATGTGTGCAATGTGGTAACCGAATACACACTCACACTGTGTGATGGTATCACCATCAGTCAATCAATACATCCTTTACCACCCATGCTGCACACCACCTGCTCCATCCACACCCTTCCTCTCTTCACTGCCCACTGCCCTCAATCTTTGCCTTACACTTTGAATTTGACCTTTCCAGAGTCAAGTTTTGGTTTTCCTGTCTCCTTGGAATCCCTTTTGGTCTTTAGTAGTTAAATACAAAAGTGACTGCCAAGTACAGCCACAGATAGCAAATTTCCTACTCCTTTATTCCCTCTCATGGACCATTCACATCTGTGCTCAGGGCAATCTACAGTTACTGGATTCCAATCTGTCCCCAGAATTCCTATTACACATAAAATGTGTTTTCAATACCTTTATTTATATGACAGTCCTAAGTATCTATAAAGTTTAGTAACATCACTATTACCAGTAATTTCTCCAAGAAAAGTGGGACTGAAAATGTTCAACTAATTCCCAACTTAAAAGATGCAATAGGGATAGGAAAAAATAATTTACAAAGTTACCAAGTGTCAAAGGATAAAAGGAAATAGACAAATATATTTGTATGTACTATATAGCTTTCCAGGGTCACTCAGAAATAGTCACAAATACAAATATTAAAGCTTTAATAATTTGATATTAAAAATTTGTTGATTTCCCTCTCCTTGGCCACTTATTCAAAGATGCATTTTATATTTCTGTGCCATGCTCCTTAGATTATCAAATGCTGCCATATGTATCTATAACCAATTACTTGACAACTGTACGTGCCATCTCTTTTAAATCTAATAATTGAATGCTTCAAGGATGTAATGTAATGTAATGCTAATGTATCAACAATTCACTCAGAATAGATTTGAAAGGGTGCTTTCCTCCAGCAGAGCAGTAGCCTTCACACCTGTAATAGGAGACAAAGAAGTAGGTTTTTTAAATCTTCATCACAATTAAACATGGTCTATTGCAGGTAGAAATATCTAAGTTGATTCTGTTGAAAAAGAGCCTCTGTGAACATTTTATTGTCCTTGATCACATTTTTCAGATGTGAAGGGTTTCCATCCATGTAAACATTTCAGTCCATTTCTATTTATTTCTGAAAGCATTGTATATTCATCTTTGAGCAAGTGTATGTGGAGTGATTTATTTGTACAATGTTGCCATTAAATTTACCTTTCTATGCGTGGGAAGTGAAGTATTTTTCAGTAAAGGTAGCTTGTCTGCATTTATGTACAACCCTATTACATCAAAGGCCTTTTATCTTCAGTGCATTAAAAAGCTCTTTCATTCCTACCAGAAAAAATAAGGAGACAAGTCGCTGCAAATTAGGGGAAACTGTCAGGCCTGGGCACTAATTCAGGGATGTAGTGGCTAGTAGAACCCATCTAAACTGAGGTATTTCACTACCTTGCTGTTCTTTCTATCTGGAGTTAGGAAACTCTGAATATATCAGGGTAATAGATCATACAAAGCATGAGGCTCTGCTTCATTATTCAGTAATGCACATTATTAAATGATACACAAATGAACCATCACCACATCTCCCTCCCACAAAGAGCTGGTCCACATGTTCCATCCGAACACAGCAGTCAGATTCTTCTGCCCCTTGTAGCCTATTTACCTTCTTTTTACCACTCTTGCGTGGATTATAGCACACTCACATAGTCTACTACATTTCCCACCAGCCCTACATTGCATTAGTTGTAGTTTTCCACCCCTGGGACTCTTAGAAGCTCTCCTCACTTGTGTTCTGTTGCCATGAAAAAAAAATACTGACCAAACCCAACTTGGGGAGGAAAGGATTTATTCGGCTTACAAGTTGAGGTCCATCAGCAAGGGAAGCCAAGGCAGGAACTCAAGGCAGGAACTGAATTTGTGACTGATTTATTTTCATATTTCATCATCAATCAGAGAATACCATTTATGAGGAATACCAGAGAGACTCCTCAGAACAATGTTAGTGACTGCTCTTCTAACCCCTGGAACCAGCAACTGGCTTTACTGTCTGAAAAGGCTCAACAAAAAGGACCTAGAAGTATAAGAAAAGGTGAATCTTCAATGTTTGAAGAGAATGGGTTGAAAAGATCTACGAAGCACTGGATCCATCCTTGCCCGACAGATTCTTCTGCTTCCCACATCCCCTGAAATGCCACTTTCCTCTATCCTACCCTAATGTTTTAGCCACTGCCAACCTCCTGTTAGCCTAGTGAGGTCCCTTGTCTTTAAGAACTTCCTGACTATCACTCAGACCAGGCCCAGGCAATTTGGGAACTCTCTGGCTGTACCCAACACCTCAGGGCACATCTTGCCTCATATTCTCATTCCAGTTGACATATATTCAAAATCTGAGATTTCTAGGATGTGACTGATTATCACTGCCCATTAAATTAACACTTCCATAGTTATACCCATAGTTCATACTAACCTCAGCTCTGGTCTATTTTACGTACACATTAACTCTCTTGGCTTCCTATTCTCAGGCTCCCAATTGGAGTCAGTCTCTTATAAGCCAAACTTATTTAATTAAAATAAATAATGGAATGACAGCATGGAGCCAAATGAATACATGCTCTGTGAGGATGTGTTTGCCTTGTCAGTGACCTTTTAACTAATCAAGGTCCAATCACCTGCCATCATTAAAGAAACACACAAACCCCATTGCTCTTATCTCTCACCCAGGGCAATTCAAGTTCATAATTTCTGGAGTCAACTTAACCTCAAGCTGGCACTTGTGGTATACTTTTTCACACAGGAGCCTCAGATTTCTCAGACAAGTATTGCTTTGGTTTGCAACTTTAGTTCTCAATTCAGGTTGAATTTCTCTGCCCCACCCTTGTCTTTACAAGTTATAGTCCCTAAGGTAGAAGAAGGAACTCTGGCATGATCTTGGGTGATTTTAAATTTCTTTTTTTATAATAGTTGGTACATTGTGAGAGTTTTGATTTATCAAAATAGGCCAAGGATTCTCTAAAAAGAAAGCTGTGTGGAGAAAGGCAAGATCCCAGTGGCATTCCAGGAACCTATTAGTGTTTATATATTTCTCATAGCCTGACACACAGAAGTTATTCCCATTTATAAACGTATAAAACACATCCAAAAGCAGCAAGAAATGTATACAACTTATGCAGTCTGAAATAAAGATACTGATTATCTAACTTCCAACTGCAGGTAAAAGCTCTACAACCTCGAAGATTTTCATTTTATACCAACTCTCTCAACTCCTCTAATTTTCTCCCATCTTTAATTTTTTATATCAAAGGTAAAAATATATTTCCTTCCAGTCAATACAAAGGTCGCTACTGGAAACAATTCTAACAACTTTGAACTTGCATCTCATTTTTAAAAATCTACCAATGCTATTTGCTAGTTCCCTAGGTAACCACTACAAGAAGGGACTGGGTTGCGAAAAGCAAGTATAACACACATTCGCACTGAACCAAACAAAAAGCTATTCTCTTCATTTGCTAAAATAGACTTGACCAAGTGTTTTTATATGGTGGCAGATGGGAGCTACATTAAGATTTATGCTGTACATAAAGAAAGACGTGGAAGGAAGAAAATGGACTTTACACTGGAGATCCCGCCTGAGAAATGGGTGAAAAATCAACTTGTCATTACAGAACGAGGACGAGGCTCCAAAATCTGAGGTTGAATCCATCCTGCATGTCTTTTCTTACCTGAACCTCAGTTCCTGCATAGGTTAAAGCTAAATCTTAAACACTGTAATGGAAGTGCTTTTAGATCATAAGCAATGCTACTATTTCCAAGTACTTCTTCTGGGGCACAACAACAGGAAAAGGGAAGTAATGCAACCTTCACTTCACAGCAAAGAAAGCACGACTGGTAGTTTAGCTAATTAGCCAGTGTCCTCATGGTTAATAAACGGCATATGTAAATATCAAACTCAAGTCTATTAGACCATGAAGGCTATGCTCTGGACCTCTCAATTACCCTGCAGTAGGGCAGTAACCATGGTAAGCACTCAATATAATTTTTCTGATGAATTAATTAATAATGTAAATGCAAGGGGCTCACTGAAGACTTCCAAGCTGTGTAAGTCCAGTGGAGCCATTTGCATCACAGCAGAATTGATAAACCATGCAGGCCGTTCAGCCACTGTGGCTATGGGAACTGTTTTTGACGATCAATTGGTAGTGAGTGGAGGAGCATTAGTTTTCTTCAATGATTACCTCCCTGAGAAACTATCTAATCCCAAGAGGACAACCCATAATCACAGGTACACAGAAGCAATATAGGTAGACAGATGATTAGATAGATAGATAGATAGATAGATAGATAGATAGGAAATTGAGAAGGTGTGGGGATGGAGAGAACCGAGAGGAGCTGGAGGAGTACTGGGAAGGATGGAAATAATGCAAATATAGCACCATGTATGACATTCTCAAAAATAAAACCAAAACAGAAAGAGAGGATAGAAACAGACTTGAAGGAGCACTGATGCTCCTGACAGCAGACCTGAGCTATTTCTCCTCTCCTCAGTGTCTTCCCAGATTTTTGCTTTCACATGTTTGAGGGATGTACTTAATTATGTCTCTCACCTGTCTAAGGTAGAATTTGGAATTATTTTTCCTAGAGTTTCTTACATGGGAAGCTTGATCTAGCCATAGCATGCAACCTGGATTGATGCAATCAAGCTATATGTGGTCTGTTTAGCAAAAGAGAGAGTCTACATTTCATTTCAAGAGAGCAATATGCTGTACTACTTTGGATCATCTTCACCTCATCATTTCCCTTTGTTGTCTCTTTCTCATGGCCTTCTTCTAGGCCAGCACTCCAGTTCTCACTTTCTATCACCAAAATAGCAATGTCTTCTAAAGATTTTCCCAGGGCTGGAGAGATGACTCAGTGTCTAAGAGTAGGCTCTTATAGTGGACCTGGGTTCAGTTCTCAGCACCCACATGATGACTAGTAACCATCTGTAACTCCAGTTCCAGAGGATCCTATGCCCTCTTCTGACCTCTGTGGGCATCACAGGATGTGGGTGCTCTTACACACATGCAGCCAATATACACTCATACACATAAAATAAAAATAAAAGATTTTTTATAAGATTTTCCCCTTCCTAAAATTACTTCTGGGCTAGCTGTCAGGGAAGCGGTATTTTTCTGTCTGTTCACGTGATGCATGTGGTGTGAGTGGACAGCACATAGAATATGATGCATAGTGTTGGTCTCCTTACTCCTGTCCCTCCACAACCTATTTCCTCAGGCATAAGCCTGCAGAACAGGGACTGGCCTTACGCTTCCTTGGGCACCCAGTGGCGAATACAGGTAATAGTGACCTAGAGCCAAAATCACAAAGGAAAGAGGCTTGGGTAGAAAAATATTCATAACCATATATCCATATTTAAGAGCTGTGATTCATTTTACAAATATTCCCATTGAGGGGGATAAAGGAAATTAAAGACAACTTTTATTAACTTTGTTCTTTTTAAAAAAATATTTTGATATCATCTTTCAAGCATCTGAGAATTCTATCAAGTTTATTTTCCTAAATTGGTTCTCTCTCTCTCTCTCTCTCTCTCTCTCTCTCTCTCTCTCTCTCTTTCATCTTGTTTCATTAAACAACCCTCACCTGGGAACTCCTAAAGGTTCTCGGCAATGTAAATTAATTCCTATGGGCCCAAGATAATCACCTGGTTACAGCGCTTTAGTGAGAACACAACCTACCTTGGGTACAAGATTTTCCCAAGCCAACCTAGTTGCAACCACTATTTATACAGGCACACCCTTCAACAGAACCTTAACCCCTTCTCTGCTAGTGGCCTTCATGATTTACTGATTCCTGTAGCACGTGTCCCCATAAACACGGATTACCGATGCCTTACTCCCACTCAAACACTGATTAGCCAGGATAGCTTCCTTGGCAACCTATAAGCACTAGCTGACTATTGCTTCTGTGTTTGGGCATTTTCTGTTGCAGAACCTACCATCCATCTCTTATTTTGAACATCAATGAAAATTCCCTTCTGTCCTTTATCCAGCAGCTCTGATACTAATAAAATGAACTTACATAATTACCAAACCTTACATAATTACCAAAACCTCTTTTATCTGCAAGGTGCAACATGAGAACAATCAGACATGCTTCAGAGTTGTCCTGGGGTTAAATGAGATAAGATGCGTAATGTACTTGGCACAGGGCCTGAGAAAGAGCAGAGATCAATAGAAAACTGTTTCCTCTGCTTGCCCCTTCTTCTCTTCCAGCCCCAGCATCTTGCCTTTCCATGAGCTCCTCTGTAGAGAGCTTTATTTCTTCTGGCATTCATCAAGGTCCTTATAAACTCTTTCATTTAACTGATTCGGTCACTTATTTATTAAGCATAAAATTTGTGGAAAACTGTCCTGCAAAGCTGGGATTTGTTTATACAATATATTACACTCAGAGTCTGTCCCTAACAATGCATATATAGTAAGGCAGTATTTGAAATTTAACAAAATTGCCCTGTAATGTAGTGTCAGCTGTAAACATGGAGTGGGTAAAGGACAGAGTGACAAACACTCATGGAGCATTCCAGTTAACAGACACTGAAACTGGATATTAAGTCATTCATTCCTGGTTAGAACATAGCCCCAAACAGAGCACCCAAAGGAATAAATTTTAACCTAAAGAAATAACTCTCCACAGTAAAAAAAATTTAATAATAATCTGCAGGCATATTTAAGCCTGTTACACTGTAAAACTGTAATAATCAAGAGTATATTTTAAGCTAAAAAGCAGCAAGGCAAACACAAAGAAAATTAAAAGAGTAAAAACACAATATTTTAGAAACCTAGAATATGTAATTGAGAATTCTTGAGAAACAAAATAAATTAACAAAAACCTAATCATAAAAAAATAAGGGAACCGTTAAATAACAAACCAAACTCAAACTCTTACGCAGACTTTAATAATGATAATAAAAGGGAAAGTATAATGTTATTAAATGTGTTCAGATACCAAATTTGATTGTATTTCTCATAATATATGAAAAAGGACTCTAAAGGAATATACATAATAAAATAGCTTTGAGATGTTGGTTTGTGAATGTTGATTTGTTAACAAAATTTCCTTTAAAAATCTTTTTATAACTTATTATATTAAAAAGAGAATTAAAGATTTCTATTTCAAAAATACTTTCATGTCTTCAAAATTATTTTATTTTCTTTCAGTTTAATTCATAGCAACTTTGCATTTTCATTAAAAACAACAAACCAGACATATTTGAGACCAGATTATGAACCCACAGGTCATATCCTGGGTCCTCGGGACCTCACCCCCTCCTACCTCAAAGACTGATGTCATTCCCATCTAGAAGGCTGGTGAGTATTTTATAGTCAGAGTACAGCATACTTACAGCACAGAGGAGTTAATTACTTAGACTATAAGGATTTTTCAACCAAAGCTGCTGAGAATGTATTTATTTGAAGACAATATAGAGTCTCCTAGTTTCTTCCTTTCAAGACCATAAAATGAACCAGGAAGGTCTTCACCAGGCTTGTGCTATGTGAACATGAGATTAGTTGCCAAGGTGATACAGAGTCCAAAGGAAGAATAAAAGAAAAGGTTAAGAAAAAGGAACCTGTTGACAACTATTCTAGGAGAGAGAATTCTGAAAGTTGCCAACAGAAAAATTATGAGTGTTTACAGTGACAAATATGCCTGCTACTTCCATCTGATCATTATACATTGTCTACATTTATGAAATATTACATTATACTTCATAGATAAGAACAATTACCCCGTGTTAACTAAAACTTTAGGAACATTTTTAAAAAAAAAATGAAACACTAATTTCTTGTGTTTCTCTGTTTCTTAATATTTAAGATCATGACTGCTTTAGCATCTGATTTTAACATACCCAAAAGACTCAATTGGGAATTTCTTATTAACTGGTTGTTAGGGAATTTTACAAGATGAATGCACACATTTTTAAGAATATATCAAAATAATTAGAAGGCATATGAAATGTCACACATCCAATTTTAAAGATGCAAACTGAGTCGGTTTTATACTTTTGTTACTAAAGTGTGATAAATATGCATATGCATTTTATTAAAATTTTAATAAATGTGACAATCTGTATTACAAACATTAAATAATCATTTCCTTTCCTATTCCAGGCTGTTTTTTAATTGTATTGGATGCCATGTTCTTTCTCATCGGATTATTAATCTTGAAAGGTCAGCTATACATAGCATTTCCTAATATCTTTGTGGCTGAGTAATGCTGATATCTGCCTAATGAGCACCATGCCTGTCAGCTTTGATTCTCTTTCTGTGGCCACAGGTGATCGGCAACTCACAATACAGTCCCTAGAACAACTCAGGAGAAGGAACCCAAACCTTTCTAAGGTATCTGCCAGTGTGGGAAGCTGGCAAAAGGACCAAAGAAAGATGATGACCTTTATGGACCTTCAGAGATGCTCAGAAGAGTATCATGAAGTGGAATAAGCTTCTGGCACATTTATAAATAAATTACATTTAAGCAATATCCTCATCTTACAGAGGATGCAGTAATCTCACAATGCACAGTAGTATGACTATGGCCACTTAGCTATGGAAAGGCCTAGAAATGAATTTCCCTCCCTAGTTCTAGGCTTGCCCAAGCACACCATCCTAGTTTACTAGGTTTCAAGTCAGATAAAGAGGAGCTTCCATTCTGATCTTGCCATGCTCCATTTCAAGGCCTTCAGGCCTCAATTTCACTGTCTCTAAAACAGGGTCCCGAGGAAATGAGTTTGCATGGGATCATAAGTGGGAACTCGTGTATATATATCTGCCCTTAGCAGAATTGCAGGTCGAGGAGCATCTTCATTCTGGTTGTTGTGACTGTGACTGCTCTCTCTATTATTTCCATAGATGAAGCTCTCAGATGATGTTATAAACATGTAGAGTTCAAGCTACAGCTATCTCGGTTCAAACCCCACCATATGACTCCAGACAGGTTAGGAATTCTTCTCTCAGTTTCCTCCATATGAAGATTGGATCATCAAACCTCTCTTTATGCTCTTGGGGTGGTTAAATGAATTAAGCATACCAAAAATTTAATATAATAGCTTGAAAAATTAAATATCTATGGGGCTGGAGAGATGGGTCAAAGGTTAAGAACACTGGCTACTGGTGCAAGGGACTAGGGTTCGGTTGGGTAATCATCCATAACTACAGTTCCAGAGGATCTGACCCCTCTTCTGATCTCTGTGGGTACTACATGGCAGTGGTGACTTACATACACGTAGGCATTAGACTCATACATATAAAATAAAGTGTTTAAAAGAAAAAATAAATATCTATTTTAATCTATTGTCAACCTATTTTATTAATTTTCAGAACCCGCCTCCAAGTTCCAGACCCTAAATCTACATGGAAACAGTGAAAAGAAAGCAGTGCTTCTTGCTTTAGGGAGTGGCTGTCATGGCTGTGTGTGTGTGTGTGCACACACATATACATATTTGTGTGCATGGAAGATAAAAAAGGTAAAAGTCAACCTCGTTTCATTGCTCTGGAGCTGTTAACTTTTTTCTGAGACAGTTTCTCTCACTGGGACCTGGTCTTTCTGGCTTTGAATTGCAGGTACCCCACATGCCGAGCTTTTCTCATATGGACTGGGGATTGAACTCCTGCCCTCTTGCTTGCATAGCAAGCACTTTACCAAATGAGCTATCTCTCCATTCAAGAGGAAGCAGAGCCCTCAAGACAATCTTCAGGGAATAATTAAATGGAAACACTTTAGAACTAAAAAATGTTTCAAGCAAAACTATTCTAACAGCATGTAAATTTGTAGTTCACCATACAATGGGTCATATTATTTTTTGGTTTTCTTTTTTATTAAGACAGAGTCTCCCTGAAACCCCAGAATTCCTGAAATTGGCTATGTAGACCAAACTAGCCTTGATCTTACAGAAATCTGAGTGCTGGGATCAAAGGCATGCACCACTATACCAGGCTAAGGCATCATATTTTAATATCAGTGAGATATAAAGCTAACAGGTGAAAAAGGAGTCCAGAGAAGGAAAACCATTTTTAAAGCATTAGTCTTCTCTCTTTGTGAGCATAAGTGTTTCATGATGACTGACCAAAAAATCAAGATTAAAAAAAGACAAAGACTCTAGAATATCATGGACCAGTAAAACCTGTTCGTAAATCGAGAGGGCGCGAAATAGGGCTTTCTGAGACATTGTTATCATTAGGTGCAGATACTAATGGCATAACCATTTTAACGTCAGAAATAAGGAAGAGAATATAATCTCAGAATAAACAATACTTATTAAAAAGAGAACACAGCAGTCATGACCAAGTGGTTAAGGCTTGAAAAAGGGACCGGCGAAAGAGTCAGACAAAGGTGTATGCTGTGCACATATACAAGTGTGTTCAGGCACATTTATAACACTATTCCTTTGTTTCTGACTTCTCTTCAGACTGGTGAAAATCTAGAGCAGGACAAATTTACATAGCAGCATTTGGAAACCACTGGGACAAAGTGCACTGCAGCGTGTAAGAGGTGTGGGCCAGATCCATCCTGAAAGGGCAAGGAATTAAAATTAGTCAGATGAGTTGAATAAAAGTATTTGTTTGGCCTCAATTACTGAAATAAATTCTTTGTGATCAGCCCTTCCAAAAGTCTGCTTCTGCTTTCTGCTTCAACTTGTTGGGAATAAAAACTAGATGTTTCATGCTAACACCACCAGCCAAGTACCAAAGAACTATAAGGGGTTAAAACAAAAACCCAGGCCAAGAAATGAGACGAATTGTTAGTGTTCCTAGAAAGAACAGCTCAGTTTTCCAGATTTCCTGAGGAAGGAGCTGCACAAAGTGGCTTATTTGATTTTGCAGACGGAAGCAGGTAGCACAAATCAAACAGGAAGCAGAGCCCTCAAGAGAATGCTCAGGGAATGATTGAAAGGAAGTGTTTTAGAAAATTGTTAAAATAACTACTTCGGGCAAAACTAGAGATGCATTATAAGGAATGAGAACAGCGCTTTAAAAACCTGGGCACTGCCCCTTGCTAGTGACATCTTGGGCAACATTCTGGACCTCTCTGCACATCCATTTTGCCATCTATGTATTTGGCAGGGCTAAAGATTGAATTATAGTAAATTACAGCATATATGAATTGCCTGGCCTATATTAAGTGTTTAAAATGGATGGCCATTATAATTATAGTAACAAGCTGCCCTCAAATGAAGAACACTAAGGTTATTTATTCATCCAGAAAACGTGTTTTGGGCACTTGGAACATCAGCCAAATCTTAAAATTTGAGATCCTGTGTTTCCTTCGGCAGCACACATACTAAAATTGGAACGATACAGAGGAGATTACCATGGCCCCTGCCCAAAGATGACATGGAAATTTGTGAAGTATTCCATATTTTTCCCTGCTCATATGAACCTTCATCAGCGGTGCTGACACGCTCAAGACCTATGTAAACTCAAGCAGACAAAATTCCAGCATGGAACTGGAAAGACAGGTAGCAGACCCCAATCTTTGCTGAAGAAATATTAGCAACCGATTACTGTTGGATGAGGATAAGCTAATGTTCCTAAAGTGAGGGACTCTGGATAGGCTGACAAGATCTCAGTGGATGAACCTGCACTGAGGAACATTTGTGGACACTAACTTGACACAATAGACCTTACCACAGATGAAAGAATGCATGGATTCCCATCGGAGGGCTGTGGGAGATACCAGTGGGGAGGGGTATAAAGATGATTGAGATCGATTGAGATGTTCTGCATGAAATACACAACAATGCAAGTTAAAAAAGGAAAAGAGATCCTAGAACTCAAAGATAGATGAGAAGCAGAGACTTGCGAGGTGTGTTTTGTTTGACCTCACAGCAAAAACATGACTCCGGGCTGGGATGGGGACAGAATGCCTAGGAGGAGAGTCTAGGTAAGCAAAGTTTGTGAAGCTTGTCTTGGGAGGTACACAGAGAAAAAGGAAGGAATGGGACTTCAGGTTCAGGAAACCACATGTGGGAAGATGCGAAAATAGGAACCTCAATACTTCTCGAAACCTCCGAACATTGCATGAGTTAAATAATATGTCCCTGTAATTTGTCAAATATAGAAAAACTTAACAATGCAACAGCCATCGTGCACCAGGCACAATGCAGACACAGCCTCCATGCAATTGGCATTTCCTCCTATCCACCCCTCAGCATTCTCACCTGGCCACATTAGCAATGGTAAAGGTTTTATTCTCAAGTATAAGGAGAGAAGTGGAGAAGAAGTGAGCTCTCCCTCATCACTCCATCTAGTTCTGTGGGTGGCACACATTTTTATGTATTAATCAGGTCTGCCTCCTAATATCTAGTAAATGTAAAAATATGTTTTATTTCTCTGCACAGTTATTGGTAACTAAATATATATGTGTGTGTACCTGTATAATAGTAAAGACAGATGAGGGATAGATGGATAGATGGATGGATGGATAGATAGATAGATAGATAGATAGTTTTTGCTTAATCTTGCAGTTCTAAAGCATTACATTTGCAAGACTAAATATTTAGGATCTAGTTATATAACTGAAGAAACTTGCTATAGTCATATTAGCAACACATATTATTTCACACCAACCAAATGCATTGATTTAGTATAATCCTTGTCAAATTGGAAAAGATATGATCTGGTTCCCACAATGCCAGTTTTTTAACTTATTGCATCTTTTTATCAATAGTTTAAAAATGAAATTCTAGTATTC
This sequence comes from Eospalax fontanierii, assembly GCA_035773235.1. NCBI lineage: Eukaryota > Metazoa > Chordata > Mammalia > Rodentia > Spalacidae > Eospalax > Eospalax fontanierii. Next base: position 73,471,408 of record CM069533.1, read on the forward strand.
TTGAACCAAAATCTTGGGTTACAACCTCTTTCCTAGATTCTTTTAGCCTTGAGAATACCAACTGTTTGCAGAGAAGAAACATCACACACAAGAGTAATTCTAAGTTGTCAGACACAGAACTCACAGTCTTTACGTGTAATGTAGAGTTGACCCTTCAAGAACCAAGATGGAGCCATCACTGTAGCGCTCTTGCAGGCTAGAAAAGTTCATTCATTTTCTATATTGGGAAATTGTCATCCTTGAAAGTTGGATCTGTGACTTACCTGCATAGTAATACCATTTAGGACCAAAAACCCAACCAAAGTAGGCTTGAGAAGTAAAACGATTTTCCACGAACTAAAAAAAATGTCCAAAGATGGGACTGCCTTTCAGGTGTGGCTGGCTGCAGGTGATCGAGTGGTGTTGCCAATATGTAGTTTCTTTTTCCCTACATAGCTAACATTACCTTCTGCTCTCTTGGCTTTCATCCAAGACCACACAGTAGTAAGGCAGCTCCAGCCTCAGCATCTCCCAACACCAAGCCCAGAGGAGAAGTGGAGGTACTGCCCAGACATCTCCCCAAAAGTCTGGGAAGTTTTTGGATGTGCCTATGTGGGTCACTTGTCTGAACTCATCATCAGGAATCAATGGAAATGTGATCTTGGGCTTTCAGGACAAGGAAATGCCTGAAACTATGAATACAGTTTCCCCTTGAGCCACAGAAAAATAAGAACGGGATAGTATGGGCTCTCTCAAATAATGCTGCTAGTTAATGCTGACAGGGGAGAGTTGAAAAAGAGAGTAACACCCAGTTAGTCATATCTACTGCTTAATTACTGCTACCCGAGGCAAATCAGCACTCTGAAATTCAGTCTCCAGCTCTATAACTGGGTGGTCATCACACCTCAGCCAAGTCAGTGGCCAGATTTGATGATCACAAGAGAAACAAAATATTAAATGTACACATGCACACATGTGCACAGCCCTATGGCACAGATGCAATACACCTTAAAAACAGAATAAGAATCAAACCAAATTGTTCTCCAGTCTTCATAGCTCTGTCAGCTTTCACACACCGAAAATGAGAATATTTAAGTGTAACCCACATATAGAATACATCATACTTCAATAGGAAAAGCCTCAGAGTGCTGCACTTCTCCACAAGGAACACCTCTTAGTCTAAATGTTATCTTTGGGGGGAGGGGGCATTTGTTTAACTGCTTATAGGTGACAAGAAACACTTTTGAAGGAAAAGATATCAAAATGACAGGGAATTGTCTTTAGGCAACACTCAGCCTTGAGCGTGGTGGGGGCTTCAGTTTTTGTTGCTTTCACAGGCAAAGGTATTATTCAGAGGCCCTTCTTGCCTCGTCATTTCCTGTATTTCTTACAGGTAAGCAGTAGCAAATAGGAATGCAAGAGCTAATGCAGGAAGTAACAACTGAACTCTAACTAATAATGGAAGATTGAACTGCAACCAATTGAGTTTGCTCTGCAGAACTATATGGCATACTATATGGTGTACTCTATGACATACTACGGAAGACTATGGCACCAAGAAGCAATTGCTGCAGCAAAAGATGAGATTCAACATAAAAGTAAATAGACAATTTGTTTGCATGTGCATGTGTGTGGTATATATAATCCTGTCTGTACGTATGGGGGTCAGGGTGCACATGTGTACACAGGTACAGCCAGAGGTTGATGAGTGTCTTTCTCAATTTCTTGCCTCCTGATATATTGAGGCAGAGTCTCTAATGTCAACTCAGGGCTTACCAGTTTAGCTAGGTTAGCTAGCCCACTTACTGGGGATCTCCTCCATCTCCTGCACACTGAGGTCACAGGTGGGGCACTATGCCAACCCAGCTTTTACAGCTTTTATGAAAAGTTTGGAGAGCTGAACCCTGGTCCTCATACTTGCTTACCCACTAAGTCATGTGCTCAGCCCCAGCCCCAAAGATAGTTTCCTTTTTAATTCAAATAGCTCTTATCTGACACAAGCCACAGAACTTCCACCAACCATCTTCAAGAAAAACTTGCTTGGTACATCCCCACACCTTAGTTATCCTCACATTCATACTCACTAACACTTTGTGGCTTTTATCACATTGTAGATGTTCAATAAATTTTTTAAATAAATCTTATTTAATGAGCAGAACTTAAATGAAATAATAAATATTATGTTACTCCTTCTGACAAAGGCACTGCCTATCAAACACCACACTGAAGGTACGTTGAAATCAGGATCAGACCACATCCTTGTCATTAATTAGCTAGCTATCATCTATCTGTTTATCCATCTAACTATCTTTTAATTATCTTCAGTATTCTAAGTATGTAAACCTGAGTTTGGCAAAACAAATATAGTTAGTTCCTTATTGTCACTCCTGATCTTCTGTCTCAGATCTCTGGACTAGCTTCCGAACCCAGACCAATCCTCTGCATAGTCTGTCAGACCCTCCATAGGCTGTGCCCATCCCCACCTTGCCCCTGCTCCCTGATCTGCCTGCCTCAGAACTGCCTACCACCTTAGTGAGTCGGACCCTGCCCGCTGCCTCCTGATTCCCCTGCAGCCTGAGTGCCCTTCTAGCCTTGGGCCCAGGCCCACTCCGCTCCTTCTACCCCAGATCTTGGGACTCTCTTAGTCCAGCTCCACCACTGCCTCCTGATACCCCTACGCCCAGACCAGCTCAGTTCTCCCCCTTTGCTTGTTAGACACTCCACAGGCTATCCCCGCCCTTGGTCCCCCTCCTGATCTGCCTTCCATAGACCTGCTTACTACCTAGGCCAGAAATGTGAGAGCCGGAAGCACACGCCAACTAACTTTTAAAACCTGAACGAAAAGCAACCAAGCTACATCAACAATATAAACAGAACCAAACTTCAACTAAACAAAGACAGAATGGAATTTCCTATCAGACACACAGCCAACAAAAGACATTCATATGCCCAAGTAGCAATGCAAAAACACAAATAATATGAAAAAAAAAAAAAGAGAATATGTCCCCAGCAAAACCCACCAGTCCTATAGAAGCATACTAGAATGAGAATCACCCTGAGGAACCCCATCTCACAGAATGTAAAAGAACAATCATAAGCATGATCAAAAAACTTAGAGAACACACAAACAACCCAAAGAATTCAAAGAGGATAGGCATAAACTTGTGATGGAAACTCAAGTCACTACATACATGTGACTGAATGAAATAACAAATACAATTCAGGACTTGAAAAGTGAATTCACAAAAGAGATAGAAATATTGAAGAAAACCCAAGCTGAAATGAAGATGGAATTGAAAAACTCAGTAAGTCAATTTGAAATGACAGGAGAAAGCCTCACAAGCAGATTGAATGAAATAGAAAATAGAATATCAAGCCTGAACGACAAGGCTGAAGAAGTGGACTCCTCAAGCAAAGACTACAAAAATTTTAAAACACAGGAATGGAATAGGCAGAAAACATAGGATATCATGGAAAGACCAAATCCTCTCTATTTGCAGATGATATATTAGACATAAGAGATCCCAAAAATTCCACCAGAAAACAGCTAGAAATGATTGATGTTTTCAGCAAGGTTCCAAAATCAACTTACAAAAATCAGTGCCCTTCATATATACCAATAACAAGCAATCAGAAAAAAAGCATTCATACAAACACTCCCATTCACAATAGTTTCAAAAACTAATATCTAAAAATAAACCTACCAAAGACGTTATCTCTGCTATGAAAATTTTAAATCTTTAAAGAAAAAGATAGAGGAAAACACCAAGAGATGGAAAGACCTGCCATGATCATGGATTGGTAGACTTAACATTGTGAAAATGACAATCCTGCCAAAAGCAATCCAAAGATTCAATGCCAGTGCCAGTCAAAATCCATGTGACATTCTTCACAGAGCTAGAAAAGAAATCCTAAAATCCATAGGGAATCACAAAAAACGTTGGATAGTCAAAGCAATCTTGGGCAAAAAGAACAATGCTGGGAGGACCATCATCCCAGATTTCAAAATATATTACAGAGCTATTGTCATAAAAACAGCATAGTACTAGCACAAAACCAGACGTGTAAACTGATGGAACAGAAGACCCAAATGTGAGTGCATGCATTCAGCCAACTGATATTTGACAAAGATGCCAAAAACACACACTGTGGGAAAGACAGTGTCTTTAACAAATGTGCTGGCAAAACTAGATCTCCACATGTAGAAGAATGAAACTAGACCCTCATCATTCACCCTGCACAAATGTCAACTCCAAATGGATCAAAGACATTAATATGAAACCTAAAACTATGAAACTGCTGGAAGAAAAAATGGGCAGTAACTTGCAAGATATAGGTATAGGAAAGGACTTTCTAAATCAGACATCAGCTGTTCAGGCATTAAGGTCAACAATCAACAAGTAGAACCTCAATAAACTAAAATGCTTCTGTACAGCAAAAGAAACAACCAAGGAAATTAAAAGGAAACGCATTAAGAGGGAGAAAATTTTTACCTGCTACACATCCAACAGAAGATTAATATTCAGAATACAAAAAGAACTCAAAAAACAAAGAAAGAAGAAAATAAGCGGCCCAATAAAAAGATGAGCTAAGCACCTGAACAGAGAGTTTTCAAATGAAGAAATCAAAACGTTTGGGAAACACCTCAAAAAGCTCTTGACAACCTTAGTAATTAGAGAAACAGATGAAACCCACTTCAAGATTTCATCTTACCCCAGTCAGACTGGCTAAGATCAAGAGAACAAATGATACCAAATGCTGGTGATGATGTGGGGAAAGAGGAATGCTCATTCCCTGCTGGTGGGAATGCAAACTCTTGCAACCACTGTGGAAAGCAGTGTAGAGAACACCTAAGAAACTAAAAATGAAAGTACCATATGATCCTGTTATACCACTCCTTGGCATATACCCAAAGAACTCATCCTACTGTAGAGATACCTGTATATCTTTGTTGCTGTTCTTTTTCACAATAGCTAAGAAACAACCTAAATGCCCCTCCCCCGAGGAATGGATAATGAAAATGTGGTACATGTACATAACGGAGTTCCACTCAGCACTAAGAAAAGATGCAATTATGATATTTGCAGATAAATAGATGGAACTAGAAACTGTTATACTAGGTGAAATAACACAGACTCAGAAAACCAAGCAATGTATGTTCTCCCTCATTTGTGGATCTTAGCACCAAACACTTATATGTAAGTACATATCCTGATGTAACAGCAGGATCCAGGAAAATGGAGAGGAAGGATGGAATTTATAAAGGGACGGAAACAGCCCAAGAGATGGGGAGAGTAGGAAAGAGATGTTACCAAGGCGGAGATGAGAAGGGAGAAGGGAAGGACCGACAAGGAACAAGGAGGATGAAGGCGACAAAGGAACTCAAGAAGTGGGGAATAATTATCAGGGGGAAAATAGGGGTGCTTAAACTGGGGAGGGAGGAGAGAGGCTAGACAGGGGCAGAGGGAGGAGAGATAGACAAAGCTTATGCGATATAAAAAGCCAGAGAAAAATGTATAACTCAAAAACACCCTGAAAATAGACAAACAGTATCTGAACATCGGTGTGTATGCACCTGAAGGCTGTATAACAAGGAACACAGCACCAGACAGGAGAAACCTCCTTTCAAGTTGTTGGTCAGAGTAGTTCAGGAGACTCCCAAAATAACACAGGCTATTGTCACAGCCCTCAATTATCACTCAGAACTTGAAGGTAAGACTGTATTGCTGAAGAGAGGACATACTTCAGACACAGGATTTGAAGCAATGGAGCTGAAACTGACCTGGACTCCTTCTCCCTGTAGACTAGCTCTCATAATTCAACAGGATACTGTACAAGTTGCTAAGGAAGAAAAAAATCAATAGTGGTCCAGCCCAGCTCTAAAGCCTAATAATCACAGTGACTGTCGGAGTAAACTTCCTCTATTGGTGCAACAGTAACACTGTTATCTGGGGGTAATCAAGGGCCGTGTAACTGAACTTAAAGCCCTCTCAATGGGAGAGAACTCACGGGTGGAACTGTAAATATAGACAAATACACATGGCTGAAGAGGTCACAGACCCCAGTGAAAAATCCCATCTCTGGCTTATCTCTAGACAAATGAAATTTCTTACTATATGCTAAATATGCACCTTTATAGTTACAGACAAGTATACCATACACCACTCATCAAAGAAGCTTCTTTTTTGCAACATGTGGAGGGTATTACAGAGGTCACACACAGAGAATATATGTCTGAGTGATGCCCAACCCTAAGTCATATATCTGCAGTGAAACCTCTACACTTAAGGCTCATGGAATGTAGCAGAACACAGGGTAGAGAGAATACTAATACATCCATCAACTCTCACCGGTGAAGCTTGCTCATACAACAGAGTGTGGTTCACACAGAATGCCACAACGGGACATGTTTTAGAGAATAAGAGACTGCAGAGTGTAGGTCCATGAATAGGATTCCTATCGTAAACCTCACCCACCCACAACTCAGGAACCATTTGGAAAGATTGGTGCCTGAACATGAGGAAAGAGAGGGTTTGGGGACACTGGGAACTTGTTCGTATGAACTTGCAACAATTGTGACAGCATGCACGAGGCCCATTCTAACTCAATCAGACAGAAACTCAGCATAGAGCAAAGAAAATGGGCATCAGGCCCCAACTCTAGTCAAGGAACCTTTGGCAACTATTACTGGGTGATAGGGAATAGATCTTCTTTAAGGGAGTGACTCTAGATAGGCTGACTAGACTCCAGTGGATGAGCTTGCACTGAGTGACATCTGGGTACAAATGCTTGACCAGACAGGACTTAGCGTAAATGGCAGAATGCATGAAGTCCAGTGGGGTGTATGGAGAGGTGTGGATGTCAGAGAGGGTCTAAACTTGATAAAGATCTATTACATGAACTGCACAAAATCTCAATAAAAAATGGTTTTGTCTTTTTGAGACAGGGTCTTCTGTAGTCCCAGCTGGCCTGAAACTCTCTATGTAGACCAGGCTGGACTTGATCTCACAGAGCTTACCTGCCTCTGCCTCCTGAGTGCTGGGAATAAAGGCAAGCATCACCACACCCAACGAAATATTTTTAAAAGAGAGGAAGGGCTAAATGAGGTGAGGAATGGAAGAGCAGAGGAGGGAGGAATAAATAACACTAAATGCCTTTAGAAAAAGCCATATGGAAACCTACCAGTACATATACGCATCATAAAAAAGGATAAAAAGGGTTATACTATAACATACACTGCCCTTTCTAGATATCATAGGCTAATGAAAAAAAATCCCCAATGCCAGGAATGGACTCCTTCTCTAGAAGCTGTTGACCAGGAGTCCAATAGATCCCCAAACAATAATGGTGATGGACCCTGCTCTTGGTTACCTACCAGAACTGGATGGTAAGACTCAATTGCTGAAGATACTACATACACGAGCTGTAGAACAAACAAGGAGAAATCAAGCTGGTGCTGACCTCAGAACCTCATCTCTACTGACTAGCTTTCATAGTGCTGGAAGGTGCCATGCAAGCTACAGGAAGGAAAGAATAATCATCAACCTTACCCAGCTGTGAATCCTGTGCACTACAGTAGCAACCTGCGTGGAAAGATATGGCCACTGGTGCAACAGCAGCACAAATGTTATGGGAGTGACCAGTCACTCTTTAACTGGATTTAAGGTCCCCTTCCTAGGACGGAGCCCATACCTGGCATTGATGTCAGGTTTAATAACCTGTGACGAAACAGGTCACAGGAAATAGGGGAAAACCTAATACTAGTTTTCTGCTAAATAGTCATTGTATTAACCTGACTTTTAATGACTTATTGTTATACTCATAGATCAATGCATCTCTCAACTCTCACCAGAAAAGTTTCCTTGTGCAACAAATGGTGGTTAACACAGAAACCCACAACTGGCCAATGTGCAGAGAACAAGAGGCTGCAGAGCAATCATTCCTAAACAACCTATATCAAACCTCTGCCCCGCAAGGCTTAGGGATCATTGTGGAAGAGGGGGTGGAAAGACTGTAAGAGCCAGAGGTTGTGCATGACCACAAGGACACAGTTCTCCAGACAGCTGGTCAGTTACTCATATGAACCCACAGCAGCAGTGACAGCGTGCACGAGTCACATGCAAATTCAAACCAGAAAAAAATCCCAGCATAGCCGTGGTAAAGTAGGTAAGAAGCCCCAACCTTACATAGTACATATATATATAGTACATTAAATTGAGTGAGAATCAGCACTTACAGGTCATGTAGAATAGTTGCAGTGTGTCAGGATGAATTCTAATGCCAGTCACCCACATTGAGAATTTTAGAAAGAACTTCCTGACTTGTTGGGTGTGGTGTATCCTAATAAATGGGCTCTAAACCCTGAGACACTCATCTCCCAGAATTCCTCTTGCCTCTGTTTAAAAAAGCTACAGATAGGCACCTCTAGTTTAGAGATCTGGGTTTGTAGAAGTAAATGAAAATACTCTAAGGAAAGGCTATGCAGCATTTTGATGGCTCAGAGCCAGAACCGGTTCTGTAGGACTGTCTTGAAAGTTTTCTAGCCTTTGCATCAGCCTCTGTGGCATCTGAATAAAGACAGTATAGGCTGGACCTGGTGACAAGTCTATGTGACCCTGGTTTTGTTCTTGACTGTTAGCACCCATTTTGATCCATGTAATGGTCAGTATAGACTCATCCAGACAGATGATAGTCTTGTGCAAAAGTAAAACACAGACACCATCTTCAGGAAAGCAGTCCAGCCCCTTTATCACCATATTCACTGAAGTCTCATGCCACCAAACTCTCCCCATCAAGGCCAACCTGATGGCACATGAGCCCACATTCTGGTTCTGGCCCTACCCTGTTAATATTTTCTGTAGTAATTTTCCTCCTCTGAAAAATAAGTAGTTTGAACCGATGATCTTGAAGGTCTTTTACTCAAACTCAACCTTGGGTCTTGTAAATGTCAGGTCAATGTGAGAAATGAAAGCAACTGGATTAAAATAAGTAAATTTTGATTAGAATAAAAGTATAAATTGTCATAATTCTTCAAATGTACTGGCGGCTTGCTGTGTATGAGGCATTGTTCAAAGTGCACAGCTCAACCCATTACATGTACACAGCCCTATGAGGTTAGTACTATTGTGCTCTATATTTTTCTGGTAAGGCTGTAGCAAAAGAAGGTTAACGAACTTCCAATACTCATACAGTTGATGAACACCAAAACTCTGACTCTTATGACTTGGATTCTCAAGCAGGAAATCAGCCTGTCCTTTAAGTTTCCTCTCATTCTGCTGACTTAGACCTCAAGGAGTAGACAATCCTGCTCTCTAAGTTTCCACTCTTGTTGGTACCATGCCCTCAGCGTGGAATATTCTTTTCCATTTTAGTATTTCAAGAAATATTTATCAAATGTTCCAGGAACTGGGCCAGAAGTAGAGCTATGGAAAAGAAAAAGAAAGGGGCTGGAGAGATAGCTCAGCAGTTAAGAGCACTAGCCACTCTTGCAGAGGACCCGGGTTCAGTTCCAAGTACCCACATGGCTGCTAATAACCATCAGTGACTCCATTTCCAGGGAATCCAACATCAGACCCCATATGCTGACCTCCTTGGGCATTCCACAACATGGGTACAGTTACACACAAACAGGCAATATTCCCATACATATAAAATAAACAATCTTTTTGAAAAAGAGAAAGAAAAACCATCCTTTTACAAACCTACCTCTAACAATAGATACAGATGAAATAAAGCACATACATACTAAACACACAGAATAGAATATCAGTCTCTTCCTGTTACATAATCCCATAAGATAACCAGTTATTATTGGTTTATTATTAATATACTAATAGGAAACATTAATAATATGAAGAGATAATTTAATATGAGACTTGAGTAATCAGGGAAAGCTAATGATTTCTTAGGTACAGGGGAAGGATGAATATTTAGTCAAGCCAAGGACAGCATTGGTGAATGTCCCAGGGTAAGAAAGGGCATGTCAGAGCCAAGAGTTTTTTTTTAATTGAATGAGGATCACCCACTGAAAGCATTGGAAGAAAGTGATGAGTCATTGGGCTGGAGCAGCTGTCAAAAGTCAGATCATAAATAACTACATGAGGAAGTTTGGAGCAACAGAAAATTACTAGAACACTAATGAAGCACCAGTATCACCACTTCCAAGGAATCCTTTCAGGACTACAAGTTGGACCCTAGCAAGGTGTTAACCACAACTTTGTGTTCTTGAAATCTACTCTGTCTGCAATTGGTGACTACAGCTGTCTATTCCACTCTGAATTCCCCTGCTTCAAACTTCATCTTATGTCAGCTACTATTGAAGTGACTAGGGTATTTGGAGACACTGGGCTAAGGAAAATCAAGGAAGCTATTCATCCAGCGTGAGACTAGTGTCACAACCATTTCTGAGTATGGAAAGTTTACTCCAGCTATCAAGATGTAAGAAGGACTTCTTCCTTGATGGGAACGGTATGCTTGATAAAGTTCAAATGCAAAGTTTCTATTGCCATTTGGGAAATCATTTCCATACGACAGGTACAGGAATTGAGAGTCAGAGACTCCTAATTTGGGTCCATAAGAATGATATTGTCTCATCACTTTTAAATGATTTTTAAATAATTGGTATAATTCAAATTAAAAGAGCAATAAAGATAAGAAATGAAATCAACAGAAATTGTATGACATTAAAAAGCAAATTGTAACAAAAAGCTTTCAGATCATAACAAATGAAAGATTAAGAGGAAGAAATAAATTTTGAATAGAAATGATGAACAGGCTCTTAGGTACTTTATTAATCTAATTATTGAAGAAGAGTCAGTGAGTGAATACATTGGGAATAGGTTTAAATTTCTTGCTAACTTAATATCAAATGTTTACATCAACAGATGACAGTTAAATCAAAACTCCCCCAAAAAGAGGAGAACGGCTTACTCTCTGTACTCTTCTAGTACTGAAGACTTATCACTGAACAAAAAAATGTAAAGTATTCCAAATCTTACATATTTGAAAGAAATTGAATAGAGGCTTCCCAAAGTTGACAGCAGCCTTAAATACATACATAGTTATAAATGATGAGCTGGGAGACTGAAAAGTATCCCAAATAAAAATTGTATTTGAACAATCAAACATGACTTCCAGGGGAAAGAAAGTTTGGAAAAAAAAAATCACAAAACCATTGTCATATGGAAATGTAATGAAAAGCATGCAGCTAAAATAATGAACACAAGGATTCTAGTGGCAATAGGTCATCAGTAAAATACATTTCTTCATCTGGGTATATGCGTGGTATTTCTCAGATCTTTTTAATGTGTCGTTTGGGACTGGTAAGGCAGCTCAGCAGATAAAGACATTTTCCGGAAACCCCAGTGACCCAAGTCTGATCCCCAGAATCCACAGGACAGAAGGAAAAATCGACTCCCGCAAGTTGTTCTCTGACCTCCACATGTGTGCCCTGGCATACACACACACACACACACACACACTCACACACACACCATAATTTTAATATGTTATCTGATCTGTTTTCCTTGTTAAATATTTGACTTTGCTTCTGATTTTGTACTGAATTTTTTATTCTCTGTTCTTTATAGAACCCTACCCCAAATGTGTGATAATTGAAATTATCTTGTGTTTGAAAATTATTCTAAGACACTGTCCTATCTGGTCTATTCTAAGACACCATCCTATCTGGTCTATTTAGCCTTCTGTTTAACCCAAGTACCATCTCCATATTGTACTTCTTTATGATGGTGTCTGTTTTCACAAAATAATGAAGGAACTAAAATGTTTTAAGCAACCACTCTCTACTAGACCTCATGTTAGGTGCTCTATGGGAGCTCACTTAATCACTTGCGTATCTTGAAGGCCAGGCAATTATTTTCTACCATATTCCTGTCAATCAAAACAATATGCTGTTTGTCAGAATTCTTGCTCTCCATGAATGCTATGGTGCTAATCATATAGCATAACAAGTCCTTCTGAAGAGTGTTGGCAGAAGATTTAACTCTTCAAAGGACCCATTTCAAACTCATACATAGACTTCCAAAATGTACTTCAAGTTACAAATGAAGCCTTATGGGTTCCTTGTCCAAAAATACAATCCACCCAGTGTTGCAATTGCATGGGCAAATTGTTCAGTTATATTAAAAATAAATGCATATCTATAATTGAATTTACACACTTGGGATTAGGGTACACTCTGTTTTCTGTACTCGATGTGCCTGAATATATTTCCCTTCCAGCTCTTGCTAGTCAGTGCTTAACATCCCCACTGAGACTGACACTCTAATCCTCAGGGTTTATGGGAACACTGTCTCTGGTCTTCTGCATTACATTGTTAATCCATTAGGATGTAGAAAAGTACAATTTGAAGGGGGAAAAGAAGAGAGGAAATAAATCTATTGCCTATATTTAAGATGGTAAAATCAGATCAATTAAGGCTGCCAACATAAGATATAATTAACACAGCCATTGTGTGAAGGGTATTGCAGCACATATGGTATGATATGTAAAACCAAACAATGTTTTTTATAATGTGTGAATATAGATATTCTAAAGTGAAAGATCAAGTGGAAGCCTTAGTTCTTTCTTGGGCTGCATTTTAAGCATGACCCTGACTCTATCAAGTGCCAATTTCCTATCCAATAATAAAATTGTCTGTTCAAATAGAAAGTTATAACCAGTGTTTTTTACTTTATATGTCAGGTTCTTAATAGTTTCCTAAATAACAAGGAACACTCTTAGTCAGTTGGCATTTTCCAGTGTTTTAATTGCCTGCTGTGATATAATTATTGTGACATTTTGGGATGTTTTTAACATCCTGAATTAAATATTCTGACATCCCACAGAGCACTTCATGAAAACAGTCAAACTGTATTCAAGTCATTAGCAGTCTGCAGCTGTCCTTTAATATTAAAATTATTTTCCAACACAAAACACAGATGAAAATTAAAGTATTTAACAATTTTGAGCTCAGGTTAGATTTGAGTTCTGTATTACCCTAATTTGTCAGGTAAGGGAGAGCAGGGTAACTGAGATTCTTCCACTAGACTTCATCTGAAGAGCCAAGCAAATTAGGGCCACCTCATGATAAAAGATAATGAACAAAATGTACTGATTTCAAAAGTGCAATTAGCCCTGGATTACACAGCCTCAGATTCTGCACTAGAAATAATCACCATAATATCATAGCTTTCTCTATTGTCCTGGAAACCTAACTTGCTCTATTTGATTCACTTATTTATTTGTGTCCCTGTTTTTTCATTAGCACATAGTCAAATAAAATCTGACACAATCTATCTAGTTGGTATATTTCAAATAATAGATTCTACCCTCGTGACAAGATCCAAGGGGATTTCTAACAGGGAGGCCTAGCTTGAGGGATGAGTGATTAGTGTGTGGGCAATTCACCCTTTTCATCTGGAAGTCTGATAAACATTGACACTGAGTGTTTCTGAAACAAAATCTTCCCCTTTATATTAGTTAATTTCCTTGTGGCTGTAATCCAATATCCCAACTAAGCAACTGGAGGAAGAAAGAGTTTATTTTTATTCACACTTCCAGGGTATAGTCTTTCAAGGTAAGGGTCAGATTGGCAGGAGCTCAAGGCATCTGCACACATTAAACCCACACTCAGGAAGCAGAGAGAGAGCAATTAATTTGAGTATTCTACTCACTTCTCCTTGATATTTGGTCCAGGATTTCAGCCCATGAAGTGGTGCCACCCACAGTTAAGATATTCCCACCTCAATTAACCTAATCTAGATAATCCCTCAGCGGCATGCCCAAAGACTATAATTCCTCATAGGGATGCCCAGAGGTTTATCTCCTAAGGGATTCCCGTTCCTGTCAACTTGACAGTCTTCACCACCACATCCTTGTGTCTTAAGAATTTCTCTCTGTGAGGTGTGAGCAGTGTCCAACACTGCCCTACTCTCTAGGTCCAGAACAACAAAGCAAACAAAGTAGGATTTCACCAAATTACAGTTTGGGAAACCAGAGTTTATTTGAGCTTACTTACAGAGCAACTAGCGGGGAGTGGGGACAGAATTCCTCTCCTGAGGCCATGCAGTGATTTCTACATTTCTGCTGGGACTGCCGCCAGCCACTCAAGATGGTGAAGGGCCTATCACCTCCCAGTTTCCTCTGCTCACACCTTAGTCACTGCCCCACTCCCCACATACAACTCAAGCCACTGGTTGGTTGGGAAAGGTAGCTGACTCTGTTGGTTTCTTCCTTTGTCAGTCAAGGTCGTTTATGCTGTGGTCGAGAATGCATAGTCCATTCTGCCTGAGGAAAAACTTCATACAACATCTTGCTTCTCGTATGTTCTTCTCCCCATCCCCTTCATATCAGGAAAGGACAACACCATGATTTCAAGTGCTCAGATCCAGAAGGTTGGTATTATCACTGAGTCCTGTCTCATTCTCAGTCATAAAAACTAAACCATCAGAAAATTCCATCTTTCTTTATAGTTTCTTATTTATTCATTTATACGTGTCGTTGTTTTGTCTGCATTTATGTAAGTACACCCATGCAGGCAATGCCCACAGAAGTGAGAAGAGGATGACAGATCCTCTGGAACTGGAGCTAAGATGAGTGAGTGCTGGAAACCAAACCCAAGCCCTCTGCAAGAGCAGCCAGTGCTCTTGAGTCACCTCTCAGGCCCCTGAATTCCATTCTCTTAAAATGGTGATTTTACTGAGAAATGTCTCCCATAGCCTCACATATTTGGATTCTTGGCCCCAGCTGTTTGGTGGTGCTGTTTGCAGAGGTTTAGGGAAGTGTGTCCTTACTGGAAGAAGTAAGTCACGGAGGTCACACAGACCTTGAGAGTTCATACCCCGCCCCATCTCTACTTGGCTCTCTCTGCTCCTGCGCATGCTTGAAGACATGAGTGCTTAGCTTTCCACTCTGGCCACCTCTTCTGCCATGCCTCCCCACCATGATGGACTCTTGTCCCTCTGGAACCGTAAGTCCAAATAAACGCTTCCTTCTATAAATTGCTTTATGCATTGCATTTTATCACAGCAGCAGAAAACTAGCTAATACGCTTTCAAATACGTCCATACTTCCTACATCTCCCACTTCTGCTACTGACTTAAGCCACCATCATACTTTTTAATACGGAAAAATATGTACTACATAACATTTGCCACTTTAACCATTTAATTATGCAATTCATTGGTGTTTAGTGCATTCACAATATTGAATAACCATCACCACCACCATCCCAGCCCCTGGTAACCTTTACTGCATCTTCACCCTTCCTGAATCTGATCTTCCTAGGCACCTCATATCGGTACTCTTTCCCCGTATCTGACGTAGTTCACTTAGCATAGTGTTACAAGGTTCATTCTTCTTGTATCATGTGTCATAATTCCCTCTCTTTATAAAGCTGAATAATGGTCTGTTATGTATCACTGTGTTTTGTTTACCCAGTCATCTGCTACCAGATATCTAGAGTGTCTCTACCTTCTGACTAGTGTGAATAATGCACTATGAGAGATGGTGTACAAGTTTTTTTTAATAACTGTTCCCAATTCTTTTGCATTACACCTAGATATGGAATTTCTGGCCCTATGATGACATACTGTCATCGTATGATTGAGTAGTTACATGATTACTCCAGTCATGTTTCCGCCCCTGCATCTCCATAGACCATAAGACACCCCAGAAGTGCTTACAGCAAGAAAGGGTCCCAGAGCATTCAGGGAGATCCCTTTAGAACTTATATCAGTCGTGTCATTTTCTTGCTCTAAGCACTTCTGGGATGTCTTAAATCATGATGAAATCCAAAACCCTTCCCATGACACCCAAGATCCTCCATGACATGACCCCAGGCATCTGTTAGATCTAGCACCTGACAGTCATTTCCCCACCTTCAAACTCCAAAGACGTTTTTATTTCTCAGATCAACTACCTGCATTGGGACGTTTCCCTTAATCAGATATACAGTGATGATTAACCTTGTCAACCTGATGGGATTTGGGAGAAAAACCTCTAGATAACTGACCCTGTCTAATATACCCAGATAACCACATGGATTCAATTGGCATTTCTCCTGGGTGTCTGCTCAAGGCCCATCATAGCTAGACTTCCTCCTCCCCAGTGTCTCCCTGTCTAGAGGCCCTGTATACACAAGATCACACCACTTACTCTCTTCCTCTTTAATCTGCTACAGCTTTCATGGATCTTATTATATTTGGCTCCTTATTTACTAGTTTATAACTGACTGTCTTTACTCCATAGAATGTGAAATTCCTGCGATCAAGGACATAAAACTATTGGTTGTTCTAGAAACACTGACAGCTGTATAGTAACTATCGATGATTTTCAGCCCATGGTTCTTCCTATTGCTCTGAAAAAGAGGTTCTAGGTTATAAGGTTATACTGAAAGGGACTTAAAAGTTTGCATGAGTTATGCTGAATACTACTAAGTGAGGAAGAGCTGATGATCTTCTTTAAGGGTGTGACTCTAGATAGACTGACTAGACCCCAGTGGATGAACTTGCACTGAGGGAAATCAAGGGACACTAAAGTGACAAAATAGACCTTAACAGAATATATGAAATCTAGTGGGGGGGCCTATGGGAGGGTGTAGAAGTGGTTATAAGGATATCTAAGATGTTGTGTATGAAATACACAAAAATTCAACCAAAAATATTTTTAAAAAGAAAGAGACTTAAGCATCAGGGGCCATGAGTATTTGCTGACAATAATGGTCTTAATGGAAGCTCCAACCAATTAATTATCGACTTCTCCTTCTTTAGAAAAGGGGGAACAGGCATAAGATCTTATTTTTATTTTTCAATAACTTTTGCAGTCTTATAAAAATAGTACATTATATTCCTTGTAGGAAATGCAAAAAATCTAGATAATCACAAAGAAGAAATTAAATATCACTCATAATACATTAATCAAAAGTTAATGATTCTTAAAATTGTCATGCACATCTTTCCAGTCTTTTTCTATGTGTATTATTTTTTCAAATAATAAAATCAAATATATATTTTCATATTGTCTTTTTCCATTAAATGATGTATATCAAAACTACCTTGGCCACCAAAAATACTTCTATAGCATAAGTCCCAATGGCTGGGTAATATTTATGTATATCAAAATTTAACCCTGAATGTTTTATATTTAAATTTTTCTGTTATTATCAGCAAGGTGTCATTCTGCAAGTTAAATCTTCTACCGTGCAATGAAAATGCCCTCATATTCAGTTTCTAAAAGTGGAATAAGGTGAGTTTTAAAGATTTTTCTAGGTACTGTCACTTGATACCTTCCTAAGCAGGACAAGGTTTTAGGGATGCTGTTGTCATCTGTAGCCACATAGTCATGCAGTAGAATAAGCCCCACAGGAAGAAGTGCATGTGCATAAATCAAGAGGAACATGGGAAAAGAAAGTTAGCACAGAGGTAAGATGCTCATTGAACCTGGACAGCGGCATTACCTAACCTATTTTTCTGCCGCTTCTGCCCCAACTTAACCAGAGTGGTAAATAGTGGTCTGATAAAGAAATCATAAACAAATGCTAAGTATTTTAACCACACAATTAATATTAATTTTGATGTGAACAATGCACAGCGTATACTTGATTCTTTTAAAAACCTTGGCTTCACACTTCGTGGCATAGCAATTCGAAGGGCTGATGCTAAGTTGTGCTTCTTTCAATAGGTGACTTGAATGGATTTATAGATTTTTTTTATGGCTAGAAAGTACAGTTAATGGGTTGGAGAGATGGTTCAGTAGTCAAAAACATCGTTTGGTCTTGCAGAGGACCTGGGTTCTGCTCCCAACACTCACGGTGGCCAACAAATGTCTATAACTCCAGTTACAGGGGATCTGAAGCCCTCTTCTGACCTCCATGGCACTGCATGACACAAGTGCACTTACAAGCATGCAGGCAAAATACTCATACACATAAAAATAAGAAATCAAGTAATTTTAAAAGAAAGAAACTACAGTTCATAA
Source organism: Eospalax fontanierii (assembly GCA_035773235.1). Taxonomy (NCBI): domain Eukaryota; kingdom Metazoa; phylum Chordata; class Mammalia; order Rodentia; family Spalacidae; genus Eospalax; species Eospalax fontanierii. The sequence goes on from CM069533.1 coordinate 73,489,363, forward strand.
AGATACAACATCCAGAATGAAAACAAAGGATCCAGCTTTTGTCGATGTTGTCAATAACAACAGTGGCTAAGAGTCATATTTCAAAGAAATGTTTTAGCCAACTTCTGATCAGCTTAAACCATTGTTTGACATGGTCTTGATGGTGACAGAAAATGGTACTAAAAAGGAAGTCCTTTCTTGTTCTTAATAGTCACACTACTAAAATTCTCTACAATAAGATCATTTATTTGCAAAAACACTTGAGAAATTTACTCATTTTTAGCATTTGCTTAATTAAAGACCAATAATAAAACTTAGGAGATTTTTCTTTCTTTCTCACTCTTGCACTCTGATTTATTTTTTAGAATTATCATTTATTTTTTAGAATCATCCCCCTCCAAGAAATTATTCTCTTATCAGCCAGTATAGAGTTAGAGCCTTTCACATAAGTGAAATCAAATAATATTTGATCCTTCATGTTTGCTTACAGTTCCAGAGGTCACAGTCCAACGTGTCAGAGGAGGAAGGACAGCAGGAGATGACTAGCTATATTGCATCCACCACACTCAGGAGAAGAGTGATGAATGTTGGTACTCACCTCACTTTCTAGTTTTTATTCAGTATGGAAGACCCACCTTTTGAAAGGTGTGATGCCCATTCAGAGCTGGTCTTCCAGCTTCACTTAATCTAATCTAGAAACTTCCTAGCAAACAGGTTCAGAGATTGTTTCCATGATGATTCTAAATCCCATCAATATATCAGTACAGATTTTTTGTCACAACCCCTTGTCAATTTGATACTCAACCATATCATCACCATAGGCTCATGGCAAAAGTCATTCAAGTCAGTTTCGAAAATCTCCATAGTCTTTAACAATTCCAACACTTCAAAAATGTAAGTATAAAATCTCTTCTGAGACTTAAGCGATGTCTTAACTGTGAGTCCCCCGAACAATAAAAAAAAAAATTACATGCTACCAACATACAATGGGAAAGAGTAAACATTCCCATTCCAAAACTGAGGAATGGGGACATAACAAGGAGAGATCAAACTGAAGCTGACTGAAACCTGGTAGGGAAGACATCAAATCCTGTAGCGTCCTTTGGGCTTCCGGGGTTGATGATAGCCTCAATCTGTGCTCCAAAAGTCTTGGGAAAGAGGACTCATTGCTCCAGCTCTGCTGTCTGCAGCACACATAGCCTCTCTCTTAGACCCATCCTATTTGGTGAATACAGTTTTTCTGAGCAGATGCCCCATAACTCTGCCACCTGCAGCATCCTGCGGTTCTCATTTTAACTGAGGCTCGACCTTCCCAGCTTCACACAATGGCCTTCCAAGGCCTCCTTGCAGGGAATCCAATCCTGCCTTACATTACCTGGCCTCGGCAGCCGGCTAGAACTTTGGTACAAACCTCCATGACCCTCTCACTCTTGCATCTACCATATCTGTTAAACCCAAGTAGATGGTACGACCAAGCTCAAGATATAGCCCAGGGCCCTTGAAGCACAGTTGCCATAAGTGCTTCATGGATTCCAGGCTGACCCTGGGGATACAATTCCCATAGGCACATTTTTTTTCCAACAGGGATCCCATCAGTACTTTCCCAGTCTAAGGTCTCCTTTCACATAAATTGAATTCTTACAATTTCTATCTACTAGTGGGTGAACTCTTTCCCTAAAGATACATTTGTCATCAGCCCAGTGCAGACCACTAGATTTCACTTTAATAAGGACTCATCACTTAACAGTTACAGCTGTTTCCCTTACCTAAAACTTTAAACTGGTTCTTTTCTCTCACCAAACAGCACATTTTTCACACTTGCTGTTCAATTATTTGCGTCTTTCACTGTTGAACCAGATCAGAGCACTGGACGGTAGCTATTACATGGCCTGAATACTAGTCTGTCTTAAAACTTTCTCTACCAAATTAGTCCATTATTTTCTCGTTCAAGTTCTCAGAAAACACAGAGTAAAGCCAAATTCTTTGACAGAGCACAATTTGAATGACCTTTAGCCAAGTTCCTAACAAAGTCCTTGTTTCCCTCTGAAATGTCATAAGCCAGACCTCCACTTTTTACATTTCTTGGTGCGTTTTGGTCTTCGGAACTCCCACAAAAATTGCCCATTAATTTCTGCTTATAAAATTCTAGGAGTTTTCTAGCCCAAAGTTGAAACACTTCCACATTCCTCCAATAAATGAGTTCCACAGGTTTATGAACCACTTTGACAGGTTTATAACAACAACCCCACACCTAGTACCCATTTTTAGTATTAAATTGCTTTTCTTGTTGCTGGGATCAGATATCTGACAAGAAGCAAGTTAAGGAATGAGCAGTTTATTTCAGCTTACAGACGAAAGGGATGCATTTCGTCATATCAGGAAAGGCATGGCCACAAGACTAATTACAGGTAGCTAGTTAGGGATATCCATAGTGAGGAGGTGGAGAAAAAGAAGTGCTCTTCATTCTTTAAAAAAAAAAAACTTTTATTTATTTATTAATTTATTTTATGTGTATGAGTGCTATGTCTGTATGTATTTAAGTATACCTATGTCACAGAGTGCCCATGGGAGGCCAGAAGAGGGCAGAAAATCCCCCAGAACTGGAGATACAGATGGTTGTTAGCCACCATATGGGTGTTGGGATTCAAATCCAGATCTTTTGCAAGATAAGCTAGTGCTCTTAACTGCTGAACCATCTCCACAGTCCCCTCTTCTTTTTTTTTTAGTGTTGAGAACATAAACTATAATATGCTATGCTTCACTAAATATACACAAGGTCATGGGATCAGGATCACTGACCAAGCATTACCATGCGAAATTTCCACATTTTCACCATAACAGTCTACTTACCAGTCACAAAATAATTCATGGTCCAAGGGAGAGCTCCATTCTTAATCCACATCTCAAAAATTGACAAAGCAATTCATTTCATTTTCTAGTGATACTAATATATTCGAGCTCCAGTGTTTCTTTTTACCCATTTTGGAATCATTGCTCTAGCAAAACATCCTGCTATGCTTTCAAAAATAAAATCACAACACATTATAATGGGATTTGCAGTTCTCAAACAAGCTCACTGTCTACTAAGAGCTTTCTGCACTATATGTCTCATTCTTTTTTAAATCCTCACCTCCTTCTAAGCAATCCTCTTCCTGTCTAGTGAATGTCCCTTCTGTGGTAACAGAAAGGTATTTATTAATCTTCATAGTTATCAACCACCTTTTCAACTGTCAACACAATTACTATTCCTTCTTTCTCTTTTTTATTCAGCTTATTGAAAAATAATTTACTTATCATAAAATTTATACTTTTCAAATAAATTTACAGTTATTCAGTCATCCCCTCAATCCATTTATAGAATATTTCCATTATCTCAAAAATATCCCTTCAGCTACTTTATCTATTTCAAAATATCCATTTAAAAAGAATATCATTATATTTTTCTTAAAAGTTCCCTTTGTTTGGTCATATGAGAACGTATTAAATTTCCATTCTATCTTTTCTAACCATTCTTCCTAGGCACCCTGGGCCAGCCCCTCCTGTCCCATGTTGATATGCACTGCACTGTGTTCCTAAGTCCTCTTTCTTTGTCCTGTGTGCTTTCCCTAAGCCACTTCATCCATTACAGGACTTTAATAATCACCCCATCTGTGTCAAAATCCATTTTCCATTCATTTCTTTCCTGAGCTCTAGATCTCTACACATTCTCTTGTGTTACCATTATGTTGCACTTGAGTGTCTCACAGACACCTCATACTTAACATATCTATAATTAAATTTAGACTTCGTTGTCTATCCAGTACCTTTTCATCATGCAATGCCCTTTTCTCAGTAAAGACACCAACAGTAGCTCACATCAGCAAACCTGAGCATCATCCTAAACACTTCCCTCTCCCTAACATACTCAGTGCAGCCCTCTTTCCACCCATGGACCAATGATATAACCCTAAGTATTGGCATTTCTTACATGGACTACTCCTGTAGCCTCCTAATTATTTTCTCTGCATTCACTCTAAACCCTTCAACTTTCTTCACACTGCTATCCTACTACTGAATTTCTATGCAGCTTAAAATGTCTTAATAGTTTCTATAACCTTTTCAGTAGACTGCAACCTGCATGGTCAGAGCTCTATGAACCCCACAAGCTTGTCTGAACCCTCCCTCTTCTTTCTTGTTCACAGATCTCACCTTAGAGAGACCCAAACCCATAGAGACCCAAAGCCTCCATAGCTCAAGTTTTTTCCTTTGCCTAAAGTTCTCTTCCCTGAATCTCTCCCTCTCACCTCAGGTCGTATTTTAACTACTACTCGTGAAAGAGATCCTTCCTTCCCTGATTCAGTGTTCTTGATCAGTTTTCCTGCAATACTTTCTCGCAGTCCCAATAGAAACCAAAGCCAAACAAAAAATTAAAGAGGTAAAAACAGATTTGATTCAGAACTACTTCAGTAGGGGAAAAGAGACCTCAGTATAACTGTACTCAATTCCAAAAACACTCTGGCAAATGGGAATCCATTGCTGCACAGCAAAGTAAGAATGAGTGATGATAAATTACTTATAGGAAACATCAGAAGTTGGGAGGGTTCTGGCTAAACTGAGCTAGGATTCTTGCTAGAGACAGGCCAGAGTACTTCAACATCACAGGGAATATGGGGCTAAAGGATGAAAAAACTCCATTTAGATGTCTAGTAACTAGATACTGAAGTTTGGGTGTTCTAAACTGATTTGCCAGAGTTTTTGCTAAAACTTGATCTTACAAGGACATACAAGGGAATTTTCTTAGAGCAAAGCAATTTGTCAATATTTCCCTGTTTTACTTTGTGCCATTGATCACAACTGTGTCCAAATAATTTTCTGTATTCTATAAAGTCTACTTCCCTCCCTAGACTGTAATCTTCAAGACAACTAGAAAAATGCCAGATTTGTTCCCATGTCCTTAGGATCTGGCTCAGAGCCTGACTCAGAGAAGCATCCAATAAATACTTGTGCAGAGGCTGCATGGTTTCATTTAGTTCTCATAGCAATCCTGAAAGGTAACCAAGGTTAAGCCAAGATCATTTACACTGCATAGGTAAAGAAACTAGAACTCTGAGGAGTAGGTAACTTGCCCAAGATCAATCACAGAGTATTCTGAAAACATAAATAGAATGATGCATTGAGCAATTTAGAATGCCTGTTTAATCAAAGTTGAGTAATGAATAATGATGCTCATTGTCATTAATATTGTTCAGCTTTTAAACAATTCTCCCAGCCAAGGAACAAAGGAAGTTCATCAGTTTAAGGAAGCAGAGTTCCAACTGTGCATCCAACTTTTAATTTTCAAGAAATGTTTATAAAGTAGAAATTAACATATAGTTACTTCATCCCAGCCGACGGCCAGTCTATACTTTGCATACATCATAACTAGTTGGAGGAACGCAGGCTTCTCCTACTTACTCAATCACTATATGATAAATAAACTGTGGTCAATGAAGGCTCACTGCAGCTCCCAGCATATCCATTGTAAATGTGTGACTGAATAGAGGAATGAACCAAAACTTGGGCTCTTCTCTTTCTAATTCACATTTCACATATAAGTTCGTTAGCCTCTCTGTATACAAGTTTACATGAGCTAACTCATTTATAATACTAGCTTCCTAGCCAACCTGTTTCCACTAGTGCCAAAGGAAAACCTGCTTTATTGGAGGTAGGTAGATAAGAGTCAGCTTTCCATAGATAAGATTAACTGAGATAGATGAATGTGCAGAAGGTGCTGCTGTTACAGGAACTACTAGCAGAGATGTGAAAGTTAGGGTGCTCTTTGGAAGAACTAAATTTATCTGGCTGAAGAGACGTTAAATTTTATTATCGTGCCCCAAAAGCAAAATTACAGTGAACATAAGGTATTAACGGACATCCCTGACATGACAACTTCTACATTTACTATTCCTCCCGAGCTCTCTTCCTCTCTTTTTATGGTGTCTGGTAAAAGCCAGGGATGGATAAAGATGGAAAGTCACTACATGCTAATGCACTGAAGAAATTAATCAGCATTTGTTTTGAACTCTGTTTTAAATTAGTAGTGAGACTTTCAGAATGAGAGCTCATGAGAAGGCTGTGTTTGTGAATAATGTTGGTTAATTATTGACCCACCCTACAAACTCACCAGGCACCATATAGAATAAGCATGTGACTATAGATTGCCCTTTATGACTCTGTGTTATTTATGTGATAACATAGGTCTGAGGGTACATTCTTATAAATGGTAAAATAAAATATACAAAATAATAAAAAGAGACACAAATCTCGACAGATGGAGACATGAAAGGTTAAGGTTGAAATTTCTTCTTTAAAGTCACGGTGATGGGGTGAGGGCAGAGAAATGTCAAACAGAAGGGAAGTAAAACAAATTAAATTCGCCACTGCAGACGGCGTATGTCAAAATCTCAAAGGTGAATAGAAAAGGCCTTTGAAGTCTAAATAAAGATGAGGAAATATCAATAGTTATACTTTCTATTTATCACTTTCAGGAGCTGGAGACATTTTGCAAACTTTGACTCATTAATCTTCACAACATGATTGTAAGTCAAGTGGATGACAACTGGTCTACCTTGTTTCATAGAAAAATTATGAGACCCAGGGGGCAGAATGAGTGTCAGAGATGTTGCACAATGCTTGTGGGGTAGCCAGGGAAGAAATTCAAGCAGCAGCTAGCAATTATAAAGTGCAGGCATTAAACCCATAGAAACTCAGAACCACAAAGAAATCTGCTATTATAACACAACCTAAAAGTCTAAGACTGAAAAACCATTCTCTTCTAATGAGCTGCTGGAGCTATGATTCTCTGGTCTGTTCCTTTTAAGTGTTAATGAGAATTCTTCATTTGCTGTCATTCCCAGAAAAGATCAAAATCAAGCACGGTCTTGTGACTTGGATTACCCCTCTGTAACATTATTAAATTGCCCTATCCTGCTAGTTTCTGGCATGACCATCTAACTGCCTTGGCCAATAAAATGTAAGCAAAAGTCCTATCTGTCACACTTAAGAGAACATGTACTGGCTAAGACACAGCTAACCATGTATGTTTTCTCTTTGACACAAGACCCATTTGGAGCTGCCCCACAGATTTACTGAAGGTCTCGCTGCTGGCAGTGGGTGGAGCTGAGATTTGAACACAACGATTTGGACTTCAGCACCTATTCTCTTAACCGTTTCCCTGTATTTCACCACTATAATAGCGTGGCTTCAGAGGCAGAAAGAATTTCTAAGTAGAAACTTTGTCAGCAGCTTCCTTAGTGTTTGGACAGAAGCTGGCATGGACCTTCAAAGAAATAATTGATTAAATGCTGTGTTTATTCTCTATGTTTCTTCAAATCTTTATGAAGCAAGAACATTTAAATATTAGGTAGTCTATTTTTATTTTAAGGAAGAAGTGAGCCCCTCACTGTCTTACTAACACCTGTCCCCTAGCTTTTCAACTCTGGTTCTTCACTTCTAACAATAAACTGGCTGTGGGCCAGTGCCTTGATTCCTGCCAACTATTAAGTCCCTAGTTCTTTCCTTCTTTTGTATGGCATCTTAAAATTTACTCTTTGTCATGGCCTGTGTGAAGAGTCACCTGAAAAAGTCACATCCAACTTCAGAACTGTGTAGACTTACTGACAGATTCGAAGTTAGTGATTGAGGAGAACTGGAAAGTCAAATTAAAAGCCAAAATTATCTTCAGCTTATTTTAGTCTCTATAATAGTCATTTCTCACCCTCCTCTGTATCTGATCTAATATCCTTCTGGCTATTAGGTAAAATCTTTGGAATGTAGCAAATCACTAGTTTCTACCAATTCAAAAGCTAAGATTATCATCAGCTAGCATCTGAAACCTACAACATTTTCCCATATTTTACTGCAATCCATGTATGTATTTTGCAACACAGTGACTTGTGTCTGTCCTTTGTCCTGTGATTATAAAAGCTAATGTCATTTGCTCTCTGCATCTTCACCAGCTGTGGCTCTCTGTAACTATCTCCATCGGTTACACAAAGAAGACTCTTTAATGCTCAGTGAGAGCTACCCTCATCTGTGGGTTTAAAGATAATTTTTTTAGAATACATCTAGAAATAGTTTTGGTTTAGGGAAATGACAGTAGCAGATTCTCCTCCACGGTCTATGCTGTCTCTGACCATGGTTATTTGGCTATGTTTAAAGTACCAGGCATAAATTCCTTCCTATTGAGCAGACCTTAAGTCCAGTCAGAATACTGAAGGGAGTGAAGGAGTGAGAGAGAGTTCCGAAGGAGTGAGGAAGGGATGAAAATGATACACGGTGCTCATATATGAAATTCTCAAAAACATAAAAAATGTAAATCAAAAAGTAAATAAGGCCAAGCATGGAGATGCAAACCTTCAATACAAGCATTTGGGTGACAGAAGTAAGTGAATCTCCATTAAATCAAGACCAGCCTGGTCTACAGAGTGAGCTCCAAGCCACCTGGGCTACAGGAAGACCCTGTCTCAAAATAACAAAACACAAATGAATAAATAAAATGACAATTTTGGCTTTTTAAAAAGTTCATGTCACCATTCCATAGCAGAGCACGTCAATCAGGGCCACCTGAGTTCACATTCCTGGGTCATGATCACTCATAATTGGCTCAGAATAAAATCAGTAATTTTAGAATGAGAGTTATTTCTTAAACCAAAGCTTCATTTATATCTCCCATTCAAATGTTGAAACCCAAATTCCCAGTGTGATGGCGTTTAAAATGAACTCCTTGGGAAGTAATTGGGTTTAAATGGGTCACTAGGATAGGCCCTTATGAAAGGATTAAACCATACCAGAAGAAGAAACCAGAGTTTGCTCTCTTCACCATCTGAAGACACAGTAAGAAGGCAATCATGAGAAGCCAGGCAGAGAACCCTCACCAGCCTGCTGCCACCTTGATCTTGGATATCTCCACCATAGAAAAGAGAAATAAGATCCAGTCAGTCTATTGTATGCTTCTGCAACATGACTAAACAACCCTTCTCAATGACTCTTTCTTGATCAGTTCTTTTTATTCTAAAACAATATCCAAGGTATAATTTTTTAATCCAGGCCTCTAATCCAAGTCCCTTGTTTTGCTTTAACCATCATGGGCTCCATTAACCCAGAACTGAAGTCATTCTTGACTCTTCTCTTTCATCCACTCCCTTCATTGAATTCATCAGCATATTCTTCTACTCTGTCTCCTAAACATACCCTACGGTCCTGCAGTCCACCATTTCTTAAATGTTCTACCACTGACCACAAACTGTGAACCTACATCACTACTTCCAGGACAACAGTGTTAGATCCCTACACCACCCTCTGCTTCCAGTCTGGGCCTCCTACAAACTATTCTCACAGAAAAGTCAGAGTAATGCTTCTCAAAGAGAAGTGAGACTGCGTCTCCTCCTTTTCTTCTATGTCCAAGAACTTCCCATCCATAGAGGGCAGGTCAGTGTGGAGTGACGAGCATGAAATCAGTAGCACAGAATTGGGGAGAAAAATGTTATGTTACTGATCTCTTGAGTAATGCAGATCTCCTCTAGGAGAGTGATATCCGAAATACACTAAGAAAGTGCAGTCATTACTATACAGATAGATTCAAAGTTCTGCATGATTTTCTCCTGTTGCCCTTCTGACCTCACAGTTTTTCTTGTTCACTGCTCTCCAACAGGGAAGATTAGAAAACTAAGAACACAGAACAGAAATTCAGTAGGTCTGGGATCTCAAGGTAGTACCAATGTTTAGAGATGCGGTTATATGTGTACCATACATTATGTATACTAAGCAAGCATTCTAAGTCACTCAGATATTCCAACTTATTTAATTCTCAAAACAGCCTTGGCAACTAGGTACTATTAATGATACCATTTCAGAGATAAAGAAACTGATACATAAATTTACATAACTCCTCTAGCTATGGTCACTGAAAATGTAACCAGGAGTTAAAATCAGGCTATTTTTACTCCCGAGTCTCTCTCTTAGCCACTGTATACAGCATGGTTTTTCTGATGGTCATCGCTTCAGAGACCCACGTGACTTCAACAGTTTTTTGCATTATTTCTTCAGAGTTCAAATCCTGGGAGAGGCACCACATTGAAATGGCTTGGTCCCCCTGCCCAGCCCTTGACCCAGGCATGTCACTTTTCTGACAGCCCTTCTAAGATTACACAGAAAAGCTCAAAAGGAACTTCCCTAAAGGAGCTCAGGGTGTTGTCACCAAAAGCAGCCAAATTACAAAACTCTCTACCATATCATTTCATTCAGATTTCTAATGAAGTTTCTAAGATTTTTCTAAGATCCTTCTCTTGGATCTAAACATGATGTGTCTATGATTTTTCATAAATTCTCCAACAGTTAGGCAACAGCCAGCACAATACACTAGTATAATTTACAAACAGAGCAAAGAACGAGGAGGAGGAGGAGGAGGAGGAGGAGGAGGAGGAGGAGGAGGAGGAGGAGGAGGAGGAGGAGGAGGAGGAGGAGGAGGAGGAGGAGGAGGAGGGGAATTGAACACTCTTTCTGGACCTTTTAATGTGGATCAGAGCACTGTGCTGCTGTGGGAGCTCTTTGCTTAGGGAGACATATAAATAAATATCTACCTCCTCTTAGAAGGCATCAACATCAAACCAAAGCATGATTCCACCAAAGTCAAACTTGGAGATCAATAAGTTCTTGGGCTTCCTTGCAGAGCATGGGTAAGAGGTTACAAGAACGTAGGTGACCCTATAGTGGCCAAAAAAGAAAGTCTCACCCCAGCATGGATGACTACTTGCCGTAGCTACACAGACGGCTTCACTCTCAAGTTAGCTCTCTGCTACTCTAGCACCCTGTGACACACTCTTATAGTATAACTAGAAGCACCCTTCTCAATGATTCTTTGTCCCTCATGTTTTTTTAATATTCTGGAAACAGATCCTAATTATATATTTTTAATACAAGTCCCTTCTCCAGGTCCTGAAACCACAAGATTCCATGCAATTAGGGTAGAATTATATGCAACAGCTGGAAGATGTAAGATAGGCAACAGGAATCTCAGGGGAGGGTCAAATGACCCTCCCTACACTGCCCTTCCATGAGGGAAGGTCAATCAACAAACCCAATCTCAGAGGTGTCTTGCAAGTAGTTACATGTATGCTGAAGAAACTATGGCTGTTATGCTCGAAGGAAAGTGTTCTACAACATATGCCAACAGATTTGCATATAATCTCGTTTCACTCTCTCAGTGCCCTGAGATATTCCACAGATGAGGATTTGGGAGGTGAGAAAGATCCAATGATTTTTCCCAACATCAGGCAGTGAGTACAGCTGAGACTTAAACTCCAGTTTTTCAGATTCTATTTTAATTTCCTTAATTTATAAAATATTAAGATATTGTTGACTACTTAAAGAGTAGACAAGTTCTTTTAGAAGTGTGGAAACAATTCTAAGCATATGTAATATACATAACATGCAAATAATTTCATAATAAAGACCTGAGACGATTAAATTAAATCATAAACGTGAAAGTATTTTAAAAGTTAGAAGCACCAATCAGATGGAATATATTATTCTATAATTGGTACAGGATATTAAATCACACATTGATTATAAAATGTATTGGCTCAGTGAAATGTCACAAAGGACTGTCTCTTATAACAAAAGCACCATAACCTTGATGCTTGATAACAGAAAAGGTGTTGACAACTCTGTGATCTCCAGTTCAGGAAAGGAAAGCAGGAGAAATATTTGAGAATAGAAAAGGTTGAACACTGATGTTTCCTAGTCTCATTCAAGCGGGTTGTGGATGCAACTTACACCTCTCTTGAAAGTAAAAAGATCAGTTCAATTACAGAGAAATTGTAACATAGTTTACTAATCCTTTGAGAAATTCATGCAATGTATTTTAATCATATTCACCTCCAATTCCTCTCCTTAATTCCTCCCAGATCCACTTCCACCTTCCTACTTCACCCCACCCTTTTGTCTTTTTTAAAAATTTAATGACCCATTGACTCCAATTTGTGCTATACATTTGTGGGTGTGGGGCTCTCCAGTGGAGTGTAGTTGACCTACCAGGAACCACATCCTTAAGGAAAACTGACTCTCCCTCTCCCAGAAGCTATCAATTTCCCCTAGCTCCTCTGTTAGTGGTGGGAGCTCATGACCCCCTTCCTACGACACACTAGAATGCTGCCTGGCTTGATCTCAAGCAGATCGTACAAAGGCAACCACAGCTGCTGTGAAGTCATGAGTATAGTGGTCCTGCCATGTCCGAAAACACTTTTTCCCTCTTCTTGAGCAGTCCTCTTGATTGCTGGCTCTTACAACTTTTCTGCCCCATCCTCCTTGATGGTCCCTGAGCCTTGGGAAGGGAGAGTGATGTCCTTTTTGTGAGTGAGCATCCCATAGTTACTTAGCCTCTGCACGTTGACCAGTTGTGAATTTCCACATTAACTGACATCCACTGCACAAAGAAATTCAGAGAATTTTTTTAACAACAGTAACTTGTTTCTTTTTACTTCAAATGATTGCTTTAATGATGAGGAAGATAATGGAGGCAAACATTTTCTTAAAATATAGAAAGACAAACCAAAGAGAGCAGCATAGTACATAAATCAATAATTGGGCTTACAAATCCACATATATCTGTTTATCAATTTGCGAATATTTGGGGGAGCTCAGGAGAGCTATGTCTATGCAGACATTACCTATACCACATGTACAGTAGAATAGAAATGCAAGGCTAGAGCTTTCAACCAAAGATAATTCAGATTAAGTCATCAACTAATTATATGACTCTGTCCAAGTCATTTGATTTCCCTTTGCCCTTTGGTCCAGCCCCTCCCCCCAAGTCTACCCCCCCCCCCCCCCCCCCCGTCCCAGTTAGGAACCACATATCGAATCCCTGAAAACCAGATGTTACATCAAAGTCAGTATTTCCTGGAGGCCAGCTCTGCTGACTTCTTTGAAACATACTAAATTTAGAAGTATCGTGCAAATAACATTGCTCAGATTAAACTCGCTTATTAGTGATCCAGATGATAATCAAAAGCAAACAGATGGTTGCTTAATGAATGTTGTTGGAAGGAAGGCATCTTTAAATATAGGATTTTCGTGAAAAGTTTGCTTTTTCTTGCAAGTTATTTCGATGATTATATTAGAATACTGGCATCTCTTTTCAGAATATAACTTTGTGGAACCTCACATCGGTATATTGGGAAAGATCAAAGCTTTTCAGAGCCAACAAAGGTTTCTCCAAGTCTAGTAAGCAAAGCTATGAGGTTAAAATGGAGATCAAAGCCTTAAAAGAAAGTATATAGTTACTATGCCAGACAGTATATTTCAAGCAATCAGAGCTATCAAGTATACCGTGTTTGTTTAGAAATCTGACATGTGAAATCAAATCTCTACTAGTGCCAAAACAAGGAGTTGTTTGTTTACATAAAAAACTATAATAGCATCCCTTATAATCCAAAGTACACTAACATGTTTACAAGAGGATCTGATTTTTTTTCAAAGATCATGCCATCCTCTTTGTTCAGCAAGATATACAGTTAGCAGCTATAACTGGTCCTTTTCCATTCGAGAGAATTACAAACTACATTCTAAAGCAGGCAAAATAGCTTTCTACATGTCTGCCAGAAATTCAACCAGCATCAACTCAGTTAATGGTGCTGACTAACATTAGCAACATAACTACTATTTTTAATCAACTATTTCTAAAATGATAGGTGTCAGTCAATTATTACAAAAGGCATTTGTGGGGGGGCATGGTGACACATACCTTTAATCCCAGAAGAATTAAGATCCCTTTTCCACAACCAGAGAGCCAGTTGTAAATACTTTAGCAACATGCCACAGTTTTAGGTTCTGTCATTACCACTTAAATTACCTAGATAACAACTTTATGTCTAGTTCAAAGTAATTTATATTCCTTTCTCTCTACAAATAGCCAGGGAGCTACAGATCCTTTCCCACTCAGGAAGAAGAGGTACGTAGATCTCTGAGAGATTGAGGCTAGCCTGGTCTACATAGCCAGCTGGAATTATGTGGAGATCCTGTCTCAAAAACTAAATAAGAAATAAATAAATAAATAAATAAATAAATAGAAATTTGTCAAAAACTATTACACACAAATACACACACACACACACACACACACACACACACACACACAAAATCTTCCTGGCATAAAACTCAGACTGACAAATAATAATGTTACAAGGTTATTGCATGGTTCAAGGTCTATCTAGAACACAAAACCAGGTGAGGTGGCACACACCTGTAATCTCAACATTTGGAAGGTAGAGGCAGGAGGATCAGGAGTTCAAGTTCATCTTTGGCTACACAGCAAAATCAAGATCACTCTAGGCCTGGTCTCAAAAAAAAAAAAAAAAAATCTATCCAGAACACTGAAACCAATCTAACTGTTTGTATGAAAAGAAAGGAATATAAAGTACTTTTAACTAGACATAAAGCCATTAACTAGGTAATTGAAGTGGTAATTGAAGTGTTGCTAAGTGTTTACAACTGGTTCTCTTGTTAGGGAAAAAGGGATCTGAAGTATTTGCCAATATCCAGAGTTTAAATGATCCCACCAATGGTTTAAACACTGCTTAAAACAGTCATGAAATTTTCAAGGTGCAACTAACAACCCCGAGGGCTGAGGAACGAAAGGAAGAAGCAGGACTTACGGACACAAGTTTGGAGGAGCGGCCTCGCAGAGACCACGAAACTGAGCTCTGAAGACGGCTACTGCTCAAGCTGCTCCTGTAAGGGGAGCAGAGGGAAAGTCACATAGGGTTTGTCTGATGTCAGAATCTCTAACATGAAGAGTATTTGGAAGTGTCAGAAACTGCCAGCCAGGAGATGAGAAGAAGCTGCCCTTGCTGGGATAAACAAGCATGTTAGAGCAGGGACAGGAAACGGAACAGAAGCCAACCGGAAGCAGCATCTGCACCATTTTCTCTTTTACTAGCCCTCTTCTGTTAGCCCCACAATAGGAAAGTAATGGAGAACTGGCCACACCATGAAAACATTTGCCAAGTCTCATCCCTATATTTTGAAGCCAAATCCTTGTTTTTAAAGATGAAAGTAGTTTAAAAACTGGCAACTTTATTATCAGAAGAATAAGCCTTTATACTATATAACCCTATAATTTGCAAAGATTTAAAAAATTCATTTGAAACAGTAACCATCATATAATTACTATGGGTTTATAATGTATTAGGAACTATGCTAAATATGTTTGTTTTTTATTCTTTGACAGCGTCATACACATATACAATGAATTTTAGTTGTTTCTAGCCCTCATGGTCTGCACTCATCTGTCTTCCTTCTTGTACTCAAACTCTTCTTCTTCACATCATATTCACCACCTCCAATTCCTCTCTTCCTTAATTCCTCAAAGATACACCTCCACCTCCCTGCTCAAAAACTAAGTCCATGTGCCTACTCTCATGTCTTTTTTGTCACTGAGTCTAATTAGGGTTGTTTGAATGAGCCTGGACAACTTATCAGTGGCTATGTCACTGAAGAAAATAACACCCCTACCCCAGTCACCATTCACTATCAAGTGCCTCAGCTAGGGGTGGGACTTCATGAGCTCTTCCCCATTCTACAATGAAATATTGATTGTGTGGGTCTTGTGTTGGTGAAACAGCCATAGCGAGTTTGTAAGTACAATGGCCATGTCATACCCAAAAGGTATCTTTTTGCAATACAGTTTCCCAACCTCTGATCCTTCCATTCTTTCTGCCTTCTCTTCTATGTTTCCTGAGGCTTAGAGAAGGCAATATAAATGACCAGTTAGGAACCAGCACTCCACCAGCCCTTATTCTCTGTACTTTGACCAGTTATGAGTCCTGTATTAAATACGACCTACTGCAATAAGAAGCTTCTCTGACCAAGGCTAAATAGCACTAATCCACATGAGAGTTTGGAAGGCAGTGTGACCACATGTCCATTTAGAAACATAATATCAGTGAGTTCCCTCCTAGGACCTAAGAACTCCCTGCCACCAGCTCTTGACTAGGTTTTCAGTACCAGGATTGAGTTCCCACCTGTGAAGAAGGCCTCAGATTCCCTCAGAAAGCAATTGGCTACCTCCAGAACCTTTGTGCCACTATTACACCAATGGGTAGATATTGCCAGAGCAGTCATTATTGTAGCTCCTGTAGTTCACACCTTGGCAAGACTGTCTATGATTCTTCTTCCTCCAAAAGCTTGCATAGTAACTTCAGATATTCTGAAAGCTAGATAGCTGGGAGGAAGCTTCCAGCTCAGTTCTGGCTTGATTTCTCCATATCCTGTGACCAAAATGTGGAGGTGTCTTATATAATAGGGTCTTACCATCAAGTTCTGGTGGTCAACACAGCAATAGCAATAACCTGTATCACTTTGGGAGCCTCTGAGGCCTCCCTGACCAACAACTTGTAGTGGGTATTCCTTGCCTGACACTCAGATTTTTGTTTTAATAACCTATGACTTCTGGGAGGAGCATTAATCCCTTGTGTAGGGTATATCCATTCTAACTTTTTTTTCTTTATATTTTTAACAAGTTTTTCAAATAGTAGGTTTCCATATGGCTTCTTTATACATCCTTACTTGGATACTAAAATGTTACAGCTATAGCCCATGCTTTTCATTTACACTATTGCCTCAAATTTTTCACCTTTGGCTACTGGTGGATTTTTCCCACTGGTTCCTCTGCTCCTTTGACATGTACGCACATCAGTGTGATATGGATTCGCCTTTTGAATATTTTGTCTTCATGGTTTTCCAGGCCCTTCCTTACTTATAAGAACTACAGTATCCTCCAGGCTGAGCATGTGCTACTTCCTGCCCTAATTCTGTCAGTTATTCCTTCTCTTATATCTTCATGTTTACTTCTTTCAGTGGTTGTTCATTCATTAAATAAACATGAGGTTCCTCTTTCCTTTCACTGCCAACAACAACAAAAAAACAGGGATGAGAAATACAGACAACAGAGTAAGATCAAAAGATACCAATTTCTGAAAGACAGGAAAGGGCTTTACATCTCACTTTCTGGTGCTTGTTCCCAGCATGTGAGTTACATATTCAGATTGTCAGATGGAAAAGGCCATGTGCAGGCAGAAGTCACTGTCTGACCTGCCTCAGAACATCCTTAGAGTGGATCCTTTCCCTCTGGAAGAACCTCTGCTTTCTCCTGCCTTCAGGAAAGGGTCCTTGCACCACACCTTATAAAGAAGACAGTTGTCCAGTACATCTATGCACTATAGAAATAGTTCAAACTCAGGCTTAAAACAACCCAAAGAAAAGCTCTAATGAAAATTTAAAAATCCACCAACACTCCAATGCTAATCTCCTTTTAAGAGACATTTGCATATATTAAGTGACCAGCTGATCTTTCAGTAAAGCAGAGATATTGATGATACCATCTTACAGAAAAGAAGACCCAGAAAATCCTGTGCTCCTAAGGGTGCCAAGGTTTCCACTACCTGGAGTTTCCTTCTGATAGTGTTCAAAGGCTGAATTCTCTAGAAAATCCTCCCTGGCCACAAGAAGACTGGCCTTGTCTGGGCATTTCTGAGTACCTAAGATTGCAAAGCATCATTCACTTACCAGAAAGTGTTTATTGGGTCCCATGAGTTAAACATTGAACCAGGTGCTAGGGATACAATTCTGAGCTCTGATCCCAAATATTCCAATAAGGAGATGGAGAAGAAAGCCAGAGGGGGATCACAAACACATTCTCACATGTATTTGCAATACGTGCGTCATGATAGGTGATCACAGACAGGAAAGAATTCAAGCAAGAGCACTCAAAGGAGGAAGTATCTCAGCTAGCCACAAAGGATGACAATTAGCGCTCCAACCCCATCTGCATTTCCACTTTTCAGCCCTTCTTCATATTTTATTTTATTTAACCATATTTGCTTACTCAGCTACGTTTTTCTCTTTAGATCTGTTTTTATTTGCTGACCATATTAAGGTTCCGCTAGAGAAAAAGATCCAGAATGATTTGTGTGTGCACAAATCCGCACACATACATATTTATCAATACTCAAATACACACACTTTGGTAGGGAGAAAATGGGAAGAATTTGTTTCAATGAATTGGCTTACACAACAGCAGAAGCTCGGCTAGGCAAATCTGAAATCCACAAGACAGGCTGCCAGGAAGGACACTGTAGAACTAGTGATGCAGTCCTGAGGTAGGTAGAATTCTTTTTTCCTCAGGGAAACCCTGGTTCTGCTCTTCAAGCAGTGCAACAGATTGGATCAGGTCATTCAGACTATTCAGAATATTATCCCTTGACTTAGTTGGAGACAGCAGATTGACTGTTGCTAATGTGATACATTTATTACATCAACAAAATGCATTCATAGCAACGCTCAAGCATTTTGGATTGAATGACTTGGGATTAAAGTTCAACCAAGCTGATGATTACAGATGAAAGCCATGTTCACCCATCTCGTCCTTCCATGTGCTCTAAGCACAGGTGAGATTTGGAACAGATGGGTTTTCCCAGATGCTGGTAACAGTGGAGATCCTACTTCACCTCTTCCCCTCCTCTCTCATTCTACCACACCTGCAGAGCCTTTGTGTAACTCAGGCCTGGCTAGTTGTCAGTGTGAAGTATACCCAGTATATGGAAGAAGCTATCCTGGATAAACAACCAGAATTAGTGCAAAACATGTGAAAGGAAAAGAAACGTTATAGAACTATCTAGAAATAGGATAAACATGAAATTCATTGTGCTAGAAATTATTCGGGAATTCTGAAGCACTGAAGACTAATAAAGAACTTGAACTCTTAATTTCTTTTCTTTTGATTTAAGTGTACATAATAGATATAAGTACTCAGGCCTTACAATCAACTGGAAATAGAGGTTATATGACCTCAAACAACTGCTATAGATTTGAGTTTCTTCAACTGGAGAACGTGCAACTACTTCAGAGAGTTGTTATGGAGA
Source organism: Eospalax fontanierii (assembly GCA_035773235.1). Classification (NCBI taxonomy): domain Eukaryota; kingdom Metazoa; phylum Chordata; class Mammalia; order Rodentia; family Spalacidae; genus Eospalax; species Eospalax fontanierii. Next base: position 73,508,280 of record CM069533.1, read on the forward strand.
TAAAACGAGAAGACACACTCAGAAGCACACAGCACAAAGAGAAGCATATTGTCAAGTTTCAGGGTTTGTTTAAGTTGATTGTGGTACTGACAGAGTAGAAGAGATAAGCAACTTATGATTCCTGTCTTTGAAGGCCATCCAACCCAAGGAGAAATGAACAAGTACACAATTTCAATGCAGTGTAGAAATTCAATAAAGGATGAATCCAAGAAAGGAGTGAGTAGGTCAGCCTGAAGCACCAGTAGGATTTCTAGGACCTTCAAATGACCAGTAGTGTTTTCCTGGACACAAAAGCAAGGAAGGGCACGGCAAGCCTGAGGAAGAACACACGAAGAGAGTAAAGACACAGAGGAGCAAAACGAGCTCCTCAGAACAGTAGCCCAGTGTGGATGGAGTACCAGGGTGTGGTGAGTGTGGAAGAGGCAGGAAGGGAAGGAAGCTGGAAAAGAGAAAGGACGGCAAGAGGCAAGGCCAGTAAGGCATGCTAGGAAGCTTGGCCTTTATCCTGAAGGCTGTGAGAGGCAGACTTCCAACCCTACTTCTGGCCATGGAACAACTGTATTGTAAATTGATAAAGCAGCATTTGTCTTTACTTGTCTACAAGCCAGACACAGCAAATGCACCATCCCCGTGGAAATGCTCCTTGCCAGGATCATCAGTAATCTGGGTAGAAGAGGGATAGAGAGATGACATATACCAAAAGCAAGTCAACCATAGCACCCAACCCAGCCTGTCACTTTACGTCATCACATGCCGAGCATGCAGAAGACTGAGGAAGAGAGACAATTTTCTTAGCTAAAACAAAGGAATATTTTCCCAAATTTTCTCCCTCTGTCTTCTACACATGCCAGCTGCATGCCATTTTACATAACTGATCATTCCATCTTCTTATTAAGGCTTGTTTCTCTTGGCTTCTGTGCAACAATCATTCTCCTGGGTGTTTTCCCACCTCTCTGGATGACTCTTCTCAGCCCCCTCTCCTTGTTCCTCTTAAAGTTGGATTTCCCAGATTTCAAGCTTTGGCACTCTTCCCGATGTTCAATCCCTCCCTAGGTGGTTTCATCCCAATTTATTACTTTAAATACCATCTATGTGCTGACAATTCCCAAATTTATATTTCCATCCCAGACCTCTCCCTTGAGTCTAGGCTACACACACACACACACACACACACACACACTCACGCCTGCATAATACTCCTATTTACAATCTCAGGCATCTCCAATGAAGATGAATAAAACCAAACATTTGACATTCTAAGCCAAACCTGTTCAGTAAGCATAAATCACAGAGATCCCTTAAAAATCTATAGTACCTCACCCTTCTGTCCAAATCTGCCCAGCCTCCCCATTTCATTTCTAGAGGAAGCTAAGTCCATATAGTCCCCTACAGAGACCTAACTGTCCACTTCCCTCCTGAAGTTGGTCTCCTTCCACTCTAGTTTGATAACTCCATTCCACACACATGGTGGCTCCCTTGCTTGTACTTAAATCCACCAAACACCAGTTGCCTCAGAGCTCTGGCCTGGGCTGCTCCCTGTGCTAAGATGTTCTTTTCTAAGATGAGTTCTACACAGACAGCACTTTCTTACTGGCATCTATCCCAACCACCTTCTTTAAAATATTGTCCCCTCTACCACCAGCATCCTCTCCAGAACACCCATCTTCTCTGCTTCGCCTCCTCATAGCACTAGTCACCATCCGCTATTACATTTTCCACTTAATGTGTTGTTTCTCTGTCTCCCCTGCCATCACTTCTAGAATGTAACAGGCATGAGGAAATTTCATTTTCTCTTTTGTTCACTGCTCTCTCTTTGATGCATAAAACACAACCTGGCACACAGGGCTCAGTAAAATGTTTTATATTCTTATTAGTATATATTAATTTTACAAAGGGGTTTCATTGTGACATACACACATATACTGTACCCTGATTATATCTATTCCATCACCCACTCATATCTCCTTTCCCTTTTCTTTTTGCAAAATAAACTAAATGTATTAGTATTTACAAAAAGACTGAAGCCAATGGAAATATTCAAAAAGGTAAAAAAATTACTTTAAAATTCAGATTTCCCACTAAGGTAACAGTCCCTTATGGAAGAACACTTGTACACTGCGTGTTTAAGGCAAATGTGTTGTATCTTGAGAGAGCATTCAAAGCAATTACATATCATATCATATATGAACTCATTAGTATATACTACTCTTGTTGTTCTTCTTTATTAATGTTATAATATATTCACACATGCATTTGTTTACCCATACATATACATACATATATATACATACACACACACACACACACACACACACACACACATTATAGGTTAAAATAGGATCCACATACAAGAGAGAATATGTGTTTTGCTTTGGTTTTTTTTTCTTTCTATGATGGGGTGACCTCGTTTAATAGTATACATTCTAGGCCCATCAATTCTCCTGTAAATTTTGTGATTTCACTTATGTCTAGAGCTGAATAATATTCTCTTTTATATATGTGCCAGACTATCATTGTCCATTCATCTGTTGATCAACAATGAGATTATTTCCATTTTCTTGCTATAATGAATAAAATGGGGTGCAAATATCCCTGTGGTAAGGTATGGGATTCTCTGGGCATATACCCAAAGTGAAACTGCTGGGTCATATGGTAATTCTATTTTTAATTTCTTTTTTTGAGACAGGGTTTCCCTGTAGCCCCAGCTGGCCTGTATCTCACTATATAAACCAGACTGTCCTCAGTCTCACAGAGATCTACCTGCCTCTGCCTCCTGAGGGCTGGATTAAAGGCGTGTGCCCCCATGCCTGGCCCCTGTTTTTAAATTTTTTTGAGGAACCCCCAAACTTATTTCCATACCAGCAGTGAGTAAAGATTCCTCTTTCTCTCCACATCCTCAATCCTCTATCCTCTCCAATATTTGTTACCATATTTCTTTTACTTTTTCTTTTTTTTTGAAACAGAGTCTTCCTGTAGCTCCAGCTGGCCTGGAATTTGCTATGTAGATCAGACTAGCCTGGATCCTTGCCTTTGTCTCTCCCGAGTGCTGAGATTAAAGGCATGAGCCACAACATCCTGCTGCTGTCTTGTTTATTAATGATAGCCATTCTGACCAAAACCTCAAGACACAGAGAAAGGAAATAAAAGAAGATACTAAATAATGGAAAGAATTTCCATGCTCCTGGATTGGCAGAATTAGTATTGTGAAAGTGACTATAATGCCAAAATTAGTCTACAGATTTAACACAATACATATCAAAATTTCAATGTCGTATTTCATAGATTTAGAAAAAAGCAGTCAATGAATTCATATGGAAGCACAAAAGACCACAAATATCTAAAGAAACCCTAAGAGTAAGAACACAGCTGAGAGTAGCCCAGAACCCAAAATACCTCAAATTATACTGCAGAGCTATAGTGATAAAAACAGCTTAGCACTGGCATAAAAACATACAGGTAGACCAATAGATCAGAACAGAGGACTGGAAATAAACTCTCAAAGCAGTGCCCACTCGATTCCTGACAAAGGACCCAGAAATCTACACTGGGAAAAAAAAATAACCTATTCAACAAATGGTGCTGGAAAACCTGGAAATCCACTTGCAGAAGAATGAAATAAGATTCATATCTTTCACTTTTTATAAAAATAAACTCTCATCAGTGAAGTTCCTGCACATAACAGAGGTCCATGAACACAAAAGGACACAGCTGGCCAAAGCATAGAGAATAAGAGTTTTCAGAGTGTGGGTCCTTGGACAGGACTCCAATATTAAAATCCACCTACCCAGGACTCAAGGACCACTGCAGAAGAGGGGCCGGAAAGATCGTTAAGAGCCAGGGAGGAGATGCATGACCGTATGGAAATAGAGTACTACAGGCTTCTTGGACTCTACTCAAATGGTGTCGGCATGCACAAGACCCAGGAAAACTCAAACAGACAATAACCCAGAACAGACCTATGGAAATGGGCTGCAGGCCCCAATCTTAGTTGAAGAATTACTGACAATCGATTACTGCTGGGTGAAGAAGAGCTCATCTTCTAAAATGGAGGGACTCTAGATAGACTGACTAGACCTCAGTGGATGAACTTGCACTGAGGGAGTTCTGGGAACACTAACTTCACATGATAGGCCTTAACACGAATGACAGAATATATGATATAAATCCAGTTGGCCAGGAGCTGCGGGTGGGTGCCAGTGGGGAAAGGAATATAAAGTTGATTGAGATGTTCTGTATGAAATATACTAAAATTATTTCTTAAAAAAGAAAAATTAGAAATGGGTTGGATACCTTAATTTAAAACCCCAAATGTTAAAATTTCTAGAAGAAAACAAACTGACCTAGCAACAAAAGGGTTAACAAATTCAATGGACGATTTTCCTACTGAAGTGCAAATGGTAAACAACTATTTTTAAGTGTTTAATATCCCTAATCATCAGGGAAATGCAAATTAAAACCACTCTGAGATACACCTCACCTCAGTCAGATGACTATTTTTTTTTAATTAATAGATCAAAGAAGGGGAAAGCGCCAGAGCTTGAACATGTAGGCCTCAATACAAACTCTATGACTCATTTTCTTCATAACACTAAGCAAGTAATCCAGCCTCTTTGGTCTTTGCTTCCTTATCTGTGTAAGTACACATATGTAGATAGCAGAGCAAATGTGAGTACACATAAAAGCACAATATAATGGGCTCTCAACAAATAGTTATATACTCATTTACCTTTTTAATTTTGGCAAATCAAAGAGCCTGTAATATAATAAGCCTATAATAAGAGTTCCATATATTGTTAAGCAGTTCTTAGTCAAAATAGGAATCATAAAACCTAAGTTAAAATATACGTTTTAGGGGCCAGAGAGAGATGGCTCAGCACTTAAGAGCACTGGCTGCTCTTGCAGAGGACCTGGGTTCAACTCCCAGCACCCTTATGGTGACTAACCACTGTCTGTAACTCCAATTCCAGGGCACCTGATGCTCTCTTCTTACCTCTGTGGGCATTGCATGACATGGGTGCATTAACACACATGCAGGCAATACACTCATACACATAAAATGTTTTAAAATATGTGTATATTTTAAAGACTATTGTTTCCATAGTCTATAATGTGCCCTCAACCTTCAGTACAAAGTTATGCTCCAGATATATTTCTTAATTAAAACATTAGGTTAACAGGTTGTATTTTTATGTAAGGAATTTGTAAAATTATTTTGCAAATATTTATTAAGTACCAACTTTGGGGGGGTGGTCTTTTTAAGTCAGGGTCTCCCTGTTGCCCCAGCTGGCCTGAAACTCACTTTGTAGACCAGGCTGACCTTGAACTCACAGAGATCCGCCTGCCTCTGCCTCCCAAGTGCTGGGATTAAAGGCATGCATGTGATAGTTTTTTTCTGGATGGATTCTCAACCACATGGAAGCCTGGCAAAGACCATACCAGCCAACATGCCAACACGGACGAAGGAACATTTCACATGGTCTCATTCCTAGAAGAAAAACTACAGGCGATCTGTCTACTGAGAGGGAGAGTCAGTTTTTATTCAGTTGTTTAGATTTTTTTTGTTTGGGTTTGGGTTTTTTATTTTTCAACAATAAGACCCCAATCCTAAGGGGTCAGCCCATGCAAATAAGGGCAACATTAATTGGACTGAGTATGTTTCTTAATATAGAAGAGGTAATGAATTCAAGAAGGTGTTGTTTGGGGCACATGGGAGGAGTTAAGAAGAGAGAGGAGATGTGGAAGTGATACAAATATACTGCACTCGTGTATGAACTCCTCAAACTAAAAAAGAATGAAAGACGGTGGACCAGACAACTTCTGCATCTATGCACTCCAAATGCCTAGGAATGGCGGACAAAGCTTATAAGAAGAAGGAAAAGCAGAAAGTAAGAAATACACGTATGTATTTGAGCTCCAAACACATGCCAAGGATTATTACAGTTGTCAGTGGTACAAAAGTGAGCAAGACATACAATCCATCTCATCTGTGGATTCCATGTTTGAAAATTTCCTCACTCACAAAAGTTAATCTGCAACCCAACAGCCAACACTGTGCAACCCCAAAGACAACTCTCTGCAACCCCAGAGACAATGCTGTGCAACCCCATAGCCAACACTGTTCATCCCAACAGACAATACAGTAACATATCTGTACTCACTTACAGGTGACAATCCATTATGTAGATATATACAGATTAGCAAGGAGTGTGCTGTGTATTCCCAGCTGAAGTCAAACAAGGCCACTCTGCTTTCTTACTTCAGCTGTCATACTAGCGGCAGCCCCCCTTCCATGGTCTACCAGTGCCATATCTTTCTCTTTTGTTGTTTTCTTGCTCTGATGATTCCATTGTTTGAAATGGCCTCCACCCACAGTACTAAAGTACTGTCTGGTGTCCTTAGGTATAAAAAGGCGGTGTTATGCCTTATAGAGAAGGCACATGTATTAGATAAGCTTCAGTCAGGCATAAATTCAATGTTAATGAATCAACAACATATATTGTACTGGGTACCTTTAAATAGAAATATACATAAGATTTTTATATTTATCAGTTATTTAAAATGTTGTGAGGAGACTCACAGGTACCTAAACCTGTATTTCCTGAAGAGCAGGAGTTCTTATTTGCTAATTCAATGTTTGCAGTGACTTAGCTACCATGATAACAAGAATTGACTCTGTACTGTTTGCCCTCAAGCAGAGCACAAATTATCAAATAACATATAACGTTGCACAAATAAAAAGTGACTCAAGCTATTTAAAAGCCTGAAAAATACTACTCCAAGTATATTCTTTATACTTTACCATAATGTCTACAAGTTCTTTCAGTATCTAAAATACTATAAATGTACCAAGGCTAGCCCCTCAAACCCTAAAAAAGATGGAAAGGAGTATTTGTGCTGTTTTTACCCATCACTTTTCTGGATATAAAACCATATTGTGTCTTTTCTTTATTTAAAAATCACTATGAGTGATTTTACTTTTCTAATGATTTTCTTGGGTGCTTTTGAAATCTTCTATAGGAACCCTCGGTCCATCTTCTACTTCATGGAGGAAAATCTGTTTAAAAATCAGAAGTCAACTTCATTTTCCTTAAATAAATTTCCTTTTAGAAATTTTCATCTGTTTAAAGTCATTTTCCTCTTTCAAAAAGAATTTACCAATAGCTAACTAGTAAGGAGTAGCAATACAAAAACAAAATTAATAAAAAAATAAAGGTTAGGAGAAATGGTGAGTTTAACATAAACAAACTGGGAAAAGACATTTGATAAACACTTAGACAAGTCATACTCATTATTACCAAAATGTCTTTTCCAATTTAATTTCTTTTGTAATTTCTTTAAGCAACAGGACACTTTAAAAAAATAAAAATGGTTTTCTATTGTAATTATTCTCCTTTATTTGCATATTTGGCAAAACTTTCTTCTGTCTACTTCTTATCTACATTACTAAGACATTTGAAAGAGTTTAAACACAAGGGTTAATGGAAGTTACACATATTGAAGGACATTTCTTATTCTTGCTGTCTTTGAACACAAAAAACCAAGTAGCCTGCTAATCGTTTTAGAGTCAAAGCTCAAGTATGAGAGAGTAGAAAAACAATTCTTAAATCCAGTTATTCTAAAATGTGCATTACTGAATCCAGCTCTCTGTTTGTCTCTGTTGTGATAAGGGACAAGAAAGATAAGAGTTTGCTAGCAAATCACGCAGTATATGCCAACATGCTCCTTAATAACACTTCCTTTGAGACTTTGGGTTAATTATGCACAGTCTCAGAAAATAAAGAAGACAAAAAGAAGAAAAGAGGGGCTTCCTTTCAGTGTGTCCTTATAATGAGGAACTTGTGACCTATGAGGATCAAGAAGGCAGAAGAATCAGGACCCAATAAAATTCTTCTATTTCACATTTTTAGTGCATGGCCATCTTTTCCTTGGTCTGCCATTGTTTTCTTCTGATCCAAAATAAGACATATATTTTAAAAACAGATCTAATTCAAAAGCTCATTTTTATCATTGAGAAGTTAAGTAGAAAGATTTCTATCATACACACACACACACACACACACACACACATACACACACACACACACACACACACACACAATGGTTTTATAGCATGAAAAGACCTAGTCTCTTGGTAACATCTTGCATCTTTCCACTCCACCCTCAACAAAAAGTTGGGAACAAAGAATCCCTTTGATTAGCTAGAATTCAAACTGGATCATTAGTATTTGAAGTTTTCTAATCAAAAATGTTGTTTGTATCCTTGCTGATATTTAACCACTGAGAACCTTCACTTCTTCCAAATACCGCATTCCCATTATTCCTCTATTCTCTTACCACAGTTTGGTGAACTTGGGAAATTTGGGGTGTAAAGTCATGTGTTGAGTCGACTTCATTGTTTATTTATCTTGGACTTGTGTGTGAATATCTGGACTTCTTAGAGAAACCCCACCAAAAAAGTAATATGAAATGAATCAATCAATAAACACTTTCCTCCCCAAGTTGGTATTGGTCAGAATGTTTTGTCACAGTGATTATTTAGAGACAAACTAGAACAGCATCTCTATGACTGAACTACAAAATCTTTCTTCCCACAATGTGAAAGTGTTACTCACTTTTTGCTATTCTCTTCCCATAGCATAACCTAATTTTAGTCTCTGGATTTTTCTCTCTCCCTTGTCATACTCTATCCTCCCCAGAAAAGCATCTACTGTCATAACTGCCTTAATAAAATGTAGGTGGATAACAACCTGTTCTGCCTTCACTCTTGACCCCTTTCATGTACTCCTTGCACTTCTCCTGCTGACTCTGGACATTTCTGTGTCACTGCTGCGCTACTTTACTTTCATTCATCTTGACTAAAACGTCAGTCACTGTTGACCCCACTGTAGCCTCTGTTCATCATCATCCATCTTTCCAAATGAAAGAAACAAACTCTCACCTTAAGTAGAAAATGAGTTGATTGTAAGGCTACATGGCAAGCTCTCAGGATTGTTAGGAAGGCCGGAGGATCAACCCCAAGAGAGCAGGCAGAAACCAGAGAAAGTTCCATTTCTGCTACAGGTGCAGGCTGCTAACAAGGCTGGCCTTATGTCACCCAACACAAGTGCCTACCTTCATGCCACTAAATCCTCAACTCTGCCACAAACAATGATCTCTGACCATCCACTGATTCTTTCTATTACCCGTGGAGACAAATCTCAAGTAATGGTCAGGCAAGTAGAGACGCTGAATTCTTCCTTTCTTCTCAGTTTCACCCATCAATGAAGTGGAAGGTGTCATACCACATTAGTGAAGGCAATCTGCTTCACTAAGTCCACTGACTCAATAGTATCAAGAAACACTCTCAACAACATACCAAGAAATTATGCTCAGATAATGTGACCCAGTCTAGCTGACACATGAAATCACAACTGGGCCTTACCATTATATTTTGATACCTTTCTAAAATGTGAACTGTTTGAATTATCCAAATAATACATGTCTCCATAATTTATGTCCACAAAACTAGATTTCCTTCCCTCTTGACTACCTTACTTGAATTCCTATCCTCAAGTCTCTAATGGTTCACCCTCAACATCAACACCCTCAGTTTTGGAATATTATCAAAACTTTCCTCAGTGTCTCTTTCATCATCCAGTCTGTCACCACCTCCTGTCATACTTTTGAATTCATTTTTTCACTGACTCTAAATGCTTCCTTTACATAGTTGTTGTGAACATGTGATCATTTAGTAAGAATGCTCTGGTTTTCACTGAGATGATTGCCGCTACATCTGGTCTGTTAAAGTAACTTCCAATCCCCAAAATGAGATCTATGTATGACATAAGTTGAGCCAATGGATTCTTCTTGGAATGCAAATACTGAGCAGATGTGATACATGGACCAAAAACAATTGTATCGAATTCATTTTGGGTAATGTGTTATGACAGTTCTGTAGAGCTATCCCTTCAAGGCAGCCCTTCTAGTGAACTTAATCTAGTAAGAATCTAAGTCTGATTTGCTGAGGTCCACATATGAATTCTCTCATATTCCTTTTAAATTAATTTCTAGCCTAAGTTAGTTTCAAGCATAACTCTTTGAAAAAACACTAAATGTTATCAAATTAATTTATCTGATGTATCTATTCAATCATGTTCTGTTTTAAAAGGTTCAAAAGTTTCTCACAGAATAAACCTGAGACTCATTCTTGTTAGTTTTGGTCAACTTGACACAAACTAGAGTCATCTCGGAAAAGGGAACCTCAATTGAGGAATTTCCTCCATTAGTGAGGCACATCTGTCTATGGAGCATTTTCTTGATTACTATTTCCTGTAGGAAGAGTCCTACTCACTTTGAGCAGTGCCATCCCTGGGCAGGTGGGCCTGGGCTGTATGAGAAAAGTAGCTGAGCAAGCCAGAGGAACGAGCCAGAAAGCAGCTTTGGTCCCTGCTTCAGTTCCTGTTGCAGCTTCCTCCTGCCTTGACAAGTTCTGGCCTGCCTTCCCTCCATGTTGGACTGTGACCCTTTCTGAGTTGCTTTTAGTCAGTGTTTAATCATGGTAACAGAAAAACAAACGAAGACATCTTTCAAATGTTCCCAGAGGCCCTCTTCATTGTGGCCCTACCTATCTGTTATGTGTTCAATTGTGTCCCCCCTCAATTTCACCTGAAGTCCTAATCCTCAAGGATTTCAGAATGTAAATGTAACTGGAAGCATAGTTTTGCAGATATAGTTAAAGATGAAGTTATACTGGAGAAGAGTGGGCCCCTAATCCAACATGACAAGTTGACAAGTGTTCTTAAAGAAAACCATGAGAAAAGAGACAGATATAGAGGGAAAATAATTTAAAAACATGAGGCGAATGTCATCTACAAGTAATACCAAAGACTGTTGAAAACATAACATAGAGAGTTAGATGACTCGGCAGTTAAGAGCACTGGCTGCTCTTGCACAGGACCTGGGTCCAATTCCCAACACCTACATGGGAGCTAATCAACGTCTGTTAACTCCAGTTCCAGGGGAATCTGATGCCCTCTTCTGGCCTCCACAGGCACTGCACAACAGGAGTGCACTTAGATAACTACAGGGAATATGCTCAATACACCTAAAAAATAATGAACAAAATGTTTTTTTTTAAACCGAGCATAGAACTGTGGAAATGAGCAGCAGGCTCCAAGCTTTGCTGAAGAACTATTGGCAGCTGATTACCTCTGAGTAAAGGCAAGTTAATCTTCTTTGAGGGACTCTAGACAGGCTGATGAGACTCCAGTGGATGAACTTGCACTGAGGAGCATCTAGGTACTGGAACTTGACTCAATAAGGAGGGAGTGCAGGGGAGTACAGATGGGAGAAAGGGTGTAAGAATGACTAAGATGTTTTGTATGAAATGTACAAAAATTGAATGAAAATATGCATTGAACATTTAATGAATTAAAAAAACAAGTTTTCCACTCTTGGTAGGTTTTCTCCTGCCGCTCTGGCCACAGCTCAGTTCTTTTTTCTTCACTCAATACCTAAATGCTGTTTCCTAGGGTCTGTCAGGATTTCTTCAAAATAATTGTATGATGCTCAGTTGAATAAATGAATGCAGTATTAACTGCTGATAGGCTTCCACAACAGCTTTGTGAATTTCACAAAGCTGGTACCCATCTAGGCTTCCAGGAGAACAGCTTTCTGTGCAATAACTCTGAGTTGACCATCTGAGGGTGCTTGCAGTTTCTGTTTAGTTCTGACTATCATAAATACAATGTGTGTCCAACTAAAACTGGACAGCTGAGGCAAGAAATAGTGGACACCTCCTTAGTGAGATAATTCTATAAATGCTAGAGACACCATGTCCTCAGTCTTTCTCAAATGCATTCTTCTCCTGGAAACCATAAGGCCCAAGCCTTAATTCTGTTCCTCAGTTAGAAATTCTGTTCCTTGGTTAGAATCGCATTCAGTGCACTGCAACACCATCCTAACATACCATTCATAGAACTGAAATCAAGGTGTTAGGTGAGCTTTCTTTCTTTCTGGAGGCTCTGTAGAAGAGTCCATTCAAAAATCACTTAGGTTGTCACTAGAACTCAAACCTCATAGAACTGAAGTCGGTGTTTCCTGGCTGCCTGACACTCTTTCCTTCTGGAGGCGTCCCATTACTTCAAGGCCAACAGAGAATCATCTTCATATGAAATCCTGTTCATATCTCCAATCTCCTTTCAGAAACAGTTTAGTCCTCTTCTAAGCACTTTTGGTTAAGTCAAGTCCATCTAGGTGATCTCTCTATTTTTAAGGCAATTGATTTGGTACTTAGGTCTGTAAAATCCATTGATAACAGTAACTAGATTCATGTTTGACTAACAGGTAGAAGAAAGTGCATCCACAGGAGGAGACATGATCTTAGGAGTCATCTTACCACTCTGCCTAGCATAGTTACCTGATTATCAAATTTTAATTAAGAACACCTTCTACTGCTATTCCTTAAAGCCACCTTTGCTGTATTAGACATGTGTTTATATCTCTATATGTGATTCTGTCTCTAGGCTGTTTATTCTTTTGTATTTACTAGTTTATTATTACAGCATTTTGAACAATTATTTTTTAAATTTCTATTTATTATTTTTATTTTATGTGTATGAGTCTATGGCCTGCACGTATATAAGTGCACCCGTGTCACGCAGTGCCTGAGGAGATCAGAAGAGGGCGTCAGATTTCCCTGGGACTGGAGTTATGGGCAGTTGTTAGCTGTCATGAGGGTGCTGGGAAGCAAACCTGGGTCCTCTGAAAGAGCAGTCAGTGCTTTTAACTGCTGAGCCTACACTACAGCCCTTTGTGCAAGTTTTAAAAAAATTTTAGTTGAATCATTGTGTATTTCATATAGAACATCTCGATCAATCTTAATCATCTTTAAACCCCTTCCCCACTGAAAACCCCCATAGTTGCCCCAAACTGGAATCCATACATTCTTTCATCTGTGTTTCATAAGTGCAAAATATGTATCCTTATATATACAGGCAAGTATCCCAGTCATCACTCATCAAAGAAGCTTCTTTTGTAATTATTTTTAATCAAAATTATAGGATATATTTTAATATGTGGCTGATAAGTTTGTTTCTTTCCATGTTTCTGGTTTCCTTGCTATTTCATATAAATAAAAAAGACAAAGAACAAATAAACCAAATAATTAATAATCCCTCTGAAACTTTTATTGAAATGACATATTTTATAGATTTCAGATATTAAGCTTCTGCAAAATTGGAAATATAATTAGAGCTCAATTTGCAAACAACTGTCATCTGAATTAATCTGAACTTTCATTATTGGTGAAGGAAATCTAGGGAAAATTGTTAGTATTTGTAAATCATATTAAGTATTTGGAGCAAGTGGTGGGAGTATCTGCTTAATAAATGTCTTGTCTTGATATGATATGAACATTTTCACATGGGAGAGGCCTTTCCTGACATCCCAAATTAAGGATTCTTCCCTTCACCTTCTCCTCCATCTTCCCCTTTGTTAATTTTTTCAACATAGTTCTTGCTTCTACCTAATTTTGTCTGTCATCAGTTATTAAAATGCAAACTCTAGGAGCAAAATAATTCTTAGAGGTTTAGACATCAATAAATATTGTGATGAGAATACCAAGGTAGACACATACTAAAATTGTCATGAAATAAAAACACATACATTAATAAAATAAGAGGTAAGTTATCCTTGGAATGAGTAGATTGAGAATTTGACATCTCCAGATCAGTCTCATCCCCCTCCTCTCCCTGGGTTGCATTCTCTACTGTCAAAGATTGAGGTTCTCTAAACGGCAGCAGATATAATTGCCAGGACCCTCAGTTTCACAGTCTTCCAGCTCTAAGACCTGAAGACCAATGAAATCTTTCTCTCAATTTTTTTTTCCATCTTGAGAAATGTCTGACTGCTTCGGTCTAGTTTGAGCACTCATGCTTTAGGCCAGCTCCTCTTAGTAAGGACTATAAACAGTTATATATTTGGCCAGCACTGGTAATGCCTACCACTCTGTGTGCCTCAAGGTCATGTCTATCACACCTGTCCCATGAGTAACACAGTACTGCTCTATTTCTTTAAGTCTTAACAGAGTTTTATAGGTTTGTTTTAGATGTTATACATTCTATTTCATATTATTTTTAGGTTTCTTTTTATTGTTGCTATGAATTACATTTTTATTTTTCTCCATAATTATTGCTGGTAAATAAGGAAAATATAATAAATAATTTGTGTACTTTTGTTGGTTGCTTTCTGGGCTGTTAATATGCTTTCATAAACATTACTCTTTTTTCAAAATGGCAAAATAATAAGTATACACCTATCACAGAGAATTTATGATTTTTTCCTCACATATTTACTTATTTAATCTCTTCTACCTATATAGAGCATCTGTGAAATATCTGTATATTAACTCTCTGCCAGAAGCTTACAAATGATAAATAAGAGGCAACTGAAAACAAATGAAGGTGACTTTTGAACAATTTATGCTTTCAAATATCCCCCCGAAGTTTTACCTTGAACATCACAGTAAACGCTTATGGGGCATATGTTCAGTTCTTCCTCCCTTTCTCTAAGGACTTCTCCAAAATCCATACCACTTTCCCAAAGCATGGAGCCTAATCTATTGCCTAGTCAGGCATTTAGACCAGAGTTGACACTAAGACAGAGGGGACTGCTGAGATACTGGGAATATGTCACTGTGAACCTGAGATAGGTAACATGTTATTGCAGGAGCTAAGCTTGTGCTCTTAGGGCTGAAAGTAGATTTTTATCATTCATCTCCTCCTCAGACTCTCTCCTATGTGCATAGAAAGGCTGCAAAACTAAACAGAAAGGAGGAATGCATGCACTCATTTCTGTTCTAAGCTGTATATCTGTTTCCTTCAAAGCACCCAGTATATGCAAATATTCAAAAATACTGGCTGAATAAATGAATGAATGAACGCATCTTCTGTGCTCCTGCTGCTCCAGTTTCACCAAAATAGCTCCTTTCCATAAGTTTGCCCTTTCCATGTCTTGCCTTGATTATCCGCTCTAGTCTTTACATCTCTTTCAGTTGGGCTATTTATGTGCTTCATAAAGACACTATACCAAGAAAGGGAAGTACTGAAATCCAGCTTTCTGGGTGTACGTCCACCCAGAAAGGATAACCTTCCTACCATTTATTTCAGATAGGCTATCCAAGCCCTTTCCTGACTGTACTTATTTCTGTGCCTTAGCTGATTCCCTGCTTCGAATTCTCTTTACACTCCATTATAGTATGAATTATGCTTCTCTGAAAAGATACATTAAGGTCCTACCCTCCAAAATGTAACCTTATTTGGAAATAGTCACTGCAGATATAATTAGTAAAAGATTACAAAAACCACCATGTAAAGACAAAGACACAAAGGAAGAAGGCCATGTGATAATGAAGGCAGGTATCAGAGTTATGTGATCACAAGCTAAGGCTCTTCAGAAACTGCCAGCAAAGTCTTAGAAGTCAGGAAGAGGCAAGGTAGGACTCCTCTACAAGTTTTGAAGTGAGCATGGGCATGTCAGTGATTTGGTTTCTGACTTCAGGCCTCCAGAACTGTAGAATAATGGGTCACATCCAGGTATTGTGTTATGACAGTCTTTGAAACCTAATATATACGCTTCATATCTTTTTCCTTTATCAAGCAGGGCTGCCAAAAGAGAGAGGCAAAGAGACGGAAACAGAGGTTACAGTACCCATTGTCCACTTAGCAACTACCTTTACTCCTGCCTCATTTTTTTCTTCCCTAGCTGAAAAGAAGTATGAAATTACAAGGTAGAAACCATGGTAGATTTACAAAAATCATTTCTACATATCTGGAGATATCTGACAGAGATATGAGCTTACACAAAAGGAATAGTGTGGAATCATTTCTTAGCTTAGTATTTTCCTTTATGGAAAACTCCTTTGTCATCTACAATATGGAGACACTCTTTCAAAATAAATCCAGAGATTATACAATGACAGTTGTTACAAGTATACTTTGGTATTCGCTAGACAGCACATTAAATCCTGAGCTCACAACTCTCAGAAATGGAAATTTTCTATATCTGAAACATTCCTTGAAAATGGAAAGTTTTCACTCATCTGTAAAATCTTTCTACTACCTAAATATGCATTCTGGAAGAAAAAAAAACAGAGGTAATACATGATATTAATGTCCAAAGAGACATTATGGCATATCAGGCCAGGATATAACTAGAGAGTTCATTAGTCATCTAGCAATAATCTCCCACCAACAGAAAGGAAATATTTCAACACAGTGAGTAAGATGGTGAGAATCCAAATCACACATTTCAGAGCGGACAAGCCACACTTCAGCATAAGCATGCATTCCCCTGATATTACCAATATTGTGGAATTACCAAATTTGTCACTTAATAAGAAGAAAGCTTCCAGAAGCACATCAGACTGAAGCTGTTGGAGTAGTCATTCAGTTGGCCTCATTTCATGAATGGAATCCATGACTCTGGCCCAAAGAGCTTTTGAAAATTTTCACCTTTGCCTAATCAAAAGAGTTGCATTAAGGAAAATCTTCTAGCTAAAATAATTTTTCTAAAACTTGTCAGAAAAGAAAATCATTGGGCAAATGTTTTCTGACTCTATAGTATTTGCAAACTCAGGCTTAAATCTGAAGCCAGTAGATATAACCCAGGAAGCATGGAAAAAAAGTTACCTTTGTGGCCAACTTTTTCCATGTGTTTTAAGATTATTTTTTCTTTTAAAATGAGATTGCTGATACAAATCTATCTTCTAAGCATGACAAAATGAAGTATTTCCCACTTAAGATCTACAGCAGTTATATTATGATCCTAAATTTTTCAAGCAAATTGTCCTGCATGATAGTAATTTTTAGAGAAAGAAGTGATCTGAAATCAATTTGCATGTACTGTAAAGTTAAAAGCGGGATGTATTCCATGAATAATTCCAGGTAATGGGAGAATTAATAGAGGGCAGATAAGGTGTACTTACAGTCATGACTCTAAAATTGTCTCAACTATTTGGGAGAAAAAAAGATGAATACTTTTAGCATTTCAGATCCTTCCAATTACCACTTTAAAAATATTAGTTTCTTTTCCATTTTTTTAATTACATTTTATTTATTTCTCTATTTAGTGTGCATGTGTAGGTGTCTGTATCTGTGTGTGTGTTCCTATGCATGCAAGTGGAGGTCCTTGCACCAGATGGGTCACAAGAACCACTCAGGTCTTCAGGCTTGGTAGCAATCTCCTTTACCTGTTGAGTCATCTCACAGTCCCTTTTTACCATTATTTCATTCATGTATTATAAATTAAATATGTATCGAATGTTTGCTTTGTACAAGACACTGTTAGAGGCTATTGCCTTATTACTCTACGCACATAACACTTTTTCTTAATACATATGACCTATTAAAATGAGAAGCCTAGCATTTTCTGGAAAAAATGAAAAGCAGTGTTCCGTTCTAAAGGGAGTAAGTAAATAACTAAGGGAAATGATGTCAGTTGAGCACAGCTGCTGCAACATGTGGACAGTTACATGACTGGTTCACAGTTCTTCCTCCCCTCCTCTCAATACCTGCCTTAAAAGCAAGTTCATCAAAAGCAGAAGACACATGTATCTCTGTGTCTTTGGGCTTGGCCATGTGACCCAAGTGGCACAACAGAATGTTACCAGATGTGACTATAGAGAAGCTCTAAAGGCTCTATGCTGTCATGCTCACCCTTGAGCACTTCTGTGATCTTCACTTCTGTGAACTTCTGTGAGAAAGAACTCTGTTAGTCACCAATCTCAGAATGAGACATATGGAACATGCATACACCTGACCTGAAAACCTAGAACCAAGGTCCCTTGAACCTATAAAACCCACGGTATAAGATGAGAAAGACACAGAGACATAGACAGACCTCCCACTGTCATAGACACAGATTCAGGAGTTAACACAGCAGAATGGCAGCAGTGTATGGCTAATACTGCTCCGGGCTCCAGAGCGAAGCCCTCCACATCCTGAATCAGCAGTTCAGCTAAATGTAGAGACTGACAAGTAAAGGGCCAGTGCTATAGTTTAGATCAAGAATGTCCCACAGAGTCCATGAAGGTGGTAGAACCTTTAAAATGTAAAGCCCTGGGGAGAGATCTTTGGGCATTGTGGGCATGCCTTTGAATGAGATTGTTGGACCTGAGTGCCACCTCCTTACTGAGTTGCTTCCTGATGACAAGGAGAGCATTTTTCAATGCAGTGCATCCCCATAATTATGTGCTCCTTTCCCCAAGCCCAAAGTAATGAAGCCAGTTGACTATGGAGTGCAACCTCCAAAACCGTGAGCCAAAATGATCCTTTTCTCTTTATGTAAGAGGAGTGTCTCATGTGTTTGTTATAGTGATAGAAAGAGAAATAACACAATATATAAACAATATTTCAACTTAGTTTTTATAACTGCTCCTAATTAAATCAACATAAAACAGAGTTGATCAGGTATTTAAGGAAACAACATGAACACAAAGGATAAGATTTTTTTTAAATAAAAGAGAGCAGGCACCCAAAGGAAACAACTCATGAGAAGTTGTCTTAAAATTTTTAATGACTATCTTCAGATGAAATGTGACATAAAACAAAAACATGATGCTATAAAGTAGAGAAATCATCACAGAAGAACGAATGCATGAACTGTAAAACCATGTTTGTTGAACTAATAAAATAAGAATCATTACAATAGTTTGGAAGAAAAAAGAATTCTTCCACAATGTATAAAAAGGAAAACTATGAAGGAAAATTCTTTAAAATGCAGAGAATGAATCCTAACCAGAGTATAAGGAAGGGAAGAAAGGAGGGGAACTTTCAAGATAAGAGAACCTCTCCAAGCAGAAATGTATGAGTGCTCAAAGTGAAAGATTCATTTAAGTATTCTGGATAATGTATGAAAAATTACTTACGTTTGTATTTATTGATATAAAATGTCAGGTAAAGATAAACATAAAAAAGGTTTAGAAGATTTTTTAAATTATCTTATAAGGGAATAAAAATTTTAAATGGCATGAAACTTTCATCAACAATTCAGGATGCTAGCAGACCCTGGCACGGCATTCCTCAAAGTTCTAAATAAATAATTATTAAGTATGATGGAAAAGTAGACTGAGAACATTTACTTCCCAAGGCATCTCTTTTCAGGAAATTTCTGCAGGATATCTCTTCACATGAAGGAGTAAAACCAAGAAAGAGAAGACAAGAAACCCACAAGTAAAGGCTGCCATCAAGCATGACTAGGGAAGGAAGGACAACTCCAATCACAGGAGGCAACTGGGGAAAGAGGAAGCTCAGAGGTTCGGAAGTACCCTGGAAAAACCATTTAGATTCGGTCAGGGTTCGTAGCACCCGAAGACAACAAGGCAACTGGAAACCTTGAGAAAATGGAAAGGGGACTATTTGACTATTCAGAGAACATCATCAGAACAGGCAAGCAACATGCATTGACTGCCATTCTTTAGGATCAGCCTAGAGATGAAGAAGACTTTAATATGGTTGGAAAACTGATGTTAAAAAATCATCAGACTTGCTGTGAAAGTCTCGAAGATGAAGGGTGAAAATGAGCGGGTTAGCAAACACAACTCGAAAAGAAAGGGTCATTTCTAGAGATGACTAGAGAACCAAATACATCATGTGTGGTTGGTAAAAGAAATCTTAAAATACATATTTCTTCAATTTTAGTCCTGGTATTGGTTTTCCAGAGCTTTTATATCAACATAGGGTTATTTCATACTTCTAGACACCGAGATCAAGGGATCAGCAGAGGCGGTCTTTCTAAAGCCTCTTCCTTCTTGGCCTGTGGATGAGTTCTCACGTGCTCTGATCTCGGCAGGTTCACATTCCTAGTCTTTGTATGTCTAAATTGCCTCTTTTTATAAAGGTAACTGACACATGGGATCAGGACCCATTCAGTGTTCTTATTTTAACTTAAAACTCTTATCTCTAAATGCAGTCATGATCTGAGGTCCTGGGCTTATGACTTTACATGTGAATATGGGAAGAGTGCTTCAGCCCATGGCAATCACAAATTTATTTTTAAATGCACAGAAATAATGATAGAACTGCAGTTAAAGGAAGAGAAATAAATAACTTGATAATACCTAAAACTAAAGTGTGCAAATATATTATTTAGAGATATGGATTTAATTGAAGGCTGTCATATGTGATGGTACAAGTTATTTGGGGTGTAATCCAAGTATGGCATTGCTGACTGACCATAGAATAGCTCTCAATACGACTAGTTTGCAAAGTTAAATATGGTTTACTTTGGGGAATAGGACTGGGTTTGAGGGAAAGGCACATTTGTTTTTTGTTTTTTACAACCTAATCTATACTAGTTAATTATTAAATCATATTTCTGTATCACTTTGATTAAAAAACATTTTAAACTTCAATTTAATAAACTTTTCTACCTCATCCTACAACAGGTCTACAGAATTTTCTCAAATGAAAATATAGCTATGTTACTCTTCTGTTCAAAATACTGTCATCCCCTGCATCCTGTTGCTTAATCTGGAAGATAAGATCTAATTTATGTCTACCTATCTCTTATCTCTCACTATCCTTTGCTCTGTTAGTCATATTTGTAGTAATTGTAGCATAATATGAGAGATGATCAAGTTAACAAGGAACAAGGTTCATTTTGACCCGTGGCTGCAAAGGTTTCAGTACACAATTTTTCAACCAGTTGCTTTGGGTCTGTGGCAGCACAGACCTGGTAGATGTATGTGGCAGAGGAAGATTGTTCCTCTCCTGGTCGTGGACAAGCAAATAAAAAGGAAATGACCACAGGTCTCAATATCCCCTTTCAAGAACATATCTCTAGAATTTAACTTCATTCCACTAGGCCATACCACTTAAAGCTTCTGTTATTTACAGTAGAGCTATAAGCTGGTCTCCAAATCTTAAACATGTGGACCTTTAGTGAATGCTTATCCAAACCATCTTTCCAGTATCCTCTCTAATCATCCCATTATTCTCAGTTTATAGTTTCTAAAACTAACTCTTTCAGATTTTGCCCATTTCTCAGGCTAAATATGTTTTTAGTCTTATAAAGTCTGGCTGAAACCCTATTTCTTTTTTAAACGGTTTTAAAACCATACCTCCCTGAAACCTGACTTCTTTCCTTTGGCTTATTCTCTTCTCCCATACTTTAGTCCGAGGTTAATGGTTTTAGAGAAGCTCATTAAGAACCCAGTTTTCCTCTTTCCTTTGGTGATCTTTGTTCTTGGCAATGATTTTATCCTTAAATCTGATGTCACTGCAAGATGGTTGTAATAGATGTATGGTAAAGATCAAAGGTCTCTTTCCAAGTCTCATTGTGTTTCATGGGCGCAAACTGTACAGAGAATGTGCCTATTGTTGAACCAACTAATATGGCCATGAAGTAGAATGTTTGAGTTGGTTCATCCTGAGCTACCTGCCAAAGTCTGCAGCTAGGGTGGAGTCAATTCCATAGGAAGAAGATAAACTGAGAATAGGAAGGGATAGTCTCCAGAGAAAAGCCAAGGTAAAGTTTCCATTAAGAAGGTCTACAGATACTGTGCAACAAAAGCACAGACATAATACCATGGTCAGAGTATATTTCATGTTTTAGCTCTGAAGATCCAGAGCCTAGCTGTAGTTAGCTTTTCTTCACTGTGACAAATACCTGAGAGAAACAGCTTAACAGAAAGAAAGATTTATTTTGACTCACAGTTACAGAAGTTTCTATCCATGGATGATGGCAGCCAGCACCTTTGTTTTGAGCCTGAGGCAGACCAAGGCAAAACAGTATGGCATTGTATGTGGTAGAGGAAGTTGTTAACCTCATGATAGCAAGTACAGGGGTCAGGGAGGTGGTTGGGGGGGGGTGTTCCTGTGCAAGCAGACTTCTTCCTTCCTCTACTTTGTCCCCTCCGGGCCCCCAGCCTATTAGATGATGCCATCTCAGTCCCAGGCATGTCTTCTCACTTCAGTTGCTGTTCCACATGCAAATGATCTTTGGAAACATGAGGTGTTTATGCCATGAGACATACTCAGTGGTATACCTAACTAACCTCCAAGGGATCTCTTAATTCTATCAGGTTGACAAGATTAGCCATGTAGCTACTGCAGCGCTTGACCGCCAAAAGGGGCCCAAAATCCTTACTGGATTTTTATATGAGAAGTACTGCTTCTGACTAAAATATGTTTTAACAAATTATATACCTTAAATATTGATATTTTGAAAAAGATTTTGCACAAAAGTATGTTATACCTGCATTATAATGAATAATTTCATAGTCACATAAATTCTAGTAATATTAAACTTAAAAATTTAATTCATATCACACTTTAATATTTGTTGTAGTTTTGTTTGAATTGAGAAAATCAAGAAAAATCCACCCCGAAATACTTGACATTTTGAATTTATTATTTTAGTTTTTTTTTTTAATAATCTTTCTTAAGGAGTGCTTGAAAACCAGTGCCTTGAATGAAAATGCTACCACAGCAATAAGGTTTCACAATTCTCAAAGTGCCAAAATAAACTCTTGGATCTAAGGATACATACTAGAAAACAATCCTATTTTTAAATGTACAAAACAGCACACGTGGAGATTTATTCTCAGAAGCGAGTGCTTACAAGCTAGGCTTCTTTGAGGGATAATGGTGTGCTGTGTCCTATCTCTGCATCTGAAATTTCCCCAAGTGCACGATGCTGTTACTTCATCAGCTGCATGTGAATAACTTGATTCTTCTCACTCTCTCTGTGCTTTGCAGAATTTGTCTGGGCAGCCATTTAATGCTGCTAAGCCAAATTCATTCTTCAGTTATTCCTGCCAAGTAGTACCATCCTTGTCATCAAGATGCAATCGTCTGTTTCACATTGCTGAAACAGCTGAATGAAAGAACCAGTGCTACTTGCCGTTCATCTTAGCTCTTATTCTTGAAAAGTAGAAAACACGAGAACACTTCTTATTCCCTGTTCCAAATTCTAACTCTGTGAATACATTAGCGTTTCCCTATTTGATTGGAGGAAAAAGGGCAAAGACAATAGACTGAGAAGGTTTTTAAGACATAAAATTGGTTGAAGAAGAGAGAGAATGGGGACTCTACCTAGAACCCATCTTCCCAGTAGAATAATCTGTGCACTTCCACAGTCTAAAACTGATCTGCCCAGCAGAATAGTTTCTGTGCATGGTGACCATGAAATATGGCCAATCTCAATTAAAATATCCTGTAAATTTAAAATACACATGGAATTTAAAGCCCTACAGAAAAAAAAAAAGAAAGATACTTTATGAATTACTCACTTTGTAGACCAGGCTGGCCTCAATTTCACAGAGATCCGCCTACCTCTGCCATCCCAGTGCTGGAACTAAAGGCTTTGGCTACATGCTGGATTACATTTCTACCTTTTAAAGGTGGCTAGTAGAACATTTAAAAGCCTAGACTGTGCTTGTCTTCCATTTTACTTCTATTGAACAGTACTCATATATACTTTATAAGACATATAAGCGAGAATGTTCCAAGATGAGACAATGATGTGTTGACTGATATTTAATAAGTATTCTCAATATTGTTTTCCATTTCCATCTGGAAGAATATTTGCCTTAGGCAACATATCTTAGTTACTGTTGCTGAAGTAAGATACCCTGACAAAACAACTTAAGGGAGAAAAGGTTGATTTCAGTGTACAATTCGAGGATATGGTCCATCATGGCAGAGAAGTCAAGGTGGTGGGAGTTCAAGGTAGCTGCTCACATTACATCATCAGTGAGGAAGCTGAGTGGTGGATACTCCTGTTCAGTTAGCTTCCTCCTCTTTAGGCAGTTCAGGACCCAGATCCACTAAAAGTTGCCAACTTCCTTTAGGGTGGGTCTTTCAACTTCATTTAACCTAATCAAGATAATCCCTTACAAGCGTGCCTCTTGCCTTATCCCCTAGGTGATTCCAGATCCTGTCACGTGACAGCACTGTTTTTTAAAAGATAATGTTGTTACTCAGTTTTGCCTGTGTATCTATATTCCCTTTCCCTTGCCATTATACACTGCTGTTTCTGTCTCCTTGACTTTGAGTGCACATGCTTTGAATAAATCTAACCCATGATACTAGAATTGAACATGTGACCCAGATCTAACCAATCAGAATATTCACCTAGTCACCATAAGAAATTAATAAAAGTGAATCAGCTTTGGCAATTTGAGTAATTATTTTAAAAAAGCAGTGTTTCTAATCTAGGGGATTAAGTGTGCAACTATTCTTGGCTGCCATTACAGGAGCATGTAATCCAAAACAAGAAGAAAGTAGAGGTAAGATGTAAATAAAAACAGACTCACTTTCAGTTCCAGGATCCATTCTAGGGCTAAAACTATCACCTTGGATTTTTTTTTCCTAGAATTTTAACAAATTATTTTCTTTGACCAAATACATTTGAATTTTATTTCTATTTTTCAGAACTGAAAAGCCTGGCTTATTTGAAGATGTTAATGTATGATTAAGCAGTCTGCATTTATACAATTCAGCAAACATTCAAAGCTTTATATGTGTTCAACTGAATGCTGGTGTGCTGGTAGAGGAAGGCACAAAGTTATCTGTTCTCTCACTCATTCAGCAAGCACTCACTGAGCACCTTCTGTGCCTGGTACCATTACAGTAGAGGAGAAAAGATAAAAGTGACAAGTCACAGCCATTAAGGATCTTACAATTTCCTAAATTGCCATGCACCTATTTGCTAATTATTCTTGCTCTCTCCAGTCGTCTTCCAACTGGTTATATAATTGCTGCTTCATTTTTGTCCCAGGAAATTCCTGGATTCCTTCCATCATCCTATTCCCACATGGAATTGTTGCTTTCTGGGTCTGTTGTTAGCACACATCTGTATCTGTTCTTCCTTAACTTAAAACTTCTTTGGCCTTTCTCTTATATTAGATCCCTGTTTCTGAGATCATTTCCCCCTTTGTTTGGTTTTTGAGACAGTGTCTCACTCTGTAGCCCAGACTTGCCTTGAACCCATGATCTTTCAACTTCAGCCTCCCAAGTGTTGGGATTGTAAGTGTGCACCATCTTCTAGGCTTTTCCATTTTGTTATAAGGAAGCATATCCTCCCATATTCTGGAAAGGGCTGTATGAGAGGTCAATGTTTTGTAATCTTGTCAGTTTGAATATCAACTCACATAGTTGACTAATCATATGACACATTTTAGAATTCTAAGTTGGTGATCATCTTTGGTTATCATTTTGAAAATACTGTTCCATTGTCACTTATTGAGAAGCCTAATGATCCCTTATTCATTGCACATGGTCTATTGTTTACCTCTAAAACTTTCTAGAATATTCTCATTATTTACAAGCTTCAAAAATTTCATTATTACATGGCTTAGGATGAAACTACTAAATACAGAGGTCGATTTCTCTCCGCTCTGGGAACTTTCTTTTACTATTTCCTTGATAATACTCAGTTTGTATATGGTCCTTTCTAATATTCGTAGCAGTCAGATATTGGACCCACTATATTGATCTTGAAATGTTCTAATCTCCAGTAGTCTCTTTCCATAGTCTTAAAAAGGCTACTTTACATTTTTTTCCTATTTGTGTATCTGAAAAGTTTGGGTTATTTTTATAATTCCTTCCATTTTCTCTAGTTTGCTTAGCCCCCACCATCTCTTTTCTTTTAGTTGAATTTTTGTGTATGTCACACAAAACATCTTAATCGGCTTTATACCCCTCCACCATCCACAATCCCCGTATCTCCCAACATAGTTTATGTATTCTGTTATATATGTTAAGACCTATTGAGTCAAGTTAGTGTCTCCAAATGTCCCTCAGTGCAAGTTCATTCACTGGGGGCTGGTCAGCCTATCTAGAGTCACTCCCTTAAAGAAGATGAGCTCTTCCTCACCCAGCCTTAATTAGCTGCCAGTAGTTCTTCAGACTGAGGCCTGCTGCCCATTTCCCCAGTTCTATGCTGGGTTTTTGTCAGCTTGAGTTTGTATGGTGCTTGTGCACGGTGATACCACTGCTGTAGATTCATACGGGAAGGGATCTGTAAGATCTGTTTCCTTATGGTCATGTACCATCTCCCTTGGCTCTTAAAATTTTTTCTGCCTCCTCTTCCACTCAAAAACTTTAAAAAATTAATGAAGAGTCAAAGCTAGCATTCACATTTGAGAGAACATGCAGTGTTTGTCCTTCTGGTCTGGGTTACCTCGTCTAGACTTATTATTTCAACTCTAACCATTTCCCTGTAGATTTCATTTTTCTTTACAGCTGAATAAAAATCTATTGTGTAAAAAAAAATACTACTTCAAAGAAATTTCCTCCTATTTATCTCTCTCTGCTTCTTCTGAATTTTAAATTCTATCTGACACTTTTCATGTCCGTATTTTTGCTTTCTCATTCTTCTCTGTTGCTATAGCATCTTTATTCAAAGCAATCTTTGGTGTAATGATACAATATCTTTCCTACGCTCTTTGAGGATATTAATTATAATTAGAACCTCACTTCTATTCCCTGTAATGTTTCTGCTTTTCTGCTAATTTCTTTTTATCTGCTTTTGTTCTCTCTGTATGTCTTTCAAGTTGGATGCTTTCAACGCATATGTACAACTGAAGTCCTTAAATGTTTATGGGAAGCTCTGTGTAAGTGAGAAAGTTTTGATGACGGCTTGGCTTTCCTTAAGTGTGATCAAGCATAAGGCCAGTTTTTTATCAGAGGGACATTCAAATGTCAGTATTTGT
Organism: Eospalax fontanierii; assembly: GCA_035773235.1. Taxonomy (NCBI): domain Eukaryota; kingdom Metazoa; phylum Chordata; class Mammalia; order Rodentia; family Spalacidae; genus Eospalax; species Eospalax fontanierii. Next base: position 73,534,975 of record CM069533.1, read on the forward strand.
GAGTCTTTTTGATGAAACTTTTGAGATTTTCTTTAGAAGTGTCTCTAGTTTCCTAGTGAGAGGAAACGATGTTTTCTAGGCGCAAAAGGGAAACATTGAGCAAAATTTAATATCAGAATCAGTGTTCAGTGTGCATTAGCCCCATACTATATTATCCTCAAACCCATCAGCCTTCTGTCACGTTCTTTCACAGAGTATGTTGAAACTGAAAGTGAAATCATATTGTTAAAACCATGAAGAATAATTGCAAAATACAAATATGGACAGATGCATATTTCTATTTCTTTAAGGCATTTTAGTTAGTAAAATGATACAGAAAGAAATTATACCCTAGCTTATGTCGAGTCTCACTATACAACAGGCTAAATGTGTTAGCCCTCTGCTTTAAAGTACAACTCCTGTTACTGTGTAATCGTGTCATCACTGGCATTGACATCAGGGGTGACAAGTTTGAGTGTAAGATGAGGTCTTGAGAATGAGGGTGAGTGGACAGGAAAGAAGTTCAGTACTTCCATGTTTCCTTTTTGAAACTATATTTGTTATTCTTTCATTTCAACTAAACAAGAGACTCGTTTGTACCAACTAAGTGTGTACTGCAGGTATACAGATGCAGGTGTACAGATGCGGGTGTACAGATGCGGTTGTACAGATGCGGGTACACAGATGCAGGTACACAGATACTGGTACACAGAAGTGGATATACAGACGCGGGAAAACAGACGCGTGTATACAGATGTGGGTATACAGGTGTATTAATATCATTTCCCACCAATGTTACAAAATAGCTGGCAGAAGCAACTGACAGAGGTAATGTTTGTTTTGATTCATGGATCCTGATGGCTGTAGATGGGTAGCGGGTGACATGCAGGCAGCAGTGAGAGTGTGCTGTGCAGGTTACTCACATGGTAATGGGCAGGAAGCAGAGAAAACAGGCCAGAACCAGGGGAGGTAGACCCTTCAATGACCTGACCTTAGTGATCAACTTCTAACCGCCAATATCTACCTCATTTGAACATCCAACGATGTTCAAAATCATGTCACAAACTACAGGTCAACCATTAAAAACCATGAGCCTCAGAGGACAGTTCCGATTCAAGTCATAACAATAGAAATGGTGAATACACAGGCTTTAACTTCACAATCTACAAGGTTGTTGAAAGTAATATGCGTCCAAAAATAACCTTAACACGTGTAAGAATATGTATGATACGACTTGTGGAAAAAGTATAAAGTAAATGGGGTTTTTGTTATTTTGGTTTGGCTTGGGGTTTTGGTGTTTCTGAGATAGGATCTCCCTGTAGCCCCACCTAGTCTGGAACTCACTGTGTTTACCAGGCTGGCCTCCATTTCACCTGCCCACCTCTGTCTCCTAAGTGCTGGGATTAAAGGCATGTGCCACCAGACATAGCTAAAGAAAGTGTTTGGAGAGCATAGACTGTAGGATGATTCTGGCAAGGTCAGGCAGGCTCCTGGCCTGCTGGCCTAGAACAAGCTAGAACCGATATTGAGCATGCGTGCGCAGTGAACACTTCCTGGGATCGAACCTGGGCAGCTCCCTGGCTAGCAGCCATCCAGAACCAATGAGAGCAATGAACTTCAGATCGTCAGGTGTTCAGGACCTACCAGAATGAAGCACGTCAAATGACTAGATAAAGACCTCCCCTAAGCCTGACAAAAGTATAAATCCTGTTCCTTTCTAAAATTAAATGAGATCGTGACTCCACTTTCTCCCAGGGTCTGTGACGTTGACTCTGCGCCTCCTTACCCCTACCCCCAAGGGATCCCGCCGTGCCAGCCAACACCTGGTGCCAACAGCAGCCAACAATAGACCAAGGTAATCATCATTCTGCTGATACTGAATGCCTTAGCAGAGGAGAACTCTGGATAGTTAGAGGGGAGAGGAGCAACAAAACCCTCAGTTTTGCTGAATGAGAGAGAACTTAAATACTGAGAGGACTATAATTTTGTATACAACATTTTGTGTGTATCATTAAAGAAATACAATGGGATCATCAGTAACTTGTCTAGAAATCAGATAAAGTTCAGATTCCTCAGTTCTTTTTTAGTTGAATATTTTGTTGGATTTTTGAGAATTCCATACAATGTATTTTAATCATATTCAGACTCTTCACCTATCTGCACCCCTATTACCACCCTAAGTCAAATTTTATGTTGCCTATTATTTTTTAAGGCCTATCCAATATAATGTGTGTCTTCAAATGCCTTTTGATGTAGAACCATCCTTTGGAGCCTGGACAACCTGACTTTCTCTCCCCCAGAAGCTGTCAGTTGCCAATAATTCCTTAGCTGTGGGATTGGGGGCTTCCTATCTGCCTCCCCACATCTATGCTGAGAATTTGCCTGGACTGAGCTTATGTAGGTCTTGTATATGCTGACACAATTTCTGTGAATTCATCTGGGTAACTGCTCTGAGGTCTGAAAAAACACTGCTTCCTTGTGGTCATCCCCACCTCTGGCTCTTACGTTCTTTCTGCCTCCTCTTCCTCAAGGATATCTAAGCTTTGAGAGACAAGGGTTTGATATAGATGGGCCATTATCATCTTCTTATCAGTTTCCAACTATTTCCAAAGTAATAGTTAAATTTGAAAGGACAGACTCAAATTCTAATTTCATCACTAACCAGTTGGGTAATGTTTGACAATTTATTTAATTTACCTGAGCCAATTTACAGTTCTCTCTGATACAATAATTAAAGAACTCATTTTTAAGGTATGGTAAATAAATTAATAATGGGTACAAATATGTAACTGATATCTCTTATTAAGCACCCCCCCAAAAAAAAGTCAAGATTAGGAATCAGGAAACTGAACTCTGGTTCAGGCAGGTGACTTACAAATTGTGTGACCTACATCATAAATTGCTTGTGCTCTTAGGACCCCAATTTCCCTGTCTGTAAAAGTAGGAGTTGACCTAGATAATCTGTATTTCTTCTAAACTGTAATGGTCCAGGTGCCACAGATAACATTTTTATTTGACTTTGAAACCGAGCCATGCAATTGGATTAAATTGGATCAAATTGCCATTATGGAATACATTGGAATTTTATTAAAAGACTGAAAATGAAAGTGATAATAATGCATTAGGCTATGGGAGAGATTTCTAATGGACACAAAAAAGTAGTAATAGAGCAGGTCATATTATCACACCTGGACGCAGGAGAAAGAAGATGGCATCTGGTATTAAATTCAAGCACCAAGCTCAGAGGTGCATGCTTTTATTTTTAAAACATTGGAAAACATGCTCACCTTAATTAGATACTTCCAGGCAGTTTATGAGATGCTCTCGTACTAAGGTAAAAATTATGCCCAATTAACTATATAATATTTGTTATGAAGATGGTAACAGGACATAACAGCAATGATTTTAAAATACTCAATAGCTGAACTAAGTTAAGAGCATAAAGAATAAAGTTTTGAAAAGCCACTGTGAGATGAGTGACCGAATTGGACTTGCTACTTTACCCATTCCTATGTACGTTAGTTAGGGTTAGCCTTAGAATAGGAAAGAGGTCAATATCATCCAAGAAATGTATTTCGTTGTGTTTGCTTCCTCAGTCATGATTCTTGATCCTTGAATTCTGTCTTTGTTCACACGAAAATGCAGGAAAAGATGATAATGATATTTGAAAAATGCATTCAGAGGATAAAAATCATCTATTTTGGGTATCTTAACTATTCAACTGCAGAAATGATAACAAATGCATTAGATATAGAGATCTGATGTGATTCTTTCTGTAGAATCTATACTCTCAAAAGTTAAAAGGACAGTGTGAAATCTTTTGCTCATGAATATGGATGAATCTAAGATATCTGCATAATGTTTAGTATGGTATGTTTATGTGGCTATCCGAAACTTTCTGTAAGAGGGCTATGGCCCATATCCTAAATAACTGGTTAATCAAATTTTTCTCTGATTTCTTAAATTATAATTTTAATTGTGCATAGTCGTAGACTGTAGTGTGCTAATTGGACACATGTATGCAGTACAACGTGGAATGATATAATCAGAGTGTCTCTGATTTTTTATCTCTCATCAGTGAAATGCATTATAGTTCAGAACTAAAGTAAACATAATAAAATGTGATTGTTTTAAAGGCAGATGTTCAAAATATAAGGCTCTTTATAATCAAGGTGTCTATTTTGCTTTAGATACAAATACATAATTTATAAAAGTGTTTCCATTTATTAAATTATATTTTGTGCTATATGCTGATGAATTTATGATTGGATAGACATTTTATAACCCTACTAGTATATTGTATTATTTTTATTGTAAAATAAAAGAACAGTTTTCATCGTGGGTTAGTATTTCATAAAACATGATTTTAGAGGCACTATTCTGTAATTTTACATATTTCTACTATGGAAATGTATTGCAAAGTACTCCATTTTATCTGCATTACATAACGTTTTTTTCTAAAATGTCCCTCAGATTTCGTTGCTGAATGGTCATAGAAATAAACAAACTAACAATTTTCCCAGTAGCTTCATATTGTATAAAAAGTGTGCCAGTGTGCTTATCAGTTTTATATGGATAATAAACTGGGTGTGTGTTCATGGTAGTTTGATCACAGTAATGAGCCTAATTTGTTTACACCTTTCTGTAACTGGTTTTTAGTACTTTGTCTCTCAGATTTTGGGCTTGTTTGTGTGTGTGATTTGCTTTGGTCAACAGAGGAATGGTGAGCACACTGAAACACACTTACATATTAGTACTTTCCCACTTGTGCTTCACATACTGGCTCTACGTAAGTGAGCTCCAGGACCAGCAATCCCAGTGGAGATGGGCAGATCAACAGGCCAGCCCACGTGACCTGCATGCGTGAGAGTAGTAAGACATAGTTATTCTTTGAAGCTCCTGTTACAGATTGGCTTTTTATACAGCAACAAATAACTGAAACAACATGAATAGGCAGTAGATAGAACAAAACATTAACATCTTCACATCCTAAATTTGTTGTTATAGAAAACTCTCCTGTAACTGCAATTTTGGTGTAGCACATAATTTACTTATGACCCTCTTTATACCAGTGGCTTTACAGATATTCCAAATATTTGTCAAATAAGTAAATAACAATTAGCTATCAACCGTGTCAGGAATAACACTGAATGCAGTGATTTTTTGGCTAGATAAGTGCCATTTCTCTGTACAGTAAATATAATGTACTGACACAATTGCTATGAGATTCTTTGCTCTTCTATGTGAAACTGATTCCCAAAGTTAATTCCATTTATTTACTTCATCCTATCTCGTCATAGTTTCCCCTTTTCCCAGAAATCCTAGAGCTTTGTTCTATTCCTCTTGATAATTCTCCTTCACTTGGGAGGAACATTTCATTTCCCTTTTGCATGTGACTTATGGATCTTCCTCTTAAGAGGTAGAATTTATTGCCCCATGTTGACTGTGGACTTAGTCACGTGACTTGCTTCAGCCTTTGGGACCAAGGCAAAAGCCTTGAAAAATGTTTATGGATTGAGGCTGGTTCTCAACCAGCTCTTTGGAATGCTATAGCGGCCACCATGTGAACAAGCCAGGGCTAACCTCTTGAAAAGAATGAACATGCGTCTCTGTGGTCCTGGTTGACAGTCAGCTAATCCTCAGAAAAGGAACTGCTTATCTGTCAAATGGCTGACCATAAAGCCCAGTCAAGGTCACAGAAAGATCTGGCTGAGCCTAGAATAAATTATTATTCATAGAATTATGAGCTAATAGCTGTTCTTTAACATTTTTTTACATTTATTTATTCATTGTGTGTGCATTGTGCCGGCATGTACGTTCATCTGTGCATGTAAGCACATGCATGTGTCACAGTATGTGTGTGGAGGTGAGAGGGCAACTTGCAGGAGTCCGTTCTCTTCTTCCACCATGAGAGTCCTGGAGATCCAGGTCAGGTTTGAAATACATACATACATATATGTATATATTTGTTGAGAATTTCATACAGTGAGGGCTAGAGAGATGTCTCAGCAGTTAAAAGGACATGCTGGTCTTGCAAAAAGACCCAGGTTTAGTTCCCAGTACTCACAAGATGGCTAACCACAATTCCTGACTCCAGTTCTAGGGAATTCTACAACCCTCCTCCTGGCTCCAGTAATTTCAGACAAAATTACTCATATACTTAAAAATAAAAATAAATGAATATAAGAGAATTTCATACAATATATTTTGATATATTCATCCCCAAACCTTCCCTTTAACCCCTCCAAAATTTGCTCCCATCTCTCTACCCACCCCCTCCCAAACTTTGTGTCTTCTTTTTTCTCTTTAGTTTAAATAATTCATTAACACCAATTTGCACTGTCCATATACTTCTGGTTGAGGGACCATCCACTGAAACTTGGTCAGTCTATCAGGAGTCACAGCCTAAAAGAAAACTGACTGTCCCTCTTCCAGGAGCCTTCAACTGCATATAGCTCCTCAGTCAGGGGTAGATGCTCGTGAACTTCTTCCTACTCCATGCTAGAATGCTGACTGGATGGATTTTGTGCAGACAACCACAACTGTTGTAAGCGCAAGAGGGTAGTAGTCCTGGCTTGCCCGGAAAGCGCAGGTTTTGCTGTTGTCCTCCCGAACTCTTAGAATCTTCTGACCCCTCTTCCCTGATGGTCCCTAAGCCTGAGGGAAGGGGCGAGTTATAGGTGTCATATTTGTGGCTAAGTACGCCAGTCATTTATTTTCTTCACTTTGACCAGCTGTGAGTTTCTGCATTAACCAACATCCACTGCCAAAAGAAGCTTCTCTGATGGCGTCTGACCGTGGCACTAATCTATGAATACAGAAAAACAGATTTAGATGGCAGTTTGATAATATGTCCATTTGGCAAAATAACGGTATTAGGTTCACCTGTGAGGCCTGTGTGCTCCCCAACCACAAGTTCTTGGCCAGATTTTCAGTATCAGGCATGTGTTTCCTCCTGAGGAGCAGGCCTTAAATCCAATCAGAAATTAGTTGATTACCATAACATTTATGCCACTATTGCACCCATGAGCCAATCATTATTACAGTTCACAGCATTCACAGCTGAGTAAGACTGCTTATGACTCTCCACCTTCTAGTACTATGAGAGCTAGTCAGGAGGGAGGAAGTTTCCTGGTCAGTACCAACTTGTTTTCTCCATGTCCCATGACCAACATGTGTGGTTTCTTCAACAATAGGATCTTGCCATCAAGCTCTGATGGGCAATTAAGAACAACAGAAATAGGCCATACTGTTTTGGGCGGGAGGGGTTGGGACCACTGTGATCAACAACTCAAACTAGGCTTTTTATTTGGCAACCTATGGCTTCTGGGATGAACACAATCCCCTGTGCAGGATCACCCCAATGAAAGCCTTTAGTATGAAATACATATAACTATGAAGCTTATACAATAGTGGGCTTCCAATGATGAAGTCAGGTTATTAGGGTTGATGGCAAATCCCTTTATTTGCTAAGCCATCTCACTGGCCCATGGTTGATATTTTAAGCTATTGAGTTTGAGGGGTGGTGTGTTCAGAGTTATGTATCATTCCTTCATATTTCACAAGATCATGTATGACATTTATTTCATCCATGAAGTATGTCACTTTGGTCAGAAGCTTTTAAGAGCCAGGTTATGACTTTGCATCACCTTTCTCGTCTAGGTGTCTGATCAGTTTCTGGTTGGGGGAATTTTGTAAGCCTGGATAGACATGGAACAATTCTCGCCCATCTTCCCACTCTAACCTACAAATGTTTTAATAAGAAATAAACCGCACTAAACCATGGCGATCTTATGAATTTCTGTTATTGGAGTATCACATATGCCATTCTGATTAATGTAGAAATTTGTACCTAGGAGAAAGATCTGTGGCAGATAATTTAAAATAAGTGACTACAAGTTAAAGGCTCAGTGGGTGCCAGCAAAGAAACTTGTTAGAGCCTAGAAAGATGGCAATTCAGTGGTAAAATATTTGAAAAAGTTGATCTCTCTCTCTTTCGTTCTCTCTCTCTCTCTCTCTCTCTCTCTCTCTCTCTCTCTCACACACACACACACACACACACATACACACACACAACTTTTCTAAAGAGAAATATTTACTCTGGGCTATGGTTTGAATATGTCCTCTCCAAAAGGATATGCTGGAAACCTAATCTGCAAGCAGCAGTGTTGGGAAGCAGGATAAGGTGATTAGACCATGAAGGTGAAGGGGATGGAGCAAATGGATTGCGGTTGTTACATTGGGAGGGAGCTTGTTATGAAAGAACCTTTTATTCTTCTGCTCTCTTTGCCCTTTCCAGTGGGAAAACAACAAAACGGTTCTTGTTGGATGCTAGCATCTTTGCACCTGGATTTTCTTGCCTCCAGAACTATGAGAAGTTTCTATTCTCTGTAGTATTGCTATAGCAACTCAAAATGAGTTAAGATTTCATAGCTGTTTTGTGCCTGCCCCTCCCCATGCAGGTTGAGAGAGTGAGAGAGTGTATGTCTTCTAGTGTGAGGATAGATGTTGTGCCTTTTTAGGTCTCTATAACAATGTTTTATAACAGAGAGTAGCAAACATCACCCACAGGTGCTAGATTTTAAGATTAATGTCTTACTGAATAGAACTTTTATACTGTCTCACTTGTGGTAAGAGTAAATGTATTTTGTAAGGAAAAGTGATTTGGTTACTAAAGAATATATTGCAGTTATCTTGGTGCTATTCATCAATAAATTCTGGTTATCTTTTTTCTAGAAAAATAGTAACTCAGACTCCTCTTGTGTCCTTGAATATACAACATACTTGTAGGATTTGTTTTGGCCAATGAAATGTGAATAGAATTGACTCAAATCATTTTTAGGTAGGATTAGTTTGTCATTCCTCATAATTTTTTTTCAGCACACCAAACTAAGGGAAACTTCTGACGATTCCAATCTCTCGAAAGATCCACTTCCTTGGTGAAAATCACCTGGAATGAAGCCTGCTCACCCCCAGAGACTAACATGTGAAAAAACAGAAAGTTTATTTTGCTTTAGGATTTGGGAGCCTCTGTTCTGTAGCACAACCTATTCTAGCTTAACAAAACAGATTACTAAACAAGCGATAAGGACACTACAAAGCTGATAGTCTTGGCACTTACAAGTGGCTTCATCTCCGATTGTGACCATTCTAAAATGGTGAGCTACAAAATTTCAAACTTTACTTTTTTCGACATGCTATGTACCCCAGACAGGTCTCAACACTGCAATTCTCTTGCCCCATCCTCCCAAATGCTAAAATTACAGGCATCGACCACCCCACCTGGCTTCAAATTTTATATTAAAAAAATTATGAAGATGTAAAGTTCATCTTTCTACTGAGGCAATCCTGGGCTATAAACTACTTTCTCATAAGAAAGAGAAGGATATCCTTTCTTATAGAGAAGGATATGCTACAAAACAGAGTTTTTCCAAGAATTAAAACGTATCCCTTCACAGATAAGTATAAACTGCCAGTTCTCCTCTGTAAACTCTGGATGTCTAACCTTCGACTCGGTTTCCTTTGATCATACAGAAATAAATGCAAAATGGCTCTACTGCAAAAGTTTTTTTTAAAGCAACTTAGAGCTTATATTTAATCAAAAGATTGTTTTCTCTGGAAGGAAATTCTCTCTAGTACAGCGTAGGATTCATCCCATAACAACTATAAACTGTTAAATTCCTTGCAACGCACAGCATTAGAGTTGGGGGCGGGGGATGTCAAGGTACAAAAGGATCTGTGGATTAAGTCTTGCAACAGTTTACAGTTTTCAGAGTATGAGAAATTTCTCTTTTGGAGTTTACAGTCAGCTACACCCAACACTATTTATAATAAGAAGCCCCTCTTCGTTTCCGTGATCTTTGCAAATATTATCACTTTTCAAGAACTCCTTGCCTCGGAAACTGATGTTCCTGCAGTTCCTTCAGTTCTATCTGGCAGCAATTTCAGATACAGCCTAAGGACTGACTGCCTTGCCCTTTCCCTGAACAGTGATGAGACAGATGACAGCAACCCTGAAAGTTTCCAGCACTTAAAGAGAAGCCTGACCCCACAAGAGACCGGCAACTCTTGAGGCTTCCACAGTTCTCCCACCGCGGAACTAGAAGAATCTACATCGGCCGGGTTGGCCTGGACAACCAAGGCAGCGCAGGCATCTGGGTCTGAAAAGCAAGTCTAAACCGACGAGAAGCAAAGCACTTGAAATCTGAGACCAGACCTTCAGCCCAAGCGTGCGCACCAGACTGGAGAGCGCTCAACTCCATAAGACTACAATACCCAGCGTGCGCCGCGTCGCGCCCGCGAGCTCGGCTTCGGGTTCTGGGCGCAAAGAAGACTGGGAAGTGAAGTCTGTGACTTCCAGAGCCCGGAGGGAAGGGAGGAGGGAGGCGCTGATGGTCCGCTCCTTCTGCAAGAGGGTTCTTAGCGGGCCTCCGGGTCTCTCGCTCCCGCTCAGGATTTTCGCGGACGGCGGGAGCAGTATGGCTTGCCCGAGTAAACTCCGGGGGGGAGGGGAAGAAGGGAGTGGATGGGGAGGCGGGGTCAGCGGAAGCGGCAGGTTGCTTCCTCCTCTCTACGCTCCCTCCCCGCCTCTCCCGGAGGGAGCGGAGGGAGGGGGAGGGAAGGGCCAAGGGAAGGTAGTGACACGTGTCAATCAACCCCCCTCCGGGGGGCGCGCGCTCCGGGGCTCGCGCCGAGGGCTCGCTCCCCTGCCTCGTGCCTGCGCCGCTCGTATGTAAATGAGGGCGCGTGACGCGGGACGCAGATGGACAAGGGAAGAGAGAGAATGGCCGCTGCCGCCGCCGCCGCCGCTGCTGCCGCCGCCGCCGCCGCTCAGTGCCGGAGCCCTCGGTGCGCGGCGGAGAGGAGAGGATTCCGGCGGGAACTCGACTCCTGGCGCCACCGCCTCATGCACTGTGTAGGTAAGAGAGATTCCGGCCGGGCCGGCGCGGCGCGCCGTTCGCAGCCCGCGGAGTTTAGGGCTGAGGGGTGTAGTTGGAGCTCCGGTTCGGGTCAGTTCCACGGGGAGCGCGATGGGAGCGGCGGCGGCGCGGCGGCCCCGGCGTCGCCTTTTGTCTCGGGGCTCCCTGCCCGGCGCGATCCGCGCCCCGCCGCCCGCCCTCCCCGCTGCAGGCGCCCCGGGAACTGTTAGTTCGGACCCGCTCGCCGAGCCCCCCGCCGGGCCGCCGGCTCGCGCCCTGCGCAACTCCCCGCGCGGCTGTCACGGGAGCGGCAGGGGCCGAGGGCGGCGGGCCGGTCCGCGCCGCTCCCCCCCCCCCGGGCTCACACACCCCCTTCCCGCCGCCGGGGGGCCGGGGGCCGGGGCCGGGCGGGCGGCCGCGGCCGAGTTCGCGGGAGCCGAGCCGGGCGCTGGCGGGGCGCGGGCCGAGGGTACCGGGCGTCGGGGGCGGCGGCCGAGGGGCGGGGGGCGGCCGCTGTGCCCTCGCGCTCGGCCTCGGCGCGGTGCGTACCGCTTTAAGAAGGAGCCGCTCGAGCGCTGACGGTTGGGATTTGAAGTTCTTCCTCCCTCTTTGGAAGTCTGGACGGATGGGGGGTATTGCCATGACAACGGCACCCTCCTCACACAGTCCCCCTTCCTTGCGGACACCCCGATGACTCTGGTCCTCTTTCACTTTCATGTGATGGACGCGCTTCGCCCTCCCCACCTCGCGGTCCCGGGTTCAGCAGGAATTCCTTTTCCTTTTCAGTGGGGTCTGCCTGACCAGTTTCGCTTCCAACTTCTGGGCTCGGAGCTGTCATTCAGGGTACTGTTCCTGGGTGGCGGGCCGCGGTAGGGCCCCCCACCTTGTAGCAGTTTCTGCTGTCCCTCCCCCTCCCCTTATTCCGGAGGGAGTCGTGTGCCTGGAGCTGTTATGCAGCAGGTTGGTGTAGAGGGCATGGACCGGCTAGCCCGGGCTAGAAGGGGTTAGGGAGGGAGCTGAGGGGAAGAGGTGAACCCGGTGATGGGGGAATGGGCTTTCTCTTGGGGCTAGTACCTGTCAACATTGGAAGTGGAGTAGACTCTGCGTCTGGGGAGAGACTCTCTCTTACCTTATTTTCATCCCTTCTTGCGCCACCTCGCGCCCTTGCCCTCTACCCCACCCCTCTCAGATGATTGTTCTGGGTTCCGCTTAAGATCCTTCTTGTCTTCACTTGTGAAGAAGAGATCCTAATAGATTTAACTAGAAACAACTTCGGAAACTTGCCGTACAGAATACGATGTATAAGGGAAAACAGAAGATTATTTTGGTTTGGGGACATTTAGGTGATGTTTAAGCAGTTTACTGTTTTATTTCTTCTTTATAAAATGTACTTTGGTGTTATCTGTGGGCAAGTTATGGGGAGGGGGACCCTTCGAAGGGTCAAGTATTAAGTGATTTTAGTTCCAGTTAAACTGAAAGAAAAAAAAAAACCACCTCACAGTGTTATATACCACGTGTGTTGGTACTTGTATTTCTTGAATACAAAATGGACCCATTTTGATAATTTTTTATGCAAAGGCTTGTTCTAGTAAAAACCTGTCTAGAAATTGTAGCGCTCATTCGGTGGAATCAGCTAGATCTGGCACCATTGCCGTGCTGGCTCACGGCATAGTGTTAAGTTTTGTAAAGGCACAGAGTGATTTGAAGACCACCGTTGCCAGTTTTTGTTTCAGAATATTTGAGGTTTTTGTTTTTCTCATCTTTTTAAAATTCATTAACTGTCGTTTTGCATTGCAAACATATATGTAGGTTTCAAAAAGTCTAATCTTAAATGAAAATTGATTCAGTTTAATGGAGCAAGGAGTTAGATTATCTATCTTTTTGTCTTACCTCCTTGGATACTCAAGCCGTATTCGAAATAATACCGCTTATCTAATGTGTAATCTGTATTACATTTTCAATGTAACGCCTTTTTTGAAACATACATGAACTGTTTTCCTGGGCAACAGTCATATTTGAAGGTGATTTTACACAGTCCCAGTTCTCATCAGGAGACTTACTAGGATCCAGTTCATACTTTGTTTCTGTCATTGTTTATTTTTAAGTAAAAAAAATTTTTTTTTAAATAGAATATACACTCGTTGACTAGGGTTTTTTTGGTGTCATTTTTGTGATGTGAATTGGTATTAAAAGTAATTTTCAGTCACCTTTGCAGTTGATGTACTTACATTTCTTTGTAAATTTATTTGCAGAAGTGTTCCATATATATATATTTTTTACATTTCCGTATTGAATATTTAGTGCTCTTATTGCTTGAAATAATTTTTTTATAAAATCATCTTACTGGCTGCTTTTGAGAAATATAGTGATCCCCAAATATTACTTTTCAGGGAGAATTGGAAATTATAGGTATCTTAGGGCTGTACATCCAGTCGGTATAGTCTCCCGTGAAATTTCTTGAATCTCACTTCTTGGCTTAACTGTTTAAAAGAAATATGATTATATTTTTGTAATGTATATTGTATTCAAATTTTTTGAAGAAAGTTGTCTAGTTGTCAGCGACTTTATAATAGGGGAAAATGTTTAACTCCATATAGAAAGAGATGCTTACTTTCCCATGGTTGTGGAACTTACCTCCTTACTGTAGATTTACTCTTCTACATTACTCCTGGTTTTTATTTTAAGTTGGAGAACTGTCCTTCAAGCTCTATCCCAGTTAATAGCTCTGTTTCTGTTGGGAGGCTCTTTATAATTTGGTACTTTTTTTCTGAAACCATAATGTATTGTGGCATAATTCTGAGTATCCTCATGTAACAAATGATTGAGTGCGTATTGGCTATGGGACTAGTATCCTAATCATCAGAATTGCATTGAGCATTAATAGACACAGTCCTGTTTTTTATAGAATATGTAATTAGTATCTACTAACCAGAATGACACTGAGCATTGAGTGTTCTGTATTTTATGGAATAAATAATATAATTAGTATCTACTGATTCATAAAATTAAAAACAATAAAGTGTAGAATAAAAGAAGTATATTAGTACATCTTAAACATGATTCAGACTTGTTAGTCATTAGAATATTTGATCTAGCGGACAGGCCAATTTTTAGAAACTTTATTTTGGCGTTGTTTTCATTTTACAAAAAACTCAAAGAATAAGCAACTCCTATTTGCCTTCCTCTCATTAACCAGCTGCTCCTTGTTTTGTTGTGTTTTCTTTATCATTCTTGCTCTGTGTGTGTGTGTGTGTGTAAAACAGCAATTTGAGAGTAATTTGGAGATATCTTTGCCCCTCAACTCTTCAGTATATATTTCCTAAAAACACTGTGTAGTTATTAAAGTGAGAAGATTCAGTATCTACATAATGCTATCAGGTTTTTATAACCCATATTCAAATTGTGTCTGTTTTCTCTACTTCCCTCCCTCTATCCCCTGTCAGAATGCCCTCTAGGACCATGTGGACATAGCACTAGGTCCTCATGTCACTAGTCCTTTTTAATTGGGAATATTTCCTCAGCCTTTCTTCGAATTTCTTGACCTTGACGTTTTTGACAAAGTATAGGGTATTATTTTATAGAATGTCCCTCAGTCTGAATTTATTGTTTTCTCATGGTTAGATTGTTAAGCATTTGGCAGGAATACTAATGAATACATGCTCTGTTCTCTATACATCCTATCTTGAAGTTCATTATGTTGGTTTGACTCAACTTCAAAATTTGATTAGGGTGAAACTCTGTTCTTCCCCCACAGTTACTGTTTACTTTTTTGTAATTAATGTGTACTTATGGGAAAGTGCTTTCAAGAACAATTGCCATCAATCATCTCACCAGAGTTTCAGTCACAAGTTTTAATATCCACCAGTTCATTCCTTCTCTGGTTACTAGGAGGTAGTCTTCCTTTCATGGTTCTTACCAGTCAGTGTGGACTCATGAAATCTTAACTCAGTGATAAAGTCTATCCCTGTAACTGTATTGCCTCTCAAAATGTGGCAGATTTAACTGACAGCACCTTTATCAAGTTTGTTCATGTGTGTGTGTGTGTTTCTAAACTAGGTATTCTACCTTCATGTACTTTACCATCTTGGGTTATCATTACTTCTTCAAAATGACCTCCATCCTTTTTTGTGTGAAAATATATTTAGATACCAAACCTGAGCAGCAGGTTATAGAACTAATTTTTGTTTTTTTGTGGATTGTTTGTTTTGAGACAGGGTCTCCCTGTAGCCCCAGCTGGCTTGAACTCACTGTGTAGACCAGGCTGACCTCCATCTTAGAGACCCACCTGCTTCTGCCTCCCTAGTGCTGGGATTAAAGGCCTTTGCCACCATACCCTGCCCTTTATACCTGCTTTAAACCATGTTATTGCAAATATAGAAGTTGATACTCAGTGTAATTTTTTTCCTAAGATCATCCAGTAAAATGAAGAGGCAAAGATTTGGTTAGAAACATTTTTTTATACCACCAGACTGGTTCAGTAGAAATATAACTCCTATATACAGCTATAGTTCAGTAGAAATACAATTGGAGCTAAATATGTAATTTTAAGTCTGCTGGTGATCACATTTAAAAAAACTCATTTTACTCAATCTTGTCTTCAAACTATTGCCATTTTAAAAATAATGCATAAAGAAGTGGTTAGTGACTTGGCTTACATTCTTAACGTTCACTTGAGAATTGGGCGTTTTACATTTTCAGCACATCAGTTTGAGGTAGCTGTATTTCCGCTGTTCTGAACCACCACACCCGACAGATTCCACCTCACTGAACCGTTTAGATTTCTTGATTTCCACAGTACCACTTACCTTAAAAATCTCTTTATAGTAAACAAATTTTTAGTTTTCTTTAAATCTTTTATTTGGTAAGGAAAGAACAGAAATAAGACAATAGGCTTCCGAGCTAGGCTAACATGTTTGAAACCTAGCATTACCATTTACCAACATGGACAAATTTCTTGTTTATATTTCAGTTTCATATATTTTGTTTCACCTGTAAATTGGAGATAACTAGATTGCTTGAGAAGTAGTTTGTTGATGTGTACTAAGTGTGTCTTCAACGTAGAGAAAGCATCCGGTGAATGCTGCCTGTAGTTTTTGGTGACGTCTTTTTTCCCGCATTGTTGACTGCTGGAACTTTATGGTTAGTTACGATGAGATTCTTTCTGGTGGGAATAGTGACGAATGATTTTTTAAAAGATCATGGAGCCTAAAAGTAAAAACAGAAGAACTTAAATGATGTACCCCATAGCTATAGCTATTCTAGAGTTTTAGAATTGCAAAGTATCAGGTAACTTAGTTCTGGCCTTCTATATGAAGAGAGCAAAAAGCACTTGCCATTCTATGTTCTAAGAAGTCTGTGTTTGATAACTGAATATAAATTAGTTTGTAGCTCATTTTAAACTTTATCATATTAGACTATCTTGAGGCTAGTTTTTGTTGGTGTGTCCTCTCTATTTTCATCTTCTTTTAATCAGTTTGATACGCCTTTCTGGCTTCTTCTGACCTCTCTCTGTTATCTTGCTACTGAGTTCTCCTCTGTCACTGTTGTGATTTCAGTCACCAAAGAGTTGATTTACTTAGGAATCTCTATTGATGTGTTACTGATAGGAGTTAGTTGGTCAGCTGTCAAAAAGTGTTGACTGTACAACTGTTTTCTGAAACACTAGCAAGTATGATACTCTCTGTAGGAGATGTCAGTTGTGATACTAATTGCACTCATTATTACACACTTGAAATCTGTGGTGCTTTGAGTAGTTAAAATAGATTAGAACATGCATTCAGAGTTTCCATACATTGAAACCAAGGATTATATGCATTTTGGATTTTGCAGATGTTAGGTACAGGCTGCAGACTAATCTAAACATAAAGTAGCCGCCTTTCTGCCTGGTGCCATTTCTGTGCCCATTTTCCTTTCCTGAGATGGCACAGGTGTGCATTATCTGACCCTTACTACTGACTTTTATGTCATCTATCACAGTGTAGTCTTGGGAGGAGCAACAAGGTATGTAGATTGAGAAGGAGGGGGGGGTTCTATAAGTATTTTTCCCTAAGTCTAGTCTTTCAGTTAAAATATCCTACTTCATGTGTGTTTGGTTTCTTTTTTTTCCATTGTGATAATATTCTTTCCTTCTGATAGACTGATGGTCGTAATAATAAGGTTTTCTACTTTATAGGGGCATGAAAGTGATATATATTCAGCAGAAATCAAATTTTGAATTTTTTTTCCTTGAGATGCTAGGTTGTGGCACACGATCACAGTTTGTGGTCAGCCACACATTCATTAGAGTAAGCAGTTAATAGTTTTGCAGTATAGTGCTGCCATAGCATTCATGAAATACATACATTACATGAAGTATTCAACTTTTTGTTGTTAAATAGGTTTTGTATTTTGATTTTACACAAATCTGGGCAGTGTAAATGTTCTGAGCACATTCAAGGCTAAGCTGTGATCAGTCAGGACTTAACCCTATAGTAAGTCAAGGAACATCTGTTACACATAGATTAGTATTTTCCAAGTACAAAAGGTGCAAGTCCAAAACACTGTGAACCACCTAACTTTATAACAGTCCATATTTAGGGTTAAATCTGTAATCAAGAAGTCTTTTGAAAAGTTTATAGCATAATCTAGATTGTGATGATGAGCCAAAGCAACCTGCTCTTAACACTAGAAAAGTAATCAACAAGATAATGCCATCTTTGCTTTTGAATAAAAGCACTTTGTTTTTTTAAAAAGCTAAATACAAATTTTAAGGATTTTGTGTTTGCTAGAAAATAAAACATTAAAATGAAGAATCATTTTTCTGTATCTTTCATAGTTTCCCCGTAATTGGCAGCATTGCCCTGCTTACTTTTGATTACTTTGGTTCTTTAATCTGCTGCCAAATTGTTACTTTCCTTGTAATAGTTCATGGCTTCACTTTTTCTTATACAGTAAGCACTTGGGCAAATTCAGATAAGATTCTAGTTTATATCAATCTATGCATTGCTGGTTTTACTGTCTTCTAGTATAAGGTACCTTAAAAACAATGAATCATTGTTTGAGAGAACTGCTTGATCTCATAGTTTACAAAGCGTTAATATCTGTCATTTCTCTTTTTTGTCAAATAAAAGTTCTTAACTGTGTTTAACTAGTTAGTCATAGACTACTGGACTGTCTCTTCCCTCTTTGTTCCTTAGACAACTCAGCCTTTTCCGTCAGCTCTTAATACACATCACCCCAAATTGTTGGGTCTCTTTTTAATCATATCCTCTACCTTGTACCTTATTGACCTGTAGAATTCAACTTCAAATTAGAATCTTTTCTAAAGTATTTTTTGAGAAACATTTTAAGACCTTTCTCAACTTTCACTGATGGATGTGTGTAGAAGTAACTTTGTCTGTTAGTCTTCATATTTAAGTAAACTTTAGAGGCAAAGGTTTAAGTCTTCAAAGTGTCAGAAAGGACTAACTGAAACACTGTTCTTTATTAGCATCTCTCAGTGTAATTTTAGGCATAATTCATCTTTCACGCACAGATACATGTGAAATTAAAATAATATCTCCTCAGATGTTTGCTATTTTGGTTTAATGAAGTATGTTAAAATATTTATGTAGTAGTCATTTATTAAGATATTTAAAGATGTCCTGAGGACGGAAAGGAATACTATTTGAGAATAGGGGACTTAGTGCCACACCTAAAGCGGTGTTAGAATTCCTTAGGTAGAGAAAGGAACTTCCAGAGGCCACCCAACTCTAACACAGAAAAGTAAGGCCTTGGATTAAACAGTAAAACCAGAACAGAGAGCTATTACTATATCTGAGAAGAGAAAATTTCACATGTTGATGAGGGGTCAGGTACACAGGTAAAACATGGATTGTACATTTTTTTTTTTATTACATGGAGGTTCCAGATGACCTTGACTAGATGAATTTCAGTGGAGTAATGGAGATATGGCCCAGTGGTAGAGGTAAGCACTCTGGCTGTTCTTGCAGAGGACCTGGGTTCAAGTCCCAGAACCCACATGGCAGCTAACAACTGTCGGTAACTGCAGTTCCAAGAGACCTTACACTCTCTTCTGATCACCACAGGCACTGCAGGACACGAGTGCACTTATACATATACAGACAATACACTTGTACCCATAAAATAAACATAATACAATTTTACTTTTTAAAAAGCAATTCAGATACATCTAGTAGAGATAATATACTCATTTTAGAGGTAGAGGTTTGGTTTAGTTTTATTTGAGACAGGGTCTCCCTGTAGCCTCAGCTTGCCTGGAATTCACTATGGAGCGCAGGCTGGCTTGGCTGTTTGGGAACTGAGTTTTAAGCCATTCTATTCCACAAGAGATCTGGGGGGAGGATATTACCGTATTCCTTAATTTTCCTTATTCTGAGAGACAGAGTAAAGTATAAAGGACAGTATACAAGTACTTCTTCCAAAGTACTTTACCTAAGAAAACGTTGTGGGTATTCTGTTGTGAGAGGTAGAAACTGGGGTTTGAGTTAAATGCTTAGTGTTTACTATAGGTTTGTGTTTAGACTTTGCTTATAAAGATTCCACAATGACTAAGAATGCTAATGAAGTATATATAAGACCTGGTATAATATAATGGAAAGAGAGATGAGGAGCAATTAAGTTCTATTTACAAGATACAAATGACAAGACTTCAAAGGATTTGAGTGAAAGTAAGGATGGGCAAAGTTTATCTGTAAAGGACTAGTTAGTAAATATTAGACTTTGCCAAGGTTAGAACATTAGTAAGTGGGTAAACTTGGGCTGCCTTACCTCTTCAGTCGGTGCTAGGCACACTAAAGAAGTACCGTGTAACAGGGACTTGCTCTAGGTATGTTCAGCCTGGCTAGTTCACTCCCAAGGGCACTCTGAGAGGTCTCTGCTGGAACTAGTCACCTCTGCTGTTGCAATACAAAAGCAATACCAAAATGAGCACGCATGGCTATGTTTCAATAAAAAAGGGATTTTGTGTGTGTGTGTGTGTATTCTGAAAATATTTAGCATGGGATCATTGAATGAGTAGGGACAGGGAGAAGTAATGAAAGTATAAATTATTATCTGTACCAGGAAGAAATTGAAGTTTTTATTTTACTATGGATAATTAATGATCAGATAAGTCATCTTATTTTCATTTTGATCTCTTGTTGATTCAGGAATGAGGGATTTTGTTTGTTTACAATAGTTTAAGATACTCAATTGAAACAGCAATTTTAAGGCATAACTCGGAAAATGAGTGGTCGGTATACGAATTAAAACATTGACTTTTCAAAGTACTCTCAGGTGGCATCTTTTTTCTTTTTCCTAGCTTAACTTTGAACAACTTGAAAAATAAAATGGAGAAGATGAAACCCCAAAACGTTGTCTCTGTTATAACTAGAGACTAGGTTAGAACAAACACTGAAAAAGAATCAGGTAAACTATCCTATTCACAGTAGACTCAAAAAATTTAAACTATTTTAGAATGAATCTAACCGAGGAAATGAAGGACTTGTATCACAGAAACATTAAGACATTGATGAAAGAACCAAAGAAGATATCAGAAGATGGAAAGACCTCCCCCATGTTCATGGATTGGTAGGCCATCCCGCCAAATGCATCTACAGATTCAACACAATTCCATCAAAATTCGAATATGATTCTTCACAGAAATTGGAAAAAAATCTCTTAATTTCATATGAAAACACATCAAAATCCCATGATAGCGAAAATAGTCCTGAACTGGAGATGTGACCATCCTTGATTTTAAGTTATCCTATAGAACAGTAGTAATAAAAACTATATGGTACTAGCACAAAAATACACACACTGATCAATGGAGAAAAGGGAGCGTCTTCAACAAATGGTGCTGGTCAGATTAGATAGCTACGTGTAGAAAAATGAAGTTAGATCCTTACCTCTCACCCTGTACAAAACTGACTCCATATGTCTCAAAGACTCAATGTAAGACCTGATACCTGAATATGAGAAGAAAGTAGAGAATACACTGGAACTTTCAGGCACAGGAAAGGATTCTGAACTCGATGGTCATGCATTAACATCACTAGCTGATACGTGAAACTAGAAGCCTTTCTTACAGCAAAGGATACCATCACTCAAGTGAAAAGCTAAACAGAGTTCTCAAAAGATAAAATGCAGATGGCATTTTTAATGTTCAACATCTTTAGCCATCAAGGAAATACAAATTAAAACTACTTTGATATTTCATCTAACCTGAGTCAGAATGGTTAAAAAACAACAACAAAAATAAAGACAAGTGTTGTCATAGATGTGGGGAAAGAGAAACACATTCACTGCTAGAATGGTACATTGTGCAGCCACTGTGAAAATCAGTGTGGAGTTTATCCAAAAAGCTAGAAATATATATACCATTTAATCCAACTTTGCCAGTCTTGGGCATATACCTAAAGGACTGACTGTATGTCCTACTGTAGAAATAACCTGCTCATCCATGTTCATTGCTGCTCTGTTCATAATAGCCAAGAGATGGAAACAACCTAGATGTCCATCAACTGATGGGTGAATAAAAAATATGATACATTTACACGATGGAATATTACTCATTTGTTAAGAGAAATGGTAATTTGGAAATCTTCAAGTAAATGAATGGAGTTGGAAACAGTCATGCTGAGTGAGGTGACCCAGTCACAGAAAGAGAAATGTCATACATTTTCTCTCATGTCAATGTTAGCTTTGAATCTTTAGATGTGCTTCACGTGGACAATCCGTAGAGGTCAGGAAACTTAATAAGGGGCCATGGTTAGGGGAGGGGGCTTTTAAAAGAGAGCAGGTAGACTGGAACAGGAAGGGTTAAATGAAATACATATTGTGTAAAATACTTACATATACAAAACCTTTTTAAATATATACACACATATATATATAAATATATATATACAGTTTAAATGAAATTATCCTATAAATGGGGGACAGTGCCCCTACTAGATACTATTGGCTAGCAAATGTAAAGCCCTGTGCCACGAATGGACCCCCTCTTTTGGAACTGTTCACCAGACAGGTCCTATAAAACCACAAACATTACTGTTGCCGCTGCTCTTTGTTACCTTACAGAGCTTGGTAGTATAGACCCTAATCCTGAAAGCACTACTTTAGTCATAGAACATGGAAAAAACAAGCTAGTACTGACTGCTAAGCTGTATCCCTTCTGGCTACCTTTCATAGTGTTGGAAGGTGCTGTGCACAAGACCAGAGAAAAGTGATCATCTTACTTACCCAGCTGTGAACCCTGAAACCTACAGTTACGACTGGCCTGTCAAGCTATGCCACTGATGGGATAGTGGCATAAATGTAGTGAGAGAAACCAAATACTTTCTAATTGGATTTAATACCAGCTCCACAAAATAGAACCCATACCTGGCACCATTTTTGAGGCCAAGAACCTGTGGCTACATAGTTCACAAACCTTAGAGGAGATCCTACTACTACCATTCTGCTAAATAGACATAGCATTAAACTGAGTCCTAATTACTTACGGTTATACCCATAGATAATACATCTCTCAACCTTCATCAGAGAAGCTTCTTTTTGCAATGGTGATTAACACATAGACTTGCATGGGTGAATGTGCAGAAAACAAGAGACTGTGGCGTGCTCAGCCCTAAATAGGAGCATCTGTTTGACACCCCCCTCCCTCAATGCTCAGGGGATTCTTGAGGGAAGAGGAAGCAGAAAAATTGTAAGAGGCAGAGGTGGTAGATGACTATAAAGTAACAGGTTTATCCTGAAACACCAGGCATTTACACATACAAACTCACCTCACAGTGGTTATGACAGCATGCAAGAGACCTGCATAAGATCAAACCAGACAAAATCTCCATTTGGAAGGGAAGGTGGGCACAAAGTCCTACCCCAATTGGTAGTTGCTAAGAGAGGGAAGGTCAGTTTTCTTCAAGAGTGTGACCCCTGGGAGATTGACGGTGCTTCAGGGAATTGAACAAGACCAGAGACTATGTGGGGTGTAAGGAATACCAATCGGACTGGATAGGCTTAAAAAAAAACAAAAACAAAAACAAAAACCATGAAGTTGGGGGATTGAAGATAGGGATGAATCTGAGAGGAGATTGGGAGGGTGTTGGATGTGATCAAAATACTTTGTATAAAATTCTCTAATAAAATATTTAAAGGGACTGGAGAGATGACTCTGCTCTCGCAGAGGACCTGGGTTCAATTCCCAGCACCGACTTGGCTGCTAACAACTGCCTGTCATTCCAGTAACGGGATCCGATGCCCTCTTCTGACCTCCATGGGCATTGCACAGCACAGGTATACGTAGCTACATGCAAGCAATACACTTGTACATATAAAATAAAAAATAATGAAATAAGTGAATGATATATTTAAAAAAGGGGGGGGCTGGCATAGCCAGATTTATCTAGCTGTAGATACAAAAGTGGACTACGGTGTAATTCCACCTCTGCAGGCTCATTCTCCCTGGATGTCTCCCAAGGTTGGTGAAAAGCACCCATCAGAAAAGCCGCTTCCCCTCAGTGGGGGTGAAGGGAGATTCAAATTGTGCTTTGGAATCATCTTTGCTCACAGAAGTCAGGAGCAAGGAGAAATAATGTTACACTTTAAAAAAATACAATATTTTTATTTTGTGAATTTCATACACAGATATGATGTAAATTAGGTGTTTCCCATTTTCTGTGGGGCACAGGTGAAGATGCACAGGGGCTATAAAAGAGTAATAGAGAAGTGACGGAAAACTTCTTGGTGCCTGGGATGGGAAAGGTCCAGTGTCAAGACCCGGGTGCCTCGGACCACATGTGGAGCCAAGACCTTAGCTGGCCATCAAGGGAGATTGGAAGTTCATTCTTGAGAATCAGTTCTCCCAAGACTAGAAACTGCAAATGACAGAAACCTCCCCCGTCCTGGTCATTGTAAAACACATTTAATTCTAATGTCAGAGCAATGATGATTTTAAAACTCAATATAAATTCATTAGTTTTGAAAAATAAATTAACTAGATTTAATTAGGAGTATATAAGATACTTAAGTAAAATGCATGTTTGGAAAAGAGATGTCTTCCCTCTGTATTATAACTTTCTATTGAATTTTTAAATTTAGAAGATAGTTTAAAATAATAAATCATTATTCTATTTTTTAATGATTTGTTTTTCTTCTTCATGTGTGTGTGTAGCGGGGGGAGGGGGTTGGTATTTGCATCTGAGTGCAGGTGTCCACAGAGGCCAGAAGAGTAAATCTGATTTTCTGGAAATGAAGTTATAAGTAGTTGTGACCCACCCAACATGGGTATTAGGAACCCAGCACAACCATTGTGTCAACTCTTCCCGCTCCCATTATTTCTTTCAGTGGTGAAAACGGTACATTTGGCTCTCCATGTCCATTTGTAGGCTTCACATCTGTGTTCCATATTGGCAGACTTAACTATAATATTTGGGGGAAAGTTGCATCTTCTCTGTTATTTCCTAAATAATACATTATAACATCTATTTACAAAGCACTCATGTTATATGAGATAGTAGTATTCTAGACATAATTCTAGGTATATGAGGTTTTGTGTAGGCTATAAAAAGGGTTTGATCATTGCAAATTTTGATACCCATGTGTGTCTTGAAATCAGTTCCCCAACAATACTGAAAGACAACTATACCCTGAAAAGTAAATTACTGTTCTGATTATCTCTGCTTGTAGGTGCTTATATAGTGTATTCACTGGTTAATTTTTGAAAAATACCATCATATGTTCTGTGTCCTCTTTTTTCTTTCTAAAACTAGTAAATAAAATAAAGCAAAAGTAGTTGTTTATGGTGGGCGAGGTGTATGGGAATTAGAGCAGTGTCCTTTAGGAGCGATAAATAGGGCATCAGAATCTAGTGGGATGAAGAGGGCATCTTCCTGAATTGATGCAGTTACAACAAGGACCATTTCTGTGTTTGCTGTCAGAGCCTAATGGTACCTCTGAAAGAGGATGGCATGATATAAGAAAGGGACTTTTGGTTTCAAAGAGAGTATCAGACCAGCAAGGTTAGAAGATGAAGAGGGCATGGGCTTGAGGTAGGATTTACCCCTCTCTGCTTGCGCTCAGAACCACAGAAAGTAATGGGAGTAGGAGGACATCTGTGAGAGGATTGCAATCTGATATTTGTATTTGTTGAGGCTCACGTGGATTGAGGAAATACCTGAGCGCAAGGTTTCAACAGTGTCACACTAATAGCAATGATCATAATATGCCATTAAGTGTAAGGTCATTAGAGCCAGAGGGTGGGAGTAGGAGGACGTGCTAGCAGAGGTGTAATACAGGATGTCAGGCAAGGGGGGGTGTCAGGTGAGGAGGGTATTCTTGTAAATGAAATATCAAACCTGAGGGAGAGGGGGTTATATACTTGGGAAGGAGTAAGGATATTGGGACCAAGATGGGTCCCAAGGAAATAGTCCACGAAGGAAAGAGTCGTGAAAAGTTGGTTACATACAAGGAGGCTGATCAAGTAAATAGATATTAAGGATAATAAGAGCCAGGCTAATGTTCAACTAGAAATAAGGTATTATGTGAGCTCGTTTGTTAGGTATGGATGTACAGATGCAGAGGTGAGTGTGTAGGGCACATAGGAGTAAGCTTTAATAATAGTAGTTGTTGAGGGTCTAGAACCTTTGGCAGCAAGAGCATTGAAGACAGTGCGTCTGTACTAATTTCTGCTGTTTTCTTTCTGTGTTGATGGGAATTGAAATCATAGCTTCCTTACTTTAATAGTGGTTTTTATAATATTTTTTGTCATGAAATATTAAATAAAGAGTAATGGGATATCTTATAGGCCAGTGATTTTCAAATGTTTGGGAAAACACGTTTACTACACTAGTAAAGCATTTTCTATAGAATTGTCACGGTAACAGATACCTAAAAACTATGTAGTTAGCATACATACTATATTCTTATAAATTGATGACTTTTAGTCCCTAAACTACATAGAAATATATGTTGTTTTGCAGAGTTTTCAGTTCTGAGAATTCTCCTCCAAGATGACACTAGCCAATATTTATTGAATGTTTTGCATATTACTGTTTCAATCTTCACACATGAAATACTATACTGCAATTTTTATTCGAATTTTACAGATGAGAAATTTGACACATACAGAGGATAAGTGGCTTACCTAATACCTTCTCTCTAGTAACTGTCAGGTTGGAATTCACATATGTGTTAAAATCTTTATTTGTTCCTCATTGACATAAAGCAAATTTATAACATGGCTTAGAAAGCTCAGCTTTTAACTTTCCTCCTTGGTTTTGCCTTACTCTTTTTCCTTGTCTTTCCACAAGGAGCACCACCACCAAGCAACTGCTTTAGTCACATAGTAACTGTGATGTAGTGATAATAGACACTAACACTCTTGGCCGCCCAGTAATGCTTATGCTGGATAATGTGTACTTTACACTATTGGATTCTTTAATCTTCACAACCATTCTGGAAAAATATCAGTATTGTCTCTGTCATTTTAAAGTCATGTTGAACCTTTTCAGATCATTAAGCACTGTACCTCTGGACTCTTCACTTGTTTGCTCTTTCAGGACTATAGTAACAACTATTCCACTGCTATTTTTTGTAAATCTTTTAAAAATAAAATTACATAGGAGTATGAGCTCATAAGTTTATACCATAGTGAACAAAGTGAACATATTCCTGTAAGTTCCACCAAGTCAGGATCTAATAGAATCCCTGGAGGTCCTTTCATAGCCCCCCCATCACAGTCTATCTAAGTAATAATAGTGCTGACTTCTGAACACAAGATTAATCTTACCTATGTTAAGACACTTTGTTTAAAGGGAATTATATGGTGTTATTCTTTTGTGTTGGCTCAGTATTGTGTTTGTGTGATTTATTCCTATACTTGCCTGTAGATAGAATTCATGTACTCCTCCATAGCTTTATAATGTATAAATGTTTTATAATATGTTCTTAAGATAGTACTTTCAATTGTAGAATTCACAGCCTTCTTTTGAGAGGATATTTGGTTTGCTTCCAGTGTACATTAGTAGAAATAACACAGAGAGCATTCCTGAGTACTGTGTAGTTTTACTTTGGTTCAACTCCTGGATATTTTTAAACTTTTATTTTAGCTGACTAAATTTTTCTTAGGATTCTTCTTAATCTTTCCAAGTTTGGGAATTGTACCTACATTAGTTACTTTTCTGTTCCTGTCATAAAATACCATGACCAAGGCAACTTATAGAAGGAAGAATGTACTGGGCTTATGATTCCAGTGGGATGGATCCATCATGGCAGGAGGCATTTGATCAGAAAGCTGAGCACTCCAGTTTGCAAAACCTCACAGGTTACAGAGACAATGAAACTAGAGGTAGGCAAGGTCATGAATTCTCAAAGCCCACCCCCAGTGATGTGCTTTCCTCTGACAAGACCACACCTACTGAAGGTTCCATGACCTTCCCTAAGCAGCGCCACTAACTGACCAAGTGTTCAAATACTTGGAGCCTATAGGGGATACTTCTTAGTCAAACCACTACAGAATCCTTCTATGTACACTGTACTGCTTTCATTCCTCTGTCATAAACATAGATGTTATATAGTAACTGTGTACTTGCTTCTATTGTACCAAGTTTGACATTTGTGTGCATTTTTGACATTTGTGTGTGGGAGGGTGTGCATAAGAAGAAAAATTTGATCTCCTTCTACCATATCTTACTGATACCTACTGAGTTATTTAAATAATTGTTGGGTGAACGAATTAATAATGTATTTACTCTTGTGCTAGAAAAGAAACAATCATAAATCAAATAAAATTGGGCAGTGTACTTAATTACACTGCCTTTGTTTTATTCTGTTCAGTTATATTTGCAGAGTTATCTTAAAACTGGTTGTTATTAAAAAATTAAAAATTTTAATTTTAATTAAAATGTTTTAATGTGATAAACATATGTCCTGTCTTTTGTACATTTTGCTACACAGCTGCTGTATAAAGTGTGGCATAACTCGTAAGACAATTACGAACATGTGTGGCAAGTTTAGTATTTATCTCTCAAGGGTGGTCTTGAGTTTTGAAAATTGTCAAAAGATGTTTGTTCAAGACTGAGGAATCTTGTGAATGATAAACTCTATAGTCAGAGTGATTTTAAAGTCAGCATGGAGGCTTGGGCCTTTAATCCCAGAGCAGCAGAGGCAGCGTTATCTCCCTGAGATCAATGCCAGCCTGGTTTACATGGTGAGATCTAGGCCATCTGGGGCTATAGGAAAACTCTGTTTCAAAAAGAAAAGAAAGAATGATTTTAGATTTTAAGGAATAATGACTTTTCCTTCTCTGGCTTCCATCCACTTGTGTCCTTAAAAATCATTTCTTTATATTTAAGTCACTTAGTTCAGACAGGTAAGCCACTGTGACAGGCCACGGTTTTGTATTACATTATTGGACTTTTGAGGTTTTTTGATTGTCATTTTGTTTTATGTGTTTATGAAACAATGTCTGTATAGTTCAGGCTTGTCTCAGACTTCTATGTAGGCCAGGCTAGCCTTCCAACTCAGTGATTTTTCTGCTTCTGCCTCCCCAGTGCTGGGGTTATAGGTGTGAGCTACGAAGCTGGACTTGAATTTTCATTTATCTTAAAAACTGATTACTCTTGCAAATTAATTATATGTAATTGATATTTGATTGTTATTTCAAATTTTTCACCTTTTGTTTCAACCATCATATCCCTTATTAACAACTCTCCCATGTGTCAATTAAATGATAATGGTTGTATACTTTCTACAATATCCTTCTACTTTCTCTTAGTCTTTAGCTCTTTATTCTTAAAAAAAACTAAAAGAAATTTATTTGTATGAATGTTTTGCCACATATGTAAGTACATCTTTGTGTATATGCTCAAAGAGTACAGAAAGGGGCATTGGATCCCTTGATACTGGAGTTACAGATCATTCTCAGCCATCATGTGGGTGCTGGGAACCCAAACCCAGGTCCTCTGCAAGAGTAGCCAGTGGTCTTAACCACTGAGCCAGTCCCCTTTATTTTTTTTTAAACAATATTTTTACCGGTTCTTTGAGATTTCCGTACAGTGTACTCAGATCTCTCCCATCTCAGATCATCCCAGCTCCCTACCCCACACTTTGTACCCCCCATATATGTGTGGTCCATGGATTCCAATTTTGTGTTCTCCAAACACTCTTAGGTATGGATCCATCCCCTGGAGCCTGGTCAACCTACCCAGCATCACACTCTTAATGAAGATGAACTCTTCCCCCTCCCAGAAACTGTCAGTTACCAGCATTGCAGCTAGGGCTGGGACTTCATGCTGTCCCCCTTCCACGCTAGGATTTTTGTCTTAGCTCTTTATCCTTGCTTATCTCAAACGCTGATGGATCCTTTCATTTTCTTTTCTTTCTTCCACACTAAACTGTAAACCCAAGACAGATGTTCATTAAGAGCTCTAAAAAATTGTTTAGATAGGAAGACTTTGTCATCTAAAGCACTGTCATTTGCCATAAGTGCTGTTTCACACTATTATTACCTTTTATTTCAAAACTGTTTTGTATCCTTATTGAAAAAACATTGTGTTAAGTGTAGATGATCTCTCCCTCCTTTCAGTGAAATCTTCTACTAGCCATCAAATTCAGCTATCAGTTTTTTAGGTAAATTGCTATGACAGGTTGAGGGTGATAACAAAGGCAATAGTATCATGATACTACTTGTTTCTGTATTCTCTCATTTCTATATACTTTCTTCATTTCTGTATAAATCTAGAATTCTTGTTAATACTAGATTTACACAAGCTGAGGCAGATCAGTGGTCATGACATCCTGTTTACTGTTGGGTGAGGGTGAACTAATCTTAAAGTGAGGGACTGTAGATAGGCTGACTAGACCTCAGTGGATGAACCTGTACTGAGGAACATTGACACAAACTTAACACACTAGACCATAACACAAATGAAAGAATTTATGAATTCCAGTTGGGGGGCATTCTTTAATCCTACCATACCTTGTTAGTTTCTAAATATTTACTATTTACTTGCAACTAAAATTTTTTAGAAATTTAAAATCAGTATCTGTGCTGGATAACTTAGTGTCAACTTGACACTCCTGGGTTGAGGGAGCCTCAATTGGGGAATTGCCTCCATTGAATTGGCCTATGGCCATGTCTGTTGGGTATGTTCTTGATTGTTGAGTGCTGTGGGAGGGCCCAGCCCACTGTGGGCAGTGCCATCCCTGGGCAGGTTGTTGTCTATTATATAAGAAAACAGTCTGGGCATGGGCCAGGGGAGCAAGCCAGTAAGCAATGTTCCTCCATGGCCTGTGCTCCAGCTCCTGCCTCCAGGTTTCTGCCCTGAGTTCTTACCTTGGAATCCCTGATGAACTGTGTGACCCAGGAGATGTAAGCGAAATAAACCCTTTTCTCCGAAAGTTGGTATTGGTCCGAGTGTTTTGTCACAGTAGTGGAGATGAAAACTAGGACAGTACCTCACTGAATTGCACAGTTCAAATTTTTGTTATTATAGAAACCCTTTCCCCTTGTCTCTCGATAACAAATTCTATTACTCTGGTTTAAAAAACAATGGGATGCTGCAAAAGGAAATCTTTATAGCATTGAAGGTAAATTATCTACCAGAAACATACAGTAAGCATTGCATGTGATTTTGAAGTATTTGGAAGACTTTGATTTGCCCTTCGTTACCTGTAAAGGCTGCTCACTGTTACCACTTCTGTTCAGCACTAACTGGAAGCTGTAGTCAAAACAAAATTAAGAAAAAGAACATGGCTGGAAAGAATTATAATTTTGTTTTTTCACAGGTAGTTATGTGGAAATTATAAGAAAAATTAGATACAATATTAAAACTGGAAGGCATGGTTAGCAAGTGTTTTGAATATAAATTACCCAAATCCAAATATATCAAGAAGAAATTAAATATTGTTCATGTTACCTCTTTTTAGTGTTCATAAAAAGTAATAATACTGCTGTAGAAGCTTCCATATAGAATATATTGTGTATATATATATACACTCCATATATAATAACAATATAACATAAGCACATAATAAATGAAGTTACCCTGTGACAGGAGCAGGAGGAGACAGTGCCTCCCCCGGACACCATAGGCTATCAAATAGAAAGCCTATTACCAGATGTGGGGTATCCTTTTTCAGTTGTTGGTCAGTGGAATCCCATAGATTCCTCTCCAAGCATTACAGGCTATTGCTGTTGTCTTTGTTACCCTTCAGAACTTGACTGTAGGGACCTATTCCTGAAGACACTGTATATGTGAGTCATAGAACAAACAAGGAGAAAGCAAGCTGATACTTACCTGGAAGCCTCATCCGTTGTTGCTGGCTAGCTTTCATAGTGTCGGAAGGTATGTTGTTGCTGGCTAGCTTTCATAGTGTCGGAAGGTGCTGTGCAAGCTACCAGAGGAGAAAAGTAATCATCAGTCTTACCCCAAGCTACCAGAGGAGAAAAGTAATCATCAGTCTTACCCATCTGTGAACCTTGCAAATTACCATAATGACTGGCTTACAAGATCCTCTGGAGCAATAGTGATACAGATGTTATGAGAACTCTAATTGGATTTAAAGCCCACACCACAAGATGGAACCTATGCATGGTACTATTAATTGGGCCTAAAACCTGTGACTATAGACAGGTCATAAATCCTAGGAGAGAACCAAGTACTATTATTCTGCTAAATGAACATAACGATAACCTGCCACCTAAGTTCTTATCTTTAAACCCACATATTCGTGCATCTCTTCAACCTTCATCTACTGCAGAAAAGATTCTTTCTGCAATAGATGGAGATTAATACAGAGCCCTGTAACTGATCAGTGTGCAGAGAATAAGAGACTGGAATACTCAACTCTGTATGTGCATAACCCATGCACATACAAGCTGCACTAATGTACTCAGTGGTTTTATAAAAAGAGAGCACCTGGGCTTGGTGGTGCATGCCTTTAATTCAAGCACCCAGCATGGAGGCAAAGACAGATGGATCTCTGAGATGGAGGTCTATATAGTATGCTACAGAGAGACTCTGTCTCAAAAAAAAAAATGCATACTATGAAATAATTTGTTTAAAGTTTTATTTTATTTTATGTGTGTGAGTAGTCTGCCTGCATATGTGTAAGTACACCCGTGTTGTGCAGTAACCACAGAAGCCAGAAGAGGGGATTGGATCCCCTGGAACTGGAATTACATTTGTTAGCCTCCATTTGGGTTCTGGGATTCAAACCCAAGTCCTCTGCAAGAACAGCCAGTGCTCTTAACTTCTGCTCCATCTCTCCAGACCCAATAATGTGATATATTTAAATATTTTTAAAATTAAATAATTTAAAATTAAATAAAATATATACGAAAGAAAATAATATAAAGAAATATAAATAATAATAAATATATTTAGTAAAATTTTAAATTTTAAAAATTAAATAATTTTTAAAAACAAATAGCTGTGAAGCTAAAAAAAATTAAGTAAGCTAGCTCCCAAGTAGTATGCAAGATCTTTATTAAGAAAATCAGGCTGGGGAGATGGCTCAGTGGTACTCTTCCAGAAGATCTGGGTTCAAGTCTCAACTCCCACACGGCAGCTAACAGCCATTCATAGCTCCAGTTCCAGGAGATCTGATGCCCTCTTTTGGTCTCCACAGGCTTTGCATGACATGGGTGCCTTTACATTAACATGCAGGCAAAATACTCATATACATAAAATAAAAATAAATTTTTTAAAAAATCATAAAATGTTGAGAATATTTTAAGCTCTTATGAAATAGTAATATTTAGCTTAGGCATATACATACAGACCTATGGGAAAGCCTAAAAACTCCACAAAGAAAAAGTAAATGCATTAGGTTTAGAGTTATAAACTTTTCTGCTTGAAAATGCAGTCCACAGACTTGAAGAAAATATTTGCTGATAGATTCACAGCTGATAAAGAAATTTTAGCTAAAAGAATCCTTACAATTCAGTGGAAAAAATAACTCAGAAAGGGGGTGGAGCTAAGGGTTTGAGTATACATTTCAGCAGAGAACAGATGAAAATTGTTTCCAGTATGAACAAGAAAAACTATTCAACATCATTAGTCAGGAGGGAAATAACCTTTCACACTCTTAGAATGACTGTGATTAAAAAAGAAAAAGGCAGGTTTGGTGAGGGTGTGGAGATTGTGTATGGGAATGTAAAATGGTGCCACCACTGTGGTAGAGTTTGGCAGTTTCTCAGAATATTAAATAAGGAATTTCTACATAGCTACCATACACCACATACAACTCACTGATTCTTTTGCTATGTAATTTTCCAGTAGAAATGCAAATATATTCTCAGAGATTTTGACACAGTTTTTTATAGCAGCTTCATTCACAAAAGCCCCCAAATGGAAACCATTCAAAGTTTTCCATTGATAGATGTGGTACATCCATACAATGGAATGCTATTCATCAGTAAAAAGGATTGAAATTCTAACGTGCGCTACAAAATGATATGTTAGGAATAGACAGAAGCCAGACGCAGAGGAGCATATACAGTATGATTGTATTTGTATGTACTATCCAGACAGAAAGTGAATGTGCATGTCATTTGGAAAGTGACACATTTTCCTTAAAAGTCATTGATTACATAAAAACATACACACTCCACATTTTGGAATTTTACAGATAATAAAAATGACTTAGTTATCAATTGAAACACAATGGTGTTTGGGTTGAACTCATTTTTCTCTGTTGCACTGTATAAAAAAATGAATTTTGATGGGGTAAAGACCTACATGTGAAAGCCAGATTTATACACAGACACATAACATGATACTGCATGAAAAACATATCAGAGTTTGTTTATAGCACATGAATACCGAGCATCTATATGAAAAATGTTTACAATTTATTAAATTGACAGTTATGTATGAATGCATGAAACTCTTTTAAAAAATTCTTAAAAGGCCCAAAAAAAGCCCATTACAAAGTGCCAAAAGGAGAGTCTGAATATAGAATATTTGAAAATATGCAGGACCTAGGGAATTGTGTTTAAAGTTACAATTTTATAATTATGTGTTTGATAGACAATGTTGTCTTATGTCAATTTCTGATGACTATTTTGGGGAAACAGGATCTCAAACTTCAACTGACTTTCATATTCCAGGACCACATAATGCCTCATAAAATTTTACTTAGAATAAAACTCTTCTGTTTGAACAAGGTAGGACCTAAATGAAATCAATGGAGGCCGGTTTTGGCCCTCTGGCAGATTTGTACCTTGAGCCAGTGAAGGAACAGCAGTCATAAAATTAGTCTGACTTATATATTAGTTTTCCTTTTGCTCTTGTATCAAGTATCACAGGTTTGGTGGCTTAAGACAGGCACATCTTACATCTACTTTTGGTGGTAGGAGACTGAATTGGATATCACTGTGCTTAGGCAAGGCAGTGTTTCTTCATAAAGACTCTAAGCCAGATTCATTTTCTTGTATTTCTTTCAATTTTAGAGACTGCCAGTGACCTATGACCTTGATCTGCTTACATGGTAAGAGCCAGCAATAGCCATTAAATCTTTCTCAGAGTGTCATCTCATACTTAAAGAAATAAATGATGGTCCCAAATATTTACAAAGAGAATATCTATTAAAAAGCAAATATTTGGGTTGGAGAGATGGCTCAGTGGTTAAGAACACTGGCTGTTCTTACAGAGAACCCAGGTTCAAGTCCCAACACCCACATAACAGCTAACAACCATATGTAACTCCTGTTCCAGAGAATCCCACTGCTGACCTCTGTGAGGATTACATGATATGGGTATACTTACATACCTGCAGATGTATACTCATACACATAAGATAAAAAAATAAAATATTTTAAAGGCAAATATTTGCTTAATTTTTCCATGTTCTATGACTCAAGCAATAGGGTCTTACTGTTAAGTCCTGGAGGATAAACAGGAGCAGTGGCAGTAGCCAGTGGCATTTGGGAGCCTGTGAGACCCCTCACCCCCCCCCCCAACTAGCCAACATCTCTAAAAGATGTGACCAGTTTCTGGGAGTGGGCTTTTTATTTGCTCCAGGTGGTACCTAGTAGGGGCATTGCACCCTTGTTATAGGGTAACTTTGTTGAAACTCTTTTTATATATGTAGATATTTTAGGAAGGTTCTACAGTGGTTTCCATGTGACTTTTTCAGAAGGCCGTTGGTGTTAGTTATCCTTTCCTGTACCCTACACTCCCATCCCCACTCCCATTTAACCTTATTCCATTATTTCCCTTTCCCCCTTTGTATTGTCATATTCTCTCTCTTCCCTTGAAAGGTCTCACACCCCCACGCCCATCCCCTGTGGCACCTTAGTAGCTTCCTAATCTCTAGGGGTTTTCCAGATGACATATACTATATAAAGATTCAGTGCTAGCATCCATATTTGATACTTGTCTTTCTGGATCTAGGGTTCCTCATTCAGGATGATTGTTTCTAGTTCCATCCATCTACCTGAAAATTTCCTAATTTCATTTTTCTTAATAGCTAAATGTATTCCATTGTGTCTGTGTGTCATGTTTCACTGTCCATTTATCAGTTGATGGACATCTAGGTTGTTTCTTGGCTATTGTGAACAGAACGGCAGTGACCTCAAAGCATCATTCCTCCTCGATAGCTTTCATAGTGCTGGAAGTTGCTATGCTTGCTACCAAAGGAGCCAAGTAATTATCAATCTTAATTAGCTGTGAATTTTGCAAGTTAAATTTATATAAATGCAAAATTTATATAAATGAAGTTAGCAAATCAAAGATGAACTTCCTCTGACCATGAGGACAAGCTGTGAATTTAGACACCTGGGAAACTGGAACATGCATGTATTTGTGGAAATGCCATAATGAAACCTATTACCTCTTATGCTAACTTTAAAATATCAGTTAGAAACAAAAACAAGAAGAGCAGAGCTCTTGGCCATGTGTGCCATGAGAGAAAAGGGAAGCTAGTCACATCATCTCTGGGATCACCTCAGCTTTGAACCCATATATAATTTTTAGACTGCAGTACAGATGGGGTAGACATACAGAGAACTTACTGGTATCACTGATGTGAGAGGACTGGGCCCAGCATGCAGGTGTTGTGTTTGGAATTTGTAGGACGTCATACCAGAAAAGATGGAGCTACATGGAGAAAGAACTCAAGAATTAGCAACAGGAGATGCTTGTGAATCTGGCTGAAAATCATGTAATCCATGTCTAAAAAACAATACTTTGAAGAAAGTGCAGTTTGGGGGAACAACTACACAGTTTCCACTGGAGATCCAGACAAACTAAAGTACTAATCATGGTTTTAACGTGAAGAGTCTCTTGTGGGCTCATGTATTGAACACTTAGTCCTCCACTAATGATACTGTCTTAGAAGGCTGTGGAAACTTTAAAAGGTGACCCCTCACTGGAAGGGTGGGCTTTGAAGTTTTACAGCCAAGCCCCACTTGCTATCTACTGTGTGCTTACTGTTTGGCCAAGACAGGAGGCGATGAGGTATCCAGCCACCACGCCTGCAACAATGGTGCTGCCTGCCATCATGGCTTCTCCTCCATGGTGGATGATATCCCTTCAAACTGTGGACCAAAGTAAGCTTCTTAAGTTGTTGCATGTCACAGAAGCAAGCAAGAAAAGTAACCAACACAGTAGTGGAAAGGTTGTTCTTTCTTTTGATTTAAAAACCCTTTTCAAATTAAAAAAAAAAAAGCTTAATGTGAGGGAATTTTAATTGCCCTGATTTGTGCATTAGCCCACTGTATGCATATATGTAATTATGGCATTATATGCCATAATTTTGTACAATTACAATTAAATATAAACTGTCTTTAAAAATAACCTCCAAGTGATTTTCAACTAACTAGCCTTCTGAATAAATATTTACAGGGGCAAACATGTAACACTCACAGTGTAAAATCATGTCTATAATCCAGAAAAAAATTACTATACATGGGATAAAAGGAAAATGTAATTGACATGAGAAATAAAAGAAGTAGAATTAGAAATAGTAGATAATAGAATTAGTAGAGAATAATGTTAAAACTGGTATTAAAATGT
Source organism: Eospalax fontanierii (assembly GCA_035773235.1). NCBI lineage: Eukaryota > Metazoa > Chordata > Mammalia > Rodentia > Spalacidae > Eospalax > Eospalax fontanierii. The sequence continues at coordinate 73,571,876 of CM069533.1, forward strand.
GTCTGACATGCCCAAGGATTAAGTAGGGGATAGAAGCCAATGGTTCAACAGAGGTGGTGAACTAGAAGTCAATGCAGAAGAAAAACACCAGACCTGTCACATATACAAAAAAGTAATCAAGACAGGCCATAAACCTAGTGTGAAACCTGATAAAACACATTGTTGGAATTTAGGGTTAAGAAATAATTCTTTTTGTTATTTTTGTTTAGTGGGGTTTTTTTTGTTGTTGTTTTTTGGTTGGTTTGTTTGGTTGGGTTTGTTTGTTTTGTTTTGTTTTTGAGAGTCTCCCTATAGTCTCAGCTAGCCCGGAACTGACTATGTATATATGCCATACAGGCCTCTGTCAGAGATCCAGTTGCCTCTGCCTCCTGAGTGCTGGGATTAAAGGTGTATGCTTTTTAAAGCATAAAAACAACCAGTATAAAGGGGGAACATTACTATCTTCCTCAAAGTTAATTCTTTAGTTTTTTGGAATACACTAATAAAACAAAAAGGGGATGAAGAGATGGCTCAGTGGTTAAGACTCAGTGGTTGACTGCTCTTGCAGAGGACCCTGGTTCTATTGGCAGCACCCACAAGGTGGCTGACAACTAACTACCTTTAAACTCCAGTTCCAAGGGATCTAACGCCTTCTTCTGACTCCATGGGTTTTGCATTATGAGGGTGCACTTACACAAACATGTGGGCATAACACTCGTACACAAAATAAAAATAATAAAAATATTTAAAGGAAAACAAAAAGGGAAAACTGTAAGTTGGGAAGAAATACAACACAAAGAGATGTGTACCATAAAAATCACAAATTGAGTTACAGACAGCTAAGGTAAAGCAAAACATGCTGGTGATTTTCACTTTCAGGGTTTGTATAAATTATGCTTACACTGTACTATAGCATATTATGCCTTTATTGAGTATAACTTCATTGCTGAAATGCTAATGATACCTTTATTGACTCAGTTTTTCCCTTGGTGTTGATGACTGTCGACTACTTAAGGTTATAATTGCTGGAGGTTGACATGGCTAAGGCAGTTTCTTAAAACTATACACTAATGAGGTTTGCCACACAGGTGACTCTTCCGTTCATGAAGAGTTCTGTAACATGATAGTTTGAAAGCATTTTATCCACAGAACTTCTTTTAGTATTGCAGCCAATACTTTCAAACTTGCTACTGCTTTGTCAGCTAAATTTATGTAAAGTTTTAGCTCATTTTGTTACTTCAGTGTTTATGGTATTTTTACCAAGAGTAGGTGCCATCTCGGTAAACCATTTTATTCACACAAAAGAAATAACTCTCATGACAGTAAAATTTTATCAGGAGAGTTAATAACATCTTGGATCCACTTTGGATTCAAGTCCTCTTAATGTTTCTATTACGTGTGTAGTTACTTCCACCACTGAAGTCTTGAACTCATCAAAGACATCTGTGAGAGTTGTAGTCAACGTCTTTCAGACTATTAATCCTGGAGCTTTCACCTTTCACAAATCACAAATATTAACCACATCTAGATAGTGAATCTATTAGAGAAAGTCTACACTTTATTTTGTACATAATTTGCCAGAAGAATCATGTTGGCAAAAATCTTATGAAATATATTTCTATAAATAATAAGTAAAAGTCAGTTTGTTTTTTTATCCTAGGCATGGAGAATGGATGTTGTGTTAGCTGCCGTGAAAATAACATTAATCTCATTGATACATTTCTAGCAGAGCTCTTCGGTGACTGGGTATATGAGTAAGGAGCAGTAATATCTCAAAAAGAACCCTAGCCCTCCCTGCAAACAATCGGGTATTTCAGCATGGCCTTAAAATAGTCGTGAAATGTGTCATAAAGCAGTGTACTGTCATCTGGGCTTTGTGTGCTATCCACAGAGCTCAAGTAGAGTGGAATCATAACTCCTACAGGGTATCACATTTTCAAAATGAGAGGTAAGCATTGTTTTTAATTAAAGACATTAGCTACTAATATTATAAACACTAGTCCTTACCAAGGCAATCAGCTTTTCCTTTGTAGCTTTGACACAAGGTATTGATTTTTCCTCTCTAGCTATGAAAGTTCTTGACTCCTAGCCCTATCCAACTTCTTCCATTAGAAGTCTATTTATCTATATTGCAGAATCGGTTAATATAGTTCCCTTTATGGGTTTCTTAACTGGAATATGCTTGTGGGTTTTTGTGTTGTTGTTTGGTTGGTTGATTTGGGTTTTGGTTTGTTTGTTTGTTTGTTTTGGTAGCACTTGTTTCACCATGAGTGATAGGTTATAGATATTGCTGTTTGCCTTAAACCTCATAAATCAACTTACTTTAGCTTCAGATTTTTTTCCTTTGGCAGCTTCCTTACCTGTCCACTTTCACAGAATTGGAAGAGTTAGGGCCTTGCTCTGGATTGGTGTTATAGCTGGATTGGTCTTCATATTTATACCACTCAGTTTTTTTCCATATCAACTGTAAGGACTCAGTTTTCTTGCTGTTTGTGTTTTCACTTCCTCAAGAACTTTTCTTTTGCATTCACATGCTCGCTCACTCTTTGGCCTCAGAGGCCCATATTTCAGCCTGGTTCAGCCTCTTACATGCTTTCCTCACTGAATTTAATAATCTCTAGACTTTGACTTACAGTTGTGTAATTCATTTACTTGAATGGAGGCTCTTGTAAGATTATCAGTTGGCCCAATATTCAGTATTGTTTTTCAGAATAGGGAAACTGAGAAGTGGGAATCAGGGGCTGAGGGGCAATTGGCAAGTGGAAGAGTCAAAAAAAAAAATAACTCATTTATTAAGTGCACTGTTGTATGGGAAGTTTGTGGTACTCCTAGACAATTACATCACTGTGGATCACCTGTCACTATAGCAGATAAACTAATGATTAAAAAAATGATGTGAGAATTGCCAGAATGGATAGAATGACAGAAAGCAAGCAGAAAATGGTGCCAGCAGAGTTAGTGACTACAGAACGGCTACAAAGCTAGCTTGCTGGAAAACTCTCTGATATCTTCAAAGTACAGTAGACTGAAGCCCAGTGAATAAAGTGCAGTTGTATATCAAGCAAAGAAATTACATTCTGACTATTCCAGTAGTGGTGGTGATGCCAAGCGTGGAGAGCAAAATGGTACTGAGAGTGGAGGCGGAGCAATGCTTAGGGGCGTACAGAGCACACCTACAGAATATCAGCAGACCTCACCTCAGAAACCTCCAAGACCAGGACAGAATGAAGTATTTCAAGCCTAGAAATACAGTAACTTTCAGCTAAGACTACAAATAAACGAGTTCATCATCACTAAGCTAGTAGTATAGAAGATAGTTAAAGGAATACTACATACAGAAGAATGTTGTACATAAGCATGACAGTTCAAACAAGAATAAATCACATAGGAAGAACTATCAACTCAGTAAACCATCAAACCTCTTAGATGAAAACAGGGAAAACTGAAAACACTTTCCGGTAATTAACTGTAAAAAGTCTTAATTTTCTAATTAAAATGTAGATAAGCTTACTGGATTTTTTTTTTTTAAGATCCAGCTTTACAAGAAACTCACTTCACTGGCAAAGAAAGGAGTGGTTACAAAGCAGATCTCAAGCCAAAACTTGTCAAAAGTGGTCAAGAAGGTCACTCTGTATTAATATACTGAAAACAATCTGTTGTGTATATATACAGCTGTAAATATATCACTGAGCACTAGGACACTCAGTTTCAAACAACAGGCACAGCTGCACACAGAGGGACAAGTAGTTGCAGATACAATAATAATGGGTGACTTGAATTCCTACTCTCAGCAGTAGACAAATCATTGAGACAAAATATCACACAAGTCCCCTTGTAAAATATACCATGCACCAAATGGACCTAACATATCTATAGAGTAGTATTGTGTTCAACAGTTATGGGATGCTAATTCTTCTCAAAGCCTGTGGAACTGTCTCCATATAGATCACATTTTAGGTCATAAAGCAGATCTTAAGAAATTGAAATAGTTTCTTAAATCAGAGGGGAATAAAACTAGAAATCAGTAGCAAGAGAATCTAGCAGTTGTTTAAGTGAAGCTATAGGAAGTCATTCTCTTGGTCATTTCATTGAAAATATCAGAAAGAAAATTTTAAAGTTTTTAGGATCAAAGAAACATGAATACATAACCAGAAACTTTGGAATATAACAAAGAGAATTTTAAAGGGGAAGGTTATAGCTACGAGTGCCTCCATTTGAAAAGTCAGAGCAATCTCAGATAGCCTAATGATACAATTCAGGGTGATAGACAAGAAGTCAAACCCAGAGTTACTAGAAAGGAATAATAAGGATTGGGGTCGAAGTTACTAGAATAGAAACTAAAAAAACAACGCAAAGAATAAGTGTTTCTGAGTTTCAAATACTTTGGTTTATTCTGCCCTAGCCTTGAAGGTTTCTGATGGATTCTTTGAAAAGGTGAGCAAGGTTGATAAACCCTTAGCCAAATTAGCTAAAAAAGAGGGAAACCCAGATTTTAATGAGAAAAGGGTTATTTCAATAAGTAACACTAATATACGGAGAGACTAGTTGAATGTTTTGAGTGGGCACATGAAAAGACTTTTTGAACAGTACGCCAAAAGTGGTGACATTAAGGCCAATTGACAAGTGGGGCTTCATGAAACTAAAAAGCAACTGTATAGCAAAGAACGCCATCACTGAATGAAGAAGTAGCCTACAGAATAGGAAGAAAGGTTTGCAAGCTATACTTTTGGTGGAGGTTCATGTGCTGTCTAATCTTTGTCAAGTTGACTGAATCTGGAGTTGATTGAAATGAGAGAGATGTCCTTGATCAGATTATTTGAAGCAAGAAGAACCACTCTAAATGTGGGCATTACCTTCTGATGGTGCTCATATAAAAGGTCATGGCAGAAGGGAGCTTTCTCATTCTGCTTGCTTGCCTTCTTCCTGGCAAGTTCATCTTGCTGCTGTGGCATTTCTCCATTGATAGTAGAACCAGCTTCTTTGGATTCCAATGTAGACTGAAGACTAGCAGACCTCTAGGAACCCTCCAGGACTGAAGTGACAGATTAGGACTACCATGACATCCGATCTCATGGACTGAGCAACTACTGGATTCTCAGTCTTTCCATTGTGGTGAAGCCATTGTTGGACTACCCAGAGTCTATCCTGTAAGTCAGTATAATAAATCCTCCTATACATATATGTGTATATATGTATTCATTTTATCATTTCTGTTCCTTTAGAGAACCCTGACTATTAACAGTTGCTATATAGAATATGCAAAGAACTTTTAAAAAAGTAAATATCATGAACACAAACAGCCCAATTCAAAATTAGAGCAAGCACTGGTGCAGTTGGCACAAATGTTGTAGGGTAACCAACCCCTTTCTAATTGTATTTAAGATCCACTTCAAAAAAATGGAGCCCATATCTGACATTGATAGGGGCCTAGGAACAGGCCTAGGAAGCTGAGGCTAGACAGGTCACAGGCCATAGAGGAAAGCCTAATACAATTATTCTGCTAAATAGGTAGAGTATTAAATAGATTCCTAAGGACTTATTGCTATGCCCTTAGGTTAATGTATCTCTCAACTCTCACCAGAGAAGCTTCTGTATGCAGGGGGTGGCAGTAAACACAAAGACCCTCAACTGGCCAATATACAGAGAATAAGAGGCTGCAGACTGCTTATCCCTGAATAGGACCCTATATCCAGTTTCTGCTCCCCAAGGCTCAGAATCATTGTAGAAGAAGCAGAAAGAACAACACAAAGAATCAGTGTTTCTGAGTTTCAAATACTTCAGTTCATTTTCTCCTAGTCTTGAAGGTTTCATAGAACTAGAAGGTACCATGTGTGCTACCGGAAAAGTAATCATCTATGAACCTTTGGAGCTGCAATAACAACCGGCCTGGCCAGATAGGCCCATTTGTGCAGTAGTGGCAGAAATGTTATGGGAATGACCAGTCACTGTCTGATTAGGTTTAAGGCTCACTTCACAAGATGGAGCCCATTCCTGGCACTGTTAGCAGGGCCAAAAACCTGTGACTAGACAAGTCACAGGCCATAAGGGAAAGGCTGCTACTATTCTGCTAAAATGGACATAGAATTAAACTGACTCCTAATGACTTATTGTTACACCCATAGATTAAATTTCTCAACTCTCACCAGATAAACAACTTCTTGCAACAGATGGTGATTAACACAGAGACTCACAACTTGTCAGTGTGCAAAGAATAAGAGACTGGGGAGTGCTCAGCCCTAAGTGGGACACTTGTAGCAATTCCTCTTCTTCCAGTGCTCAGAGATCATTGTGGAAGAGAGGGCAGAAAGATTGCAAGAGCCAGAGATGATGAATGAATAGAAGGAAACCATGTTTTCTGGACACAACAGGACAGTTACTTATATGTACCCATAATACATAGCATGCACAAGACCTGAATGAGGCCAAGCCAGACAAAAATCCAGCATGGATGGGGGAGGTGTAAAACTATTGGCAATTGATAGCTGCTGGGAGAGGGAAGAGTAACTTTCTTAATGGATATGACTCTGGGTAGGTTGACTAGGCTCCGGGGGATGAACCTGGACCCAAGAGCATTTGGCAGATATAAATTATACTTGATAGACCTTTTAAAAAGTAGTAATGGAGGACATGAAGGGGAGTGATTAAGGGGAAGGGAGTCTGAATATGATCAAAATGCATTGTATGAAATTCTCAAAACATCAGGAAAAATATTTGTTGAAAAATCAGTCACTTTTTGTATATCGATAACATGAATTGAGAAAGAAATCTGCAAAAATCCCGTTCATGATAACCTCAGAACAAATTTATATTAGATAAACCTAATAGAGGAGGTGAACATCCTCTACAATGATAACTGTAAAGCACTGAGGAACAAAATTGAAGAAAACATGGAAAGATAGAAGATGCTCAAGGTTCTGAGAAGTTAAAATTGTTAACATCATATTTCCTTAAACCACCTGCTGATTTTCTGTAATTTCTAATGGAATTCCAGTTGATATTTTTCAAAGTAAGTTTTATTTTAAAAAAAAACTATTTGGAAGCTAATAAATACAAATAAAATTTGGGTTGGGGATATGGCTTAAGAGCAAAGTGTCTACTTGAAGGACTGAGTTTGAGTCCCTAGCATTTATGTAAAAGCCATATGCAGCAGTATGCATCTGAAACCCTAGTTCTTAGGAGCACAGTCAGAGTCAGGCAGATTTCAGGAACTAACTGGCCAGTAAGCCCAGTTTAATTGATGAGTTCCAGGTTCAATGAAACACCCTGTCTTTAAAAAATAAAGTGGGGAGCAGTCAAGGAAGTTATCAACATCAACTCCTGGCCTACATACTCATGGGCACATGTGCAAAGATGCACAGGTAGCTGTACATTCTCATGCACACACCCATGCACAAAGTTTTAAATTTAAAATCATTGCAAATATAATCCTTTTCTCTTAAAGTTTTATTTTCATTCTTTTCTGATTTTTTCCAAAAAGAACTAAATCATGTAATATATTAAAATGGGAAAAAAACTGAAAATACAGCCATAAAATTCATATAGAAGCACAAAGACTCCAGATAGCTAAAGCAGTCTGGAGCAACAAGAGCATAAGAGCAGTGCTGAACTTTTGAGAATTCTGATTTCAGTACATATTTAAAAGCTGCAGGATATTAATACAAAAGTAGGCATGTAGTCAAATTGGAATAGACTGGAGGACACAGAAAGTCACACAACTAAGCCATCTAATCCTCCAGAAAGGATGGGTCAGAGAAACAAACGATGCCAGGAAAACTGCGTATGTTGTGTAGAAGTCAGCTAGGAAAGTCAGACCACTTCTGTGTGGGTCCTTGGTCTCATTGATGAAAGAATTTGTAGACACAGAAGGCCAACATTCACTTTTACATAGATGATGGTGTACTTGAGAAAGCACAACACACATTTGAAAAAGCATTGGGAGCAACTTCATGATTGAGAACTGCATTGAGGTTAGCTGAAGCATTGTTTTCTATGGGCTTAGATTTTGATGGCAGGGGAGTATACAGTGGTATTATTCTACCTTTTATGGTAAGTTATATAACAATTTACATATCATGCTTTGGCCACATAGTTATTACTGGTTATTAGGATATATGTAGTGAGATCAATTTTCTCCTAAATTTCCCCTTACCAGTCAAATGCTACTAATGGAGTGTCATGTGCCATTCGTCTGATGGGTGTTTAGGGGACTGCACATTCTTAGGAGCTTTGCAGTTGGCAGTGATTTTCAAGATCTTGGAGAGCATCTGGGAGGGCTGAGGCCCTTTCCTTTCTGATTGGACAAGAAGGACAGGCAGTTTGCCTGATTATGTGTAACATAAGGAGGGGATAATGAGAGTTGGCAATGGTCCCCGATGTCTGACTTCTTGCCTAGCAACCCTTTGTCACATGTAAAAGAATGAAATCAGATCCCTATCTCACCCTATATAAAAATCAACTCAAAAAAGATCAAAGACATTCATATAAAAGCTGAAAATTTGAAACTGCTAAAAGTGAACAGAAATGAAGCTATGGGGAAGGACAGGAGTGTTTTGAATAGGGGGCCAGGAGCCCAGGAAATAGAAGCGAGAAGTGTACTTTTATGAAATTAAACAGTCAACCATTACTAGAGTGACAGTAGAGCCTATAGGATGGGAGAAAATCTTTGGCAACTGTTCTTCTGACAGAGGATTAATATCCAGAACATAAAAAGAACTTCAAAACTCAGATACCCAAGAGCAAACAGTCCATTCAATAGATGGGCAAATAAACTCAAATACTTTCTGATAGAAGTTAACATGGTTATCAAATACATGAAAACATGTTTGACATCTTTGTTCTTCAGAAAAATGCAAATCAAAACTACATCATTGTAGGATGATTCTGGCAAGGTCAGGCAGGGTCCTGGCCTGCTGACCTAGAACAAGCTTGAACTGATATTGAGCATGCGTGTGCAACGAATACTTTCTGGGGTCGAACCTGGGGCAGCTCTCAGGCTAGTAGCCATCCAGGAGCAATGGAAGCGATGAACTTCAGATCATCAGGTGTTCAGGACCTACCAGAATGAAGCACATCAAATGACTAGATAAAGACCTCCCCTAAGCCTGGCAAAAATATAAATCCTATTCCCTTCTAAAATTAAAATGAGATCGTGGCTCCACGGTCTCCCAGGATCTGTGACGTTGACTCTGTGCCTCCTTACCCACTTCCCTGAGGGATCCAGCCATGCCAGCCAACACATCAAGATATCCTCTTGCCCCAATCAGAAGGATTTATCATTAATTCTTTACAGGAGGGTGATAAATGTCACCAAATATTCCCTGTAAAAGGAACCTTATACACTGCTGGAAGGGAAAGTAAATTGGTCTCAACTGTTTAAGCATTGTGGAGGTCCCTCGAAAAACTAGAACTAACATGTTCCAGCTCCATAACTCTTATAGGAGTGAGTCAGTATAGATTAGACATACCTGCATACTTTTATTTATTGCAGCTCTGTTCGTAATAACCAAGTGAAGCCAGCTTAAGTGTTCCATCAGAAGACCAAAGGGTGAGGTGTGTGTGTGTGTATTATGCATATACACGCATACAGTACAGTATTATTAAGCCATAAAGATGCAAGTCATATTTATAGAAAAATAGATGGAATTGGAGATCATACTATGCTAAATGAGGCAGACTAACATAAACATCACATTTTCCCTTACATGCAGAATCTAGATTTCAAATAAGAAAACAAAGTAAAATGGTACAGAAAGGGAGTGTTAACAGCCAGAAGGATTGTATATAATTTAGGGGTGAAAATATAGTACATTCTATACACATATAAAATTCTTATAAGGAACTCATGTTGTACAATTAATATATGCTAATATAGGAAAAGCAATTATTACAAAAAGAATTGCAAGAAGAGGGTGGGGGTGATAGTGAAGCTAATGTGAGACAAATAAGGAGGTGCACATAAACCTAGTCATTGTTTACATTTGTTTACTGGGGGAGGGTAGCATGGACCCATGGTACTTGTGCGGAGATAAAGGGTAATTTTTGAGAGTCTGTTCTCTTTTTCTACCAAGTTGGTTCCAGGGATCAAACTCGGGCCATCAGACTTGACAGCAAACTTCCTTACCTTCTAAGTCATTTCACTTGCCCTATAAACCTTTTAAAATCAGCACTTACATACAAGTTTTTGTGTCTGTGTGTTGGTGTTTGTGCATGTGTGCACATGACCCAGAGTTGCTCAGTTGCTCTCCACCTCATTTTAGGGGACACGATCACCCACACTTGCTGATTTGGCTAGATAAACTTGTTTAGCAAACCCCTAGGATCCTCCAGTCTCTGCCTGCTGTGACCTGGGAATGTAGTTGTATGCCACTGTACCCAGCTTTCATGTGGATGCTAGGGTTCCAGACTCGGGTCTTCGTGATTGTGCAGCAATTATCTTACTTCCTGAGTCCTATCCTCAGCACTGCATTCAACTTTGATGGAAGAAAATAATGCAGTTTGAAGTCACAGACTTTGAGACTAGGTTAACCACAAGAATCTAAATAAAGGCAATGATTTTCATGTTAGAAGAATAAAATGGGATATCTAATCAACTCAAAAGCATGTAAGAATGGAGGGAAATAGAGTTATATAACTTTAGTGCATAAAGAATAAAAGTAGATAGACATAGGATTTAAACACAAATGTTGATAACCTAAATTTAAATCACTAAGAAATGCCAGAAAAGAATGTGAAAGAGCCCTACTCTGTTGTCTTTGGTAATACAGATAACTTGTAAAAAGCTAATTGAAAAAAGACATTTATTGGAAAAAGTAAGTAAAAACGTGTTCTGATCATGCACTATTACTCCATAGGGTCTAATGCAAGAATTGGCAGAACTAAATAAGGTCACTTCATAATTGTGGAAGTTTCTGCTCCTAGAACTACACATTGTTTATGATGTTATTGTTTATGATGTTATTGTTTATGATGTTATAAATAATGACAAAGCCTCAAAGAGCATAACACAGAAATTCTCAGATCTAAAAAGAAACGGAGAAACCCACAATCTAATGGAAGAATTTTCACAATTCTCACAGTTGATACAACGTGCAAGCATAAAAAGGATTAAAAATGAAGATAAGTTTGTAGTGACAGTTAATATAATGAATAAATACAAAACATTGCACTTAACAGTTTTACAGTATGCTTTTCAGATATTAATATAGTCTTATTGACTTAAAACAATGTCAGAAAATTTGAACAGATTGAAACCAGATTTGGATTTTCTTTGGCTATAATGCAGTGAACTTAAAAATCCAACTTTAAAGGTGAATAAACTATCTTTAGCATTTAGAAATTAAGAAATTGGCTTTTAAATAAACCACAAGCCAAAACATCCTAGTGGAAATAAGAAATTATTTTGATAGATAAAATACACACACACGAAGTTGTAGGATGTCTTTCAATAATACTTAGAAATCTGTATCTTTAAATGCATATGTAACAGAAGAAATGCTGTTAATGTGCTAAGCATCTAGCTCCAGGAGCAAAGCAAACTGAGAATAGAGAAGGAAGAAATAAAAGCAGGGGCAGAAACTAGTTGATAAAATAATGAGCAGAGTTTTTATTATTTTTTTATTTAATGTGTATGAGTGTATTGCCTGCATGTATGTGAATACATGACTGTCCACAGAGGTCAGAAGAGAGCATCGGAGTCCAGGGAACTGGAGTTAAGGACGGTTCTTAGCCACCATGTGGGTGCTGGCAATGGAACCCAAGTCCTCTGCAAAAGCAGTTAGAGCTCTTAACGGCTGAGTCATCTGTCCAGCCCAAGGAGAGTTTTTAAATATAAAAATGAAAACTTGAGAGACATCTACTGAGCTTTATTGAAAGCACAGCACATGCTGATGCTGTGACATGAAGTAGATAAATGGATAGTAAAACTGTAGGGAAATATAAGGCGTATATTTGAAGTGGACAAAATATCTCCAGAAATGTGACAGAGTACCTTCAGTGGCACATAAAGATTTTTTTTAAAAATTGGTTAATTGTAAGCACTTCGGAAAGTCATTAGCCCACAATGACTCCTGGCATTTCTACAAAATATTCAGGCACAGCTTCCTGTTTCATTTGTTGTTGTTGTTTGATAATAGAAAAAGAAGGAATATTGCTTCACAGTGCAGTATCAGACATGCACAAGGAGAAAATGATTATAGACCAGTTTCAGTGTTGAAATTTTAAAGGGAGAAACCAGAACCAGAAACCCAGTCAGCATGTAAGAATGCCACAGAATATTGAATATTCCTAGAAATGAAAGATTGATTTGACAATCAGAATCAATCAGTAAAGTTGGACATATTAACAGGTTTAAGAAAATGATTTCTTTTAGTAATCCAAATAAATGATAATATTCAATGACCATTCATGATGAAAAGAATGCTTGCCAAGCTAGAAATATGAAGAAACTCCTTTAATCTTTTATTATTTTTGTTTTATGTGTATGATTCATGCAGAATCAACTAAGAGTTCAGCACTGTTGGATACAAAGCTAATTCATTTTTGTAAATCAAGAAACAAAGCTAAAGATATTTATAACAGTTCCAACACTATAGAGTATGAATAAATGTTAATAGGCTGTGTGTATTGTGTGTGTGTGTATATATATATATATATATATATATATATATATATAATCTCAGTTCCTCTTTAAAGTAGTTAAGACACAGGAATAAAAGTGTAACTGCTTTTATCTTATAATATGAAATATGATAAAACAGTAATTTGCTATGACGTTTAGTTTGGTTTGGGTTTTTGAGCAGGATTTCTCTATAACCCCAGCTGACCTGAAACTCGAAATGTAGGTTGGACTGGGCTTGCTCTCAAAGTGTGCCACCTGCCTCTGCCTTCCAAGTGCTAGGATTAAAGGTATGAGCCACCATGTCTGATTTGAGTTTTTTTGTTTGTTCTTATTAATTTTTATGTATAATTGATTTGCCTGAATGTATATGTGCACCCATGAATGCAGTGTCCACAGAGGCCAGAAGAGGGTGTTAGATCACCTTGAACTGGAGTTACAGACAGTTGTTAGTGGCTGTGTGAGTGCTGGGAACCAAACCCAGGTCCTCTGCAAAAGCAGGCTGTATGTACTCCTAACTGCTGAACCATGTCTCCAGCCCCCTGCAGTGATGCTTTTGAGCACTTTTGGTCACTGCCAAAAAACTTTAGACTATCTTAAGGATGGGAGAGTTGATTTAGTACATCTGAATATTTACCCATCATGAGTCTTTTCTATAGCATTCTTGAAAGCTTTCTCTGGGGGTAGTTATTCCCTTTTCTACCTGAAGATTCTATGCTGGGAACTAAGTCATGTTAAGTTTTCTGTCAATACCCACTGGCACCATGATAACTAACTTACTTGATCAAATCTAAGGCATCATCATTTGTAAGATACATTCTTCATGTTCTGTTAAATGACATATTGTTGCCACTTTTTCATTATGATATGCCACGATTTTTATTTCTGTAGTACTTTTGATATTTTATAACTTAAGACTACTGAGAAAATGTATGTTTCCTTTCATTTGTGGGCTTTGTCATTGCCACTTTAACATTATCCTTCCTAATAAGTACAGAGAAATTAGAATACTTAGATGATGTACTCAGGTTTCTTAACTGATAATACTTTCAGTAAGTTTGTCCTTAAAAATAAGGATCCATAACAGTGAGGGCTGGAGAGATGACTTAGCGGTTCAGAGCTCTGACTACTCTTGTAGAGGACCCAGGTTTTATCTCAGCCCCCATGTGACAGCTAAGAACCATCATAACTCCACTTCTGGGTGATCCGATGCCCTCTTCTATCCTCTGAGGGCCCTGCACAACACTGGTACACTAATATACATGCAGGAATAATACTTATACACATAAAATAAAGTCCATAGAAATAAACAAATGATTGTCAGTAGAGCCTGATTTATGTCCACAAATGCCCTTCATTATGAGTTCATCTGCTGGGCCCAACAGGAGTGTCATCCCTTGAAGACACTTTCTCCATCCCAGCAGCCATCAGCTGCTAGAAGTTTCTTAGATTGGATTGGGATTTCTTAACCACTTCCCCATGTCTGTGCTGGGATTTTATCTGGTTTGAGCTTATATAGGACTTGTTTGTACATCCTGACACCATTTCTGTGAGTTCATATGAGTAACCAGCTGTCTGGAAGTTCCTGTTTCCTTGTGTCCATCTACCCCCTCCTGACTCTTAAAATCTTTCCATCTCTTTTTCTGCAATGATCCTTCAGTCTTGAGAGGCAGTGCTTTGAAATAGGTGTCCTATTCAGGGATAAGCACTTTATGGCCTCTGCATATTGGCCAGTTGTGGGTTTCCATGTAAATCACCTTCTACTTCATAAGGAAAATTCTCTGGTGAGAGTGGAGAGATATAGTCATTCTATGTGCTTCATTGAAGATGTGTTAGGATTAAGTGTCTCACAGACATATATTCTCTGCATTTGACCAGTTGTGGAACTCTGTAATAGTCTCCATCTGTTGCAAAAAGAAGCTTCTTTGTTGAGGGGTTAAAGGTACACTTCTTTGTAAATATGATGATGCATATTTAGAATAAAGTAAGAAACTGCACTGGTCTAGGGACATGGCAAAACTGGGTTTTTCTCTCGGATCTGTGATCTCTCCAGGCAGGTGTGTATTTAACTATGTTTTCAGTAGCACACAGGAGTTCTCTCTCATTGAGCAGGCCTTAATTCCAGTTAGACAGCTGTTGATTACCCCTAGAGTAAAGGTGCCACTGCTGTACCAATAGCGATAGTCTGCTATGTTAGTCATTGTTTATTAGGCTTCATAGCCAGGTAGGACCATTGATTGATTTTCTCATTTGGCACCTTGCATAGGATCCCCCGATACCATGAAAGTTTGCTTTCTTGTTTTTAAAAATCTTTCATTGATTTCTGAGAATTTCATGCAGTGTGTTTTGATCATATTCAGACTCTTGTCTCCAGCCCCATTTTACTACCTCCATGCTGATTTAATGTTGTCTATTAGTATTATTTTAAAAATATATTTGCTTAATTTTTGAGAATTTTAGACAGTGTATTTTGATTCCCTTCCCCTGTCTGCACTCCTCCTTATTATCCTCCACCCAGTTCCATGTCCTCTGTTATTATTAATCTCATCAAGTCTAATTTGTGTCTTTAAAGTCCCTCTATGTGAGTTCATCCCCTGGAGCTTAGTCAGTCTAAGCAGCATAACACCTTTAAAGAAAGCTGACTCTCCTCCCCCTCCCAGCAACTAATGGTAGCCATTAGTTCCTCAGCTAGGGTTGGTACTTTTTACCCATCACCCATGCTCGCAATTTGTCTAACTTGAGCTTATGTCTCTTATGCATGGTAACATAATTGTTGTAAATTCATTTGAGTAACTGCTCTGCTCTCTGGAGAACAGTTTCCTTGTAGTCAACCATCACCTCTAGCTCTTACAGTCATTTCGTCCCCCTTCAACAATGACCCTTGAACCTTGAGGGGCAGTAGTTTGATAATATGTCTCTCATATAGGGCTAAGCATTCTGTAGTCTCATTTTCTGCACGTTGACCAGTTGAGTCTCTGAATTAAGCACCATCTGCTGCAGGAAGCAGCTTCCCTAGTGAGATTTGAAAAATGCATTGATGTATGGGTATAACAAGTCATTAGGAGTCTGTTTAAAAGTGTATCTATTTAGCACAATAATAGTAGTAAGTTCTCCCCTGTGGTATGTGACCTCAGGTTCATAGGCTTGATATTACTGCTTAGTATGAACTCCAGCTTCTGAAGCAGACCTTAACTACTATCAGAAAGTGATTGGTTGCTCAACATTTGTGCCACTATTGCAACAGTGGATGTATCTTGCCAGGCCAGTTGTTATTGGATTTTACAGCTGGAAAGATTGGTGATTATTTTTTCTCTTTCAGTGGAATACATAGCACTTTGTAGCACTATGAAAGCTGGCCAGTAGAGATGAAGCTTTGAGATCACTACCAGTTTGATTTCTACTTTGTTCTATGACTCATGATATAGGTAGAGTCTTTGGCAAGTGAGGACTTAATATCAAATTCTGGCAGGTAACCAAGAGCAAAGGCAATGGTTAGTATTGTTTAAGAGTCTATGGTACCCTTGGCCACAGCTTGAAAAGAGGGATTCCATTCCTAGCATTGGGTTTTTTCTTTGCTAGCCTTCAGTATCTGGTAGGGGCACTGTAGGGTAGCTCTATATAAACTCTTATATTGTATATGTATACACCTTAAGATGCTCTTAAAGCGCATATGGCTTTTTCTAAAGGCCTGTGGTGTTAGTTATCTTTCCCCACACTCCCTCCTCTGCCCTGCCCTCCCATTCACCACCCTATTTTAACTTTTCTTACTCCATTACAAGCCTTCCCACTTTATATTACTGCATTCTGTCTCCCCTCCCTGCATAGCTCTTTAGTAGTTTCCTGACCTCTGGATTTTCCAAATGAAACATGCATATCTAAGATTCAAAGCTGTTATCCACTTATGGAGAGACAATATGAGACATTTGTCTTTCTGTGTCTGGGTTACCTCACTCAGGATGATTATTTCCAGTTTCATCCATTTACAAGTTTCATTTTTCTTAGCAGCTGAATAATATTCCATTGTGTAGTTATTCTATACTTTCATTATCCGTTCATCAGCTGATGGACACCTAGGTTGTTTCCATCTCCTGCCTGTTGTGAATAGAGCAGTGAACATGGTTGAAGAGGGGTCTCTGTAGTATGATATAGTCCTTTGGGTATGTGCCCAAGAGTGGTGTGGCTGGATCATGTGGCAGGTCTGTTTTTAGCTTTTTGGGAAACCTCCACACTGATATCCATGGTGGCTGCAGTTTGCACTCCCACCAGCAGTGAATAACTATCCCCCTTATCCCACATCCTGGCCAGCATTTGTCACTGTGTTTTGGATTTTCACTATTTTGACTGGGGTAAGATGAATGTCAGAGTAGCTTTAGTTTGCATTTCCCTGATGACTGAAGATGTTGAACATTTAAAAAATATTTCTCATCCATTTGAGTTTCGTATTTTGAGAACTCTGTTGAGTTTCTTGCCCCATTTCTTAGTTGGGTTATTTGTATTCTTGGTGGTTAATTTTCTTAGTTCTTAGTATGTTCTAGATACTCATAGGTCTAGCTGGTAAAGATTTTTTTCCCATTCTGGAGGCTGTCTCTTCACTCAAGTGATGGCATCTTTTACCGTATAGAAGCTTTCTAGTTTCTTAAGTCTACTGACTTGTCTCTCTCTGTTTCCTGTGCCTTTTTGAAGAAGTGAACACTCCTCTTTCTGCTCTGGCCACCTTCTACCACTATACTTCCCCAGTACAATAGACTCTTGCCCCCTTGGAACCTTAAACTAAATAATCTCTTCCTTCTATAAGTGGCCTTGGTCATGATTTCTTAACACAGCAACAGAAAAGTAGCTAATACAAGGTCCCATTTGACAGTTGTTGGACTAAGTGGTCCTGTTCAGAAAGTCCTTTCCTCTGCCTATAAGTTCCAGTATATTTTCTACTTTTTCCTCTGTCAGATTCAGGGTATCAGATCTTATGTTGAGATCCTTGATCCATTTGGAATTGAGTGTTGTGTATGCTGAGAGATAGGTATCTGTTCTCATTCTTCATGTAGCTACCCAATTCAGACAGCACTCTTCGTTGGATATGTTGTCTTTTGTCCAATGTGTATTATTGGCTCCTTTGTCAAAATCGGGTGGCTTTTAGTGCATGAACTTAAATCTAGGTCTTCAGTTGCATTCATTGATCAGTGTATCTATTTTAATGTCAGTACCATGCTGTTTTTATTACTATAGCTCTGTAGACCTAACTAGTATAGCCAGTGACTTTTAGGTTACAAACCCATACAACAGGTTACACTTGTGAATAGAGTATGCCATCAGTTATAATATGATAAGAACTTGAAGATCTAAATATATTGCAACCACAGAAAAGACATTCTAAAATAGAAGGACATAGTGGTTTTTTTAGTTCATTATATTGCTATTGGATCAGCAATCTATCTGTATTTCTTGACCCTGATGTTGTTCACTGCCTGACAGACAGTATTTTAACCCAGGGATAGTGGGGTATTTCTAGTTAATAAATGCATTTAAGTCTTTTAATTGCTTTACCATCATCTTTAATATTTTTATTTTGTGTGTATGAGCGTATTACTTGCATATGTGTAAGTCCATCCATGTCATACCTACATCCCTCTGGGACCAGAGTTATGGGTGGTTATCAGCTGCCAGGTGGATGCTGGGAACTGAACCTGGGTCCTGTAAGAACAGCCAGTGGACTTAACCACTGAGCCATCTCTCCAGCCCTACAATCATAATTTTTGATAGTCATTATAATTATTTATTCTATTGTATAATATCTAGTTCATTAACATGGGTGAAAATAACACAGCATGTTAAATTATTAACATAAATTTTATTCTTTTTGATTATTAAAAAGTGTTTCAATAGTTAATATGCTTTTCTCTCTTTGAAAACACAGGTTTTGAGAGTATTTTAGAAGGGCTTTATGGACCACGGCTACGAAGAGACCTCAGTTTATTTGAAGGTAATTAAAAACTTTTTATTTTTAACAAATTAAAAGTGGTTATTCTGGGCTATATATCAAACATGAATTTATGATCCCTTTTAGTTTTAGAATATTTGTAATGAATAAAATAATTCAAATATTCTTTATTGTATATTTTATTACATGTTAATTTTTTTAAAGGCATAGTAACTCCACAAATAGAAAGTGAAGTTTGTCTTTGGCTCATTAATACAATTTGTTATTGTGCCTATTATTTCATATCCTAACATATTCTCTAATAGGATTTAAATAACCTACACAAATGTCAGATCAATTAAACCAATTAGTTTCTAAGTTACTTAGCTAAATTGAGTTAAATATATGCTCTATAAAATAAATATCTACTAAAACTGTGTCACTCAGATTTTTATTTTTTAATTTTTTTAAGTTTACATACAAGTGAATGTTGTAATTTCAGTAAATTCTCCCCTCCATGTCACTTGCCCTCTATCTTCACTCCCCTCTTGACTCTTATTAGTCCTCTTTGTTCTTCTAGACAGACAGTTTTACTTCTTTCATGTCATATGCACATAAATAATTATATATATCTAAAATCTCGTGACCACAAATGAGAGATGTGTGGTATTTGTCTGAGACTAACTTAATTCACTTAAGATTAACTCCAGTTGCATCCATTTTTTTACAAATGACATAACTTTATTCTTTATGGTTGAAAAAGTTCCAGTGTGTATACGTAGCACATTTTTTTAAATCTGTTCCTCTCTTATCGGACACCTAGGGTGGTTCTGTAACTCAGCTATTGTGAATAGTTCTACAAGTATCTTTATGATATGCTAGAGTTCATCAAATAACTCTCCAAGAGTGGTGCAGCTGGGTCAGGTGGTTATTTCTATTTTTACTGTGAGAAATTTCCGTAATTATTGGAATAGTTAACATTCCCAGCAGCAGTGCTAAGGGTTCCCCAGTGTCTGCATCCTCACTGGTATTTGCTATTTGGTTTCTTAATGACTTCCACTATGATTGTGGTAAGATAGAATCTTAGTTTTGACTGACATTTCTCTGATGGCTAGTGAGGTGGAACATTTTTCATATGTTAATTAATTTGTATTTCGTCTTTGAGAGCTATTTGTTCATTTCATCAGCGCATTTGTTGATTGGGTTGTTTGATTTGTTTTTTTTTTTGAGTTGTCTGTTGAATATATGAATTCACTGTCAAGTGTATAGCTTGTAAATATTTTCTCCCATTCTTTGGTCTGTCTCTTCATTTGACTGCTTCTTTTGCACTACAGAAGTTTTTTGATTTGACGAAGTTCCATTTGTCAGTTGTCAACCTTATTCCTGAGTGACCACAGTCCTCTTTCACTTCTTTGGTTAGGTTTATTCCAAAGATGCCATAGTCTTTTGAGGAAATTATGAATGGGACCCCTACCCCAATTTCTTAGCATGTTCATTATTGGTATATCTAAAGGCTATTCATTTTTGAATCCTGTCAGTTTGTTCGAAGTGTTTATCTAGTCTAAAAGTTTTCTGTCAGAGTTTTTAAAGTCTTTTATGTATAGAGTCATATATTTATTTATTTATTTCCTTTTGTATCTTTTTTATTTCCTTCACTTCACTTATTACTGTAGCCAAGACTTCAGGTAGTATATTGAACAAGAATTGAAAAAGTAGGCACCCTTATCTTGTTCCCAGTTTAGTAGAAATTCTTGGAATGTCTCCTCCTTTAGTGTATTGTTAGCTGTAGGTTTGTCAAATGCAGCTTTTATTATATTGAGTTTCTTCCTGTACTAGTCTCTTCCGGATTTTTATAATGAAAGGATGCTCTATTTTATGGAAAGCCTTTTCTCATCTGTTGAGTTGATCAAGTGATTGCTATCTTTGAACCCATTTATGTATTGTGTTTATTTGTTTTTAATTTTTTATTTTGGGGGGAGCTTAGATGTGCTTATTCCTGTATAAATCATTATTAAACCAAATTCTGGACTGTCACTACACTTCATATCTCATTGTGCAATGGCTCCCGGGTGGCCATTCTCTCCCACATAGCCTCCTCCTCAGAAACCTTTCCCTTACAGACTGCAGTAAACATTCACCATCTAGCCCCAGTGTTAACCAGTTGCCTGAGTGTGGGACAGAACCCAGGTGACCCAACTCTGTCTCCTTTCCCATCTGAAGTCATGGCTGAGGTAAGAAAAACCCCTTCAGGAGTACACTTGGAAATGATGACCTCACCCCTGAGCAGCCTTTTGCAAGGTCTTTTCACAGGTACTGGTCCTGTCTTCGTGGACCAGATGCCTACAACCTGAGTCTATATTCGCTTGAAGATTCTGTGATGATTACTGTGTGGTTTTGATTCAGTTTTTCTCCACTGCCAGAGTTAGTCTATTGGCCAGGCTTTCAGGTATAGTTTGCTTTGAGTTTGTTGAGAGTGTGGTTCGCAGAAGTCTCTCATGCTGATTTGTCTAGTCTTTTTAACATAATCTCCTGGGGCAGCTCTAATTGGGTGTTGAGTGTGGAGAAAAGAGTTTTCCTGCTGTCTCTACTCCCTCTGCTGGGGCCACTGTGCGTTCTTTGTCCATCTCCCCCTTCTTTTTTCTGCTTCCCATCCCATTACTACAAATGCGGTACAATTTTTCTGAGGCTCTATTTTAAGTCTTTTACTTCTAGCCATCTGCTTTTGGCGGTCACTCTCACTGGGAGCAGGAAACACCCCCCACAAGGAAGCTGGTTCTCCGAGGATGAACTCTCTTTCTCCTACTTTGTACAGTTTTCTATTTTACTGTGCTATTAAAGCTAGAGATATTTGAGGGTTATGTACTTCTTCTGCTCTCCATTATCCCAACTCTCTCCAGTTTGCTTCCTGGAGATTCCAGCAGGCCATGCCTATGTCTACATGTCAACTCAAGAAAGCATAGATTTTAAATAACCAATTTAGTGAGTTTGGATAGTGGATGCCAAGTTTAATTTACTTTTCATTTTATTTCTATATTTTATATAGCTTTGTTTTTGCTTAATAAAAGACCAGTAAATACTGGGAGATGACCACATGTGGCTATATGTTAATTTGACTGTTGTCTGTTTTTGTCAGGACATTTCTTCTAATATTTGAGGAACTAGAGTTGCTCTAAAACATTTTCTAGGTAAAAAAAATATAGAAAAGACATTGGTTAGAAGTCAGGAGATGGTTTTATTTTGTTTCATTTTTTTCTTGCTTCTACTAAGTGTAAGGAAATCATTTAAGCCTATAACATTACATTTGTAACTGATTGATTGAGCTTTCCTGACACCAGTTCTGTAGCCCCCATTGCTCTATAAGAAGTCCCTCCTGATAGTGCTGGTAGTAATAATTTTAGTAATGATTTCTGGATCAGATTATGCTCCCAAAGTGTTACAACGTGGTTATAAATGATTTTGTTTACCATCATAATGTACTGGAATTCTTTCCTTCCTTCCTTCCTTCCTTCCTTCCTTCCTTCCTTCCTTCCTTCCTTCCTTCCTTCCTTCCTTCCTTCCTTCCCTCCATCCCTCCATCCCTTTTTTCTTTTCTTTCTTTCTTCCCTTCTATTCTTTTCTTTCTTTTCTTTTCTTTCTTCAGGGTCTTACTGTATAGCTCTGACTGACCCAGAACTCACTATGTAGACCAGGCTGGACTCGAACTCACAGAGATCCACCTGCCCCTGCCTCCTGAGTGCTGGGGTTAAAGGCATGTGCTACCAGAACTTTAAAGAACAAAAGTATACCATCAAATTGAAAATAGTTAATCTTAATGATTAAGAGCTCATGCTTTTTTCAAGGACAATTTTATTACAATTCAGGGCCCCTGGAGTATTATTCATACAGCATTCCTCAAAGGTCTTATCAGTTAGTGTTAAACCTGAAAAACAGTTTGACTTAGAGATTTCAAGAAAATAATCAGACTTACAAAAGATCCATACAATGCTTCTTATTACAGGCTTTTAAAAATAATTTCAAATTTATGGCAATTAACACAGTAGTGAGTAAAGAATGGCTCAAAAAACAAATCAGAAAAGAAATAAAAATATTCGTGAAAATGAAAACATGATGCAACAAAACCTTTGGTACACATTAAAGCAATACCAATAAGGAAATTTATAAGCTCTAAGCACCTACATTAAGAGATCAGAAGCACAAATAAAGAAGTTAATGATACAACTCAAGAATCTTGAAAAACAAGAGCATACGAACTGAAACTCAACAGATGAGAGGAAATAAAATGAGAGCAGAAATCAATGAAGTAGAAACAAAGAAAAACAGTACAAAGGATCAGTGAATCTAAGAGCGTGTTCTCTGAAAAGGTAAACAATATAGACCGATCCTTAGCCCAGCTAACAAAAAGAAGGAGGAAACCGAGATCAACAAAATCAAAGATGAAAAGGGAAACATTACAACAGGCACCAAGGTAGTCCAGAACATTATAAGGGATTACTTTAAAACCTGTACTGTACTAAATTAGAAAATCCAAAGAAATTGGTGGTTCAGCAAGGAGAGATGGAAGCAGTAATAGTAAGCCTCCTAACTTAAAAAAAAAAGAATGCTCAGGCCTGATGGATTCACAAAAAAAATTTTATAAGACCTTCAAAGACGATTTACAACGAATACTACTTAAATTATTCAAAAAGATAGAAACAGAGGGAGAACTGCCAAAGTTCTTCTACAAAGCCAGTATAATTGTAATGTCAAAACTGGGCAAGGACAGACAGGGCAGTTTCTCTCTCTCTTTCTCTCTCTCTCTCACACACACACACACACATACTCATATAAAAAACAACAACAAAAACCCACCACCGCAGGCCAATATACCTAATGAACATAGATGCAAAAATCCTCAGTAAATACTTCGTGCTCCATACAGACACATATAAAAAAGATCATACTAGGGCTGGAGAGTTGGCTCAGTGGTTAGAGTACTGGCTGCTCTTGAAGAGGACCCTGGTTCATTTCCCAGCACCCATATGGTAGCCAACAACTTAACTCCACTTCCAGGGGATCCAGAGCTGCCTTCTGACCTTTGAGAGCATTGCACAACATGGGGGCACTTACATACATGTAGGCAGTACACTCCTACACATAAAAGTAATATACTGAAGGCTATATAACAAAAATCACTGTGCCAGGCAAGGAACAGGGTATTACCACAGCCCTTGATTGACCTGCTAACTTGAAGATAAGACCTTATTACTGAGAACACAACATACTTTGGATGACCTAGGACTTGGAAAAATTAAGCTGATACTGACCTGGAAGCCTTCTCCCTGAGGACTAGGTCTCATAGTTTTCAAAGATACTATGCAAGCTGCTAAGGGGAAAAAACCCCACCAGTGACCTACCCAGCAGTAAAGTCTGAAAACGATACCAATGACCAGCCTAGAAAATTCTATCGGTGCAGTAGTGACACTTTTTTCTTGGGGTAATCAATGTCTGTTTAATTGGATTTAAGGCCCACTTAGTAAAAGGGAATCCCTGCATAGTACTGTGAACATAACCAAGTATGTGTAGCTGGAGAGGTCATAGACCCTGAAGTCTTCTCTACTTTTTTATCTACTTCTGTTCCTTTCCTAGAGCAACACATTTTCTTACAATGTTCTAAATACATATCCTTAGATTTACAAACATCTCACCATTTATCAAAGAAGCTTCCTTCTGCAACAGATGGAGACTATTACCAAGTTCATAACTGGTCTAAAACAGACAATAAATGGCTGTGAGATGCCCAGCCCTAAGTGACTCATCCACAATGCAACACCTAACACTCAGGGAATATCATGGAAGAAGGGAGAAAAAGAATTTAAGAGCCAGAGGGACAAGACGCCCTGTTTGTTAATGCATTCTACACATGATAGGGAAGCTACACCAATGGAATCTCTGAAGTATGTGTCTAACAATATGAATAATGACAAAACAAGTTGACATGCAAGTTTGGATGGGGAAAATTTGACAGGATCCTGCCTGTAGGTGTAGACCTGTAGGCAATCAATGGGTGGTAAAGGAGGGAGAATTAGGAACCACCTCCCTGAGAAGTTACCTAAACCCTGGTGGGTAGTCATAATCACAGGTTCACAGAAGCACCGCTAAATAGACTCAGTGCATTATATGTATGTGTGTATATATATAAATATATATATATATATATATATATGTGTGTGTGTGTGTGTGTGTGTGTGTGTGTATCTTTAAAATGTATGCATGTATATGTAACAGCAATCAAATAGGACAAAAACTTGTGAGGTGTGGCTGGGGACATGGGAGGAGTTGCAGGGGGACTGCGTGGGCTGGAAATAATACACAGTTCACATGATGAGGTCTTTTAAAAATGAAGTATTAAAACATCTGTGAAAAATGAGAGAGGATGGATAATATGATCAAGATACAGTTTATTCTCAAAGAATTAATAGAAATTTTATTTAAAAATAATAATTCCCATTTTTATCTATTGTACTAAAACAATACACTTTTAGTAATTGGAATATATTTAGTTCCTGAGAGTTCTGTTGAGTTTATTCGTGCCATGAAAGGATTGTTGGGTTGAAGAAGATGAAATTAATATTTGTGTTATATTTATATCTCTATTTTGTTTCCTGTTGCTGTAATAAAATACTCTGGCACAAACAGCTCATGGGGAAAAGTGCATTTGACTTACAAATTCAGGTTATAGTCCATTATCCCAGGAACATCAAGGTGTGAAAAACCTGAAGCAACTGGTCAGATCACATGCACATGGAAGACCAGAGAGCAGTGGCGTAATCACACGGTGCTTAGTCTAAGCTTCCTTTCTCTGCTCTTCAAGATTCCCTGCCTTGAGAATGGTGCCACTCACAGTAGATAGATATTTCTACCTCAAGATAATAATGAAGGTAATCTTTCATAGACATACCTATGGTCGAACCTAATTTAGATAGTCCCTCTTTGAGACTTCCTTATTAGGT
The DNA here is from genome assembly GCA_035773235.1 of Eospalax fontanierii. NCBI lineage: Eukaryota > Metazoa > Chordata > Mammalia > Rodentia > Spalacidae > Eospalax > Eospalax fontanierii. Next base: position 73,597,371 of record CM069533.1, read on the forward strand.
AACTCTAGATTGTATCAAATTGACGATTAAAAGTAACCATCATAATAAGTGTCTGTACTCATTATTTTCGTTAGAAAGGAGGAAAGTGTGTACACACACACACACATACACACACACACACACACACAAACACATATTTTTTAGTGGAGTATCTTTTGTTTACTCTTTGACATTTTCCTACAAACAGTATATCTTGATCATATTCGCTCCGAACTGCCTCTCTTCCACTTTGCTTACGCACCCCCAACTCATGCCTCTTTCCTCTCATGCCCCCCCTGAAACCCAGTGAGTGCTGAGTTGCAATGTTGTTTGACCTTGTTGCTTCAATCCTGTGCAGGCATCTGTATCTGCCATGACTCCATGAATAGAGTGACCATGTCTATCCACAAGACAGGCTTTCACATTTCTTCCCATTCTCTGGCTCTAACATTCTTTCCATTTCCTCTGTGGATCTTTGTTCCTTGCACCCTGGGGGAAAGCAGTTGATATAAGTATTCCATTTAGAAATGAACGCTCAGTGGTCACTTATTCTCATTGTTTTGGCCAGTTATGAGTCTGCAGTAACTGTTGACCACTGCAGACAGAAACTTTGCTGGCCAAGGTTGAGGGTAGCATGAATCTATGTGTATAAACAAAATTATTAGAGAGCAGTTAGACAACATGTACCTTTAGCAGAGACCACAGTAGTAGGTCTACCCCTCCTCCCCCAGAACCTATCATCTTCCAGGCTTTTGACCAGGTTTATAGTACCAGGCATAAATTCCTTCCTGTGGATCAGAATTCAATTCAGTCAAAAAGTGGTTGGTTACCCCATAACCCTTATGCCACGGTTGGCCAGTGGACACACCTTGCCTAACAGGCCCATATTGTAGTCAACAGGGTTCACTGCTGGCTAAAACCATTAATGACTTTTTTCTCCTAGCAGCCTGCATAACACTTCACAGCATTATGAAAGCTAGCCAGCAAGGAAGTTTCACATCAATTCCAGCTTGATTTCTCTGGGTCTTGCAACAAAAGTATGTTGTGTCTTCAGCAATAAGTATTAAAAGTGTGTGTGTGTGTGTGTGTGTATGTGTGTGTGTGTGTGTGTGTAGACAATGTGCTAGAAAGAAAAGACACTAAAATGGTTACGGTGATTGATTGTTTTTGAAGTATAGATTATGGGTGATTTGGTTTCTTTTCATATATTTGATGATTTTCTATCAAAAATGTGTTATGTATTGGGATTGGAGAGATGGTTCACTAATTAAGAGTACTAGTTGTTCTTGCAGAAGACCCAGCCAGGTTCTGTTCCCAGTACCCACATGGCGGCCACCAACCATCTGTAACTCTGAATCCAGGGGATCTGACGCCCTCTTCTGACCTCTTTGGGCATTGTGTGACACAAGTGCACTTACATACATGCAGGCAATCCACTTAAAATAAAAATAAATATTTTTAATGTAGTATATAATTTTAAAAATTTAAAAATATGAAATTTGATTAAGAATTTTTATGAAATGAATAAAAAAATAATAAAATGATCACTATATTTTTCCAACAAAGATTTTTAGAGATATTGTAAAGGTGAGTCTATGGCTAAGTAAATTGAAAGCATTATATATTTTTCATTGTTATTGCTCATGTTATGTGTATAATAATAGTGTTGATAACAGGTGAACCATATCCAGTTTTACAGAATTTAAAAACAATAAAGGAAATTTAACTTTATTGGAGTTTTTAAGTTTATACTCATTTTATTTCACACATCTTTGTATTTTCCTTTTTCAAATTTTATTTATTTTTATTTTATGTGTATGAGTGTTTCACTTGCATGTATGTAAGTGCAACTGTGTTTTGCAGTGCCCAAGGAGGACAGAAGAGGGCTTCAGATCCCCTGGAACAGGAGTTACAGATGGTTGTTAGCCACCATGTAGGTGCTGGGATTTGAACCCTGGGTCTTTTGCAAGAACAGCCGTGTTCTTAACCACTGAGCCATCTCTCCAACCCCATATCTTTGTATTTTCTGAAGCAATCTTTGAATGGGGTTGGGTCTTCCAAGTATACAAAGACAATAATTCCCCACTTTTCATATTGAGTTTTTAAAGCATCTGCTAATGATACGAGATGTATTTCCTTCTGCTGTAATAAGGTCCTTGAGATCAGAAACATGGTATATAACTTTGTATTCCTAAAAACTAGTCATTTCTCAAGTTTTCAGTAACTCATTGAAGTTCTTTGGGATCCTGACTATATACATCCTATGACATTGTAGTCATGGGTCTGCAGCTGTTGTGTTAGACATGACACAGACATCCTAAAACTCAGATTGCTGTTCTGAGAAATACTGTCTTTTTGGAGCTTTATATTTGTGTCATATTATTTGTTATTTATTGTAGCCTCTTCCAAAACTTGCAGCATAAATGTTGGTGGAAGAGTGATCTTTGATATAATTGTGGCACCATAAGTTAGCTCTTTATTGCTTGCTTGGAAAAATAGACCAGTAGGAGCCAGTGTTTTTATTGACATGTCTGAAATTTTATAGTATAATTCATTTCCAAATGGGGTAGTACCAGTATAAATTTCCCATTTTGGTTTTTGAAATTGCCAAGGCATTGTATCTATTCAGCTGAATGAAGTTACTCCTGACATCTTCCACAATACTGAACCTCAAGATATGGAGTTCTTTTATTTCCATGTAGTGTTTTGAGAAAGTGGTACTAGGAGTGTGAATAGTTTGAAAAGGTTTGTTTTTTCTTTTTTCTGTTTGTCCTTTGTTAGTGTCGAATAAGATCATTCGTTTTTGAATCCTACAACTTGAAAGTATATCTGAAAGACACCTGTCCCAACCATCAATATTCAGTTAAGTAAACACCTGTGCATAGTGTGACTTTAAGGATGGAGACTCCAAAACATGCCTATTCAGTGCTTCAGAAAATTTTAATGGTTAAGAAGAGTCTTTTCTTAAGTCTGTGAATTTAGTCATTTCTTAATTTAGCAGAATTTTGCACTGAATTAGATATTTTAGTCTAGTATATGTTTAAGGACTGCTGAAGTAGGTTTGAGCAGCCTTTCTACCAAGTTTACTAATGAACCAAGAGAAGGATCTGTAGAATGAACTTCTGCAGAATGCTCTTTTGCCTTCCCTTTCTTACCTGCTCTCGCATACTCACATTTGAAGTCAACATTAAGCTTGATTGCCTTTTGGTAACCCACCTTGCAGCTTGTAACCCGGAACCTCTTCTGTTTTGTGTACATATGTGTATACATGCCTACATTCCTTCAGAAATTGTCTCTTAACACAGAGTATAGATTAGTCTAAGGAAATAAATACCTATGTGTTATTTGTGTATTTTATTTTTAGATTTTACTTTAACTTTGCTGAAGATTAAACCCAGGGCTTCATGCATATTAGGCTAATGTTCTGCCTCAGTTCACAGATTACTGTTTCTTTGTACATAGTAACACTTCATTTTAGAAAATAAGAAAATAGGAAGTAGTAAGAAGTAACTCCTAAACTCACTACCAAGAAGTAGTGTTAACTTTTTATGTACATTTCTATTTATTTTATTAGGATAGTATATATACTAAACACAAAATATAGACTTTATGCTGACTGTGTTATTTGCTTATATAGTTCTGTATCATTCTTACTGACTGCATAGAATTTCATTTTGATGTTATTATAAATAATTTAACTCACTTAATAAGTGATATAAATATCTTTTCTGTTCTTTCAATTCATGTTTATTTTATACTTTCTATCCTCTTTCATGCTTTTTTAGAGGAGGGGTGCTTATGAATTAAGATCTCAGGCAGGTTTTCTCCTACATGTGTACATCTTTGCTTCATTGCCCTATATCTTTTCTTGATTTTTTAATTAAATGTTTCTAACCAAAGTTTAAGACTCATTAAGTAATGATGTCAGTTATAGTAATAAATATATGTGGTTTAAGGACAAAGTCACCATACTTTTTTGAAGGAAAAGTGCTATCACTGTGCCAAGTATTTGAGAAGGATGTACAAGATGCTTGTTGTAGACCCAGGGACACCTAAGATATCTTGTCTCTTCCTTTTCTAAGTGTGAGTGCTGAAAATACTCTATATTAAAAATGGGTTGCTTAGCACAAGTATAGATTTTTTGGTCATAAAATTGTATGCAGGAATCACATATATTAATGTGTGTTTAGAAAAATTCTTAGAAATCTGAACCATCATTATTCAATGTTAGCAAGTCAGGAACCAAATAAATTGGATATTTAGGATTCTTATATATTAATTGTTGACATCTTTTATTTGTTATTTATTTGGTGTGTGTGTTTATGTGTGTTTATATGTGTGCACAGAGCACAGACTACATACAGCATGTGTGTGGTGGGTTAGAGGACACAGTTTTCTCCTTTCACCATCTGAGTTCTGGAGTTGTCAGGCTTGTTGGTAGGTGCCATTATCTACTAAGTCATTTTACTGGTCCTAAATTCTATTTAACTCTGACTTTACATGTATTTACATAGATTTAAGCTTAGTTTGCAGACTCTTTCTTTAGACAGATACTCTGTTTAGTTCCACACTGTCACATCATACTATGCAGCATTTTCTAAAGTTGAAGACTTTCATAACATATTTACTAATCTTTTTGAGAGGTTTACATTTGAACTCTTGACTTCAATCAAAACCACCTTCAGATTGGAGAGCTTTGATTGGTGCAGATTCTTTTTTTTTATTTTTTTATTTTTTGCTGTTGTTGGAAACAAAGCAGAAGTCTTCATTTCCATCTTCTTTGATCTCTCTCACAACTTTTTCCCTCTGAGAAAAGCATAAGTTATTTTTCTTTTCTTTCTTTGCAATGAGGTCTCCAGAGATGCTTTGAATACTAGAAAATTTATACAGTATGCATTTCCAGAAAATTTCTTACGTTCTGTGTTTTTCTTCTTCCACCACCTGCCCAAAATGCACTTCTGTGATCATAGGATTTTTTTTTTAGTTTATATGTATGAGTGTATTTCCTGCATGTGTGTAAGTGCACCCATGTTGTTCAGTGCCTGCAGAAGTCAGAAGAGGGCCTTGGATCCCCTGGAACTGGAGTTATAGGTGGTTGTTAGCCACTGTGTGGGTGCTGGGAATCAAACCCAGGTCCTTTGTAAGAGAAGCTAATGCTTTTAACTACTGAACCATTTCTCCATCCCCTGGTATTTTTTTAAGGAAAAATTCATTCTTATTTTGTACTTCAATTAATCCTTATATCTTAATTTTAGAATAATTCCTTCTCGGGGAGGGAGATATATGTAGTTTTCTAATATGACATGATTATTATATTAAAAACAGTGAATTTAATGCTATTTTCTTATTAGTTGTATATGTTATATCAACTTTAATCAGATATGTAGATATATGATCACACATGAGGTAAAGACAACTGAAATATGTAATTATAATGTTGATAATGCCAAGATTGGAGAAAATTAATTATGTATCTCTTTGATGGACCTAAGCATGTATATTAAAATTATTTGAAAGTACAATTGAGCATGAGAAGTATTTATGATGTATAAATCTAAGTGCATATTACCCTAATTTTAAATATTTACATATTTAAAGCTTTCTTAAGTTTATTTTTTAAATGAGTAGAAAATTTAGAATTCTTATATACTACACCTCTTCTGCCCTTTTATATTAACATTTTTATAAATTATTTTTATTTTATGTGTATGTGTGTATTATTTCCTGCATGTATGTAGGTGCACCCATGTTGTACAATGCCTACAGAGGTCAGAAGAGGGTGTGAGGTCCCCTGGAACTGGAGTTACGGGTGGTTGTTAGCCACCATCTGTGTGCTGGGAATAGAACTTGGGTCCTCTGCAAGAGCAGCTAATGCTCTTAACCACTGAGCCATCTCTCTACTTCCTATATTATATTTTTTGTTGAGCTAGTATTTATACATTATGATGATGATGATGATGGTGGTGGTGGTTGTGACGATGATTAGCAAAAGCCCATGTTTTGTATTAGGGTTTACTCTTTGTTTTAAAAGTTTTTTCAAACCTCAGTGTCCTCTACCTTCCCTTATAGTGCCATACACAGCACTAACGTTGCCCACAGATGCCCTACTCCACCTCCCCATCCCTATTCTTCTCTCCCAACTTGGGGGAAACATTACATATTTTTACTATCTCTGAAGTTTGACTCTTTCTGAAATGTCGCACTTTGGAATCAGATACAGTGTAGCTTCTCCACATTCACTTCTCTCCTTTAGCAATATGTATTTAAGGGTCTCTGTGTCTTTTGTGGCTCAGTAGTACTTTTATTTTTCTTTTTTTAACATATTTTATAATTTTTATTTTATGTATATGAGAGTATTACAAGTGTACCAGTGTCGTGGAATGCCTGTGGAAGTCAGGTGTTGATTCCCGGGAACTAGAGTCACGGACTACTACCCACCATCATGTAGGTGCTGGGAATCAGGTCCTCTACAAAAGCAGCCAGTGCTCTTAATCACTGAGCCATCTCTCTGGCCCCCAATAGTGCTTTTCTTTACATCACATAATAGTTGCCCTGTGCAGATATGCCATAGTTTGCTTATCCATTTACTTATTAGTAAAATACATTTTAGTCACTTTTACATTTTGGTTTCTATAAATGTCTACAATTTTAGGAGTAGATTAAAGTTTTCTGCTTTTTTCATTTGCAGAAGTACGTATCATCATTGCTAGAACATATGGAAAGACTATACTTAGGTTTTTTTTGGAAACTGCCAGACTATTTTCAAAAAGTGGCTGTACTACTTGAATTCCCACCAACAGTGAATGCTCTTGTTGCTCTCATCCTTACTAGCTTTTGAAGTTAGTGTTTCAGATTTTAAACATTCTAGATTTATCAATTTCATTATCTTTACAAAGTGCCTGCTAAACTTAATTTTTAGAAAGGCCTATACTATAAACTCTGAGGATATATAGCAAATGTTTTAATCATTTGTTGTTTATGGGATTATAGATAATGTTCCTTTTTTCCCTTTGTACTTGTTAATAGTTTTGTAATGAAATTTGTTATAGAATATGTGTGTGTGTGTGTGTGTGTGTGTGTGTGTGTGTGTGTGTGCGTGTGCTAGTTGATATAGAAACAAGAGACCTTGAACTAAACTACATCCGTAGTCAAAAATTCTTTTGTAATTATCCATTTTTCATCCTCTTTCCCCAAAATCAGTAAACTTGAAATCATTGTCTAATGATCAACATGAGTTTGGCAAGGAATGCTTAGATGTGTTTATGTAAGGACTTATTTTAGTTAATGTTTCTTTAAAGGTCTTCTGAAATGACTGGCCCAGTCTCAACGTGCAGTGTCTTGTTTTTTATGTCACAAGTAGTAATTGTCTTAATTATTCTAAAATTCCTGTCAAGTGTATTTCAATGCTGAATCTCAATAAATCTTTACAACACCTGTTAAAAAAATCTCTTCCCTAGTCTGTCAAACATTTTTTAAAAATCTCAATGTTCTATTTCTCTCATGAATCCTTGATAAAAACAAAAGGCAGTAAGATTTTCTTGACCTGTCAGAACATTTGTGTTTGGCATGAGTCATGTTTTGCTAAACTAACAATGAAAACACAAGCAGCTCTAAAATCTGTGACCAATTCAAGAGTGATGTGAGTCCACTAAACTTCAGGCTGTATGTGCAAACCATGTCTTTTCCATGTGACTCCGGGTCCCAGACATGTGTGGTGGTATAGGCCTATAGTCCCAGCAGTATAATGTCAGATACAGGGATACCTTCACAAATTTAAGGCCATCCTGGTCTACATAGTGAGGTCTAGGTCACTCAGACCCCATAAAGCAAAATTTTGTTTCAATTGGGGAAAAAGTTTCACACCTTTTCTTTCAAAACCTCAGCTTGGAATGATAGATACTCTTCTCATTCCAGGATCAAAAACAACGTAAGCCTGTGTAGCTCGAATTCTGTAAGGACTTAGAGTTTTGTTTAGTTGTGTTTTTTTCTGTACTTATTTTTTAGTGTGTGCAAGAAAGTCGGGTGAGCAGGCTGCTTCCTTCACACCTTTTTTGAGGCAGGGTCTTTGTTTCTGCTCCTGTGCTTTGTACTTCAGGCTACCTCACACAAGCTTTCAAGTGATTCTCTTGTCTCCCCTCCCATCTCTCTGTAGAAGGGCTGGGATTACAGGTGAACGTCAGCAAATCTGGGTTTTGTATGTATATATACTTTCAATGAATTTTTGTGCATTTCATAAAAAACATCTGGGAAACACTGCTGCGGGCTCCTGGGCTATCTGGCTTTTCATGTCAGTTCTGGGGATTGAACTCAGGTTGTGGGGCTTATATGGCAGTACCTTTACCTACTGAGCCATTGCCCCAATATCCACAGCCCAGGACTCAGTTCTTAATTGTACAGGCTATTTAACGTTTTTATTTGTAAAGTTGTCTGTAGAAAAAAGACTTTAAAAAAGAAAAAAAAGACCAGGTCTTCCTGTGTGTAGCCCCAGCTGACCTGAGAGCGGGCTGACTTCTATACCACAGAGACCCTGTGTGTAGCCCCCTCTGACCTGAGAGCGAGCTGACTTCTATACCACAGAGATCCGCCTGCCCCTGCTGGTCCCCTCCCCCAAGTAAAAACCATGCATTCTTAAGCAGTATTTAATCTAATACAAACTAACTGTATTGAACTTGCATGATGGTACAAGATTATAAAAACAATGTCTAGTAAATGTCTCTTGCTAATAACTAGTTTTTATGTGGTATTTATAACATTTTCATTTGATATGTAAATGAGCTAGATGATATTCACATTTTATACAAAAAAATGATAGAAAAGGTTGTGACCTTAAAAGGTCATAACTGTTGAATGTGTTTCCATCCCGTATTTTCAGTCTTCAAATACCTTTCTGTTTTCCTATACTGGATATTATGTTCTCACTTTCTGTTATTTGTAAATTTATGTAATTGTTATTTGTGTGCTCTAGCAAAGTCTTTATACAGATTATATTATCTTCCACTCTTTGTATTGAGATTAATGCACAGGGGCCCTAAGAGTGGCCCTAAGCAGTGTTTTTAATTCATTATAATCTCAAGAACAGTACACTTTGTTTTCTGGGTAACTTAGCAGGGACACATTTAGCTTCTTTGTTCAATTTGACAGAATTTCTATGGCATACCAGTGTTTTTTCAATTAGCCATAGTGTAGCTGTCTGAGATCTATAAGGATTTTTTAATATAAGGTTCTGCATGCAAATTTATTTAGGAAAAAGGGCATTCTGCTGTACACAGTAGTTTTAAAAATCAGTGCATCTACTCAGTGTAATGGAAAGATGGCATTACCCTACCTTCATAACATACCCTTAGCAGATGGAGTTTCTGCGTTCTAGAAGCTTTTAATATATTAGAACTGTTGGCTTGGAAGGAATAATGTTCTGAAAAAAAAGAGAAAATAATCCACATCTTAAAAAATTTATTTTGGCTGCACGTGGTGGTACCTGCCTTTAATCCTAGCACTTGGGAGGCTGAGGCAGGCAGATCTCCATGAGTTCAAGGCCAGACTGGTTTACATAGTAAGTTCTAGGCCAGCTGGGGCTACAGGGAGACCGTGTCTCAATAAGACTAAAAAATAAAAATTATTCTGCCACAATTTCATACCTGTATCTAATCTACTTTGATCATATCCCCCCCACTGCCCGCCCATCCAGCTCTCCTCCCGCCAAGTCCCCTGTTCTTCCCTCTAAATCTAAATCTCAATCTCAATCTCAATCTCCGTGTGTGTGTGTGTGTGTGTGTGCGCGCGCGCGCGCGTTTAATTAGAATTGCATGTGTGAGCTTGAGTGGGGTGCTGTTTACTTCAGCAAGGATAACTCACCAGTGGCTATTCCACTGCTCACACGACTCTCCCTCTTCCAACATCCACTAATTGCCTATAGCCCCTCAGGAAGAAATGAGCCTCCTCCCTCATTCATAATGGAAGTTGATAGGCCCAGTCTTATGCATGTAACCTCTCCTTTGTGAATTCATGGTTTTAACAGCCATGTCCTGTCCAGAAAACAGCACTTGGCAGCATTCCTCTCCATCGTGCAGCTCTGAAATTCTGGTCCTTCTGAGAGGATCCTGAACCTTGGGGTGGGGTGTGTGTATGTGGTGGAGATGTCCCATATAGGGTTGAGCACACAGCAGCCACTTATTCTCAGCACTTTCACTAGTTACGAGTCTCTGCATTGACTCTCCACTGCAAATGAGCTTCTCTGAGGAAGGCTGGGAGCAACAATCCGTGGGTAACAATCCGTGCTTTGCTGTGGAGTTGTTTACCTCGTCTTTCTCTCTTGTAACTGAGCCTTTTAAAATGTAATAAAAGCTGGCCTTATTTTTGATCCATGATCTGGATTGTTCCTTGTTTTCATAGACATCATTCCACTTTCTCAAGTCTGGATCACCCTGCCCTGCGCCTTTGGTCTGTCTTCCATTTCTCTCTGTTAAAGTTTTCTCTCACAGTGTGTACACTGCTCTCTTCCTCCTCATCTCCCCTTTCTGTTCTGGCGTCTCACTCCAGGTGCCATCAGGGTAACTGAAGTTAGGCTTTTTCCTCTTACTATTATTAGTTAGGTTTTGGTTTTCATTTTTTTCTTTTGCCATTGCTGTGGAGAATGGTAATTTTATTGGTTTTAATAAAGTTAGTATATTTAATGAATATTTTTCCCTCTTTTAAAGACTGTGAACCAGAAGAGCTGACTGACTGGTCTATGGATGAAAAATGTTCATTTTGTAACCTACAGAGAGAAGCAGTCAGTGTAAGTTTTAGTGCCATGAAATTATTTTTAAACTAATTGCACAATTGTTAACACAGTTCCTTTTTTTGTTTTTTAACTTAATTTGTTCTGATAATTTGTGATTCAGTAAGTTAAAATTTAAGTACTTGATTTTGGTAATTGAAAACATTTTAAAGCCTTATGTTGAAACATTCAACATTAGTTTAGCTTAAAGAAGTTCATCTCTTTTTGTTTGTTTGGTTTGCTTGGTTGGTTTTCCTCCTTCACATTTATTTTTACTACACCCTGACTCAAAAACTTCACTGTAGGTCAAGTTGGTATTTAGGTATCCAAGGGTGAGCTTGGGAGACCTAGTTTGGTCTGAGACCACTCTACAATCTGGTTTCTTAGCAATCTGTACTGTGGATAATGTACTGCTATTTTTAAGCCTTTGGCTACTTTTGAAATCTTTGGCTATCAGAAATACTTCTGTGTTAATGATGAAATGTGTGCTTACTATATACAGGACATAAACCTGTATAACCAGCATCTTCTTGTTTGGTGGCAAATTGTGATTGCTTATCTATTTTGATGTGAGGAAAGGTGAGAAGAATTTGAGACCCTTTTAAGTATACCTGCTGTGTTGTTAAACTCTCTGATAATATTACTCTGCTGGCATGCTGTGTAACAAAATTTTTGGTTCTCTCTCTCTCTCTCTCTCTCTCTCTCTCAAGCTCTGTCTCTCTCACATATTTTACCATAGTTTTGGTAAAGGCTGTGACTGTTTTGACCCTCTGTTAGATACATGTTTATTTTTGCCTGAACCCCATCCCAGATTTTATAGTCTTGACATAATTGATGCTCTATAAAGGTAGAACATCTGAAGATTGAGAGAATTTTTTGCCATTTTTATTTGTTTCATGCTTAAATAAAAAGTAACTAGGTATGTTGCTTTCTTATACTTTTAGGATTGTATACCGTCCCTTGATTCTTCACAGTCAACACCAACAGAGGATCTGTCATCTCAGGGCCAGTCCAACACTGATAAGATTGAATGCCAAGCAGAAAATTACCTAAATGCACTCTTTCGAAAGAAAGGTAATGCTGGTACGTTTTGTCATTTAAATTTTGCCATCTAAAATAGTTGTGTTTTCTCTGGAAGAGATTATTTATATGTCAATCCTGGTTCTATTCTGAACTGCTTCTTTTTCTGTCCTTATAGGACCAGCAGGATGTTCGGTGTCCTCTTGTGCTAGACTGGGTTAGACATTCCTTTTCAACATCCTGTTCTCAAATTTCCTTCATAGGCATTGTTCAAAATATTTTTATGCTTCTGGCTTTCCTCATTTTTATTCCTGTTCTCAAGACTTCAAAAATTGTTTAATGTTCAAGAATATAATGTTCATTATATTGCAAACATATTCCTAACAGTATATCACCTACGTCATTTGGCAGCTAGTTAGAATATATTTGCTAGCATACAATTTTAGTATTTGTTGGTATGAATGTACATATTTGATATGAAAAAGACTGTTCTTTTGTATTGGTCTGGCTAAACTGCTTCAAACAAATGGGTCTTGTTTTACTTGTTCTCTTAAGACAGATCTATCAGGCAAAAGTAGTTTTTATATTTTAGCAACTTGGGAACAGTAAAGTGTCTTGCATTCTTTGGCCATTCTCATGGTAGAAGAGTGTCTTTCCCTTCTGCTCCCCCGTATAGATGTTTGGAGTAAGGGTGTGGTAGGGTTTTCCTAACTTGCATCTTCTGGAGATTGAGAAAACACTGTTATATTTGCAGCTAGGTGTTGATTTCAGTATATATTTTCTATTAAATTAATAACTTAATGTTTTAGCCAGTAATATTAAAAGTACTGTTCACCTTTGAGCCTTTCATTTAGTCACTAACTTTTGGAGGATCTCTCATATGTTCAGATTTGAGAATCCCAATCAGAAAAATCTTGAGTATAATTCAAAGAAAATATTTTTTAATTGCAGCAACTAATACCTTTTCCTTATGTGTTACTGAAAAGACTAAGCTACCAGTATGTTTGTGACACTTAATCATCAGACATATATCACTAAGAGAATTAAAGGAAATTAACATATACAGTATGATTTCACTTACTTTGGATTCATTACTCCTTACTCTTCCTTTGAGCCATTTGAGTCAGTGTAATGTAGTAAGTAGAATTGTCAGTATTAATAACTTTGAACTTTTGATAGTGTGGAGTTAGCCTATGCTCCATTGCCTTATTTAAGAGTAATCAGTAAAAACTTGGTACTATTTCAGCTAATTCAAGCATCTGGGTCTCCAAGAGGTCTCCTACCAATGGTTGGGTGAGTGTACTTGGATATTTAGTGACCTCTCCATTTGGGAATTTTTTTATTTTTCTTCAAGATCCTTTGAAAGAGTACAAAGATTTTAAAGAGTATTAATGTAATTCTTTTTGCCTTATTTGAGGTCTTCTCTTTGATATTTCCTTTATTTGTAGGACATCAACATTTTCTAGTTAAGCATAATAATGTTTCTGTTCATCTACTAGGGTTTTTGGTGGTGGTGATATTGATGTTTGATTATTTTCCTTCAATGGACTCATTTTAGAGATTTCTAGTGTGGCCTGACTAGGCTAGGGATGGAAGATAATATCTTTGAATTGGTCTGAACTCCATGAAATGGTTGGTTTGTGGCTCAGCTTTTTTTTTTTAATTATATAATTAACTCTACTTTGAGGTAAAAGGCAAGAAATAAAATTATAAAGACAGGAAATACACAAGTCTCTGCAGTAGTAAATAAGGTATCAATGAGCACTTTGTTAGTGAGGCTTCTGTTTTCTGAAATTTGTCCTAACTTGAACATGCTTAGAAATTCTGAATTTTAAGAGCAGTAATATTGATACTTTGCTGCTTAGTCTGAAGAACAGATTTGTGTTTATCATATTGTCAAACTTAAAGAAATCTTTAATATCCTATTGTGGTTTCTTGATTGTGTTTCATAACTTAGAATTTGGGGGGTTGTACTGATAATAAATACAAGCTATTATTGGGATTAAAGTTATCACAAATAGAACTGATCAGTGATCAGGCCTTTTTATGCCTGTGTTAGTCACTTTTGTTGCTGTAGTGACAGAACAACATAAAGGTGGGAAGGCTTATTTTGGCTTAGTTCCTGTAGATTTCAGTCCTTCGTGGTGGGAAAGGCATGGATGCTGGAGCATCTCCCTTTGTAGTGTCAAGAACATGTGGCACAGTTTCCATGGAGCTTGACCAAGAAGCAGAGGGCAGGTCCAGAGGCAGGCTGGGCTTAATTCTTAAAGGCCTGCCCTGATTACTCATTTCCATCAGTCTGGTTCTGCCTCTAAATATTCTGTAACTTCCCAAAACAGTACCACCTGCCAGGGACCAGACATTAAAACACTCAAGTGTTTTACATAGGAATCCTACTGAGCATACTTTCTTTGGAATGGAAAAGGCCTGGGTTGCTTGAATTAAATTCAGATTATACAATCTCTAGTAAATTAGAAGCAAGTGGAAAAAAATACTTGTTCAAGGTTGAACACAGAGAATGGGAAAGAAATGCTCTAGCTCAAATGTGAACATTTAACTACTTTACAAATGGATTCCTTCTAGAGTTTAACCATAAAATCATTATAATAAAATGAACTCTTATGTTAACAGACATTTTGTTGTGTTTGCTGCAGAATCCAGGAACAGTACCTGTCCTTAGTAAATAATTTTTTGAACTCCATTATTGATACACTCGTGTAATTTTGCCCAGGTTGTTCTAGAATTCACAATCCTTCTTTCTCAGCCTCTCTAGAACTTAGGTTGCAAGCATATACCAACAGTAAATGCTTTTATCTTATATTTTATATTTAATCTTTTTTATGTGTATGATTGTATTGCCTGCATGTGTGTAAGTGCACCTGTGTTGTGCAGTGCCCACGGAGGTCAGAAGAGGACTTTGGATCCCCTAGAACCAGAGTTGTTATCCACCAAGTGGGTGCAAGGAACCAAACCTGGGTCCTCTGCAAGAGCAGCCCATGCTCTTACCCACTGAGCCATCTCTCCAACCCCTCCCCCCTTTTTATGTGTATGAGTGTTTTGTCTGCATATAATGTAACTGGATTCATGTCATGCAATTCCCACCAAGACCAGAAGACTGTCTGATTCTCTGGAACTGGAGTTAAGGACAGTTCTTAGCTACCATGTAGGTGCTGGGAACCAAACCCTGGGTCTCTGCAAGAGCACCAAATGTTCTTAACTGCTGAATCTTATCTCCAGCCCCTAAATACTTCTTAAATAAGTAAGTTAATAAGAGAAATTATATCCAATTATCTTTAAGTTTCTCTAGGTATTCAGTGATATTAATATTCCGTTTGTTCTATTTATGGAAGTAAATTCTTTAGCATATATATATGGTTTACTTTTTTAATTTTGTAGTTAAAGTATTACTATGTATAATATGAATAGCTGCCAGTGGTTTTCACTATGTTCTGTTTTTGTAATGCTAGGGTACAAACCTAGGACCCTATTTATGCTTGGCAGGTACTCTACCAGAGTTACTTCCCTTAACCAGTTTTTTAAAGTATATATAAACATAGTCCTTTAGATATAAAGGGCTTTGTCAAATGTTATCCTGTAAACTAAACTATGTTTTGGATTTCAGCTTCATGTTCTCTGCTCACCTAAATTATGTAAAGTCACTGCCTTATGATTTTGGACATGCCTCTCTCTTTTTGTAAAACAAATACTGCCCTTAGCTAAATTAGATAGAATATATAGAAAGTAGCAGAATAAATCATACTGCTAAATATATAATAAAATGAGAATATCCTTCATCAAATTTTTTTTCCTGCTTTAATTCTTGCTTCTATACATGTAATCTGGTAATCATTATCACTGCTATTTTTGGTATGGTATGTGATACCTCCAAAAAAATTTTTCCTTCTTGATGGATTTGATGGTTATTTGAAAGTTCTTATTAACCAACCATTTCCCCTTAACTTAAATTGATAGCTAGATTTTACACAAAGGTTTTACATGCCTTGATATTCAATTTCTCAAAGCTCTGTATACCATATCATCAAATAAATACTAATTCAGCCCATTAACCAATATGTTGTAACTGATAGAAAGTTTTTGTTTTTGTTTCTTTAGAAATAGGTTATTAAGTTCTTAATTTGTGCTTGTGCTTATACTGCTTTTCTCTAAATGCAGGCATCTTTATGTGACTGTAAATTTGACATGATTTGTTCAGGCCATAGAGTTTCTTTGCATAGTGTTCCTTTGTACTATCATTGTGTCATACATTGCATTTCCCTTTTATGGGCTGCACTTTCACTTTCAAGAAGCTGTACGTTACTGCCATGAAATAATCCATATAACATTATTCACATTCAGAGATGTTCATGAAAAAAATTTCATCCTACTTTTATCATACCGATAGGTACAATTCTAACCTTGTCAGGGGACATGTGTATGTCTGTGTGTGTATGTGTTCATAATGGTGCTCTCAGTGTCCCTGCAAAGGAAGATGAAGTGCTAAAAGCAAGAGACGAAGTCAGTGCTAAAGGTAGGGTGCTGGAGAGTCCGCCCACAAACCCAGCAACAAAAACAGGTATAAGAAGACGTCCAATATGCCTTTTAATTACTTTCCTTTTTATTCTTACTTTTTTTTTTTTTAACAGTGCTAGGGATTAAATCTCTACCACTGAGCCACATTCCCAGCCCTGAGCCCTTTAGTTCCAGAGCTAATGATGTCACTTGGACAGCTTAACCCTAAAGTGTTTGATTTTAGTCACCCCATCCTTCTTAGCAACACTTTCTTTCCTTTAGCTTTTACGCACATTTTCTTCTAGTTCTCTTTACTCTTCTGTCCTAGTTTGCCTTCAATTGCTGTGACAAAACCCCCTAAGCAATACCAGCTTGGGGAGGAAAGGGTTTTTTGGCTTACGTCTCCCAGGTCACAGGTCATCATTTAGGGAGCCCAAGATAAGAAGTCAGGGCAGGAGCCGAAGCACTGACAGGAGGAGTAAACAAGAGGAACACTGTTTACTAGCCTGCTCCCCTGGCCTCTGCTCAACCTGCTTTCTTGTACAGTGCAGAATATCCTGCCCAGGGGTGGCACCACCTTCAGTGGGGCTGGGCCCTTCTACATCACTCAACAATCAAGAAACAATTCACAGGCCAGTCCAATGGAGGCAGTTCCCCAGTTGAAGCTCCCTCAAAGCAAGTGGGTCAAGTTGACGCTAAAGCTATCCAGCACAATTGACCCCTTGTGAATGTGACACACAAATACATCACTATTACACCACAACCTTTCCATTTCTAGTCTCCAAAATATGTTAACAATATCACAACATAAGACAGTATAACCTCAGAAGTTCCACAGTCCTTAAAAAATCCAACACTTAACAGTTCACAGTCTCTTTTAAACATCTCTTAATTGTGGGTTCCTGTAAAATCCAAAACAAATACTATCTTATTTCAAAGGGAAGAATCAGGCACACCTAAGCAAAACCTAAGTCCAGCAAACACCTCAAGGTTGGACATCTGGGATTCACTCGTGATCTTCTGGGCTCCAGAAGGTTTCAGTAGCTCCATTCCACACCTGCTGTTGCCCTTGGTGGTCGTCCCATGGTTCCTGGCATATCCAAAAAGCTGGGGTCTCCACTGAAACTGAGCCTGCACTGTCACCAATGGACTCTTCTGACCTCTTAGGGTGCAAAGCCACAGATTCTCTCCATGATCCCTTCAGTCCTGTGAGTCTTCACTGCAACTGAGGCTGCACTTTTCACCAGTGACCTTCATGACCTCTCAGGGTGCCAAGCCTCAGCTCCTGTCTGTGACCTCTCACACTTTGAACACCAGAACCATGCAGGAGACTCTTACACATTACTAAGTCCTACTTCTAGCTTGAGATGGAGGCTTGGGCTCCTCTGGACCACAGCTTCTGTGTGCTGACACTGAGGAAATACTTCCCAGAAGACTTCACCACAGGGCTGCTGGCTTCCTGTTACTTTACAGCTGGTTTCTTTAGCCCTAGCTAACCAGTATCAGTTGTCCCAGTAAAGTGAAGGTTTTGCTTCAGGTTCTGGTCTCTTCTTAATCACAGCCGATTCTTCAGCCCCAGCCGACCAGAACCCACAGATTCTCTGTGTTCAAAATATCACACAAACAGCCCTGATAATCTCTGCTTCCCTTGGAGGCTTTGGACCCCATTGTCTACAACTCTTTCAGCATAACTGTTCCACAGCAATAACCTCTAAGCAGTCAATGACTTTTGTAGCCCAAAGTTCTTACTGCTTTCACAGCCCGTCTCCCAAAACACCAAGGCAGGTCTGTTACAGCAATACCCCACAGTCCTGATATCAGTTTCTGTTCTAGTTCGCTTTCATTCGCTGTGACAAAACATACTGACCAATACCAACTTGGGGAAAAAAAAGACTATTCAACTTACATTTCCCAGGTCACAGTTCATCCCTGGGGGAAGACCAGTTCAGTGGAGGCTCCCTCAACCCAAATGTGTCAAGTTGACACTAAAACTATTCAGCACATCTTCTGAACATGTTTTTTTTTCCTTTTCTCTCCTGTTTTCTCCCTGTGGTTAATATTTGATAAATTAATGAAGGGTGGTTGAATAGATGAGAGTAAGGAATTTTTTCTAATTTTTTGAAAAAAAAAGTCCTAAAATATTTTTTGTGGGTATGGGTGTGTGTTTATGTTACCACATGGGTGAGGGTGGGGCAGAGGAACTTGTAGGAGTTGGTTCTCTCCTTCTACAAAGTGGATCCTGGGAATCAGTTTTAGGTCTTCAGGCTTAACAGAAAGTATCTTTGCCCACTGAGCACCTCACTGGCCCACTTTTTCCTATTCTTAAATTCATTCCTTAAATGTTGCTCTCGGCTTGATGTAAGAACCCTATTGCTAAAAACAGTACATAAAAGAACTGTAAAACAAGGAGAAATCATCCTGGTCCAGACTTAGAAGCCTCATGTCTATGGGCTAGCATAGTGCTGAAAGGTGCTGTGCATGCTACCAAGGAAGAATAATAATCATCAGCCTTACCCAGCTGTGACTCCTATAAATCTACAGCAACAATTGGCCTGGCAGGATAGGCCCACTGGTTCAATAGTGCCACAAATATAGGAATAATCAACCACTCACTACTTGGATTTAAGATGTACTACAGAGAATGGAGTTCATACCTGGCATTGATATGAAGCTTAGGAACCTGAGACTTGACAGGTCACAGGGAAGAGCCTAATACTAGTTTTCTACTAAGTAGTTATCTTATTAAATTAATTCCTAATGACTTGTTATACCCATAGACTAATGCAGTCTCAATTCTCACCAGAGAAATTTCTTACACAGAAACCCATGTTGGTCAGTGTGCAGAGAACAAGAGTCTGCAGAGTGCTTATCCCTAAATAAAATACCTATATCAAACTTCTATCCCCCAAGGCAAGGCTCAGGGATCATTGTGGAAGAGGGGAAAGAAAAATTGTAAGATGACCACAAGAAAATAGGGGCTTTCAGATAGCTCTTTCGTTACTCAGATGAGCTCCCAGCAGTGGCAACATGTACACGTCTTATGCAAGCTCAAATCAGAAAAAAATCCAGCATAGACCTAGGGAAGTCCGTAAGAAGCTCCAGCCCAACCTAAGGAAATTTTGACAACCAGTGGCTGCTGGGAGGGGGAGAGGCAGTCTCTTTCAAGCATGGGGCTCTTGGTAAGTTAACTAGGCCCCAGTGGATGAACCCACACTTAAGGACATTTAGGGACACAGATTAGACTCTCTAGGCCTTAGTATAAATAGAGTATGTGAAATTGTGGGTCAGTAAAGGGAGGTGTGGTTGGGGAAGAGATCTAAATACCATCGAATTGCACTGTATGAAAATCACAAAAATTTAATTTAAAAAAATTTTTATAAAGTTGTTCTCTCTTGAAGCTAATATTTTTGCCTCCTTTTAATTGTATACATTTTTGCTGCACAATATTACCTAATCCTGTAGCTTTAAGCCTTCATTTTTGATTTGTTAAAAAGTCTGTGTTGGGACTGGAGAGAAGGCTCAGCGGTTAAGAGGACCCAGGTTCAGTTCCCAGCACTACATGGTGCCTAACAACAATCCCTAACTCCAGTTCCAAGGGATCTGATGCCCTCCACTGATCTCTGCAGGCACTGTGTGACATGGATGCCCTTAACACATGAAATAAAGATAAATAAGTTAAAGCAATAAATAAAAATCTGCATTAGTTCTGATTTTTTAAAAAAAGGTATCTTTTTTGTGTAGATATATAGGTATGTATGTCCCTCTGTATATGTTCATGTGTGCCAAGTGCCCCATGAGCAAATGCTTTTTGGGGAGGGGTCTCTTTGGAACAGGGTCTCTCTATAACCACTGCTAGCCTGGTACTCACCATGGATATCAGGGCGGTGTTGATTTCACAGAGATCACAGCCTCTGCCTCCTCACGGCTGGGTTCAAAGGTGTGTACCACCATGCCTGGCAGGAGCACATGCTTTTATGGCAGAACCATCTCTCCAGTCTCTAGTCATGTTTTCAGGTTCATATTCCTATCTACCTCTAAGTGTTTTACTTTTAGATATGACTCACATGAAATTTCATAGGCAATATGTATAACACTGGAAATGTTCGGTTATTCTTTTTTATTTCTCTTTCATCCCCCTTTCCTAAGTTTTCCTGTGGTCTCACAAAAGAGAAGTACAGTGTTTTTCATTCCCGCATGTTGCTTGAATTTATCTTTCCCCTCTGTTAAAGTATAAACTCTTAGATGATACTAAGTATTTAATTTTTTCTTGTGTTTGGCACGTAAAGTTATGATGAGTACATGAATGAATTTTTCCTCTGCTATTTCCCAGGAAAGGAGAGGCTTAAATACCCTATTGTGTGTCTTGATTTCTTGTATGACTAATTCTGCTAAATAAAAGCTCATATTGGAAACTTGTTGAGTAATTAATTTTGCCAGATCTACTCAGCTCCATTTATGCTAATTTGATGTTTTTTCATTGATAATTTAGAGTTTTAAAAATTATTTTCTTTGCTGTACCACATCCACCTATTTATTTTGACACTAATTTTATTTTTAAAACCAAGGCATAATCACCTTACTTGAAAAACATTTGCTTTTGTTTTGCTACCAAGTGCCAGCAGCAGAGGCACATTGAAGTCCTGTTACCATACATGCCCTTTGATGTTCTGTTCCTCATTCCCTGCTGTTTGATGAACTTTAAACTATCTTTCAAGGAGGAAATGTTCTACTTTCCCAGAGCCTTTTCCTATTTTCCGCACAAAAAACTAAACTTTGTAGATTTCCCAAAACATTACATATGCAAAATGAAGTGTTAATTAGATGAACCTTCCAATTAAAGAAAGGACAATAAATAATAAAAATTTACATTAAGTAGGCATCTGTCCACTATTCTATTTGCCATACTCTACTTGAAGAGACCATGATAGGTAAGGTAAATTTACTCTTCTTTTACTCGCTGTAGGTTTCTACACACCTCCTGTATTGTAATCATTTCAGTAAATAGAGTTTTCATGTTTAAAACAAAAGGTTCTAATGTTTAAAAAATTTGTTTCATAGGGCACAAGTTTTAGGTTGTAGAGTTTAAATGATTTAACTGTACTTGTAGGATATTTTAAAGAAAAAATTTGACTTTTCAAAATGATTTATGAGATGCCAAGTGTGGTGGGGCGCACCTTTAATCCCAGCCCTCAGGAAGAAGAGGCAGGCATCTCTGTGAGATAGAGGCCAGCCAGGTCCACATAGTGACTTCCAGGTGGGCTGAGCCCATAACCAGAATAATTTGTCAGATCTAGATGCTACCATACATATCCTCTTAGGAGTATTGATATTTGTAAATTCTGAACTCTTTGGTGGCAAACACTGTCTTAGCATTTTTATTCTCAGTCCTTTAAATAATAAATATTGACTGATGTGTAGAATATTATTTTAGTCGTTCATAAAACAGGAATAACCTGTGAGCTGGAGTTGTGGTCCCCTCCTGTGACAGAGTTATGTCCTCTTCTGTGAACTGCAACTATAATCTCCTCTTGTGAGCCTGAGATGGGTCTCCTCACAGGCACCTGAAGCTTTGGACCCCTGCTGTGAACTGTGATTCCACAGTCCTCCAGCAGTAGGCTAATGGTGGAGCAGAGTAGAACATGGAGACTTCCCTGATGTTGGGCAGTGGTTTCAGCCTCCAAGTGACTGACTACAGTCCCCACACCCCTCCCCTAAGGCCCCAGGTTTTATGTGGCAGAGGCTTTGCCTCTCATGCTGGGGACATGCTGGAATCTTATTTTCAGATTCTGGTCTTGGGAGGCCCGATGCCCTGGAACAGACCACCCACCTCCCCCAAGGCCTAGCTGTGGTCCTCACTCCACATGTGATCTTGAGTATCCAGGCATTGATGTTGACCCTCTCCCATTACCAGGCACCAAGAGGTTTTCTATTATTTTTCCATTACTCCTCTGTACCCCCAGTATGCTTCCATCTGTGCCCTAACTGAGCTTCTAGAGATAGAAATCACAGTCTGGGAAGTTAAAAAAAAATAGAAATATAAAGTACTGTAATAACTAAACTAGTAATTCTTGAACTAAATATATGTAATTAGATCTTAGAATATAAATTCAAAATTCTATAAGCCTACTATAATCTTTATTATTATTTACTGACAAAACTACTGTATCAAGCTTCAATAGTAATGTGACATTTGTCACTGTTCCTATACTGTTTGCCACTCCCTTTCCAAATTCTCCCAACTTATACAGTCTTTAAGTGTAATCATGCTACTTGCTAAAGAACGCAATGCTAATAAAATGTTTTTAAAAAAGCAATAAGAAATAATCCTCATCATGATGTGACAAAACACTATCTTAACATTTGTGTGTATATATATATGTGTGTGTGTGTGTGTGTGTGTGTGTGTCTCAACAAATATGTGTATATATATATAAAGTATGAGAGAGAGAGAGAGAGAGAGAGAGTGATTGATTGATTGATTGATTGAGAGGAGGGTTATCGCTTGGTATCCAGGAGAGATTAGTTGCAGGAACACTGCAGGTACAAAAATCCACTGGTATTCAAGTATCTTTAAATGGCATAATATTTGTACATATCCTGTATGGTCCTTCCTTTTATTTCTTCCTACAGTAATCATTTCTCTATTATAATACCTTGTAAAATTCTGTATAAATAGTTTTCTGTTGTATAGGGAATAATGACAAGAAAAATATCTATACATGTTCAGGATAGACTTTTTTAAATATTTGTGATCCAGTTTGAATCTACAGGTAGATTAAAAGGGCTAAGTGTACTAGTCACTCAGTTAGTATACAATTAAAATACACAGGTTAGTTATAAAATAATGTCTTAAAACATGCATGTACACTGCATTCACATGTGTGGTTTTTGTAGGAACATGGCACAACTGTAATAAGTTTTGAGATACCATACACAGCACTATACTGCAGGAGTATTGCCAAGAGGCCTGGCCAGTAATGTAGAAGCCGGAGCAGAAGCTGCTGCAGAGCTGGGGATAGCAGCAATAAGAGTGCTGTTTAGTTTAGTTCCCAGCACCCACATTGGATTATCTCCAAGAGATCTGGTTCCCTCTTGTGTCCTTCAAGGATATCTGCACTCTCGTATATACATACACAATCAAACACATAAATAAAAAATAAAAAATTTTAAGGTCTTTTTGAGACCCTGCTGGCCTAGGACTCCCTATGTAGATCAGGCTGACCTCAATCTCACAGAAATCCTCCTGTCTCTTCAGGGATTAAAAGTGTGTACCACCACATCCACCAAAATAGTTTTAGTTTTTAAATTTCTTTGTGTCTACCTGTCTAGAAGTCTGCTTGTCTCTTATTTTTCTTTTTTTTTTTTCCTTTTTATGCTTTTCCTTTTATGTTCTTCATGGGTCTTTTAAGTATTTTTAATCATCTTACAATTTATAAGTTTGTATGCTTTAAAAATTAGTATTTGTAGTCATTTGCCATTATATATGCCAACATGGGTAAATAAACTCTCACTTAGTTGTTTCTAGTAGACACACTTTATCAGTGCTTAAAAACAGAAGACTTGTTGACCTTACAGATGATACATGTGGGGACTGGTGAGATGGCTCAGAGGCTAAGAATACTGGTGGCTTTTGCAGAGGACCCAGGTTCAGTTCCCAGAACCTACATGGGCCGCTGACAACTGTTTGTAACTCCAGTTCCAGGGAATCTGACATTCCTTCTGTCCTCAGTGGGCATTCATGCTTGCAGTGCACTTACATACATGCAGACAAAACACTTATACATGTAAAATTTTAAAAACAAAACATAATACTTGTAAAATTCTAATCTGGAATTTAAAAAACTTAATTTCTTCTTCATACCTTAACTACAGAACTTCAGTTTGGTTGTAAAAGACATTTGCCAAGAACCTGCTTGCTTTGTGTATCCTGAACTGCACTGCAGTAAGAAAGGGAAGGATCTTACTGAGTCAGGTGCCCCCCCCCAGTTTTTCTTTACGTATTTTGATTTTATGGATAACAAAATTGTTTTTCTTACAATGGAATTTATCAGCCATCCAGTGAATCAATCCATCTGTGCTTTTTTTTTTAGGTGTTAATTTTGAGTATGATGGTTTTCTGTTTCTTTAAAAAAAAAAAAAAAAAGAAAAACCTTTTCTATTGAGAATTTCATATATGTGCATGTGTTTTGATCATGTAACCCCCCAACTCTCTACCCTCCAATTCCTCCTCTGCCTCCCCGCTTCCCTCTGAACTTAATGTGTCTGCTCTGTTTTAAATTCATGGAATCCACTTAGTGCTACTGGTAAGTGCATGGGTATAGGATCATCTATTGGAACATGGGCAGCCTCTTGGGCCACATCTCCAAAGAAAGCTGGCTCTCCCTTCTTCCCTCAGCAGCCATAGCAGCTAATAGCTTCTAGGCTGTGTATGGGACTTCATGAGCCTCTCCCCAATTCATTGTGGAATTTTGGCTGACTTATCTTGTATAGGTCTTGTACATGCCATCCCAGCCTCTGGGATTGGTGTGGATAACCTTGTCATGACCATCAGATGATGCTTTGCTGAAGACGTCTGCTACTTCTGGCTGTTGCCATCTTTTTGCCCCCTCTTCCTCTATGATCTCTGAGCCTTGGCAAGCGGAAGTCCCGTTTAGAGCTGAGTCCTCCACAGTCTCTTGTTCTCTGCACGTTGGCATAGATTAGTACATCTCTCATCTCTACTCAGAGAAGCTGCTTTCTGTAGTAGATGGGAATTAACAAAGAGATCTACAGTTTTACAGTTTTTACTCTTACATAAAAATCATTATTCTTTCAATGCAACTGTCATAATAGTACTTTGTTACAAATACTATAACATTAAATTTCCTTTCTGTTGCCTTTAGTGGTATGATTTAGTTGCAGTTCTGTTTTAAAGAACTGCCTGAACTACCTATGATTGAAGTCTCATAGACTGAATACTTTCTGGCTTTCTCTTACTTAGTAAGATACAAGAAACCCAGTATTTTTGCATTTTGGTCAATTCTAACTTTTGAGGGTGATCAGTTAGTTTTGAAAATTGCTATCTTACCCTTTTTAGTTTACTGTGAAATATTTGGTACAACTAAATATTTGCTATTGACTAGTTGTACATCATACCCACAGCCCACTCAACTGTTTCTATAGTTTTTAGACTCTCCTGACCCCAAAAGTGAAAACAACTAAGTCACCTACACTTGTTACTGCAGCCCGGAAGATCTAAGGCATATGCTCTGTACAACAGTGAGTGCATGCAGTCAGAGGCTGTAAGATGTTTACTACAATATAGTACTTCTGTTTACGTTGAAATGTGTCTTTAATAAAATAATTCATCAACCTAAAAAAGCCAAGGCTTCCTAAAGAAATGCCTGTTCTCATGGCTTCAGCAGGGAAAGCTCTTAGAGCATTTTTTTTTCATAGAAATTAAGGAAGTGTTCAGTAAAGGAATGTAAACAAAAAAAGGGGAGGGCTCCTAATAGAGTTGGAATAATTTGAGCATCAAGATAATAACCACTGAATTTTGTGTTCTAACTTAGAAAACAAGTATACATGTTCTTATATTGATAATGTATAAGTGAAAAAAAAATTGAAGAAGAAATAGCTCCTCACAGAAAAACTCCAGTTTAAAAATGCAGAGAAAAAATGAAAAAGGTCATTCTTACAATATCATAGCCATAATTACTATACTCATGAATGAGTATGAAATCAGTGGGAAGGGTTTAGTGAGAGACAGCCTATTTCACCATCCTGAAGAGCCCCATCCAGAATTGAGGTTTCAAAGAGACAAATAGTAACTTTGTAGTTGAGGAAGCCAGGGACACCAAGTTAACCAAGTAATGGAGCTGAATGCCACCCTTAACACGGCATAGTACACACAGCCTGCTGGGATCATTGAACAAGGCACATCATTTTGACTGTATTCTTGCCAAAATGTACAACCTTGAACTAATCATGAAAAAGTATCAGATAAATTGAACGACATTCTACCGAATAACTACACTACTCACAAAAAGGTGTCTAGGTCATAGAAAAACAAGAAACGAGTGAGAAGCTCTGACTGTTTAGGAAGTATGACCCAATTTGGATTCTAGAACCAAAAACAGGGGAGATAGTTCATGGAAAACTGGTGAATTTTTAATAAAGTCTGTAGTTAATAGTTTGTCAGTGTTAATTGTACATTGTAAGTAATGTTAACACAAGGAGAAAACTAGGAAAATTTATACGTGGAATCTACCATTTTGGAAGGTTTCCTTACTCTGAAATTATTTTCAGAGTTCTTTTGGCTGACATGTGCAGTGCTACCTTCCTCGTGCTCAGTCAGGAGAGCCTTGGATGCAGGAGAGCCTGATGTTCTGGAGAAGAAGCCTTGAGTTCAGTCCATAGACGAGCACTTGGAAAATGGAGTTTCAGTCTTCTATTGTCATTCAGAAACTGTGATATGTTGCATTTAATATGACTTAGTTAAATGGATTTGCATATTCTGTTGTATAGTTTAATCAGACTAAGTCTCAGAAAAACAGCTAAGTCAGTTTAAAAGATTCTGCTTTGCAGTGAGATGTGTGGCTATATCATCATGATTGGATTTTATAAATAATATATTTAGGTCCATTCTCAGTTGTAATAATCAGTAAGGTAAATGAGTGTTCAATGTTTGAAGACATTCAAGTTAAAAAAGAGATATGATGGCCTTACACACTTTGAAAGCCTAGAATCAGTGAGCCATCTAAAAAAGATAATTCGTGTGCTAGAAGACATAATAGTTACCGGGGAGTTGGGCTTTTTGTTTAACAAGTCCAAGAGCTTCTCAAATACAGTGATCAGGTCATGGCATTATTTTTATGGGCAGTGGCAAAGATAAGAATCAAATTCTCTATGCATATCTTTTTTTTTGAGGATGATTGCATGGAGAAGCAGCTTCACTAAACTGGTACAGGACACGGCTTCTGCTAGACCATCCGTGATCTCTGAGAAACGAAGCCTGGGAGTTGAGCAGGAGCAGCCAGGGCTGCTTCCTCAGCAGTGTGGCACACGCCGCTCCTCTCCCTCTCCATTCTTACTAGTTTATAAAGGCAAAGATCCGACACTTTTTCTGATCTGGCATATTCCTTGTTCTTTGTGGGCTGCTGAGATTAAATTGTGCAACAGGAACCTCACATCCTGTTACTGTCTTCGGGATTGTGTATATTTTTTGCAGTGAATGTTCAATAATGATATACTAAAACAGTTTGAAAGAACCATAACTGTTCGTTGTTTCTAGATTCAGAACCAGCAGGCTCATAAGCCCTCCAATAAAACATTTAATAATTTCCTTAAAAGACTTCACTGTTGAGTAACCTTCTGTGAGGAAATGAGGAATAGTTTTTCATTCTTATTTTTCTGTGGACTGTAGATTTTAAAAGATTAATGCATTGTTCATTTATTTAATGCACTACCTGTTCTGTTTTGAAGAATAAGGAGTCTGTAAGTTACAGTGCTGTGTAGCATGGTAGAGCTCTGAATGATATGTAAGGTACAGTGCTGTGTCTCAAGGACGTTGGCATGTTAGAGGAGGAGGGGGGGGAAAAACGGTTAGGAGACCATGCCTCTGCTCTTGATGTTCCGCGCAGCCTAACCCCAGTAAGATTGAAGGTAGAATGAAGCTGTAGATACTATTTTAGAAAATGTGTGATTTTGGCATTGTATCTCACTGTGCTACATTGTTAATGACTAAAGACTAGAAAGTATATATTATGTCTGTATACTTCTTTATTACTCTATGCAGGTATCATGAGCCCTTTTCCTTCCTGTTTTCTCTTTTCTCAGTTTTCTTCCCTTCTACCTTCTCTCCACTCCTTGTGTCACTCCTCATCCTTTGAAAGAAATACGGTCTGGGAGAGGGAGAGTCAGTTTTCTTAGGGGTATGATGCTGGGTTCCAGGCTCCAATGGATGGTTCATAACAAAGGACATTGGCGAGCACAGATTTGATTTAATGAACCTTAGGGTATGTATGTGAATCAAGTTTGTGAAATCAGGCAGGGGTAGTGGTTGGGGTTGCAGATGGGGATGGAATCTAAATATGATTGAAATGCATCATTTGAAATTCTTAAAAATTTTGTCAAAAAAAACAATATGTATAGTGACAGGATAATGCTCGTGTAAAATCAGAAAGGGCCTAAATTTCATAATATGTAAACAGTTATGAAAATGAAATATTGACATAAATAACTTTCATAATTGCATATTGTGGTACATAAAATACTTTTGAAAATAATTTGACATCAGAACTAATGTCTGGAGTAGTTTTATGAAAATTGGCAAATTTTGGATAAACATTTTTTAATATTTTCTTTATTATTTTTATTTTATACGAGTGTGTTTTGCCTGCATGTGTGGACATGCACCCATGTCGTGCAATGCCCTCGGAATCAGAAGAGGGTGCAGGATCCCCTGGAACTGGACTTATGGACAGTTGTTGGCTGCCATGTGGGTGCTGGAAATTGAACCCAGAGCAGCCAGTGCTCTCAACCGCTGAGCCATTTCTCCAGAACCTGGATAAACATTTTTATGGACCACATACATACAGTTTTATGATAAGTTATGGAGTGTTTTCTCATAGAAACTGTAATGTTCCTTTTATATACTCAATCCACTCTATAAATAATATCATAGCTCAATTTTGTAAATGTTTTAAATATAAGTTATAGAAAATTTCAAATTAAAATGCATTACAATTTGGGGACAACCTATGAAAGTAGAAGCAGGAGAAAAGTAGCTGACTGCAGATCCAAAGGGAGATGAGACTGTAGCCACAGAGACGTTGAGCATTTCCAAGAACATCCCAGAATAAATTACAGTGAGCAGGAAAGCCCAAAACTTGAGCTTCTAGGAATACCGTCATTGTCAAGTGTTAAGTAGGAAACTTTTCTTTGTAATTCTCTAATTCAGATGTTCTACTTTGAATAAATTAAAGTGTTTCATTTTAGTGCTAACAATCACATTCAGTCATTTTATCAAATTGAGTCTGTCAGTATGTATGACCCTGGGTGGTTTTGTGAGGGGTAAACACCCTAATAGCAATAGAGTTGTTTGAACCTAATGTACCTGTTTCTTCATCAACAGTGGTTTAATAGCATCAATAGCTCCATTTTATAGCTGTTTCCTCTAAATAGTTTAATTACAGTAGTATGGTTGAATCATTCATTCTCAGATCTTTTGCTATAGTCAGAAAGAAATCTAACACTAATCACATATTTTTAATTCTATAAAATTTAGCACCAAGAAAGATCTTGAACAAACACAGATGATACATATATGAAACAATTTACCTAGGCAGGTTTCATTTCCCTTGTCATTTTGGTGAAAAAAACTGACAGAATTGGTGTTTGACTCTTGTTAGAGGAAAAACTGATGACCTATCACAAACTTGCACGTTCTTCCCCACCACATAGAGACTGATGCAGGTAGATGAGCTCCTCTGGCTTTCTGGAAACCTTCCCTTTGCCTCAGGAATTGCCTAAATGTGTACGTGAGAAGGGACAATTAACAGAAGAGGTAACATTCAGAAACACAGACTGCACCTGTCTTCTATGTAAGCAGTGTCTTCAGGTACCTCTGGGTTTCATACAGTAAATTCTGTCCTATATGTTTCAAATAAGACAAATACGAACATCTCCCACGGTGCCATATTTTCCCCTATTGCTTGCAGTTCTCATCTGGTGGAATACACAAAACTTATGCTCTCTGGAGCTCAAAGCTTTGTTTCGGTGGAATTGGAAGTGGCTTTACATTTTGCAGACTTCTAAAAAGGAGAACAGAAATGAGTGCTTCAGATTAGGACTAACATAACTCTGATGCTGAGGACCTGGGTTTCTTTCCAATCCAGTGCCAAATGCATCTTTTGGCTTAGGACATCTGGTAGGGGTTGGCCATCCTCAAAGTCCTAAAGGTTTCCCTTTGTAGATTTTGAAGAGGTGAATGTACATCAGTTCATTCAGAAGAGGAGTTCATCAGTTTTACCAACTTAATCCTTGGCATGAGAAGCAGTTATTGCAATAAGAATATGAATAAATCACTATACAAATAAAAAAATGGGGGACTGGAGAGATGGTTCAGCAATTAAGGCACTGGCTGCTCTTACAAAGAACCTGAGGTCAATTCTCAGCACCCACATGGTAATTAACAACTGTCTGTAACTCCATTGCCAGAGTATCCGACACCCTCTGTTGACCTCTGTAGGCATTGCATGGCACAGTGCACTTACACACATGCAGGTAATACGCTCATACACATAAAATAAAAAATAATAAATAAAATATATTTAAAATTAAAAAATAAGAAACGTGGTCTTTTCATGTTGCCCAGACTGGTCAGAGGTACAGATCATCATGCCTAGCTAAATTCGATTTTTAATAGCTTTATTCATAAAAATAAAAGATCATCTTTAGTCAATATACTTTGTCTGTGGCTGACTTGCTCTTTTCAGGGGTAAGCCACTCTTTTAAACACTAATCGTAGTTTGTTTACAGTTTCATTCCATTTAAAATTAGAGAAAGCAATGTGTGGAAGGCTGTTCGTAGCAGATTTTCAGTAGGCAAGAAAATGCAACAATAATCTTGTTGAGTGTTATGCCTCATTTTATCCTTATGCCTACTGCTGTAGCATTTTTGTGCTATACATGGGGTTGGTGGGTTTGTCGTAACCAGAGAAAAGTACACTTAAATCCTGTGGGGTCCATAGTGGTCACTGTCAATCCTGACTCATTTGGAATAGGGTCTTGCCTCCCGACCGTCATCTACTGTGTTGTGAAACATTAGATTCTCTGTGACCTTGACACTGCTTTGTTTCATTTTTACTTTGTTTTATGTTCTTCCTAGAAGTATCGCTGCCATCACACACTGAAACCGTGTGCAGAGCCATTGGCATCTCTTGACTTGCCCTGTTTGTTAGCGTGGGTAAGTTCTGCATGCCAGGCATTGTGGCACTTGCAGCTCTCCAGCAGTCTCTAAACATGAATCCTTAAGCTTCACAGAGGACAGCTGTGATTGGAAAGGAAGAAGGCATTACCTAAACAGCTTCTTTGTTGGTCAGTGACTGATTGTTCTTAAAAACAAGTGTCATCACTATTGAGGAGGCAGAAATCAGATATCCAGTCGCTGGAAATGGTACAATATTCCAAATAATTTCTTGTCACATTTTCACTACAGCTGTAGGCTATTGTGTAGGATTGAGTATTGAACAAATTGCTTAACTGCACCCTTTGAAAAGAGCAACAGTGTACTTATTCTGTTGAGCACCGTGATTGTGTCTTTTATTTAGGATAGCAGTAAGGCCATCTGAAAAGATTAACATGATTATTCACTGTCTCTTCTGAACTTTCTTGAAAATTATAATATATTAGTACATTGTGTCCTAAGTGCAAAGTGAATGGAGAAGGATGAAAATGCAATGTTTGGGTTTAAGGACATAGAATAACCATTGTGTTGGCATCTGTGGTTGTGGTCATTATCAGGAATTCCTGATGGGAGTAGATTTTTGAAAATTTGTTTTCTGAAAATACTTAGAAACTTCTGAATCTTTTCTTCCTTACTTTGCTTAACATCTTTCTTTTTATCTCACATTGTAGAGAATAAAGAAATGAGTATAGTATTTTATCCTTCCAATTAAAATTTACCATTTTTTTGCTGATGTGATTCCCAGTATTCTCTGTCAAGTTTTTATATCTTATTAATTTTACTTCCTAGCATAGGGGTTCATAACCCAGGTATCTACATATTTGCCAAACGTTTGTAAATAGGATTTTATGGATATGTGAATGGGACGAGAAGTGATTGTTAGTAATACCTATTCTAACGATAGATTTGGGGGGTGGGGGAGGGTCTTTTTGAGACAGAGTCTCCCTGTAGCCCCAGCTGGCCTGGAACTTGCTGTGTAGACCAGACTGGCCTTGGTATCACAGAGATCTGCCTGCCTCTGCTTGTCTTTAATGCTAGAATTAGAGGCATGTGCCACCATGCTGGCACTCAGGAATATTTTTATGGCACAGTGTATCTTACAGTTTACATTGTCATTACTTTGAACTTATGGTAGATGTTAGACTTATTAATCTTATATTTTAATATAAGAAAGTTTGCTGTATTTTTATAGCTGTATTTTTTATAGCTTTAATTTATTTTTAAAAATTGAAAACTGTATTTCAGTAGAGTTGGTCCCCTATAATTCCTGGACTTTAAAGCATGATTCTGAGAAAAAAACAAATTGCTTCACCACAGAATTCCCTGCACACAAAAGTTTACAGACCCCTTCTGGCTCTTTCACTGTTTGAACTTCCCACATAGTGCCCTGTCTTTAAGGTGTGTGTCCACAGATTTTTGAACGTTTATGTGTACTTGTGGACATATATCTATTCTGGTTTTCAGATTTCCCCCTTTTTTTGTTTTACCTCTTAACCTCTGTTTAAGTGGCAACAAACTCCAAAGTCTACACTTCCTTCTAGACATCATGTAAATACTTTGCAGGAGGAATTTCAAGCTTATTAAATTTAAAACAAAACTTATTTTCCTTTTTAAATCTGTTTTTTTTTATTTTATGTGTATGAGTGTTTTGTGTACATGAACCTGTGTTCTGTGTTTCCTGCAGAGGTCAGTAGAGGGCAAGGATCCCTTAGAACTGGGGTTATGGATTGGTTCTTAGCTACCATGAGGGTACTAGGAACCAAATCCAGTATCTCTATAAAAGCAGCCAGTGTTCTTAACCACTGAGCCATCTCTGTAGCCCAGTAAATGTGTTCTTTTTCTTTCTGCAGTCTCCTTTAGTGCTCTTGATGCCTTCTTACTTGGAATTAAAATGAGTCATTTTTCTTTCTTAGTACCTTCTCTGGGGGAAAAAAAAAGGTTATTAAGAAATACTAAGAGATTATTTTTAATGCTGCTGTGAACATTCTTTTGCAAGCCTATTTGGAATTGTTTTATTTCTCTGGGGAAATTTATAAACATTGTCTTGCTGGGTCATAGAGTCATAGTATACTTAAAATAATGTTAGTGACTCCCAAACCTGTCATTTCCGGTTCCTTAGCAACGCATGAAAGTACCGGTCACTCCCAAGTCATGTCAGTGACAAGTGCTGTCATTGTTACTAGTTAGTTACTCTAGTGGCTCTGGAAGCTCATATCATTTGGCTTTAAATTGTACTTCACTGATGACTTATCAACAATTTGTGCATCTCTTTAAAGTATCTGTTCAAGGTACTGGGCCATTTTTACTGGAATTGTTTCTCTCATTGGTGATTTAGTATTGATACGTATTGTTTATACATTTTGAATAAAAACTTTCGTCAGGAAATTATCAATATTCTTTATTTCTTGAATATTGCTTTTTTTCTGGAAGTGCCTTTATACTTTGTACCTGAGTTGTTGGGTTGAAGACACACTAGTTTTTGTATCCTTTACTTAGTAGATAAATTAGAAAATAAGAACAAACTGTCTGAAATTTTGAGAGGCTTATCAATTTTACTCTCTGAGTGGGCTATATAAATGACATATTTTAAATGTTTGCATCACAAATTATGCTTTCAGTATATTCATAAAATTAAAATTATAAGATGATTATAGGACCTATTAATATTAGTTTATGGGGCTGGAGAGATGATTCAGTGGTTTAGAGCACTGACTGCTCTTGCAGAGGACCTGGGTTCAATTCCTAGAACCTACATGGTGGCTAATATTCATCCATAACTCCAGTTCCAGGAGATCCAGTGTCTTCTTCTGACCTCCATGGGCATTGCACAGCATGGGTGCACTTACATACATGTGGGCAATGTACTCATACACACAAAACAAAAATAAAATATTTTTCAAATATTAGTTTATAAAATCAACATGTCTGGAAAGGGCTAGAAATTTAAAGCTTTACAGCTTCTTATAGTCTTGCCATATAGAAATATATAACCTTATTTGAAGAGGATGTTATATGTGTATGTGTAAAATTTATAAATGTGAAGCCAATTTATAAATGACTGTTCTGACTACTTTCGTGATAGCTACAAAACTGGACAGAACATGTCTTTGCTGCTGTATTGCTCTTTTCCTGAATATGTACATAAGCTTATCAGTAGGCAAACTGATAAGTGATAGCATGATATACATTTTCTTTGCATATGCCTTAGCTGTATTTCTTAATTATGAGGACAAGTGTGTGCTGTTCTTTGTATTTGATGTTTTCTGTATCATATTTGTTAATATATTTCCCTGGAGAATTTTTTTAAGGAGAAGAAATTTTAAGTTTATAAGATTTTCTATTTATTGCATTTGTCACAAAAGATTTTGAGCAAGAGAAAGAGGAAGTAAAAGTTCTCTTTAGTTATTGATGTGAGTGATATAAGTAACCATGCTGTTCTCACATTCTGTTTGGAGAAGTGCATTAAAAGATTAAATTCTTACTCCCCTTTATTTTGTGTGATCACTACAGTCTGACAATATAATTTAATGACTGTAGAAAATGAAATTCCCTCATCAGTCAAGTAGACCCTTCTTTTTTCAGCATCCTTCTCCATTTGTGTTTTCCATAGTGTGAAGACTAGCTCTTCTTTTGTTGGTACCTAACAGCATAAGTGTATTACCACACACTGGAAAGGAGCTATAACAGATTATTACCAAAATTTGAGAACCTTATGGTACTACATTAGTATCTCAGAACAATGATATTCTGGCATTAGCATATACAGGAATAGTAAAAACCCAACCTAAAGGATATTTCTTAATTGTTGGGGATAGAATTTTTTTAATTAATAAATGTTTTTAAATTTTAACAATTTATTTTATATTGTGTGTATGTGGGCATGCATGTCTGACAGTACATATGTTGAGATCATAGGACAACTTGAGGAACTGGTTCTTTCCTTCCACAGTGTAGGTCCAAGAAATCCAATTCTTGATGGCAGGTGCCTTTACCTGCTGAGCTATCTCGCAGGTCTTCATTTAATAAAAAATGTAGCCCTGTATGTAAATTATACCAGACAAAATATATGATAATTGTGAAATTAAGATTAAATGGCTTGTGAGTAGTAAATACATTGGTATATAAAATGGATCTGTTCGATTTAATGCATTTGTTGTATATATAGTAGACCCTATATTCATGATCTCTTTCCAGGGTTCAGTTACTTGTGATGAAACATGATTTGAAAATACTAAATGAAAAATTATGGAAATACATAATCCATAAGCTTTGCTCTTTCTGTATTTTATTTATTACTTTTATTTTACTTTATGTGTATGAGTATATTGCTTACATGTATGTAGGTATACCTGTGTCATGCAGTGCCCAAAGAGGTCAGAAGAGGACATTCCATCACCTGGAACTGGAATTAGGGATGGTTCTTAGCCACCATGTGAGTGCTGGGAATTGAACCTGAACCCTCTGCAAGAGCAGCCAGTGCTCTTAACCACAGAGCCATCTCTCTCCAGTCCTAACTTTACTCTTTAATACAGTATGTAATATTGTTTGGCATTAAGGTAAACAGGAATAAAAACCCACCCTAAGCTAAGAGTAAATGTCTCTGAATTGTTCAGAAGCTAAAAGTGTTTACTATATGCTTTTATTCTATTTGTTATTACTTATTGTTTACTGTGCCTAATTGATAAACTCCATTGTAGACATGTATGCACAAGCAAACACAGGTTACAAGGTTTAGTACTGTAAACAGCTTTATACATCCACAGGGAGTCTTAGGATAGATCATCTATGGATAAAGGGTGAATATTTCATACATTTCTACTGGTTCTAATTGGGAACTTTCCATGCTAATATATGTACAGCATACCAACTAAGAAAAGTAAGAAAAAACATCTTTTAATTAGTGTGACTTGTGCAACTTGGCCTAGGTAAAATTAGAAATGGATGTGCAAAAAGGAAAATGATGAATCAACTACCCTCCATGTCGTTTTTTAAAATACTATTCTCCTTTGAACTCTTGTCTGAACTCAGTAAATTGGTAAACTCGAATAAATGTTCAAATCAATTCTTTGCTTTTCAAACTTTATGAACAAGATATGTTCAGATTCTGCAATAGCCTTTGCCACCTCAACCTGTTTTTCAACGTGTTCATGAGCTCAAATATGAAGTAGAGCGACATTTGGGAATCGAGCATGGTACTTGTTCTAGGATTTATGTCCTGGAGATAAGAAATGTATTGGAAACAAGCATGATACTTGTACTAGGATTTTTGTCTTGGAGATAAGAAATGTATTGAAGCTCTACCATCATGTCTGACATGATTTTTCTGGATTTGTTTCTTTCTCTGCAGAAATAATAATTAGATTAAATCTTATTTGAAATCTGGTGAGTTATTTAAATTCTACTTATCCTGAAAGCTAGGCTTGGTGATGTATGCCTGTAAGCCCAGCCCTCTGGAGACAGTAGGATCAGGAGGAGTTCAGGGTCATCCTTGACTGCATAGTGAGTTTGAGGTCAGCCTGGGTTCTATGAAACTGTCTCTCAAATTTTTAAAAATGTGTATTCAAAAATAATTCAAATGGTCAAAAGTTATGACCAAGAGTTTCAGCTTATTGTCATGTCCTTGATTTAAAAATACGGGCTGGAGAGGTGGCTCAGTCTATAAAGTATGCCATGTAGGCATGAAGCATCAAGAGCTGGGTGTAGTCACGCTGCTGAGGTTCAGATAGGCTGATCCACAGAGCTCAGTGACTGAGAAGCCTAGTCAAGTCAGTCTTTAAAAAAAATATGGGGGGTGTGATCATGGAAGACACCCCTGTTGACCTCTGGCCTCTGCACACATACATAGACACCTGCACACACACACACACACACACACACACACAAATGAAATTTTGTAATCACTGGAAGTTATGCTACATATTGCCAAGGTGTGTATCAAAGCTTACCCTTACAAATCCAGATTAATACTATTATTCCTGCACAAATGAGATCTGTGAGTGCTTTCAGTTTTTATAGCTTATTAGTGTGTAGTAGACTTTTAGGGGATTCACTTCCCAAAACTGATCATTTTTACTGTGTGCTGGACTTAATTTCATCTTATGTTCTTTTCTTCAGCCCCACCAAAGTGGCCGGTAGACTATTTGTCCTTCATACAGAGTAAAGTGCAAAATAACCTGACACTATTCAACATCGTTTGTCAGGGATCCAAATTTAAAAGATAGGGAATAAGTTATCTTATAAATCAAGACTACTTCATTTGTCAGTAAGGTGCACATTGATTATATCCATCGGATGCCAGTGGGTGAGTGACTAGTGGCTTGATGCATAGTTAAGTTGCTTCCACCCTGTTTCTTTCTTTCTTTTTTTAATGTGTATGAGTATATTGCTTGCACGTATATAAGTGCACCCATGTCTTGCAGTGCCCACGGAGAACAGAAGAGGGGGGTCAGATAAATGTAACTGGAGTTACAGATGGTTCTAAGCCACCATATGGGTGCTGGGAATTGAACTTGGGTCTTCTGCAATAGCATCTAGTGCTAAACCGCTGAACCATCTCTCTACTCCCTTACCCTCTTTTTTTATAAACATAATTCTTCATTCTGCCCCAGCCTGAACAGAAAATAAAATTTAAAGTGCCTCTGTTTCATGCTGAGTGAGTGCTTTTCATCCATGAAGAAAGAGTTTACTGAGTTTTCTGCTAACCAATCACTAGGAAATGTCTGATGGAACTTCCATGTAGATACCGAAATGTAAGGTACAATTTGGCCTATAAATAAATATTACTGTATTCTGTATTTACCTGTAATGCACAGTTGCTGTTGTTCCATAGAACCCCTATACTTCCAAGATAAGGTAGGTACCTAAATATGGAATGATATCACTTGAACCTAATGTAGAATTATCTGGAGCACCTCTTCACTCAGAGCATCAGTTGTATTATTTGTTAATGACTAAGAGGATCTCAAAGGCATTTACATACCCGAACTAAGCATTATTAATAGTACAATGCATTTTGATATTCCTTATTCCAGAGGAACTCTGGTGCCATCTACTGAATGGTTTCTTAAAAGAATTTTAAATCAAAGTATGGATTTGCTTAATCTCTTTTTTTTTAATTAACAGCTCTTATTTTATGAGATGAGGGGTCTCACTATATAGTCTAGCAGTTCTCCTGCATCAACCTCCCAGGTAGTGGGATAACAGGCATATATCTCCATAACTTATTTTTTAGAGTAAATTTGAGGTTAAAAAGTAGAAAGTGCAGTCTTTCCATATGCGTTCCTTCAATTTTCCTTTGTTCATATTATATTTGATACAGCTAATGAACCAATATTGATCAACTTTACTCGAAGTTTAATTTATATTGGGATCATTTTACATGAGCTATTAAGCATATTTATAGTTTTGTGTACAATATAACAGTATCAGGCACAATAGTGTCACTGATACGAGAATTTCCTGTGCTCACCCCACCTGCCACTACACTTCCGAATACGGTCAGGATAGCTTTATCTCTCCCATAATAGCATATAGTTGGAACACACTGCATTTACAGATACAGGCTTTTTTTCAGCCAGTAATAAATTTAAGGTTCTTCCATTTATTTTTATGACTTGTAAGCTGAGTTATACTCCATGCTATGAATGTACCACAGTCTGCTTATTCATTTACCTACTAAAGAATATCTTGATTGCTTCTAATTTCTAGCAATTATAAATAAAATGCTATAAATATTCATGGGTTTGTATTTGGACATATGTTTTTATAGCACCTGTGTAAATACCTTGGAGCGCAATGGCTGGATCATACGGTAAGTCTATTTTTAGATGTGTAAAAAGCTGCAAACCTATGCTACCACACTATACAACTATCATTTGACTTTCCAGCCAGTAATGAATGAAGTTCAGTACTTTCATTTATTTTTTTCATGAATCAAGCTTTTGTTGCTGTTAGAATTCTCATAGTCTCCTGAGCTTTTTCCTGTGTTATCTTCTAGATAGGTTTGGATGCAGAAAAGAGTATATGACCCTAAGCTATGGGATCCAGGCACCACATGCTACATGTACAGAAGTTTGAAAGCATTATTAGACATTCAGAATTGAAGGACAAAGACCCTAGGGTTGGCAAATGTTTTCTGTAAAGGCCAGATTTGCCAGTATGGTCAGTTTTGTCATCATTCTCTTTCATAAAGTTGTGCATGTCCTTCATTGTATTGTCAATGTATCGTGATGATGGGTCACATTACCTCCACTGTTTGTTGAACCTGGGACAAGCTTCATATACCACATAGGTCACAGCAGAATGGTTCTGAGCATTGGCCATGTTTTATCTCGGGCTAAAGCAAATGGTGAACCCCAGGAAAAAGAAGTGGGGTAGCAAAAAATGGAGTAAGTTCACTGAGTACCATGTGGGTGGCATCTAAGCATTAGAGGCATCATTTGAAGTCCAGCAATCTAACAGCTTATGCAGGACAAGGTAGACTGATGTTACCAAAAGAAGTAACATTTTAAAGCAAAAGAAATGAGCCAAGTGGAGAAAAAAAAAAGTACGTGGAAGATAACTATGTTGATGGGGACAGCAGTCACTGTAGGACACGTAGAAACTAATTTATTGGAAAGATCCACATGATTCATGAAGCAGACCCAAGTTTAAGCTGTATATATGAAATACAACTAAAAATTATTCCAAACAGGCTGAATGTAAAGGGATGAGCACAAGTACAATACACAGTTGAAAGCAGTGTGAACTGTAGTCTTGATGTCAGCCAGAATAAAATTTGTGCACTTCCCTGAAAAATTCTAAAAAATCAGAGAAGTCTACTTTATAATGTTAAAGGATATAAATCATATTGTAAACAGAACATTTAATTGCATCCTTTATATCAAATAATATAGTGTGTACTTTCTGAGTGACATTACCGAGCATTTTCATATAATCAGACAAAAATTATTCCTGAGTAAATTCCATAAAATACAAATCACAGAATTTTTTTTCTTAATCTGAGAAAAGTACACAGTAATAGAAGTTTTTAGGTGCTATCCATGTGCGGTATGAATGTTCCTCAGCAGCTTTACAGGGAAAAGAAGAAAACAAAATTGCTGAAATTTTGAGACGTACTGATGAACAAACTGGAAATCTAGGGGTATTAGTTACTTCTCTGTTGCTTTGATAAAATACCGTGATCAAGGCAATTTATAGAAGGAAGCATTTATTTGGGCTTACAGTTCCAGAAGAATAGCCACCCAGCAAGGTTGGGGAGACATGGCAGGGAAAGCAGAGAGCTCACAGCGTCAAGCATGCATAGGAAGCCGAGAGACAACAAAATGGAAGTGGGACAAGGCTATGAAGTCTGAAAGGCCACCCCCCAGTGCTGTGCTTCCTCCAGCACAGCTGCACCTCCTAGAGAGTCCTTGACCACCCAAACAGTCCCAGCATCTGGAGACCATATACCAAGTGTTTACCTCAGCCTGTAGGGGATGCATTTCGTTCAAACGTAGAGGATATGTATTCGCTTGATTTCAAAATATAATTTGTTGCCTGGTGTGGTGGTGCAGCCTTTAATCCCAGGACTGGGGAGGCAGAGGCAGGCGGACCTCTGTGAGTTCAAGGCCAGTCTGGTCTACAGAGCGAGTTCCAGGTCTGCTGGGACTACAAGGAGACCCTGTCTTGGAAAATTAATAAAATATAATTTGTGACAATTATGCCAGAAAAGACTGAAAGCTTAAACTGGTCATTTTGCTTTTAGAAGAAAATTTTATCAAGAAAGCCTAACAGAGGCACTAAGACCAGAAGACTTCAAAGAATTCCTTTGCCAAAATTTCTTTGATCAAATCACCAAAACTTTATAAATTTTTCTAGATTAATGTTTCTAAATCTTATTTTGTGGCATTAGTGATTGCATCCAGGACTTCCTGCCAGTAAGGCAGGCAGGTACTCAACAGGTGTTCTACCACTGAGCCACAAACTGAACGCTCCAGTTTCTTTTTAAATGTAATACTGACTTAAAGATCTTAAAAGTTCAGACACCAACGCGATAGAATTCTCTCACCTATATCAATACAAAAATATCAAACATCTAGTTGTGATGGTGGCATACATCTGTAAGTCCAGCAATTGAAATGCTCAGTCATGATAGTGTGAGTGTGAGGCCAGCCCAGGGTTAATTAGCAAGACGTTGTCTCAAAAAGCAATATCAACCAATTCCACACCATGTTAAAGAAATCATACACTAAAGTCAGTTGAGATTTATTCCAGAAATATAAAATAGTTCATATCTTTTGGAAATCTGTTAATATAATTTTCATGTTAACTGAGGACAGACACCAAAGAGATCCAGAACATTATAAAGGAGTACCTAAAAAACCTATTCTCCGTTAAATTAAATATTGAAAAGAAAGGGACAAATTTCTAAATTCAATGGACCCATCAAAGTTAAACCAAGAAGAGATCAACTCAAACAGACCCATAACAAATAAGGAAATCAAACTGGTAATGCAAAGCCTACCAACTAAAAAATGCCCAGGTCCAGATGGATTCACAACAGAATTTTACTAGACCTTCAAAGAAGATCTACAACCAATACTGATAAATTATTAAAAAGATAGCAACAGAGAACTCCCAAACTCCTTTTTTGACAGCATATATTTGAATTATTAATGTTTAAATCCATTCTACCAGTCTCTGGTTTTTACTAGGAATATTTAATCCATTTACATTTAGTGTCACTACTAAGAAGGTTGAATTATATCTGTCATGTTAACTTGTTTTCATCACATTTACCTTTTTTGGTTTCCCTGTGCCTCCATCATGGCTTTCTTTTCTGTTAGATCTTTTTTGATCTAATATCATTGTTTCTTGTATTACACTTTTTCAGAGATTTTCTTGATGATTGCCTTGAGGATTACAGTTAGCATATTTTAAAAAATTACTTGTTATCTTTAATGTGTACAAGTGTTTTGCCTGTATAGATGCAGGTGCACTATATGCATGCAGCACTTACAGAGGCCAGAAGAGGGTATCAGATTCCTTGGAACTAGAATTATGGACAGTTGTTAGCTGCCATTTGGTGCTGGCAACCAGACTCAGGTCCTTTGCAAGAGTAGCCAGTGCTCTTAACCACTGAGCAATCTCTCCTACCTCACAGTTAGCATCTTTACATACAATGATCTAGTAGGAACTAATACCAGCTCAACTTCAGAAGCATGGTAAAAGTTTGTTCATACACGTCACCATTCTTCTTTGCTTTCTTTATGTTCTGTGTTATATTTTTATGCATTGTATGTCCACCAATTTAGTGTACTAATTACTGCTTTAGTCATTTCCTTTCTAAATGAGATTAGGAGGAAAGAAAATACGGAAGCAGAACCATACATTCTTAATTTTCAGACAAAGCTACATTTATACTCTGTAGTTACATTGTTTTTAACTATGCCCTGATATACTCTGTCTTCTGGCTTCCATGGTTTCTGAGGTGAAGCTGGCTCTTACTTTTACTTAGGAGCCCATTGTGGTGATCTATTTGCTGCTACATTCAAGGTTGTTCTCCATTGGTTTCTTAGAGTTTGATGTGAATATGTCTGAATGGAAACTTCTCAGAGTCTGTCTTGCTTGTCATTTGGCTGAACTTCTTAATGGTAAATGTTTTATTATCAAATTTGGGACATTGCGATGTTTATGTCTTCTGTCCGCTGATGCACATTTGGGGTCCGCAGGTCTGAGGTGCTGTGTTGCCCTCGTGTCTTTTACTCCCCTCCTCCTCCTTCCTTCTCTTCTCTCTCCTTTTCTTGTCCCTCCCTTCTATCAGACCATCTCACCTACTCAGTCTTTGATTCATTGATTTTTTCTGCCAATTCAAATATTCTCTTATATCAAATAAAATTTGTGTTTTAACTAGTGCCCTTTCCAATTCTTGAATGTATCTTTATGGTACTTCTTTTGTAAAAGTTCTCATTATCTATATTTTGTTTGATATGCAATTTATGTCTTTGTTCTTTGAGCCTGTTTTAAATGACTGATTGAAAGTCTTTGTCCAACCTCCTGCAGGTTAAGGTATTTTAGACATGATAGGGAAGCCACACTAATGAAATGGTAGTCTAACAAGGTATGCATAATGATGAAACCAGGTGACAAGCCAAGGTGGATGGGGGAATGTCCTGGAATCCCACCTGAAGATAAAGAACTATAGGCAGTCAATGAATGCTGGGGGAAGTTGAGCCAGTTTTCTCCAGGGACTAACTCCCTAAGAGGTTATCTAATCCCCAGGGGGCATCCCTAATCACAAGTAAACAGGAGCACCACTAAATGAACCCAGTGCATTTTATATGTGTGTGTGTGTGTCTATTTATAAATTCTGTGTGTATATGGAACATTAGTAATCAAAGAAGAGGACATGCAAATGGGAGGAGTTGAAAGAGGGCTGGAAGGTTGGAAATAATGCAGAAACACTACTTATATATGAAATTCTCAAAACTTAAAAACAAACTTTAAAAATGATTCTCACTATCAAGTCCATATGTTAGGTTCCTGGAAGACATTTCTTGCTCACTTTCCCTCATGTGCAAGGCATAAGTTTTTTTCCTTGCATATTACATAATATTATGTTAAAAATATGAATATTTTAAACAGGTCAGTGTGACAACTGTGGAAATCAGATGCTTCTCTGTGCCAGGTGTTCTAGTTTGCCTTCAATCGCTGTGATAAAACACTGACCAAAACCAACTTAGAGAGGAGACAGTTTATTTGGTTTACAAATAAGCTTAGTCTGTCATCAAGGGAAGCCAATGAAGGACCTCAGGGCAAGAACCTGGG
Organism: Eospalax fontanierii; assembly: GCA_035773235.1. Lineage (NCBI taxonomy): Eukaryota > Metazoa > Chordata > Mammalia > Rodentia > Spalacidae > Eospalax > Eospalax fontanierii. Next base: position 73,641,388 of record CM069533.1, read on the forward strand.
GAGCACAGACTGAAGAACACTGCTCACTGGCTGACCCATGCTCAGCTTGCTTTCTTATACAGTACAGGACCGTCTGCCTAGGGGTGGCACCACCTGTGGTGGGCTGGTCCCTCCCACATCACTCAGCAATCAAGAAAATGCCCCACATGGCATGGCCACAGGCCAGTTCAATAAAGGTAGTTCCCCAATAGAGGCCCGCTCTACCCAGGTGCGTCAAGTTGACAACTAAAGCCACCCAACACACCAAGTTTGTTAAAGTTTTCCAAAACACATTTTCTAGCTGTTTTTTTGATTTGGTCTTTTCTCAGTAACCATTTCTTAATTTTATCATTTGCTCTTTCTTTAGATTTGGGAGTTTCTAACTATGGCCCAATGTCTTTTATTTGAAGCTCTTGTTCCCTTAATTTATCTTCCTCTTTTGCATTTGGCTATAATTAGCAAGAAGAAAGCAAAGGGCAACTTCAAGATTTTGTTTAGAAACACCCCTAGTTAGATCATCCAGTCTTAACACAGTTTCTGCTTTGCAAGTTACTGTAGACAAGATCATTTTGCTGTTACATAGTAAATATTCTTTCCTCCAACTTCCAATAACATTTACCTAATTTTCCTATACATTTCACTTTGTAGTCCCAAAGAGTGTGAATCATCTTCTGTTAACTGAAACTCAAGTTATTTTAGGCTTCCATTAATATTGTCTTCAGAGCTTAGTTCCTGATTCTAAAGTCACAGTTTTAATTTTTTATTAGAATAGCATGCCAAAAATGAAAAACAAAAATATGCACTGTTTGTGAATCCATTTAAAATGATGAACATTTACCATTTCATATCTTCTCTGGTTCACAAATCTGAAAATGACTTAGCAGGGTGGGTAGAGCCCACAGTCTCTTGACATGGCTCTAGTCCTGAGTCAGCTGCAGTTTCATCCTGTTAAAATTTGATTACTCTGGCAAATGTGCATCCAGAACTAGCTCACTATTGATCACTTGCAGGAACCTTTTCTGTATTCATGTGAACCTCCCACATGGCTGCTCACTCCTTTTTATATATATTTTATCTATCATTTTAATTTTATGTATATGAGTGTATTGCCTGCATGCGTGTGAGTGCACTTAATGTTGTACAATGCCCTTGGAGTCAGAAAGTGTCTGATTCTCCTGGAACTGGAGTTATGGATGTTTGGTAGCTAGGATGTGTTCCTCTGCAAGAGCAGCCAGTGAGTGCTTTTAATGGCTGAGCTACCCCTCCAGCCCTAGCGGCTTACTCTTAAGGGGAGAAATGAGGTGGAAAAGGCTAGAGAAAGCAGAAGCAAGGGCAGGAATCACCGAGTCGAGGGCGTGAGCATGCCGATGTTAACAGGGTGGGAGTTGGAGACGTCAGTCATTTATAAACTAATTTCTCCATAACATACTTACACAGTAGGCAGTCAGTCACCTAGGCTGCCTGTAGTATATAACATGGAGTGGACTCCCAGACAGTGTAACACCAGAAGGCCCAGGAATCTTTGAAGACTGGCACACAAAATACACTTTTTTTTTAATTAGATAGCTTTGAAAATTCAAGAGATAAGAAAAAAATAAGAAAATCCATCTTGGGCAGAAGTGATGATGTCTCTTTTAATGTGTCAGCATTCTTTTCTAGCCAAATGGCAATTTCCCTCAGTATGCATGGAGGACTCTTGTGTAGACTGCCCCTCAACCCACAACAGCCTGTTAATAAAAGTCAGTGGCTGCTGTCTCTGTTAACGGGAGCTGGCGTAGTACTCATATGTGTGCACATTCGTTCAGATACTTCTTACCCCAGACTTGAGCTTCAGTGTCATCTTAAATCTTAAGTTGCCGTGTCCTGTTTCAGTCCCTGCAGTTGGTACCAGTGATTTGGGAAGTGTCCTAACTGACCAGTAGAAGCGACCTTGTCTCTGCTGCTTTCACTCATTCCACGCTCACAGGGACATAGTTCTTCAGGCCCACAGCAGTGACTAGGGTGTATGGAACAGTTTAAACTTGGCTTTAAACTCAGTTGTGAAGTGTAGCAGTTACCTGATGAGTGGTATGTTTAATCATTTTGGATTGGTGAAGTAACATGAGTCAGTAAATTGCAGGGCAGCTAAGAAAAATACCTAAGTGTAAAGCTGTTATCTCATGAAAACACATAACGTCAAACAAGATTGTTTTCAAGTGAAAAGAACTTCCATATAAGTAGTAATTAAGAAATGTTATATATTTGGAATTCCTGAGTCCAGTGAAGAGACTTATTTTGATAGTTCACTTTAATTAGGGTTTATGTGATGAAAGCAATTTTGGACCTTTTGGGACCACAGGAGCTTCAAAGTTATCAACCCAATTATTAATAAAACTTACTTGCCATTTTGTGTTTGAAATAAAATATGACCATTCACTCTCAGCACTCAGGGCCAGAGCAAGGGACTGAAGGGTCTCCACGGTGGTGGCAGGCGAGTAGGTGCGGAATCAAGAAAGCCAGCAGTGGTGGTCTGCTGCAAACGCATTTATTCAAGAAAGAGCAGAGAGTCTTAGAGGTCTTGTTAGCCAATAGCCTTATGGGGTGGGGTCCTGACCACAGCCAATCGCAGTTTGCTCCCTGGTGGATCAGGTTCCCTCCAGGTGCTGGGCAGAAACTGGCTTCACAACCAACCAGTATGGAGCACCATACCCATGAGAGCCATTCCTCTATTCCTCCTGGCAGGTGGTCTAGCTAGGCCCACCCTGCATTATGCCCAACAACTCTGCAGCCATGTTTCTCCTGTTCCTACAAAGAATAGCTTCTGATAACAGATCACATTAACTCAGCTGTATATGTCCTAGCTTACATAATTTCGGCAGCATTTTATGACCAAGTCCTGTTAGGACTTCCCAGATTTGGTCATTTCTGTTTTAATGAATGGAGACACTGAAAATGGAGATGGGTTACCAGCCTAACTTGACAGATTGTTAAGATTCCAACCTAGACTTAGGTCTTCTGATTCATTACCCCAGACCAGTAATGTTCTTTCCTGTCAGAGTCTGAGAATAATAGTTCATGGTTAGACAGTGATCTACAAGACCACAACTAGACTTAGGTTGGCTTGAGTTGTATTTTGCTACCAAAAGTGATAGTGAACATGATAAGGATAGGTTTTGTCTTTACTCCCCTGTGCATTTCATATTTTCTTAGCCTCTTGTGTTTTAAAGTCATTGACCTACAATGATAAATGCTGGTGAGATGCCTTTTCTTTGGCTCTCTTAGACAAATATTCTACTGAACCATGAAACTAGGAAGTTACTCCTCTTAATTTCCAAGAGTTCTAGACCAGGAGAGGCCAATATGCATAGTTGCTCATCCGAGTCAGTAATATTTGAAGCATAGAGAACAGATGTCTCTAGAAGTAGGCCTGTTTCTAAAATGAAGCAGGAAGCGCTGTGCGTACTCACCCTTCACAGCCTGCTGTTCACTGTGCCTCTGAAGGCCAGAGTAAATACAGGGACTCATGAGGCCAGAACTGTGGATAAAAAAAAAGCAGCTGCTGCCCCAAACAAAACGCCATCTCTGTTTTGAACACTGTGCTTGTAAGTGGTTGATGGTTACCCTGCACTTCATATAGTCATGCCATTTGATTTTTCCTGTTGTACAAGCTTCACACAAAATGATATCTGTACACAGAAAAACTTCACTATGCTTAGTTAGAGCTGATCAGCTTGTGGTGAAGGATGAAGATCCTCAGTAGAAAATAATGTCCTTTCTAGAGGAGATTCACAGGAGAGGCATGCTGCAGTGGTTTGCAAGTGGGTTACTTTAATTCCGGATGATTTGCTGTCAGTGGCTCTACAAATTAAAATGTGAAAAGAGAACAAATGTGGCAGACTTAACAGTTCTTGAATCCTGTTGAAAGCTGTGTTGGTATGTTAGTCTATTTCTCTTTATAAAATAGTTTTTATGTGAAAGGAAATAAATACTTAATATTGAGATAATATGAAAAACACATTTGACATACTTAAATTAATTGGTACAGAGTTCTAACAGTTCTGATATTTTCATAGGCAATGATGTATTTCATGTGTTGCTTACATTTTGTTTATATTATAAAGTTCATATTCAAATACTAAATATCTAATAGAATATGATTGATGACTATTAAAACTATGGAAATAAGTTCTCCTATGTCTTTATATTTTAGTTTGGAATAGAGAAAGATTAAAAGAAATGAAATTTTTAAATGTCACATTGTAGAAAAGGTACATGACTGCCTGCATGGTTCCTGTTTCTAGCCTCTGGCAACTGCAGGCTGATACCCAAGTGACTGATGTTATGATTGCTTTGTTCAAAAACAACTTTTAATTTTGTTATTCATATTCCTGTTTTTAATGCTTATTACATTTATTTCTTCCCTAGATCTTCCTCAGAACTGTGATCCTAACATTCCCCTAGTTGCTCAGGAATTAATGAAAAAGATGATACGTCAGTTTGCAATTGAGTACATTTCAAAAAGTGGTAAAATTCAAGAAAATAGAAATGGTTCAATTGGACCAAGTCTCATATGTAAAAGTATCCAAATGAATCAAGCAGAAAACTCACTTCAGGAAGAACAGGAAGGCCCCTTAGACCTCACTGTGAATCGAATGCAAGAACAAAATACTCAGCAAGGTAAGTTGCACTTTAGTTTTTTTTTTTTTTTTTTAAAGAATGTATAATTTTGTTTTAAAGCAGCTGTGGTGGCACACACTTTTAATCCCAGCACTCAGGAGGCAGAAGCGGGCAAATCTCTGTGAGATCGAGGCCAGCCTGTTCTACAGAGTTCCAGGCCAGCTGGGGCTATAGGGAGACTTTTTCACAAAAAGACAACTCTCCCTCAAAATACAGGAATGTATAATTTTGTTTTAAAGTTCTTAAACATGGATATATTGTTTACATTCATAGATCAGGGGAAACTTATCTTTCTCTCCTTAATTAGCTTGAATATACACCAGAGAGATTTTTTTAAAGCGTAGAACTTTGTGTTGCATTTTTAAGATAGTTTTAAAAATGTTTAATTACATATATATGGGTCTGTCTTTATAGTTGGGATATGTGCCATGGTTGAGTTTTTGTGCTCACAGAGACTAGAAAAGAGCTTTGAATTTCTTGTAGCTGGAATTACAGGTGGCTATGAGTCACCAAACATGGGTGCCGGGCTTCCAGTTCAGGTTCTCGGCAAGAGCAGTATGTGCTCTTAACCACTGAGTCATTGCTGTAGTTCCTTGTATCGCATTTTTAATTGTTTATAAAGAAAAAAATTAAGTTGTTCTCATGTATTTTCAAAATGAAGTACATGGTAAGAGAATCTTAATAACCAACTTAGAAATAAAGGGTAGGAGCAAAGAGATACTGGAAGCAAGAATTATGTTGTAGTAGACAGCCAACAGCATTAATTCAGTGCTTGCTCTTCAGTTTTTTGCACCTAGATGTGAAATAAGAAGTAGGTGATATACCATCAAATATTTAATGATGTAATTGAGGAAAGAAGAAAGCTACTATACATGATAAATAGAAGGCAGTCTTCTTTTCAGAAGATGCCTGAATGATGTTTAAGCCGTGTTGAATTTGTGTAGAGTTTGTTTGCAAGAGAACTGTGACTTCATAGAAGAAAGCCAAAAGAGCCTTTTAGGAGTGAGGGAGATGCCAAGTAAATAAATGATTGTCTAGAGTTGAGAGCAAAGTAGTCATGTTACTTCTTGAAGCTTGAAAAAAAGGGGCATTGAATGGTCTAGAGTGTGTTGGTGTCGGAATTCTAAAGACGAGCATGGTGGTCAGTGTTCTGAGGAGATAGTCTCTCCAGTGCTGAAGACCAAGTGGATTGAAACTTGGGAAGAATTTCCCTTATTTGGTCCCTGCATTTAGGTTTCATGAGTTATGTTTATGAGAAATATTAAGTTATTAGGCTGTAAGACAGAAAGGTCAAAGATAACTGCAATGTAAGACTCAAGGAAAAATGTATCATACTTTATATTTTGGCATTATATAAAGCATAAGGTTTTTAATTGTTTATTAGCTGTCTATTCTTTATCCCTTCATATAGATCATCCATTTATAGATGCAAATCTACAGGACTAGAACATAAGCTTTGGTGTCTGACATTTACGGTTGCAATCTCAACTCGCTGGTTCCTTTTATAAGTAACAGCCATTCAGAGTTTTAATTATTGTAGTTTGGCCATGATAATAATGAACCCATTGGAGCAACATGAGAATTAAGTATAAATTAACAAACTCAGAAGGAGTTTGTCAAAACACTATTGCCTGCATGTATGCAAGTGCACCTCTGTCATGCAGTGCCCATGGAGATCTGAAGAGAACATCAGATCTCCTGCACTTGGAGTTAAGGATGACTGTTAGCCACCATGTGGGTGCTGGGAATTGAACCCAGTCCTCTGCAGGAACAGCCAGTGCTCTTAACTACTGAGCCATCTCTCCAGCCCTGACATCAACCTTGGAAGTTGGTCTTATCACTGACTAGCTGAACAAAGTTCTTTCACCTCAATGCTGTGTACTGGGATGAGTAAGGAAGTGGCGAGTTATCAAGGATTTATTGAAATTCTACCACTTTCAGGCTACTATTTAAGAAATGAATATAAGAAAAGCAGTCATGTAATTATATGTAATTAAATGTAAAGCTTAAACAGATTGTAAGCTCGCTTACCCTTTAGGCACTACTGGACTTGTGGTACTAAACTAAACAAATGCTAATAACCTGACACAGCACAGAATAGAAAAATACGTAAGATGCTGTAGACATATAAAAGACTAAGTAAGGGACAATGCTGAAAGATGTGTAGAAGTTAGCAGGCTGGTAGAGTTAGCATAACTCTGAAGAATAACAAAAATAATCTAGAAAGTTGAAAAAGACTAATGACCTTGGAAGAGCAGGAAACAATTCTGTGTTATAAAGGATTATTTGCCAATAAACTACAGTAAAATGATGAGAACATTTGACGTAAACAAAAGCATGAACTTTTCATTTCTCCAGGGGCCTGGTAAGGTCCTGACGCTGAAGAACTTTCTCTCTTTCTCATGGCTTCAATCCTCAGACATCAATCTGCTTTTGAATTTCTCTCTGCAAGTGTTATGTATACAATTAATTATATGCCCTTGAAAGGCTATGGCCTGATTTTAATTCTTAACGCTTTGAAGTAGGATTTGGTCATGGGTAATTAAATTATGATGCTAAGTGCTAGTGTGCAGCTGTGTTTATTATTAGGAAGGTTTTTGTTTCTTTGTTCATTTTTGTTTTGGATTTTTTGTTGGTTTGGTTTGGTTTTGGTTTTTATGCAACAGTCTCTTTGTAGCCCCAGCTGGCCTGTTGACCGAGCTGGCCTTGATCTCATACAGATCTGCTGCTTCTGCCTCCTGGGTACTGGGATTAAAGGTCTGTGCCTCCATGCCAGGCTATTTGGGCAATTTTTAAACATGCATAAAAATACAACATAATCATCATGTACTGGTCAGTTGAAATTGATAAATGTTCTATTGATTATTATAAACTTCTAATTTGTTTTCCAGTCAGAATTTTACTGGTGTTTATTGTTGTTAAGTGAAATGATTTGTTTACATTAAAATTTATAAGCAAGTCTTAGAGCCAAGAATAACCAAATCTAGGTAGTGCAAAGCTTTCTCTAAGACCCCCCAGGCTTAAGAACTCTATCATTTATCCTTAACACCAGTGTTGATATTACCCACTTCATATTTACATGGAAAGTAGTTTTCTATGTTTTGAATGTGACTGCATGCGCCCTGTTTAATTATGAAGTACACTGAAGTGTCCACATCACATCTAGTGCTTAAACTCGTAGGTACGTGTGAGTTGTACCTTCTGACAGGAATATAAAAGCATGTAGGAAGGTGTTTGCTTCAGCACTGTTTCCAGTAGTGGAAACTAAACCTGGCACCTACTAACATGTGAGTGAAAAACAAATTACAGAATAAGAGAATTCAGTGGGAAAAGTGAATTCTGACCTCTTCTCATTTATATCATTATTACATGAGCTCCTAGTGAGCTCCTGATTTTAGCTATTGAGTTCACTGTTGGTACTTTGGCAATGTACATGCAAGAGAGCAAGGGCAGGAGAAGGAATCACCATTGGATGAAGTATCAATCAGCAGGAATAAGAAAACCCTTTGCCTGCTCCATCCCTCATCTCCTTCTTCCTCCTGAGCTGGCTCCCTACCTACTTCTCTTACTGGCTTTGTCTTTTCCAATTTGGACAAGCCTAAGGGTGACTTGTTGGTTGTTTTTTTGTTTTGTTTTTTTTCAGCTCTTGAGCTACCAGCTTTATGATAGGAAAAGAAACCATAATGGTAGTACAGTACTTTAGTATAAATGGTAAATCTGTGGATTTTCAAATTTTCAATGCATATTAGGGTGCATATGCATATGATTCTGTATTTAATGTGTAAATGTTCATTGACTGAAAAATTTTAGTTGATGTGATAGAAATATTTTAGAGGATTTTTTCATTTTTACTAGATAAATACTGTATATAATGTCTATATAAAGACTATATAAAGATATATAATATCTTACTAAATTCTTTTAGAGCCAGATTCTTAATATATATAATGCAGTTAGCTTAGATATGGAGAGGAGCAGAACATATTGATCCACAGGATCATTGTTTAAACTTCTAAAGCAAAAGAGTAATTAATAGGCCCGATCTAGGTAGATCTCTTAAAGAATAAAGTCAGACTTACATGTAGTACACCCAGTTTAAAAGAAACTATAACTAATTTCTTTATATGGTAGTAGTTGGAAAATGACAAGAAATCTTTATTGCCCTAGCTGCAGTGTTACAGCCTACTTCATCGCTATATAAAAGAGACATGTTTTGTGAAATAATTTAATTTTAATTAAGCATGTGAAAAATCACGAAGAATTTAAAAGTAAACCTTCATTAATTTATTCTGAATCTTGGACTATGAATTACAGAGTTAGAAAAATATATTCTGCGTACTGTAGTTTTACACACTAAACATAAACTTGAAGAGGGGTTAGGCAGTAATCCTCTCCTCAAGGAGATGTTCCTGTGTTCTTAGATAGTAAAATTTCAATGTATGGTGAACAGAAATGAGTTCATGAAACACAGAGAAAAGAGTATTTTTCCTTACTTTTAGGTTCTTTAATTTTTAATGAAATGCAATGAATTGGTTTCCTTGAATCCTATCTCATGGGAGAAAAAAAACATATAAATCAATAAGTACATAACAGTCTTCTGTCACAGAATACATGAGCAAATAGGCTTTTGCTTACAGGAATCTGTGCCTTCAAGGACGGGTAGCTCCTTGACAAGTTGAACAGGTAGAAAGAGGGAGTGAGTTACTGCAACTTGAAAGATGTGACATCATATAGCATTTTTGAGAAACTACAAGTAGTTAGTTGAATAAGAAATGTAAAGTTTGGGATATAAAGAAGCGTAAAATTAAGGCTGGATGGATAAACTGGGACAAGATACTGCCATTAACAATTTTTATGTACCAGGTACTTTACCTTTCCTCCTTTTTTATCCTTCTAAGCACTTTAACTCCTAATATTGAATTTCTTCTGTTTCTTCAAGTTTTTGTTTATGTTTCTGACACTTATGCCAGGCACTGTCCCAGACAGACATGGTATATCAGTGAATAAAACTGACATCCCCACCATCTTCCCATGACGACTAGAATACAGCCAGTTAAGTGGTAAAGAATACATATAAACACTGCTGGAATAAGAGCAGTCAGCCATGTCCATGTTGTGACCTGAATGATGAGTGATTAGTAAATGTGATCAGAATCAAAATGAGTGTCTAGGTCAGGAGAAGAACAGGACTTGTACAGCAGAGGAGAACAGCCACAAGTGTTAAATCTGAGAGATGAGAAGTGGTACAGACCCATCTTTCCACATGGACTCCTGTTCCCCAGGCCCTCTACCCACAGCAGATGATCCTTCAGAACTCTGAGAACCTGTCAGGCTTTTGCTGGACTCCTCCACTGACTTCCTGTCTCCTTCAAAATAAGATTTAGCATTGCAGCCAGCACTCTAATGACCCTGCATGGCCTTGTTACATTTCTTTTTCTTTTTTCCTGCTTTTTTTTGCTTGCTACATTCTGATCCTTCTTCATCCTAACCATCATAGTCTGCTGCTCCTTCTAAATGATAGTACTTCTTGATAGCATTCTACCTAGAGCTTTTTCCAGTATGTTTGTTTTGTTGATAGCTCTCCTCTTCTTCAAGATCCTATTAAAATTAATTAGTATAGGAATACTAATAACATAAAAAGCCATCTCTTACTGAGTGTGGTTGTGAAACACTATAACCCTAGCTCTCAGAAGGCTATGAGAAAGCAATCACAAGTTCAAGGCCAACCTGGCCTAAATAGTAAATTCTAGGCCAGTTTTTGCTATGTACTGAATCCTTACTTTTAAAAACTGTGTGTTGACAGAAGCAGGAAGATCTCTGTGAGAGCGAGGCCAGCCTGGTCTACGTAGCAAGTTCAGGCCAGCTGGGGCTAAAGGGAGATCTTGTCTCCAAAAACAAAGGAAAACTAAAACAGTTTGCACATGTGTGTGTCTAGGAACCCCTTAACCCTGTCTTCGTTCCTGTACCAGCGCAGTCTGCTTTTTTTCCCTAAGCAGCATTGTTGTAATGGTAGCAGCATTATATGAATTATCCTGCTGAATTCTAAGCATCATGAGAATAGGTTTTTTTTAATTACTGCCCCCCTAGAGCATTGTTTTGTACATAGTAAGCACATAATATGTGATTGTTTAATTCTACATAGGAGGTTTTGGGTAGGATGTTTAATTTTTTCAATTTTATATCTCCCTGGGCACTAAACTATCTATGTGAATTGACTTGGTAAAGATAAATATTCCCAGTGTTATTTGTTTTGGGTTTTAATTAACACTGTATTCTATTCTGATCCCTTTCAGATATTAATAATGTCTGAATCATTAAGTTTTATTCATGTAAATTCAATAACTATATTTTAATAACAAATACTGAAACACTTTTATAAACAGGGTATTTTTCCTAGCTATTACAGATTGTGTCTTTGTCTAGTCTTAGAGATCACTGTAATGTACTACATAGGCAAAGATTCAAATATGCATTTCAATAACTTAAAATGGATTTTGCAGTGAGTTATAGGAAATAAATTGCTTATGCAGAGTAACTGTTCTTAAAGTAGTCCTAGTGAATACTAATTATTTCATGCTTACTCATTATTACACTTCCTAGTGTGTTTCTTCTGGCATTGCTCCAAATTTCTCAAGAGTGCCACAGCCTTGAAGCCTTCTCCTCCAGTCGTGGCTGAGCCTTCAGGTTGGCTCATCCATGTGAAATGGTGGGATAAGTGAACAAGAGTGGACTGTAAACCAATCGTGTATTCTGCTGAGTTCTTCAAGTCCCTTCCCAGTGCCACCTTTCGCCCTTTTTCTTTTGTACTGCTTTCCACATCACGTCCTAGCCTAGAACCAGGTCAAATGAGTGTTGAGTTTTAAATCATTGCTATATCAGCAAAAGATGAAAATGTAAGGATTGTTATTCTATTGCAAATATAAAGTCTTTTTTCTCTTGCAAAAATTATAGGGGATGGAGTGTTAGATCTCTCTACAAAGAAAACCAGCGTAAAATCTGAAGAGTCATCCGTATGTGATCCTTCTTCTGAAAATTCAGTGGCTGGGTAAGCAATATCTAGGAAATACAGTGAAATTAACTGTTGATGTGAAATAAGCTCTGTAGAGAATTCCTCACACTGTGCTGTGTAGTGCTGCATATTAGTTCTCCAGAACGTCTGTCACTCATTCAGTGTCTCTCTCATACTTTCATTTGTCCTTTCTCTTGCTTTATCCTTTTCTGTTAAAGAAAAGTTATCAGAACAATCACCAAACTTCAATTCGTGTCACTGCAATGAGCTACCAATTCAATCATAGAACGCAAACTAAGATGCAGGACAAGTGGGAGAACTTTAAATATTCGAGCAGTTGTAAGGGAAACATGCCATTCTAATATTGAGTTTTTAAAAATAATTTCTAAAAGTGCTGTACTTGACTAATTCTAAAGCTAGTGTATGTTTAGAGTTTCTCAGTATGCTTTACACGTGGTGGCAAACAGTTTAATGTAGCCAGTAATCACCACAAAAAGTCCTTTCGTGTTTTTAAAAATTGTCACTAAATTAATTTAAATACTAGTGAAATGCTGTTCTGTTGGGTTTTGGAATTTTTTTTTTTTTTGCTGAGTTTTACATCTTCTCATTAGCTGCATATAAATCTTTTTGTCCCAATTAAATCCGAGATGTATTTTTTTAAGTAAGGCTGTGCTAGTGCTTGAGTCATAATGAAGATTACAAATATAAAATCTTCAAACTGAAGATTACAAATATGTATTTGAAACAGAAATAACATCTAAGATGAAATTATTCATATACAGCTTTTTTCAGATTTTAAGTTTTTATCTAATGGAAAATTAGTCTGTGGAACTGTGAGATGTTTATGTTGGAAATATTCTTGCTACTACAGATTTCCTTTAAATGGGTTGACTCTTTTATTACTTGTTTAGTGGTAACGTCACATTTCTACTAACAAAAACTCCTTTAGGATTTGGGTATTTTTTTTTATAATGGAACTCTAATTGTACAATAAAAATTTTAAGTGTTGCTCTGCAAGCAGCTTTCAGAGGAAAAGCAACATCATGAGAATATTTTTACAAATACTCAGTTAGGATTTTATGTTCTTGGAAGGTCTGCCTGTTGAGGCCACTGTATCATTGACACATTGTCCTAGCTGGACTTTAGCGTTTGCTTTGATAAGGAGTAGCCCTACATCTCACAGACTTAAAGTGTCATTAGCAGTGATGTTACCTAAGCAAGGAGTGTAATAAAGGAGTGGACCCTCCCCTTCCATAACTGTGTGAGAGTCTCTCATACATCAGTTTACCATCGTTTCATTCCATCCATCCAGGAGACTACACAGAAACAGAGAGGACTATGTGGAAAGAAGTGCTGAGTTTGCAGATGGTTTGCTCTCAAAAGCTTTGAAAGACATTCAGTCTGGAGCACTGGACATAAATAAAGCAGGCATACTTTATGGCATACCTCAAAAAACTTTACTTCTCCACTTAGAAGCCTTACCAGCAGGGAAGCCTGCATGTTTTAAAAACAAAACTCGAGATTTCAATGATAGTCACTCATACAAAGACAGTAAAGACACTTGTGCAGTGCTGCAAAAAGTAGCCTTGTGGGCAAGAGCTCAAGCAGAGCGCACAGAAAAAAGTAAACTCAACCTACTTGAAACCTCAGAATTAAAATTCCCAACAGCTTCCAGTTACCTCCATCAGTTAACTCTACAGAAAATGGTTACTCAGTTTAAAGAAAAAAATGAAAGCCTTCAGTATGAAACTTCAAACCCTACTGTACAGTTAAAAATTCCTCAGCTACGAGTAAATTCAGTTTCAAAATCACAACCTGATGGTTCTGGTCTGCTGGATGTTATGTATCAAGTTTCCAAAACCTCTTCAGTCCTAGAAGGATCAGCTCTCCAAAAACTGAAAAATATACTCCCTAAACAGAACAAAATAGAATGTTCTGGGCCTGTAACTCACTCAAGTGTTGACTCTTACTTTCTACATGGGGACCTCTCTCCTTTGTGTCTTAATTCTAAAAATGGAACAATTGACGGAACCTCTGAAAATACTGAAGATGGATTGGATCGAAAAGATAGCAAGCAGCCCAGGAAAAAACGTGGCCGCTATCGGCAGTATGATCATGAAATAATGGAAGAGGCGATTGCAATGGTCATGAGTGGAAAAATGAGTGTTTCCAAAGCACAAGGAATTTATGGGGTACCCCACAGCACTTTAGAATACAAGGTAAAGGAAAGATCTGGAACACTGAAGACTCCTCCGAAGAAGAAGCTGCGATTACCAGACACTGGGTTATATAATATGACAGATTCAGGGACTGGCAGCTGCAAAGCCAGCAGCAAGCCTGTGTAGATGACTTTTTAGGAAAATGTTGGTGTGCGTGTGTGTGTTTGCGTGTATGTGCACAGGTGTGTATTTGTGTGTCTACATACACACATGTGGAAATTACAAATGCTCACTCTGACAGGAGACATAAATTTTACAGTTCAAAAACCACTTACATGCCTTTTGAAAAAGTTTTATTCAGGGTTTTCACTGTGGACAGAATTATATAGTTGCTTATTAATTCTGATAGTTTGTATTTAATCCTTGTATAAATAGGTGGGAAAGATTCAGGTTTTCTTTAGTAGTCAATAGCATAAAATGTGGGAAAACAAGTAATTGTCAAGTGAAACACTTTTTATTGGTGAAAGAACATTCTAGCCATTCACTTGAACCATCTTATAATGGAAAGATGATATTAATAGTTTGTACACATTTTTAAAAACATGACATACCTACAGTTACTGTAAGTATGACAAAGAACCAATCAAAGTTGAATAAACAGCTATCTCCATACCAAGAGTAACTAGCATAGACAGTATTAATGCACCACAGTGCATTCTATGAAATACAAGATGCACACAAGTGCATCCACCAGGAAGAGAAAACCTTAAAGGATATGTATAATAAAATTTAATATTTATCATTTAATTGTTGATTTAGCAGGAAGTTGGGGTTTATAAGTATATAGTTTAAAGAGGAAAAAAACGGACATAGTTAACCCCAGCAGCTATAGAATCCTTTAATATAAGATGGAATACTAAAAAAGTAATTTAAATTTAATTATTAAAATACTTTAATTTTGTTTTTCTTTTGAAAAATAAGCTAATGTGTAAGGTTAGAAAAGAAAGTTGGAATGCAACTTAGAGCATGTTTATAATGTGCACAGAGAAAGCTTGAGAATGGTAATTTTGGTTTAAATGTGCTGGTTAGTTGATGTTATGACTACTTTAAAGTTTAAGGATTGTGACACACTCCTATTGAAAAACCTCAGTGTAACTTTAATATATTTGCTGCTGTGACATTTCAAAACATTTTCAGTTTATCAAAATGAATCGCAGATTTCATTTTGGTGGGCGATGCATTATCATTTTGCTAATAACCAAATTTGCAGTTTGTTCAGGGTCTTGAATAGATTACAGATATTTAACACTGAAGCTGTTTTGAACTTTCAGTAATGTAAACTCTTTACTAACTGGGTAGTTAGAAGCTGGGCAGTGCATTTTAACTTTTACTAGACTCATATGAGACCAGTAATTTTTATAAAAGTTTTAAAATATGGGTTCAGAGTATTCATGTGGGTTTATGGAGTATGCAGTTTTAGTAGTAAAATGTTATAAAGCACGTACCTCATAGAAAGAATGGGGATTTGCTTTATAGATGTAGAATTTTCCGAGTGCCCCTTTTTCTCTATTAAAATTCAGGTTCTGATCATTTTCCTAAGCCAATTTTTCTAAGTCTAAAAGGAATTCTTACAGCTGAATTTTAAAAATAAGTGCACCTTGTCAAATACTTGTGTTTTTGCACTTGTGTTTGTGTGTATTTAAGAATCACATTTACATGTAAGCATTCAGCTATTGAGATTTAAAACCATACACATGCATTTAAAGAAATTGAAGAATGAGAAAATACATAACCAGGTAATTATTTGGTCTCTGAGATCTGTATTGAACCTTTTCAGCTGTTAATTTTACCTACATACTAGATAGAGTATGAATCTTGATTCCCTCCCCTCCAAGAAAATATACATATTAGATTACAAAACAGCATATGTCAGGGTCATCTTTCTTTTTAAAGAATTAAGCCATATTTTGTGAGGGCCAGAACTTGGATTATTAATATATTTCCCCCCTCCTTTTACATTGCAAAACAAAGTAAAAAATAAAATAAAATAAATGCTTCAAATCAGTTTTATTGACCTCTTTATACAGAATTTACTTGCAGAACTTTGGGAGCTCAAGTGCATTATGTAATGTTAAGACTGTACTGAGCTTTTTTATTCCTCACACTGTACTTACACTGGTAAATGATTGAGACGCTTATAGTAAAGGGAAACGTACAGAACACTTTTATATCATTTAAAAGATGACCTGACCAAAACCTTTACAGGATTCATAAATCAGGGATCATTTTGCTATTGACTTCACAGTGATCAGTAGTTTTTATAGTGATATTGTAGTTAATTTGCAGCATTTTAGTACTTGTATTATTTATTTTTGGTCAGAAATAGTAAATTAAAATATTTTTTGATAGTTTATAGGTAATGATCAACCCATAACTTTTAAAAGAAACAAAATGTTTCTATAACTGAGTTAACTTTTTGATTATACAAAATAGGAAAGGCAGGGAAATTTATGGGTTCCCCTTCTCCCCAATGGTTTATTGAGATGTTCTTTATGTTAAACTTTCAAAGTACTTTATAAGTTTAGTTACCAGTCACTACTTAATTGACAGTTTTCTGAAAAGTCCAGTTTCAGCAGATTTTAATGAAGGTGAAAGCACCCCTTATGTGCTTTCTACTTATTTGAATGTTCTTCAAGTATTTTATATTTAAAATAAAAAAAGAAAGAAAAGAAAAAAACAGTGCCTCTGTTTTTAGAAAACTACTGCTCAGTAAAGTTGTTTAACCATTTCTGGTAGCTAATGACAATTTTATATTAAATTGTATACTAACTTTAGTGAGACTGATTTTTTTTTTTAGTTGTTTACAGTATAAATACTTGTGTTTGTTTTTTAATTGCAGTATTTCCATTGTCGCAGTAATTTAGTAAAACTCTGTGGCTGCCTTGATTTTGACAGATTTTGTTAATATAAACTGATTGTTAGGCAATTAGTTATATTTATGCATAAATCAATTGCACTATAATTCATGAATTATTTATTACAATATTTTCTAATGAATTCATGTATCTGTCTTGTGTTGTAAATGTACTGTAATTCCGTTCCTACTTTGTGTTGTTATATATCTAAATCTGATTGTATGAATTTTAATTGTTCGGTTAACGTGTTTCTAGGTTGTAATTTGTAGTAAAGCACTTCAATGCTTTTGCACTTAAATTTACAACACTGTTGGTGTGTGATTAATTTACTCATTCAGTAAAAGAAAAGAAAGAAAAGAAATGGAAAAAATATGGCTATACTGAGTTCTTTGATTCCTTGTAGGAAGTTTTATTAAAAATAGTATTAGAAATTGACATTTTCAAAGAAATATTCACCAGCAAATATCTAATGGGAAAAGGGGGATAGTAACAAAAATAAGATGTTTGGGTTTATAAATCAAACAGGAAAGACTTAGAAAAAAATGAAATTAACAACAAACAAGAAATCTATGAAAACTAAACTGTAGGGCCTTTATATAATTACTTGAGAATAAACTGTAGATTGGAAACTTACACATATGTTTATTCACACATACCAGGTTTTTCTTTGAGATTCTAAAATAGAAATAAAAGAAAAGGTTTGAGGTCACATAAGTATATTTTAAACTTCTGTAATTTAAGAATTTAGTTGTCCATTGTGATATAATCTGATATCTGAACAGCCAGTCAGCACCTATATTAAGCTATTGTTCATGCTACGTCAGGAGAGAATTATTATCCACTAGCATATTAACATTTCCATTATTAAAATTATTAAAGCTGAACAGGAAATTCTTACTTTAAAATAAAGATTTCCTTGGAATGTCAGAAAAAATATAAAAATCGGTGGTTTTTTCACAGAAATTTTGAGTTTAATCAAATTGAAATTGTAACTTTTTGTAGTAACTTTTTCTGGGTGTGATCATATCTATTTTAACAGGACATATTTTTGATGTTGGAAATTAGACACAGGACTTTGAATGTGCTAAATGCACACTCCTAGCCCCTGGGTATTTCTGTGCACATCTCTTCACTAACAGAAAAGTGCTTTTGAACACTTTAGGGACTGTTAGGAAAGATATTGTGAAACACAGTGAACACATTTTTATCCACAGAATTAGAAATTCTCTGGTTTATTATTAGATAACAAGTATGCTGATTAGGCTATCACACTACATTACATGAGGAACTGTTTGGAGTATACTTGTCAAAATAGTTTGGCTTTTCTTTTGCTTATCTGAAATTTTAAAATCTGATTTGCTGGAAAAGAATATAATTATCTCCAGATATTTGATGGCTATCATTTTATGTTGCATTGCTCTCTATATTTTAACTTTCTGACATTGAATCTTGAATTATTTCTATTATTTTACTCTCTTGATCACTACAAAATTTAAAAAATAAAAATTCAGAAGGGTACACGCCTTTAATCCCAGCACTTGGGAGGCAGAGAGGCAGGTGGATCTCTGTGAGTTCCAGGCCAGCTGGAGCTGCAGGGAGACCCTGTCTCAAAAGACCACACACACACACACACACACACACACACACACATTTTTTTTTTTTGTCCAAGAAGGGAAGGATACTGGGTTACACAGCCATATCTTCTGTCTTGAGGCTGCGCTGAACCTGATGACTTTTGTGTGAATTTCATTCTTTCTTCACTGTGTTTGTTTCTTTATGTCAAACCATGCGCTGGTCTTTAAAACACTGGTAGACTCTGATAAAGTTATTTTTTTCCAAGAAAACTTTGATCACAAGCTTGGACTTTGCTTCAATATTTTCGTTACATAATTTTTATAAAATGAAATGAACTGCTGTATAGGTGAAATAAGTTATGCAGTTTTTCAGGGAACAAAATAAAAATATTAATTCCTTTGCTTATTTTAAAAGAAAAACCCTTTAGTTTTTAATACCAAGAATACGCTAATCCTTTATTTAAAAAAAAAGATTTTTCCATTGTATCAGTTGCAATCAATTATAACCCTAAATAAATTGTCTACAAACTAGGAGCTATGGACAGCAGATGTACTAATGCACAAGAGCAAGACTATTTTCATGTACTGAGTTTGGTGATATGTTAATTAAATGGATACTTTTCTGAAACAGAATTCCTTTAATATATTTTATCCTTCTTGCTGCTGGTATTGAATTTTTTAAATTATAGGCTTCTATAGTGGTTGATAAGCAGTCCTGGGTCTTAGGTAAAATTAGATGCATAGTAGTTTCTGCAATGAGGCATTTTCTAGTATTTGAAATTTATAATTAGGTAAGTAATGCATTTAGTTTTCCTGTAGTTTGCCTTAGTTTTAAAATCAATTAAAAATAGTTACAATTTTTTAAATAGTTTCCTTTTTTTCTTTATTTTCTTACTAGGTTAAAATGCCTGCAGCTTAATCTTAGAAAAAAATTCTCATATTTATATGAAATCTAAATTCCTTAATTTTCCTCATGACTATATAGTACTCTCTTTCATTAATAATTTCATTTTCACTACCTAGCAAAATACTTTAAATAAGATTTTATTCATTACTTTGCTTATTTACGTTAACATGGATTGATAATTGTCAAATAACAAAATGTCTACAAAAATTTTAACTTCTGAAGCACTTTCCATTAAATATTAATACTAGCTCCAAAATTCTTAATATTACCAATCTGTAAATGTAATTGTGGATAATCGTCAACTCTTATATTGCAAAGTCTGTGTTTTGACTCCTGTACTTAGTCCTCGGAGATTATCAGTGCTTCATTCTGTTTTTGCTAAACAGTAATCCAGATGTTACTACAGCCCCATCTGTGAGTCAGGAGTCCACAATACCAAATACGTCATTCACACACTGTCAGAATTATAACTCCTTATCGTGGATTTTTGCTGTAATTCATTTTTTGTTTGATTTTTATTTTTAGTTCAACTGTTGATGCAAAATCAGAGGAAGCTACTAAAATGGAAAAAGGAAACTCAGCATTAAGCAAGGTTTTGGAATCTGTGTGCACACATCACCAGCAACAAGTTTTGGCTATGTTGAAATTTCTAGTCCAAGAGCAGAATGCTGCTTCTCTTTGCTGTTGTAATCCGTCATGTGCTATGTCTTCAGCCTCTCAAAAGCCCCTATTTGAAGATGCTGTACATGGTCTCTTCTGTAGCTGTGAATATAGACTGGCAGAAGGAGGGTGTTTACAGCACGAAAGACAAAGCCCTGGTTTAGTGCCTCTGCCAGTCTGTATTAAAGAATTACATTGTGTATCTTGCCAAACTGTAACTATTGAACACATTAAGACAGTAATGAATAGAGGTATTGAAAGTGGTCATAATTCACACAGGTGCTGTTCTGGACGGTTAGCAAACATTCACTCCACAAAACCAGCCTTTTATAGCCCTCTTTTGTCAAGGGAAGTATGTGATCTTTCAGTCAGTCTCAAAGAGGTCTGTAGATCTCGAAGCCCCTCACCCCCACCATTGTCACCTGTACAGACTGAAGGATTTGAAAAACTGAAAGACATCATCTCAGAGCTTTCAGCCTTAGAAAATAACAAACTCGAGACAAACACTAATCAGCCTCCGTCTCTAACACCAGCAGAGATCGGCATTACCAAGGATGATTATGATGGCAAAGTGCATGAAACTAGGAGGTCTAGTAATGCTGACTCTGTGCTCTTTGATGTCAGCAGTAATTATACCACAAATCATGAAAAGGGTGAAACAGCTGTCATTTTTCAAGGCTTAATGGAGCGTATTAATGAAAAATTAAAATCAATAGAAACCACAGATACGTCAAACCTCATAAAATTATCTAGCAGTGATTGTAATACAAATAATGATTTTAAATTGAGAGATTTAATAACATCTCTCTTGCACAATGCAAAGGCCAATGATTACAGTTTTATGGAATTACTGAATGAACATGATACAAATGTAGAAAATAAAATTCAAACAAGATTTCGCAAACGTCAACAAACCT
This sequence comes from Eospalax fontanierii, assembly GCA_035773235.1. Lineage (NCBI taxonomy): Eukaryota > Metazoa > Chordata > Mammalia > Rodentia > Spalacidae > Eospalax > Eospalax fontanierii. Next base: position 73,662,164 of record CM069533.1, read on the forward strand.
TATTTGCAATGCATAACTCTCCTGATTCACCCATGATTAGAAGACAGTCTTTACAGATAAAAAGAGAACTTGCCAGCCTTGAAGAAAGTTTTCTAAGAAAAAAGTACAATGAAAAAATTTCAAGAAAATTGACTCGCAGTAATGGGATATTTTCATTGGACAAAGAGGAATTCCACCATGGTCAAGAACCTTTACAAAACCCTAAAAGCCTTCAAGATAGAAGTTGCGCCAAAGCGTCACTTCCGTCAGCTGAGGCAGACCCATTGCAGGTGCCCCTCCGTAGGTTGGAGACTAACGCTGGCAGAGACAACGTGGCTTTTGATCAGTTTTCAGAGAACTGCAGAGCAGCTTCATCTGAAAAAACGAGCCAAAGAAGATCACAGGAGAAATCTGCAGCAGAGAAACAAACTTTACAAAATAATAGCGAGCATCTAAAACTGGAAAATACTAAAACACCTTTGAAGAGTGACGCTCCTGGGCTTCTGAGTAGAACTAAACGGAATATTGTACCTCCAGGGTGGTATTCTATATATGTAACAAATAATTTTGTTTTCAAAAAATCCTCTGAGGACAAAAGAGCAGCAGAATTCTTACAAAAAAAAGACCTAGTGAAAAATAATCCACTTGAAAGTTCCCAAAACATAGACTTAAACAAAATTGCAAGGAATTCTAATTTGCAAGTTGTTGTGGAGCGTTTGGAAGACACGATAAACATGGCTCGGAAGTCTTGGAGGAATCAAACGTTATCTGAAGGATGCAGAGCATCCAAGGGAGCAGTAGAAACTGATGGTAAAGACCAGAGCACTGGGGGGAGCTTGACTTTTACGTTTAGTCGAATGACACATAAAGAACAGGGTTTATCAAAATCTGTGACGGCATCAAGCAATGTCGGAAGTCATGGAATACCTGCCATGGATTGGAATACCAAAAGACTTGATAAGCCAAAACAGGCAGCTGCTGTGCAGAGAGGCACCTTGATGCCCAGTTTTGAAAGGAAACGAACAAAATGTGAAGGCATTGAAAGCACTTCTCTACTTAACTATTCCAGTCCTATCAAACTCATGTTTCTGTCTGAGATTAAAAGCGGTGAAGGAGTCAAATACACTTTAACTTCAGTCAGTACCTCACAACCAGATGCTCGTCTGTCTTCTCAGCAACATACCGCCTATCAGGTAGTTGGGAGAAAAACAGAAACAAAAGCAGACATCCCAAACACTAGCTTTGAAAATCCTAAGTCTAATAGTCATAATACTGACAATCTTCAAAGAGAACTAAAGAAATTTAGTTGTGTAAAAGAAACTTCAGAATCCTCTGTGGTGTTTGCAGATGATAAAAATATTGATAAGCCACAAGAAGACCCTAAGGAAAAGCCCAGTGGTGCTGGTGATTCATCATTTAAAAGGAAGCCTGGCAGACCCAAAAAGATAGGTCCCCAAGTTGTGAAGCAGATTAAACGGCCCATTGGCAGACCACCAAAACCTAAAACTGGTCAAACAGATGTCACTATTTGCCAAAATGAATCCTTCAGTGTCGGGAAGAAAAGTTCAGAATCTCTCACATCAGAAGTGAAAGACGGTATTTGCAAAAAGAGTATAATAGTCACTGTTATTTATGGAAGGTCGAGGCGAGCTAAAAGGCATGTTTCTGAAGGAAGTGTAGACAGCAGCAGCTTTTCGTCACCGAACAACAACGTTACTGACTACAGTCGTCTCAGAAATGTTAAAGAGCAGGAGCTTGGCTGTGGTGAAGAGGTCTCGGCTTCTAACTTTGAATACGTTAGACCTATCAAGAGCAAGTCTGTGCACCCTCCACCTTCCAGGAACGTTGCTCGACCAATTCACAAACCTTTGTCAATCATTAGGAAGCCTGGTAGACCCGCAAAAGTGAAAATCTCTGGTATCTCTGTGACTGTTAGTAGAATTTCACCTCAGCAAAGGGAAATCAGCATTAGCAGGTGCCTGCCTCCTTTAGAGCAGGAGAGTGTGCTAGAGAAGACTCAGCTGGAAGAGAAGTGCGGCAAGGTAGCTAAGACGAGACCCAGTGATTCTAACAGGTTTAAGACTGTGTCTGAAAGCGTCGTTGCTGCTCCTCAGAGCCATCCAGCCAGGGCTAGGAAACCAACCTTGCATTTCCTGCATTCCTTAGCATCTTCTAGCTCGCTTATTTACAGAAATTCTCTGCTTCATAAGTCATGTCAGCTGCGCTTGCAGAAAGGCAAAAGTCTAAAGAAAAAGCATAGGCAGTCAAGTTTAAAACTAGTTTCCAAAGATCCCCCAGGAGCTAGACATTTGAGGAATGGGAAAAAAGGTTTGGAAGATAACAAACTAATACCTGTTTCTGAAGTATCCTTGGAGCCTGTAATTTCAGCAAACCCTTTACACAGGTGGTGGGCTACTTCTGCTTCAAGTGATTCCTTACTGGAGGAGCTGAACAATCGATTTGAGCAAATATCAAATGCGTGGGTGCAAGTGAGTGGAGATGAAGCTCAGAACTTTGCCCAGAAAGCCGAATACGTTGAAAGTAATCATTTCAAAATAGCAAGCCCTTTGGAAACCTGCTTTTTAGAACTTGAAGTTTCACCTGTAAAAATGCTTTTTCAGAAAAAGTACAATCTGAATGAGCTCTGTACCTGGTTTATGCAAACAACAGAAACACAGTCTCTTTCACTGGTTAGAAAAGCAAATGCTCGAAACCCTTTGGAAGTAATAAACACCAAGGGCATTAAGTTAGGGATGAAGTACTGTGATTTTAACACCAGCCCCTTCAGGAAGCACTTTAAAAAATTTGCGCTCTCTTCTCCTTCAAAGTCAGCAGGGAAGTTGCATGTACTACATAAGATGGTTGACTCACCACTCACAAATGTGAGAAGTAATCTAACCCTGGCTAGATTGAAAAGGACTGAGTTTAAGAGGTTGCACCTTGAAAGGTGGAGAAGAGAGGAAAAGCCTCACAGCAATGGAATTGTTGACTGGAACTCTAAACAGAGGAATTTAAGTTTTTTCTGCCAGAATCAGTTTTTAGATCAGACCCAGAGAGAGATAGATGCTGACACACCATTCCATGGGAACAGCGCAGTAGGTGACCAGGGGACTTGGCCCCCAGGAGCAAGGGATGCCTTTCTAGAAAAGAGAGGGACAGTGCCTGACTTCCAGACACACGCTGGTTTGGAGAGTGAGTGTAAGTCAGAAGCAACAGAGAGTGGAACAGAATATAGCCAGAAAGGTTTTGAGAAGAGGAGACCAATGCTAGGAAATGTTTGTCCCAGTAATTGGAAGTCAAAAACCTTCAAAGACTGTCGAATATTTTTGAGGAAGATCAACTGTCTTGAACATGTGGATACTTTTAAGTTGAATGCCATCATTTACTCTCCTGAATCTGCTGACAGTGGAAGTCATCACCAGGCACAACCAGAAGAATCAAAGCATTTTAATTTAAGGTCCTATTCTACCAGGCAAAATTATTTTAAAGAGCAAAGTAAAGAACGAGAAAATGCCAAAGCAAGTAGTCCTCCAAGTGAAAGTGACAGACTGACCGACAAGGCTGGCAGTAATAACTTAGGTAAATGTGTGAATTTTGATAAAAATCCCTCCAATAATTCTGAAGCTCTTAACAAATTGAAAAAAAGAAAAAGACCAGCCTGGAAGACCACAGAAATGTCAAGAAAAAGACATAAACAACAGTCTTGCAACAGTGGACAAATGGCTAACTATTTTACAAAATCTCAATTAGGTAAGTTTTTCTCTACTTAATTTAAAGTTCCATTGTCGGTGCCCGCAGTAAAGCAGAAGATAGCAAGTAGAAAGGAACCGCTGATTCAGTTTGTATTTCCAAAAAATTTAAGAACCGTAAATCTTGGCACCTAGTTTGAAACTCACGGCGTTAGGTGCTGTTAGGTGTGAGTGCACTGCGCCGCTCAGTGTGTCTGGAATTTCAAGCACTGAAAGTATGTGTAGTAAAGACAAGAAGCTTCTTTAATATCACGAACATACAAAGTCTGTTACCTGCATTTGCATTTGATAGATCTAAAACAGATATAAAATAAGAGTTTGATGAATATGACTAACTAAAAACATACTACTGCAGGCTAATACATACTTAACTCTCTTCAGAAATAACTGTTGAGATACCAGAAAAGGCTGAGACTGTCTCTTTCAAGACTGTGAAATACTGCAGCCTGTGAAGTACCGCAGTCAGTTCTTCCCCATCAAACCCTTACGCCATTTGATGCTGCTTTGAAACTTACTTTGCAACTTTACTTATTTGAGAAGTGGTATAGTAACATCTTTAAAATAAATCAACTGTGTCAAATAGGTCTTTTTTACATCAGCTCATTTTCACACGTAGGAAGATGAGATTCTTTCCTACAGCAAGTCGTTGTTACAGTAATGTTAAACTGAGAATGCAAACAAAAGTTAAACATAAGGATTTACTTTGTTAAGTTATACTGACTTGCAGTTGGTACCCCCCGGGAGACTGTTGCTCTTCACGATCTAGTCCAATGATTCTGCAAGCCTGGTAGTTGGCCAGCCTAGCCACTTTCCATTTGCTTATTTAGCAGGTGCTGGACAGGGCAGGATATTAGAAGGCTGGGAGACCTTACAGAAGATTGCCTCACCATGAGAGAATGCCAGGTTATATTTGAAACAAGGATATATTTTATTATTTGGGTTGATTTGTACATTGTATGTTTTAGAGGAGATCTTTTGAGGGCTTAGGGAAGTATTTGTGGCTGACTGAAGTAAATAGTATCAAGTCTCATTAACATATTACAAGCACAGGTTTAATAGGTTAAGGATTTTTATGCCCCATCCCAAATTCAATTAACTGAATAATTTTTAACATACCTAATTCAGTACTGTCTAACATGGAATCATTAAAATTTCAAATACCTAATACGAAATGGCTAAATACTTAAAAAAGATCAAAGTAGAATCTCCATCATGAAAGGTAGATGAAAACTATGAAGAATGACTTGGGTATGGTCCTCAAGATAACTTAACATTATAACAAATAACCATGTGAAGGAAAAAAGGAAAAATACCTGATAATGATTTTTTAGATTTATAATTCATCTAAAATATGCAGAGTTACATGAAGAATAAAATATAGTTTCATTTTAAATTCTCTGCATCATCCTCATTTCATGCTGTTACAGATTATCAAAAGTGATTTTTTGCATTAATTTTACAACAGAACCGTATTTTATTTTTTCAGGAGCTCTGAACCATTATATTTTCCTAAGAATAAAGTATTAACTTTATTTTAATATTAGTCTTCACTCCACCAAATATGAGATCACCCCAAAATAATAAAAAGATATTTAAATATTACTTTTGAAAATTAGTTTTTAAATTCTTTTGGGGTACTTAAAAATATTAGTATCATATGAAGAGTTGGTTTTTATCTTTTCCATTTTAAAATTGACTAGTGCTATTTCCTGTTCTGCTGAAAGTTTTATTCATCTTTACTGATAACTTTCCTTCTTTATTTTTTAACATTCTTTTTAATCAACAAGATCATTGTTTTTATGAAGTTGTATTTATAACAGTATCTGTTGTATTTATCTGATCTCAGTGTTTTACAGTGTCGTTGTTCTCCCATCTCTCCTGGTATTCCATACTAAAGTGACACTAAAACTCATCATTAGTTTCATGTGTATTTTACTTTTTCATAGAGTGATTACTGACTGAAGACTTGAAAGACTGTTTACAGGATTTTTCTAGAAAAATTCTTAGGATAATGTGCATGGTGAATTTCGTAATATTTCTATTGGTAAAAAATATTACTTATATTCTGAATGTCTTGCCTTTGTACATTTTGATGTTAATTTTCCAGATATGATTAATACATAATATTTCACTACATATGTAGTACTCTGCATTAAATGTAGACATGGGAAGAAAGAAGGAAAGTACGTTTCTATCCAGTTATATTTATACTATTTAATGAATGGCTAAAATATGTTCTTACTCACTGTAGAAGGTTCAGAAAGTTCCTTTTCCATCTAAACAAAAAGCAAGACCTACACATTTATATAAATAAAGTGTATTTTATTTTATGCCTTAAATAGAATATTATATGTTTAAAGGTAATAGAATGGTTAGTGTTGTGGGTTTTGCTCTTAGGAAGCTTAGCATCTAATGAAGGATAGAAAAATGAAATATTTATCGAAAAGGATGAATTACATACCCAAAAAGAGGTGACTTGTAGGAACATATAGGTGGGAAATTAAACTCGTGTTTATCCAACATTGTTGTGTATAAATAAACTCAAGACTTGAAAGACCCTCAAATGCTAGCAGCTACTAAGGACAGCAGATTACATAAAGAAGATCTGAGTGATAAGAAAAATAGACCCATTTGAACATGAGTCGTTTATCAGAGCTAGCAACTGTGGATTGGTCAGTCTGAGACTTGAAAATCATAAAAGACAAAATTCCTGGGAGAAGCGTAGTTCAAATGGCGAGGTCAACGTCAGTTAGTAGGAAAAAGTTTTAAACCCTAATAGGAGAAATAGAAAAATATTGAGAGAAGTCTATGAAATACAGTGAGTGTCTTAACTAAGAGCGTAGGTGAATAAAGGAGAACATCCAGGACTTTGCCTTGAACATCTGGGGATCAGCACTCACTGGGATAGATAGAAGAACACGGAAGGGTTCAGTGTATTACATATATTTAGCATTTAAGAAGCAAATAATATGAGTCTGTTGTCCAGAGAGGAGGCCTCAGCTGAAGTGGAGGCTGCAGAGTCAGCAAATGAAGTCACTGGAGTGAGAGAGGTCCCGTTGGTGTGAGATTGTAAGAGCCTAAGGTCCCAAAGCGCTGGGGTGCAGGGAAAAGAAGTGCACAAGAGACTGCTGAAGGCAGTCAGGAGGAAGGGCACGTAGGGCAAAGAGAGGGTGTGTTTTCAATAGGGAGGAACAGATTGTTCTCAAGTCCTTTAAGATGAGCCCTGAGATGGTTCCTGGGACTCCAGCAGCAAACGGTTATCTCAGTGATTGGGAAGAGAAGAGTTTGGGTGAACTAATGTACCTGAAAGTCAAATTCGGTGCTAGATGAGTAAGTGGAGGAAAAGCAGGTGTAAGTTACCACAGCCAGCTGGAGACAGGTAGGTAGCGCATAAGCTGGAGTTGAAGGTGAGTTGATGAAAACGAATGTTGGTGGGAAGAGTCGGTACAGAGTGAGAAGGCTGAATCTATGAAAATGAGAGGGCGAGCAGTTGAAGGGGACTGAAGACCTGGAGTTATTGATTATAGGGTTGGCGGGGGGTGGGTGGGTAGGTAATTAGAATTTGATCTCAAACAGAGGTTCGTATTTCACTTAAAAATAAAGCCGTGGAGCAACATGTGAGCGTACAAGTCAGTGACTCCGTGAGGCAGACTGTCGAGGTAGTAGAGTCATTTTCTGTCAATTCAGAGGTAATCTGGGGGTGGGGGGCTTCGTCGCTAAAGTGCCTACTGTGCAAGCATTAGGCCATGAGTTTGGATCTCCAGCATGCATGTAAAAGCTGGGCACTGTGGTGCACGTCTGTAACGCCACCACTTTGAAGATAGAAGGGAGAATCACTGGAGCTCCCTGCCTCCCCCACGGGGCTGGCCACATTGATGAGTTCCGGTTGCAGTGAGACCCTGTCTCAAAAATAAAGGGGAGAGCACAGAGGAATGCAGCCGCCATATGGACATGCACACGTGTGCTCAGTCACCCACATACACAAATGCACCTACTACGTGACCACACAAGGTATTCTGGGAGTCGTAGGATAAGATTAGGGAATGCAGCGTTTGAATAGCTATCTGTGGATATGTAGGATTAAGTAGTGTTTTTTCTCAGCTGCCAGAATGTAAACCTGGAGAAATGTGAGCACTTAGATTTAATAATATTTGGGTCATCATGTAGGTAAAGCAGAAGGCCAGAGGAATCCTGTCGAATATATCATCATTCTTTGAATAGTAGGAGGTATGTGAACGGAACTGAGTTCCAGATGTTTTAATAGCAGCACAAAACACAGATGTGTAGGTTCGAGAAGGAAATGGGTATTTAATGTATGTAATCTGCATACACACATACACACACTAGTTTTTGATGGTACCCAGGGCCAAGTACATGATAAGCAGGTGCTCTACCACTGAGATATAGCCCAAGCCCCAAGGCCTAGTTGGGGAGGTTTTAAAATAGGCTTAGCTTAATACAGAGTGTGACTACTGAAATAGTATTATGGAGTGTTGTTAACAGCATGTCTTTTGAGTTCCCAAAGAGAAGCTATGCCTGCTCCTACCTGGTAAATCTTTGGATGCAAATGCACAGGCTTTGAACATATATGGAAACATTTAAAACTAACCACCCTACTGTGGGCTTAAAGCTGTGTAGACTAATAGAACTCATCCTATAATTTTCACAAAAATATTCAGGAATTCACTTGAAACACTGGATTCTGAGAACTTCAAAAATATTCACTTTAACAGCTTTTGTTTTGTCGTCTGACCTCAAAAATGACTGAATTTCTTCTCTTTTACATTCAGAATTCTGCTTTTCACAAAAGTTGATAAACTTATAGCTGGCTTTTTTTTTTTTATAGACTCCTTCAGTTACCTGAATCTAGAATTGAAAAAGTAATTCCTCTTCCTCTAATCCTACTTATGAACTCTTATCACATTCCTTTTTACTCTTAGTTCTGATTCTTTAAAAATATTTTTTATTTTTCTACATGAGTACTGTATTTCCGTTATTCCCGCCCTTCGCAGTACCTCTCCTTCCCTCCTGTGTCGTACTCTGATACTCTCAACTTCTTGTCCGCTTTTGTAATAGTACTGCGTTCTTTTGAAGATTGAACACAAAGAGGCTCTTAAAATTTTGTGGTTGAGGTGCCTCATTGCAGAGTATTCTTAGTCATTATTGTAGTGTACACTATTATAGTTTTCAACTATATACATGCTGTTAGTCAACATCATAATTACCACTTACTGGAAAAACTCTTAGTCTCAGAGTAGATTATTTTCTAACTTTAATTTTGATAGAAAAAAACAAAAAACAAGCCTCAGTAGCTCAGTCACCTTAGTGTCACTTGCTACATAAACATTCCCAGAATGGAGCCCGAGGAAAGTACGCTTCCGTGATGCTCTGTTCACAAGGGGTTCTGACAGCAAGACTGGGGATGAGCCATCTGTTCTGCTTGTTTTTCCTGAGTCAGGGTTCTGCAGTAGCACGTTAAACTGCACGGCCTAAACTTTTTATGTCACACAACAGGAAACATTTCTGTCTATGGTTTCCTGATGCACTTCCTCTGAATCTTATTGTGATATCTCCAGAAGGACTGTGACTGTAAAAAGTGTTAACTTATGTTCTCTAGTTAACAATATTCTATGTACAATAAAGAAGTCCAAATAATAAGGGCTTTGTTAAAATTCCACTTACTTTGCCCAGATACCCCTAAGACCAAGATAATGACATTCGGGTCCCTCTGCTTTTGCGTATTAGATAGTTTCATGTTAAGAAAAGAAGAGGTGTGGTAGCAGTTGGCTCGGATGTCTTTACCAATATATATTACAGGCATGAGAAAAATCAGTGTCTGTAAGTTTAGGAAAACAGCATCTTCTCAAGTTTGTATCCGTTAATTGGGTCAGAACTGGATGGAGAGAGTTGATGGACATCTGTCTGGGTGGTCTCTTATTTCTGGCTATTGTAAAAAGGACGGCAATGCAGGTGGATGAACAGGTATTTCTGTAGTAGTGTACAGAGTCTTTTGGGTATATGCCCAGGAGAGGTATAGGTGCCTAGATCATATGGTAGGTCCGTTTCTAGCTGTCTCAGGAGTCTTCACACTGATGGCCGTCGTGGTTGCAGTCACACCAGCAGTGGATAGGAGTTCCCCTTCCTCTACATCCTTATCAGCATTTGTTGTTGTTTGTTTTTGAATCTTTGCCATTCTGAGAAGGGCAAGATGAAATCTCGAAGTGGTTTTAATCCAACTTTCTCTAATGACTAAAGACGCTGAACATTTTTAAGTATTTCTTTGTCAGTTTTGTTTCATCTCTAGAGAACTCCCTGTTCAGTTCCTTGCACTACTTTTTAGTTGGGTTGTTTGGTTTTTTTATGTTTAGTTTTTTTATTTCTTTGTATATTCTAGATACTAACCCTCTGCCAGAGATATAGCTGGTAAATATTTGCTTCCCACTCTATACTCTTCAATTGAATTATGGTATCCTTTAATGTGCAGTAACCTTTCAGTTTCATGTCCCATTTGTCGGTTGTCGGACCTGATGATTGTAGTATAGGAGTCCTGTTCAGAAAGTTCTTTCCTTGTGCCTGTAAGTTCCAATGTATTCCTTATTTTCTCCTCTATCTGATTCAGGATATCCAGTCTTATGTTGAGGTTCTCGATCCATTTGTAATTGAATTTTGTGCATAGTGAGAGATAGGGATCAAGTTTCATTCTTCAATGTGCCCTTATCCATTTTGGCCAAAACCATTTGTTGAACTTGCTATCTTTTCTCCAGTGTGTATTTTTTTGTCAAAAATCAGGTGTTATGACTGTGTATATTTAACTGAGTCCTTAATTCTATTCCATTGGTCAGTGTGTCTGTTTTTATTCCAGTACCATGCTGTTTTATTACTAGAATTCTGTAGTGTGTGTGTGTGTGTGTGTGTGTGTGTGTGTGTGTGTGTGTGTGTTTCCATATGGAATTTGGGATTATTTTTTCAACTTCTGTGAAGAGTTGTTTGGGATTTTAATGGGTATTCATTAAATTTGTAGGTTGCTTTGGTAGGGTGGTTATTTTCACAATATTGACCCTACCAGTCCATGAGCAAGGGAGGTATTTCCATCTTCTGGTATCTTCTTCCATTTTTCTCTCTCGTGTCTCAAGATTTTTACTGTACAGGTTCTTTGCTTCCTTTGTTAGATTTATTCCAGGGAATTTTATGGATTTTTGAGGTTATTGTGAATGGGATTTTCTCCCCAGTTTCTCTCACAGTATGCTTGTTGGTGGAGTATCGTACGGCTATTGATCTGTACGTAACAGTACTTGGACTTCTTCCTTTCCAGTTTATTTCTTTATCTCCTTTGTTTGGATTACTGATCCAGCTAACACTTCAAGTACTGATTTGAACATGTATGGAGAGAGTAGACATCCTTGTCTCGTTCCTGATTTTAAGGGCAATGCTTTCGATTTTTCGCCATTTATTATGACGTTGACTGTGGGTTTGCTGTATATCGCCTTAATTGTGCTGAAATGACTTAATTATGTTGTTAGATTTAGACCTGCTGCATCTGATGACATGATCATGTGGTTTCTGCCCTTGAGTCTGTTTATGTGATGGATTGATTACATTTATTGATTTAGGTTATGTTGAAGCATACCTAGATCTCTGGAATAAAGCCAACTTATTCTTTGATGTATTCTTGCATTCAGTTTGCAAGTATTTTTTGCTTCTATGTTCATCAGAGAGATTGTTCTACAATTTTTTGTGTGTGTTGGGTCTTTGCCTGGTTTTGGTATTAGGATGATACTGGCTTTATAGAAGGAATTTGGGAAACGTTCCTTTATTTTCTGTTTTATGGAATAATTTGAGGAATACTGGTGTTAATTCCTCTTTGAAGGTTTGGTAGAATTCTGCACTGAATCCATCTGTTCCAGGACTCTTTTTCAGTGGAGAGATTTTTAATTACTCTATGTCATTGGCTGTTACGGGTCTGTTTAGATTACTTACATCATTTTAACTTAATTTTGATGGGCGGTGCATATTGAGGAAGTTCCCTGTTTCTTTTAGATTTTTTAGTTGGTGAAATACAGATTTTTAAAGTATGTCTTTAAGAACTTCTGAGTTTCCTCTGGATCTCTTGTAACGTTTTCCTTTACATCTCTAAGTTTCTCTGGGTCTACCTCTCCTTTGATTAGTTTGGCTAAAGCTTTGTCAGTGTTGTCAATCTTTTCAAAGAACCACCTCTTCATTGCATTGGTTCTTTGTATGGTATCGTTTTCTTATTTCTCACTTATTAATATCAGGCTGATTTTATTCATCTCTTCCCACCTTCTCTTTTTAGGTGTTGTTTGTTCCTGGTGTTCCAGGGCTTTCAGCAACTTACTTATTGTTTCTAATTTTCTAGTGTATGCATTTAGTGCTAAAAATCTTCCTCTTGGGACTGCCTTCATTGTGTCCCAAAGATTTTGTTATATTGTATCATCCTTTTCATCCTCTTGTCAGAAAGTCTTTGTTTTCATCATGATTTCTCCCGTGATTTAGTTTCATTCAGTAGTGTGGTTCAGCTTCCATGAATCTGTAACTTCTCCCACTTTTATTGTTGTTGATATCTAGCTTCATTCCTCTGTGTCAGGTAGGGTGCAAGAGGATACCTCATTTCTTGTAAATCGTAGAGACTTTCTTTGTGTCCTAATTTGTGGTTAACTTTGAAGAAAGTTCTATGGATTGCTGAGAAGAAAGTGTATTCTTTGGAGTTTGGACAGACTATTCCTGTAAAGTCCATTTGATTTATGGTGTCATTTAACTCCAAGGATTTCTCTGTTTAGTTTTTGTCTGATTGACCTGTCTGTTGGTGGTAGCAGGGTTTTGAAACCACCCACTATCCCTGTGTTGGGAGTCAGTGTGAGATTTTAGCACTAATAAAGTTCTTTCATGAAATTAGATAACTCTGTGAGATACATGTATGTTTAGGGTTGTAATTTCTTCTTGGTGGATTTCCCTTTCCCTGTCTCTTCTTTTGAGGTCTGCCCTGTTAGTTGTTAGCAGAATAGCTACACCTGATTGTTTCTTGGTTCCATTTGCTTAGAATATCTTTCCATCATTTTACCTAAGGTAGTGTTGATCATTGTTGGTGAGGTGTATTTCTTGGACGCAGCAAAATTAATTAATCCTGTCAAGTTCATTTCTTAGCTATGTGATTTCAGTGCTATAGGAAAACATAGCCCCAGCTGGCCTTGAATTCTCTATGTAGACTAGGCTAGTTTTGATCTCACAGAGATCCATCTGCCTTTCCATCCTGAGTACTGGGATCAAAGGCAAGCACTACCACATAGGGCCCAGAAAACTAAATTTTTAAGACATATATATATATATACATATATATATATGTATATATAAAATCATTCAGAAATACTTGTCAATCCTGGGTGTAGTACAGTCCCTATATTTACAGCACTTAGGAGGCTGAGGCAGAAAGATCTAGAGTCTGAGGTCAGGCTTAGCTACATAACTTCAAGATCCAGTCTCATAAAAACAAACTAGAGCTTGTCTTCTAGGTGCTAGGCAGTATGTTAAACACATGAGAAACTGTTAACAGTTTTGACATTGGAGACAAAACAAGATCCAGTTTCTATCTTAATTTTTACATTTATTAGGGGAGGCAGACATTAAGAAATTTCACAGCTCACTAATGAGTTCTAAAGTACTATGTGGTGTTAATGAGGATTTATTATGAGATTTTTATCTGATCAAGAAAGTGTCCGTTAAGCTTAACTGTGAAGATAGAATTGTTATTAGACCAAGTAACAGGAAACTGGTAGGGTCAAAATGACTTTCAAGGAAGAGCAGGAAAATAGGTCAGGTATAAGGCTTCGGCTAGATCACAAAGGTAAGGCATGGCCAGTGTGCCTGAAGTCAAGAGTGAAGCGGGAGACCCAGTTTCTGATTGGCTGAAGACTGGAGAATAAAGGAGTCCTGATGAGCCACAATAAAGTTTAGACACTCAGTGACCTCCCAGTGCACTTAAAGATTTAGATTGCATGTGAATAGGCAAGGTACCCTAGAAGATCTCCAATTGCACGGTGAAAAGTGAAAGATAGCAGGTGAAAGCGAAAGCAGAGCCTAGGCCTGGATGGTAGCCCAGATGAGAATGGTTCTGCTTCCGAACAGTAGGTCACAAACTTTAGCCTGCACTAGAATCACCAAGAGTGCTTGTTCAGAAATTGCTGGGCTTCGCACACAGAACCAGACTCAGTAGGGATGCATAGGGCCTAAGTGATGCTTATTGCTTTTGATCCTAGGACCTTGCATGGAGAACCATTGGTATAGAGCATAGAGTGTTAATGTGAAGGGAAGATCAAGCATTTATTAATGTAGGCTATTGTCATAAATTTCCCCATAAATACTTCAGGTATACTCAGCAGATTTTGCTCTGATAGATTTTCATGTTTATTAATTAAAACTACTTTCCAACTTAGGATTTAAAAAAAATAAAACTTGCTTTACTGTTGAGCAGACCTTAAATCTAACCTGTTGGTTAACCCCAAGATAACAGTGCTACTGTTGCACCATTGGAGCTAGCCTGCCAGGCTAGTCATTGTTGTTCTGTAGCCTTGAGAGCTGATAGGTCTATTGATTTTCTCCTTGGTAGCTTGCATAGTACCTTCTGATTCTGATACTGTGAGAGCTGGTCCTCAGGGAGAAGGTGCTCAGGTCAGTTCCAGCTCAATTCCATCAAGTCCAATGTCCAAAATGTTTGGTATCCTCAGCAATGGGGTCTTACCTTTAAGTTCTGGGAGGAAACCAAGCGCATATTAATAGTCTATACTGTTAAGTCTATGACTCTTGCAGGGAGCATTATTACCCTAGGTGGCAAACTTCATTAGACTACACGCACGCACACGCACGCATATTGCACATATATCTTGTACATAAGCTTATAAAATAATACTTCCCTCTGACTTTTAAAAACAACCTTAGTGTTATTTCAAGAGTTCACTGTCTGCTTTCACGATTTGAGTCCCTAGAATTGAACTCAGAGTCATCAGACTTGGTAGCAAGCACCTTTACTCACTGAGCCATGTCCTTAGCCCTTAATTTTCCACAATCTACCTAAATCTTTAGCAGTGTTTTCTGTCTTCTTGAAAACAATGTGAAGGCTGCAGCTATAGAGTGTTGTGTAAATGTCAGTGAAGTAAGTACACAGAATGAAGTGCATAGTTCTGTACACAGAATCAAGCACATAGTCTTTACATAGAATCAAGTACATAGTTCTGTACACAGAATGAAGTACATAGTTCTGTACATAGAATTAAGTACATGGTCTATACATAGAATCAAGTACATGGTACTGTACACAGAATCATCATGTACATAGTACTGTTGAAGACTTTTTTCTCCTGAGTTGCAGTCCATTTCAGTCTGTTCCTACGAGTAGTGTCAAAATCTGCTCGAGGGCTGTGTTCTTTCGTTTATCCTTTCACTGTTACTTCCTGTGTTCTGAAGCACCATTTCCAGTCTTACATTCTTAGAATTAATAACTACTGTGTTGATTTTCATTATGAAATGAGCTTCTTAGTTGCTTGACATATTCCTTGCTGTGAAATGTTTTGGTTTATATGTGACTGTCCTTCCTGCTCACTTTTTCACTACTATGTGGCATGTTTTCAGATAGTTTTCTTAACAGTTTCTACCTTTATAGTTAAAGCAGTTTCTTTAATCAGCATTTGGGGCTTTGTCTTTTATCCAGTTTGATCATCTCTACCTTTGATTTAACCACTAACATTTTAATATTATTAAGAATGTAATCCAGCTTAGATCAGCCAACACCTTCGTTTTCTATTCAGGCTTTTACTTAGTCTCATTATTTTTTCTTTTCTTCCTTCCTTTTGGGTCAGTAGAATATATTTGTTATTCTGTGTTTAATATTTTATTATTTTATTTTTTAATGTGTATGAGTGTATGGCCTGCATGTATGTAAGTGCACCTGTGTCATGCAATGCCCACAGAGATCAGAAGAGTGTTGGATCCCTTGGACTGGAGTTACAGATGGTTGTTAACCGCCTTCTGAGTGCTGGGAACTGAACGCAGGTCTTCTGCAAGAGCAGCCAGTGCTCATAACCATGGAGCCTCTCCAAGCCCCTGTTCACAATGTTTTTTTAACAGTCATTGTGCAGGCCTGGTGGGCGCAAACATATCCTAGCTACGTGGGAGGCTGAGACTAGAGAATCCCAAAGAGTCTACTGAGATGACACTGTGATTTTACATTGTTTTGTCCTGAATTTTCCATAAAACAGTAAATGTTTTAGATTCTTTGTGAGAAATGTTCTCTTTCAAATCTTGCTTTAAGCATTGCTGGCAAATCTAGAAGAGCCATTACTCTACAGATGATTTTGCAGCAGTCATTTTTATTCTTTAAGAATTTCATGTAATGTGTTTTTTCAGATGCTCACCCCTTCAGAGTTCAGCTCCACTCCTCTTCCTCACTTCCTCTGCTCTTCTTTTTAAGGCCCTGCCGGGTCTGATTTGTTCCCTGAATGCTCTTGGATATGGGTCCATCCTTTGGAGTCTGGTCAGCCTACCCACATTTCACCCTTAAAACTGACTCTTCCTGTCCTAGCAGCCATCGCTTGCCCATAGATCCTCAACTAAGGTTGTGGCTCCATGCCCACATCGCCCATCCATGCTAGGTTTTGTCTGACTTGGGTTTATGCAGGTCTTATGCATGTTGTCAGAAGCTTTGTGTTCGTATGTGCAACTGCTGTTGTGTTCCAGACAGCACTGTTTTCTTGTGGTCATCCACCACCCCTGGCTCTTAAAATCTTTCGGCCCACTCTTCCACAATGATCCCTGGAGCCTTGTGGAGAGAAGGCATGATACAGGTGTCCCATTTGGAACTGATACCACAATTCCATATTTTCTCCATGTTGACTAGTTGTGGGTCTGTGTTAGTCACCGACACTTTCAGAAGAAGCTTCTTAGGTGAGGGTTGAGAGATGCACAGATCTATGAGTATTACATTAGGAGTCAGTTCAATATCATGTCATTTTAACAAGCTAATAGTAATAGGTTCTCCCCTACAGCCTGTTACCTGTCTAGCCACAGGTTCTTACTCTGAAGAGTGGCGTATGGGCATCATCTTGTGAAGAGGACTTAATCCAGTCATAGAGTGACGTTCATGTCACTGTTGCAGCAATGGGCATATTTTGCCAGGCCAGTCATGATAGTCCACAGGATTCATAGCTGGGTAAGGTTGATAACTGGTTTTCTGGTAGCATGAAAGCACCTTCGAGCTGGCCAGGAGAAATGAAGCTTCAAGGTCAGGGCCAACTTGATTCCCCCATGTTCTAGGACTCAAATATGTAGTGGCTTCAGCGATAGGTCCTGCTGTCGAGTTCTTGAGGGCCACCATGAGCAGTGGCAATAGCCAGTATTGGAGGGTGGTGCATGTTCACAGTAGAACACTATTCAAATGTAAAGAAGATTACCAAATCCACAGATAAGTGGATGGAACTGAGTGAGGTAACCCAGAGCCCAGAAGACAAACATCACATCCTCTCGCATTTGTGGATACTAACTTTGAATCCACAGCTTTCAGTATGTGCTTTAGTTGAAAAATCCAGAGGTCAGCAAACTAGTTAGGCCTGGTTGAGGGATGGAGAGTGTCTTCCTGGGAGGGGAGGTAGAATGTAGTGATATAAAAAGGGAGAGGAATAATGGCCTAGGAAGGGTTAAATAGGAGGGATGGGACGGTGGTGAAGGAGGAGCCTGGGGAGGGACAGCTAACTCTAACAGCCTTGGAAAAGTCATACGGAAACCTGCTGTAGAAGCTTCTTAAAAGCATATGAAGAGTTTAAATGGAGTAATTCTATAACAGAAACAAATGCCTCTACTAGACGCCACAGACTACAAATAAAAGTCCAATGCCAGGAATGAACTCCTTCTTTTGGCATTGTTGACCAAGAAGGCAATTTCTTGTTGTCCAATTTAGAGGATGTTCTCAGCAATGTGATAGATAAGAGGCCAGGGATGCCACTAGACAGCTTACAGTGATTGGGGTCTGCACTGGGTGATTAGCCCATCTCAATAAAGAATTGTGTGTCCCCAAATACCAAGATTGGGAAGCTCTCTGGTGATAATTTGAGGCATTGTGAGGCATTCAGACACCCATGTGAGGATACTGAAGACCCTATGTCTGATAGGTGGGAGTGCAGATTAGATCCAGACCTTTATGACCACCTGTTACTTTATGCCTTGTCCTTTTCACAGCCTTGGGAGGTATTCGGGCCTTGATATCCCCATCAGTGCCTTTCTAATGTTTGGAATGGATTTCTCAATGTAAAGGTCAGGGGTGGCTTGGATAAGTTCTGTTTTTCATAGAGTGAAAGTACTGGAGGCCAAATTGCTGAAATTTATTGAATGAAGAGAAGGAAATGCTGACAAGTACAGGCTGATTAAAGTTTCTTGAGCAAGAAAATGAGTAAATTCTTGCTCAAGGCTGCACTAACTCAAACATGAGGATGCATTTAACAAAAGGTGTTCTACGTATGAAATGTCCCAACAATACTGAATGATGCCACCTCCCCCCAACCAGCGCTCATTTCACTCATGACTCTAGAATGGGTAAGTCCAGGGTGTTGATTTTGGCTGCACTCACGCTGTCTCGGTGTTAGCGGGCTTACCTCTGTTGCATGTGCCTTCACATACATCCGGTTTGCCGCTCAGCTTCCACACTATTTGCTAACATAACATTTGCCACAGCAATGACATGGTGATTATAGGACAGAAGGGTGAATTTAGGAATATGTAATGAAATGGAACTATCAATCCATTCAATTTTTCATAAGAAGAACAATGTTAGGATCACTGGTAATTCCTCAAAAAGCAGATGAAAACAAGGTCCAAGAACATTCTCCATCATGTCAGAATCAACGGAGGGCGGATAGCAGTTAAGAGCAATTGCACCCACATGGTAGCCAACAACTGCCTGTACTTCCAGTTCCAGAGAATCTGATGCCCTCTTCTGACCTCTGTAGACTTTGCACAACACAAGTGCACTTACATATACTGGAGCAAAACCCTTATACACATAAAATTAAAATTAAAATAAAATGTTTTAATATTTTAATGTTTTAAATTATATCAAGATCTAACCTTGAGTTGGCATCATGCTAAATTACTAAACTGCTATGCACTCTTAATTTCACCATACTAAAATTTCCAGAGTGCTTATTCACTTACTGTTTGAGTACCTGTCATACTGCTTGAGACATGGCACACTTCATTCACTAACTTAATACGTAAATTCAGTAAGAAATTACCAAAAAAAAATATATATATATATCTTTCTGCTCCTATATAGCTAAGAATCATCTCTAAGTTTCACAGTAGTAAAAACTGCTTTCTATTCAACTAAAAATTCAAGTAGATAAACCTTTCAATAGGAAACAGTTCTTTGTAAAATATTTTTACTACTACTTTGAGAATTTCATACAAACTATAAATACGTCACTTGTGGCTGAGCACTCCACTAACAACTATTCTCTGCGGTGAAGCAGTGACCAGTTGTGTGTGTGTTAAGCACTGTTAATGAAGCTCTCTAATGAGGTCTGAGAGTTGCACTAATCTGTAGATCTAGAGATAAGAATTCAGAGGCCAGTCTGATACTGTGTCTGTTTAGCGGAATAATAGTAATAGGTTCACTCCTAAGGCCATGAGCACCTAGACCATAGGTCCTTGGCCAGATTTACGCTACCGGGCATGTCTTCTCTTCTGGAGCAAGTTTTAAATACAGTCAGAATCACCTGGCTACTTAACATTCGTGTCACTGTCGCACCAGGACATTACTTTGCCATACTGGTTTTTATGGTAGTTCACAGGATTCACACCTCGGTAAGACTTGATTATTTTTCTCCCAGAAACCTACATAGTGCTTTCCAGTACTGTGAAAGCTAGCCAGCAGGAAGCTTCCTAGTCAGTACAGACTTGATTTCTCTATGTCCTTCTCCAAGTCCTGTGAGCAGTGTGTGTGATGTCTTCAGCAACGGTGTCTTACCGTCAAGTTCTGGTGGGCAGCCACAGAGCGCCTCTGGCCAGCAGCTCCAGGGGTGGTAAGACAACTGGCACTTAGCATGTTATTTAGCAATCCATGGTTTGGGGGAGGAGCACAATCCCCTGTGTAGGTTAACTAATTTGAACTCATAAGTATCTATGCTTATAAATAGAAGGTTTCTGTGGCCTTTTCGTGCACCCTGTCAGTCATCATCCCCAAGTCCCTTTGCTGCCCCGCCCCACCCCTCGCTCCTTTTCCTGCTTAAACCTCCCTCCCCATTGTTTCTGTCTCCATTTCTTCACTCCGAGTTCTCGCCCCTCCCCTTTCTAGTCACCTACACTCTACAGATATTCCAAATTAAACACGCCAATCTAAAGAGTCAATGCTAAGATCCACATGAGTAAGAACATGTGATATCTGTTTTCCTGGGTATAGGTTACCTCTGTATAATGGAAAAGTATTCTTTTTATTCTATATTTCTTGTGAATGTCTATAGCAAGGTTTATTCCAATATACCTTCACATCATAACTAGTTATTAAACACATACTATATACTAATATGCCAGGTTTTGTGCCATCTTTATATTCTAAATTTTTGTGGGTTTTTTTTTTTTGGAATCAGTCATAGTAAATCACAAATCTAGGATTCTTGATTCATTTTTGTTTCTGTAACACAATACTTGAAACTGGATAATTCATAAAGAAATGAGGAAGTCTGTTTACGTCACAGCTCTGGAGTGTCAAGGAGAGGTGGAAGAGTGCAGAGGAGAGAAGAGAGACAGACCAGCTGGTTCTTTGGAAACAATCCTAATTTTGCTTCCTGTAGACCTAATGCATTTCACAAAATCAAGCATTAATCCCTCCAAGAGGGCAGTCATGACCCAGTCACCTCCCACTAGACCCTGCCTCCTAAATATGTCACCTTTTAATACCTTTAGACTAGGGACATGAACCCCTAAGGGGAAAACCATAAACAGGCCCTATCAAGGATTATACTCAACTACTGAACTTCAGGGTCCTCAGCTATCAGATTTTCTTGCTCTTCCAAATAATCACATCAGATTATAAACAAGTCAGAAAAAAAAATGTAAAATTTCCCTTTTTCTCTACCAAGTCTTTTAAAATCCCCAGTACCCACGATTAGAAATATGTTCTTGAGAGTTCGCCTTTCAAAAATGAACTTTTGTAGGTGCCAACTAAGAGGAAGGATTTACTCAGATCTCGTAGTCACACTGGCACATGTGCATACTGAGCTAGATCCGTGGCCCTTTTGTATTTGATCCTCTTTAACCCATTGTATTCCCTTTCTACGCAAGTTAAACGCTTGTGTTACCTAAAGATGTTACAGAAACATTATACCATCAGCAAAAATACCTGCACCGCATCATTTTATTTGTTGACAGTAATAACTTTAACTCATATTTATGGAAACAATAATATGCATATACATATATATATATATGTATATATGCACACACACACACATACACACACATTTTCTGGTCCCAGTGGGCCAGAAATCTTACATGCATTGTTCTGAGCCAGTGCTCTGTCTAAACTCATTTAGTCATTCCTTTCCTTTCAAGTGTTGATGGCTCTCCAGTTAAAGCTCTAGCAAGATGTAGGAATGTGCACTCAGCCACATGCAGGATTAGGATCAGGGCTCTAAAAGCCTTCCTCTGCCTGTTTCTTAAGATCTATCATTTCAGACGTTTCTCACCCTAGTCTCCCCATTCCGCTGCCGTTAGTTTTTCCTTTTACTCTTTTCTGCCTCAATGCATTTTTAAAATTCTGATCATTAATACCTTCTCTCCCTGTGTCTTTGCTAAGCTACGAACCTTCAAGACACAAACCATCACATGTTTTACATTCCTAATACACGAGGTAGGTCTTAGTTAAGGTTTGCAGTCACCACATGACCCACTGGTGAGCATGTGCTGGCTCATAGAACTGAAAAGCTTTATTTTGTATGAATTAGCAAAAACCATACTCTAGCAGACCAAAGATCTTCACTTAGATTATTGCACACTGAATCAAATACATGAGAATATGTCTTAGCTCTCTACTGCTGTGATAACAACACTGACCAATATCAACTTGGGGAGGAAAGGGTTTTTTTGCTTACATCTCCAGGGTCACAGTTCATCACTAAGGAAGCCTAAGATTGGAAATCAGGGCAGGAAGGGGGAGGCAGGAGCTGAAGCACAGGCCATGGAGGAACACTGCTCACTGGCTTGCTCCTCTGACCTGTGCTCAGCCTGCTTCCTTATACAGGACAGGACACCTGCCCAGGGGTGGCGCTGCCCACGGTGAGCTGGGCCCTCCTACATCACTCAACAATCAAGAAAATGCCCACAGACATTGCCACAGGCCAGTCCAGTAAAGACAGTTCCTTAACTGAGGTTCCCTCTCAGCAAGTGTGTCAAGTTGACAACTAAAGCTCTCCAGCACAAGTTCAAATTTGATAGTATCAGGTACATTACAGTAATTGCAATTCAAATCCTGTACCAGAATCCATCTTACGTGTGTCTTCGGTGACCTCTCCTTTTGAAGAGGTGACTTGGATCCCATGTGACAAACTAGCACCCTGATAGTAATTCTCAAAAACACATCAGTCTGTGCCCTAACATTTTTCCTGTTCTGAAGAATTGAAGGGTATGAATAAAGCTCCATATTTAGTTGCTGCCACAAGAAAGCTTCATGGATCATACATGGCTGTCAAATGGGGTTATATCTGTCTAACGCCTTTAAACAAACCTGTTTATAAGTATTCTTAAGAATTCATGGCAGAATTATAACCAGAGCGCATTGATGGTAGAGGAGACAATGTATCATAGTTCCATTTGTTGACTGTATAACTTAGGTAGGTCACTTTCCTTTTCTGGTCTGTGTCCTAAATTTGTAGTAACACCATGCTAGAAAATTTATATCTTTTAAAAAACCCCACCTTTTGAAAAGAACAGTATAGTTAAGATACTGCTTTTCTCAGGTAAATACATCTTTGTCAGACAGAAGGATTACTTATGATCAGGATTTGTTGTTTTGTTTCTGTTTTAGTTTCCTATTTGGTATGTTTGGGTGCCAGCCTATCTTATTTTTATAGCTTACCTTATCAAAAAGGTGTACATTGAACATTTGCTTTACTCATTAGCTCTCTCAGCAGCATATCACTTACCTATTAGGTTCAAGACCCAGTACGACAAAACCCTAAGAAAGAAAGAAAAAAACAAAACAAAACCGGTCAGCAATGGTAGCATAGGCCTTCAATTCCAGCACTCAGGAGGCAGAGACAGACGAATCTCTGAGTTCAAGTCCAACCTGGTCTACATAGGAAGTTCCAGGCCAGCCAGGACTACATAGTGAGACCCTGTCTTAAAAACAAAAAAGAAACCTGAAGTTGTTTTCAAGGCTACAGAGATGGTTCATTGGTTAAGAACACAAGTTGCTGCCAAAGGACCCAAGTACAGTTCCCAGCACTCAGCTCACAACCAGATCCAGAGGACCCAGTGCCCTCTTCCAGACCCTGCACACATCTGCTCATACATATAGCATAATTTAAAAGGAAAATGAAATTACAGATAATAAAGAGTAGCCATTCTTATAGTAAGAAAAATTCCATTTGCTGTCTTGAAAAAAACTTAAGGTACTTGAGCACTAGAGTCTTAACAACCAATAGAATTTTTTTTTTTCAAAACTCAATTTCTGGTAGGAATAAAAATAGTCTTTTAAATCTCAGTTATTTATCAAGGAATGGATTATTTTAAATATATTCGTGTTTATCACTCAAATCTGTTTTAGTTTTCTTACTCTTTTTGATGACTAATCAGCTAACTTACAATTGACTGTTTTGTCTGTGATCTGCTTTTATCATTTAGTAGAAAAGGGGCTTTGCCTGGAGAGAAGACACTGAGGCCAATAGTGGTGTTCAAATTCAGTATAACAGACTGGCCTTACTGAACAGCTGTAGTTGGAAGGAAGGAATGGGTCTGACTGTTGCCATTACCCAGTTCTACCAAGTCACTTACGTCTAGATACTCATTACCAATAGGAAGATTCAGAGACACACAGTTGGAGGCTTAAGAGTGATGTAGTTCAAATGAACAGAGAGTGAAAGCAAATGACTAAGTGTATATCAAGGGTATACTGCTGAACAGAGTAGAAGCCTAGGAGCAGGCGTTACTCACATCCTGGACTACCTGCCTTTTGAACTCAAGAGCAGGATACTAGGTACTTCACTATTTCTATTTTGTTGAGCAACCACTATGTATGCAGTACTGCTTTATCTCCAAAACTAAGTGTGCCAACCTCCTTTCTTTATATCCAGAAGAGGTTACCAGTCATGAAAAAATAGTGAAGAACCAGGAAAAGTTCAGTCACTGTTTTACGAAGTTCAAACATATGTTCTTAGATGAAGGATTTGGGTCAAGTCTTGAAACAAATGGAAGGTTTGGTTAAGCACAGTAAAGGACAAAGTTTCCTAAGGCGAAACGACAGGAACAGATGGGACTGCGCCAAGAGCATGTGGAATAAGAACCACAGGGTATATGCACTCGAGAATAGCATATACAGCTGACCAACCTAACCTAAAGTCAAATATGCCATCATCTCCAAGTAGTTCTATGAAACGGACAATCTAAACCCGAATGTCACCTGTTAAGCTGGCCATCAGATAGCATGGACATCTTGACAGTCTTCTGTCAAAACGGGACTGTTTTTTTCTACTCCTGGTGATCTACCAGCCTCATTAGAGAGCTGAGTGAGGAGAAAGAGAGGGTTATTTTTACAATTCCAAGCTAGTTCCAGTGTGACAAGACTCATATTTGTACTTGGCTCTGAGAGGCTCACTTCATCATTGTAAAAATACCACCTTAAGTTATGAAATTGAAATAAGATAATTGCATGTGAATGTGCTTAGAACAGCAGGAATTCAAATGCTCTTTTTTGAAATAGTTCTGATGCTGAAGGAGTGATCCCAGCTAGTAAGTTAAATGTCTTCCTAATGTATATTAATGTAATCCATATATTCAATGATGTCTTTTGTCTTCTGAGGAAACTCCATTTAGTTTACACATGGCGTAATTCATCATATCCCGTTCACTTAGGTAGCATACAGAACCTGGACTGTCAGGGTGATAAATGCTTTATTCAGTTTAGAGGTTCACACAGTATTACAAAATTTTCTTTTACAAAGTTGACAGTTTGTTTAAAATTTAAAATACCTTACACCTTTTTTTTTTTTTTTAAACAGGGTGCTACAAATAAAAACTGATGAGAAAGTGGATTTGTCTGATGGGAATACAGCAAGCTGCCCTTTGAGCCCCATTAAGATGTGCCTTAATCATCCTATTGAATGGAATCTGAATTTAACAGCAGCATCTCTAGCAAGCTGTACAGTTCATAACCAAAATCTCAAAAATGAAGAAAAATAGTTTGTAGTTCTTGCACTATCTTATTTTGTATGTGACTGTTCCTTCTGAAAATCAGTTAATCCTCAAATATTTCTAGTCCTG
The DNA here is from genome assembly GCA_035773235.1 of Eospalax fontanierii. Classification (NCBI taxonomy): domain Eukaryota; kingdom Metazoa; phylum Chordata; class Mammalia; order Rodentia; family Spalacidae; genus Eospalax; species Eospalax fontanierii. Next base: position 73,687,420 of record CM069533.1, read on the forward strand.
TGATTTGTCTTTATATTAAATCATTAGCATTAATCATTTTGATTAAAGTCCTTTGTATGTTTCTTTTTACATATTTTACACTAGACCATTGTGGAGTTTTACAGTACAGATTTTGATGTTTCTCTTTTTAATGGTGAATTTTTTATAACCTAAGTTTAAATATGTAAATGTCCCCAGTTCTATTTCTGTGCAATTTTAACATATAACACATTATGTAATTTAGAAAGCTAGTACTGTAAAGATTTGTGATAATGACCTAACCGATGAACAGTTGTGTAACAGGTGGATATTAACTACCTCGAAGCAAACTGGTAAAAGGCAAAGGCATCACTTGGAAGTATGTCTCTTGTAAAGTTATATATGTATAGAAAAGGACTAACAGTTGATCATCAAGCAGCATGTTGTCATTCATAGAAACCTGAGTTGATTTGCTCTCTTTCTGTAATTTAAACCTTTTATCTGTGGGTCATAAAAGCAATGGCACAACTGCATGTTTACTCTTCAGCAAATCTGTGCCTCACAGTAGACAAGAACACCGGTTTAAGTTAGCAATTTTGAGTGAAAAAAAAAAATGGTAACATCTGTTGGTTTTACTGTATTTTAGCAATCGACTTAAAAGCTTACTGGGGTATTTAAAAGCAGGATTATATCCTTATTAATGCTAATAACACAGAGCACACTCTTTAAAATAGCTATTGTAGCTAAAATCTAAATATTAAGAATACTTAAGGTTTGGTGCTTATAGTTTAGTTTTCCTGTCAGAGAAAAGCAAGCTTTGGTACAGTGTTTCTATAAAGATCATGGATTCTTTCCTTTTTGATACTCTGGGCATGTATAAATGGGATTTTAGTTTTGTGTCTCTAAATACTTTTCCCTATAGTATGTTGGGTGCCATTTGGGTACTGTGTACTTCTATTCCTGCCCCAATTTTGTTTTTAAACGGGATATAACAAAAGATACAATTCTTCAGAAATATAAAGCACAGGAAAAGACACAGAGCCACCTGGAGTGAAGAACAAGGGCTTTCATTGGTTTGTATCATTCCATCCGCCATTTCCTTAAATAGCATTCTTGCTTTGTAACCCTGACTCCTTTTCTAAGTTCTGTAATGCATAATATATATATATATATATATACACATATATATATATTTATGTATATGTATATAGTACAGCATTTTGGATCTAAATCCCAGCAATATTACCTTAGCTCCATCTCAGAACATCACTTCAAGTAAATGGCCTCTGGTAAATAAACCTAAAGAAGCACAATTAATAAGACAAATCAAATCATAAGAAAGAAAAACGGTCATTATCAGAGGAATAATGAAAGGTGTTGCACTGGGATGGCAGAAAAGATTACTTTCATACAGTGCAAGTTTCAAAACATTTAAGCTTCATAGCAGTGAATTATTTCAAAAGATAATTGAAAGTGGCAGTGAAGTAGTGGTCATAAATCAGAATGTAAAAAAGACTTTCTGTCACATTCATTTCCAGCTAGTATTGTTTATTAGTCAAGGTAAATTACACTTTGTTATAAGAAAAAAGCAATGTACCTTCATGACTAATGTACATGTAGACATCTTAAATTCAGAAACATTTATAAAAGTGCTACCAGATGAAAAAACCTTAGGAAATTACCTGTGCAGGTAATATTATCAAATAAATAGTTAGGACAGAAATCATAAAACCATCAAAGTCACTGTTTAACCTAAATGAGGAGTGCTTTGGTTTATTATACTGGGCTCACTGGTATAATAAGCTGCTTTCTCTATAACTTGTTATATGTTTTTCAATTGAAAATGTCATTTGTTAGGTGTCTGGGACATTTTGACCTACGTTGGATTTACTATATTTAATCTTTTGAAATGTACACTTCTAGGCTAGTTATACTTAATCTTCCTATGCGGTCATAATTTGATAGAAATATCCTGGGCATCTTTATAAAAGGAGGCTCCTGGCCCATCTCACGTTAGATCAAACAAATCTGGACCCATTCAGATAATCTGTGGATCACACTGACAGACACTGTCTTGTTGTTTTAAAACAAGTCAAAGTCATGTGACATCACTAAATGAAGTCTTCAGAAAGACACCAAGCATTTTCTGATTTTAACACAAAGATAACTTTATTAAAGCAAAGAAACCAGTTCAAAGTACTCCACTTCCAGCAATCTCTCTTTAACTTAGATCTTCACTGAGAATCTGTGTAAGATTAAGTTTACTTTTTTCTAGTGCTGCTGTTTTGGCTCGCCTTGGTAATCTTATCTTCATTTCTGATTGTGGTTCCGGAACATCATCATCACTAAAAAAATGTTGAAAATATACCAATTTAGATATAAGCTTTAAAACTAGATTATTTATAAATAAAAGTTTTTGTTTCTGACATTCTGTATAATTTATAACCTGATTCCATTAACTAAGCTTAAAAATAAAATCGCAATTAACTACAAAACACTGACTGAGCAACTACACAGTAAAATTAGTCAGAAAACCTAACTTATTTTAAACATACTATATAAAACTTGGTATTATGCAGGGAAACAAGCAAAACACCAAGCTTTTGTAAATGAAGCTTATAATTAAATAGGAACCTTAGCAGTTATCCTAAAGGTTTTGAGAACAAGTGAAAGAAACAATGTTAAGTTCTTTTAATTTAGTTAATAAATTAGTAAAACATTGTAAAGTCCTCCGCCAAAGCACTTTAAGTTTAACTAAGGCTTAACATAAGAAAATCTACAAGGTACAATACCAATGAATAAATGAATGTAAGATAGCTAGAAGCTTTTCAGGTTCAACCAGGCCTTGGCAATGACACAGGAAAAAAAAACAACAAAAAACCTCTAATGCATTAAAATGATAGGCAGGATTGTTCTATCACTGTAAAGATAAAGAATCTAAATGTTATCTAAATCAAAAGCTTGTTAATTCAAGATGAAAAAAGTCATATATTTACAAGGTCTGTAATGAAAACATAGAAACTGAGAGAACATGTTGAAATTACCTAATACTAATAAGCAAAAATGCATAAGCCTTTCTAAGGAGTCAAATGTTCTTGCTATGGAATTTTAGACTATCAAAGTCATACCTATTTATAGATTTTTACTATCTTGTGATACACCAAATTTCTCTCAAGGAGAAAAATTATAATTTTCCTTTTTCTTTTTCTGAACAAAATAAAAACATGACAGGCTTCTTCTAAGAATTGCAGACAAACAACATACCTTTCTGAGTCAGCCTCAGTTTGACGTCTCCTGTTGGTCCTAGATGAAGCTGTCACTCTTCTTCGTCCTTAAAGACATTATAAAATATAATTCAAAAATCTATTAATTTATTTATTGCTTCATGTTTCTAAGTCTAGTCTCCAAGCTATCTGAGTCTTATTCTCAGCCCATCCATCTCCTTTAACATGTTGCCATATTTCTAGCCACCTTGATGCCAACCATCAATATGCCACAGAGAAAAAATAAGAACTAAAACCTTGCATGAATTTCTTTGGATAAGACAACAAACAAGTTACAAACAGGCAAAATTTAATTCATTGTTTGTTGGGGGGAAAGCATATGAAAGACAACTCAGGCTGGGGTGATAGTTCAATAGGTAAGTACTTTGTAAGCACTAAGGATCAGAATTTGAACCCCAGAACCCACATAAAGAAGTTAGGCATAGCAGTACATTCTTACAATCCAACATCAAGGAGTCAAAGAAGGGCACATCCTGGAGCTCAGTGTCTGGCTATCCAAGCTGACTTGGTGAGTTCCAGGCCAATGAAAGACTCTTATCTCAAAGACCAGTAGACTATAAGTAAAGAACAATACCCCAAGCTTATCCTCTACCCTCAATATGAATGTGCATACCTTTGCATGCATACTCACTCATACACGTACACTGCACACACAAAAATTTTCTCTATGGAAGTAGCACAGTGTATATAGAAAAACAAAAGATTAGAAGGGCAACTTAGGTCAGTAAACAATTCTAAAATGGAACACACACACACACACAGGTGTTTTAGTATGCTGCGTAGCGAGGCTAGCCTCAAACTCATGGGATCAAACTATCCTCCTACAGCCTTTGGAATAGCTACAATTACAGTCTTGCATGATTAAAACCTGGTATCAAATAAAATTTACAGAGCAAGGATAATGCCTTCTCATATATTTAAATTTATACACAGCAAATTAAATATGTGTTCTTAAATATAATTCTATGTTAAAACAGAAAATGAAACTTTATACACTTGGGGTTATTTGCTAGATACTTTACAAGGTTAAAAGTGAGGTCTGGGGAATGCAGTTCCTTTGGTAGAGAGCTTGCCTAGCATACACAAAGCCCTAGTTCGATCCTCAAGACCATGTAAAATGAAGCATGGTCATGCGTGCCTGTAATCCTAGCCTTTGATCAGTTTAAGGGCATTCTTGGCAACATGGTAAATTTGAAGATAGGCTGATACATGAAAGCCTGTTCTGAAAAAAAAAAGACAAAATTTGGCCAGTGATTTTCCTCATTTATAAGAAATAAAATGTAGCATGCATACATTAAGTTTAGACTGTTGAAAAAAGATGGGAGTTCTCATAGTTTATTTTGTAACTAAGAGTAATCTGATCAAAAATGTTCATCTGACATTTATTTGAAAACTGTATACCCTATTCATTTTTCATACTTTAATCGTTATTTGCTTTCACTAAGGCATTTATGCCCTAAAAGATAGCCAAGAATATGGAACTAATTTGGAACAATATCCAGTAATTGGTGTTTAAATAACTGGTTTGTTATGAAATAATATTATGGCCAAATTCCATTCTAGAAAGAATAAAATATACTTAGAAAAAAGCCATAAAAATATTTTTCAAGGATTAAAATCGTGGTTGGCTCAAAGGTGGGACTATTAGTGTTCTTTATGGTAGGTCTGCTTGGATGTACTTTCTTATTCTTCTGTAGCAAGCATGCATTGCTTTTGTAATAAGGAAATAATAAAACAATAAAAAAAACCTTGAATTTCAGGTGTTTACTAAGGAATCATTTGGAAAAACATTTATTTATTCCAACAAATCTACTATTGGATACCTGTTGGGAATCATGTTAGAAAAAAATGAAATTGGACAGGGAAAGGAGATTTTTTTAAAAGTCAAAAAAAAAAAATCTACAAGAAATGCTTGGTGCTTGGTAATACAAACAATAAAACACAAATAATTGTAAATTATTATTTAACCTATTCTTAATTTAACCCAAATAGTCCTTTATATGTTATATGACCTGTGTATTTTTCATCCAGTCAAAAGCATTTAGAGCAACAATGTTTTTATAATCTCTAGACGAAAAGCAAAAATTTCTATCAACTGTAGGAATGCAAATAAACTATACCTAAGACATTTACAATTTTATTCCTAAGGAAAGCAAAGATAAACTTGAAAAGTTACTATATTTACTTGAAAATAGCTGCATTAAAAAAATCCAATCAATCCACACATTACCTCTGTTAGTCTTTTGCTGTGTGGACTTTGAGGCTTGAGGTCCTTTTATATCCTTCAGAGGAGTCATATATCCTTCTTTATTCTTTTCTACCAGAGGAACTAACACCAAAATACAAATAAAAGATAGTCTTATTATTTTTTATTTGTCTGAAATATTTTGTTACTTTTACTTTATGTGTATGAATGAATGTATTACTTGCTTGTAGGTAGGTACACCTGTGTCATACAATGCCCACAGAGGCCAGAAGAGTGTCAGATCCCCTGGAACTGGAGTTACAGAGGGTTCTTAGCCACCATGTGGATGCTGGGAATTGAACCTGGATCCTCTGGAAGAGTAGCCAGTACTCTTAACCACTGAGCCATCTCTCTGGTCTTAATGGTCTTTATGTTTAAGTATGATTTTTTTATATATCATAAAACAAGCAGCTAACAATCCTATTAGTAGCTACTGAAATTTATCATAAATCACTAGTCCAAAAATATGTGAATACCACAAAATGAAACTTCTGGCATGATGGTAAGAAATGTACTCAATTAGATTGAAAACTATAATAAAAATCAGTAACAGCCTTTCTCAAGAGGATTAATAAAAGGATTTTCATTCATTTCTGAAATTCAAACAAAAAAACCTGAGTAAAGATGAAAAATAGAATTGTATAAATATTCAGGTCAGTTACATGACTACCATCATCATTCTGAAGAACAGCAGTAGTTGCATTGCCATCCTGGACTACTACAGCTTGGTCAAATTCTTTACTTCCTTTTCCTAATTGAATCATGATCTTCTCCAAAGCTCTGAGACATGTCCTATCTTTGACTTGCTATGAAAAAGAAAATCAAAGAATAAAAAAGCTTTTAAAATACATTTTCAAATCTTTCAAAAGTTAAACATCAGTATCAAGTTGTTTAAAAACATTCTTAAATTATATGAAATTCATGAAGGAAATAGCTATTTCACATTAATAGAATACACTAATAATTACATTAATTTATACTGTCATCTAAATTCCACTTTGATAAATATGAACATAGCTTTACCTCCAGAATCTCATCCAACAGAACCAGAAGATCCTTTGTAATACTGCTACTGAGTTCTAAAGAACTCAAAGCTTTTGTATAAACCCGAATTTCTGGTGAACATGGACTTGTTAAGATCTCATTACAAATTTTTATAGCCAAGTTATCATGTACTGTTAAGGCCTAAAAAATTAAAAATGAAAATGTCATTACAATATAGTTTTGTACATCAACCAAAACATTTCCAGATGTCTTGTTAAAATCCCAAATGCAAAATGTCTAGAACTAGGTTTAGCATCTCCCTACCTCCAAAACTGAAGGGTCTCCCAGTTGCATGTTTTGGAGGATCAAAGTTCCCAGCTGACAAAATGATCCAGACTGATCAAAGTGGGCCTTGTCCAAACTCACCCCATTCTCACTAGGGGTCAGTCCGCATCCACTGACTAGCCAACCAGTGCAGAAGCACCACAGGGCAGCTTGTTTCAGTTCTGAGCAACTCCAAGAGCATCTCAGTGCTAGAACTCTGGAGTACGATGAAGTTCCTACTTCCATGGCAATTCAGTTTGGCTTATGCCCTAGCCTATTCTGCTCACTCAGCGCTCCTGTGATGTCTTCTGTTACTCATACTTATGATATAGACTGTTCTTGGATTACTCCATCTCTTGCCTCTCAAGCTCTTTCTCCAATTCTTCTTACCAGTTCACCTCATATAACCATTAAATGAATCTTCTTAAGAAGTAGGTTTCATCCTGTTAACCCTTTAATTTTAATTCCTGCACACTCAATTGCACATAGTACCAACTCCAAATTTCTAACCTTGGTCTTTAAAATGATTAAATAATCATCTGTATTCATTATCTTTATATATACATCTTTTCTTTCTACTCAGACCATTCTCAAATCTTAATCAGGGCCAAGTGAGGTTTACCCAAATGAGTTTTAAAACTACTAATGAAGCTAGATCTGATGGTACACACCTGTAATCCTAGCTACTTGGGAGATTAAGGCAGGAGCACTGAAATTCAAGGCCTGCCTCAAGTAGGAGGGAAGTTCAAGACCAGCTTAGGCATCCTAATAAGATCCTATCTCAAAATAGTAAGTAAAATGAGGACTGGGGATATATAGCTCAGTTGGTAGAACATTTGTCCTGCATGTGTATGGCCTAGGTTTAATCTCCAGTAATGCAAAAACAAAAGTAATGCTACACTTATTTCTTTCATAAGTCTAATCCTCCTCTAAAGTTCCAAAGCATCATCATCACTGCTACATCACTGCTCCTTAACATATTTTGCCCAATATCCTTTGTAATTTTCTCTTGCCAATAGCATATCATACTGTTGACTTGCCAAGTATATAGTCACTAAATACCAAATGAATAAACAAACAGAAGAACAATACTTGCAACTTTCGGTTGGCATCTGAAATTATTAAGACATCATATGTCATTTAAGGATTTTAAAACTCATTTTAAATTGTATTTGTGGATTCTTTTGCAGTTGACTTATAGTCGTCAGCATAAGAGTCAAAATAAGCTTGAGATGAGTCCTGACTTTGAATTGTCCTTCTCTGTATTGCCAGCATAAGAAGCAAGCCAAGATTTGCAGATTTAATGAGTCCTGAATGACACAGGTCATTATTTTTAATGGTTACCAGCCAATACAAGGTAGGGAGAAAAGTGGTGGGAACAATGCATTTTTAGTAACTTGTAGGTAACAAAATGATTTCTCCAATTCTCCCAAAGATCTGGGGGTTTTTTGACTCTGTGATATACTCTACAGTATAAACAAAAGTTTAAAACTGTTGCTCCTCACAATTTCAAACAATCTGTGAGCGGGATTCTATAACCAAATAACAGTGAGCCGCATGTAGTTACCGTCTTTGCCACCCCCAAACACACCTGATAATCTTGGGAATTCTTAGCCTGAGGATTTAATCCACTTGGTCTTGTCAGATCAACAAGCAACTCAGCAACATTTGTGATATCTACTTCAGCTAAAGGAGATGATGCAGGGGCACTGGCTAGTATTTGCAGAGTTGGAATAAAAGCTTCTTCAAAGCATTCCTGATTAGTCCTATTGAAAAATAATTTGAACTTTCAGTGACTTTCAAAAAGGCTAGGGAAAGCTACCATTCGAGGATCAGATCCTACTGACCTCTCTAGCTCTCCCAACCTTCAAGTTTCTGAATAAAATGATTTGAGAGAAGGGGGGAAAAACAAAGCCAAAACAACAACAAAAAAGCCAGTCAGAAAACACAAAGCATCACCTGAAGAGAGATGCTTAATTTTAAAGAATGTGTACAAAATTTATCCATTTAAGATGAGGTGCATTTTCAGGCAGAGATAAGAAATTTAGGCAAATAAAATTTATGCTATATTGTTATCATTCATCCACTGAAAGACAACATAACAACAAAATGATAAGGCTATAATTCAAGTGTCTAAGTAGGAAGAGGGTGCTGAATGATTCAGTGTCTCACTACCTGCTTGCAAAAGCAAACAAGGGGAAGAACACGCCCAAACAATGTCGAAGTCGAACATCCTCTTCAGTCACAGGATTGTACCATAACAAAACCAGACGAGAAAGAATCCTGCTGCTGACCAAGAGTCCAGAGAACATCAGCTTGGCTAGTCCTTCTGCAGCTCCTGTCCTGAGTTCAGACACCTAGCAAAAATGACATTTATCACAGGAAAAGTTTTTATCTTTATTCTCTTTCAAAGTTTCCATGTGCTATTTAAAAAAAAATTTTTTTTTATGTGTATTAGTGTATTGCCTGCATGTAGTTTAAGTTCATGCAATACCCACAGAGGACAGAAGAGGGCGACAGATCCCCTGGAACTGGAGTTGGGTATGGTTGTTAGCTGCCATGTGGGTGCTGGGATTGAACCTGGGACTTCTTCAAGAACAGCCCCTGCTTTTTGACCTCTGAGCCATAGCCCCAGGCCCCATGTGATTTTTAAAAATAACTATCCAAAAATTATTCATGTTATTATGAATTGCTGAAAGCAGAAGTATCACTACAGGCTTAAGGCCAGCCTGGACAAATACACAGTGAATTTTAAACAGCCTGGGCTACAGACATAGACTTTCTCAAAAAAAGAAAAAAAAATAAAATAAATAAAACAAAAACAATTACAGTGAATAGTGAAAACTTGTAGTAAATATACACATTAAAAAAAAAAAAATCTCAAATCAAGCCAGTCATGATGGTGTATGCCTTTAATCCCTGTACTTAGGAGGCAGATCTCTATGAGATCCTGGCCAACCTGGTCTCCATAACGACGAATTCCAGGCCAGCTGTAACTACAGGGAGATCTTGTCTCAAAAAGACAAAAAAAAAAAAAAAAAAAAGGAAAATCCTCAAATCAAATTTACATCTTAATGAACAAGAAAAGCATTCCATGTTCAAAGTTTGAAAACTAAACATTGTTCAGAAGGCAGTACTAGTTAATGCAATACCTAAAAATTCCACTGAACCTTTTTGCAGAAATGGAAAAGCCAATCCTCAAATATAGAAATGAAAGGAAAAGCCAAAACAATAAAAGTGAAGAATAAACTTAAGAGAACTCAAGCGTCTTCATTTCATCACCTGGGAATGGAAACACAAGCCTGTAGTCTTAGGACTTGGGAGTCTGACTCCAGGACAGTATAGACTATCTAGGGAGTTCAAGGACAGCCTGAGCTACATAGTAAGACACTTTTTCAAAATAAATAAATAAAAACTGGTAAATAAAAACAATGAAATCAGAGAAGGACTGGCCCAAGGACAGATGCAGAGACTACTGGAATAAAATTAAGAATTCATCTATAGTTAAGCTTCAACAAATGTTCCAGAATAGTCTCTTCTGCCACTGGCACTTGAACAATTGCAACAGGCTGAATAGTGAAACTTTTACCTCACAACGTATACAAGTATTAATTGAAAATGCATCAAAAACCTAAATATAAAAGCTAAAGCCATAATCTCTTTAAAAAAAAATTATCATGACCTGGACTTTGGCATGATATTCTTAGGCAACACTAAAAACACCTGGGAAACAGATTAGACTCCATGAGCCTTAAAAAAAAATAACAGAGGGCGTGAGGTCAAGGGTGTAGCAGAACACCGGTGAAGACAGGGCAGGCGACAGGAATATGATCGAAATATATTGTATGAAATTCTCAAATCAATAGAAATATTTTAAAAAACACACAAAAAAGGTTCATCATGATTTTGAAAAGTCATATGTAGACAAATTATCGATGTAAAAAAGACAATCTATAGCACAGAAATAATTGCAAACTATCAATCTGATAAAAATATCCTTACTTAGCATATATAAAGAGCTCTGGAAGACAAAAAAGTTTTTCACTTAAAAATGGACAAATACCTTGAACAGACATTTCTCTAAAAAGATAAATGACCAGACAGGTGAAGACACTCAGTATCATCAGTCATTAGTGAAATTCAAATGAATCACAATAAGGCACAATTTCCGAAAATAGTAAGATGGCTAATTTTTTTAAATGGAAAGTAAATGTTGACAAGGAAGGAGAGAAAACTGAAAACTGGTTCAGATGCTCTAGGAAACTATTTGGCAGGTCCTCAAAATGGTTCAGCAATCCAACTCCAAGAACCTGAAAAGTACTTAAGTACTGCATGTACGTATATTCACAGCAGCACTACTCACAAAGCCACAAGGCAGAGATCAACTGTCCTTCACCAGATAAAGGAATTCTGGTATATGTAAAAAAATGGAGTAGTATTCAGCTACAAAAGGAATGATATATCCATACAAGCAAGCTAAAATGTAGATAAACCCAGAAAGCACTAACATTAAGCTAAACAAAGCCAAAAAGGCACAAAAGATGGTATATTATATGGCTCTAATTACCTACAAAGTTCAGAATAGTAACACAGAGACGGTGGGTATGCATTCGGTGGCTGTGAGAAAGGGAATAAAAAGAAACTGGGTACAGTTTTTATCTGGAATACTGAAAATATTTTTAAAATTTGAAGATAGTTATACTCTACTGTGCACATAATACCAATTCACTTTAAATTGTTAAGTTTTATGAAGTCAATCCCATCACCAGGAAAAGGCAGAATTATAAAAATTTTAAAACAGTTAAAGATCTATACAATGCTGTAAAAATGTAGTTCAAGGGATCCTCTGAGGAAAATTATTTGATAGCTGTGTTAAGTATTTTACCTTTTATTCAATGTAAAATTAAACTGTTATTTAAAAATCTTGGGGGAGGAATATAAAGCCAAATCCAAAATCATCTCTTATAGAGTAAAACATGAAAAATTAACTAAAAACCCCTTAATTAGTCTTTTGTTTATACTTCCAATTTACATACACATTTGATAAAGAAAAATTAGAGGTGAAAGTTAAAATTTACTTGACATATTTTAAAAAGCAAACAAAACTGAATCAAAGGTTTAAATACAAAACTTAAATATAAACAAAACCTATAAGCATACACTGCAAATAATATTCTATAATCACAGGGCTGTATTATTTCTTACCTCACTATCTAAGAAATCAGAAAGGAGTTTCAGAATATTCTTAACTGTAGCAGATTCTTCAACATCTTCTCGTTCATCATCATCCTTCATTTCTCTACCTTCACACTGAATGGCCTTAACTTTTTCAGTTTTAAATGGTTCAATCCCAAATGTCATCAGCTGATCAAAGATTGCCTTTAAGGCACTTATTTTTATTGTGAAATCATCAATTTGTAAAACCTATAATGAAAAATGCCCCACCAAAAAAAGTTCAGTAAAACAATCATAATTCTTAAAATCAGTATATATTTTTTCCTACTCAAATTTCAATGACAGTGTTTAGTATATAAAAAACAATGTTTCAGAATTAAAATTTCAATTTTAAAAAAGATATACATTTATTTATATCATAACAATATGAGCTTTAGTCTTTAATTTAATCCTTGCACTGGAAAAAAAAATTCCTGAAGTCAGAATCTGGCTCAATTATATTTTGTTCCTTTTATTACAAAAATAAAAATAATAACTTCAACTATGGTTAAGTTTGATTATTTTTCCAAAATCCAGAAAAACTCCCTATTAAAAAAAAAATACATTTTAATAAATGAAACAAATTTGCTACATTCGTACTCAAGTTTCAATGAAGATAAATTTTTCTCTTCTTAGCTTAATAAATTCAGATTTTATCAGTAGTGAATTCAGCTGCAAACTACTCTTCCACAGAAGTGAACCATAAAAAACCAGAAGTTTAGAGGGCCAGGGGAAGAGCTCAGTTCATAAAGTGCCCACCACACACAACCATGAGGACCTGAATTTGCATATAAGCTGGATGCATGGCACTGCATGTCTGTAACCCCAGTGCTAGGAAGAACTCACTGGCCAACCAACTCAGCCAAACTGAGGATCTCCAGGTTCAGTGAGAACTTGTCTCAAAAGAAAAGTGGAAGAGAGTGCTGGAGAGATGGGTCAGTGCTTAAGAGCACTGGCTGCTCTTGCAGAGGACCTGTGTTTAATGCCTAGCACCTACATGATGGCTAACAACTGTCTCATAACTCTAGTTCCAGGTGATCCAATGTCCTCTTACGGCTTCCCCGGGCATTGCAAAACATCAGTGCACTTAACATACAGGCAAAACACTCATACAGATAAAAATTTTTTTTAATTAAAAAAAAATTTTTTTTAAGGTAGACAGACATTAACAAAGATACCTAACATCAACTTCTGCACATGCATAAGCACTTTAAGTCTATCTTGAGTTAGACTTAAATACATTAAATACACAATGAAGTCCAAAATCATGGGGAGTTGGGGGGGAAGCTCAATATTTCTATCATGAAAGATTCGCCATTATTATTCAAAGTAACTTGTCCTTTAAAAATAAACAAAAGAGAGCTGGAGAGATGGCTCAATTAGGAGCATCTGCAGTTCTTGCAGAGGAACAAGGTGTGGCTCCCAGCACCCACATCATGGCTCACAACTGTCTGTAACTAGTTCCAGGGGATCTGATATTATCTTCTGGACTCTAGGGGTACCAGGCATGTACACAGAGCACATACATATATACATGCAGGCAAACACACACATAAAAATTAAAAATATAGGCTGGAAAGATGGCTCAGTAGATAAGAATATGGGTTACTCTTACAGAGAGGACCTGGGTTTGGTTCCCAGCACCCACATGGCAGCTAAGAACCATCTATAACTCCAGTTCCATGGGATCTGATGCCCTCTTCTGACCTCTGCAGGCACTATACAAATACAGGTGCACTTACATACACAGAGGCAAAATACTCATACACATAAAATTAAAATTAAAAAACTTTTTGTTAAGTTTTAGTAATAAAAATTGATGTAATAAATGTATAAACATTTGTTTGTTAGGCAGAAGAGGAAAATTATTTCATCTTAATCTCAAGGCAAGATTCAATATTGATAGCTACTGCTGCCAAGTAAGGGACATAAAGGGAACTGTGTTGCTGATTTTATAAAGAAAAATAACTGAATCTATTCAGTGGTTATCTTTTGATCACTAACAAATACCTTTAAAAAACTTTTTTCTGCCAGATCAGTTACATTAAGTGAGGTAAGCTATATTTTGAAAGACAAAAATCAATGTTGTCTGTCATACTTAAATCAGTTTATAATGTTTTGCATGTGTGTATTTAAGTGGAGTAAGGGTGAATGTATAGGCTATGAAGCTAGAAAGGAGACCACAAGAAAGAAAAAAGAGAACAAAAGGATACATGTGGCTGACATTGAAGTAGAAAGGTTATAGGAGGGGAGTAAAGGGGGAGAGAGTGGGAATGAGAAGCAACAAAACCAAAATTTCTTCCTGATTCATTCATAGTGGAAATTAGCACCTTTACAGTCGAAGTCCCTAGAAGACATGGGCATCCTGCAAACTCTTCCCTGTTATACTCTGCTCTGCTCAGTCTTTCCTAGCTCTACTGTCCTGTGTTTTGAACCAGTCAAGTAAAGTCAAGTCCCCCAGATCCCTGTCTATCCTTCTCTCTTCTCAGAAACCTAGTTATCAGTTAGCAGAACTTGAAAGGTGGCTCAGCAGTTAAGAGCACTGCTCTTGTAAATGGGTGGGCACACATACACACAAAGACACAAATATAAATAAAAAGAAAATGTTAAAGAAACATTTGTCTACAAGGTTCACGTACTTACCTCTCCTCTGATATGAGCCCAAATATCAAGGTATGTAAGACCTACATGAACTATTAGCCCGTCTCTGTCTTCTATTTCTGACACTCTGCTCTATTTTTAATCTCATATATTACATATTTCTCCTTCAGACATTGTAACCTCCATTCACACAAACTTCAGTTAATTTTCTTCATCACTTACCTATTGTGTTTTCCCTACGTGTAGAACAGTTAGCACATAATATGCACTCATACCACATATATGATTAATCTTAAATTGTTATTTCATTTTTTTCTACAAAGGTATCTTGGTAAGTAATCAAGATAAGATGGTCAGAGATATTGCTCAGCAGGTAAAGAACACTGGCTGCTCTTGCAGAAGACCTGTGTTCAGTTCCAGCAACCACATGGTGGCTAACAACTGTCCTTAACTCCAATTCCAAGGGATCCAACGCCCTCTTCTGGCCTCCAAGGGCACTGCATGTATGTGGTACACTTACAAACACACATAAAAAATATGTAAAAATGAAGAAACCAAAGGGGGAAAAATTAAAAGTTGAGTCCGTAAAGACTGTTCATAATCATCAATAAGCATCTGATATATTCAGAATATTAACATTAGCACCAGAGATACAAAGCATTTGGGGAAAAGGAAATGAAATCTTTGTCATAAAATAAATCCTACCTGCAATAACAATATCATGTGTTTACTTGCAAAATCCTTATTCTGTAGTCCACAGCATCCCAAGCACAAAACTGCCAAATTTCTTACTACAGGATGAACACTTATTATTCCAGGAAGAATCTAAAATGAAGTAGAAATTAAAATAATTTTAACCAAACCAAGAAATTCACACTAACATTAACATTCACGTCAAAACTATAATTTCCCTTTGATTTTGTAGGGCTATTTCATTTCCATACTGCCTATTAAGAAGGTCTTTTTTTTTTTTCACTTAAAAAATGAAAAAGGGGTAAATACAAAACTGATAGAACGAGGCAGAGGCAGGCAGATTTCCATGAGTTCAAGGCCAACCTGGTCTACATAGGGAGTTCCAGGCCAGCCAGAGCTATAAGGAGACCCTGTCTCAAATAGACCAAACAAACAAACAAACAAACAACCTGATAGAACATAGCCACAGAAATTCACCTTTGTCTAAATGCATAACGCTTCCACATCTGCTAAACTGATTCAAAGATTCTCAATGCTCAGAGTGTGATGAAACTCCTTAATATGACAGATTCTCCTCCCATGGTACGTTTTGTATATTATGCATACACTATTTCCAACATTTACTATATAATAAACACCCAATAAACATAAGCTCAATAAAAATCTGTATTTTATTTAAAACACAGTAACATAAAAATGTTAAATTTTTTAATCGAAATATTGTATTTCCATTCTTCTGTTAGTCTCTTTCAGTTGGTTTACTAGCACCACACTTTTAACCAACTGACCTAACCAGCCAGATTCTATTTTTTTTAATTAACTTATTAGGCAAGCACTCTTCCATGAGCCACACACTCATCCTTATTCAATAGCCTTAAATTTTTATAATTTTAAATCATTAAGCCATTCAATTTTGTATCCTTTGACTTTGTGTGTCTGTGTGTGTGTGTCCATCCCAAGAAATAAGATTTCATATTACCAGTGACTCGCTCTTTCTCACTAATCCCAAATGAAAAACACTGGGGGAGAATACTGTAGGTATATTCAGAATTTGCTTGGGTAAGTAGTATAAAAAAAGGGGTAGGGGAGTTTCCTTAGGTTAGAAGACTGAGGAAGGAAGACTGCTTGAGCTAGGAATTCAAAGCCAGCCAGATAACACAGTGAGACTGTCTTAAGAAAGAAAATAAAACTACCAAGCTGGGAGTGGTAGTGCAGGCCTATAATCCCAGCTACTGAGAGGCAAAGGCAAGTGGATCTCTCTGAGATTGAGGCCAACCCAGCCTACATAGTGAGTTCTGAGCCAGCTGAGGCTACAGGGAGACCCTATAACAAAAATATCAAAAAATAATAAAAATAACAAAATTCCACCTTATTACTATAACCTCTAGCCATATATATGTGTTGAACATCTAAAATGTAATAGCCTAGACTAAGATATGCTATAAAAACGTAGTATGAACAATATAAAATATCTCAACAATTTTAATAAGTAAATGACCAAATGTTTACATTTTTTGGCATATTCAAATAAAGATAGATAGATGTGATTAATCTTACTTTCACCTTTTTGTTTTTAATTTTGGATAGAGTTGCTGCTAAGGAATTTAAGGTTATGTATGTTTTACACTCTCATCAGAAACTGATATTCTAGAGTTTTGTACTACTTACATGCAAATGTCAACACAATGAGAATTACCTGAGTTTACTTTGAACGACCTTTGAATATAAGTGTAAGCACCCACATAGCCATTGCCTCTCTTAGCTACTAGGGAGACTAATACAAGAAGATTGTTTGACTTCCAAGGCCAGGTTAGGCAAGACCCCATTAAATCATGAGATAATGCAAAAAGGGAAAGGAAAAAGAAAAATTGTAATAAATTTCTTACACAAGGTTTACAATGCAACCTTCTCAATCTTTCTATATAGGAAAAATCCCTTACAGTATTGCTAGTATGTTTTAGTATCTACTCTACTAATCAAATGAAATATTCTGCCTCTTTCCAGTATAATTTTTTCAGTTTTTTAAAAACATTAAGCTCTAGGGCTGGAGAGATGATTCAGTGGCTAAGAGCATTGGTTGCTCTTACAGAGGACCCAGGTTCAATTCCGAGCAGCCACATGACAGCTAACAACCACCTGTAACTCCAGTTCCAGGGGAATCCGACACCCTCTTCCGACCTTTGCAGGCACTGAATGACAAAGGTGCACTTTTACATACAGGCACACTCATACTCAGAAAAGAAAATAATAAATAAAATACATATTAAAAAAGTTAAGTTCTTAGGTCCTTTACATGCACTACTACCTCATTTAATGCTCACAGTATGAAGTGGACACTATAAATACAGTTCATCTTTTTGAACCCTAATGAACAGATTATGTAACAAGATGGGAAGAGAATAAAGCCTCAGAGGTCACCAATGTACCAAAGATTCAATGATCCCATTCATGGTAGCACCAATACCAGTTGAAATGGACATCTGCTTCAACAGTTCATAGCACAAAATAAGACACTTCTTTAATGTTTCAGCATCGTTCTAAAATAAAAGACAAAGTATTTAGCATTAATAAGAATAACTTCTGCTCATCCCTTAAACAATTACTTTCCACAGAACTTTGTCTAAAGCACACTGTCACTCTGTCCTCTCTTCTCCCTAGGCAATCTTACCTAACCATGCACATCCATTTCTCATTTATGAACTGGCCCATTTTCAAACTCTCAAGTTCTGATAATTTGTATACACATTTCCTCTTAAATGTCCCAAAGGCTCCTCAAAGAACATGTCCAAAGTGTAACTAAGTCATTACTAAAAAGTTTCTTTCTCATGCACTCCATCTTCATATCACTGCCATCTACCCAACTGAGAAAAGCAAAAGGCCTAAGATACATTCGGGACTCTGTTTTTCCTTTTTTAAAAGCCTAAACGACTCTCAAATATGTCTTTTTATATTCACCATCATCTTGTTCACATGTTGTTCACAGAAATCAGCTTACTTCTGCCTCCTGAGTGCTGGGATTCAAGGCATTCAGAACCACCCCCTGCATAACAGGTGCTTTAATATTGATTATATAAGGCCTTACACCACCTGGTCCTTAATGCTTCCTCATTTATCTGTCATTTATTCCCTCAATTCTCTCATAGTTCTCAAATAAACTTGGTTTTAAAGCACAAACAACAAGCATTTTGAAACTTGAGCCACCGTATATGATATTACAACATCTATAGTAATGAGTAATTTAATTACTCATTAAGGAGAAACAACACAGAGTACATTAAAAGTACAAATTTAGAGCAACTGTTTAGGTTTGAAGAACCAGTGTGATTTGGGGCAAATAAAGTGAAGGAGTCACCTGACTGGACTACAACAGGGGAAAAAAAATCTTTTAACTGTTAGGTTATATATTTGTTAGAGTTAATCTTGACTGTCAATTTGACTAGGCTGAGGAACATCTAGTAAAACATTAGCAAAGCACATCACTGAATATGTCTGGATATTTCCAGAGTAAAATAAGGAAAGAGGAAGATTCACCTTGAATACAAGTGGCACCATGCTAGAAAATGTAGGCTGAGCAGAATATAAAGGGAAAAGGAAGAAGCAGCTAGCACAGACAATCTGCTGCCTTGTCCTCTCCACCCTAATGCACAGAAACGTCTGAAACTAGGGACCGAAATAAATCCTTCCTTCCTTAAGTTTTAAATTTTTATTCATTTATTAATTTAATGTATATGAGTGTTTTGTCTGCATGTATGTAAGTACATCCATGTCATGCAATGTCTGCAGGGGCCAGAAAGAACATCAGATCCCCCGGAAACTTATAGATGGTTTTTAGTTGCCATGTGGTTGCTGAGAACTGAACCCAGGTCCTCTGCAAGAGCAGCCAGTACTCTTAACCACTGAGTCATCTCTCTTACCCCTAAAATTAATTTCTGAAATATTATCAGCTATGAAAAGTATATCACACACATTAGTTTTATTCAAATTTCAAATTAAAATATTTCTTCCTCAGGGGAAACCAGCAACATTTAACACAGACTACATAACTCTCAATAAAACTTCTACAGTTCCCTGACCATACCATCTATTTATTATACATATTATACTATAATGTGACTTTACAATGTTTGTCTTATCTTGTTCTAGGGGGTTTATGGAGTGGGGATGGTTCTAGGGATCAAACCTAGGGTATTGCATGACAGGCAAGCACTGTATTCCTGAGTTACATTTCCAGCCTTTGGATTTTAGAGGCAGGGCCTTACTTACATACCCCAAACTGGCCTTGAACAATATCCTCTCTTTGCCTCCAAAGGCTAAGATTATCACGACATCTGAAATTTTTATATTATATTTTTAGTTTTTGTTTAAATTTGTTTCTCAAATTTAAAAGCCTACAATAATTAACAGGTTGCAAATAAAATAAGCTACTAGCTATGAAAGAAAATGAAGTCATTCTCACTGGAGAAGGGAGGTGTTTGGGTGAATATATAGTTATGGCTAAAGAAATTAAAGATATCAAATAAATTCCAAAGCTCTCCTATATGGTAAACTTTCCTATTCAGCATTCTCTTTTTAAGAATGTTATCTAGCACTTGGTATGCAGATCTCTGAGTTCAAGACCAGCCTAGTCTACATAGCAAGGTCCAGGGCAGCTGGGGATACAGCTGACTCAAAAAAGACCAAAAAACAAAACAAAACAAAACAAAACCACAAAAGAATACTAAAGGGTTGTAGAGATGGCTCAGTGGTTAGGATCACTGGCAGACTAGGTTCAATTCCCAACACCCACAGGATGGCTAACAACCATCCATAACTGCAGTTCCAGGGGATCCAATGCTCTCTTCTGACCTCAGTGGGCATTACATGCCACAGGTGCAACTACCAACATGCAGGCAAAACACTCATAAACATAAAATAAAAATAATAAATACAATGTAAAAAAAAAATGAATTTCTTTCTTTGAAAATATAAATAAAATAAGACCCTTAGCTGGGCGTGGTGGCACATGCCTTTAATCCCAGCACTTGTGATGCACAGGCAGGCAGATCTCTGTGAATTCAAGGCCAGCTTCGTCTATATAGTAAATTCTAGGCCAGCTGGGGCTACAGGGCAACAATGTCTCAAAAAAAGACCAAAAACTAAAATAAAAGAGACCCTTAGCCCAGCTAACCAAAAGAAAAACCAAGCCCAAATCAACAAAATCAACAATAAAAAGGGAAACAATCCAACAAACACTAAAGTAATCTAGAATATTTATAAGGGAATACTTTAAAAACCTATACTTCACTGGGTTGGAGAGATGGCTCAGCAGTTAATAGCATTAGGTATTGTATGACATGGTGCACTTACATGTACCTAGGCAATACATTTATACACATGAAATAAAATAAATATCTTTAAAAAGAATATTCTAATAAGCAATCCCCTAACCAATAGTACAATTATATGTTCGCTACAAATGCAAAAACCTTAAAAGTCAGAATTAAAAGTTAATATCAAATATATGAATTAGTAACATTCTACCTTATGTTAAATTCATGAGCAAAGACATAATCTGTTTAAGAGATTCATCTGTCAACTAAATTAAAGGAAAACTGAAAGGGGCTGGAGAGATTGTTCAGCAGTTAAGCACACTAACTGCTCCTGCAGAAGATCCAGTTCAGTTTCCACCACCCATATAGCAGCTAACAACTGTCCATACTCCAGTTCAGGGGATCAAGCTCCTTCTCCTAACCTCTATGGGCACTGCATGCAAAAACACTTGAACATATAAAAAACATATCAAAAATTTTTTAAAAGACAGAAAAGCTTTAAATATTACTAGGTAACGAATATTTCATTGAAAAAAATAACAAAGCTGCTTAGTTTACAAAGTATTTTTCCTAGCAGTAGAGAGGTCATAGGCTTTCCACAAATAAGGGACAGATTCATTTCCTTTTTTAAACCATTCAAGGCAAATAAATAAATGAGTAAAACTCACAGTCCCTATAATAATCAAAGTTAATTAAGGTTTTCTCGAGTCCAAAAATTTTAAAGAACAGGAGATTTTTAAGTTCCTTTTTCCACTGAAATTTGCTGTTGCAAATCCCTCCAAAGTGAACATATCCTCACAGTCTAATGAATTAAATGTTTATCAAGATAATAGCTAAATTTTAGTATTAAAAACAACTTATACCTTTTCAATTTGGACCTCCTTAATTTCAAGTTGTTCTGTCTCTTTTAACAGGCTTGCTTTGGCATCTTCCAATGTTTTTATTTCTTCTTTTAATTTCGATGCCTGATTAAAATCTTGTAAGGTAATGCAATTTTCCAAGGCTTCTTTTGCTTCAATAAGTTTAACTTTTATTTCAGCCATCTAATGAAAGATAAAAATTGATCATTTCAACAGTAAATAAAATTAGGATGAAATTCTGTCACAAACTGTAAAGTATTTCTAAATATATCAAAGACTCAAAATTTAAGTAGGCAAACATAAGAAAGTTTTAATTTCTTAAAACAGATAGGCAAACCTTGCAGACTATAATGTGATAAACAATTTACAAATCCTTTAGTTTTATATTTAATGATTTGATTTTGTGAAAACAATTTGAAAATTGCACAGCAAGAAGAAACATTATTAAAGCACTTTAATTTCTAAGAGACCTACCTTGAGTTCTTTCTTTCTTGTATCCGATGGATCAACATTAACAATAGGTGCACGAATCTCTGAGATAATTTCTGTGACCTGATAAAGTCATAATTCAAAGTACAAACTGTAATACATGTCTTTTATCAGCAAATAACAGCAAACTGCTGTATAAAATTCCAAGTACCTGCCATCTTTTGAAAAACAGAAAAATATGGAAAAGTAGTACACATTATATCAGCTATACAATTTTAGTAAACTGTGTTGAGTGATCTTCATTGTCAACTTGATTGGATCAATTTGGTATCACCTGGAAGTATCTGTGAGAGTGTTTTCAGAGTTTTAACTGAGGAGTGACGGTCCATCCTCAAAATGAGTGGTTCTTTCGAATAGGCAGTCCAGAAACAAATGGTTCAGTGGGAAAACTAACGTTGTTTGCTTGCATTCACTTCTTCCTGGGTGTACCTATCTATGCTGCTGCCACTCTCCACTGACATCAGATTCTAGTTTCCTGTGCCTTCAATACCAGTACTTTTCTGGCACCTTCCAGGCTTTCAGCACTAGATTGAAATTACTGAGGCATCCAACTTTGTGGACTGAGCAGTGAACAAGTTCTCTGCTTCTAGCATGCTAATGGCCACTGTTGGACTCCCCAGCCCTGATCATATACCAACCTAAAAAAAAAAAAAAAAAAAAAAAAATCACCACATATATTCTGCTGGTACTCTTACTCTGGAGATCCTACCTAATAAAGAATTTGGCACCAGGTAGAACTAGCTTTTGCTGTGATAAGCCTGATCATGTGGTTTGTAGACTTTGTGGGAGGAGTGTAGCAGAGTTTGTGATTGCTTACTGGGCTATTCTGGGAGTTCGAATGATCAGAATACCAACAAAAATGTGGATAGGAGACACTGCTCACAAGGTTTCAGAAAACAAGAACCTATCAGCAACTGAGCAAGAGGTCATTTGTGTCATATTCCCTCTGGAACTGTAAGCCAAATAAACTCTTCTACAAGTTGCCTCAGTCATGGTGTTTTAGTACAGCAACAGAAAAGTAACAGAATTCTAAAGAAAAATTAGGACACTCTTTGATGTTACTGATCAAAACTTCTCATCTTCATAAGGAAAAGGACTTACAATTTGTATCCTTCTATTATCGTCTATGATGACGTGGAGCAGTCTCTCAACAAGAAAAGAAACTAAGGATACTGGAGTTGTGGGAAGAATAAGAGTCTCCTGTAAAATAGCCAATAGTCGTTTCCTGCAATCAAAAAGACCTATTTTAATATAAATACCACTATGAGTAAATACATTTTACATTTTTTTTCTTTATTTTGTATGTTTATGTGTGTGTGCACATGTATTCCTTTATGTAAGTGTGGAAATAGGAGGCTAAGTGAGAGGAGTCAATTTTCTTTTCAATTCAAGTCATCAGGCTTGGCAGCAAGTACCTTTAGCCACTGAACCATCTCACCAGCCCAAAACACATTTAAGCTCTAACACTTCCCTTCCTCTGACTTACACGTATCTCTACTTTTACTTTTGTTTATGACTGTAGGTACAAAAATCCATACATATAGACTTTAGGTAAAAAAACTCATATTCTACAAAAATCTTTTTTATAAACTACCCTCTGATCTTTTAACAAAGTAATAACTACTCTCTCTAAAATAAATAGTTTAAACCAAAAAATCAGAAATTATTTATTCTGAAGAAACTGTATTATGATTATATACATATGTCATCATGTGCCACAAGTTAATATCAGACTACATATGTGATGAGGGTTCCATAGTTCATAATACAGCTGAAAAATACCTAATGTACTATTATTATTGTTGTTATTATTATTTAGCCTTACTAGTAACACTGTGCCTTGATGCATTTCATTGATGATGTTGGTGTAAACAAACCCACAATGCCAGAGTACAGACATACAGTTACATATCACTGGTTCATGTATTTACTATATTATATATTTTACCATTACTGTAGAATATACCTATCATATTTCTGATTATTATAAGTTATATCTGTAACAATCTCATACACATTTTGTCATCTCATTGTACCAAAAGACCACACAGAGCAATTGACCTATACCATATAAACTAAGTATTACGTAACTATATAAATACGCAAATATACTGAAATATACAGGAAAGGAAAACTTTTTATAACACTTTTAGAGATCC
Source organism: Eospalax fontanierii (assembly GCA_035773235.1). Lineage (NCBI taxonomy): Eukaryota > Metazoa > Chordata > Mammalia > Rodentia > Spalacidae > Eospalax > Eospalax fontanierii. The sequence goes on from CM069533.1 coordinate 73,711,540, forward strand.
TGGGTAGCTATATTTAATCCTATCATAACAAACTGTATTTAAATCTAGGATTTCGGCCAGAGGATGGAAAGGAATAGTATGAAATGCTATCTTCTGGACATGATGTGGCTATTGCACACATGAACTCACAGCAGCTATGGTTAACTGCACAAGATAAAGCCAGTCAACATCAGCATTTGAGCACAGATTGGAGGAAGGTGGGTCATAAGCCCTCCCCCGTCCCCCCAACTAAGGGACTACTAGCAATTCACAGCTACTGGGAAAGAGTCATGTTTCTTCTATGTTATGGCTGGTGGTAAGTACATTATGCTCTGGTGAATGACTGACCATACACACATACACTAACTGGACTCAATGGACTTCTTTTTAAAAAAAAGAGGAAATGAGGGGACAGTTCTGATGGTCAGAGGGAGTATGAAGGGTACTGGGGGTAAACATGATGAAGATACATTATATACACATATGAAATTGTTAAGTAACATTAAAAGTATTCTTTAAAAACATGATCAATCAGAGAATATATCTTTATCATCATTTGTAGTTTCACTATGATCAGTATTATCATTTAAATATTAAACCAAAGTTATTTAAAAAATAAATTAATGAAATTAGAAGAGTAAATTAGCTCGAATGTAAGTATTTAAACATACCTTCCTCCTTCTTCACTGGTATCCAAAGATTTGATAATTAGAATCAATTGCTGACCTATGAATTCTCTTGTCATCAAATTTCCAATGTAGGCAAAATCACTACTCTGTTCTTCATTAATTACTGGGATGCTCTGAATATAACTAAAACAAGTAGAATTAATAAAGTAAATGTAACAGAATGGAAGAGAACCTCCACAGGATGCACAAAGCCCTATGTTTGACTGTCAACAGTGCAAAAACATTGCAATGGATTTACAGGTGCCAACATATGATTGTTACATATAAACAGTTGTTTTAAAAACTCAGAAAACAGTATATATTCTCATTTAAAACATGCGAAAGAAATTTGAAAATATACAACCCGAACTATGGGGTTATTAAATCTAAAATGATTAATAGGATTAAGAAAACAAAGAATAAAAGGATATATGCTAGTTTTTTTATTCTGTATACTTCTACATTTGAATTCTTACAAGAATCTATTTATATAATTTTAAAGTGAAATAAGTAGAAATTATATTAACACAGGTAACTTAAGGAAAAAAACTTAAAAGCTATACAGCAAGTTTTTAAAATATTTATTATTTTTATTATTTTATATGTATGACTGTATTGCCTGCCTGTGTGTAAACGCACCCAAGTTGTGCAATGCCCACAGAAGTCAGAAGGGGGCATCGGCTCCCCTGGAACTGGAGTCATGGATGGGTGTTAGCCACCCTGAGGGTTCTGGGAACAAAATCCAGGTCCTCTACAAGAGCAGTCAGTACTCTTAACCACTGAGCTACTGCTCCAGCACCAATATAGCAAGTTTTTAATAATAAAACAGGCCACATCTTCACCCTGTGCACCTGAAATTTATTCATGCACCAAATCCAGCCATGCTACCTGTTTCAGTATAGCTGGCAGTCTAAGAACAATTTTTCAAAATTATGTTATTTTACACATGAATATTAGAAAATGAGTCAAATAAATGTCAGTGAAATTGTATTCCTTTACATATTGCATTCTACTATATTTGTACCTCATGGTACAGGTATGTCATTGTGACAAGAATGGTAAGGTCCACAGACCCTATTCGTTATCTGCCACATAAAAAAGCTCGCCAACCAGTTTCAGAAAGTAACCCATTATCATCACTACAAAGCTATATTCATAACAAGGTCTTAACAGTTTTAAAGAAATAACATAAAATTATTAACATACTGACTTTGTACTCTTTCAGTATACTAACCAATGGAGGGAATTCTTGAGAAATACTAAATGCACAGACCTATTTATACCTACATGTACAAAAATAGGGCTTTTAACTTATTCCCAACCAATCATGACTTTGAATAAAGAGGAGAAATTGGTACACGGAGTGACTCAAGTACAGTTCCAACCAAAGGAAAATTTTTACCTCAGTAAATACTCTGCATACACTACAGGCTCTGGCAAAATTTGGTCCAAAAATTCTTCACCTTCATCTCCTTTTGATTTCAAATATTCACAAAGGACACGCCAATACAAAGCAATTTCAGGAGTTAATGTTTCTACTGGAATCAATTTCCTTCATTTAGAGAGAATAAGAGAAAGCATAATCTTTATACCCAGTTAAAAAAATAAAACAAGAATAAAAAGAAGTCAATTTGATTTATAACCACCATTCTTCTAATGATGTCATTAATTTACCTTCCTAAAAAGGAATGAAAAGTAAAAACATTAGACTGAGAAAAAACAAAAGACAAAGTTCCAAATTAGCTAGCATATGGCCAGGATGGGGTGGGGGTGGGGATGTTCTCATGGTAGACATGATACAAAAATCAAAGTTACAAAATAAAAAGATACAACTAAAGTAATACATGATGAAGTTTTTTTTTTACAGTATTAAGTTCCTGTACCAGAGGGGAAAAGACATTCATCAGAGTACAGAAAAGGACAAATAAAAGTTACTGATACAACCTGAAGTTACAGAGAGAAAAAAGTAATTTTAAATTGCAGAAGGTTCTCTGTGTAATTTAAATAACGAAACCTTTCTATACCTGTCATCACTGTTTTTACAAATTCCCACCAGTTCATTGAGAGGAGTCACTGAAAATACAGCATTGAGAACAGAGACTGCCACATCAGAAGAATTTTCCACGTCTAACCGATGAAGCAATGCCAAGACATTTCCTTCAGTGAAACGCAACCAGCCTTGGAGAAGATGCTTCTGCATTGTTTGCTTCACAGCATCTGGTGAGTCAATTCAAACAGGTAAACAATGCATCCCCAGCTTTTGTTTCCTGAATTTTAAGTTTTATTAGATCAATTTTAACACTAAGTTGATACTTGTAATATAAAAGAGCACTTTAAAGAAAAAGATACAATAATATTACAAAAGTCACAGCGATGCTTACTTCAAATTACAAATGGGACAAATTCAGCACACAATACCTAACCTCTATCCCAGGCTAATGAAAAAATTGTATTGTCTCCCCAGTGAGTTCAGTAAGCATCAGAATACATAACATTCATTATTTCACTCTGTTGATGGTCATCATCTATTACATGATTGTTATTTACAGTAGTGAATCATTACATATTTTACTAAAAACTTTATTCTCTTCATTCAAGGCCATTATGGTCAGTTCTCTAACACCGTTCAAACTCAAATGGGCTTTCTTGCCACAGCAAAACAGAGACTTCATGTCCTTATGAGAGTTAAGGATTTTTAAAACGTTCTTTCTGAAAGCAGATTTTCTAGTCTAACAGATGAGAGCATGGAGCATTATATTGGTCTGATCATTCCTAATTGTTTCTGATGCACAAAACACGTCATATTGGGCTTTAGCCAAAAAAGAATGGTATTGCTGTGAAAGTGAAAGGCAAAAAGAGATTCTGTCAAATCCTGACAGGAATTAGCTACCTAGAACTTATTAATAGTCTCTCTGTAAAGCACAGGAAGTATGAAAGGAATGTCTTGATCCTTCAAATACCAAGATCTTTCACCCTGTATTTACCATATAGTGCCCCAAGATGTTTCATCAAATTTATGGAAATGGTAGCCTTATTCAATCCAATTTATGATTGTTTCCTAATCCAATCAAGTCTGACCTCAAAATCTACAAGTGTTTACAAAGATGTATGTCCTACCTGATCTGTCATTAAGACCTTGTTGAAGAAGCAGTACTCTCTGAGCAATGGACATAGCTCTCATATGAACCTTTTCAGCTAACACCTTACAAAGATTTAAAAAAAAAAAAAAAAAGACAGTCATTAACTTTGATACAATGCATAGAGTTCTTATTTATGAATAAGGTATTTCTCTTAGATAATTATCCAGAATCAATAATATTCTACCTAAATCACCTATATTCTTCAAAAATCCTAATCGGAAAAAATCATTATGTCACGAAGTACGTTTCAAAAATACTATAAAGTGGCTTGTCTCTTAAAAATATGCCTACAGAAGATAATGAACTTATTTACCTGATAAGCCAGCTTTCTGACCGTCTCCTTTACATCCTTAGTGCGTCCTACAATTTTTGGCAAAGTCTTTGCTGATGGTGCAATACATGATAACACTGCCCGTCTAACTTCTGGATTTGAATCATTTTCAATCAAAGTAACATATGCTAAAAATAAAGCAATACATTTTAACACTGAAGAAATTCTTTAACAGTCATAAAAGTCCACATTCTGATATTTCATATTTTTTAAGTAATAGAAATACTAAACAGTAGTCTTATACTTTAGCTGAAACTTTTTCAACAAACTCCCTTCAAAGAATAGAATGACAACTTAAACATACTGTGAATGAAGGTTACATGCGATTAAAAACTCCAAAAATAAAGAAATAGTTTATTAAAGTAGGCAGTTATTTTAAGGTGATATGGTTTTATGTAAGGACTTATTTTTTATTTCTTCATGACTGCTAAAAAGAAATTACTTCAGCTTTTACTCATAGAAACACAAAACTCATTTCTTATTCACCAGTATTTCTCATGTACCTAGCTTTATTATCAATCACATGTTGACTACCGAAGATGCTTCACACATTATTATGCATACCATTTTATACCATAAAAGAACCAAGCTAATCGAGTTGGTTAGAAAACAGAGCAGGAGAAAGAGAACAGTGAAACAAAAGTCTAAACGTAAGTCATAGGCCCATATGGAAAAGTGAGATTGCGACCATCTTCATGAACCCAAGGGGAGAAAAGATTTTAAACTTTTAAATTTCTTTTACTTACTGTGTGTGTGTGTTGTATATGTGCACATGTGCATGTGTATATGCTTCACAACACACATGTGGAAGTCAGACAACAACAATGCAGGTTCTGGAAATCAAGCTCAGGTCATCAGGCTTGGTAGCAGGTACCTTTACCTGCTGAGCCATCTCACCAACTCAAATTTCTTTGCTTAGCAATGACTCTCAATATCTGTTTTTACCTCAGCCCCCAAATTAAGTTTTTTTAAAATAAGAAATAATAAATGCCAATTTTATGAGCACTGACTGATAATTTGTATAGAATTTCTGTTCAACCAAAGATGACTCAACATGAACAATATTCCATCTAAAACATATGAATACATAAGGTTTTGGTCGATGGCAAACAACATAAACAACAGTCCCTTATAGAGCTGAAAAATTCCGATCACCTAGTGATATCATCACTGTGGTAATATACTGCAAAGCACTACTGTATATTTATGAAGATGGTATAAACAAACACTGTATTCCAGGCTGTATAAAAGTACAGCACACATAATTATGTATAATACATAATACTTGAAAGTAACAAGTTGTTGTTACTGGCTCACGTATTTACTATGCTTCTACCATTGTTTTAGCATGCATTCTTCCTACTTTAAAAAAATTTAAGAATATGCCATATGCCAGGTTATGCTGGCAACAGCCTCATGTATCTTCAGAGAATCTCTTGATTATACAAGAAGCCACACTGAGTGACTGAACTCACCCATTCATATTTGTACAAGGATACTTATATGGCTTCACATAACAAAAAACATCCAATAACACATTTCTCAAAATGTAATGCCATTCTTAAGCTGCTGTTAAATTTATTAAGATGGATAATAATAGAGAAAGCACCAAATTTTAAAATGTGCTAAAACTAAACATTAAAGAGGATGTGGGTCAATGCACACTTTTATGCCCTGTTTCTGGGAATATTAAATTGTTTTGTAGAATACTTTATCTATACTAATAAAGCTGAAACTACATATATTCTAACACATCTACCTGAGCATAAACACTACAAAATCCTTTAACCTGTGCACCAATCAAAGCCTTGTATAAGAAAAACACTAATATTAAATAACTATACTCAAGTAGAAGGTCCATTACTATGGAGAATAAATCGTTAATTCTGTACAACAGAATGCTCTGATGTAGCAAAAATAAAAAATACATCATCCTAAATGAAGACTCGAATTAGAAATAATTTTTCAGAGAAAAAAGGGCTGGAAATATGGCCAAGGTTCATATCCCAGCACCTACACAGCAGCTAATAACCATCCATAACTCCAGTTCCAGGGGATCCAATGCCTTTCTGTGTCCTCCGTGGACAATGAACAATAATGGTGCACTCACACACATTCAAGCATAGCACTCACACATATAAAATAAAAATAATAAACCAAAAAAATATTTTTAAGTCACTGAAAAATATAGCATGATTCGCACAAAACAGCAGATAAAATTTAATATTGAGTCAAATGTGTGATTAAGGTATTTAAATTTTAGGATAATTAACCCAAAATTCAGAGGTAATTATTACCTCTAAAGGAACAGAATACAACAGGAGGGAGTAGAAGCAAAGCAAAATCTGAAAGGACTGACGGCGGAGCATAATGGCGCTTGCCTTTAATCCCAGTATTCAAGAGGCAGAGGCAAGTGGATCTCTGTAAGATGGGAGCCAGCCTGGTCTTCACAGCAAGTTCCAAAACAGCAAGGCTACAGGAAATCCCTTTCTCAGAAGAACAAACAAAAAATGAACAAAACAAAACAAAAGAAGAACTGATTATCTGTTATTTTAAGTTGTTGGATAGTTGACGCTTTGGAACTCCACACATAAAATAATAAAAATTCAAGAACTGGGCTGGGAAGAGGGCTCAGTTAGTAAAGTACTTGCTGCATAAGCATGAGGAGCTCTGTTTTGATCGCCAGCACCCATGTAAAAACCTGGTAGAGTAGCATATACCTGTAATCTCAAAACTGGAGTTAGAAGACACAGGATTCCTAGGGGCTTGGTTTGGTGGCCAATCTAGCTAGATAGATGAGCTCTCTAGGTTCAGTGAGACACTGTCTCAAAAACTATGGTGGAGAGCAATGGAGGAAAACACTGGGCATCAACCTCGGGCTTCCACATTAATGTGCACACTTACCACATGTACACACACCCAAAATTTACCCACACCCAAAATTTCACTGAGAAATTAACGAAGTTAACAAGACTAAAATAAGAATTGTTCCAGGTCAGTTGGGGCTATAAAACCCTATCACCAAAAAGAAAGAGAAAGAGACAGAGAGAAACAGACAAAAGAAACGAAACTACCACCACCATCTCTCCACCTAAAGGATGAACCCAAGACTGAGCTGGCTCTGGACCAGCTTGGTGAATCTGACAGAACATACTCAGGACTTCAGTCTCCTCATTTAGTCCTCTAGGATTATGCCAAGAACATGCTGTTTGTACTCATCCAGCCTGGTGATAATTCACCCTGTGCACCCCACCACCATCTCCACAGGCCTAGCTATGACTGTCCACCTCACATAGTGGACCAACCAGAAATCACCCCTGTACCTCCAATAAAAAAAAATCAAAAGTGGAATCTGAAGACTAGATCAACTAACTGTTCATACCTGATCTGAAATCAAGCAGGCTACAACAATAAAAGTAGAACCAAACCTCTACTCCACACAGGCAGGCTAGAATTTTATATCAGACACACAACCCACAAAAGAAGTCCATATGCTCAGGTCACATGACAAAAACAAAACGAACATAATGTTCCCACCAAATCCAACCAGCTCTATAGACATGTTTTATAGAAAGAACTACCCAGGGGAACCCCAGGACACAGAACTTAAAAAAAAAATAATAAAAGAACATATGAAAAACACCTCAACAAATTCAAGAGAATAGGAATAAACTCCTGACTGAAAGAAAATATATGGCTGAAAAAAATGACAAAGACATTCAGGATTTGTAAAATGAATTCAGGAAAGAGAAAGAAATACTGAAGAAAATTCAAACTGCAATGAAGATGGAATTGAAAAATTCAATAAGCCAATTAGAAAAGACAGGAGAAAGTCTCTATCAGCAGAATGAATCAAGTAGAAAACAGATAGCAAGATTTGAAAACAAAGCAGAATTGGACCACTCAAGCAGGGAATATGAAAAAAAAAAGAAAAAGTTGAACACAGGAATGGAATACACAGAAGCTATGGAAAACCTCGAAAAGAACAAATCCACAAATTATAGGTATAGAAGCAGCAGCTCAGGACAATGGCATTAACCAATGGCATTAACATGGCATAAACCATGCAAGACAGAACCAGAAAAGAAAACTGCTCATGGTATATCATAATAAAAAGAATGGCAAGAGAAAAACAAGTTATATGTAAAGGAAAACTCATCAAAATAACAGCTGACTTTTCAATGCAAACTTTAAAAGCCAAAGAGCCTGGAGCAATGTACTTCAAGTTCTAAATGATCACAGATGCCAACCCAGACTAACACACCCAGAAAAACTGTCAATCATAGTCAAAGAAGAAAGAAAAAATCTTCAATGATGTAAACAGGATGAAAAAATTCATGTCCACAAAACCAACCCTTCACAAAACTAGGAACACTATGACAAACTGAAGAAAGGAATACCCATACCCAAGAAGTTATAGAAAGGAAATACATGAAGATATAATTATTGAAACACAAAACAGGACTAAGAACACATATAGGAAATGTCAGTAACCAACACAAATCTTTCAATAATAACTTTAAACATCAATGACCTCAACTCCCCAGTCAAAAGACACAGGCTAGTAGAATGGATGAAGAAACAAAAATCTCATCTTTCTGTTGTCTATAAGAAATTCATCTTGTCATCAACAACAAGCACTGCAATATAGTGAAAGGATGCAAAAATATATCCCAAGAAAAATGGGACCAAGAAACAAACAAGTGTTGCTATCCTAATATCTAACAAAATAAACTTCAAAGTAAAGTTAATCAGAAGAGATAAAGAAGGTCATTTCATTCTGATCAAGGAAAGTCATCCAAGAAGACATTATAATTAATACATATATACACAAAACTCTAACACACCCAATTTCATAAAATGAGTTATTACCAGACTTCAAGACAGAGGTTAACACCAACTCAGTAAAGTAAGGAACTCAATACCCAATTCTGTCTAATAGAAAAGTCAACCATATAAAGAATACAGAAACATCTGAATTAAATCATACATCAGATGGACCTAACAGCCATTTATAGAATATTCCATCCAAGAACCAAAGAATATGCATTCTGTTCAGCAAGTCACAGAAGTTTATCTAAAACAGACCACATATTGGGGCACAAAACAAACCTCAACAAATAGAAAGAAATTAAAATAATTCCATGTAGACTATCATACCACAATGCAATAAGCTTGAAATCAACAGGAAAAGAAGCTCTAATAACTATACAAATTCATGAAGATTAAACAACACACTCCTGAATCATAGAGGGGTCAAAGAAGAAATCAAGAAAGAAATAAAAATATTCCTAGAATTAAATAAAAGTGTAATATAACAAACCCTCTGGGACAAACTAAAAGTATTCCTAAGAGGGAAATAGCTATAAGCACTTACCTATATTAAAAAATCAGAAAGTGCACAAATAAACAACTCAAGAATCGGGAAAAACAAGAATAAATCAAATCCAAACTCAGCAGACATGAAGAAATAATAATCAGAGTAGAAATCAATGAAATAGAAACAAAGAAAACAATACAAAGAATCAATGAATCTGGGGCTGGAGAGATGGCTCAGCAGATAAGAGCACTGACTGCTTCTTCTGAGGATTCAGGTTCAATTCCCAGCACCCATATGGCAGCTAACAACCAACCATTTGTAACTCCAGTTCCAGGGGATCTGAAACCCTCTTCAGACCTCCATGAGCACTGCATGACATGGGTGCTCTTACCTATATGCAGACAATACATTCATACACATAAAAAAATAAAAAATAAATAATAAAAAATAATAAATAATAAATCAATGAATCTAAGAGCTAGTTCTTTGAAAAGACAAATAAAATAGACCCTCAGCCCAGCTAACAAAAATCAACAAACCCAAATCAACAAAATCAGACATAAAAAAGGAAACATTCCCTACAAACACCAAAATAATCTAGAACATTTATATGGGAATATTTTAAAAACCTATACTTCACCAGGCTGGAGAGACGGCTCAAGGATTAAGAGCACTGGGTGTTCTTACAGACCACCCTAGGTTTGAATCCCAGCACCCATATGGTGGCTAATAACTGTGTGTAACTCCAGTTATAGGGGATCCAACACCCTCTTCTGTCCTCTGTGGGTCGTGCACAGTCAATAAACCAATGTAAGAAATCATGTAAATGACTTAGAGACAAAAATCACATGATCATCTCAATAAATGTAAAAAAGCCTTTGACAAAATTCAGCATGCCTTCATGAGAAATCTTTGAGCAAATTTGACTGAAGGGAACATATCTCAACATAAACAAGGCTGTATATAACAAACCCATAGAAAACTGCATTCTAATGGAGAAAAACTCAAAGCAATCCCATGAAAATCAGGAACCAGGAAAGGATACCCACTATCCCCACTCTTTCTTTTTTTTTTTTTTAATTTATTACTTTTATGTGCATGCATGTTTTGCCTGTATGTGTTTAAATGCATCCATGTTATACAATGCCCAGAGTCAGAAGAAGGCATCAGAATCCAGTGAAACTGGAGTTATGGACAGTTGTTAGCTACCATGTGGGTGCTGGGAACTAACATGGGTTCTCTGTAAAGTAGCTAGTGCTCTTAACCACTGATTCATCTCCAGCACTACCCCACTCTTTTTCAATATAGTGCTTGAAAACTAACCTAGAGCACTGAGCCAAGAAAAGGAAATTAAAGGGATACTAACTGGAAAAAAAAGTCAAATAACATTTTTGCAGATGATATGTTATACTTAAGAGATCCCCAAAATTGCACCAGAAAAATTCTAGAAATGGTCAATACTCTCAACATAGTGATAAGATGCAGTATTAATTTATAAAACCACTATCCTTATTATATACCAATAATAAGCAGTCTAAGAAAGAGATCGTGGAACACTCCAATTCACAATAACCTCAAAAATAAAATAGCTAGGAATAAACCTTACCAAAGACATGAAAGATCTCTGTAATGAAAACTTCAAATCTTTGGAGAAAGAGATTGAGGAAGACACTAGAAGATGGAAAGACCTCACATGCTCATGGACTGGTAGAATATTGTACAAATGACAATATTACCTAAAGAAATTTACAGATTCAGTGCAATCTCAATCAAAATCTCCGTGACATTCTTCATAGAAAAAAAAAAAAAAAAAATCCTAAATGCATATGGAAGCACAAGAGACCCTGAATAGCAAAGCAATCTTAAACACAAAGAACAGTGCTAAAGGGATCACCATACCAGATTTCAAACTATGTTACAGAGCTTCAGTAATAAAAACAGCATGGTCCTGGCACAGGACCATGGAACAAAATAGAAGACCAAACATGAGTACACACAATTACAGCCACCTGTACTGGGAACACTGAATCTCCACATACAGAAGAATTAAATTAGATACGTATCTCTTACCCTGCACAAAAATCAATTCCAAACAGATCCAAGACCTTATGGAGAAGAAGAGCTAAAAACTGTTCAAAGGAAACATAGGCAGTAACTTAGGATATAGTGGAGGAAACAACTTTCTAAATCAGACTTATTCCCTCAGGGGACAAATGGGACATCATTAAACTAAGAAGCTTCTACACAGCAATGGAGTCTGGAAGTCCACAGAGTGGGAGAGAATCTTTGCTAGCTATACAAAGCTGATAGACAATTTCCAGAATACACAAAGAATTAAGTAAAGAATCAAGAAAACAAATAAAAAGCTGAAAAGTGATCTACAGAAGTGAATGCCTAAGAAACACCTTAAAAGGTATTCGACATCCTTAGTACTTGGGGGAATGCAAATTAAAACTACTTTAAGATTTCATCTTACCCCAGTCAGAATGGCTAAGATCAAGAGAACAAATGATATTAAATGTGGGAGAGGATGTACACAAAGGGGAACCCACATTCACTGCTGGTGGGAGTGCAAAGTGGTGCAGCCTCCATGGAGATCTGCACAAGAGAATTCCTACAAAACTAAAAAGAGAGCTACCATTACCTCCAGCTGTACCATTCCCTGGCATATATTCAAAGGACTCAATTTCCTACTACTGAGATATCTGCTCAGCGTAGTTTTATTGCTACTCTTTTCACAATAGCTAGGAAATGAAAAAGAACTAAACGTCCCTCAACCAAAGAATGGATAATGAAAATGTGACACATTTACACAATGGAATTCTATTCAGTGGTAAAGAAAAATGAGTGAAATCATAAAATATGAAGCTAAATGAACAAGAAATTGTGATACTGAATGAGATAATTTAGTCTCAGAAAAACAAATGCATGTTCTCTCATTAATGGATCCTTGCTCCAAATCCTTAGATATGAGTATACATCTTGATGTAACCACAGGAACCAGAAAAACAGAAAAGAAACATGGAGAGAGAGGGAAGTAGACACAAGCGTTACCAGGAGGGAAATGGGGTGGGGGTGAGGTTAAACTGGGGAAGAGAGGAAAAGTGGGGCTATACAGGGTGTAGTGGTTTGAGTAAGAATGTCCCTAGCAGGTAGCACTGTTTTGGGAAGTCTTAGGTGTGGCCATGCTGGAGGAAGCAATGTCACTGGGGGTGGGCTTACAGTTCTTAATTCTTGCCAGATCTCCAGTCCCTCTCTGCTTCCTGTGCTGCTTAAAGATGTGAGCTTCTACTTTCTGCTACTGCTCCAGCTCCTCCAGCCACCATGCCTCCCTGCCATAATGGACTCTAATTCCCCTGAAACCATAAACTCAAATAAATTCTAACTTTCATAAGTTCCCTTGGTCAATGTTTCTATTACAGCAACGGAAAAGTAACTAAGACAGAAGACGTAAGCACTTAGCTTCTGCTCCTACTCCAGCTAGTTCTGCTGCCATGCCTCCCTGCCATGATGGACTCTTGCCCCTTGGGAACCATAAGCTAAATAAACTCTTCCTTATATAGTTCCCTCGGTCAGTGTTTTTATCACAGCAACCGAAAAGAAACTAATGTACAGGGGAAAAGAGAAAATAAATACCTCAAAAACTAAGAGATGGGCAGAGAATCAAAGCTTACAAAGGACAGAAGCTGCTGAATCCAAGAGTGGGTAGGAACTTTGGTTACCCAATTCTAAGAGCCCCAAAACATGTGTACATACAAGCACCACTGAATGGACTCAGGTTATATACGTATACATATATGTACATAATATTAAAGGGGTGACGAAATTGGAAGGAAGTGAGAGGGATATGGGAAGAGCTAAAGCAGGGAGGAGGGATTCTGTAAGTAACACTACTCACTGAAGGTTACTTTAAATGGGGACGATTAACAGGGAGGAAAGCAAGGAAAAGAAAATACTAAGGCTGTTTGAAAAACCATAAGAAAATGTATTATTTCATAAGCCTCCTTAAAAATACATATATGTATGTGACTGTGTGTACAGCTGGAGGATAATAAAAATCCCAATGCCAGGCAAGAGAAACATTCTTTCAAGTTGTTGGTCAGGGTAGTCCAAGAGATGCCCAAATCAAAATAGGCAATTACCAGATCCATTGATTGTACCCCAGAACTTATAAGACCCTATTGCTCATGACACCACATCTTTGAACACATCTTGGAGCAAATGAACTGGAACTAACCTGGAAGTCTCCTCTCTGAAGACTAGCTCTTTTAGTATCAGAAAGTATTAAGCAAGTTGCCAAGAAAGAAAACCAATCAATGGGTCTACAAAGTTGTGAAGCCTACGAACCACAATGACCACGGCCAGCAAAATAGCTCTATTGGTGCAATAGTGGTACTTTTATCTTGAGGATAATCAACAACTATGAAATTAGACTTAAAGCCTGCTCAGCAGGAGGGAATCCATGCATGGTAGCGTAAAAATAGCTAAGTAAACGTGGTTGGAAAGGTCACAGATCCTAGAGAAAAACCTACTACTGCTAATTTCCTAAACCAATGTAATTTCTAACTCTATCCTAAATATATCCTTTTATATTTACAGGTGAGTGTATCTCTCACCACTCATCAAAAGAAGCTTCTTTTGGCAATAGACGGAGACTATCACAAAGTTTCACAACTGGTCAAATTACAGAGAATAAGACACTGTGAGGTACACAGACCTAAGTGACAAATCTACAATGCAAAGACTAAGAATCAGAGGAAGAAGACCCCTGCTGCTAGTTAATATATTCTAGACATGATAGCAAAGCTATACCCATGAAATTTCTACAGCACAGGCAGGATAATGGCCTAACAAGATCTGCATAATGATAAGACTAGTGGATATACCATTGTGGATGGGGAAATTCATGGGGGGGGGGGGGATGTCCCACCTCAAGATGAGGAACTAACAAGCAGCAATCAATGGATGCTGAGGGAGGAAGAATCAGATTTCCCCAAGGACTAGATTCCTGAAAGGTTACCTAATCCCAAGTGGGCAGCTCTAAACACATAGACACAGGAGCACCACTAAATGGACTCAATGTATTACACATGTGTATATTTATAAACATATGTATGTATATGTAACAATGAAGGAGAGAACAAGAATTTGAAAGGGAGTGGGGTAGAATGGGAAGAGTTTGAAATGGACTGGGTGGGGTGAAATGCATGAAATTCTCAAAAAATACAAAAATTATATTTAAAAAATAAAGGCAATAAATTCATAGACATTAAAATTGTATCAATAAAAAAAATTAGGAAATTATACATACCATCAACCACTGGGCATTCATCATCCTTGGGATCTTGGAGTCGAGAAAGAGCCAAAACCGCCTGTATTCTTACATTTGGAATCTTATCTTTCAATCTAATAAGCATGGCTTCATTAATTTTATCAAACAAATCATCATCAATCTGGGCATTTTCTGGCATACTTCCCAGAAGCCTGTTTATGAGCTGGCATACTCTAAATCTGACTGCATTGCTGTTTGCTTCATGAGACTAAACAAAACAAATCAAAAGTTAATCCTACTCAAACCCCATTCTCAAAATCGTCAATACTGTTTTATCACTGTATATTACAAATTCCACAAGTGACAATAAGCCAGGATAATGGTGCAGGCCTATAATCTCAGATATTTGTGAAAAAGGAAAAATCACAAGTTCAAGAGCTGAAGGACAACCTGGGCATAATAAAGAAACCCTGTCTCAAAGCAAAGAATTGAAAGAGAACTAGAGATTATGGAACAGCTTATGCCTAGCATCTGACACTCTAGGTTCAATCCCTAGCACCATAAAAAATAAAAACAGCAACTAACTACTGGCAAAAGAAGCTATAATGTAAATGCATATGCACACTAAACAGACCTTTTATGATCTCAAACACTCTGAAAAGAGTATTTGTTGTATTACAAAGTAAGTATATTTCTTCTGTGTAATTTCTATTCTTTACTTACTTCAAAGCAAAAAAAAAATTGAAATAACCAACAGGTCTTTAAAAATGTAATTCTGGAATTATCCTTTTTATCTTAATGACAGTTACAATTTCCTATAAAAGACTCATTCACATGTTCTCTTTATTGTCAGATGTTTTATAGAATGACGAAATTCTCTATATTTTCCCCAAAGTGCTAGTTTTCACAATACCTTTAAAAGAAAAGCAAACAGATAATTTAAAATGCCACCGTCTTCCTCCTGATCTTCCTGCTCAGATTGGTGAAATGAAGTTACAAACTTGGCTGCGAATTCTGTAATCCTCTCCACAGCAGGTTCGCGTTTATAGACCACCATAGCATATCTAAGGTAATGAACAAACTCCTCCTGAAAAATTGTTTTATCATTCATCTGAAAGGCAAAAGGAACTACTCATAAATTGCACTGACAAAAACTCTTTATTCCCAACATTACCCTAACACAGCTGAGGCTTTGGCCATAAGTGAAGCTAAAATCGTTTTTAGTAAACACTCAATTATCCAAAAGGGACATAAACCTGCGCAAACTTCGGTGGATAACTTGTGCATCCCAGAGTACAGAGAATAAATATGGATAGTGAAATAACTTTTTTCAATTTTCATTATCCTTTTATTATCATAGTGATGTAAAACAGGCTTCTTCAGGAAGAGTGCAAAGCAACGCTGGTTTTCATATTTATCTTCCCATCAGTGAGCAACTTCCTTTTGTCCGTTTCCCATCTACTCCAGCATCCTCAGCGCCCTGTTCCTAGTGACTTAACTAGTCATTTTCCTGGAACACCAAGGTGATTTACACACACACACACACACACACACACACACACACACACACACACACACACGGCACACGGAGTTAACAGAAATAGGCAGGGCCAGGTCCTATTTTTCCTATCTGGTGACATGGATTCCATTGACGCTGACGGGTTGGCTGGAGTAACTAGACCGTGGGATTGCCCCAAGGAAATCACCGCGCGCCATCGTCTCTGCAGCCCGACCCTTGCAGCCTCCAAACGCACCGAGACGAAGGGCTACCGGGGTCTGAGGGGAGGAGGGTCCGTGCCGCGGAGCAGAGGGGCATGGTGTGGACGCCGCGAGGCCGCTGACAGCCCAGGAGACCTCGGGCCGGTCTCACAACGCTGAACCCAGGGACCTCGCAGGCGGGTCGCGCAGGGCGAAGGAGGACGCGGAAGCGCGGGGCGTTCCGCGCAGCCCCAGGGGCGGCCGGCAGGGACGCGGGGCCGGGGGAGGCCGGGCCGCTTACCGCCTTGTACGTGCGGCTCAGCGCCACCACTAGCTTCGCCTGATTCTGGTGCGGCTGCTGCGCCAGACGAAAAGCCTCCTTGACAGTAAGCGGCTTCTTCTCCGCTCCCATGGCGACAGGACTATAGAGAGGCCCTCGGGCCGACTGCGGCCTTCGCGTTCCCTCGGCTGCCCCGGAGCATCCAGGGGGGTTACCGCCAAAGTTTTCAAACAACTCCCGCGAGAGGAGGACACACCGCGAGAGTTCGGTGAGAGGCGGGGTGCCAGAGCGTCTGGAGCCGGGCCAATACCCGGCAGCCCCCGCGGCCCGGACGCCTGCGCAAGGGGTGCGGCCTGCGGGGTTTCTCAGCGAGCAGAGGTTTTGGCGCGACCGGAAGTGGTGTGGTTCTTCTGGGGCTAACGTGGAGCTGCCGTAGGACTTGACAGAGTCGCTTTGTGGCGCTCGCTGTAGCGGGGTCGCGGGGCCCTACCGGGGTGAGAACCTGCAGTCCGCCAAGGGCTTCGCTGGCGCTGCGGGCGGGAGAGGCCGGAGGGAAGGGAAAGCGACGGGGTTCAGGCCGCGTCCCCGTAGGCTCCCCGGGAGAGGCGCGCGCTGGGGGGCTGTGGCGGTGAGTGCGGTCTGGGGACTTCCGTTTACCCTGATCCAGACCCTCCTGACTTGGGCAGGAAGGTCGGGTTGGAGCCGTGGCCGTGCAGGCGGGAACCGGCTCCGTCATTCGACGTTTCTGACTTCATGTGTTCTGGCAGTTCTGTGTCGGTGCACTTTGTTTTTTTCCTCCTCCTATTAATATCTTGTATTAATTCATACTGCAGAGAAGCTAGACTCGGGACGGGTGAATTAGTTTTCCTTCCCCTACCTCCAGTCAGTATCCACGACCAGCAGAACACCTCCTTTCAGGTTGCTTCCTTAAGGAATAACAGACTTTCTTAAGTTTATTGTTGATTTTCAACACCCATTATTTTTATGTTGATATGAGCCAATGCCTAAATGAGGGTGTTTGCACTTTTGCGTGGTTTCACCATTCACTATATAAATAATCATAAATGTACCTGCCTTTTTTCCAGTCAGCACTGGTTTTGAGCTTTATTCGTGTTGATTGAGCTTTATTCGTGTTGATGCTAATAGTAAGATAACAGTTTGTTGGCCCTTATGTGACAGACGCCGCTCTGAACACTTCATTTCCATCTCCTTTTATGAGGCGAGAATTGAGACATTGACAAGCTACCCTAATTCTTCTGCTGCTTCATTCCTAATTTCTGAAAGTTCGTAGGTGCACAAATGCTAAAGAGATGGCTGTGGTACATGGGGTTGCCTGTCATTTTCAAATAACAAGATGTCTAACTTCAGTAAAAACAACAGGTATTTAT
The DNA here is from genome assembly GCA_035773235.1 of Eospalax fontanierii. NCBI lineage: Eukaryota > Metazoa > Chordata > Mammalia > Rodentia > Spalacidae > Eospalax > Eospalax fontanierii. The sequence goes on from CM069533.1 coordinate 73,729,616, forward strand.
TCCAAGTTAACCCTCTGAGAACAAAAACAGGCCTGGAGTGTGCATGTACCTAACAAAACACACAGTGCCTGGAATATTAGTGAAAGGGAAACCTAGAAAGGTTACTAGTGTTTATATTTATTACTTTACGTGTTTGAGTGCTTGCATGCAATGCCAGCAGAGGACAGGACAGAAGAGAGAAGATAGTATGTCCTGGAATGATTGTTAGCCTCCATATGGGTGCTTGGTATAGGGACAAAGCAGACTCAGACCTCTTAAGTTTTAATCACCCCTCCTGCTACAGCCTTCCGGCTCTAACCCCATGGAGGAGGAGCTCTGAATTGTCCAATACAAATAATCCCTGTGGGACAGGCAGGTTCTGGACCAACCAATTCCAAGGTTAAACTAGCCTGTATAGCTGAGAATCTTCGGAACTTTTGGCATCATAGTGGAGTCGTAGGGTTTGTTCTCGATTCTCAGACCCTAACACTGGGAACTCAACCTGGGTCCTCTGCAAGAGCAGCCAATGCTCTTAACTGCTTAGCCATCTCTCCAGCCCCCGGGTTACTAATATTTTAGTCTGGTATATCCAAAATCATTTCAGCCGTGTAATCAATATAAACTTTTTTGGAACAGGTTGCTTACTTCCTTTTCTTTTTTTCTTGCTTCGCATTTGGGTGTTACTTTGCACTGGTATCTTTTCAAGTGCTGAGTGGATTCATGTAGCTTGTGAACAGACGAACTACTTTGTACTTTGAGACCCAGTGTAAGGGCTAAGGAAAGGCTGTGAGTGAAGTGCTTGCTGGACAAACATAAGAACCTGAGTTCACATCCCTAGAAACTACTTAAAACCAGAAGTTGAGCGTCTGTATGCCAGATGGATCCCAGAGGCTCACTGGCCAGTGGTCTTGCCAAAATGGTAAACGCCAGGTTCACTAAGAGACCCTGTCTCAAAATACAAGGTAGAAAGGCATCGAGGAAGACATTCAGCATCAGTGTGTCTGTCTCCTGTACACACATGCACGTATCACACACAGAATAAAATTTTAAAGTAAATAATGATAATAAAAAGAACTACTGGGTATACTTTGTGGTTGTAATGTGAAGTTGACTGACAGACATTAGAATATATTAATATTAGGTAACACTTCACTTGTGCACTGTAATTGTCTCGCTCTGTTTTGGATGCTTGTTATCTTTGCTGCAGTGTTAGTAAAATTTCTTACACTATATCTTTACAGTATTTTTATCTGACTATTTTCACCATAAATGAGGGTCATTCCTGTTTGTCTGTTACTGAAATTATGAGAAATCTGGCCACCAGAGGTCAGTATAACTTTGTTTTGATTAGGGTTGTGGGGTTTTTTTTTTGTTTTTGTTTTTCAATTTTATGCCCTGTGGTTTTATACGGTGTTTTTTCAGCATTATAATCAATCTTTACAATATGTTATATTAAATTGAAACATTATAGTCTCATTGCTGTAAAGCTTGCATGATTCTTGACTTTTGCTGTGAGAACAAAGAACCAAATACTGTATTTCTTTATGTACCTCAAACGTTAGTTTACTTTAGAAAGTAAAAGAAACTGAAACTGGAGAGATGGCTCAGCACTGGCTGCAGAGGACCCAGTTCAATTCCCAGCAGCCACATGACAGTTAACAACTGTCCTTACCTTCAATTCCCGGAGAATCCGATACCCTCTCTGACTTCCATGGGCATTGCATAACATGGGTGCACTTACATGCAAGCAATACACTCATACACAAAAAATTTGTTTTGATTAAAAAAAAATTTTTTTTTTAAGAAAGTAGTAGCAGTGTCATGACTAGACTGACTCCATCTTGAAAGTTCCCCATCTTGGGAGAATACCCAGAGCTGAACTCTCCCCTACTCCCAGGTCCAGTAAATAACTCAGACAAGACCATTATAGAACCACAAGAAAAAAAAAAAGTTTTACAGGGGCCGTCAGTGGCATTCTTTAAGTGTAAAAATATGTTTATTCATGTGCTTCCAGGTCAGTTCCTGCTCCACTGCTACAAGCCCTGTGCCCGAATTATGACCTGTTTTCAGTAGTAGGGTCTTATCTTCCAGTTCTGGGAGATACCCATGTGCTCTGGCAATAGCCTGTTAAGTTATTTGAGGAGTCTCTTGGACTACTCTGACCAACCTCTGACCACTCAGAGGAAGGTCTTTCCCCTCTGCCACTGTACCCCTCGCAGTACCCCAGGTATACACATACACTAATGTTCAGCATTATATGTGTATTTCTCACGGGGTTCTCAAGCCAACACAATTCCCTATGGCTTCCCTCACCACCATTCTCCAATCATCTCTCTCCCCCATCCAACCCCCAGTCCATATCATCCCCACCCTCCCCCATTCCCACTCTGATGAGTTCCCTCCCCCCAACCCCATGGTCTCCTTCATGTCTACCCTCCCAGCCAGACACTCTCACTTTCTCCACCTCCCCGCTGGTTACATCTTTTTCCTACTCGCCCCTTCTTTTGGGCTTTTTCTTTCCCATTAACTCTGTGAGTTTCCTGGCTCCTGCTGTTACATCAGGATATATGCTCACATATAAGGGATTGGTGTTAATCCACAAATGAGGGAGAACATAGCATCACTTGCTTTTCTGAGTCTGTGTTACTTCAGTGTAGCAGTCTAGTTCCATCCATTTACCTTCATATTTTATTATTTCATCTTTTACTGCTGAGTAGAACTCCACTGTATAAATATACCACATTTTCATTATCCATTCGTCAGTTGACAGACATTTAGGCTGTTTCCATTTCTTACCTATTTTAGTGAAGAGAGAGCAACAGACTTGAATATACAGGTTTCTCTAAGCTGGGGTCAACTTTTGAAGAATACTTTTGAGTAATCTTACAGGTGCAATGTGTTTGAAATGACAACAGTAAAAATATGAAAAGAAGCCATCCCCTCCTTTCTCACATAAAGACCTGAGGTATATAACATACTCATTTCAGATTAAAGTGGGTAATATTTTAAACTAGGTTTGAAAGTATTAACATTTTCTTTTGGGGGCAGTTTTTTTGAGACTGGGTCTCGCCATAGCCCCAGCTGTCCTGGAACTCACTATATAAACAAGGCTGGCCTTGAATTCATAGAGCTCCACCTGCCTCTGTCTCCCAAGTACTGGAATTAAAGGCATGCAGCACTATACCCACTGAAAGTATGACCACTTATTTCTTACAGATAGTCATACGTAGCCTCCCTGTTTTGCTGTAGTAGCATCCTCTATGTTGAGCCTGTTTTTGAAAATGGCTCGTTTGTTTGCCTGTTTTTCCACCATCCTCCTGATTCACCCATATACAGTTTGGGAACTATTCCTCTGACTCTGGAATAAGACAGAACACACTGATATAGTTATTTACTACAGGCCTTAGTCATTCTGTCATTGATCTTTTAAAGACATTTGCAGAGACTCTAACTTGTGCTAGACACTTTGTTGGGTGCTGAATATATGTAAGGAGAATGTGTGGAAGCCAGAGAAATGCTCATTAGAAGTCACTGACCTGAACACCATATGACCATAGACAGTATGTTTATTCCTGGAAACCAGATGTTTATGGACTTTCATTTTGGAAATGTCCCCTTCAGAGTTTTGTAAAAGCTGTTTGTAGTGTTCCTTGTGTTTTTTCATTTACAATGTGGCTGAAATGTTGTTGGGTACATTTCTAATTGATTGCTTCCATATATTTTACCTCTCCTCCAGTAGTAGACGTACAGAATCCTCATCACAGATGAAGCTCAGAGTGTGTCCTCGTACATGTTAGTTTGTGGAGAATTTTTTTTCTGTGTGCCCAAAAGATGGACCATGAATTGTGCAAACAGCTGTTGACTAACTGTTGCTGCTTGGGTGCTTTCGCAGTGGTTTCCTCATAGTCTTACTAGCAGTTCCTTCCCTTTCTTAAGGTGAACTCCCCACACTGGCAGTATCTAGCTTTCTTATTTTCACCAAACTGTTAGCCTACTGTGATCTAATGAGTAAAATATAAATGTTTTGTTCTGTTAATTGGGTATCCTTTTTTTAACTAGGCAAAGAATTATATTAACTTTCTTCAAACTTTATTCCCAGGCATCTTCAGCTTAATTTATTGCAAAGAATGAATTGTGTATAAGCAAAAACTGGAAAGAACTGCAGGGTCCATGGAGCTGGGCTTAAAAATATTAGAGATTGGTGCTGGGGAGATGGCTTGGCAGTTGAGAGCACTGGCTGCTCTTTCAGAGGACCCAGGTTCGATTCCTAGCACCCATATGGCAGCTAGCAACTATCCATAACTCCAGTTCCAGAGGATCCAGTGCCCTCTTCTGACCTTCATGGGCATTACATGACACGGGTGCACTTATACACATGCAGGCAATACCTTCAATAGACAAAAATAATACATAAAATATTTTTTAAAAATATTTGAGATCTAGATTTTATCTAATCCACAAACAAAAGAATTTTCAAAAATGTCATAATATCAGTAGTAACATCAGACTATAAATTATCACGATTTGGGCCAGCCTTATGTAAATTCACTTTTGGAGAGAATGTATCTAATCTTATTTGCTTGACATTTTAAGTAAATTAATTTTACTAGGTAGATTTTTTTTTCTTTATTGTTTTTATGTGTGTGAGTGCATTGCCTGTATATATGTAAGTGCAGCCATATCATGCAGTGCCCTTGGAGGTTAGAAGAAGGTGACAGATCCCCTGGAACTGGAGTAACAGGGCAGTTGCCAACCACCACCATGTGGGTGCTTGGACTGTACAAGAGCAGTCAGTGCCCATAACTGCTAAGCCGTCTCTCTAACCCCTAACCTTAGTTCTTAATCAACACTAATGCTTTTTAAAAAATTCTTACCAATAAGAAAGTATCTCTTTAGGGATTGGAGAGATGTGTCAGCAGTTAGGAGCACTGACTGACTGCGCTTGCAGAGCACCCAAGTCAGTTTCCAGCACCTACATGGCAGCTAATAACCATCTATAATTTCAGTTCCAGGGAATCCAATGTCCTCTAACCTCTGCAGGCATTGTACAACATGGGAAGACTTAGTGCACACAATGCACTCATACACATTAAAAAAATTTTTTTTTAAACTAAGGTTAAACACCCACATGTGGTAGTACACACCGTTTATCCTAGCACTTTGGGGTGCAGAGGCAAGTGGATCTTTTGAGTTCAATGCTAGCCTGGTCTTCTAGTGAGTTCTAGACCAGGTGGGGCTCCAGGGAGACCTTGTCTCAAAAAGACCAAAAAAAAAAAAAAAAAAAAAAAAACCTAAGTTTACACATTCCACTTTCACAGTGGAAACCAGAAATTTTCTGAAAATGAGGGACTCTTTGTGGAATAAACTCTATATAATGTATGAATGTATATAAACTTTTTCTCTTCTATTAGGTAATATTTAGTGGTTTGCAAGTAAAATGAGCTTTATTTTGTCTCTAGATTTACATTTAATGTATTTTCCTCCTGGAAGAAGCTGGTAAATATTTATGCTTTTTTCCCCTTGAAAAAGCTTATATAAACTGGTCATGTGATTATTACCTCTGAGATCAATGTAAGAGTCCTAACAGTTCTACTGTCAGGACAGGCCCCTTAAAACTAATGTCAACAAATACATCTAAATGTAAAAGTATAAAAACTGTCTAAAGTTTGGGGCATAGGAGATGGGCTTTTGCAGAAGTAGTGTTTTAGGGGTAAGACTGTCGTACAGACTGATCCAGTTGTATACCAACAAAGGAATAAAATGGGCCCAGACTGCCAGTTTTGTGATTATGAGAGCCATTCTCAACAGGGAAATTGTTCAAAGTCTGTAAGAATCTCTAAGGTTCTTGGCTCAGCATACATATTCTTGCAAGCCCTGAAGTTAGATAGGCAGTAATGTTGCCTAGCACTTTGAGACCTTGATATCACATTTCTTATCTTGTTTACAGGTTGAGGCTACCTTTCCAGGTAGTCCAACTACTGAGTCACCAGTTTCCAATGGTACTGTATCACCTGTGGAAAACAGGATCTTTGAACACCCAAGATCACTGACAACTACTGGATCATAACCACTGGCCAAAAAGAAGCTCCACCAGCAGACAAGGCAACTACTGAGTGTCTTTGTATTACCAAGTAGATAACACTATCAGCTGCCAACCAAACCAGTTGTACAAAGTGTTTCTTCATAGTATCTTTATCAGTGGAGACTACACTAGGAGAATCATCTTGCCTAGATGAAGACTGTCCTCTCTGAGTAGTCAGGTTTGAAGGAAATTCTCTGACCTGTGCCACTGGTAAGTGACTAGCACTTTCATATGTTGAACTGGTCCTGAGGACTAAGATACCTACTTTGTAAGTGAAAAGTATACTACATGATCTTGAAGAACTGCGAGGTGTGGGCCTAAGGCATACCTTGAACATATAACCAACTAAGAGACAAATTAGACATCGTGAAGACATTTTTTTTTTTCAGTTTTCTATTTCTAAGTATTTTTTTCTATATTCTTCAGCCTTAAGGTCTTACTTATTTCTGGCTCCCTGTTTTATTTTAATGGGTCCCAGAATTCCCTCTCCTGATCACTTAACAGAATCAGAAAGCGAAGAAGATGAAGAAAACATTATATACCTAAATGAAAGCTTTAGATATCAGTGGGATTCCTCTGAAGAAGAAGAGTGCCCCACAGTACCCAACCTAACCCCACTTGAGAGTCTTGCCTGGGAGGTTAAGAGTCTTTTAAAATACTGTATAACTTGGAAACCTTTAGATCCCAATTCCTGGTTGTATCATGCTAAACTGATAGATCCAAGCAACCCAGTCCATATATTTCGAGAGATAGGTCTAAGACTCTCCCATTGCCCCCATTGTATCCCCAATCTGGAACCAGTTCCTGAATGGCCCCCTTTGGCCTCTTGTGGGGTCCTGCCTTTTCAAAAGCCTCTTAGAAATCACAGTTGGCTCTCTAGAGATCATGCTACTCTAAACGGAGCACTGCAGTTTGCCACCAAACAGTTAAACCGAACTTTGAGTAGAGCCACTCACATACATGAATTTGTAGAGCATATCCCTAATTCCTGTGTTTCTGGATGTTGCTGTAGCTGGCTGACAAAGACAGTTAAGGAAACAACATGCAGTGACCCCTTCAACACTACCTATTCCTACACTGATTTCCAGAAGGCAGTTAGCAAGCTCCTAACTGCTTCACTGTAAAAATCAGTCTTTGCTCTGATATTCCTGGTGTTGCTTATTAAGAAAAGGCCACAAAATTAGTGACTGCACAGCCTATAGTTTGGAAAGTAATGTCTTTTCAACCAAACAATTTCATGCCTAAAACACTGCTTGGTACTGAACTACCTACCCAAGGATTCTGTCACCATCCAGCTGTAGAAAATGCATTTTAAGCAAGCCCTCTAGATAAAATGAGAACTGTTCTGAGTTAGTCAAAAGGGACCATACTTTTAAAAACAAAGTTGAATGTGCTTACACTCACTACTTACCTACCTCCATTCACTCTGCCTGCCTAAATAAACTTTTGCTAGATGACTAATTATTAATGGGAGGGAAAATTGGACTGTCCCCCATTTTGTTACTCAACCAGCTTTTGAAAAGGTGGGATTCAACTATCAGAAAACAAGAAAGTGGCTACTCTTAATAAAATCTTTCCGAACATAGTCTTCTCAGACATTTATTTCTGGGGAGGTAGTTAGCTTAACAGAAATGATCACACAAAGAGTAGATGTCTTACATATGACACCTTTTAAGGGTTCTTGTTTCCTATGGGGATTGTATTTTCAAGCCTACTAAATATACTGGAATTATTTAATGAATATTCTATATCATAGACTCCCACCAGGCTGTCACTCCCTGTGTTTAAACAGATTAATATTCTATAAGGACATATTTCCTAAGTCTTTGTACCAAGACTTTTTTTCAAGAGCAAATAAAATATATTCCATGTAGACTAACTTTTACTAGAACTAATGTTTTCAGTATTAATTGTTAAATGGTTAAAATATTTTATCTGTATAAAATTTCTTGGAGAGGAAATTTTTGCACTTCCCACATCCATTAAAATAATTTCAGGAACCCTCTAATTTTAAAGAAACTTTACAGGAAATCACATCACAATTTGAATTGAGTTTTATTAACAGTGTTGTTTTCTAAGTAGGTAAGTTAGATTTTCTGGCTGCCTTGCTGTGTTTAAATGAGTCAAAACACAGATATCAACATACAGAAAATATATTTAATGTCTTTACATCTTTAAAGAGTAAAGCTTACATGTGATCCTCAATAGCTAAATGGAATTAGAAAGCAAACTGTTATTAAAGTATATCATATTGTCTTCATTTTAGTTTTGCATTTTTGTATTCTCCATAGTTGAGTACAAAAACTGAAACAGTAATGGACTTATCCATACTGTAAAAGCACAGCAAGTTTTAGAATAGACTGCTGAGCCTTAGTTGTTGTCCGGTCTTAAGGGTAAAGGGAGGAAAAAATGTTAGGGGACATTGTTGACCTTATACAGTTATACAGCCTTATACAGTTAGTGTAACTGAACGTATCTAACTGCTTCTCACTTAGAGGAGGTGGGGATAATGGAGGAAAAGGAAGAGGTAAAGATATCTAAAAATATGTCGATGTTTATGTATCCATCACTGTGTTCTTTTTGGTGTGTGTATAAAAGTGCCTTGTTCACAAATGGATTTTTTCATACTCATATGAAAAGAAGTCTTTCCCCAGCTTGGCAGTTGAATAAACCAACTGCTGTGAACATGCTTAATAGAGTGTGGTCATTTGTCCTCAACAAATGAAGTAGATCATGATTGCCTGCATACTGAATACAGCTAATACCTATATTTTCTATATAGAATACCTGTGTCTTGGCATCTTTGCAAAAGAAACACACTTGAAAAAAAAAGTCTCATTCTGTCAGGACCTAAATTTGAACACATTTCTTGTTAAATTCCCAGGTTGCACAAAATGACAAAGGCTTAAGCTTTTACTTTTTGTGTGTAGACCAGAGGCTTGGGTATGGGAATAAATTAATTCACATTCTCACTATGTGAGCCTCTGATTAAAAGTAGTCATAACAATTGGGATAAGAAAATTTATACCATGTTTATAGAATATATGACTTAGAGAATATAGGTTTTGTGGGGGGTGTTAGTCTTTTTAAGACAGGGTCTCACTGTACCCCAGCTGGTCTTGAACTCACTATGTAGATCAGACTGGCCTTCAACTCACAAGAGATCCACTTGGCTCGAGTGCTGGGATTAAAGGTGTACACCACTACACCTGGAATGGATATAGTTTTTAAAGGAGTATGATAACAAATAAGGTTTCTTAACCAGCTGACGTTAATAAGATTTTACAGGTTTTTTTTTTCTTTCTCAATACTAATAGGCAGTCTTGAACCATCTAGATTAGATACCTTGAGTGTAGAAGACCATAATATCTTTTTGTTTTATTTATTTTACGTGTATGAGTGTATTACCTGCATGTATAGAGGTGCACCTGTGTTGTACAATGTCAATGCAGATCAGAAGAGGGTGTCACATTCCCTGGAACTGGAATTACCTCCAGTTGCTAGCCACCATGTGCTGGGAACTAAACCTGGGTCCTAGGCAAGAGCAGCCAGTGTTCTTAACCACTGAGCCATCTCTCCAACCCCAGGACCATAATGTCCTAATCTCATCTGTTTCCTGAGAAAAGAAAAGTGTCATACTCTAGAGAAAGATGAATAATAGGCCCTATCCAGGGGATTTTTCTGTTGTGACTTCTATCATGACTGTATACCTAAAACCTTTTCCATATAATGAAAATAGTGTTTCATTATTAAAGTAAGATGTTAAAAGTATTGAAGACCTTAGAAGTGACATGTGTTTTTCATACTTATGCACAAATTGTCCTGTGTGTCAAATAAAATGCCATTCTACTTTTGGCACCAGTGTTACAGAATGCACCTTTCTAGAAAATTTAGTAATTGCCCAGTAATGTAAAGGAGTACCTACTGTAGTCCAGACACTGTGAGTAGTGCAAAGTCATGTGAGATACAACACTAAAGAAATTAGTTTTGAATGTGTACACCAGTATATATTATTCCAAGCCATATCTGTTTTCTTGGGTCACATTAAATGAGCTTAAACCCATATCCATATATTGATTAAGTATTTGAAAATGGCCTATTGTAGAGGAGGAAAAAAAAAAGTAGGTCAACCATCTAAATATGGTGGAGATTCATGTGGATGCACACCCCAACAAGTAAATGCCACAGGTAGAATTCACGTAAAGATAGAAGTTACAGGTGATAATTTCAGAAGGCAGTTACACACAAACATCAGGGTTAGAAATGTTTTGTATGGATGACAACAATATGTACAAAACCCCAGAAAGTAGATAGGGATCTTGGACCTTATAAAACAAGACTTTGCAAACTGCTGGCATATCAGTGCACCAACTGAATTTAAGGAAATGGAGCTACACTAGGAATATCTAGTATGTTCACAGACTGTTGCCAGAAGGAAAATAGGATATATTTTAAACAGTTTAGTTAATAGCTTTATAGTTGAGTAGTAATTGTATGTAATTGATCATGCTCTTCCTTTCAATTTGTTATAACAATGAGATGATTCGCCTGGGAATCAAGAAAAGAGGCAGGACAAAAATACCTCGGTGACCTGACACTACCTACCATGTCCTGTGAGCTGAAAGAACTGTCCAAGTCTTGTTAATGAGATGTGGAGAATGAATACTTGATTTAGAAGAGTAATTAAAACAATGTAGCAGTAAGAATGCACTGGGTTGTATATTGATATAAATTGGGGCATTATATGTGAGAAAAATTAGATGATTGGAATGTGATCTGAGAATTCTTGGGATTTCTTGGGGAGTCAGGGAATATGTAGCTTGTAATCTTCCAATAGACTCAGAATTTTGGTTGGCCTAAGAAGATTGAAACCGTTCCTACTAAATACAGCCAAACTGATATATCAGGTTAGATTGCAAAAAGACCTAGCACTTGGTAGGGTTTAGGTTTTTTGTTGTTTTGTTATGGGAGGCAGAGAGTAATGCTTGGATTAATGACTAAGCCTATGACTAAGTTTCCATCCATGGTATTAGTTATAGGATTTGACAATTCAACATATCAATTGTTTTACTATATATTAAGTAGGCAGTGGTCCAATAGGGTCAACTTCCTTTAGTGGATGCTCCAAAAAGGGTACAAGGAATGACCGTGTTCTTCCAGTAACACCCTATAGATTGCCTTCACCATTTCACTCTTAACAGAAAGAGTGATAGACCTTTGTTGACACAAATGAGAGCACAACTACAAAGAAAATCCACATCCCTTTATTAATTGAAGCCTAGCTTTAATGTTGGACTAGGGGAAAATAATAAAGAATGTTATGTTTTGGACCCAGCTTTGGTTCCCAACACCCAAATATCAGCTCAAAACAGTCTGTAACTCCAGTTGCCAGGGTTCCAACGCCCTCTTCTGACTTCTGTGGGCAGTATACACACATGGTGCACATAAATACATGTAAGTAAACACTTGTTCACATAAAACAGAAAAATAAGTCTTAAAAGACTGAAAAAGAAAAGATGTACAAATTTAGAAGACCAATTCTGCCCTCCAGAACATCCGAAGACTCGAGAAAAGTGTCCTCAAAGGTGGAAGTGAAAAGGAAAATTGAAAGCAAGGGGATTCTTTGAAAGTATGTTTTCCCTCCCTTTATAGCCAGGCAACTAACTTCCTAGCTTATACTGAAGGCTTATAACTGAAACAAAATGGAGGACTAGAGAGTAGCAATGGTAGTAATGTGCTATATTGAAAATACGACCATTGAAAATGCCAGTATTGGGAACACTGAGCCTGCTTGCACTCTCTACATGGCTCTACTGGGCTTCTATACTCAGGCCTGCCCAACCCATCCAGAAGAGATGAATGGTTGAAAAAAAAACACCTTGAGCATTGATTATTTGCTACAATGAGACCTAGTGTCTGCAAGCCCTACTCATTCAAACATAGCTTATAATCACTTGAACTCAAATGTTCACTGACAACCAAGAACTAGTAGAAATTTGAAGGAACTTCAACATGAAAGATGAACATCAAACTACTTGAAGAAGCTATGACAGCCTCAGAAATGAGAGAATACGGTCTGTGATGTAAGAAGATACTGTAAAAAAAAATGTTTAGAAAATAAGAGCTCTTAGAAAAAATAGAACCAAAGTTAAGTATTAGGAAGCCTAATGGAAATATGTCACACAAATTTCAGGAGGAAGGAAAGAGACAGTCAAGTCAGAATTGCACCAGCTGGTTAATGAATTCCAAAGTGAGAATGGAAAGCACACGAGGAGGAGAAATTAAGGGTTCCTGAAAATGGCACATAATGTTAGACTCTTAAAAGGATCACTGCCATTCATTGTACAGCAAAATACATCATTATATCTCAGGATAAGATCCTAAGAGATTTTAAAAGGGGAGAAAACAGTTTATGTAAAAGAATGCTTCGGAATGTCATTTATAAATTTAGGAACAACGTTGAATTCTCAAGGACTATGAAAGAAGTCTTGAAACTTAAGAGGAGGAATTTAGTTCCAACCTCAAATTCTGTGCCCAGACAAAAATCTAGTCAAGAAAGAGGTTGAATATATTGTTGGATTTGCATGGTCTCAACTTTTAAAATTTCACATCTCTTCTGTAAGCCACTGGTTTCAGCAGAGGATGTAGTTAAGAAGGCCTGGGGTTTTAAAATTGAAGTGCACAGTAAAAAATGCAGTGAAGGAGAGACTGAGGATAACTGTTGTGTCAGGTAAGTAGAAAGGGGGTCCAAGAGATTGGTCTTTAGGAAAACTTAGAGCAGAGTGTTTGAGTACATGGACATGGAGGAAAGAAAGAGACAATCACATGAGAAACTAATGGTAAAACCAGGCGATGGGGCTGGAGAGGTGGCCCAGCAGTCAAGAAAATTGTTCTTCCAGAGGACCCAGTTTCCAGTTCCTAGCACCCACACGGCAGCTAACAATGATCTGTAACTCCAGTTCCAGAGGATCCAACACCCTCTTCTGGCCTGTGCAGGGCACTGCATGCACGTAGTACACTTACATGGGGGCAAAACACTCGTGCATAAAATTAAAATAAATATTAAATATTTTTCAAAATAAGCAGTTGGAGGTATTTGAAGTATACGTTTTAAATGAGTGCCCCTGACACAAAAATAAATCTGAAATTTTATTTTCTTAAGAAGTAATGATGCTTTCTTTAGTAAGCAGATTTTGGAAGTCTGACATTAGAAATCTGATACACTTATGGTATTGACTATGTCTCGGTTTGCCTCTCAAGCAGTATGACTCCACAATTACAGTAGACACTTGCTTTCAATGAGATGCACACTACAGTATGTTTTCCAAAACAAAGGTTTGCAGGAACTTGTTTTGTAAAAGGAACTTTGTCGCTTGCTTATGCATTTTTTTAAGTAATGGACAGTCTGTAGCAGTAGTTTCAGCTTTTCATTTAAGTTTTAGTCTATAATCAAAAGTATTGGGAATGATTTTGAAAATTCATATGCTTTTCACCTCTCATATTATTTTACGTAGTTAAGCCTAGTGCCTGGGTCTATAATAGATATCTGTGTACAGATTTGTTTTCCTGTGAGTTGTGCTTCAGGTTTTTTTTTCCTTTACTTCATTTATATTTATATAGTCTTAATCCTTCATTTAATTACAAGTGGTACATGCACTGTAATTACAGAATTGAGTAAACCATGGCAGTCCAATTTGTTCATCTTTTTTCTCTAAATAAGAGGTAACCTACAGAAGAACATATAAACTGCTCCAATCATAAGTGTACTTTGTGATTTTTTTCAAAAGTGAATAGACATTTCAAGGTCCTATCAAGATATGCACACTTAAATTATAGTACAGAACATTTACATTTCCCCTTGCCAGAAATAGCTACTTTTATGTAAAGATTGGTTCCTTCTGTTTTTCTTCAAACTCGTGTTAAAGTGATGTCATGCTAAGCTTCTTTCATCAGCGTACTGGTTCATATTCATTCCTGTGAGCTCATAAATGAATAACCATAAGTCATTTATCTTTTTGCCAATTTGAGTTCTTATAAGGTTGGGTTTTTATGAATAAAGTAAATACCCTACAGTTTTGGTGGATATGTGCACTCATTCCTCTTATCTAGGAGCCAAATTGATGTGTCACAGGGTATCTGTGTGCTTAGTTTTACCAAAACTGCCAAACACTTCCCAAAGTGATGGTATGATTTTGCTCTCCCATCAGTAATGCATGGTTGTTTGATTTGGTCCATGTCATGGCAAACACCTGTTATCCTGCCCTTTACACACAGTGGCATCTTTGTAGGACTTCAATTTACATTCCATGTTTAGTGATGTTAAGCACATTTTTATATGGTCTTTAGCTTTTCAGATACTACTTGTGGACTACTTCTTGGAGGCTTTTGGCTACTTGTCAGTTTGTTTGTAGGATTTCCTCAGATCTGCTGTCAAAAGTTGTCACATACATGACTATCTTCTACCATCCTATGGCCCGCATCTCTACTTTCTAAATAGTATATTTTGGTCAATAGAAGTTTTCAGTTTGGCTGAAATCAAGTTTATTGTGATTTTCTTCCAGTTTGATTATTACTGTAAAGCATCTTTCTTAACCTGAACATTTTGAAGATATTCTCCTGTTTACATTTTCAGTTTTGTAATTTTGGCATTCACATTCCAGGTGCATTTTCATATTTGGTTACTGAAGACAGTTCCTCATTTTTCTTTAGTACTTTTTCTTTGTACTCTATATTCTTTAAAGGTGATTTATCATACATAGTTGATAATATCTTTGAAGTTGGAAAGATGACAAATCCATTTCTAAATTATGCCCAAATGATTAGTCAAAAGTTTGCTAAATTTTTCCTTTTTTTCTAAAATGTAATCTAATTGTCATAAAGTATTTAAAAATTATAGTTCTTAGATAATTTTGTTGTAAATTTTAAAGGCTAGTACACTAGTTCTACAGTTATTTGAAATTATAAGTAATTTAAATGTTTTTCTCACTTGTAACATTTTTAAACATTATATAATCTCTTGTTCTTGCCATCTGTTTCCCTATTCACATACCAGGAACATCTCACTATCTACATAAAATTAATAATTTTTACAATCATTCATTACT
Organism: Eospalax fontanierii; assembly: GCA_035773235.1. Taxonomy (NCBI): domain Eukaryota; kingdom Metazoa; phylum Chordata; class Mammalia; order Rodentia; family Spalacidae; genus Eospalax; species Eospalax fontanierii. The sequence continues at coordinate 73,744,781 of CM069533.1, forward strand.
TGTAGCACTCAGTACCTGCACTGTGCCAGATACTGTTCTAGTCACTGTGACTTTGGCAGTACATAAAACAGACAAGAATTCTTTCCTTTATAAATCTGACATTTTAGGTGAGAATTTTTCACTTCTAATGAAGGATGTTACCTTTATTCAAAAGTAAAATGTTCAAGGGGCTGGAGAGATGGCTCAGTGGTTAAGAACACTGGCTGCTCTTGCAGAAGACCTAGGTTAGTTCCCAGCACCCACATGGCAGCTAATAACCATCTGTAACTCCAGTTCCAGGGTAACCATTGCCCTCATCTGGCCTCCTCAAGCACTACACAACACAGGTGCTTTTATATACTTGCATGCAAAACACATAAATAAAACTATATCAAAAAATTATAAGTGAATATTAAGATATCAATAAGGGTGGACAATTTGCCATTGATCTATGTGTCTATTAAAAAATGTGTACTCTTCTTTTTGTAGTACAGAATTACAAGAAAATGCTACCCAGCAGGAATTGTTTCTCAGATCTAACAGGTAGATAATGACTATGGTAATTTCTTCCCAATGAGATGTGAGTAGAATTGTCACTTCTGGAGGAAGGTTTTTAGTTTAAAATCACATTCTTCGTGTGCATGTGGAGGCAGGGAGTGCGTGCCACAGCACACATCCAGAAGTCAGAGAACAAACTGTAGGAGATGATTTTCCTTCCACCATCAAGCTTGGAAGCAAGTGCTTTATTTGCTGAATCTGCAGGATATTTTAAAAGCGAGTATAGTCTCCATGGTTGTTTTACTTGTTGGTTTTCATTTGTCTGTTTTTTTCTAGCTAGACACAGATGATCACAAGTCTTGAGGAATATGAAGCTTCAGGATAGAAAGAGCTAATCTCTCAGTCACTGAGATAGGAAAGCAGGTCCCCAAGACTAGAAACTAAGACTTTATTATGAGCCGAAAAAAAAAAATTTTTTTACCATATTAAACTACTAAAGTACAAGGTTTAGTTTAGCAATTAGAATTACCTTCATTTAGTATACTGGCTTTGTTAATATTGTAGATATTGCTTATCTCACTAAGTTTGATGTTTACCTAAAAGCAGAACAATTATTACTGATCTGTTAAAATTTCAGGAGTGCCAAAAATAACATTAAAGGACGCAGCCAGCTGTTTAACCTGCCAAAGGTTAAAGCCAGTACTTCACACAGCACAGGCCAGTGCAACTCTAGCAGTTGATGACTTTCCAAAGCGATCTTTAAATGAAAAGGTCATGTCAGTGGTAGGAATAACTCTTACCAGTCTTTGGCCCATGACCTTTATTATTGAATAGTTATAGTATTAATCAGTTAGTAGTGAAGTCTAATCAAATGGGACTGATGAACATGGAGGGAGGATTACATAGGAAAACCATGCTTGAAATGCCTGGGAGTGGTTGGTCTCTGGGAGGTGGAACTGAAGACTAAGAACAGTTTGAGGAAGACTTCCTTTGTTCATATTGTACTTTATGAACATATAACCTGTAATAAAAACATTTTGAATACAACAGTATGATTAGCTTCTAAGAGTTGATTGTCAAGGAAGACTTAACTACTTTCAACAAAATCTCATACAAATTGCAGAATCTGATTGCAAATGTGTTAATTTCACTTAGTATACTTACTAAATTCCTTCCTTGAATTTTTGAAATTTTATGTTTTTCAGTTACAATTATTCCTTTAATTTTTTTTCCCCATGTATGAATATTTTGCCTGCATGAAGTGCACCAATCCATGCCTGCAATGTCCCTGGAGGCCAGAAGAGGGTGATGGATCCTCTGGAACTGGAGTTAGAGACGAAAGATTGTTAGCCAATGGGGATACTGGGAGCTAAACCCAGTTCCTCTGCAATAATAGTTAGTGCTCTTAAGTACTGAGCCATCTCTCCAGCCCCTCAGTTATAATTATTAAAAATCAGTGTTTAAGTAAACTGAACTTAAAATTTCTAAATTAAAACATTTCAAAATGAAAAAAATGTTTTAAAAATGTTCAGGTGTGCTCATTTAAAGTATTAGATTAGTACATGATAATATTTTGATAATATGTGATATTCCAAAAGTTTCATCAGATAACATTGTGGGAGCTCAGAGGTCTTTGACTGGAATAGTCAGGCAGGGCTACCTCAGAATTTTAACTTGGGCTGAGACTTGAAGGCTGATAGATCTTGAAAGCGGGGAGGAGGAGAACATTCTAAAGCAAAAAGGACAGAGGGAGCTGTCACAGTTTGTTTGTATCATGAAAGCAATTTTCAAAGCAGGGTTTACAGCATCTGCAACAGCATCACTGAAATGATTGCTGAAATTGCCTCACCCTTGACCTTTTGAATCAAAATCTCAGACAGGGAGCCAGACTATTCAGTTAAGTTCCTACTGATTTGAGAATTTCTAGCTCCATGGTGTTATTAATCTGATGACAGTGTAATACTCTGACACTTGTACATTTAAGGAGACTCACAATGAATGTGGGCAGTGTGCAAATATGTGCTGGTTCACACCCATACATCATGAGTCACATGGACACTAATGTGATTATCCAAAATAGTGAATCATTTGGGGTACATGATTCTAATAGCCATGAAGGTTAATTATCTTCTCATTTACAAAAATGAATGAATTACTATAAAATTTAGTGTGTATTAAGATCCTATAAAAAATACTCTAGGGAGCTGAAGAGATAATTCGGCAGTTAAAGAGCAGTGGACGCTCTTGCAGAAGATACAGGTAAAATTCCCAGTGCTCACATGGTGCCTAACAACCATTCCAGGAGATCCAACACCCTCGTCTGACCCCCATGGGCAGCGCTCAACATGGGCACACTTACATATATAAAATATTTAAAAAATAATCTGTGCAACTTGGAACTAAATAGGGAGCTCGTTTAGTAATGGCTTTTTGACCACTAATGCCAGAGATTTTGTCCCAAGGGGGTCTAGGATGGGACTTCAGAATCTCTTGGTGGTAATTCCAGTTGGTAATTTCCCAAAGCAACCGGGAGAAGAAAGATGGTCTTGGAAAGGGAACTCGTTGAAAAACGAAACCAAAAACCCACCTGGCCATTCTCTTGTTATTCTAGGGCAGGGGAATAGGAATCTACATGAGCATTAGCTCAGTGTTTCCGTTTCAAACCCAACTGCTGTTTTTAATTGCCTGGCTTGATTCATATATTTAATCAATTTTCCCTTACCTTTAAAAATGATTATTGCCAGCCAGGCATGGTGACACTCCCCTTTGATTCCGTCACTGGAGAGGCAGAGAGGGGTGGGTCTCTGTGAGATTGAGACCAGGTTGGTCTGCCCGGCAAGTTTCAAGCAAGTTGGGACTAATAAGGAGACCCTATCTCAAACAAATGATTATTGGCTCCTGCCGCACGGAAGGTGGAAGAAACACTTTGTAAAATGAAATGTATTAACCGTGCAAACTCATCGATCGCGCTGTTTACTCGTGCTTCCGGAAAAAAAAAAAATCTAATCAGGGTTCTATCGCGTTTTTCAGAGCGTACTGTTTGAAACCACAGTAAGAAAGCCAGAATTTGGCCCGCTAGCCCTCCGCCTTCCCCAAACGAAAAAGGCAGCAACCTTGACAGGATTCTGCCGCAGGTGTGCCCCAGGTAATAGCATGGGCTTTGATGAGCCGCTTTGCCTTCCTTGGATCAGCTTGAATTTACAGCTGAGTCTGATGAGATTACTGCAAGCCTCCTTGTGCCTTCCTTTCCCACACCTGCTACCATCCCTTCTACCTCCGATGACTTCCCCTTTCCGCATTGTGAGTTCTGTGCCTGCTTTTCCGCAAGTTTCAATCACTGGTTGGCCTTTCATTTCCACTTAGCTGGAGGATTTGGGCATCGCGCATTGAGCAAGCTGTTCTCAAAGCTGAGGAAGGGGGTTCGTTGCGCTCCCGCAGCGCACAGGCACTGTCACTTCTCCCCTTGAATCAGAGTGACCAGCGCTTCCCTCCCACCCTTCATCCCACCCTCCACCTGCGCCCTCAGCTCAAAGCGACAGGGATGCAGGTGTTGGACCCGCTGCTTCACCTGTCTGTCTACCGCCAGTGCACAGGGTTTGGGGTGTCTTCATCCTGACTTGCCCAGCTGCTGGAGGCAAAGACCCGCACTTCTTCCTCGAGGCTGCCCACCGCGGGCTGGATACCCGCGCACTGAGTCGGAAGCCCCCCTACCCACGTGTCCTGGAAAACTGCGCCGGTTCACCGCACACCCAAGAGAAAAGCCCGCATCTTCTCACGAGCGTCCGCGGATCGCGAGCTCCACGTGGAGTGCGGTTGGCCCGCGCCCCGCTGCAGGGTGCGGGTGCCCGAGAGCAGGCTAGCCAGCCAACGAGCGCGAGCAGAGGAAGGTGGGTGCGCGAGTAGGCCGGGGAGGGAGACACCTCCGGAAAGGGGGAGCTTCTCCGGCGTGCCGGCAGGACTGCAGTGCCGCCTCTCCAGCGAAAGCCCGCCTGCATCCTCACACGCCCGCACTGGCACGCACGAGCACACGGCGGGCAGGAAGAGCGCGAGCCGGAGCATTCAGTGCCGGGCGCCTTGGAGTGATGGCCTCTGCCCTTAACAGCAAAATCCAGCCGCCCGGCACTTGCGCGAGCGCCAAAGCCGACGCCCGCGGTGGCGCGGGCTGGAGAATGAACTGTGATCCCGAGATGCACGTAAAAATGTGCAAGAAAATCGCTCAGCTCACCAAGGTAAGGTGGGGCGCTGCGGGCCGGCCAGCTGCGCGCCTGGGGCTCCCAAAGCAGGGGTGGGAGTGTAGACGTACCCCAGGGGAGACCCTGCTGAATCCTGACAAACTTTGCCAAGGAGACCAGGGCTGGAGGTCCTAAATCTGGGTGACATGACCTTCGGGAGGCACCATTCCGAAGCAGCAGGCGGGATCTTTGCCAAGAACTCCTGCAGCCTGCTTACTGAGCAGGTGGGCTGTGCCCGTGTTTCTCAAGGTTGCAGCGTGCTTGCGTGTGCGTGTCCGTGTGTCCGTGTACGTGTGCGCGCGCGTCTGTGTGTGTGTGTGTGTGTGTGTGTGTGTGTGTGTGTGTGTTCTCTTGCCAGCTCTCCTAGAGTGATCGTGCCTGGAATGTTGTGATTTCATTCTGTGCTCTACAGCTGGGGCGGTCATGTGACATGTGAGCCCTATTTAAACGGGATGCATTTATTCCTTCATTCAACAAATATTGAGTCGTTTGTTGGGTGCTACCAGCTTGTGTGGCAGTGTACTAGACCTGGAGGACAGCCCAGGGGACTTACTATCACACTGGCTGTGGGCACGTGTAGGAGCATAGCCGGGGGAAGCGAGATTCCGTGTTTAACTATGGGAACAGAAAAGACCTTGGGAGGTCAGCCAGTCTGTCTCCCTACCTCATACCAGGGTCCAGGTTGAATCTACCCAGGCTCTCTGTCTCCAAGAAGATGCTGCCAGTGCAGGTTGTTAACCCTCTGCAGTTTCCCCACCTGGACTCCTCCTCAGTTTCCTCTCCACTCAGCCTGTACACGAAGAACAACATCCCTCCGTGACTTTTCTGTAGGGTCTGAGTGGTCCCTGCCTGCCAGTGGAAGGCTAGGTCCAGGTTCTGCCCCAAAATGTCATGAACGGCGTTCTGCCGTTCCCTCCACGTCTCCATCTCACGGCCCACACTGGCTGTTTGCTGGGTAGCAGGCACCCCTCACGGCATCGCTTTCCCAGAAGGAATACAATGCCTCTTGCTGCCTTCAGCCCTCCCACTAACTTCACGTTCTTTGCATATGAGCTTGTCCCCAAGTGGTGACTGCTTGAAGCTTTGACATATTCCACTATGTCTGCCCTACTCCCATCTAGTGACACCAATCAAGAAACTTTTATTTAGGTACCTGGAGAGGCAATTATAAGTTAAGGCAACTTCCTTGTCTTCAAAATGCCAAAATGTTTTTTGAAGGAAAATATGATTTGAAATAGCAAGAGAAATTTAAAAGACATCATGTGATATTTCCAATTATGAGTTCCAGGAAAGTAAAAAAAAAAAAAAAAAAAAAAAAAAGAGGATATGTCAGTATAGGCAGGAATAGTTAGGGAAGATTTAATAGAGCAAATTATCCTTGAATTGTGATGAATTGTGATGAGATTTATAGGCTGCCCTCTGTGCCAGGCATAGACAGAAAATTGATGCCACTAACCCTTACTTTTGTGGTCTGCCAAACATAAAGAGATCATTTCAGGTATCACGGTGATGATTCTATTCAGTACTATTTTCTGGCACCCCTATTGTGTGCTGAGGCTGAAGACACAGCACTGTAGAAGGCAGGCTCACCCCTGGCACATAATCCGCAGTAGTTCTCAGAGTGTGCTCTCCACCAGAAGTGAAGAGTGGTTCTTACTATACAGTGCCCCTCATTACCACTTTTCATGCTAATTATTTAAATTAAATTTTTTGTTACTGTTGAGCCACCTTTCCTTTCCTCCTATGTGTATGGCACATACTTTCCATTTGTGCACTTTTAATCCTTCATGAGTTTTTCTTGGATGGGTGAACTTAATCAAGGGGATTACTCTTAGTCTTCTGCCATACTTTGTGGTTTTCCTTTTCCATCCTTTTTCTTTGCCTTTTTGATCATTTTCCCTGACTTTTCTGGATTAGGGAAAGGATTTACATCCCACTACTGGGGTAAGAGCTCGAAGTCTTATTTTTAGTCTTCTTAGAATAACCTTTTATTTTTCAACATAAATTCTTAGCTATTATACTTTCTGATAAAGTTGTCATCTGATTGGATTTTCCTACAAAAGATCCTTATTCCCCTCTTTTAAGGTGCAGTTCGATCTTTTTTTTAGTGAATGTCTAGTCACGACCATAGTCCAGTCTTAGAGGAAGTCCACCTTGTGTCACTGTACTGCTTAGTTCCTACTCACTCGTTACCTGGAAACAACAACTTTTCTCTTTTTTTGCGGGGGAGGCTTCTTTTTGAGACAGGGTCTCCCGGTAGCTCCAGCGACTCACCATGTAGATCAGGGTGATCTAGATCTCATGGCGGACTAGCTGCCTCTGCTTCCTGAATGCTGGGATTAAAGTCATGCCCCACCATGCCAGCTCTTTTCTGTCTTTTTTTAAAAATATATTTAATTGTGAGTGAGTGTGTGTGTGCATCTTAGCAAATGAAGACACACATTTGGGCACACATGGCAACCAGAAGAGAACGTCCCCTGTCCTCCTCAGTCCTGTTCTGTCCACCCCTTCTGGACAGTCTCTCTCTGAACCTCGAGGCTGTTTTCTCAAGGAAGCTGTTAGCCACAAGCCCCCGCCCCCCAGCTCTGTACCTCAGAGCTGAACTGACAGTTTGTTTGTGGGTTCTGGATTCTGAGCTCCAGTCCTTGTGACTACTGAGCAAGTTCTCTTACCCACTGAGCAGATCTCTAGCACACATCTCCAGATTTGCCTTTTCTGAGCATTTCGTCTAAATGAAATTGTACAGTATTGGGTCCTTTATATCTAGCTTTTTCTTTGAGGATCACCCATGCTTTAAAACACATCATTAGTTCCTTCCTTTTTTTAGGCATGCATTGATCTCAGGTACCAAGTTTGGTTTATTCATTCACCAGCTGATAATTTTCGATTCCATCTTTTTGATTATCATTAAGAATACTGCTACGAACAGTGTATATTCATATGCAAGTCTCTGTGTGTTCTTGGATACATGCCTAAGAGAAGACTGTTAAGCCACCTTTCCTTTCCTCCTGTGTGTATGCTAAATTTCTACTTTAATGTTTTAAAACGTAGGAGATTATTTCCTAAAGCCACTGTACCATGTGACATCCTCCTGCAAAATGCCCTCGTATATCCCCACATTCCCAATTCTCAAACAACAGTCAAGTACAATTCTTCCCAGACTTCACTCTGCTCATCTCATTCTTAATGTTTAGTTTTTAACCTTTTAATTGATTCATAAAAATTGTATATATTGTTAGATACAATGTGATCTTCAGTATATGACCATTACATATTCTATGTAATGATCCAGTCAGGACTATGGGCGTACCCATTGCTTCAGCCATTTGACATTTCTTTGTGGCAAGGCTGTTCTAAGTCCTTTCTAGATATTTTGGAATATACAATTAATTGTCAACCTAGCTACTCTTTGGTTCTGTAGAACATTAGAAGGTATTCCACCTGTCCCAACTGTACCCCTAGACCACTAGCCAGCCACTCTCTTTCCTCTTCCTGTACTTAGCCTCTGGTAACCACTATTCTATTCTCTACCCTCATGAAATGAATTAATTTAGCTACTATATGTAAATAATATGCAGTATTTGTGTTTCTGAGCCTGGCTTATTTCACTTACCATAATGCTTTCCAGCCTCATTCGTGGTGCTGCAGATGACAAGATTTCAATCTTTTTTATGACTGAATTATATTAATGTGAATAGATAACATATTTTCTTTATTCATCCATCAGTGACCATATAGGTGTGTTTCATATCTTAGCTGTTATGGATACACATTTATATCTTATTTTTCACTTCTTCTAAGAAAAGCTTGTGGGAAAAAGCCCTCCATTTTTATTTTAAATTGATTTATAAAGTTTAATTATATATTAATTCCTTTTTCTTGTCCATCTGTTTTTTTCTAGCCACCATATAATGACTGGCACAAAATAAAACCTTACTAAGTTTGATAAATTCAGTTAAAATCTCCTCCGATGTATTTGGTTAAGATTTCATTCATGACACTGATTTCTAAGATAATGTAGTGTATAATATATCTGATTTGTGTATAGTATATCTCCTAAAATAATAAAGTTCTTAATTTTATTTATAGTAATGTACAACTGGTAGTCTAGTAAGTAAATAATCAAGTGATCCAAAATGAGTGTGAAAATCATCTAGAGAGCATTTAAAAGCTTGCCAGTTTGCTAGGCATAGTGGCACATACCTATAACCCCAGCTGTTTGGGAGGCTAGCATGGGACAAGAGGATTGTAAGTTCAAGACCTGCCTGAGCTTCATAGTGAGACCTGGGCTACTTAGTTAACCTTGTCTCAAATTAAAAATTTAAAAGCCTGAGGCTCAGTGGTAGAGCATTTAACCTAGCATACTTCCAGCCCCAGGCTGAGTCCCCAACTCCTCCAATGCCCTGGGGCTTTGTCAGGAGACTTCCTAACGTAAGGAATGTGATAACCCAGTACCAGACAGATCTTAGGCCTGACAGCTGTTGGGATTCCCGTTCTGAACTAGATGCACAGTAGAGGGTAGACACAGCTGCCCAGTGGTCATAAAGTAAACTGGATGAAACGCAGCCTTTTCTTTCCCCCATCCGCAGGCTGCCACCCAGTCCTGTGTGTTCGCGCCTTAAAGGAGTACAAGTTTTGTTATACCGGCAGGCTCCCTTTGCTTCTCTGAATTTTTCTTTCTGATTGTAGAAGCTTGTTTGGGACAGATGTTTAAGCAGCTGTACCCATTGCTTCAGGACACTAGATTTGAAAACTACAGATCTGTTTTAACAAGCTCTCTCTGTTGGAATACAATTTAATTATATAACCCATGGTGTAAAGACAACTATCTCTCACTAATCTTTGCATCAAACCATAAAACAGCATGAGGTGTTTCTTAAGCTGAGTGTCCTTGAACCCTACTAGGATCCCTCGACTTTCATTGCCATTCTGGTCTCCCTTCTTTCTCCTAACCTCCACTCTTTCTCCGAACCCCCAGCCTTCCACCAGTCTTTCTCCATATGGCAGCAGCCAGAGTAATCTCAACCCCGTATACGTTGCTGGTGGGAATATAAGATTGGGCAGCCACTTTATAAAATAGTCTCAGCAGTTCCCTACATGGATAAACAGAGTGTTATCATGTGATCCAGTAATGCTACTCCTGAGCATATACCCAAGATAAGTTGAAACATATCTCTATAAAAATTGCCACATAAATGTTCATAGAAACATTGCTTGTATAGCTTAAAAATGGAAACAAAATAAATGTCTGTTCACCATAGAGTAGAGAAATAAAGTGGACAACATCAAATGTCCCCGGTAGTGGCTAAGGAATGCAGGCAAAGTACAATCTGGAGGTGGCTAAGGGTGAAAATAACGTTTTAAAGTTGATTATGATGATAGCTGTATGTAAATAAGTTGTCTAGAGTAAGAATTACATCTCAATAAACTACTGAAATTAGAAACAAAAATAGAGTTATGACCTAGTGTGGTGGTGCACACCTTTAATCCCAATACTCAGGAGGCAGAGGCAGGTAGATTTTTGTGAGATTGAGGCCAGCCTTGTCTGCATAGTGAGTTCCAGGCCAGCTGTGGCTATAGGAACACTCCCCAAAATGTAGTTATGCCTCTCTTTTTTTAAAATTAGTTTTGAATCAAGTCCTAGTGATGTTATCCCATAAACAAAAGTCAATCGAACCGCCCATTTTCCATTTCTCCTTCTATCCTAGTCCAAGCCTCACTCTGGAGCTCAGCTCCTGCTGTGGCCTCAGTGCTGGTTATGTGGTCCATTCTTGCCCCTCATATTGGGTCAAGAATGAACTTTTAAATGTAAACCTCAATAATAGCTTCCCTTGAAGTGAAATCCCAGTTTCACTTGGAATGAAACTTGTTCACCTGTAATAAATTATTTATCACGATCGCTTGAGTTTGCTCTTACCTCCCTCAGTGTTTTTTAACCCTGTCTCCACAACAGTCTTCCTTCTAGCCTTCAACTGTAAGATCTCTACTACTGTGGTTTGAACACAAAATGGCCCCCATAGGCTCATGTGTTTGAACACTTGCTCTCCTGCTGGTCCTGCTTTTCGGAAAGGTGGTGGATCCTTTAGGAAGTGGAGTTTTGATGGTGGGGTGGGTCACTGGGGCAGGCCTTGAGGCTTTATAGTCATCTCTGTTTCCCATTCATTCTCTGCATCCTGACTGGATGCACTGTGACCAGCCCGTCTCCACCCTTTCTCTGCCTGCTGCCGTGTCTCCCACTATGGTAGTCCATATCCCTCTGGAACTGTGTGTATCCCACTGGAACTGCTGTGTCTCCCACCATGGTGGTCAGTATCCCTCTGGAACTGTGGCCCAAATAAACCCTTTCTCTCTGAAGTAGCGCTTGTCAGGGTATTTTATCACAGCAGCAGACAAAAGCAAGACACCTGTATAAAATTAACTCGACTGTATTTTCCCAATTTCGATATCTTTCAAGTAAAGAAGGAGAAGCTAAAATGCATGTAAAATGATCTGAATTCTTTTTTGTTTTTTGTTTGTTTTGGTCTTTTTGAGACAGGGTCTTCCTGTAGCCCCAGCTGGCCTGGAACTTGCTATATAGATCAGGCTGGCCTTGAACTCACAAATATCTGACTACCCCTGCCTCCCAAGTGCTGGGATTAAACAACAATCTGAATTCTTAGTCCTTCTAAACCATGTAGACCTGCTGGCTGGCCTTTTCCATTTCTCTATAGTACCTAATTTGATAGTTTGTTTTGTTGTTTTATTTTGCTTTGTTGTTAACAACTTGCCTTTTTTAAAAAGTCTTTCTGAAGCATTCAACTAGTTTTCATTGGAACATGCATTTTCAAGAGTTCAAGAGTTGTGATGTGACATTAAATTACATAATTATTATAATTGTACAGCTGGCATAAACAGGAAAGTCTGGGCCAGAAAGGGATGAAGACCCATCAATATTTCTGCATGGTGATTGAATGGAGACTTGTGAAAGATCTTCTGTTTACAGATATGAATATATATATATGAAATTTATACATAAAATGAATTATAATGTTCACAAATCACTAAGCGAGAACTGAGAAGCCTTAAATAATATGAAGGATCAAGTTTTCCTTGAGAAAGTTTCCTTGAAAGAGTCCCTGTCAACCTTTTGGTTGAGTCTACTTTATCCTCATTATAATCAACCATATGGAGGTCTTTGTTCTAATTCTACATCTACACACTTGCCGGATTATTTTCTGGAGGTTTATTCCAGTGGCGTAGCTTACCTTTGTTGCAAGTATGTTCCTGTGAGGAACAGGAAGATGGAAAGGAAGCAGGCTACGGAGAGAATATTTAGTGATAAGTTTTAAACAATTCAATGGACAAGACATGCCAAGATCCTGATTTGTTAATTACAAACCTTGCCTTTTAAAAAGACATTTATTACAACTCTCTTCTCTTATAATCCAAATGCTAAAACAGATCCATGGGAACAATACTGTATAGTTACAGAGACAATGACATAGTTACTTTCAAACTTCTTTGACATAATCACAGCCCAGGTGATTGGTGCACTTTCTGGCTGTTGAGTGAACCTTTTTAAAAACTACTTGCTATATTCTGAGTCTCCACAGAAGGAGGCTCTACCTGGAAAATGCTCCCAGGTAGATCAAAGTATCAGAGAAACAAGTGCCTCTCACAGTCCAGAGGCAACATAGAAATAAACATACCTTCAGTTAGCTGAGACTTCTTGATCTGCTTAGAAAGCTTTTTTTCTCAACTGTAGAACCTTCAAAACAAGAAACAGAAAGACCTCTCTTTGATGTCATCACTAGGAATAGTGTTGTTCCCAGATTCCTGAGGCACCATGTTAAGTTTTTTTCTAAGAAGATATGCCCTTTGCCTCCTGAATCCCAAAAGACCACTGCATAGCTCTGCCCCTGAACTTGAGACTCTTAACTTTGTTAAAATTCAAGATCTACAACAAGATCATTCTGTTTTTTCCTTCATGCTAATTATGTATTTGACGGATGCTGTTTTCTCTTGATACTAGCTATAAGAAATCAAAAATGGTGCGTGCGCGTGCACACACACACACACACACACACATACACACACGCACACAAGATGCCCATGTCAAATCCCTGGAGTCTGTGAACACTGCCTTATTTGAAGAAAAGAGTCTTTGCAGGTGTAATGAAGAATTAAGATAAGCTAGACTTGAATTTCTTGAGTGGTCTCTAAGTTCAGCAAGTATCCTTATAAGAGAAAGAAAAGGGAGATTTAAGACAAAATAGGAGAAGACACAGAGGAGGAAGAGGCCATGTAGAGACAGAGACAGAATTGTGGTGAAAGAATGCCTGTAGCCACCAGAAATGGGGAGCTGCACAAACACAGATTGTCTCTGTGGGGCTCTGAAGGAAGCAGGCCACAGGCACCTTGACTTTGGATATCTGTGCTTAGAATTGTGACTGAATAAAGTTGTTTTAAAGGAGCCAGTGTGAGGTGGTTTGCTAGGGCAGCTCCGGGAAATGGGTTCTCTCTACATCTCTTCATCATCACCAAAGATTTCTTCCTTCTCACAATGCTACTGAAACTGTCCCCTGATAATTATCAGAATCAACTGTGGTGTGTTTTTTTATTGTTGTTTAACAAAAGTTCAGACAAAAAAAATAATAAAAAATTCAGGTACAAATTAAAATCTTTGAGTGAGAGGGTTAAGACTCAGGCAATGAGGCATCCTTAAAACTCCACTGTTACTGTGACTCTGCAGTCTGACCCAGAACCATTGCAACAGTTCCTTGGCCTGCCTTGGTCTTAGCCTAGCAGTGATGATTGTGTAACTAGGAGCTCTTTAAGACCAGAACTTCTCAATTCTGTTAGCAATACACATCCACCTGTGGTATTTCTCATTCAGAAGGTCAGGAGCGAAGCTTGAGAATTCACATCTTAGACAAGCTCCTAGGTGATGCTGCACACTACTTTGACCATTCTTTGGGATTACTAAGGTGTTATTGTTGTTACGATTATTTGGTTGGTTTTATTTGAATTTGGCCTTCATCTTTGAACTGCCAACAGCCTCTAGCATACTGCTCTAAGCTCATATGCCTAGTGTGAATTGGACTTTTTCAAACCTCTTAACATATAAGGACAAGGACCTTTTAAAATATATCTTTAGCACCTCCATTGATGCCGACCAAGGAGAGTACCAATAAGACCCAGGTTAATGAGTATGTCAGCAAAATTCCAGTCTGTCAAGGGTTACTAAATCACTACTAAGTACCAGCATACCGGACATTTTAAGAGATGCCAGAATGTTATAACTCCTCCACCAGGATATAGCACGTGTGCTTCTGTGAGCTGTTCCTCTTTGGAGGTACAGTTTGGAAGGGCCTTGTGGCATAGTCAAGTAGTGATGAGAAATGAACTGCTCTGTGAAGGAGGGCACCTCTGATTAACAGCATATTAGCAAATATGCAGAATTTGGGTCCAGGCTGTTAAAAGATGAAACTTGCCTTAAGCAGTCCTACCACCGGTCTCCTCTCATATTGCTCAGTCTTCTCAACATGCATCAACCATAAATAGGCATTAACAAAGCCAGCTTGAAGAATGTTAACTTTAGTCTATGTGTGTGCCTTGATCTAGTTTTAATTTTGCTAATGATATTGCTATGAATAAATGGAAGAAATATTTGTAGCTGATGGCTCCTAAATAGGGGCTAGGGAGTGAGGAGATTAGGGCGTGATATATTCAAATTTTGAAATCTTAGTTTATCTAGGTCAGAGTTTGAGTAAAGTCAAACCAGTTTCGTTAGAGTGAAAAAGAACCTGTTTCTAGGCTTCATTCATTTCCCTGCCAGGGTAATCTGTCCTTGAAAAGTGTGCCCCTCAAACATCTGCTATTCCCTGCACTTGTAAGCTCATTAATGGCAGTTTCCCTGAGAACCAGAAATAGCAAATTCCATTAAAAGACTTTATCATTAAACACAATGCAGCTCTTTATGTAGGAGAAGGATGGCCTCTGAATAAGAGTCCATTAGGGCTGTGGGCTGGAAAAATTGGGTCAGCTTTCTTTTAAGGGAGAAATTAATACAGCAGGCAAGACCTAGCAGTACTGCCAACATCCATCTTGCAAAGCTGTTCCTCTTCATACTGCCAAAGTGCATTCATCTAGACTTGCTATTCCTGTCCTCAGACCCTAGAGCAAGGCCCATTTGTCCTGTGAAAGACTATCAAATTATCTGGTGACAGCCTAAATAAATATGAGAAGGGAGATTAGAACCAAGTATAGCCTGTGTGTGTGTGTGTGTGTGTGTGTGTGTGTGTGTGTGTACTCTAACTGTAATCTAAACCAGACCATAGAAAAGCAAAACATCAAAAACTGACTTATCTTGCCTTTGGTGGCTCCTAATGTCAGTTCCATAAGACATGGCTCATTGCCAGATCCATGGGGTACTATCTCCTAGAAAGAATGATAAAGATACTATTTTCATTATAGGGTATCTGGGTTTAAAAGGACTGTGCAGTGTCCAGTCTCCTTGTTTTTACTTAGGCAGGCTGAAACAGAACCTGGAGGTTCCTTGGTGGAGGTTGACAGGCGGGGGAAATATGTACTAGGCAGAATAAGAGCTGGGAAATGAATTTTGTAGAAGTGCCACAGACATAGAATCTAAAAAGAGTAGAAAGCAGAGGAATGAGTTAGATGATTTTCTTTAGAGGTAGACCTGCCCAGCTATGTCGACCAGGGTAGTGAGGACTTCCAGAAGGTAAAATGGTCCAAAGTTAGAGGTGCTGGCAGTTGGAAGTAGGAATTCTGTCCAATTTGAGTAGAATTCCCTGCTGGTAGGATGCAGACCCAACTCTACAGACAAATCTTAGCAAACAGCACAGAGAATTTGAGGAGCTCTTGAAATAGTCTAACAGTTACTTATCTTGTAACACACTGATATGTTAGTTTTGATGATCGATCGGTAAATCTTTACTTCCTCTTACTCTCCTCACCAACCCCATGAGGAGGATCACTTCCCTGCTCCACTGGTGATAGGTGTCTCTTTGAGACTTAATTTGGTCCATGGAACAGTAGAGAATCTGAGCACAGTCAGAGGCTTTAAATGAGCATGTGTGGTCTGACTATTGATAGAAGGGCAGCCACTGTGCTACAGCCCACTGTGCTACAGCCCGTCTCCGAAGGAGACCTGCATCTAGCTTCAGTCCAGAGCCAGATCCAGAAGCCCTGAAGCTTGGTACTCAGAGCACAGATCGCTTCAGCCACTGTTAAGTTGCAGAAGCATAAAAGCTTGCTATATAGATCACTGAGTCTGGAGAGGTGTATGGCATTTTATGGACAGTCACTGACTAATACACTAAATCTGGAATTCGGGAAACATATCTAGACTACAGATTTAGTTTTGTAAATCATCATCTCACAAGGGCTGGTTTGGTTATTTGTCCATTCCTTTACCCAACAATTCTTTAGTACAGGGTTGTTTGGGTTGTTGTTTTTTTTTTTCCTATGCATTCTTCAGTGTAGAAGACACTGTGCCAAAGTCTCATGGCAACTTTCCCAGGGAAAACTTACAGAGTGAGAAGAGGATTGCTAGCCCATGACAAAGCCTCCAGGGAAGCAAACAAAACCTTAGAATTAAGGTGATGCTTCAGAACCAAGGAACCAAGAGAGGAGAGCAGTTCGTGAGGGGGAAGGGTGCTGACAGCTAGTAGGTAGGACAAAGGCACAGAGGGGGTTGAGGCCTGAAAAACTCAGAGTAGATCATTGGTGGCCTTGATGTTAATAATGAGCCAGGACTGAGAGTGTGGTGCAGAGAGCTAGTTGCATCCTTATCAGCCTGTGCAGGCTACCATAACAGAATATCACAGACGCTACAACTAAACCACAAGCGTTTATTTCGCACTGTTCTGGAGGCTGAAATTTCAAGATGTAGGTGTGGCAGGGCTGGTTTCCGGAGTGGGCTCTCTTCTTGACGTGTTGACTTCATATATCTTCACATGGTCTTTCCTGTGAAGGAGAGAAAAGACTCTGCTATTTCCTCTCCCTATAAAAGGACACCAGTCTTACCTTTGTGATGTCATTTAACCGTAATTAGCTCTCTACAGGGGTCTAGGAGATTCTCAGCAAGTAGCAAGTAACAGTACTTGTGGATTGCCACCAACCTGGGACCTGAGTTCACTGGTGGGGGGGGACCCACATGGTGGAAGGAGAGATCTAGCTCTTCCAAGTTGTCCTCTGGCTTGCACATACACACCATGACACTAGTTCCATGGCCCAAGCTCTGTGGCACAAATGCTGTGGCACATATGCACCTACACACACACACACACACACACAAATTGTGATTAGAATTGCTATATAACACATTTCAGGATTCAATCACAGCATCCATCTATAGTCTTGATTCTGGCTCAGAGCTCCCTGTCCTTACCAACCTGCCTCAGAGTGCTGCAAGGAGAAGATGAAATACAACTCTGAGTCATCAAGGCTCTGGGAGCACTAAAAGGGTTTGCTTAAAGAATGTAAGCAGATCCTAGTTAATCCCCTCACACACACACACACACACACACACACACACACACACACACACACACACACCGTGGGGCCTGCATGGGACCTCTGCTGCTTCCACATTGGCCGCATCCTGTTTCTTCACTGCTGCTCTTGCAGGGTGCAGGTGGGAGTCCTGGGAAGAGCTGCTCCTCAGATGTACCTACCTGGGGGCAGGAACACCAGCCGGCGGGTTTGCTACTCCCTGGTGGGAGCTCCAAGGGCATTCTCAGGCTCCCTGCTTCCTCAGAGTTCTAAAGCTTAGTCCAGACTGCACATAATGTCCACCGCCCAAAGTTCCTGTGGCCCTGCACAGGGCCTCAGGTCTCCCTTCACTTGTGGCAGGCTCTTTCAACCTGAGCACGTTTGGCTTTTTGAGCCAGGTAGCTGTTTGTCATGGGAACTACCTTGTGCAGGATATTTAACTGCATTAACCTTGACATTAATACCCACCCTCTCCCTAGTTGTAACTACCAAAACTCTCCAGAGATTGCCAAGTGGGGAGAACAAGATCTATAATAAACTAGTCAGAACAAGTGATTTCTAGTGAGGTCCTTGTCCATTTAGGGCTGAAACACTCTTTGGCTTTGACTTTAGAAAGCCCAAAGTTTACTACAACCGACCCAGAATCCTCTCATGAAAGGACATTTCTTCCAGCTCTTAGAAAATTGGCAGCACCCTGGTGGCTCGTGCTTATCAGCTTGAGTTTCTGAGAAGCATCTAAGGATTAGACTCCCATTGTCCCAGAGGTTTTTTAGAATTCCAAGTGCTCTGGAAATTAAAAGAGCACTTTACACATAACTAGCAATACCAATTTTGCATAGACAGCCTGTATACAGAAGACATATTTTGTTAGTTTACTTCTTTGGAGAGAAAGGGAATAGTGATGGGCAGCCAAGAAGCCTGGATCTGAGTTGATCTTTGGGACTTTTGTGTCTCTAGAGCTTCAGTTCTTCACCAGCAAAACTGATTAAGGTAATACTGGAGCTATTAGTCTTCACGTCTTCCTTGGGACTGTTTCTAGACTTAGATGATATTTTGTATATGAATTCTTAACAAAGTATGCATTTTATGAGATGCTGAGGTATTTAAGGACGCCAAGAAGATGCAGGAGAAAGACTGTTGTGAGTCAAATCAGCATCTGCCATGCTCTGTTCCAGCCAGGGAAAATCTAGCAGATTCCTTACCTCACAAGGGGTGGAGGCAACTGCCTTGGCAATTAAGTAGCAAATAAATGGCATAGTTACTGGCTGTAAATCACCACAGACAAGAGCCAGAGATCTTCCTGGATGAATGTTGAGAGGACTGATGTCCACGTGTCAGCTGCTCGCTGAGTTCTGACGGTTTGCAGTGTTCCCACCAATACTACAGGAAGGTCTGCCACCTCAGGTTTCCCTAGAAAGGCAGAGTAGAATCCGGAAGTGCCCAGCATGGGACAGTGTGCCCAGCATGGGACGGTGTGCTCACATGGGACGGTGTGGCCAGCATGGGACGGTGTGCCCAGCATGGGACGGTGTGCCCAGCATGGGACGGTGTGCTCACATGGGACGGTGTGCTCACATGGGACGGTGTGCCCAGCATGGGACGGCGCTTGCAGAAGCAGGACAGTACCTGGGGACAATAAGCTGGTCACTAAACCTAAACAAGGGCTAGGAGCACTAGGAAGGAGCAGGTAGGAGCAGAGAACTCATCCCGTGGAAAACCAGAAGGTGGGTGGTGCTGGGATTCCCCTTCCATAGCTTATGGAGTTTTGAGTTACATTGCCTTAGAATCGCAAGAAATTCCATACCTAAATCAGACTTACAAGTGCGTCTGCAAAAAGATTAAATTACTTCTAAATGAATTATCTTTATTCCTGGGTTAAGCTCTAAAGTGACCAAAAGAAGCTAGTTTATATGTTCTCCACCCTTTTCAACAATCTTTTCTTTTCCCTTGTATTATGCTGCGTTGACTTCTGTCCCCTTACCCCTGCACACACACACTGAAATCAGGTAAACCACCACAATTGATGTGTGAGTGCTCCTTGCATATAGGTACATGGAAAGGAGAAAGCTCTGATTCCTGAGCAGTGTGCAGCTGTCACTCAGGCCTCCCTCCCACTGAGTACCATTTAGTGGCCTCCAAGAATCTTATTTATTACCCCTTTGACTTCTCTGTGGAGCACTTTCACTTACTGAATTAAAGTGCCCATGCAGCCTTCTACAGAGGTCCAAATCATTTCTTCCTCTTGTCTTGGAAAAAATTGCAACTGTCACAATTCTACAACCGTTAAAAAACCTGGGGCTGGAGAAAGCCAACTGTCTAAATTATCTCCCAATAACATACAGGTCCGTGGCTGTTGTTATGAGGAGGCCAATGGCTAGTTATGTAGCTGATTGGCTCAAGGACACACAAGCTCATGCTTAAAGTAATTCTGGGCTTCTGAACTTTTCACTGATTTATGATCATTGATGGCTGAATAATACTAGCATTACCATGAAACACTGCCGATTCTACGAATACACAGGCTATGTCTTCTTTAAGGTGGCTTGATTTTTAAAAAGCACTATATAATTTAGTAATGATACAATTTAATTTTTTACTCCTTGAGCTGGAAATAATGTAGAGCTAATTTAGTGATTTTCCCTTAGTTCCTAAACTGGAGACTAATAGAGAAGAAGGACTTCTCCCAGGTTACATAGCTACTTAATAGCAGAGTGGGTTTAGTTGGGGTCCGATAGAATTGGTTCTGTTTTAGACACAGTGAGTTGGAGAGTCCTGTGAGACATTCAAATCCAAATGTCAGGAAAGGAGTATGATGTTTTTAATGATCCTTCAAGGAGAGGTCACATTAAGTTACAAATCTGGGAAGGAACATTACTGATAATCTCACGCATATATATTTCAATCCTAATTTTAGAGTGTGGTGCCAAGACTGGAAAGCTTAAAACTGTGTTTCTCAGAAGTCTTTGCAGCTAAATTACATGATGTGACTGTGGTCATACAAGTCATTTCCTTTCATATAAGGATTTGCACTTCTATGCCATTTTGCTATGAAATTTAAGCTGTAGAGCATAACATTAGAGAGAGGAATGTGATATACCCCACAAGCCCCATTGCTCAGCCTCAAAAATAACCAGTGCTTAGAAATCTTGCTTTATTTGGATTAATATCTACTCTCTAAATCAGATTATTTTATGGCAATCTCAAAAGCATTTTATCCATAAATGTTTCAGTGTATAGGATAAGCATTTTATAGTATGTCCACAATACCATTAGCACAGTGAAAAATTAATAGTAAATCCTAATACTATAAAATGTCTAGTCAGTGTTCATATTAAACCCAGGCTTTCTTTTAAATTTCACATTATTTTGTAGTTTTGATCTATAGTGCTTTTACAGATTTTTTTTCAAATCAAAATTCCAATTGGGTTTTATGTGTGCCAGTTGGCTAATATATCTTTTCACACACACACATGCACTTTTTTCTCATTTAAGAAACTGAAGAGTTTCTGAGAGCCTGAATGTTGTCACTCTACCTTATGATGCTCTGTTAATACATAATTCTGTCTCCTTCATTTTCTGTATCTTGGTAGTTATATCTAAAAGACTTACTAGACTCAGTTTCTAATGTTTGGCAAGGAAATTTCATGTGAACTTCTGAAATAAGAAAGATGTGTGTGTGTGTGTGTAGATGTGTGTGTGTGTGTGTGTGTGTGTGAGAGAGAGAGAGAGAGAGAGAGAGAGAGAGAGGTTAGCCATCATTGAAAAGCATTACTAGGAGGCTGGTAAGATGGCTCAGCAGTTAAGAGCACTGGCTGTCCTTGCAGATGACCTGGGTTCAATTCCCAGCACCCACATTAACTGCATTTCCAGGAGATATGATGCATTCTTCTGACCTCTGCAAGCATTGCCTGACACAAGTGCACTTACATACATTCAGGCAGAACAGACATACACATAGAATTCTTTTTTAAAAAAAAAGACATTATGAGGCCATTATTTCACTAAGGGTTGAAAAATGATAATTTCCTACATATGAATGACATTGATTTTTGATATCTTTAAAATGTTTTTATTTATTTATTTACATTTTTAAATTTGTATTCGTGTATGCCCTGCATGTATGTAAGTGCACCCATGTCATGCAGTGCCCTTGGAGGTTAGAAGAAAGTGTTGAATTCCCTGGAACTGGAGTTACAGGCAGTTGTTAGCAGCCATGTGAGTGCTGGGAATTGGACCCAGGTTCTCTACAAAAGCACTCAGTGCTTTTAACCACTGAGCCATCTCTTCAGCCCTAATTTATAATATCTTAGTAGCACTTCTGAGAATCCAGTTTAATAGGATTAAAACAGAATCACAAGAATGTAACCAGCAGTTTTTGCCAGCAGTAGAGATTAAAGAATAACATCTGCAGTAGCAGATGAAGGTGAACCTCGCGCTACTTTGGGAGGTGGTACGGTGCTGCTCAAAAGCCATTTGACATTATGCAGTAACAGCTCTTTCACATTCAAAGTCCACATCTGAGAATCTATTCTAAAAGAAAAAAAAATCTAAAATAAGAAAAGCTTTAAAGCAGACCTTTATTTGAAATACCATTATTTATACAAAAACACTGAAAATAACATTTTCAACAATAGGTACAAATAACAATAAAATATTATTTAGATACATGGTGGAATTTTGTATCAGTCTTAAGAATGATATTTACGAAGATAAGACATAATGGTAAGATAGAAGTCAGGAAATAAAAGTGAATACATACCATGATCATAACTATGCAAATAAATACCTATATATATATATATATTTTAAAGTACATTTATATATATAAATAACTATATATATATATATATATATATATGTTAAAAGTAATCAGGTAGGAAACAGCATAGCAGATTGTTGGTGTGACTGTTCCTTTGTACTATGGAGAATAAAGGTTTTATTTTACATTTGATTTTTTAAGGTGACGCAACCATTTTGTTTTTCACAGTACAAAACAAAGGTTGTGCTGACAATTCAACTTCAACTTCATATTTATTTCTATTGACAGTTTTTTCCTAGTATCCTCTGGCTTCCTTCCATAGGTTCCTGAACTACAGTCCAAAAAGACAGTAAAGGTGTAGAGCTATGCTTCACAAGGTCTGTGACCCCCTGAAATTATAAATGATAGATACCTTTCTTTTATGAAAGAATACTTTCACTGGGAGTAATTTTATTGTGGTTTGAAATTTTTATTTTGATTATATACCACTTTTATAATACAATACCACTTTTATAACTCCTGTAAGAGTTACATAGGAAAGTTAAAGGGGCAAAGCTATACATTAATACAAAGGCAACTGTTAATCCACTCTGAGGACTGTCAATAGACCAGAGGACCTTGATCCTTTTGGGGATGCATGGACTGATACCCAGATTAACTTAGGGAGGCAGATGGACTAGGTAGCCTCAGTTAGACAGACTGGCAGTTGCTAAAGAGCATATCCTGGAACTGTGAGATATACAGCACATACCCAGAGCACAAGAATAGACACCTCATGATGTCAAAGAGACTTTCCCTTTAAGCAGCTCTCTAAATTCTGGCATATTTTAAGTCAGGAAAGAAAAAGTAATTATCATTGCTGCTTTGGGCCCTTTCTCAATTTTGTTTACTCAGATCAAAGAGCTATTTCCTAAACTTCTGAAGTCACATTCTCTATTCATTTACAGATCTCCAAAAATGGAGATAAACCAAAGGTTCACACTGCCTCTGATAGTCAACTCCTCCTCTACCTACTAACCCCATGCCCTTACAGGTCCTTAGCTGTCACCTGAACATACTAAGAGTATCTTTGCCACATTGTGTCTGAGAAACAAATGCCTTTTCATGTTTCACCACCACATGAAATGTCGCCAGGGAACAAGAAAGCACCTTCCGCGTCCCCACCGCCACTCAGAGTCAGTGGCTTCCCCAGCCTTCCCTAGCACATTATAGGTACCCAGTAAAGAAGTCTTATAAAACTGGAGGGGAAAATACAAATAATTTTATGTTAGGTCAACACTTCTCAGAAGTAGTTATTTTGTTTGTTGATATATTTTTTATGTGTGTGGCCTACATATATGTAATGCACCCACGTCATGTCAGGCAGTGCCATGGAGGTTAGAAGAAGGCATGCTTTTTCCTGGGAGTGGAGTTATGGAAAGTTGTTAGCCGCTATGTGGGTGCTGAGATCCAAACCCAGGTCCTCTACAAGAGCAGCCAGCCTGTGCTCTTAATGGCTGACCATCTCTCCAGCCCCCGTCTCAGATTCTTATTCTTTGAATTGCCTGCATCAGAGTTACAGTGGAATTGCAGAAGGTAGACTTGCAGAAGCCACCCTCCTCTGGGTGAAGCCTATGTGGATTGGGTCCAGGAACTTTCCCTTTTCAAGGAGTTCCCAAGGGTCTTTATGTATGCAAAAGTACTATCAACCATTGATCTGAGACAAAGCAATGGTTCATGTCCCTGGTGGAGTTTCTAGTCCTTAAGGAACTGTTTATCACCATTTGACACATTGCCCAGAATTACCTGCCTAATACAGTCTCACCAAAACAAAAGTTCTTTGTAATGACAAAAGCCAAATATAACAAAGGATCTTAAACTTTCAAATGCTATAGATCACAGATCTAACTATGTGATCCTGTTTTTCCTCTCTTCTTTGATTAAATGGAGATAATCAAGAATCTTAGAAATAGATAGGGTTTTGTTTGTTTCAAGAAGGAACCTCAGAAATCTGTGCAGAAACCTTAATGTTATAAGATATTTAAAAAATAATAAAAGATGTGTATGTCACTTTGGTTCCTTCAGAAATTGAAAACCAAGATGAATTTAAATTACAGATTTACAAGGAGACTGTCTCCACAGGGTAATATAAGAGAGGGACCATGCTCATACACCAGAACTCATATTTGTTTTAAGTGTGCTATATCCCCAATACCTAGAACAGTGCTTGCCTCACAGTAGACACTAAGTACATAATTACTAAATGACTGTTCTAAAGGGAGATGTGTGCAAAAGAGAATATATTATATATTGTATTTCCTAAGGGGCCTTCCTTCTTGCAAAGAAATCGATGGTGGGAATATTTTAAGGAAAATAGTGCAGTGTGTTTCTTATAGCTTGAAGAATCCAGGACATGAGACAGTAAGGTTTCACAGCTTCTTTTGCACGCAGAGCTGACAGTGAGGACGGCTGTGATGGAAAAAGAAATACATGGTATAGAATGCAGGTCCCCTGTGAGGCTTGGCGATACAAAGCACCTGGGGGCCTGACAGCTGGCTCTGCTCGACAGTTATCTTTTATAAATATTAAGTAAGAATGATCATAAAACTGCTCACTCATCTCTCCCAGCTTGCTTCCCACTGAGCAGCTGTCTCTCTGTCTATTGTGACCCTAACAATGAAGCCAGCCTGACAGCAACCTTCTTCCCAAGGTAATAATATTATAGATTTCATTTCAGAAGGGAAGTGTAAACAACAGCCCGGGGGCTTTTAAAAGCTGTAGTGAAACATCCCTGCCTCCCAAGATAGCCTCTAAACTAGAAATATCTACTTATGCTTTATGCGTGTGTGCATAATACTCATTTTCTGTTGTCTCTGTGGTGTGAACCATTCAATAAATGCCACTGTCAGCAGATGTGCTTTATGAGGGTCTGCTTGCTGTCAGTCACCATTCAGTTATAGGAGATAAAGCAGTGAGAGAGAGCTCTTTATTAGCACTAGGTTGAGCTACATTTAATAGAAAAACTCAAAGCAACAGAAGCGTATACAGATGAGAAATCTGATTTCTATATAACATGAAGTCCAGAAGTATAAAGTTAAAACTTGGTTGAGGGCTAGAGAGATGACTCGGTGGTTAACAGCACTGGCTGCTCTTGCAGAGGACCCAGGTTTGATTCCAAACACCCACATGGCAGCTAACAACGATTCATAATTCCAGTTCTAGGGGATCTGACTCTCTCTTCTGACCTCCATGACATTGCACAACATGAGTGCACTAACATACATGCAGGCAATACACTGATACATGTAAAATAGAAATAATAAATAAAATGTTTTTTTAAAGTTCAAATAATTTTTGAAAACATTTCAATTAATGGTTTCAGCATTTATATATTGTTATTTTTTCCCAGGCTTCCTGGCCCTAAAGCCCTTCACCCTGCTATCTGTTGCCCGGCAAAGCTGGCATCTCCCAAGAGCCTATGATAAATAATGAGTACAGGCAGAGATACTGTATCGGTGCCACAGTGACGGACCTCTGTCCTGCACAGAGGTGGGATTACGGAGGCAGAATCCAGCATCTACCCTGGGGACAGGACTTGCAATTCTTCACTACCCTAGTAAAAAGAGCTCCACCCATGGTCAGTGAGACGGAGCAGGGGCCATTTAGGAGTCACACAGAGAAGAACCATCCAGGCTCAAATCCAGCCTGTGGTCAAATAGCATCTACCCTTGAATCCTAGTTCTATAGAGGATATTGGTGGCATTTGCCTGAATTCAGAACCCACCATCTTGCAGCTGTGGGGAATATTACAGTGGAAAGAACTAAGAGTTTAGAGTCAGACAAATGTAGGTTCATGGCGCAATTCTCTAATAAGCTGTGTGATCAGTGGCAAACTATGTGTCCTCATAGGCTTGTAGCTTAGTGGTAGAGTGTCTAGCTAGCATACATGAAGCCATGGGTTCAATCTCCAGTACTGAAAAATGTAGCAGAAATGTATTTGTCCTCCTTGTTTCTGTTTACTCATATATAAAGCAAAGATAATACCATTATAATTATGTTGATATTATTATTCTTAATTGATACTATCAGATCCAATTCCTGTATTTCATATAAGCTTCATTCCTGACACAAGAAAACTTTAAACACATTAATTCTGATCATAATGACAACACAAGGATCTGGGTATCCTCCTGTGAGGCAGATATCTTTAACATCCTATGCATGTCTCTGCCTTGGTCTGTCTGACGAAGTCCTTCTTTCCTACTAACGGGCTTTTCCGGTCTGATGGAGAACAAGGTCACTTTGGCTCACATCTTTCCAGCCCTTATGCCCAGTAATCAAGAGGAGATGCTTCCACTTCAGTGTGTAACATGCAGGAAAGGCTCTGCTTGGCCTAGCTTGAGTCACATGCCCTATTTCTAGTCTCTATGGTCAGAAGACACAGTTCTCTCGTGGACCCAGTTTGGGGATATGCTTATTTCTGTGGTCCGTGCTCAGGGTCTGTTGGACTGGACAGTGTGTGAAATGTTTTCTGGGAAAATAATACAGCTGCCTCTGTATATCCAGATGTTATGTCACTCTGCATGACTTGAAGATTAGTTGTTTTGACCTACTTGTTGCTGAATTGTGAGATCCTAGACACAGGGACCATAAGTTCTGTGTCTGTGTCCCTCAGTATGGAGCATGATACTTTACAAAAGGAAGAACTTATAATAAGTGGTTGTTGAACTGGAATGAACTGGTTTCTGCTTTGAGTCAGCTCAGAGAATATTGATTCAGTTAATAATGCCCCAGGAGATGGGATGAGGTTTCTTGAAGTCTCTTGGATTCCAAAGTTAAGATCCAGAAGTCTTATCCTTCTCAAGAAGGATTCTGAAGTTCAGTAGAAGGGGCCCTGAAAGTCAGAAAATAAGACCCAGTCCAACAAAGGCTCTTCCACGTAAGTTGTGAGTATGTAGAAGTCAGTAAGTCGGGAGCCAAAGCCACCTTATTTATGCAATGAGGAAGATTATTCTGCAGGTGTCTTCTGTGAACATATATATATATTTTTTTTTATTATTTTATTTTAATATTAATCAGCTTCCGAACCTCTGTTGTAACATATGAGCAATGTTTCATTCATGCATCATTTTTGTTAAAGGTCACTGTGTTTATATGGCCCAATTTATAAGTTTCATGGTTTCCTTTTCAGTTCACTATGAATTCTCAATAAGAAAACAGTATTGTACTGAAAACCAGAGGCCAAGCAATAGATTCACTTCTTCCCAAATAAGATAAGGATATTGTCAACATTGCCTAGCCTCTCTCAGCCTCCGCCTTTGTTTATATACAGCAGAGCTAACATGGACTTGATAAAAGGAAAGGTCAAAGTCTCACTGTGTGGGGTGTTCCCACAAAGAATCAGTCTTACTGTCTCTCCTTTTTCCTCTCAGCAACTGAATCTTTAGCTTTTGCTGGATACATGGAATCCCAGCCAGAGATGCCATTTCCTGGCCTCTGTGTGGCTGGGTGTGAACAAGTCAAGGGAGCAGAGCTGGACTGTGCACCTTCAGTTCACTCCTAGCCTAAGCTCAGGCTGCCCACTCCTCTTCCTGAGAGCAGTGACAACTGTAGCCACAGGCCCAGCAACAGAAGCTGCAGATTGAGGGTTGGCGAAGGATGAAATCTTTTTTTTTTCATTTTAAGTTTTTAATTTATTGTGTATGATTGTATTGCCTATGTGTTATATAGATGCACCTGTGTCATGCAATCAATGGAGGTCAAAAGAGGGTATAGGATTCCCTGGAACTGGAGTTATGGACAGTTATTAGCTGCCACATGGGTGTTGGAGACTGAACCCTGGTCCTCTGCAAGAGCACCCAGTGCTCTTAACCACTGGGCCGTCTCTCCAGTCTTGTGGTGAAATCTTTTTACAGTAGCTTAGCCTGGACCCTACCAATCATAGGATTAGGGGCCACTTTTACTTAAGACTCTAGAGACCACAAACTTAGGAATCGTCATTACTTAAGTGGTACTTGTGTTTTCTTAACTGATTTACACAGCAATTGGGAACGCGGGCACTGCAGTCAGAACAGAATGGAATCCTGCGTTGGTTGTGTGTCAGTCCTATAACCTGAGGTTCATTATGCACTCCTCTGGTCTCAATTTGTCCGTCTATAAGTTGGAGCAGTGATGAGACTTACCTGCTGGGTACTCATAAGGATCACATGGAACACATGTGAATATGTCACCACAGGCCTAGAACACCTGAGGAAGTGCTCATTGTGAATATACTTGTGAACGTCCTGCTGGGACCCTCCTTTTTATGAATGTCCTTCTGGGACCTTCCTTTTCCCATCTGGTCCCCATCTGGTCATGCTTTCCCTCTCCGGCCACTGGAAACCTGACCTACTGCACACCTCAATGGTCAGCAATCATTCATCCTTACAGGCTGGATTTGCTGAGCATCTGTTCAGCCCAGAATGAGTTTAGTACCACACACGGTCTATGCTCTAAAGAGACCTGTGGCCTTTGCATGTGTCCTCACTATGATGTCTTTTGTAACATGACTGAGCTTGGCATCCTCTGTTGTGTACGTTCGGCATTTCCATGGGAGCCAGATAACCTGACAATAGGGAGTGAAGAGGAAACCAGCACAACTGAGCAAGAATGGTTCCTCTTTCCCACAGCTGTCAGTCTTAGATTTGCTCTCAGCTTATGAGATGTGTGTGAATGACAGGCGTGTGAAGCAGAGGCCTGAATGAGAAAACTTTCTCTTTTAAGTAAACGTATTATTCGACAAGGAAAAAAAAGAGTCTTCATATTTAATTGTTCTGTATAGTTTTGCAGTCTTAAAATATTTTAAAATGTTCTTTCCTGGGGCTGGAGAGATGGATCAGCAGTTAAGAGTACTGGCTGCTCTCGCAGAGGACAGGGATTTGGTTCCTAGCACCCACACAGTGGCTAACAACCATCCATAACTTCAGTTTCAACACTCTCCATAGGCATTGCATGACACAGGTGCACTTACATACATGTAGGCAGTACACACATAACAAATAAAATAAAAATGATAAATAAAATACACCGGAACACATAATATGTATGGTATAAGGAGTTAGGAAATGTAAAAGAGGAAACTATTTTATACGTATGAGTGTTTTGTCTGTGTGTGTTTAAGTGCAGCACATGTACACAATGCCCATGGAAGCCGTAAGAGGGGGTCAGATCCCCCAGGAACTGGAGTTACAGACAGTTGTTAGATTCCATGGCATCTGCGGGTCTTAGAGCTGAGCCATCTCTCCAGCCCTCAGAGAAAAAAGAGGTTTTAAGATTTTATTTATATCTTTATGTGTTTATCTGTTATCTCTGTGTGGGTTTGTGTACATGAGTGCAGTGCCTGCAGAGATCAGAAAATGGAATCAGACGCCCGCTAAAGCTGGAGTTACAGGTGGTTGTCTTTCATGGGTGCTGGGAACTGAACTCAGGTCCTCGACAAGAGCAGTCCTCATTCTTAACCACTAAGACACATCTCCAGCCCTGGATAAAAACTTTAATTGAAACTTCTTATAATTCCATCGTTCAGAAACAATGCCAACCAACATGCTGAGACACCTCCTAGAGTCTGACTCAGCTCTCCTCCGGCTCTCCAGGGCCACATCTGCTCCTCTTCCCTGCCTCTTCCGAGGATCCCTCCCCAGAGCTCTTCCTGCTGTTCCTGGGTTCTTTTCCGCTCCAGCCCTAGGGACACTGGGGTCACTACAGCATCTGGGTTGACTCTGACCATCTGGGAGAGGTGTCAGTTGTGAGCACTTTGGCAACTGTTCTCATGTATCCTCTAATTCACAGACATCAAAATTAGAAGAGCACCTGACCCAACTCTTCCCAAAATTTGCTGTGAAGGCTTTTGAGTGGGATTATAATAATAGCAATAGAATTCAGTGATCAACTTTGATAGAGACAGCTAAACCAATGTCTTGCTAACAGAACTGCAAATAGTTCCAAACTTATTTGACCGTGGATACCCTTTGTCCATCCCTTTTGGAGATGTACATTTAGTTTGACCATTTCATTTATTAGGAGAGGAGACTTTGTCTTCTTGGAGAGGTTTAAGGACCTGCCAAGAGTCACAGTGCCTGGGAGGGACAGAGCTGTGATGTAGAACTTGGGTTTCCTGATGGCAGGCCCTGATCCCCTGATACCCACAAGTGCCTTTATCCCGAGCCATCTTTCCTGTAGGATGGTCCATACTACATAACCTGGGTGTGTGCACACATTCTTCATGCTTCCCATGCCCTAGAAGACAGCAGGAACCAAGTCTTCATCTTTTGTTTATCGTCTTCGGTTCTTATGTTGGTGCTCAGTGAACTGTACTGGGTTTACTTAGAAGGGTCAGAAATACCTGTAGTGGACATCTGTTGTTGCTGACACAGCATCCATCCTCTGGGATCTGATTTCTAATTTCCTTTGAGGTTGTGGTCATGTAACCAGACTCAGTATTCAGATCATGTGGAGGCAGATCATCCCTGTTCTCCTGAATTCCAGCTGACCTTTATTAACAGCCAGTGTATTCTGTTCCATTGGCACAGGAGTCAATCAGCATTAGACTCATGACCCTGCCTGGGTGGAGACAGTTGGCTTTGAGACCTTTTGTCTTCACTGTTGACAGGGACCAGATGTCTTCCCTAGGGCATGCTGATTTGGCAAAGTCTAATCTTGAGGCCACGTCTGACCACTTTGTTAAGAGCCTGCTGAGCCTGTGCTGTTAAGAGCCAGCACAGAAGAAAGGAGAAACAAGAATGGAAAAATATAGAGACAGTATGTCATAATTAAGTCTATCTGAAACCACTGATGGCGTTGGGCTCTCCATGCACATGAGCAAATAAATTTCCTTTAATCTAAGCTAGACCATTTGAGTTTCTGTTTGGGAGATCCAGAAAAGCCTTGATTAGCAAATCTGAACATATCTGTTCAGACAATATTCCATAACTCTTAGACCTTTCTTCCTTTGTCAGAGCACCGAAGGTACCTTCAGGAGTGTTTATTAAATACCATGTTCTACCCTCTAGAAGTAAGAGACTTCATAAGATTAGCTTAGGGACTCATTCACGAGAGAAGGCTGGCCCCATTTGTGGAAATGGAGATGACTTTACTCCGAATTCTTTGATCCTGCCCCACTGTGGCAGCCTCCCAGGTGCTCCCTTCAAAGTATGCTAATAGGCATCTGTGAGACCTCATAGAGATCTATTGGATTAGGACCAAGTGAAAAGAGCTCTGCGTTCAGGACCTGCCACAGGCTCAGTACTTAATATTTACTGAGGAGCAGTTCTCTTTCTGACTTTATTACTAGGGATGATGAAGATTCCCCAGGTGCTAGATGTGGCGATAGTTGTGTCTGTATTTACATCTAACTGCTGGCCCTCTCTATCATTCAAACATTTTTTTCCACCACAGATTCACTGATTCACTCACTGTCTATTGAATTCAGCACTAGAAGTTCTGCTAGGTCATAGGGATAGTAGCAAGCAGTCCCTATTAGAACCTCCTACTGAGGACCTACTACGTGCCTGCTAGCTGTCTGCCCGGTGCATGGCATTTGGACACAGAGCCAGCAGGCTCTATGTTGGTGAGTCTCCCATCGCTCCTGTTCCGCACTCAGGTGCAGTTGATGAGAGGACTTGGAGGAGTGCCCAGAGACTGTGTGTAGTCAGCCCCTTGATTTAGAAAGAACACTCTACACGGCAAGGAGTAGCGGGAAGGTAAAGAAAGTAGTCATAGGCAGGGGCTGTCTGGAGGAAACTGCAGGAATTTCTTGGCAGTGCCAAGAGCAGGTTTGCCCTCCATGTTGCAAAAGCCAAACCTCCTTACTGTTGCCATCATTCGTTCCCTGAGAGGTTGAGTTAAAGAGCTCATTTCTGAAAGCACAAGGGAGCTACAATCAACATTGCTCTGTAGCCTGTGGTTAAGGAGCACCTTTCATGCCTCGCTATGTCCCAGCAAGACTGCCTTAATCTCCTCCCTGTGGAGCCAAGGTCCTGAATGTGAAAGGAAACACTTTTGCCATAATTAGACTGCTCAAACCAAACAGACTGTTTCCGTTCCTCACCAGTCAGGCAGAGGCCACGTCAAAGCCAAATCTTGGCCCCTCCTTCTCTGCATCTGTTTCTCCTTCCAGGACTTGCTTCTCCACCTGAAATACAAAGTGGTACAGAACACATTGCCTGGTCTTAAAAAAAAAAAAACTGATTATATTTGAGGTACACATTCCTCACAGTAAAACTGGGGAATGCAGAATAACCAAATGTGGAATACATATGAGACAGTGGGTCATAATTAAGTCCATCTGAAACCACTGATGGCGCTGGGCTCTCCATGCACATGAGCAAATAAATTTCCCTTCATCTAAGCTAGAGGATTGGAGTTTCTGTTTGGGGGATCCAGAAAAGCCTTGATTAGCAAATCCAAACACATCTGTGGGGACAATATTCCATTGATCACTCCACATGGTAACATCTAAAGATAAACCAGTCACGTTTTGTTACCTGTTTGGCCCTTTTCTTTGTTTGATTCACATGATTGAAAGCATGTTTTGTGGTGGTAAAACTATGCTACATCATTAGCCCTAGGGAGTTTAATATTTTTTGTTAATCAGTCTATTCCTGCTTGGTTTTTTTCTTTTAACTTCCTTGTCTCATGGACTGGCATGAAGTGTATTCCTACAGATCCTCTGGACAGCATGCGTGAGGGACAAAAGATGGACAGCCATGAACTCAGCCCAGACCAGCCCCTCCATTTCTGGAGACAGGCTAAAATGAGCGGTGTTTGCTCTGTCGCCCACGAGCTGAAGTTCTGATGGAGAATTTAGCACTTGGGTTCACATGTGGTCAGAACACAGGAATCCCACACTGACTGGGAAGGGAGTTTACAAAGATGACCTGAGGAATATAAATGCCCTTTTGAGCTTTGCTCAGTGATGTTCACCCGAGGACACGGAGCTTGAAATGCAGTGTTTATCTGATGGGTAAAAGGTATACTAAACAGATTGTCAAATGGTCAGAGAAAAGAATTAATTGAGGATGCACATTCAATAGGCTGATATTTATCAGACTGTGGAGTTTGCTTTTAAGCTGTTAAACTGAAAAGTGATAGAAACGTTAGATTTCACTGTCATAGCAGTTAACTGAAAAAGTGAGTATGTAGGTCTTTTTAGCAGGTAAAACAGAAATGTAATAATGCCAGGTGAACTTGAAGAGCTGCTCTTTACTTCATGTCCACACAATTCTGTTTATTCTTACAAGTTATTTCTCAGTGTATTCATTTACTCTTTATTTATGGATTTAGTGTGTGAGTGAGTGTGTGTGTGTATGTGTGTGTGTGTGTGCATGTGTGTTCAAGCACATTTGTGCCACAATGTATGTGTGGAGGTCAGAGTTCACCTTTTGGGATCTGGTTGCCCCTTTCCAAGGTGCTGAAGGTCTTTTGTTCTGCAGGCAGTCTGGCTCAAGCTTCTAGTGGTTCTGTCTCTGCCTCCCATTTTGCTGTAGGGTGCTGGGATTAGAGGTGCTGCCATCACATGCAGCTTTTTATGTGGGTTCCAGGGATTAAACTCAGGTCACCAGTCTTGAACAGCCAGTGCCTCTATCTGCTGAGCTCTCTTCCTGGTCCACACAGTTCTGTTTCTCGGTGTAGAGTTCTAGGTTCTGATATTCCTGCTTGGATTACTTGGCTGTCAAAATACTTCCTGGGAAACATATTAACTTCTCTATTTATTCATAAAAGAAGTATCATTCACACATGTGCATCTCTGTGGATCAAGTTGTGTAGCCAAGGGAAGCTCTAACCAAGTCATTTGAGGTTTGACGTGGACAAAATGGTCCCTTTCCAGTTCTCACATCATTTATAGCCTGTGAAATTCCCTGGATGGAAGGGAGGCTGTGTCCAGGTGTGAGTGTTTCAGCTCCAGTTAAGAGCCTTGCTGAGAGACTCTTCTCACCTTTCAGCTGAGTTTCAAGCAAAATTGGTTTGGGAAATAGTTGAGTTTCAATTATGGAGCAGCTTATATCTCACAGTTCAATGCCATGTGCAGCTAGGTGCCTAGCAACGGCTCTCTGATGGGTGATAATGAGATTTTAATTAGCATCTGGGATCCATCTAGAAATCCATTCCAAGCTCATTTGCTTGAAGGAGTCAGCCTTGTCTGGGACCTGTTATAGCCCGTTTCTATAAAGGAACGGGTGGTGAGTGAATAACCTCTGCTCTTGTGGGCAGCTCAGCATCCAAACTCAGACTTTCCTTCTGGAGATTAAGCTAGTTTTCTCTTCCCACTTGCTGTCCAGAAAATCCAGGCTTCTCTCTGCATACAGTTATATGAGTCAAGAGCTTGGTGACAAAAAATAGACTGGCCTTTTCTGAGTTCCAGTGTCCCAGCGTGCTGTGCTTCCAAGTTGGGGTGGCGCAGACATCCCTTCAGTCATCAGGACAGAGAACCCTCAGGACAGCTCCCTCCTCCACCTTGTACCTAAGCCACCGGGCCTCTCACTCTTCCTCACTTGTAGCCTTTGACTGCACACCCCATCCTTTAAACCTGCACTAACTCAGTCTTCCTGTCCTGGAACTCCTGCCACAATTGCATCCAGATTGCATCTAGACTGTACTCTGTAGCCAGATCTCTGGCTTCAAAACCTGTGAAATGTATCCTTTCCATCCTTTTAACCCCTGAGAAGCTGAATCTTATGACAAAAGCTTCCTGCATGAGACACATACCATAGTTCCTCCAAGAATGCACACATAGGTCTTTCAGGGTCCAAGACCACTTGCAACTGAGTGTTAAAAATGCAGATTCCCCAGCAAGGCATGGTTGTGCATGCCTTTAGTAGCAGTCCCAGGGAGGCAGAGGCAGGCAGATTGCTGAGATCCAGAGCCCAGCCTGGTCTCCTTAGCGAGTTCCAGGCCAGATCTACCACCTCAGGATCTCTGAGCAAGACCTGGAGTCCTTCTGTTTACTGTGTACTACATAGAGTGGAACCGCAGTCCTTCATGTACTTGCTGGACCTGAGTAGCTGAGCCCGGCGCGCCTGTGCAGTGTGTCTTGCTCCTTCCCGATGCCCCTGGAGCTGCTCCATTTTCCACTCCTTCCAACAGTGCATACAGGTTTCACATTCTCTCCCACTTGTGTTTTCCCTGTTTCTAATATATCCATCCTAATGGGTGTGAAATAATATAATGTAGTTTTGGTTTGTATTTCCCCTAGTTATTAGAGACATTGAATATATTTTCATATGCTTATTGGTCAACTCTGTACCTTTTTGACCCATAAAATCATAAGGAAGAACTGAGATGGGGAATATTCAGACTTTTGAAGGGAAAGCACAGCATGAGGTTTGAGGTACGTGTTGACTTCCCAAATGGACATACTGTACAAACAACAGGATTTGGGAGGAGCATATGGGTGACAAGTCCAGCCATCAAATAAGTTGGAGAATTATGAGCAAATAGATCATACATGGCTCATGAGATGGGCTGGGATCCCAAGGGAATGTGTCTAGAGCCAAGGAATATCCAAAGCCTGAGCTCCAGGGTTAACACATTTAAAGCACGGGAGATGAAAAGGAACCGACTAGACAAGGAGATGAAGTAGGTCAATAGGAAAGTATCGCAGCCTGAGAGGCGTGAGAAGACAGTATTTCAAGGAGTGGGGAATGATTTAATAGGCCAAAGTTACTGAAAAGCTGAAGACTGAGACTCAGGTAAGAGCTTTACAACGTGGAGGTCATTAGTGACCTTGTTATGCTATTGGAGTAAAAGCCTGTTTGGAGGACTCGGGGATGAAGAGCTGAGAAATTAGTGACAGTGGGTGTGGACACAATGTTAGAGAAGTTTGCTATAAAAAGTAGACACAGGAGACGTGGCATCAAAAGAAGGATATTTGGTCATGGTAAAACTTTTTGAGGCTAGGTGTGGTGGCACATGTCCGTAATCCCAGCATTTGGGAGGCTAAGGCAGGAGGATTACCATGTTGAGGTCACATTACCAGGTCATGTTGAGCTACATAGTGAGTTTAAGCTAGGCAAGATCACAGAATCAGGCCTTATCTCAGGAAAAAAAAAACAAAAAGGAAAACAAACAAAAAAACCCCACAAAGATTAGAGCACATTTATAGTAGATCTGACTCACTGATGTTTAGATGTGGAGTAAAGAGAAGTACTTCAGAAACCATCTCTTCCCTCTTGCCTTTCCTGTGCCTCTGTTGGCCTCTAGCAAAGCATTCCAGAAACCCAGTATGTGAATGTGTCATATACCACTTACATTCAACCTCATTTTGTTTATCAGTCGGATTTGCCTAGAGGATTCCCGTGGAGCAACGGACTCTAAATCTCTGGCAGCAACAGTGATTGGTCGCGTGCTCAGGCTGGCTGCTGTTCAGTGGTCCTCAGCTGTGCTTTGCTGAGCCAGGCTAATTCCAGGCTGTGGGGTGAGCCCCAGCCTTCTCTGCATGCATCACATTCTGGAATCAACAGCTACTCTGCACATACTTTTCCCATGACAAGAGGTAGAAGATTCTGTGAGACACAAGCCAAAGAACATGAACACATTTAAAGCCACTGCTTACAAGTCCAAATTCTGTTGCCCAAAGCAAGTTACAGAGCTAAGTTCACCCTCATTAGGAAAGGAAAGGAGCATGGCAAATGAAGCTGAGGAGACAAAAGGAACAAAAAATGTGAACAGGGAGCTGGAGAGACGACTCGGAGGTTAAGAGCATTCCACTCAACACTCACATGGCAGCTAACAGCCACCCGCATGCAACTCCAGTTCCAGGGGATCCAGTGCCCTCTTCTGGCCTCTGCAGGGATTGCATGACACGGGTACACTTACACGCATGCAGGCAAAACACTCAAACACATAAAATAAAAATAATACATAAGACTTTTAAAAAATGTGGACAAATGATGCAGTCTGCAGCACTCCAGCAGCTCACAAGCTTCTCAACAGAATAGTATTGTTTGCCAGCACGTGCAGCCATGTTTACCATACAATAAATGCTGCCAAAACATTGAGTAAAGGGATATTACCGGCTTTTAAAAATATTCATTTATTTATTTATTTTATGTGTATGAGTGTACTGCTTGCACATATATATGTGCACCCATGTTGTAAAATGTCCTCAGAGGTAAGAAGAGGCATCAGATCCCCTGGAGCTGTAGTTAGACCTGTTGTTAGCCACCGTGTGGGTGCTAGGAATTGAACCTGGGTTCTCTGCGAGAGCAGCCAGTGCTCTTCACCACTGAGCCATCTCTCCAGCCCCATCAGCTTTTTTCTTAACAAGGTTATGGTCCTGTTTCTCAACTTTCAACTCATAAGAATTGATTTTGAATTCCCCAAACCTCACTTTTTAGTTCAACGACTTGGAAATTATATCAATAATAGTAAAAGTCATGGAAAGCATTTCTTAGTGCCTTCATGTGTGCTGAGAAATGATGTGAAAGATTTCTGGTTGATTACATCATTTAATCTTCAAATAAAGCTATGAGGAATATATTGCTCTTCCCATATTGTTAATAGGTAACTGAGAGGCTTAGTAAGTTATTGAAGGCCACACACACATCTGGAGAGAAGTGGAGACATAACGTACATTGAGGCCTGGCAGTCTCTAAAGTCATGTAGCCCCTACCTAGGATGTTAACTCTACTGTTCAATAGGGCCAAGCATAAGAATGTCAACTTTGTAGAACTACCAAAATCTTAATTGATAAAACATATGTAAATATCCCGGCCCAGGGAATGCTGTACTCTAGGTCCTCATAGGTATTACTTTTTTTCTTCTTCTTCTTTTCCATCTTAATTCTGACTCCCACAGCCAAACTTAGTGGATTGTTTGGGACCTGATACTTACAAGTCATTAATTATATCTATAATGTTTTAGCCCTCTGCGGAAATCCTCTCTGAAGTCAAACCATTTATCAGTAGATTTCTAAAACTTGGGAAGTCTTCCCAACTTGCTCAGTAATTCTCTTGACTGCTAAATTATTCACGTCCCTTGATGAATCCTAGTCAGCCTCCTCCTGAGGAAGCCAATCTATAGATGAAACTTAGATCAGTCATGTTATGTTTCAGTACAGTGGTAGATGGAGTGGAGGTGGGTAAACAGATAGCAGAGGACGAGTTGCCAAGTGACTTGTGAGGCACCAAGCCCAAGAAGATGAGTCCGCTCACAGTTAAGATGCTCAGAGCAGGCTCGGGGACATGGATCTCCAAAGCAGAGAGGATTCCATTCAAGGAGTGGGATGGTTGGGTCTGGAGAGATGGCTCAGCAGTTAAGAGCAGTGGCTGCTCTTGCAGAGAACCAACCTGGGTTCGATTCCCAGAGTTCACATGGAAGCTAACAACTATCTGTGATTCCAGATCCAGGGGATCTGAATCCCTCTTCTGGCCTCCATGGTCATTGCATGATATGGAAACACTTACATACATGTAGTCAAAATACCCATATGTATAAAATAAGAATAAGTAAATAAACAGTGTGATGGTTAATCTCAATTGTCAACTTGATGAGATCTAGATTCACCTGAGAGATGGGCCTCTGGGCATGCCTATGAGAGATTATCTGGATTACGTTAATTGAAGTGTGATGACCTGCCCACTGTGGGTGGCACCAATCCCTGGACTGAGATCCTGGACCACATAAAGGAGAATGTGATCAGAGTGTGGGCGTTCATCCTCCTGACTGTGGGTGCATCGGAAGCAGCCAAAAACAGAAATGAGAATTTTCTCTATGTACAGAAATCACAGGACTCCAAAATCTACTGATCAGGGTGCGAATGGACACATACAAGAGAGGAGGCAAAACACAAGATGACGTGGAATATTATAAGATACACAGTTCATTAAAGATAGCGTAATACATCAAACATTCATGACTACTATTGAGGGACAGATACGAGTAACTCCTAGTGGGTGGGACAAGGAGAGGGCAGGAGAGGGTGAGTATGGCACCCTTGGAAGCCAGGAGCTATGTGACTGGATTTCAGCACAACAGAGCCATGGAGAGAATGTCGGTGGAATTGTTTGAGGTCTTTGGGGTTGGGACACTAGGATTAATGTGCATGTGTCAGATTTCTCCAAGATAATTTGTGTATACAGCGTGGGAGCCTTTCTACTACCTCTAGCCTGAAATCTGACCCTGTGTTAATCTTGAGTGGATGCACTGGACAGATGTTCACATTATAGGGAGACTCACTGAGCACACTTGAAACAGATGAAGTTCTTAAGACCTCCATCCAAAGGACTACAGTTCTTCCTCAAACTGCTGTGACATTGAATTTTTTCTTTCACTAAGGATTTTCATGCCCATACCAAGATAGATCAGATCTTCAAACTTTCGGTTCCATAACGAAAGGAGCTCCATATCCCATCAGTATATGGTTTATTTTATTCTGAATAAAGTCACAAAGCCAACTTCCTTTTTATTGTGTATGATGTATTCATTGTACGCACGTGTGTGTGGATACCCTCACCTGTACATATGAATGTGAAGGGTGAAGGCTGGTGGAGGTTGACAAGCTGTGTTTTCTGATATCACTCTCCACCTTCTTTTTTAAAACAAGGTCTCTCACTGAACCACGAACTCACCATTTCTGCTAGACGGTCTGGCCAGCAAGCTCCCATAATTCTCCGGTCTCCA
Organism: Eospalax fontanierii; assembly: GCA_035773235.1. NCBI lineage: Eukaryota > Metazoa > Chordata > Mammalia > Rodentia > Spalacidae > Eospalax > Eospalax fontanierii. The sequence goes on from CM069533.1 coordinate 73,784,381, forward strand.
CCTGCTCCCTCCCTCGGTGCTGGGATTAGAGACATAGAAAGTAACACCCGGTTTTTACATGGGTTCTAGCAGCAGTAAGTGCTTTACCCCCTGAGTCAATGTCTCCTATCCCCACAGACCTAGCTTTCATGGAATAATCTAAAAACTATGTGTTCTCCACCACAAGACACCTCCCATTTGTGTTAAGAATTGCCTTTATTAAAGAGACTCCATTAAAGACAAAGATCAGTCTTTTTCTATCATTTTGGGATATTAAATGCACAGAAAGCATTAATACAGCAGGCCTGAGGCTCTTATTTTTAAGAATACATTACTTTCAAGGTTGACCCTCAGCTGTTGTCTAGGAAATTATCCAATTTTCAGAGGGATTCCCCCCACTCAAATTAGTAAGAGCTGCACATTATCACCTAAACATTTGTTCAAGTGTCATTTTGTGGAACGTCTGCTTTCCTTCTCGGAATTTGGAAATTTGGTGCATGCCCAGAAGAGGGTGTTTACCTGTACGGTAAAAACTTTGAGTGCTGAGTCTTCAATGAGCTTCCTTGGCAGACGATTTCTTCCGATGTCGCCACAGCTCCTCAGTAGGTGAATTAGCTCCAGTGAGAAGGAACTCTCCGAAGCCTCCCTTCCAGATTTAACGCCAGGCACCTGTTCCCTTAGCTGATTTTGCTTTGTGCCCTTTGCTGTAATAAATCACAGCCACGAGTGTGAGTATATGCTGAGCTTGTGAGTCCTTCAGTGAGTCACCAAACCTCGGGAAGTCTTGGGAACTGCTGACATATTAGGGTAACAGATGCTGTAACTGACAAACACCAGGAGATGCTCAATATGGTGTTTAATGTCTAGCTCACGTCCCATGCTCCCAGTAGGTAAGTGATCCTTCTTGGTTATTCCATCTTAAACTTAACCTCCCTCTCAATTCTTTGAGTCTTAGCTTTGTGAATGGTAACAAAGAGTCTTGGAACAACACAACCTCTGGTAAAATTTAACCCCATGTTGGCCCAAAGATGACACGCACAGCCCCATCCACCCAAATTCTACTGGAAACTGCTGTTCACATGGTCCCACATAAGTGCAAGTGACTAAGAAATGCTGTCTCTGTGTGATGTTTGCTGCCCTGCAGGAATTCTTCACTGTGGAATGAAAGAATGAATTGTTGGCGAGTCCAGCAGTCCCCAAACAGATAATTAATGAGCCAACTGTGCCTCGTCTTCATATCAGCTGATACAGATCAATATACAGGGAGTGAAATTGTTCTTGCTAGTGTGGAGATTGATACGCAAAGAGGATTTTGTCATCCCAACAATGAAGAGACAAGGAAGGTTCACTTTTTGTTCTGGGAAGTCTTTTCTATCAGTCTGCTGCCTCTGTTTCCATAGTAACTTGTAGTCCTCTCAGCAGCATTTATCGGAGGGCTGTTAAAGTTTCCATTTTCTTGTCTGTCTCTCCTTTGGGGATGTGTGTGTGTGTGTGTGTGTGTGTGTGTGTGTGTCCGTCTGTGTGTCTCTGTGTGTACATGTGTGCACGCATGTTGGGGGGGAAACATGCACACCACAGTCAATGTCAGGTGTCTTCTTCAATCTCTCGCCACATTTTTTTAAAGATGGGGTCTGTCGACGAACCTGGAGCTCCCCTGGCCATCTGGCCCCAGGGATCCCCCAGGCTCCACATCTGCAGTGCAGGGATCGCAGGCATGCATTGCCACACCCAGCTTCTGTTCTACACGGATACTAGCTTAGGTCCTCATGCTCGCAGAACAAGCACTTTACCCACTAAACAATCTCTGTAGCTGCCTGAGTTATAATTTTAAGGTTGTAAATTCATTATGCATAGTGCCAGTATCTAGCAAGGAACCTAGCCTTTCTCAAATATGTAAATAAATGAGTAAAGACTGAAAGTGAGATTCAGGATAATATTGGACCTTGAACAGATATTTCTGAGTCAGTCAAACTTTCTTGGATCTTCCAAATGTTATGAATCTTCTCTATAACTCAGTTTCTCTGTGGTAAAATAGGAAGAATAAATCCATCTTTGTAGAGTTGCCACAGGGATTTCCTGAAATGAGGAGTATGTGTTACAGTATCTACCCGTGTACTTAGGTACAAAATTGTATTTACTATTAATACAAATCACAGTCAGTGGGATGTCAATTTCAACTTCAATTAGTACAAATCCATTATTGGACAAAGGTGACCATAGAAACCACCAGAAATAGCTGAATCCTCTGCACAGTTAATAGTAACATTCTTCATGATGTACTTCTGGATGCTTCATTCTGATTCATTGGAAAATTGTTTGAGAGTGTCCACTTGGAGCCAGGCACTGGGGATGGGTAGCAGTGAGCAAGAAACCAAATTCTTCTTTCCTGGAACTTATGTTCTGTTAACAAAGACAAAAACTAAGTCAATGACATCACACAGAGACAATGAAAAGTCAGACCTCAGGCTTTGCTCTATATAGATAGTTACTCTTTCTTCAAGATCTTCAAACTCTAATGAACTGTCATTAAATCTATACACATAACTCACTTTACCTCTACTGGTACTATTTGACCTTCAACAACCATCTTCTAATTGTGCATTTGTACATACACACACACACACATACACATAACCAAACTTCCTCTTAGGTTTTTTTCTCTATTCCATAATTACCTAAGTTTTTCAACTTAAACATCTTTTGGTTTTCTTTTAAACCACATGAAAATGAATCCCTGGCATAAATGCTGAAGAGAGAGGTTCCACCTGCTCAGCCTCTACCAACCTCCCTGAAATGACACTTAATGCCCTAAGGAACTCAGAACAAGGCCACTGTTTGTAAACGATAGTTGACACACTAGTAGGAATGTGAAAATGGCATGATAATCTAGTTAGTAGACAGATCCATAAGGAAGCACTCGTAACCCACCAAGACTAAAGAAAAGTGTCAAAAGTGTGTAAATTCTCAAGGAGAATTTACCTAAAGTTCCCACCGGAGCCTTCTCTTTATCTTATATCTTTCAACTCATTATCACTGAGAATACGTAGGATTCTCCCAGACCCCTGGTCTTTCCATCTTTCCATCTCTTGACCCACTCATTTCCAGTGATCTTGTCCTCCTACCTCAGTAACACACGCTCTTTCCTAAACCTTATTGTCAACAAAAAAACTAGATCTGTCCTACCCAACTCATCAACTATTAAAAATGCTTTCCCTGTCTTGACTTTCCTGTCATACTTGCCAATAAAACCAAACTCTGGTGACCCATCCATCCTCTCCCTCAGATTCATGCTGATGAACACAGCTGATGAAAATCTCAGGACAAAGGACTTTCTTCCTCGTTCCTAAGAAGCAGCTCCGAGCTTCCCACTCTTCAAACCTCCCATATTCCCTTCTTGCCCGATGCAGCACATATTTGATGATCCTTGCTCTTTGTTGAGGATGGAGAAGCCACCTGCTTACCTCACCTCTACGAGATGATGTCTCCCTCATCCTCCTGTCACAAGTGCCACGAGTCTGTTCCCATTTCTCCCTTCCATCTCTTGTGGATGACACGTGTCTGTGGGACACCCTTCACCGTTCTCAGGGATTTTGACCCTTTATTACCTTTATTCCCGGAACTTCACCTTGTGGGTTCTCTGCTGATTTATCATTCCTACCTCTCTACTGATATGTTCTGGTATCTCTCAGGAAGCAAATGTCAGCAGTTGCAGAACTCTCCTGATTCTGTTTCCTTCTGTAGCTCAGACCTCCCCCTCTGAAGCCCAGGTGTTCGTCTGCTTGCCTTGGTGGCTTTCCACCTGTGTTGTCCAGAGGCGTATCAAATTTAATACCACTAAGCATAGTTCCTCATTTTCTTCTCCACACTTGGTCTACCTATACTTATAGTCAGTCTACCTATAGTGCTCAGCCTCCCTCCCTCCCTCCCTCCCTTCTTCTTCTTCTTCTTCTTCTTCTTCTTCTTCTTCTCTCTCTCTCTCTCTCTCTCTCTCTCTCTCTCTCTCTCTCTCTCTCTCTCTCCCTTATCTTTGTCTTTTTGAGGCAGCCTCACAGTGTGGGTCCTGGAACTCATTATATAGACCACATTAGCCTGGAACTCACAGATCTGCCTGTCTCTGCCTCCCAAGTGTTGGGATTAAAGGTGTGCCCCTCCAGGCCCTACCCACCTGCTGGTTTTTCCTTTCTGCAGGCCAACTTCCTGGACCTCAGTCTCAATTCCTGGACTTTGTACTGGGTTCTAGATCTCTTTCATCCCATTCTCCACACAGCAAATAAAGCATCCTTTGCCTTCATTTTGTTTTAGAAGTCAAAGGACAAGCCTCCTTGCCTGGTTCCTGATCTTTTGAGGAAAGCCTTCAGTCTTTCTCATCGTGGTATTAACGGTAGGTTTTGTAGATGTGCTCTGTCAGATCCAGGAGGGTCCCTTCAATTTCTAGTCAGTCTCTGAGTGTTTTGGTTTGTTTTGTTTTTAATCATAAAAAGATGCTGAGTTTTCTCAAGTATTGTTTTTTGTTTTTTTCCCTGTATCTATTAAGAATATTTTTGAAACGCTGGGTGTGGTGGCCCATACCTTTAATCCCAGTGCTCGGGAGGCAGAGGCAGGTGAATCTCTGTGGGTTTGAGGCCAACCTGGTCTATATAGGAAGTTCCAGGTCTTCTGAAGGCTGAATTAAATTTTCTAAGATTTAAAAAAAATTTCATTTACATTTTTTATGTGTGTGAGTATATTGCCTGTATGTATAGAAGTGTACCCTTGTCATGCAATGACCACAGAAGTCAGAAGAGGACATTGAATCCCCAAGAACTAGAGTGATGGATGGCTGTTAGCGCCTTGTGGGTGCTGGGTCCTCTGCAAGAGCAGCCAGTGCTCTTAACTGCCCTGCGATCTCTCCGGCCCAGTTTTCTAAGATTTTATTGGTTGTTTCCATCCCAAAGTATTGTTTTTACAAAAATGAGATCCCATCACTTCTTTGCTTTAAAGTCCTTCCCTGATTCCTGCTGTGCTCGGGGTCCTTTACAGAATTCCACTAGATGGTGTCCGAAGCCTTGTGCAGCAGGTCTACTGCCTGGCCTTGGTCCTGCCAGCTCCCTCTCCCTCTTTGCTCTTCACTGGCTTCTCCTGGGAACCATTCCTAATATGTCAGTCACTAACACTTGCAAATCCTCTTTTCAGCCACTGCCCAGCTGATCATATCTCAGTAAGCCCAGCAGAGGCGTAGCGTCCCTCCCCACTCCCGTGCACCACCTGCTTGTCCCAACTGTGCTGTTTGCCGTCCTGCAGGTGATTTATGCCCTGAACACCCGTCAGGATGAGGCAGAGGCCAGCGTGGAGGCCCTGCGGGAAGCCCACCAGGAAGAGCTCCAGGGTGCGGTGGCAGAGACCAGGGCCAGGCTCCTGCAGGAGCAGGGCCGTGCCAGTGAAGATGCGGAGGCCCTTCTGCAGCGTATCCAGGCCCTGGAGAACGCCCTGGAGCTGCAGAAGAAGCTGACCCAGGAGGCCCTGGCGGAGTCAGCCTCCTGCAGGCTAGAGACCAAAGAGAGGGAGCTGAGGGTGGAGTCGGAGCACGCTGAGCGCGTTCTGACGCTCTCCAAGGAGATGCTGGAGCTCAAAGCCGATTATGAGAAGAGGCTCCAGCAGCTTACCAGCCACGAGGGCCCCCAGTGGGGCCAGCTGACCCAGCAGAGCCCTGACACCACAGCAGAGCCTGGCCAGGGCCCAGAGATGCACCGAGTCCTGCAGGAGGTGGAGCGGCTGCGAGCTGAGAACCAGCAGCTGAGCCAGGACTATGCCCGCAAGGCTGAGGAGCTGCAGGCCACCTATGAGCGGGAAAACGAGGCCATCCGGCAGGCCATGCAGCAGTCAGTGAGTGAGGCCCTGTGGCAGTGGCAGGAGAAGGAAACTGGCCTTCGCAAGAACTTCCAGGTCCAGGAGTCGGCCCTGCAGGCCCAGGTCAGGAAGCTGGAAGGGGACCTGGAGCACAGAGGACGCAAGATAAGTGACTTGAAGAAGTATGCCCAGAAGCTGAAAGAAAGGATTCAGGTAAAGGCTGTTCTTCCTCTCCAAAGCGATAAGAAGCAGGGCTGATGATTTTGAGTGCTTCCACCAGCCAGGCACAGTGCTCAGTTTAGTCGCATTCACTCAGCAAACATTTTTCGAATGCTTTCTGTGGGCTGGGACCTAACCCTGGGCAGGGGGTGCATGGTGAGCTAGACTGGTCCCTAACCTCAAATAGCACAAAGACTTGCAGTTTACAGATAAGACTAACCTGAAACTTTAAGGACTTAAAGTCTGGCCCAGTAGCCTCACAGTAAGTTTTTCAACTCGGGTTGGCCTAATTCTGAATTATTTTGACTTTATATGTTCATTCTTCAATAACTTGACTCTCCTAAAATCTGTAGGACATTTGTGCTCAAAGAGACCAAGTACAGAAGCCCATCTCTGAAAAAGGCAGCAGATGACATTTCTAATACTCCCTGGGTGGTTTGTTTACATTATTTTACCTTATCTCCTCCGCACTGGATGTTTGAACAGCTTGCCCAGGGCCACACTGCCAAAGAGGATGAGTAGGAATTTGATGAACTCCAGTCACTAATTTCAGGCCCTCAGGCCCCTGCTGCGCCCTTTCAGATCTCGGGGCTGTTCTGTGCACTCAGCATGTCTCTCTCCAGAGAACTGAGATCTTCCTTCTCTTTAGGACCTGGACGTGCAGCTAAGGGAGGCGCGACAGGAGAATTCAGAATTGAAAAGCACTGCAAAAAAACTTGGCGAGAAGCTGGCTGTTGCCAAAGACAGATTGATGCTACAAGAGTGTCATGTGACACAGAAAACAGGTGAGATGCCCTGGAGTGATTCCTTCAGGATCCAAGATTGGCTGCCAGTCTCAAGAGGGAGGGAGCCAGGAACAGGAGCGAATAACAGGGCTGCTGGATCTGGCCTGCTAGGTGGATGAATTGAAGCCCCACAGATGAGCCAACATCAGCCCCTCACCTGGAGCCTCACACCCCTTGGTCCCAAATATCTCCCCAACAAGCTCCTCACTGTGCCTGCACTTCTGCTTTTCTCCTCCACCAGTAGTCAGGGCTTTGTACTTTTAGCATCATTTTACACAATTCCGTTACTGGGTCTCCCAATAACCTTGTCAGACAAGTGCTGTCGTTGCCCATGTTACAGATGATGAAGTCAGGCCAGGAGAAGATAAATAGCTGATTGAAGAGCAGCTACATGGTTGGTGATAAAGCCAGTGTTTGGATCTAAAGATATCTGATCCTAAGCCCCTGTCACTAAGCTTCCTCTACAAAACGTTCTTAAGAAGGAAGAGTGTAGCAGTTATTGAAGCTCAGGATACGTTTGAACAAAGATGAGAAACATTACGTTGTCCACACTTGAGGACTGCAGGTCTCAGAGTAAGGATCATGTAGAGAAGTGGTAAGCAAAATGGTTGACTGGCCAGCCTGACTTCAGAAGACTTGGCCATGAGACCAAGTTCTAGAGCATCCCAAATAACATTGAAACGTATACTTGCAGGTGACACGAAGACTGAAAAGGAGGTCCTGGGGAAAACAAATGACTTGAGAGCCTGCAGCCTTCATCTTCAGCAGGATCAAGGCTTTCTCAAGGAGTGTCCCTGCACTAAGGGAGGCTCAGAAACACAGGTAGTGTCTGACCAGCATTGGGGGTGGAAAAGTCACAGGAGTTTGGCTGAGCTTTGGGTACAGGCCATTCTCCAACCACAGTGGGTTCACCTGGAACCTCAGGCCCCATCATGCAGGGAGAGACGAAGTAAGAACAGAGGTCGCACGAGTTTCTAGCTAGCTTCATGCCACAATGCTAAGAGAAAAAGAGTGTAGCAGAATTCTCTCAAGTGTTTTGTATTCTCCTGGAAAAGCAAGCATTGCTTATCTCCAGTCCGAACAAATAAAGCATTCTTCAGAAATGACCCTATGATGGTAGCTACAGTCTTCCAGAGATCTGTCTTCCAATGGTGGGTAAAGTGAAATCTCTTACAAATATCAAATATATAATCTTATAAAATTCTTTGTGCCCTCTGATACTTGCTGTAAAAATCAGCATATAAATGTACAGATTCAGACTGAACCTCCTCTCTCCCTATCAGTTTTACAAAGTTATATTTCCTTTCATAGACCAAGAAAGAAGTGAATGGTGAGATAGAACACATGAAGCAGCAGCATGAGGAAGACCTCCGTAAAGTCAGGCATCAGACTGAAGAGGAGAAGAAGCAGCTCAAAGACCAGCTGGTGAAGCGCCTGGAAGAGGTGGTTAAGAAGCACACTGTGGAGATAAAGTCAGTGCGCTCGTCTGTGGAGGCGGAAAGAAAGCAGCTGCAGAGGGTGAGACTGCTTGCTCCCTCACCTTCTTCCTCCGACCTTCCTCCTTCCTTCCCTCCTTCCTCTCCAGACACTTATTGTGCTCTTACTGTGTGCACATCCGGGCTCGTTCTCTGATGACAAGTAAAGAGAACAGTCCTGTTCAAAGCAGGGAGTACCAATTCTCTTAGAGGAGAGGAGGAGAAACGACTGAGACTGTGGAGCACCGTGGAGCACTAGCCTGGAGTTGCTGACATGGGGTGGGATTGTGTCATGTGAGAATTTGATTTAGAAAAATTTATTCACACAACGAAAGCAGAGAGAGAAATTCCACAACCCCAAACTCAGGCCTCCAACAGTTCTTGGACTCACATTCCAGCTCTGCTGCCCACAGGAAGTTGTTTAACTGCCCCCTCCTGACCACCCCCAGAAATTTTTCTTGCCCAGAGTTCCTCTAGTAAGATGTCTAATGATAATAACAGAAGCTCTCTGAGCACTCTGAGGGCTAGATGATGGCGTCCACTGAAGAAATAGCCTCTCTTAGTGCCTGGGCCAAGGCACTGCAGGCAGGTCCAGGTAAGCAGCAGGACTGGGAAGACTCTCAGTGGATCTGTGCTGTTGTCCCCTCCCAGCCAGATGAGGTGTCCTTCCACAGAGAGTGCACGGACTTTCTCTCTCCTGTTCACCAGGAAAATCATATCATACATATGAGGATTCTGGAAAGGAATTATGAGTATCCAGCACCTCGGAAGCTGGAACGAGAGGAACAGGAGTTTGAGGCCATATATCAGGCTTCACATTGAGAGCCTATCTCAAAAATAAATGAATAATAAAATAAAGGAGGGAAAAAGAGTAAAGAGTAAGTCATTATTGTGAGCATGGGGTACTACTTCATTTGATTAGGAGAAAACACCTTTGTGATCAAGAGGCACCAGCACTGAATGTTCACTGAAAGATAATCATACATCACTGTGGGATACAGTTTTATGTGGTGGTTAAAAGTACTAAGTACTCAATATATTTATGCTGAAAAGGTAAATATATTCTCATGAAAGACCCAGACCATTCTGGATCTCAGTCTTGAATCTTCCATAAGCTCTGTGACCAAGGATAGGTCCCTTAACCTCTCTGAGCACTGAATTCTGAAGTAGGGTGAAGGTGGCTGGAGAGATGGCCCGGCAGTTAAGGACATTTGCTATTCTTCAGGAGGACCTGGGTTCAATTCCCTGTACCCACATGGCAGCTAACAACCATCTATAGCTCCAGTTCCAGGGGATCTAACACTCTCTTCTGACCTCTGCAGGGCATTACATGCACATGGTGCATTTACATACATGCAGGGAAAACACACATACACATAAAATAAAAATAAAATATAAAAATATAAATCAGGGTTAAATGTTTGAGGGCTTGTTATGAATATTTAAATATGGTATTACATAGAACCCTTTGCTGGGTGTGTAGTGTGTAGTGAAAATTCGACAGATGGCAGCTATTATTAATTACTGTGTACTTTAGGTGGCATGTGAAATACAAAATATTATAGTCCCTATTATATTTTATACTAAATAATTACGACCACTTGACTCTTCCCAATATTACTATAAAATAGATGTTCATCTCTCCATTTTAGAGATTAAGAAACTGAGTCCAAAGTTGCGGTGTCTCATTCACACAGATAGTGGGTACTAGAGCTGCAATTCAAACCTAATGGCCTAGTACCAAAGCCTGTGGCTTGTTGCCTCCATAGGGAACAGTTATTTTGAAATCACTTTTCTCCTGTGAGCTGCAACTAGTTATACATATCCAGTCTTCAGAAAAGCAGACTAACACTCCATCCTGAGCCCCAGTCAACAGAAGAGATCATCACTTTCCCAAGCTTCCAGTTGCCCTGGCAACCTGATGGGCAAATTGGACTTCAATGTTAATCAGGGTAAGTCTATTTGGGAAATGAATCACACAAAAATAAACTGTGTTTAGCTCCTAGTTTTATTCTACCTTGTGCTCATATCTAGAGTGTAAGAACATAAGTGATATAAATCAGGCCACGTAGATCAGGGACAGGCAAAGCCTTGACGAGGCCTCCAATCCAGGATTTATGGACTAAAAATGGTCACTGTTTTCCCTGTAACATTAGACTTGCCCTCTTTCTCTAAGCCCTTAGTGTAGGTTTATTGTGTGTCCTAACTATGTGGGCTGGAGCTCGTATGGAAGACTTGAATATCTTTTTTAAAAAAAATTATTATTTTTTATGAGTATGAATGTGTTGTCTGCATGTATGTAAGTGCACCCATGTTATGCAGTGCCCAAGGAGATCTAAAGAGGGTGTTGGATCCTTTGGAACTGGAGTTGCGGGTGGTTGTTAGCTGCCATGTGGGTGCTGGGAATTGAACCCAGGTCCTCTACAAGAGCAGTTAAAGCTCTTAACCATTGGGCCATCTCTCTAACCCTGTGACTTTGTATCTTTCCTGGTCACAGGACTAGAGAATATCATCACGTAATCTTGACAGATGGAACAGAGTGCACATCCCGTAATTAACGCTTGCGCACAGTGGTTGGGTCTTCTGCAAGAGTAGTATGTGTTCCTAGCCACTGAGCCATCCATCCTGCCCAGTTATTTTTTTTTCATCTTTTTACTGTGTGTGTGCCCATGCTTAAACGTGTGTGCTGTCATTCACATATGGAGAGGACAACTTTCAGGAGTTGGTTCTCTCCTTTCACCAGGTGACACAGAACTGTTTTCTCACTGTAACCTGCAATACTCTGCACCTATAGGGAAGCTCAGTAGTGCTTCAATGGACTGCTGAAGTTGGTTATTTCCACCTGGTGGGGGGCATTATTTTCTCACTCTAGGCCATTTGTCAAGGCAACAGCTGAAGCTGTGATTGATTATATGTACCAGAAAGTTGTGCTGCATAAAATTAGAAACAGACTTTCCATTAAGCCAAAAATTATTATGGCAAAGTATTTTCACTGGCTGTTATAGTGTAAGTGTGACTTAGCAGAGTTACTTTCCATGCCAGTAAGAGCTCGTGGTAAACCAAATTCCACCCAACAAAAGCATCTGTGAGTGAGAAACTCATTAGTGAAGTAAAGACTCAGAAATTTTGCTGAGGGATTCTGGTGGCTGTTTAATCTGAACTTGTTTGGTAGGAAAGAATAAGCTATGTATTGCTATATATTATCCTTGGGATGCTAACTCCCAAAGAGCAAGCTCTGAAGAGGACAGCATATGTTGGCTGAAGGGAGACCACATGCCAAGGAGCTATGTCATCCAATGCTGACAGTCTGATCATGGGGCTCTTTTAGATTCTTTGAAATGATTGAGCCAGGGACAGTGCAAAGGGCAAACTAGGCCAATGGTTGACCTGGGCTTGGTGCCATAAAATGTAGAGGAGCCATCCAGGTGATCCCACTGAGAGTGGGAGCCAATCAGATGACTCCATAGAGAGTGTACAAGAACCATCCAGGTGATCCTACAGAGAGTGCAGAGGAACCAATCAGATGACCCCACAGAGAGTGCAGAGGAACCATCCAGGTGATCAGCATCACATCTTTGTAGATTTTAAAACCAGAAACCTAGGACTCAAGCATGACTTCTCCACCCTTTACACTCAGTCACCTAAGTATATTAATTCTGTTCTGGTAACCCAGAATATTTGCATATCCCTCTGTCCTCAGTGGTTCTGACTGACTCAGTCAACCTCCATGACTTTTAGAAGAATTTTTTTATTTTTATGTGTATGAGTGTTTTGCCTGCACGTGTATAAGTGCACCTACGTCATACAGACCCACAGAGGCCAGAAGAGGGTCTCAGATTCTCTGCAACTGGAGTTACAGATGGCTATTAGCTGCATCTGGGTGCTGAGAACCAGACCTTGGTCCTCTGCAAGAGCAGCCAGTGGTTTTGACCACTGAGCCATCCTTTCAGCCTCAGCCTCCATGACTTGATAAGACCATGTCAAAATTTCTGTCTCCACTCACCTCATGTCGTATTATCCAGTCTCTATTCTAGAAAGATCTTGTGGCAGCTCAGCCTTAGATCCCAGCTCGCCACAGCTTCCTATCATTGACAGCATGATTTCCACTCCACATTGTACTTCAGATGCTGCAAAGACAGACACCCATTGCTTCTCCTGTCTCACTAGTTTCATGCCTCTCCACTATCCAGCTCTGCCTACTAGCCTTTTCCCTGTTCATGAATTCCATGTTCTCTCTCTTTGGGACTTTGTACATAGATTTCCACTGATGGAGAATAATTTCCTCCCCACTCTCCAATTTGCCCATCAAATTCTCACTGATCTTACTAATCCGGATTTAACAGTCAGTCTTCTCTTAAGTCTTGGTCGTCTACCTTTGTAATGCAAGGGTCAGTCATGTGGCACTTTGTCCCTACGCTAGCATTTATACACTAGGATCACACTGCCTTGTAACTAATATTTGTGGTGGTGCAATGCCACATTACTGACCCAGAGCAGCATACATGAACTCAGATGTTCTCAGCCTAATCCTATCTGTTGTTTACAACATAAATGGGATAACTCATTGCTTCCAATATTCACTGCTTGCAGCACGCACATACACACAATTCTGGATCAAGGGCAAAGAAGGGTCATGAGGGATTAAAGCTATACGTTTAGGTTGCAAAAGCAGTTCAAGCCCTAGTAAGTTTGTTTATATATAAGCAAGCTGAGATAGTGTTAAATAATCTCAAAATCTAAGATTTAATGAAATATAAAACATTAACTTTGGGTATAAGGCTAGGTAAAAATCATCCCCACAGCTAGTCACAGTTTTGTCACCAGCCTGCCTTGTTCTCTGTCATCTAGGATGTGTTGTGGCCAGTTCATACTAAGGAGAGGCAGTTGTCACACCTTGTCATGGTTGGTTTCCATTGTCAAGTTGACACACCTGAGAACAGGAACCCCAGCTGGGGAATTTCTTCTATCAGACTTGTCTGTGGGCATGTCAGTGAAGCATTTTCTTGATTGCTCAGTGATGTGGGTGGTGCCGCCCTGGGCAGGGGGTCTTGGGTTGAGTGGGAAAGCAGGCTGAGCATGGGCCAGAGGAGCAGGCTGCAGAGCAGCGTTCCCATCTGCCCTGTGCTTCAGCTCCTGCCTCCAGGTTCTGCCCTGAGGTCCAGTCCTGACTTCCTTCAGTGATGAACTGTGATCAGGATGTATATGTCAAATAGCAATTTTTATCATAGCAACTGAAAGCTAACACACCCCTCTTTCCAATTTCATATTTGGCTACATCACAACAGTAACTTGACATTAGCCACAGTAAACACACTTATACCATGAAAACCAACAAATGTGTCTTCTCAGTTAATTGATTTGAAAAGCCGATTATTAAGCACTTACCAGCCAGCACATACTGATTACATCCACAGCTCTTTATCATGGTGGTTGGCAGATTATAACTAGTTAGTATTGATCTGTGGAATGAATGAATAAATGACAAGTTTTCATTTGGCACCCAGAGCTACCCCAAGCACACAAATCTTTGTCCACCTGTTGCAGAGGTCAGCTTACGTGTACCTCCCTTCTCTGATTATTTCTATTTATTTATTTATTTATTTGGTTTTTCGCTACTAGACCAGGCTGTCCTGGAACTCACAGGGTCCACGTGCTGGGATTGGGTGCACACCACCACACCCTACTTATATGTTTCTGTCATGTGTTCTTACAGTATTTTATTACTCTTGGGAATTTCTTTGATCAAGTGCATAAATAAGATCATGTGTGAATACCAAGTGGCCTGTTTTGTGCCTGATGTGGCTAATCTTTCTGCTCTTCATTTAGGAAGTAGAAGCACGGTTGGAGGAAGTGAAGACAAAATCAGAAAGGGAAATAAAACAGCTGGAGGACGAGAAAGCAGCCCTCAATATGAAGCTTCAGAATTCTCTGCTTGAGGTAAACCCCTAAAATATAGCGCTTGGAAACAGTGGCTGTGACCTCTGGGAGTTTCTGGCTAAATGAGGTCTGAGGAGGCTCAGGAGATAGCCACCACCTCCCTACATCCTCTGAGCAAAGCCAAGGCCACTCAGCCAGACAGGAAGACTGTCTCAGGGAGCATAAATTTAGCTGCAAGTAACAGAGAGCCTGATTTATAGAGCCTTAAACAAAGAGGCCTTTAGTATCTCACATGGAAGAAGACAGGAGGCTGTTGATTCTGGGGCTAAGCGATAGACAGGGTGATAGACAGCCTGTCTTCCTGCTGCCGGCTGCCATGTTACTTTACGGGTCCGAGGCACCCTTGCCCCCTTGGGCCCCTTCTGTTATAATAAGTATGTTAAAATGTTTGTGTTTTAGGTTGGTATTGATAAGAAATATAAATGTAATCCAAGCAGTTTTTTTCTTCTGATTTTAAAATAAATTAAAATATTTTCAAGATTCTTAAAAAAGTATTGAGAACTAGTAAAAGAGGCTGGGACAGAGTGTAAGAGTCATTACTGAGCCTGATCACACCAGAAATAGAAAGAGGTTTCCTCCTTTTTTCTTGCCTTCCCTCAAACTTTCAAGAGACCTGTGTTTCCTACCATCCTCAGGGCTATGAAACTGGTTCCTCGGCCCTAGTCACACACCACAACCTCGGGGGACCAAATCCATGGCCTTGGTAGTCAAGAGTTGAACCACTGAGCTATACCCATGACAACTCTGGGGTACTTTCAAGAATACAGAGGTCATGTGCAAATAGTATGATTGCTTAGAAATACATATCTGCAAAGGTAAATTCCAAAAATATATGAGGATAGAAAAAAAATTAGGCCAGTGATTATTTCTAGAAGGGTGAGAGAACGGTGGCTTAGGGAGACATGTAACAGTTCACTGCTATCTTGGGGATATTATTTCTTCTGCCCATGGTTGCCAATTATATGTTTCTTTAGTTCTTTTTCTATCTCTGAAATGATCGTTAAAGAAAACAAACAAAGGGCCCGGAAAGATGGCTCAGTGGTTAAGAGCACTATCTGCTCTTGCAGAAGACCTGGTTTGAATCCTAGCACCCACATGGCAACTAACAACCATCTGTAACTCCAGTTCCAGGGGATCTGACGCTCTCTTCACACGTCTGGGGGTATTGCACAACATGGGTACACTTACAGACATGCAGGTAATACACATGAAATAAAAATATAAATAAAATATTTAAAAAGAAACAATGAGCATGCCCTGCCTGAGCCTTAGTGTGTCAGGACCTTGAGGCGGTTTTGAAAACTCCTGTGGTGATGGAGCCTGCTGCACGCAAGGGAGCCAGGTCTTGTCCTGTCTTCTCTGGCTGCACGAAGGGAGCCAGGTCTTCTCCTGTCTTCTCTGGCTGCAAGGGAGCCAGGTCTTCTTCCGTCTTCTCTGTCTGCCCCTTCTGCATCTCCTTGCCACCTCCGAACTGCTCCTGCTCTACTCTGCTCCACAAAGCTTAAGGTGACTCCACATATGTATGTGAGACCAGCTGGCCCAGCTATTCTTCCAACGTGGGATACCTGGGCCACATCACAGGAAGCTGACTGTTCATGTGAATTCAACCTAACTCGTCTTTAAAAATGACAAGACTAGGCTGGGGATGTAGCTGAACAGTAGAGCACTTGCCTAGGATGCATGAGGCCCTGAGTTCAAACCTCTGCACCACAAAATGGCTTTCATTCATGGAATACTTCCTCCAATCAAGATACTGTCTCAGCCCTTTTGCAGCCCCTTGACCACTTCTGCTTCTCCTGCCTGTCCCATTGTCATCCCTAGTCCCTCCTGCCCCATCATCACAACCACACAGGGGGTTCCATGGCTCAAGTCCCCTCCCTTCTCCATGTACAATGTCTTGAACAAGATTCTCAGAGTGACTCACCTAGACTCTTACAGTACTTGCCTGGCAATGTTACATAAACAACTGTAGGACAGGCACAGGGCCCAGGCCTGTGGTATCAGCTGTTAAAGGCAGAGGCACTAAGATTACTTGAGAGTTCAAGAACAACCTGGGGAACATAGTAAGACCTTAACTTTTTTTTCCCTTTTTTAGACAGGGTCTCCCTGTTGCCCCAGCTGGTCTGTAACTTGCTATGTAGATCAGGCTGGCCTCAGTCTCACAGAGATCAGCCTGCCTCTACCTCTGCCTCTGCCTTCTCCCTGGACCTGCTAATTCTAAGAATGCATTTTCTAAAACCAGAACCTTCATAAGGCCTCTGCTCCTGAAACCTGTAATCCCCACCTTTCCCACTTGCGCCCGGCCTTACTTGGCACCACTCCCTGACACTGCCCATCCGGTTGACTCCCTCCTACAAAGTTCTGCCACATGGAACCTTACTTCAGTCTTCACACCCATCCTGCCCAACCTCTCCCATTATACCAGCGAATCTTGTTGCTTAGAATGCCCTCTCCCACCTTCACCC
Organism: Eospalax fontanierii; assembly: GCA_035773235.1. NCBI lineage: Eukaryota > Metazoa > Chordata > Mammalia > Rodentia > Spalacidae > Eospalax > Eospalax fontanierii. The sequence goes on from CM069533.1 coordinate 73,801,067, forward strand.
CTGCCCGGCCGAGTCTGTTCATCCTTCAGTACGCTTAAGTTGACTAGACTCCCCAGGCCAGTGTTTACTGCCTCCAATTCTGCACAGTTATACTTGCCTCGGGCCCGTTATGAGGACTGAAAGATTTAACATGATAAAATACTTTCCTGACTGGCACACACACACTGTTAACCGTGCTATATTATTTTGTGCATATCTGTACTGTGTTACTGTGGTTATAAACCCACAAAACAAGAGGCTTAAAGGCAGCAGCCACTTTCATTATTTTACTGTTTTGCTCTTTCTCAGTTCCTTACCTTCACTCCTTCTGTCCACTGAGGTGCCTGACAAGCATTCGACCTATACAGATTTGCTAGCAGTATCTGAGTTTCTATTAGCAGCCTCAGTATCTTCAAAGTCTGCAGGGGAAAACGATCTGTTTAATTGCTAAGTTACAATTAGTTGGTTAATGATTATCATCACAATTAAAGCCTTATAATTTAATAGCGCCTTCCAGCCAGTCTTCTCTCAGTTCATCTGTGCAGTTCTTCGAATCTGCTCATTTTCTTTACCAACTAAATATTTCTTAAAGGAAATTAAGGAATCTAATGCTTCCATGCCTTAGGCATATAATAACTTTTGCCTAATCTACGTTAGAAAAGAGAATGAACTAAAATTGACTAGCCTCTAAGACTGGCATAGAAAGCCAATGCAAGTTGCTCCACAGATCTATATAGTATAGATACACATAAAAATAACTTCAGAAGAAAATGTAAAATGCTGTAAACCTGCTAAGCTCATCTTTTTCCAGAACCACTAAGCAAGCAACCAATTAGTTATGGCTTTTGCAGCAGCCTGTTTAGAATGAGCCGAACTGACCCAGGAGAAGTGAGTCCCAGGTCAACAGCCATGTCCTGGAAGCTTGGCTTTGCTTCATTGCCTAATGTTTCTTGTCTCCTGCTTTAGGTTTTAAGGCTGGAGGAATTTATCCAACAACATAAGGCATCAGCACGAGGAATTGCGGAAGAAACCCAGGAATCGGGCTGCGAGCCCCGCAGAGTGGTGGAGGGCCAGGTAACCTCTTGCTATTTGTGCAGTAATTAGGGATATTTCTTTTCTGAGTCTCACCGATTTTGCATCCCCAGTGACACATGCTGATGTTAATGGGCTCCTTTATGCCCCACCCCCAGCACTGCCAAATGCCCGAGGGAAAAAAATGAGCGCAAAATCCATCTGTTAAAAACCATGAAGGAAATAAAGGAATTATCCTTGTGGGCTGAAAAAAGCTTATCAAATTAATCTCTCTTTCAGAGAGCAGGCTGCCGGGCAGAAAAAAAAAAAAGTGTGCGGGGGAGGGAATTGATTCTGTCCTGCATTAACCCCAATAATATCAGCCTCCAGCCCTCCCTCCACACCCTGGGTCCTGTTTCCTGTGACACTTGTCCTGCCTATGAAGCTGTCCTTGTAGGGACACCTCAGGGTGGAAACAAGGTCTTGTGTGGTGCCTTGGCTGTAAGCTGTATTATTTTCCTAAGACAGCAGTGATGAATTTTCACTGATTCTTGGCTTAGACAACAAGCACCTATTTTTTCATAGCTCTAGAGTCCAGAAATCTGAAGGCAAGGTGCTGGTGGAACTCCCTCTGGAGGCTCTAAGGGCAGACCCATCCCTGCCTGTCTGGTGGCTGCTGGCAGTCCTCGCTGTTCTGGGCTTGATTGATACATCTCTGTAATCTCAGCCACTCATCACAAGGCTTCCTTCATATATAGACAACAGTCATTGGATTTAGGACCTGTGCTAAACCACTGTGACCTCAACTATTTACTTCTACTCAGATCGTTTCCAAACAAGGTCACATTCTCGGGGTCTGGGGCTTAGGACCCCTGATACATCTTCCCCAGATATAACTTAATGCACAGTACAGGTGCAGCATGAGTTAACATGCTTCATGTGATATCAAAGGAAGAAATAATTCTCTTGATGTTGGTTGGCAAACGAGGGTCCTGACTTGAATGATTTTCTTGACTTCTATTTTGGCATTAAGAGACATTTTAAAAAGTCACTGTCTTAAATTTTACTTATTTTATTGCTGTCCACATTTTTAGTACACATCAGACTCCAGATAGGAGAACACTACAAAGCCAAGCCTGAATCTTAGCCACCAGGCTTCCTCGTGCTCCACATTTTATCTCCTAGGCTTTCAGGGTCACACACTGGTCCTGACACCAGCTGTCATGAGAGACCTCACTGGCAAAGCCACAGGAGATTTTGGAGAGTCCCGCCGAGGGTGCCACATGTTACTGGGAAGTTAGGGGTCCTTTCTGGGTTTCTTAGTCTTGTTAATAAAAGAACTTTAGAACAGATTCAGAAGAAAGCTCAAGAACAATTACATTAGTGTTCAGAAGAAAAATCCCAGGGCAGACAAGCTGTAAATCTCAGCAGCTGCCCAGAGAAGGAGACTGGAGAAGAGGAGGACACAGAGCCAAGCCATTTTTAAGGAAACACATGGCAGAAGTTTGGAAAAAAGAGAGAGAGAAATTCCAGAGTGTCTGGGAAAGTATGTCTGGGCTTTGGCAAATATCTGAAAAAAGGAAAAAGAGATGAAAAGAAGAAGGAGGAAAAGTTACACTTTTTGTGTAAGGGCTCAAAAACACGGGCAGATTTAACAGAGCTGCTGGCTGTGGTCTGTAAGCACAGAGTCCTAGGAAGCACAAGCACATTAATTACTCCTCCCGTCTCTTTAGCATGGCTTAAGGTGAACCCACCTTCCTGAGGAGTGGACCCTTGGCCAGGAGATTGACCTGCCCAACCTTTTCAAATTGTTTTCTTTTCAAAATAAGTAGTCTGTGTACATGGTGCAGAATTCTAAAGAAATAAAAGGCTGTACAATGGAAAGAGCCCCCCACCCCCACCCCCGCGTTCCCTCTCCCAGGAAAACTACTTGGTTTATCTCTTCCTATATGTTTTTCTAGAGCTGTAATGTGCAGATGCAGACATCATTATGGAAATATTTTCTACAGACAATAGCATATTCTCATTGGTCTGTCTGCTTTTTAAACTTTTTATAGCTGGGAGATTGTAATATATCAGTATACCCCATAACAACCTCATTTTGGAAAGCAACTGTTTAGTTCTCCTTGAAACAAAGCCCCATAATATATTTAATCTTTTTCTTATGATAGACATTGAAATTGTAACAATGATCTCCAGTGACCAGCACTGTTGAAGCTGTCCCAGTTCTTGCTTGCTGGGTAATCTTGGGCAGATTATTAGCATGTGTTTATTTCAACTTTCTCATGTTTGAAATGAAGATGAGACGACCACCTAATTCTGGTTTTTTTGTTTTGTTTTGAGCCAAATGAATGAATACATGCCCATTATTGGAAACAACACTTGTCATAATTCTCCATGTAGTAGAACATGCTCATTCCCGTGTTATGTAGGTTGTAACTTTGATAGAGAACCACCGTATGCCTCCCACTGATGTTGATCCAGGGGCTAGTCTCACTAGCAGCACATTAAGTGACTATTTCAACACACCTGTCGATATGATGATTTACAAAATTCTCTAAAACTTTGCCAACCAGTGGTTTATAATTCAGTTGAAATATTTTTACAATCCACCTACAAGCCCACTGAGTAGAAGCTTTGCCAGGACCCAGATTTCTTGTGAGCACTGTGACCATCCTGCAGTGCAGCCAGACCTGCAAACAAGGAGTGATGGGGCAGAGGACATGCTGAGGAGGCTCGGAGGGGCTGCCCTGCTGGACGACACAGGCACCCAGGAGAGTGTTAAATGATAACCTCCCCAGTCATGTTCTTGCTGGATTGGGGGCTGTGAAATTTAAGTTTCAGACTCGGGAGTTTCAGCTTAGGCTGTTGGTTTGTCCTGCCAAAGTATTTCCAGTGCGTCGAGTGATAAAAATAACGTTAATCAAGAGCAAGATTTTCGCTCCAATCCCCAAACATCCAGAAAGGGTCATCAGACCCGGGTGTGGCTCTGTCTCCACCCAAGTTAAGTGGGGCCTGACTGAACCTTTGTCCATACTCCTCAGATCCAATTTCATGATCCTCTTAGACGCATCCTGTCATTTGTTGGTTTTCACAAAGCCATTCATTCTAGTCTTAGTAATTCTGAAGAAGTTTCTTTCTGGATGACTCTTTTGGTCGCAGGCACTAAACTAGATACAAAGAAGGGTAGGAAGTTCTGTAGCTGCTGCTGCTCACCCTCTCTCCAGAAGGGGAAGGACAGCTGCTGTGCTGACTACCACTGAAGTCATTTCATTCTCACCGATATTTATGAATGACTGTCGGTATACAAGCCTTGGAACGGGATGCCCAGCTCAATCAGGCTGTTTTCTCCTTGGAGAGCTCAAATTTGAATGGAGGACTAGGTATTTACTTAACAGTAACATGGTGTGATGAGTACTATACCAATGTCAGAAAGACTCTTTGCAGCCCTAATGAGAGAGGGAGCATTGCTTGAGAGGGGTCAGAAGAGTATTCTAGAAGAGCAGCAGCAGCTTGCAAGGCCCTGACTTGGTGTTCACAGTTCCTACAACAACCCTGAGCCAAATGCTAATCTATCTTCATTTTACGAATAGGGAAACTGAGCCCTGGAGAGTGGCTCCACAGCGATGCTCTATGCTTTGATGCTTTGCTTATTAGTAAAATGGCTGTAATAATCCCTCTCCTCCAGACCCCAGAGACTTGTGGTAATAAACAGCAGAAAATGTTCGACACCACTTCTCAAAACCATCAAAGATTCTATAAATGCAAAGTGACTTTGTAGTATCCATTACGGTCCTCTGCAATCACTTCAGCAAAATCCCATTACATTAGGTGTTCTATTTTAAGCTGAACAAAGTACTTCTTTTTAAAGACTGTCAACTGAACTTGAAAATGACTTTGAATGTTCCCTTCCAGAAGATTTCCTGGTAGTGGGTGTTTTTTTTTTTTTTCAGTAGAAAAAAATTCCGAAGACGTTAAGTGACTAAAAGGTTTAAAATAACCATCTTTGCTTGGGAAGATGCTCTGCAGTGGGTGGTTTGGAGGAGAGGTAAAGCTGTTTATTTTTCTGTGTGTACTATTTATACTCAGAGGAGAGAGCACTGGGCTGAACCTGAGACAATGATCAGGGGAGAGGCCGTAGGCAGATAACATATGATACCTTCAGCTCCATAAGCCAGGAGTAGCTCAGGGTTATTCCTCTTGGAGGGGTCAAACAGATAACAGAACAGTGGGAGAGTCTGTTCCTGTTGGAGTTCATAGAGTAGACAACTGAGGACTCTAGCTGAAGTTTAGAGAAGTGATTATTCGAACAGCATTACTAGGCTTAAAAGCACGCAGTCAACTCCTCATTGATCTCCACTGTGAAGTGCATTTGTATACTAGTCAAGGGTCTCCCTAAGCACCTTTGAATGGTGTGTTTTGACCTGAAACGGGCAGTGCCCTTGGTTGGGGAAAGAGAGAAGGGGAATTTTTACCATTTACACAGTCTGTTAGAGTTATCAGGCTATGTCTCTTCCTCTTGCAGGACCACATGTTTGTTGAAATCAAGAGCTATGTTTTATTATTAGTCTTCATTCTGCCAGCACCTAACATACCTACTGATGGCAGATGTTCAACATCTCCTTTTATGTAGACTGGGACATGGCATGACAGCTAGATGAATGGAATTGGAGGCGTCTCTTTAAACTTGTTTTACTTTTTATTGAGAATTTCATACATGTATATGTGTTTTGATCAAATCATCCCATTTCCTCTCCTCCAGTTTCTCCCCATCCCCCACCACTTTATCATTCTAATTTCACTTGTCTCTCCTTCTCCCTTTTTAACCCGCCCCCAGTCCACTTAGTACTGCCTGGATGTATGGGTGTGGGACTGTCTAGCACAGCATGGGTCGTCTCTCAGGAGCTACTTTCCTAAAGAAAACTGACTCTTTCTCTCCCAGCAGCCTGTGAGTTCATGAAGCTGCAACCCTATCATGACCAACAAATGATGTTTCCTTGCGGACACCCGTTACTTCTGGCCCTTATTATCCACCTTCTTCCTCAATGATCCTTGAGTGTTGAGAGAAGAGGGTATGATATAGATGTCCAGTAAAGAGCTGAGCATCCCACAGTCTCTTTTACTTCAGTCCTAAGACATGGAGAAGACAAGCTGGTATTTACCTGGAAGCTTCATCCCTACTAGGTAGCTTTCATACAGCTGGGAAATAAAGTGAATAAAGTGGTGGGGGATGGGGAGAAACTGGAGGAGAGGAAATGGGATGATTTGATCAAAACACATATACATGTATGAAATTCTCAATAAAAAGTAAAACAAGTTTAAAGAGATGCCTCCAATTCCATTCATCTAGCTGTCATGCCATGTTCCAGTCTTTCATATGCTCCTAGGAGAGAACAGTACTCAACAATCTTAGGGGTGAACCTCATGAGCTATGATAACAACTGGCCTGGCAGGACATGCCCACTGGTACAATGGGCATGCATGTTATGGTGGTAAACAACTCGTTTCTGATTGGGTTTAAAGCCCACTCTACAAGATCAAACTTGTATGTACATGGTTCTGTTAAGGCCCCAAATCAGTAACTAGCTAGATCATAGGCCTTAGGGGAGAACCTAATAATACTGTTAAATGGATGCAGTATTAAATTTCTCAGATTAGTGCATTTCAACCCACATAAGAGAAGGTTCTTTTGGTAGTAGATGGTAATTAACACAAGACCCACAACTGGTCAACATACAGAGAATAAGAAGCTTCACTTTTGAGTCTTGATAATAAAAAGGTTAGATTAGGAATGCTCTCAAAAATTAACTTCTGATTTAGAAGCATAGTGGAGTGTTTCTAATTATTGGTGTTAGGTGAGTGGTCTTTTCTTTCTTTGAGAAAGATTGCATTCGTCTATTTTGTTACTACAATGAAATATCGTGTGCATCTTTATAGCTTTGCAAGGACTTTCTCTAGCTCCAGTGTGGAGGCTGAAAATCCTAATAGCATGGCTTAACTCTGGTGAGGGCTATATGATAGAGGGCAGGGGCATGTGCAGGAGAAAGAAATCACCATGTGAAACAGGAAGCTAGAGAGAAACTCGCTTTGGGGCTCATGTAACAACGTGCTCTTTCTAGAACTTAATTTTTGAGACCAGTGCTCCCTACTGAGGGCAGCATCTCAATGAACTGACTTCTCATTAGGCCTTACTTCTTAAAGGTCCCATGGGCTTCCATGCCCCCTAACTGGGGACCAGCCTCTCAACACAGCAACCCTTGGGAACAAACAAACCATATAAAAGCAATAGCAGACACTGGTCTCTAGTGTTCTAGAAGTTGGAAGCCAGTGTTAGAAACAGAAAGAACTGCTAAGTTCACTTCCCTGTTCAGCAGCCTTCATGTCTCAGAATGATTTGTTTTACTGTGGTAAGAAGACTAATCATTGGGTGGCTCTAATCTCTTAGCAAGTTTTAGGTGTGACGTACATTATTGCTGACAATAGGTACAAAGTTGGACAGCAGAGCTCTGGATAAGATTCATCTTGCCTGAATGAAACTTCATGCCTTGTGATAGTGACACCCTACCTTCATCTCACTCCAGCCCCTGGAAACCAATATTCTATTCTCTATATTATTAGCTTGACCACTCTGGGTCTCTCTAAGTGGAATGATGCACTGTTTGCCTTTCTGTGTCACCATTGTTTTAGTTATCATAATGTCAAGATTCATCCATATTGTTTGCGTACTGCAGAATTTTCTTCTTTTTAAAGGATAAATACAATTCTGCTATATGTAGAAACCATCAGCTGTTAATACACATTTATGTTGTTTCCATTTTCTGGTGACTGTGAATGTTGCCGCAGTAAATATTGGTATGATAATACATCTTCAAAATCCTAATTTAATTCTTCAGGCTAAATACCGATAAACAGAATTTCTGGATAATTGTTTTCATTCTTCTGAGGAATCTTCATGCTGTTTTCTTCACAGCATGGTGTTTTGCACACTCACCAAAGTGTGCAAGGGTTAATCCTCACACTTCTACTCAACGTCTTGACAGCTGTGCAGTGATATCTCACTGCTGCTCTGATTTACACTTCCCTGATGATTCATGATTAGCACGGTCTCATGTACCTACCTGTGGACCATTCGTGTTTCTTTAGAGTGGCTTCTATTCAGACACTTAGCCTGTGTTTGTTTACTTGTTTGTTTGGAGGCTCTCACGATGGCCGGCTTGGCCTTGAATTTTCTGTGGAGCCCAGGTAGGGTTTTCTAGCACTTAGGCTGTTCATTTTAAGTCTTTTCTTCTTTTTTAGCGTTTGTTCACTGACAATTTTGTACACGTATGTAATGCATTCTGGTTGCTACCTCCCTCACCCTTCTCTCCCTCTCAAACCTATCAACCACCTCCTCTCCTTTCCACCAGTCTGTTTCCCAGATTCTGTTTTGTGACTCATTTAGTGTAACCAGGGTGACCACTGGATCGGAACTATCCATTGGAGCCTGGTAGTCACCAGCGGATACATAACTAATGGTAATGAGTTCCCACCCTTCTGAATCTATCAGTAGCAAATAGTTCAGCAATGAGGGGTAAAGCCCCCCTGAACCCTTCCTCTATTCATGCTTGACTGTTGACAGACCCACTCTTGCACAGACTCAGTCCTGGCACCAGCAACTGCTGTATTCGTTATTGTAACAGCTGTGTCCTACCCAGAAGATGACATTTTATAGACCTTCCTCTATCTTTGGGCTCTTGATTTTCCGCATTCTTCTCATTTGTTCTCAGCAGTTTTTCAGCACTGGGTCTCTGTATTCACCACTGTTCACTGGAAAGAGAAGTTTCTCTGATCAGGGCTGAGAGAAGTATTGGTCTATAGGTATAAACATAAATACTTAGAAGGAAGTTTGGTGACATGTCAAATTAGCTAAACAACAATATTGAGTTCCTATCAAGGGCCTATGACTTTACCTGCCACAGGTTTGGACCAAGGTGACATGACTTCGCTCTTGTGGAACAGTCCTCAAGTTCAGGCAGGGAGTGCCTGGTCAACCCTGTTACACTGGGGGACACGTATTGCTTGGCAGGTTGGTCTCACTGTTTAAAGGTTCACAGCCGGGTAAGACCATTGATGCCTTTTCTCCCCAGCAGCCCACATAGCACTTCTAGGACTATGAAAAGCTAGCCAGTAGGTAGGGAGCTTCCAGCTTCTAGCTTGACTCTCCACATCGTGTAACCAAGGTGTGTGGTATCTTCAGCAATAGGGCCTTATTATCTAGATCTGGTGGGCAACCATGAGGGATAGCAAGAGCGCATATTGTTTGGGGGTCTCTGGGACCTCCCTGACCAATAACTCATACGGAGATACCCCTCTTTCTCTTTCTGAATGCAGGTGTTCATCCACAGACACTTTCTTCCTCCATTGCTGTTTATTCCACTGCTGCTTTTGTTATGTTTTGTCTTTTATGTCAAGATATTTTTCTACATCTTTTTTGTTTGTTTTTTAATATTTCTTTCTTGAAACAAAAGTCTAGTGATAAAACATCATCTTTCATTTGTCAGGGAAAGTTCACTTGTCCTTCAGTTTTGAAAGCAAGTTTTCCTGGGAATAGTATTCTCACTCAACAGTGTTTGGGGTTTCCCCTCTTCTTCTCAGTACTTTGGATATATAATCCCACTTCCTGTTAGCTTAAAACATTTCCGCTGAAAAATTCGTTCATTGCCAAATGGTGATCTTTTTCATGTGACAAATAGCTTTTCTTTGGAGGTTTCAAAATTCTGAGCCCTTGATGTTGGGCCCTTTGATTATAGTGTGTCTCACTGTGGATTTCCTTGGATTCATTGGATATATAATCCCACTTCCTGTTATCTTAAAACATTTCCGCTGAAAAATTCGTTCATTGCCATATGATGATCTTTTTCATGTGACAAATAGCTTTTCTTTGGAGGTTTCAAAATTCCGTGCCCTTGACGTTGGGCCCTTTGATTATAGTGTGTCTCACTGTGGATTTCCTTGGATTCATCTTATTTCATATCCCTTGGCCTTTTGGATCTGCGTGTCCATTTTATTCCCAGATTTGGAGACTTTTCACCATTATTTCTTTGAATAGACTTTCTCAGCCTTTGTTCCCTCTGGAACTTGCACATGCCTAGATCGATCCATTTGATGATGTCTCATAATCTCTTAAGCTTTCTTCACTTTTCTTTCTTGCTTTTGCTTATCTGAGTGAATTTGACTGAAGATTGAATTTATCAGTCATTTATTCTTCTCAGTCATCTTCTGTTGAAACCTTTCTGTGCTTATAGTTCAATGATTTTGCTTTTTTGGGTCCAGGATTTCAGTTTGGAGTTCTGTGTGTCTCTCCTTCTCTACGTATTAATATGTACATGCACGTATTTATGCAGCTAGATGCGGGCATGTATTACTGTGAACTTGCCTTTGTATTACTTCTGTATTACTCTTGTATTCTTGTTTTCTTGACTCGGTGTTGTCTACACTTACAGCTTTGCAGTTGTCACAAACTAACCTTGTAACAAGGAATCCCCTGTCATTCAGCCTGGCCACATTCTGGGGGCTTCCACAGCTCTTTTTCTCTCTAAGAGAAGAAAGTGACTTTGGTTTCTGTTTGCTCACTCTGCTGAGCTCAGGGAATCAGTGGTGTCTCACATGCCGACCCTCTGCATCCATTATCCCATGAGTGGCCAGACAGTGGCAAGCATTGCCAGAGCTCCATGAAAAGCCAACAGAAGCCAACATGCGAATTTAACCCTTCCCCTGACCTGGGTGAAGCTGGGAGCTGGAGGTTATAACTGGGCTACACAGTACTGTGTCAGAAGCAGCATCTCTGACAAGAGAGTGTCTTAAATCTCCATGCCAGCTTTGCTGAGTCTAGTTTAGCATTCTGTCTGGTTTTGGGAGCTTTACGTTTAATTTCCGAATTCATATTTTTGTTTCAGCAGAAGGTCCAGTGCTTTCTTCCACTATATTGTTGATGTTGATTTTGAGCCTTTGTTTTGTAGGAATTTTTAGCAACGTGTTTGCACAACACAGTCTGAACTTACCTCCAGTTAGACCCTGATGCTAGCAGTTGGGATCATATTGGTATGGCACTCCAGTGCAGTGACACAGAGTGCATGGGCAAGCATCAGGGAATCAAGGTCTTTGCTTCATGCTACCTTCCAATGGCCATGTGACTGAAACAAGTCAGTCGACATTCCCAATCACAGTTTCTCATCTGTCAGTCACGTATAGCAGTGACTCTCTGGTCATCTCAAAGTCAAAGACATGCATATGAGATAAGGTGTGGAAACAGGCCAGTGTGGGGTAGCTTAGAACCAGGGTTGTTATCTGATGCATCAGTTCTTGTAGAGTTTCCAAGATGCCTGTTTTTGAACTTCGGCCCAGGAATCCTCTAAATATAGCAGTGGTCAATAAAGCAGCACACAAATGACATCCTGCAGATTCCTTCTCACAGTCTTCACGGAGCTTAGAGGACGCTGGAATTCTTTTAATCTCTGTTCTGTCATGAGCCCTTTCTCCGTTTTTCATGTTGCTTTCAGTCCCTTCTTCCCTCTTTCCTGATCAGAAGTTTGACATGATTTTGCAGAAAGGCAGTTCTCAGATATGTTGGTCAGAATAATTTTATTTCACTTATTTTATTTTACAACCCTTTCCTGCTACTGGGCTCACTTTGGATTTATTCTACTGTTCTTTTTCTAACTGCTCTAGTATTTCCTAATAGATATGTGTAAGTATCCCAGTTGCCCTCTAAAAGTTTGTCTTTAGTTGAGTCTTAGTTTTGAAGTTTTGTTTCTAAACCTACTTTTTGTTATTACAACCTCATCAAAGTGTAGTCTGTAGAATGTAAGCATTTTAACTGTTGAGATTTGTTTTATGTACTAATGTATGGTCAGCTTTTTTAGTATTCCTTATGTGATAGAAAGAAATCATATGTTTTCAGTTCGTCACTAAAGCAAATGTATTCAAATTCTTGCTCGTTACTATAGGCTCTGTATGACATGGCCGATGACATAACCTCTCCTGCCTCACTTTCAGCATTTCTAGCATGGAATAATAGTATCCATCTCAGAGCTGAGAGCTTAGCACATACCAGGCACCATATACATGATAGGAGCTATTCCCTTTTTTTTGTACTTGTTACTACTATTTTGTTTGTTTGTTTGTTTTGAGACAGGGTCTTTCTGTGGTCACAGCTGGCTTGGAACTCACAATGTAGCCCAGGCTGTCCTAGTCTTACAAAGATTCACCTGCTTCTGCCTCTGGAGTACTGGGATTAAAAACGTGCAACACCATCCCTGGCTACTATTTTTTTTTTAATTGTGTTATTCAAATCTTCCTATGCTAGTTTATTTTGTGTACTTAATACATCAGTCTCTGAAAGGTGTATATTAAAATCTCCTACTATAATTATAAACTTCCCCATTTTCCCATATAAATGTGAACAGTTTGCTTAATGTATTCAGGCTTTATTGTTAGATGCCTACAGATCCATTATTGCATCTTGTTTTTCCTTTTATTAGGATAGAGCCATGCTGGAATTTAGCCAGCTTGTGTCTATCATGATTACTGGCATTAGAACTGTTACCACCAACATATTTTGTGCTTTCTGTTTGCCAGGATTTCTTGTAACTGAATACAAAACCTGAAGCAAATTAATTGTGCGTCAAACCGTGTAGTGCCCTGCATGCTTTCTGGGGTACTGTCTTTCCACTTTTACAATGCTGTTTCTCCAAGTTTATGTAGAATACATATTTATAATAGGGGACCCATAAAGATGTTTTGCTTTTTTGCATAGATGATATCTGCTGCTTGGCTTGGCAGGAAATTGGAGAATTCCAAGATTTTTCTTTTCTTTTTTCTTTTGAGACAAGTTCTCATCGTATATCCCAGGCTGATCTGAAATTTTGTGTATAGAAGTATAGACCAGGCTGGCCTCAAACTGACAGAGATGTGACTGTCTGCTTCCCGAGCTTTGGGATTAAAGGCATGTACCACCATACCCAGCTCCACAGCATTTTTCATGCCCTAAACAGGGGTGGAGGGAAGACCGTTTAGCTGTGTGTCCATATGGAGGTTGCAATCTGTCCAGTCACATCATTTTTGAACCAGACTTCTTGGGCCCTGCCAATCAGTTGGACTTCGGTTTTCAATTATTATAGTAAAGAGGAGATTTGGGAGCCAATGCATTGAAGGTGGAGGCAACAGTTTGAGGCCAGCTTGTACTACAGTGTGAGACACTGTCTTCAAAGAGAAAGGGGTGGGATTTGGGCTATGAAAAATAATCATGTTAGAGGTTCTCAGTTAGGCTTAGGATTTATAAGATCTTAAAACTGCATCCGGGATTATTCATCCATTCATTTATAATATAAGAAGGGAGAAAGAAACGGTTCTCATAGGTTCCACGAGGTAGAAAGCCTTTTGTTCGTTTTGCCTGTGGCTGTATCCTTAGAACAATGCCAGCACACAGCCAGTGACTAACAGAACTTGTGAGATTATGGAATCACAAAATACTGTCACGGGAACTTGAAGAGGAGAGGGTGTAACTACAGTGCAGGAGAGTGTGGAGCCCTTGCCACAAAGTGACTGCTCTGCAGAGCCTTAAAGGAGAAACAGATCCAGAAACTAGAGTTACCATGGGAGTCCCATCAGAGACACGGACTACTAAGAGGGATACAAGAAGCAGGGTTACATCTTATAACTGACCCGGCACACCTGTGGGACCCAGTTCAACACTTTGTATTCACTTGCCGCTTCTTCATCTGGTGGCGGGGCTAAAGTCAGAAAGGTGGGCTTCAGAGGGAAGTGGGCAGAGTGAGGGAGGGAAGACCAAGGAAAAAATGTAGCCCAGGAGGCTGAGAATGAACTTTGTCCATCTCTAAGCCTCATAGGCTCCAGGGGGAGAATCTGACATCCTCTGTGATGAAGCTGGGTGTGCCTTTGGCTCAGGGTAGCAAGAAACCATAACAGGACTTGGCAAGGGCTGTAGGTACCAGAGGCTTGACTTCTGGACGTGTTAGCTCAGCACAGGAAGAGGCCAAAGGAGGACTGACAGGAGCTGAGCATCTGAGAGCCCACAAACTGCCCAGGTCCTGATGCCCTGAATCAAGCACCCAAGCATCATACTGCCTCACGATCATGTTCCAGATTTTATGCAGTCACATAGCTCCAGAGGGAGGAGGGAGGACACCCTGGGGAATATATAGTTCAGGCTTAGCTTAGTTGACACCAAAACACACTCATCCCAGGGGGAAGACAAGGCTGAGGTAGAGAGCTGGGGCGGGGGGGGGTCTGTTGCCTTGCAGGCCATCACTGTTGGCACGTCTGGGCAGGTGTCCAGGTAAGCAGTGTGCTACCTGATACCACTTTCACAGTGTCCCCCAGGATATACCACCTCATTCTGAGGCAACACAAATGATTCAGTCAGGCCCTGAACTTAGAAATCATGTAGGTGGAAGGGGCTCCTAAGCAAAGGCAGGAAACACCCAGACTTTGACTACTCCTGCCTCACCCTCCTGCTGTGCTAGGAATTTGTCACATAAGTCTAGTCGGTCCCAAGCCGGTTCCGCTGTTGACTTAAGTTGGGCATATAGCTGACATGGGAGATAGTGATCCTTTTGCCTCCTCTTCCTCCCCCACCCCCCAGAGCGTTTCACTACGTATCTGAGCTTAGTCACTTGCTATTTGCTGAGTCTTTCCTATAGTCCGCACACTCATCCAGTGGCTCGCTGGAGGCTCTCCCTCCTCTGATCCTGCTGTTAGTCTCATCTCGCCACTGTTTTTGCCTTAGGATCCATGTTTGAAGTGGAAGGATCCTGTTCGGACACTGTGCAGAGAGGAGTGTCAGGAGAAGCTGGCCGCTGAGTCAGGAACCAGCAGCGATGACGAGGAAAGGTACAGGCAGACTGGTGGCGTCCAGGCACAGGGACTGAGGAAGGACGCTTCTGCTCACTCCTTTTGTCCTCACTGTCTACTGCTGGCTTTGCACCATGCTGATGGAGGGATCAGACATATCTTGCATGTTCTTCAGCACAGCTGTGGCTTTCTATAAGCTACCTTATTGTCATGCCAACCCAGGGAGCTCATTTTATAAAGAACCTGAAGCTCTAAGCAGTTAGTAAGCCTGGTCAAGCCTAGACCGGTTACAACCTTTCATTCTATTGTCAGGGAAGAAAGGGGAGCTTTGTTTCGTAGGGGACTCCCATCAATATTACCTCTATTAGCTACATCAAACTTCCTCAAAGTATGTGATGTTTTCCTCATCTGTGAGCTACCTCTATGCTTGGCTTAGTAATGCTTAGCGAAAGTCCTAGCTGAGGGTGAATTTTTACTGCCCTGCCATATTAGAGTTCAAGTTTGTCCCACAAGCCTTCTCATGCTGAGACCCAAGCAGAAGAAGGGGCCTCGACCTAGGCCATATTGTTGTCATGGTAAAAGGAAGGACCCCAAAAGAGCTGATGAGCAGATGAGTAAATTAAGAAAATGTGATGCATAGACACAATGGAATATTATAGAGCCATAAAGAAAACTGAAATCATGAAATTTGCATATGTTGTATAAAAGGTGGGTTTAGTTAGGATATTTTCATCCAGGAATATCCTACACCCGTGTATCTGGGCCTTCCTTCCTCTGCTAAGCAAAGTCCTGCCTCTCATGTTCTTTTTTCCAGTCCATGACTTTCACTCCCCAAGTTCTTGTCCTCTGGCCTAGTGTTCTTGTGGTGGGAAGTTGAAGGCCACAATGTGACATCCCTTTGTGTTGCTAGATGAGGAGAACACTTGATATCCCAATCTAAACACTTTAATTTCTCAGCTAGTTCCAAAATTCAGAATGAGTTGTTGGCATTCATCTGGGACGCAGAAATTATGCAACTTTCAACCGGCTCTGCATCAGGGAGAGAGACTTTATAGCCACCCCAACTTACACCTGAGACAACCAGTAAAAATGATGAGCATGCCTTAAAAAGTGTGGAGGGATGTATAAAGCGTTCTTTCTTTCTTTATTCCATATAAAGAGGTATAAAACTCAGCTACAGAGACTTTTTTATAACTTCTCAGGACCCTAGAAGGACTCTAAGATCTCATTCATTCTTACAGCTGGATCTCATTCATTGAGCACCTTCTGAGAAAGGTATCAGGTAGAGCCTATAGAATCTGGAGCAGCATCACTGAGACTTTATGTACCACATTGCTTTTAGAAAAACTAAACGACTGTCACCCTAGTCCCTCCTCCTGGTGCCCCTTCCTCCGGCACAGCAGCTGAAGCATCATTAGAAGGCAGTCATTCTCAGCCCTATGCTCCTTGGTTCTTGTGGTGTTCATGCCCTCACAGGATTGGGGAATCCCTCAAGGAAGGAAGTAACCTGAAACCTCCCCTGGGCTTTGTGCTGAAGGAGAAGGCACTGGAGGTCGGACATCTACCAGAGGACTGGCAGAGCCAAAAGGCTGGACTGGAAACCCAGGTAGGACAGCCCTGGGCAGGAAGTGCCTCACTCATCCCAGAGGGAGATCGTGCCTCCTCCTAAAGACAGCTTCAGAGCAGCACACAGGGCCTGGTCTTAGTCCTAGAGGGGAGGGTGTTATGGGTCCAGGCCAAGATGGACTTTCCGTCTTTTTTATTCATTCAAGACTTCTACTCCTAAGCACCTGCTCTGGATTCTGATGATTCGTCAATGATAAGAAATATATACGTGTCAATATACAATCCTATATCTTTGGTTTCCATCTCTGTGGATTCAACCAACTACAGATTAAATACATTTAGGGGGAAATGCTCCTGTAGTGAGCATATACATACCTTTTCACTGTCATAATTTCCTAAACCAAACAGCTTAACAATTGTTTATACAGCATTTATCCTGCATTAGGTATTACAAGTAATGTAGATATGCTACAGTGTATACAGGAAGGTATGTGGGGTTTTACACCAATACTACCTCATTTGATATGGTCCTGGAAGCTGTCTCCTGTGGCTACCTAGACAAGGCCATTTTATATTTTACCAGGAGAGGGAGAACAGTAAGTACTAAATAAAAAGGAGATCACATAGCACATTGGAAGAGCTTCAGGAAGCAGCAGCAGAGCAGGCGGAGGGAAGGGTGAGAGGGGGTAGAAGGGTGGATGCTGATGGTAAGCAGAGAGGTGGGGCACTAGATGGGGCTACCATGGAAAAAGGAATGACTGGGATCCGAGGTGAAGGAGGCTGCAGTGTGGACCTCTGCAAGGTTTCTCTGAGGTTCGTGGCTTAGCCCAGCCTCCCGGCTTTCCCAGGTCTCGGGCTCTTTCTGAGGACTCCTCTGGAGTACTTGCTCACCTACTTCTCAAGGCTTATACCTTCCACCCCAGGAGTTCCCAAAGTGGAGGAGGATCAGCAAGGCCCTGTGAAATTTGCCTTTAAGGAAGGGAGAGGACCCAACCTGAGGCTTATTGCCTGTCTCTGTAGGTCTCCCAGCTGCAGCGGGCTCTGGAGCAGTGTGCCAGTGACTACAGGGAGGACCTGCAGGCACTCAAGCAGCTGTCAGAGCACGAGAGGGAGAAACTGCAGCATGAGCTCCAGGAGAATGTACAGCAGAGCCAGGCCACGAAGGCCCAGCTTGAGGCTGTCCACCAGGGAGCCCTGCACATGCTGGAGAAGGCCAAAGTCCAGGAGCTCAAGGTATGGACCCCATGCAGCAGGTAGTTAGCTGAATACCTGCCCTGCAGGCCCTGCCAAGGTCTGCTGTGTTCTGCACAATGCCTTTCATCCACTGTGTCCAGGAACCACAGCAGCCGCATGGTCATCATTACTCTAGTCCAAATAGTCTAGTTCATACAGGAGGAAGAGGCATAGAGAGATCTAGTAAACCCGACAGAGGGTCGAGGCAGGAGAATCACTATGAAATTGAGACCAGCCTGAGCTACATAATGAAGTCCTATTTTTAAAAAAAGAACATCTTATTTTCGTGTCTTGAATGCCGTCACTGTGTGTAATGTATGCTGAAGGCTCAGGCTCAGCTAAGCATCTAAAAGAGGAAGGAAGGAAATCAGCCACTTGAGAAGGACCAGGCCTTTCCAGAGGGAGTGCGAAGCTACGGTGTGGTGGTCAGGCCCCCGATACCATTCAATCCAGCAAGCAGTTCAGACGACTTCAGCACTTTCTCCTGCTGCCTTCTGGCCAGTCTCGACCACCCCTGCTGACCGCAAGGCCCCTGAAGGAAGTGTCCTACAGACAGAATCAAGCCTGGAAGACAGAGTGTAAGGGATCAAGGACCAATGGGAAGGGGTCAGGAGCCCCTGTGCACCCAGAACACAGCATGGGGCTGAGGGCTCTGGAAGACATGATCTAGGGGGAAGGAGAATCGCTGGAGTTGCTTAGAGGTCTGGCCTTGTAGAAAGTGTGCTGGAAATACTTTTTATTTCACTTTTAGAAGTCTGCTCCGTATCATATGGCTCTTCACACTATGTGAGTGCAACGCCCTGATAAAAATTATAAAATAAACTTCAAAAAGAGAATAGGACCATGCATGTGGGCCATCTGCTAGGCACTACAGAAAACAGAGAAAAAAAAAAAGCAGAATCAGTTCTGCTCTGCCTTTCTTCCAAATGATCCTGCAGCCAGGCTCTGTCAGCTGCCTCTGGCCTTCCTGCTTGCCTGGACCTTTCTTCCTCAGGGCTGACGACCTCAACCTGTCACAGGAAGCAGAGGAAGCCCCCAGGCTTCCCTCACCTGTGAGTAGAGACTTCAGGGGCTCTGGGAATTCGAAAGTGTGCATTTGAGGCCCTGAGGAGAGAAGGAGAGGCTACCCTGACTGTTGGGGGAACCACAGTCCTTGGAGATTTGGGGAAGATTAGTGGTTTTGATTGCTGCCTCCAGTCAGCATGATTCTAAAATGAGACCAAGGAACTGGGAGTACAGCTTAATGATAAAACACTTGCCTCGAGTGTGAAAGGCCCGGGGTTCAACCCCCAGCACCCCAAAACCATAAATGACGTAGAGACAGACAGACAGAAAAGTCAAAATCGGCAAATATATATAGTCACTAATGGTAAAGGGTGGTGGTTAAGAGCAAATTTCCTGGGTTCAAGTTCTAGATCTGTAACTTACACAGTGTGAAAGTTCAGGCAAGTAAGTCCTTTGTGCTTGTTTCTTCATTTATCAAATGACAGGTGCTCTGGGCACCTGTACTCGTATGCACAAACTCATGCATATATTTAAAATAAATGATTTAAAAAAAGACAGGCAATAGTGTAAGTTACAGGGTTGTAGAGGAGGCCGAATGTAATCCATGCGAACTACCCAGACAAGGGCACAGTCAAGAGCTCGGACTTTAAATATAATCCATGCAAACTACCCAGATGAGGGCACAGTCAAGAGCTCGGACCTTAAAGGTCCACTCTTTTTAAAAAATTGTATATATCTATTTGTATTTTATGTGTGTGTGTGTTTTGCTTGCATGTATATAAGTGTACCACGTGCTGTGCAATGCCCAAGGAGGTCAGAAGAGAGCTTCAGATCCCCTGGAACTGGAGTTACAGGTGGTTGTTAGCTGCCATGTGGGTGCAGGAACCGAACCCAGGTCCTCTGCAAGAATGGTCAGTGTTCTTAACTGCTGAGCCATCTCTCCACCCCCCTTAAAGGTCCACTCTTATCACTGAAGCACTTATGTATAGACAGGTATTGAGCAGCCGTTGGGAGCTGGCATGGTGCCAAATTGTTTGGTTCACATACTGTGTACTCGTAGGCTCAGCTCTACGGGGATAGGCTGCCGTAATTTGTAGGAGGAACCATAAAAGCATTGTGTATTGTGAGAGCACAGGGACAAGGGATTTAATGTACAGCGTGCAGCACAGAGAGACATGGTGGAATGGGGTCCCTCAGAGGCCTCCTGCTGGACTGTAAATGAGCAGGCTGAATTCTGTAGAGGCAGGGGGATTCTCAGGGGTTTGTCTCTAATGGGAGGTGAATTCTTGGTGTGGTGCCCTGCAGGGTCCTCACTGCAGAGTGCTTCCACACAAGCAACAACAGCAAACAGTTAAGGGGAACCAGCTTAACATGTAAAGAAGCCAGGGACAATCAGAATTATTACACAGAAGAATTAAATCAAAGGTCTTAGTATACATATTGATTTAGCTTCTGTTTTTTTGATGAATTTAGAATGTTTGACTTAGTAGGATAACAAGTCTACAGCACTAACAAAAATCAAAATTTTAGAACTCTTACAAATTTAGAGAATGGTATTGGTGACAACAAAACTATGTATGTGTATCTTATATATACAATGACAAAATACTTCTTTTGTCAAGGCAAATAGATGCAGGTCAGGGTTTAAATAATAAGACTGCTCAAAAGGCACATTTGGGAGTTTGTTTAATTTTATTTCTTTTATTTTATTGAGTGGTACTGATTAAAAATAGCAGAAATGTCAAAAGAGGTTTTTTTTTATTGGCCATAATTCATTTTTTACAAAAGAAGCACTTATTGGTCACTTTCCACATATTAAACTTACATTCTGTAGTTGCAAACTTTTGCACAACACATAAAATTCAGACACACATTCTTACTAACATTGAATACATTTAGTACATATTAAATGTGCCCAAATCATCAAAAATAGTTCTTTATAAAATGGTCATTTAAGGACTTTGATACTGAAATGAACTTGACTTTGTTAAGATTCAGCTTCCCAAGTAGGTAAAAGCCTCAACAACTTAACAGAAAACAAACACAACTTATCTTAATTAAACATAAATTCTTTTAGAAAATATATTTAATTTTTATTTATGTGTAGGTCTGTGTGCCATGAGTATGCTGGTGCCCATGAAGGCCAGAAGAAGTGTCAGATCCCCTAGAACTGGAGCTACATATGGTTGCAAGCCACTATGTGGGTGCTAAGAATCAAACCTGGGGACTCTAAAAGAGAAGCAAATACTCTTAACTGCCGAGCTATATCTCTGGCTCCAAATTCTTTGTTTTGTAAGCCTATTTTTACTGCTTTGTTTTGTTTAGACAGAGTTTTCCTGTAGCCTCAGCTGGCCTGGAACTTGCTATGGAGACCAGGCTAGCCTTGATCTCAGCGATTTGCCCATCTCTGCCTCTCACATGCTGGGATTGAAGGAGTGTGCCACCAACCCTGGCACTAAGTCAATTTTTATAAATGTTTCCAAGAACAGATTATTATCTTAAGAAAAAAAATCATTGTTTTAAGCAAAAAACTGGATTTTAGTTTTAAAACAGTGTACTGAATTTTGACATCAGGAATGTCAATAACCTTCGATCATCATACCTATGCCATTTTTAAAGATTTGTTTGTCTTTAGTTTATGTGTATACTTGCCTCAAAACCTAGTTCTCTGGAAGAGCAGCAAGTGTTCTTAACCACTGAGCCATCTCCCCAGCCCTATGTACACCGTTTTAAAGCTTCATCCTCCAGAAACCTTGCACTACTTACTCAAACCTTCTATGATGTTTCTATTCTGTCTTCACCTTTCTGAGTGCACTTTGAAAATGTTCAGTCTTTTATCTTAGGACAAAACCTTATTTTACCATACAAAAAGACTTTGTTTTCAAAAATTTCTCTTTTCTTACCAAAAATATAAACATATCCTTCTGTTTACTGCACCCCTCCATACTTACTGGTTTCTTTTTACTTTATTTCCTTCTTTATTTCCTATCAGGAGAGAGAATAATAAAATAAACTAAGCTACTAACTTATTAAAAGAAGATTTCATCCAAATTACATTTAAGGCATAATGTAACAAATTGAGTTTACCTGTGTACACTTTATTAAACTACCAGGTTCTTTTCTCTTGCAACTCCTCAGGGACTTCATTGCTGTGTGGATCTGTAAAACGATTTTTTTAAAGATTTAAAAATTACATATTTGTTTTCTTTGACAGTTGCAGAATGTTACATTCCATCAAGAGCTGTCCAAGATAACAGTTCCCAGCGACCCTGGGCAGGAATTATCTTGTATGAGCAAGACAAAGGCAGAAAATACACAGAAAGCCAAAAATCTTTACATGTTAACCCCATAATTGCAGTTTGGGGGACAGAAGACATTTGCTCCCCTCCAAAACTGGGGGAGATAACAAATAACTGTCTTTTTAAAAAACCTAGACATATAAGCATAGTCAGATCAGTGTGCCAGAACAAGCCTCCAAGGGACTGCCACCAGGGATGGAGACTGTGTACCCCTTCTAACAGAGCTCTAAAATAAACCAGACAGAACAGAACAGAAAGGTATCTTGAAATAGGAGGTAACACAGGCCATAACCAGGAAATGAAAACAGAACAGCACAAGACAGAACAGGACAAAACAAGACAGAAGAGGACGGGACAGAACAGGACAGGAGAGAACAGGACAGAACAGGACAGAACAAGACAGAACAGGACAAAACAAGACAGAACAGGACAGGACAGAACAGGACGGGAAAGGACAGAATGAACTTTTAAAATAGAAGCCCAAACAAGCCTTAACTGGGGAACCAAAGCAGAAAGTGTAGCAATTCGACCTGTTAGGTGAGAGTGCCCAGAGCTGGCCAGGGAGTCTCCAAGGAAACTTAACTTGGCAGCCATTTGGGAGTTTCTCATCCTGGAATGCCAGGGCCCCCAGTCCAGGCAGCAACTGTGACTCCTTACCAGCTCAATGACTTAGCAGGGAGTCCCGAAGCTGTCCTAGTGGAGGTGCCAGAATATACAGCCAGAATTCCAGAGCTCATGTCACTTGTCACCGCAGGTGATAAACAGAGATAGGAATTGAATCTTTTAAGTTACACTTTATTCAGAAAGCCAGCAATTCGGGAAAGTATCAGGTTAACACCCTAAGAGCTGTCTTATATCTCACCTCCAGCCAGCAGATTGATTATACAGGAAGGAGGAGGAGGCAAGAAACCTAGTGGATCATTCTAGAGCTTGGTCTTGCCCCTCTGGTCTTGTGCTGAGCCACATTTCTAAGCCTTGTGATGTATGCGCCTCTCTCGCTAGCCCCTGCCCTCTAACCTCGTTCTGTGGATGTTTGGGCTCAGGTACTTCTTGAAATGCAGAGTCTGGTTAGCTTTTGCTAGTATCAACCCTGGGCTCTTCCAGGGACACTGTAGCTGGTAGGTGACTCAGAACAAATGTTAACACTGTGTATGTGATAACCTGTGCCTGTAGATTCCTTTCTACAATACAAAGCATAAATGCGCCTTTAGAAAACAGAGTCTGAAAGTTCCCCCTCTGTCTGTCCCCTCCATTCTCTGTCAGATGCACATACATATGTAGGACACAAAAGTAGAAAGAGAGGACAAAGCAATACTCAAGAGTCATGGAATCTGTGAGACATGAAATCAGAAGCGGGAACTACCTGAAGGAAGGAAGGGACCAGCAGGAGGGATGAGGAGGGTTAGAAGAGCAGCGGGGAGACGGCAGACAGAACAAGACACATGGGGCTAGAGGTGTGGTTGGTGGAGTACTCCCCTCACGCACGAAGCCCTGGGTTTGAGTCCCAGCACCACATAATCTGGGTGTGGAGTTCTGTATGCCTATAATCCCACTTGGAAAGTGGATGCAGGAGGATTAAAACTTTAGAGTCAATTTAGGGCATGGTGGTGCCTGTCTTTAATCCCAGCACTTGGTTGGCAGAGGCAGGTGGATCTCTGTGAGTTCTAGGCCAGCCTGAGCTATCTGAGATCCTGTCTTCAAAAAACTATGATCATATATATGGAAATGCCAGTGTCATCATGAAGCTCATTATCTGCTAACTAAAACAATTAATTCAAAGAGTAACTGCTGTGGTTAGGCCACTACTGCACTCTAGCTGATAAGTCTCCACAGGAAGGCATGCCCCATTTCATGCATCCTTCTTTCTGCCCACAGGCCACAGAGGAACGCTTGAGGAAGGAATCTAGCCAAAGCCTCCAGATTCAACACAAGGCACACCAGCTAGAGCTTCAGGCTCTGGAGGAGAAGGCTAGACAGGAGCTGCAAGAGGAACGTGAGCGGATGCAGGCCCAGCAGGCTCTGCTGCTTGGTGAGTTTTAAACTGTGCAGCTAGGAGGGCCCAGATACCTGCATAGTCCACACATGGAATGCAGCGTGGGGCCCAAGGTACACAGGCCAGAGTGACCATTCCAGCTGCATTCCAGATAGCTATGAAACCTACCTAGGATGTATTCTGGGCCTCATTTTCCTTTTCCTCAAAACGGAAACTGCTCCACATATGGATTCAATGGGAGGTCAAGTACATGTCTAACCCACAACACAAGCCCAGTGGATATTGCCACTGGCACTACCATTCAATAGACCCCAATATGAGCCTTTGCAAGCATTTCATGGAGCGCCTCAATTTCATTTCTGAAGACATCTGCAAATTCGAGGCACTCAGTGCTCCGCTTGCTCCTCCTCTGCTTGTCCCCTTGTTCTTGCCACTCACCCAGTGTTCTAGAAGTTAGAAGAGGCAGTTCAGATCTCTGGAGCTGCCAGGCATGGTGGCAGACACCTTTAATCCCAGCACTCCAGAGGCAGAGGCAGGCAGATCTCTATGAGACTGAGGCCAGCCTGGTCTACATGGCAACTTCCAGGCCACCTGGGGCTATAGGAAGACCCTGTCTCAAAAAATAATACAAAACAACAACAACAAAAGATCTCTGAAGCCAAAACGTTGGGTTTTCAAGCTTAGTTCCAACACTCACTAGCTGTGTGGTGTGTGCTGCAGTCTGCTATCAGTCCAATGAGGACAGTAAGAGTATTCACCTAGAGGGCTAGGATAAGGGCTTTTGTGAGTAAATTTCTCCTGGGTGATTTAGGTTTCTGTCCAGATCCTGCTGAATGACACACCATCTTCTGCTTCTACCATCCAGTCAAGATCCCACGCCCACTACTAGGAGAAACTGTGAATGTCTCCATAAAAGTTAACATAAATTTCAAGACTACTGATGGAGAGCCTTGAACCCCACAGTGGTCCCCAGACCATCTGATAGTTCCTTGTTCTTACTGTGGCTTCCTGACTAGGTGCCCAGGCCCACTGAGACCCAGGCTGAGGCCGACACACCCTAACCTGCTTCCTCAGCCTAACCATCCAATACTGGCCAAGCAGGTGGTTCAAAGCAAAGAGGAATCACTTGAAAACTCTGAATCTTCACTGCACCATTTAGTAGCTGTGTAGCTATGGGCTTTCTGTTGATCATCATCACACGGGCAGGATGATGGCAGAGTGAGGGGATAAAAACACCTGACCGATGGCTGCGGGGCGTGGAAAGCTCCATGCACTGTACTGTGGCTTGTTATCCTGGAGTAGGTTTAGGGAACTTGACCATGGTTTTCCACTGCTCTTCCTTCCAGAGTCCCTGAGGCAGGAGCTGACAGAGCAGCGGGCTGCCTGCTCTGAGCACCAGAAGGCTCTGGAGGTGCTACAGGCCGAGCTAAGGGCTCTGGGCCCCTTGGACAGGTGGCAGGCCATCAGCCAGGGTTCAGGGGACAGTGAGGACCACACCATCACTACAGAGGTCAGAGCCTTACCCCTGCCCACAGCACACCGCTTCTAAGACAGCATTAGGCTCGCAGAGGGCTGCCCCATAAGAGCGGGAGCTGGGGGCTAGATCCCACCCCTGCTGGAAATGGCAAGACCCTGCTCCTCTCACCCCCTACTGGGACACCTGGTGGCCTTCTCGTGACACGCCTCCTGCCTGTAGTCCGGCACAGCTCCAGGCTGAGCCCTCTGCTCCCCCAGAGCTCCAGGCGCCCTGCTGTTGATTCAGCACAGCTGACAGTAGGATCTGCCTGTTCGCATGGTGACAGCGGCGGGAACCCAGGTGGAAGGCGCAGCAAAGTCAAAGACAGGGCAGAGTGGAACGGGTGGGGTGTGTTGCCTGTCTGATGGGGGCTTCAGTCGTGGCTTAATTATTAAACTTTGCAGACTGGCCTAGATTTGGCCAACTCCCCAAACAGAAAGAGTGCACGGGAGCCTCCGTCAGGAGCCAGGTCAGCCAGGGTTTGCCGCAGCACCTCGGAGCCCCTCGTGCTGACTCGGCTTCGGTGCTTCCTGAATGGACACCTCCCGGCTATCTCCCCTCAGGGTGCTGGCGGCGAGGACCACGCGGGCTCTCTGCCAGGCGCCGAGGCGAGTGGGCTCCGACAGGAGAACACGCAGCTCCAGGACGCTGTGCTGCGCCTGCGCGCCGAGGTGGAGCAGCACCAGCAGGAGGCGCTGCAGCTGCGCGAGCAGCACAGGTGTGCCCCCTACCCCGCTTCCTTTCCCCCTCCTCCTTTCCTCCCTTGCCTCCGTCTATCATTGATGGGGCCTCTGAGAAACTAAAGTGAGTCGTAACTCGGACTTCTCCCCACAAGACTCCTTAGACCTAGAATGAGACCCAGAAGAGACAATGCGATGGGATAGTTCAGCCAGCGGGGCGCTCTCTTCACTAGCATGGGATGTTGGGTGACCGCTCTGTAAGGGGCGACTCCATCAGGGCTCAGGAGCTCAGGGCCTTTAGAGGATGCAGTGATATGCATGCTAGAGGCTTAGCTCCAGTCGGAGGAAACATCTCGTTAGTTGTGAGTCAGTTTCTCAATCCTGAATTCCTAATCGGTTCCCTCCTTTATTGGGAGGTTTTTAATAAAAATTAGTTTTCTTGAATAGACATAGGCCTTCTTAGACGCTCTCTTCTGGAATAAACTTTAGCAGTTTGTATTTGTCACGGAATTTGTGCACTTCAGGTGCTTTTGAGTGTCTCCTAGAGTTATTCGTAATTTCACTTTTTAATACCCAGAGGATCCCTCTCCGCTCCCCCACACTTTGTTCACTGGTGTATAGTGAACCCTGCTGGACCAGCCCCAAACTGCCCCAAACTGCCCCAGACTGCTTCCAGCTTCCATTGTACTACGTCATTTCGTTTTCATAGCACTTCTTTATAAAAGTGAGGGGGAGATGGCGCAGAGGTTCATATGGTGCAAGTGTGAGGAAGGCTCGGGTTTATACTTGGCTTAACAGTAGTAACTTCCTCTTAAGCCTGAACTCGGGCAAGTTTCGTAACTTTCCCAGGCCTCAGTTGCCCAGAGCATGGGGGCCTGGCAATGCCTAGCACACAGGTAGTTGAGAAGAAAAAGGGAAAGTAAAGGTGTTGTGTAGTGACACAGGTCTGTAATCCCAAAACTCTCGAGGCTGAGGTAGGAGAATTTGAATTGAATGCCAAGGTAAACTACATCGTGAGACCTCACTCAAAAACCAAACAAAAAAAAGATGTCATATAAAGTATTTGGAACAATATCAAGCACATAGGCCAGACTAAGAGAGGGCAGTTGTTAAAATTCTTAAGTTTGAGCTTGCATTAGAATCACGTTTTATTGTGGGCAAGAACCTGCATTTGATCCTCATTCCCTCTCTCTCTCTCTCTCTCTCTCTCTCTAATTTGGAAGCCTTTGCTGAATACATTACTAGATTCATCTCTCCAGCACTGCAGATTCATTTGAGTTGGGATAGAGCCTGAGAATTGGCCTCGGTTAGAATGAGACTTAGAATGTGCATTTCTTGACAGAGTGTGTGAATTCCAGAAGTGAGGAGCTGTGGGAGATGCCAGTGGGAGGGGGAGTAAAAGATAATTAAGATCGATTAAGATGCTCTGTGTGAAATACACAAAAAATCCAATAAAATATTTTTAACTAGAATTTTCATTTCTAAAGAATTGCCAGGAGGAGATGGTGCTGTCAGTAGATGACACTGTGGTGCCATTCTGAGACCCTAACCTGGCGCAGAAACAGGGTGAGGGATTTTCAGAAGAGAAGATGAAGGAATTAGCTCTTCCAGGCATCTGAATAAGATTAGCCAAGGGAAGCTGGGCAAGATGGCACGTGCCTGTAATCTCGGCACTTTCGAGGCCAAGGTAGAAAAATTACCCAGCGTTTGAGGCCAGCTTAGGAAACACAATGAGATCCAGGTCACCCTGGGCTACAGAGTATGACCCTCTCTCAACAAAACAGAAGACCCAGTGAGAGGGTGTTCTGCAGTGGACGTGGAGTTGGGTACTGGGTTCCCAGGCAGAGATACCTACACAAGAGGAAGCTATGTTAAAAATTTCTGTACACTCTGAGTCCCCTCCCAGTTGCAGAAGAGCTGAGGAATGGCCTGGGACACTGGATGTTGAAGAGGCCCCAGTGGTTGCAGCACCCACTAAATGCCCCGGGGAGGAGAGCTGACCATAGGAGAGAGGGGCTTCTCCTGGGTCACAGGCCAGGGGAAGGGCACAGTCCCCTCCCTACACTCGTGTTGTCTTGAAGCAATTCAATCCCCAGCTGACTGAGGTCATGGGGCCTCCCTTCCAAAACTCATCTAAAGCAGCCAAGAGCCCACCTGGCTGAGACTCAACAAGAGGTGCTCCATGTGGCCCTAGGCAGGTTCCCCTGGGTGAGGTAACCTTTCTCCTGGGAAAAAGACAGTCGCAGAAGGGTGAATGTACTTTCTTCTTAAACAATATTTTATGTGTATGAATGATTTGCCTGAACCCGTGTTACACAAAGCCCATGGAGGTCAGAAGAGGGTGTCAGATCTCCTGGAACTGGAGTTATGGATGTTGTTAGCCACCATTGTGGGTGCTAGGAACCGAGCCGAGGTCCCTCTGGAAGAACAGCCAGTATTCTTAACTGTTGAGCCACCTCTCCATCCCTGTGAATGTGCTTTCCAAAAGTGGGAGACTCCCTCCCTCCCTCCCAGGACTCCACTGGGGTCCCCTTAGGACTCCTCCTTAAGAACAATGATAGCTAATGGTTGAACAAGATCTTTGTATCATGGATTATTCTAGACATGCTTTAGCTCAGTTTCTCCATGCAAAGACCCTGTAAGGTAGGTACCACGGTCACTTCCACCTATCAGAACACTGTGCCCAAGGTCACGCAGTCAGGAAGTGACAGAGGGCATGGACATGGGCAGCCTGGCCTTAACCACTGCCCTCTCACCTCTCCTGCTTGCTTTTCTGGACACTCTGGATGGCAGTTCTCCCAGATCTCAGAGATCCAGGCCTAACAGAGAGCTCTGCCTCAGTCTCCCTACTTGTCCCAGGGAGAGGAATGTTTTCTGGGGACTCCCTCCAGATCTGTTCATTCCCCCTTTCAAGGAATGCAACCTTCTTGCTCAGGGTCCTCCTTTGCTGATGCTGGAGTATGAGGGAACAGAGATGGGTTCCCACAACGTGGAGAGCCCAGATCTCCTTCCCATAGGGATCTTGGATATCCCTCAACCCAGAGGTTCCGAACTCAGGCCACCCCACAGAGAAAACCAAAGTCCAAGAGCTTGGGCCTGAAGCCCAGGAAAAGCTCACTGTTCTTCCATCCAACAGACTGCTAGAGGAGGGCCAGCAAGCACAGACAGCCAAGGAAGTGGAGGCGCTTCGCCAGGAGCACCGGAAGGAGATGCAAGCCATGGTGGCCGATTTCAGTGGTGCCCAGGCCCGGCTCCAGGCCCGGATGGCTGCTCTGGAAGCGGAGTGAGTAAGGACTTGGGCCCGTGGGCGGAACCAGCAGAAGCCCCATTTATGGAGGTGACCCACTCATCCCAGGGACCCTGGGCTTTCCTGGCTTTGAAACTTAAGTTCCAGGAAGCTCTTCATTTTCAGGCAAATGAGGATGATTGGTCATCTTTCGTTTGTGAGGTGCAGGACAGTAAGAACCTGAGAACGGGCACCGTCTTCGCTGCCCCCCTCTTCCCCAGCACCTACAAGCAGTCAGAAGGGTCTGGGTCACTTCCTTATGAGCATTTGTCCTGTTCTTACATCTTTTGTTTGTTTTGAGTTGGTTTTCTTGACATAAGGTCACTAGCGCCAGCTGGCCTAGAACTCACTATGTAGACCAGGCTGGCCTTAATCTCACAGAGATCCACCTGCCTCTCATCTCGAGTGATGGAATCAAAGGCGTATGCCACCATGCCAGGCATACATATATGGTTTTAATTTTCACAACAATTTTTCAAGATGGAAATTATTATTCTCTAACAGAGAAGGAAAGCAATGGTTTCTTGAGCCTGTACACATTCATTTATTCACCTAACAAATATATAAGGGCCTACTATGCACCAGGCTCTGTAGTCACAGTGTAGACAACAAAGAAAAACACTGAGCTTTCATTGTGCTCACAAATTTTAGACAGGGAATCAGACAAGAAGTAAGCAAATGAGTATTTATTGTCCATCAGGTGCCAGACAGGCTCTGGTCTAGACAGTGCAGAGGTGGGCAGGGAAGGCCTCTCAGAAGGGACATTAAGAACAATGAGGCAAATACTCATGAGCATCTCTGGGAGCCATCTGAAAGAACAGCAAGCACAAAGGCTCTGGGGTCTGCTTTGTGTGGCTGCCTACCGAATGCAGTGGGTAGGGATGATAGGAGATGAGTGGACGGAGCAGAAGGAACTCTGCTGAGTCCCGAGTCCCCGGGGCAGCCTCTGTCCCAGGAGTGGCAGCATCATGCTGACTTTGCTCTCAGCAGTTTCTTGTAGCTGAGCAACGATGAAGCTAGGGGAAGGGATGATTGCCAGGGAGACCACTTCAGTGATGGGGTGATCAGATCCAGACAGGTGAAGCTGCTTCCCGTGGTTATATAAGGCGAAGTGAAGTTTAACAGCCTTGGCTCCACTGTCCTCTGCAAAGCAGTTCATCCAAAAGCTACAGTGTGCCAGGCCGAGGCTCAGGCCTAAAATCCTAGCTCAAAAGGGAGGCTGAGGGCAGAGGATTGCAAGTTCAAGGCCAGCCCGGACCACACAGTGAGTTCAAGGCCAGCCTGGGCAGCTTAGTGAGACCATGTCCCCAAATAAAAAGTAAAAAGAAGGCTAGGGCTATAGCTCAGTGGTACTGTGCATGCATGAGGCCCTAGGTTCATTCCCCAGCATGGACAGAAAAAAAATCTACAGGTGTTGTGAAAGGTTCTAACAAGCACTCATCCAACAGGCACCTGCCGTGTTGTGTGGCAGTCAGCCTTCACCTCACTGACTCCCCACAACCAACACTCGGTTTCCAAGAGGAAGGAACTGGGGCTCCAGAGGAAATGCTAGGCCTAACGTCACATGTCTGAAAATTAGCAGAGCCAGGATTAGCGTTGGGGGAGGGGGGGCTTCACCACCGTGAACAGCCATCTGCAGCGCGAACCCCTTCTCGCCCTCTCACCATTTCGGACTTATTTCTGCTCTGGCTGCCCATGTTGCACTCTAAACCCCCAGCAGATGGCGGCAGAGCCACGTAGGCACGGAGGACAGTGTTGGCCTGCGGTGGGGTGGGAGTTTACTGCGAAGGGCACGAGCCGGGGCTCCCAGCCCGGCTGCCTGCAGGATCTAGGTGCACACACCATGGCTCTGAGAGCGTGGGAGAACTGACAGAAGCCAGGCCCTGAGCTGGGGGTCTGGGTGGAGGACTAAGCACAGGTTCCCACCCTCCTGCTGAGAAATGGCTGTAGCAGGAATAATTGCTTGCCTTGAACAGACTGAAAGATTCCGGAGAGAAGCCTGTGAAGGGGGCTTCCAGACCCGAGGACCTGCAGCTCATAGGCCGCCTGCAGACCCGCCTGAAGGAGAGGGAGGACATCATCAGACAGCTCACGGTGAGCCCGGGCTGGGAGGGGGAGCCTGGAGCTCTGTGCACCCCTGCACAGAGGGTGCTCTTTACACCTGTTACTATAGGTGCCTAAAACACTGCCTGCAATCCTTCATCATTTGTCCTGTCACTAAAAAGTACCTAATAAAACAAGACAAAAAATGATACAAGAAAATAAAAGAAAAAGGAAAAAAACAAAAATAAAAACAAAAACATTGTTCCCAAGGTTAACATTTATTTGTTGATAGTTTTTTTAAATTTACAGAATTTGAAAAAAAAAATGGACTTACTTGCCTTTGAATTTTAGTAGAATCAATTTATCATTATTGATCTTCCTTTTGTTAAAAAAGTTTTCCAGTTAGCAAAGCCATTCCTTAGACTCCCCTTAAAAATTATTTCTAACTTCTTCAATTCTGTACCCCAAAGCCACCAAGGCCTGACATTCCCTGGGGTGCCTCTCCCCTAGGTCTGGCCTCATTTTCTGTGAGAATGAGGCCTCTACCTCCTGAGTGCTGGGATTAAAGGGATGTGCTCCCACACCCAGCTCAAAGGACTAGAATTTGCTTTCAAAAGAATACAGCAAGGGCTGGGAATGTAGCTGTTGGGAGAGCGCTTGCCTAGCATGCATGAAGCTCTGGGTTCAGTCCCAGCACTGCATAAATCAGGTGTGGTAGGCAGCACATGCCTGAAATCCCAACACTTAGGAAACCCAGTGCCATGTGCATAGGCTCATTTAGACATTTGAATCTGTTTTCCAGGAAGAGAGGCGATTTCACTGTGCAGCATTTCCCAGCACGATGTCCCATCGGAATCGGTCCTTTTCTTTCAATCCTCACCCTGGATATTTGACACCTTCCATGAAGGTAAATTATTTTAACACACAGCATAATTCTGCTTTCTTTTCTCCTAGAAGTAACTATAGCATACTGAGGGGCTACTGTACATTAAGGGATAGTCACTAGAAAAAGACCCACAAGGAAGAAACAGTCCAAAGCGCTAGTAAATAGTACTGGGCAGATTATGTGTGGCTTTGTTTTCTATGGACCTTTGCATTTTCTAGAGTACAGATGTGTCACTATTAATTCTACTCTGTCTGGGTGACTGGAGGGTGGGGAAATGGTAGGAATGTTCCACATCTTCCCTTTATCTCTCTGGTATCTGTGGACTTTGTAACACTGGGCATATCACACTCAAAACTCTCATCTGCCATCATGAGGTCCTAAAACGTTGAAAAAATTTAGTATGCTTTTTAATAAATCACAGTGTAACAAACCTAGCCTGGCCTAATCTGACTGATGTCTCACTTGTGTTTTTTAATTCCTACCTCTAGAAATGTTAATTTGAAGATAAAGTGGTCCCAGCCCCTATTTAGTGTATTATATGGCCTTCTAAATTAAATCTTTTTAAATTATAAAACAGGGCTTGCCCCAAAAGTTTTAGATAGGGATCACAGAAGGGTTGGAAAGGCTGGGACACAGCTTGGTGGACGCAGTACCGGCGGATGCAGCTGTCTGGCCTACGAGAAGCCTTGCATTCCATCCCCAGTACTGAAGACATGATTAAATTTTCTTAACAATTCATAAGTATGTGAATGAGCTTGTCGCTTCTTTTTCATGTCATTTGCGTGAGATGAGTCTGAGCCTTTTTACTTTTATAATGCTGTTTCCTGGGTGCCACTGACAATTTTCCTCCAATACAAACAGAAAAAGAAAATGGAGGAAGTGCCCAGCAGAGTGGTCAGTGTGCCAAACCTTGCCTCCTATGCAAAGAACCTTCTGAGTGGAGATCTGAGCTCCAGGATCAACGCCCCTCCCATAACCAAGTCACCCAGCCTGGACCCAAGCCCCAGGTGTGGCCGGCCTTATAAACCCACCCAGTCTCTAGATGGGAAAACTGCCACGAGGTATGTGAAGGTGTTACTCCATCTCTGTGGCTGGGAGGAAATGGGGTTCTTT
Source organism: Eospalax fontanierii (assembly GCA_035773235.1). NCBI lineage: Eukaryota > Metazoa > Chordata > Mammalia > Rodentia > Spalacidae > Eospalax > Eospalax fontanierii. The sequence continues at coordinate 73,834,528 of CM069533.1, forward strand.
CAGGCACCTGATAAATACCTGGCATTTGATCTTAAAAGCTGCAAAAAAAGCACCCTGCCTCGGAGCCACACATTCTTAGCCACATGGGAATTGGTGAGAAGGGTATTGTCATTCTCTGTAAAAGATACCATTTATGGTACCAGACTCCAGAAGGCCTATTTCTTATGAATCACTTAATCTGAGGTCTCTATTCCACCTTAACCGTGTAGTGTTGGGCAGGACCGCTCCACTTCTCTGTACTTGCTTAAAAATGAATACAGCACCTACCCCATCAGATTGGTGTGAGACTAAGGGAAGTGATTCACGAGACATCCCGAGTAGGCCCTAGCACAGGAGCGCTCACTCCAGCTTCACTCTCGTCACCGTGTGTGTTATCATGTTGGTGTTTTAGGCTCTCCAAGGCTGGTCAATAGTGGGCAATGCTCACTTCTCCCCTGTCAACACGCTTCCCTTCCAAAGGTTGTGGCTTTAACCCCGTTTACTCATTTTCCTTCCTATCAAGCCCTCCATTCAGAGCATGCTTTAAATTCTAGGCTTGTAGTTTGTTCCCAAAAGTGGCCCTTCTAAATGCTGATTCCAGAGGTCCTGCATGCCTGCCTGTCCACGACTGGACTGATGGGAAAGCAGAGGTCAAGCCCATGGACTCCCCTGCAGTTCCTGAATGCGTTTAGCCCCTTGGTTTCCCACCCACCGAAAAGTTCAGAGCAGAGCACAGCACTGGTTGACAGCTCCTAGTCCTCAGTGATAGGCACCTCTATTTTAAGATGTTCTAAGATGTTACACCTTTAAATGTTTTGAAATTCCATTTTTCAGGTGTGGGAGGGTGGCATGTGCCATGTATGGTTCATGTGTTGAAGTCAGAGGACAAGTTCTCCAAGTCACTTTTCTCCTTCTGCCATGTGGGTCCCAGGAATCAAACTCAGGTCCTCAGGCTTGGCAGCAAGTACCTTTACCCACTGAGCCATCTCACTGGCTTTTATTCTGTTCTATATGCAGTCTCACTGCCTGTTTCTTCTTGATCTAGTAGGCAGGATTCACATCCATTAAGATGCTAGAGCACATTAGCTCACAGGAAATATTCTACACAAGACCTATGTTGTCACACTGTGTTGGTTAGCTTTGTTAAACTGTTAAAACATGACTGTCTGGTCTGTGCCTGAAATGATAATGAACATTGCAAAATACACCTCGTTAGTATCATCACCTCCCAGTCTTCAATGAAAGAAGGGAGACCTTTCACAGCAGGCAAAACAGGAAACAAGGCTGGAGAGCTGGCTCCACAGTTAAGAGCACTGGCTGCTCTTGCAGAGGACCAAGACTTGATTCCAGCACCCTCATGTGGCTAACAACAGTTTAGAACTCCAGTTCCTAGGGAATTCAATGCCCTCTTCTGATCTCCACGGGCACTGCATGCACAGGTGCACTTACACACGTGCAGACAGCACATTCATACACGTTTATATAAATATATAAATTATATAAACAGGAGGAAGGCGACGCTCCCTCCCAGCTAGCCTTCACAACTCAGTTCCAGTTGCGAATGTAGCTGGTCAGTCTAGCATCTTTAGAGATGACAGGCAGTTACCTTCCCCATGAAGGATGCAAGGCACTATGTTTGCTGAATAATTTTCAAAACATATACATTCTTGTTTTTAGGACACAAGATGGAGAAACAGCCCAATCTAAAGAAGCCCCACCGAAGCAGGGCTCTCCACACCAGGAATGGTTTACCAAGTACTTTTCCTTCTAAACTAATCTTTGGGACCCATCTGAAGGAGTGACTAAAGTCACCCAACCAAAAGACTTGCTGGTAATAGCTTCCATCTGATAGCGGAAACAAACCATGGTACTAACATTTCAGTTTCATTAAAAAGTTCTTAATACTAAAGCTAAAATAACCAAGTTACTACAAAGCACCCATTGAAAAATGTTATTAATCCCTACTAACCAAACTACCCATTGTATTTTCAGTGCCCGTAATGTCTCACTCCGCTTGGGGTGGCATCAGATTTGTGGTTTCCATGTTCTATTTGAAAGTGGTTCCATGTTCCCTTAGTCATCTCTACTCAGTTGTTCTATGTAATGACATAATTCCAAAATGCACACCTAACCTCAACAGGAAGAGGAGTAAAAGTTCAACCGAAAAGGAAACCCAATTAAGAGACAACAGCAAACCTACAAGGGACTGTACATACTTGGACTGCACGTTTTGACTTCCGCTGCCTAGCAGAGGCCACAGACTACAGAGGGGACAACACCTACCTCAAGGGGGCTTTGCAAGGATTAAGCAACATAACTATGGGTAAAGCTACCAGGCCCGAATTGGAATTCTCAATGAACAGTTGTGCCTCACCTGCCACATGTCTCAGCTTCAACGACCACTGAGTCAACAGTCTTCTGTAAAGATTTCTAGACTGTTTTCTGACATCAAAGACTGCTGAATCTCTGATCTTCCTGCCCAGGCCAGGTGCCTGTCTATTGCCTTCCCTGCAGACTCACAGGAGAGCTGGGAACTGCCCATGGTGCTGAACTCGCTCTCAGTCCACAGTCTTACCCTCTATGGAGCAACACAACTTGAGGTAGAGCTGATAATCTGATACAGCTTTCGAATGGGCAGAATATTTTTTCTTCTCTGGTGCTGGCCCAGCAAATGGCTTATCAACAAATGTCAATTCTATGCAGTCAAATCTTTGCTCTCTGAATAAAACTCTAAACTGGGCAATAAAAATGGTCATGACTTGTAAAATTAGATGAGCTTGTAATCAGAAAGTTCACATCAAGCTCAGACCATCTACAAACAAAACATAATTATATACTTTTTGAGAGAATTGTAACTAAAACCCACAAATTAAAAAGCAAAGATTGCCCAAACAAAACCAGACGATAGGACTAGGAGCTTTATTACAACCTTGGGAATTCTGAGCCTGTTTACGTCCAGCAGAGGGGCAAGCACTGCTAGAGCAGTTCCAGGAGTCAAGGACAGGATCCCCCTCTCCCCAAGTCTGTGCTCTCTATGCACAGACAGCTCAGAAGTCTGAGCCAGGCTGACAGAAAGTGGAGCAGACTACTCACGAGGGTCCAGGAATGGCTGCTGTAGCACCTGTGCTGAGCAGTCGCACCCAGGTCTACAGACCATCAGCACAGGCTTTTGTAACTGCACCCTCTCACAGCAATACTTCAGGACTGAGTCGGAGTCCTGGGCTGGGCACCAAGCTCTCAGCAATGTCAACAGATAGAGGTTGGGTAGAAAAAGAAACATAAGGATAGATGAGTTTGCAACAGTTCAAGTACAGAATATGCAGAAAAATGAATGTCCATTTGATGTGTCAACAGTGAAGTGGCCAAGGATGATCCCAAACACTAGTGAACTTGTATGGAGATCAATGCAGGTGGGGAAGGAGAGCACGCTGGAGATTTATCCACGAGGAGCTGAAAGTGGAACAGCAGTTCAAGATGAGGTGAATGATTATGAGTGAGCCACAGGGGAAGACCCAGAGACAGCTCGAGTGGCAGAAACCATCACAGTGGTTAATCCTTGGAGAAGGCAGCTGGCCTGGGGCCCAGAGAAAATATAGACGAGGGTCTTGCACATTAGCAGCTGAAACAAGGGGGGAGGGGACAGCCTGCATTCCTATTGGAGCAGATGGTCAAGGGAAATCCCAGAGCGGTTGCAGTTTCTGTTTATCAACCAGCAAGATGGCACTGGTAAGAAAAGATGGAATGCTGGGTGTGGAGGTACACGCCTTCAATCACAGTACTCAGGAGGCAGAGGCAGGGAGAGCTCTGTGAGACCAAGGCCAGCCTAGTACACAGTGAGTTCCAGGTGGGTTTGGACTGTCAAAAATGGGGGGAGGGGCTGGAGAAGTGTTTGCCACATAAAATTCAGAACCCAAGTTCACACTGTTAGCACTCACATACCAAATTAGGTGGGGCAGCTTAATTGGGAGTTGGAGACAGGAGGATCCTGGGGCTTGCTGGCCAGCTAATCTTGCCCCATGAGAGCTCCAGGTCCAGTGGTGAGAAACTGTCTCAAAAAATAAGGTGGATAGACTGGAGAGATAGCTCAGAAGTTAAGAGCATTTGCTACTCTTGCAGAGGACCTGGGTTCAGTTGTCAGCACCCACATGGTACCTAACAACTATCTCTAACTCCCATTCCAGGTGATCTAACACCCTCTTCTGGCCTCCTTGGATACTTCATACATGTGGAACACATGCAGGCAAAACACTTATATGCATAAAATAAAATAAATAAAAATCAAAGAAACAGGATGGAGAAAGGTAATACCTGACATCACTCTCTGGCCTTCACACAGACATACACATTCACCACCTCTCTCACACTCACACACACTTCTTATAAACTGACAAAATGGAAAAACTGACTTAACTTTTAAATTAAATAAATGGCAATAATTTATATATACACACACACACAGACACTAATTTAAAATACTTTTGCTAAACACCAAGAAGAGTTTCTAGTATTTTCATCACCTTTACTGCTGAAATATTGACCAAATCGTCATTAGTTTATTTAGGTTTTAGCCAAAAAATTCAAAGCTGCCAGTAAGAGCTCTGTAAAACAGGCATTTTGTTTATGTTTGGTCTTCAGGACGGGACCTCATGGAGCCTCCTCTAGCCTTGAACTTGCTACTTAGCTGAAGATGACCCTGAACTCTGTGGACTCTCCTGCCCCATCTCCCAAGGGTCTCAAGTGTGCCACCATGTCCAGTCTAAACAAGTTCTGAAGCTCTCTTTAACTTACCCATTCTAATTAAGGGACTTTGCTGGCCTCAGGCGGGCACTCACTGGTTCAGGTGCCAAATAGGACTACAACCAAGTACAGAGAAAAGTAACTAGAGATATATACAAAAATAAAGATCTTGCATGTTCAAGAAAAACAATGCCTAACTCTCACAGGAATACTGAGGAGCAAGAGAGTTACAAATCAAAGGGGAATGTTAAAAGGTAACAGGAAATAAACACAAGCAATTCACTCAGAGACATTCCATCCAAGCAAGCTTTAACCCATCATGCCTCATGTGCCAACTGTGACCCTGTTTCTCACACTGACCCATCACTGCCCAGCCTGACAGCATTTGGCATGCCATGCTCCTGAAACATGTGCCCTCGTACGAGTAATAAAAGCCAGCATCAATGTTAAGGATCCTCCTATAACACACTAAGCTAATCTAGTGTATTTTAACCCTTTGTAAGCCATTTGCAAAATATGCCGGCCCTGCTGCCCTGGATGTGGTACACTGTTTTACATTCCTCGTCCTGAGTCAGTTTAGTCTTGAAAGGTAACAAATTCTCTATTTGTCTATACTAACATGGATGGTTATTAAGCCTGACACCAAACTCCATGTCCCCTGGCTTCTCAAACTATTAAAATTTGTTCCTTCATGTTATACCAAAGGAGGCTAACAACTGGAAAAAAATAATAAAAAAGACATGAAGTCCCATAAAATAAAAATATTTTTAAAGCAAAAACCAAAAGCCAAACAAGAATCTGAAAAGACAAAATTTACTTAGCTTATCAGAGTTATAGGCATTTTACAGGAAATCAGCACTAAGGCAAGGGATCATGAGTTCACGGCCAACCTGGGCCACACAGGAAACCCTATCTCAAAAATAAATAACAGAGTCATAAAAACAGGTAGGAACACAAAACTGACAATCCATTCTCCAATAGAGCACTTCCAAAATGCCATGCACATCAGGAAGGTTTGGCAAGACAGGGCTGCCTCACTGCCAGACTGCTCTTAGGGCTGCTTCAGAGGTGCCGGGATGTTGGCGGATGCCTGCTCGAGGTAGGCCAGGGAGCCCTGAGGGATTTCGGCTGGCTTTTTGTGTTGCACATTGATGTCCTCCAGCACCTGCTGCCAATGCCTCAGCTTTGTCAAGTGCTTCTGGACCAGGGCATCCTTCCGCTGCAATTCACTCCTTAGTTCTGAGACATCCTACAGAGCAAAGTGATGACGGGTGGGAGGAGTGAGAAAGTTATGGCAAACTCAAAAGAAATACAGTTCCTCATTATTTAAGGACACTAAGAAAGGGGCTAGAGAGATGGCTCAGCGGTTAAGAGCATGGGCTGCTCTTGCAGAGGACCCAAGTTTGATTCTCAACATTCACATGGTGGTTAACAACTGTCTTTAACTCCAGTTCCAAGGGTGCACTATACACATATAGATAATATACCCAGACACATAAAATTAAAGAAAAAAAGAGACCAGAAAGGAGGCTGGGGTAGGAGATTCACAAAGTTTAAGGCCACAGTGAGTTCAGTGCCAACTGGGAAACTCAATGAGACTCAATCTCAAAACAAAAAATGAGAAAGCTGGAGAGCCAGGCTCCGTGGACAGGTGCTTGCCTAGTACATATAAGGCTCTAAGTTCAATTCCAAATACTGGGAGAAGGCAGAGCATGCTAGTACATGCCTTTAATCCCAGCACTTGGGAAGTAGACGCAGGTAGATTTCTGTGAGTTCAAGAGGAGCCTGGTCTACACAACAAGTGCCAAGTCAGCTGGAGATACACGGAGACCCTGTCTCTAAAAGACAAAACAAAACAACAACAAAAGCAAAAAAGAAAAAATAAAAACCACTACCACCACCCCCCAATACTAGAAAACCTCAAAACTGAAAAGTTAGTGCAAAACCCAGGGAATTCACTAAACCTTTCTAGGCCCATCACTCCTCTGGGCTCCACTATTTGAGTTAGCCAAAGCAAGCTTCCAATGAAAGAGGTCTAACATCAAGAATTTTAATGGTTCTTTTTAATAAATAATAAATTTAATCCTGAGATTAAAATGACCTAAAAATGACTAAATGAAACTGTTTCAATACTATGGTTCCCAGCCACCCAGCAGCTCTGCCAAAGCCCGCTGCTGAGGGTGGAACATGTGCCTTGTCTGAAGTATAAATCCTAGCAATACTTGCACTTCCTAAAAGTTGAGGAAAAAGCTCAGTTTGTACCTCTTTGATAACTTGCTCAGGTTTCTGGACAGACAACTGCAACCTTTTTTGTAGGAAAAAACATTCCGTCTGTCTTGCAATGTCCAGAAACTTCTGAATACACTGATCAACACCTTTAAAAGAGACAAAAAAAAATTAAGAAAAACACTAGACATATACATCTCTCCAGGTAAATGAGTATTAAAATGATAAAATAGCACCTTCTCACAGATATAACTTGGGATTTTAATAATGACAACTCCCAATTTCCCATGTGTAACATGAACATGAGGTAATCATGCTTCATCAAATAAAAGAGACCTTCTACAGCATGAGAACCATGAAGCCTTCTGAAGAAATATAACCAGATTCAGCAATTAGGACCAATTTCCATTTTAAAACGGAACATCTAATGGCAAGAGAGATGGTTCAGCAGTTAAGATCATTTGCAGCTCTTGTAGAGGACCCAAGTTCAGTTCCCAACACCCACATGGCAGCTCACAATTATCTGTAACTCCAGTTCCAGGGACCTAAAACCTCTTCTGGTCTCTGGGCACCAGGCACCCATGTGTCCATATGTGCAGGCGAATAACTCATACAAAAATAAAAATAAATCTTTAAAAAAAAATGGAATGTAATATTTGAAATATAGTAAAAAGTCAGCAGCACTGGCTACTGGGGACAGGACCGAGGACGAAGAAAACACTACAGCCTTTTCTCCTGTGGTATCTTCACATGAGGAGCACAACATGCTGGTTTTTACACAATCAGTTCACACAGTAAGTTTTCTTACCCAGTACCAAATTGAAAAGTGTATTTTAGGATTTCAATGAATCACAAAATAGGCAGCTAATGAACTGAGCCAGCAGTTTACAGGCACTATGTGCATAAATATTTCTTCTTGGGGGCTGGAAAAATGACTCAGCCATTAAGAACACTGGCTGATCTTACAGAAGACCCAGGTTGGGTTCTCAGGACCCACATGACAGCTAACAACAATCCTTTACTCCAGTTCCAGGAGTATCCAACACCTTAGTCTGTCCTCCACAGGCACTGCATGACATGGGTGCACTTACATACATGTAGGCACAACACTCATACATATAAAATAAATGATTAAAATAAAGGCAACATACCAGTCCGGATTTCTTCCTGATCAGTGCCATTGACATAATCCTGACTTACAAGAGAAGCAAAGCAAGCCTGTGTGACCAAAACAACAACAAAAAAATGTCATTTACACAGCAAAACAAAAAAAAACTTATACTAAACAAGAAGTAACTCCCCATGAGGCCATTCAATGAATTGACAGCTTCTGAGTTTGTACATGAGAGGACATCAAGCCAATACAAACACCTGGTAAACTAAGGAGACCCTGGTATTTGCTGGCACCATCACTTCGTCTCACTTGTACCACCTTCCTGAACACTGTCTCATTCCCTACTGAAACTAGTATATTCTTCAACCCCATCACGCTGTCCCACTGATCCTTATACACGTTGTATACATCACTCAATCAAGATGCTACACCTATCTACTCTTTCTAAACTCCTGCTCAAGCTCTACTCTGCAGCTTGGCATCTTTTTCAATTAGTTAACTGACATTATTACCAATTATTTTCGCCATATCTGTCTCAGGTAGGAATTTTTGCCTATGTTGTTCACCACTAGATTCTGAGTACTTGGAATACTGCTTGGCATTTAATAAGTAACAAACAGATGGCCTAAGAGGACAAGGTTAGTGTTACATGGATGTAACCAAGTCCAAGGTTATTGTCACATGGGTAAGTTAAGTCCCAAAGCAGAAGTTCTTTCTGAAAGCGCACCAACTGAAACAGTGAGCCAGAAAGAACAGGATGGCAGCTGACACCAGCTGAGCAGAGCCCTGACAGCAGTAAACAAGCACTTGGAGTGAGCCTGAAGCACCGAATTTAGAGCATCCACTACAAGTGGATGTGACAATTCTCTACCCAGTCCCATCTGACCAACGAGTTCTATCCCTGGGACCCTATGGTGGGAAAGGGTTCCTGCCAAGTTTTCCTACTGACCTCCACTCAAGTTAGTAAAGGTATCTTTTAATATGCTTTTCAGGGATGGAGAGTTGGCTCAGTGGCTATAAGCACTGGCTGTTCTTGCAAAGGACCCAAGTTCGAGTCCCATAATCATATGTAACTCCAGTTCCAGGGGATTCAACGTCCGCTTCTGACCTCCTTGGGAAATGTACGACCCGGGTGCACTTACACGCAGGCAATACAGTTATACAAGTAAAATAAAAATAAAAGAAAGTGCTTCTCATGGGCTGAAGAGATGGCTCACAGGTTTAGAGTACTTAGTGCTCTTCCAGAGGACCTGAGGTGAGTTCCCAGCAACCACATGCTGGCTAATAATCATCTTTTAACTCCGGTTGCAGGTGACTTAAGGCGGATGTATTTATATATGTGCAAGCAAAACACTCATATACATAAAACAAACCGAAGTCTTTAAAAAAGGAGCTTTACAAAAGTAGGCCTAGGATGGCTTTTCCAGGCAAGTCAGAAGGCCAAAGTGCTGGTGTTCACTCGCACAAACGCAAAGCTTGCTTTGGGCAAGTTTCTCTTAATTTCGGCATCCTTAAGAGTTGAGTCCAAATTCTCCAAGGTCTTCTCAATGCACTTTACTAGCAGAGAGCGTTCACGGAAGAACCAGAATGGGAAAGCCAGAGAAGGCAAGGGCGGCACCAAACTGAACGGCGAACAGCTAAGCTGGTGCCAAGCGCCACTGGGAGAGCTGTGCAGAGCACACGGAGGACGGCCGGGAGGAGCCAGGCGCGAAGTGAGCTGGAAACTCCGAGGCCTGGTGGGAAGCGCGCCCGGGGCTCTCCGGGGGAGGCAGGAAGGGCGCTTCGGACTCCCGCTTACCTCGAACGAGGTCTCCAGCTCGTCCACCAACGTGCTGTTCGGCGGCCTCGGAGCCCCGGGCGCCGCTTGGAGAAGCGAGGCCTGGCCCGGGAGGCCCTGCGGAGGCGGCGGGGGCCCGGGCGGCTGCCCCGAGAACATCCCTCCCAGAGGCGCCGCCATGTCCAAGATGGAGGGCGAGAGTCCCACTGCGCCTGCGCGGGCCGGCAGGGGCTCGTTTGACCTATGCGGTCACGTGGTGGGCGGGGTTTCTTGGGACCCTCCGGGAGAAGCCGTAGGACGTGGTTTCCGTTTCCGTGCTCTTGTTTTTCCGGACTGCCTTTTCCTTTCTCTTTGCTACCTTGAACGCTGAAGGCGTTGAGTGCGTTTAAGCCTGTAGATGGTGGATGTGGAGGGGCGCATTTCCCGCCACCCTGCTGTGCGGTGGTGCCCTCACGCACCCTAAAGGCTGGCAGGACTCAGCCAAGCACTTTTCGCGCGCACCTCAGTTTACCGGTTAGTATAAGGAGGAGCCTCCAGGTTCACTCCCGTGTACCTGATGAAGTCACTGGGTAAGGAGGAAAACAAGGTCCCTCTCAATTCTGGGCGAGAGAAGGAGTTTGAATGGCTGGTCTGTTCTTAGGCTATACGTAACATCGGCGGGACAGCCACTGTGCTGGTGTTTTACTAAGCTAGTGTTAATATTTGCCTGTTCATCTTTCTAGAAGCAAAAAGCTTTTTTTAGTGTTTAGTTTCAGTTCACTTAATTGAGCCCTTCAAGTTATGCACTATTTAATCTAGGGGAAAGAACAGACAAGCCAAGTCTCGAGGCCGAGACAAAACCATAGATAATACATGCAGCATTTTCTGTAAAGTACTGGGAGGGCAGAAAATGGAGCTTGGGACGTGACAGCTAGTGTGGAGGGGTGTTCTTTGAGATAGGTGATAGTGGAGGTCTCTCCGGGATAGGAATCGTGAAAATTTAACCTGGAGACTCTTCTAGATAAAAGAGCTCCTAAAGACAAATCCTAGCTAGGCTTGGTGGCACACGTCTTTAATCCCTACACACGCTAGAGACAGAGGCAGGCGGATTTCTGGGATGGAAACCAGCCTGGGCTACATAGCCAGCTGAGGCTACAGGAAGCTAGCTGAGGCTACAGGAAGACCTTGTTTCAAAAAACGGAAAAGAGAAGAGACAAAGACCTTGCTTGAGGTGACATATTTAAAGGAAGGAGGAAAGCCCATCAGGCTTGGATGAAGGTGAGCTTCCCTGACTCAGACGGTATTTACTCTGAATTTATCTTGCTCAATTTTTTTCATTGATTTCAATCCCTTCCTCCCCTAACTGGAATGCAAGGTCTGTGACATCTGAGTCGGTCTGTTTTATTGATCTGAATGCCCAATATCCAGAATTCTCTCTGGTAAAGAGAGACAATAAACACTTGTAAAAAGACGGGAAGACACTTGCGAATAAACTGTTTCGATAGCAATACCCTTTTTTAATTCCTGAAAATTACAAACTATCCTAAAATTTTAGTTTATATGAATTATTTGTTAATATAATTTAATAATTAAAATGATTTGATTCTTCAGGAAAAAAAAGTCATTAGAAATAATGAGACTGCTAGTTGTGGTATCCCAGCACTTGGAAGGTGGATCTCTGTAGAACTGAGACCAACCCTGTCTACTTAGTCCAGGCCAGCTGGGGCCACAGGGAGACACTGTCTCAAAAAAAGGAAAAAAGAAAAAAAAAAAAAGAAAGAAAGAAAAGAAAAATGAAACCAAAATATTAAAATTTTATTTAAACCAAAACTTCCAAAAGTATTAATAACATGATTTTGCTTTTTTGCAAGTGTCTTTTTAAGATGCAGTGTATCTATCATTGATTTAAGTTGCCGAAGAGGTCAGTGGTATTTCTCTTGTATTTACCCCTGAGCATAGTGCACTCCTTATTTTGCTAGAAAACTGTTTCTTTATTCATTAAATGGGAGAGCGTTGCTTTGGAAAGATGACTAGGACACTATGTATGTAGAGGCCTAATATAGGCCTGACATAGACTGGTAAGAGTGATACAGTGCGACTTTCAAAAAATAGCCACTCATGGTGACAGGCAAGGCCAGTGAGCAGTCCTCTAGGAAACTGTGGAACGGACAGTGTCTTGCTTTAGGGCACTGAAGACAGTTGGTGTGCTGTGGTCTGATAAACTCCTGGTTTGCTGGGGGCGGGGAGGACTGACTCTGAATGTAATTTGTTGAATATGACTTTCCTGAAAGTAAGGGGCTTCAGTATTTCCCTGGGATCATATGAGGGGAGGGTCACACAGTCAACACTGGCAGAGCTGCAGCTATGCAATTCTATTAATGAGGGAAAGAAATAGGCCAGTATTCCAATATTGTCTACCATTTGACAGGTTAGACCATGTTTCTAGACCGTGTTCTCTTCTTTCCCCAACCTAAGCTCTGAATTCAAGGGCAGGTACCTCATCTTGTTTACTGTGCCTTGCCAAGCCTGTCTGGTATAGCAGACATGACATGTTTGCTGAATCAAGGAATCTTTTACTCCAAAGTGGGAAAACATTTCCTACTTCTTTACCCTTGGAGGGCATGTGGTATCTACTTAATTCCAAATCTTCCATTAACTGTCAAGCGCTCCCAAGATTTCAGCAGGTTTATCTTCTATCATACTCTCTATTCATTCAGCCAATATAAACTCAGTAGTTTTGAGTTGTGTGCTATGATCAGAGATACTGGAATAAACTCAGTTACCAGCCCTTATCTAAATGTATACCGTCCTTTTATAGCAAGTGCTATATTCCGTGGTTTTTTGTGGTCAGGGCCCTGTGTTAGGGAACACAAATGCTGGGTTTTACAGATTTTTGATCTGAATTTGAATTCATGTCTTGAGAGTTCATGAACCATCTACTCTCGTCTCTCCCTTCTATGAGTGACAATGTACTTAGTTAAATCTCTACTTTTCCTGAGATCTCTTGAAGGATACAGAGCGTATATGAGCTGTGTACTTGGAACTTCAGTGCAAACTCTTTAAAATGTGTTAACTGCAGTTGTACCTTTGCTGTGCTCTCTTGCCTTAACTTCACGTTGCTCTCAGCCCAACAGCTACTTGGAATTATGAGAGCCTTGAGGCCTTGGGGGTGATGGAAGATTCTGGGGTTTCTGAAGGCTGTGGAACTGTGCTTGAGCCCTTGAATAGACTCTGCCTCTGTCACCTTTTAGAGCTGTTATGTTCTGATCACTGTAGGTTTGGGTTTGCTGCCTTTACAGCCATCCCCAGTTGTATTTGATAGACAGGATCTAGAGAGTATGGTTCCACAGACTGGCAAAGGGTTTAACGTGCCTGGCATCTAGATTCACATGGAATGATAGTTAAGTTTCATTTACACCGTATTAGATAAACACATGAAACCAGGGGCTGTGCTGTGGTTTTTGTATCTCTGGCACAATTAAACACGATCTCTGATCCTTTGATCCATGAAAGGCCTGGCTTCTCTCAGGGGTCTACTAGCCCATCATATCACCTGGAAGGAATGTTTTTTTCAATCCCCTTCACAGGCCAGTCCAAGCTGTGGCATCCGTCTTCCCTGATAATGTAGCTTCTGAACGCAGACACCCGAGGGAGCAGGTTTCCACACTGCTCTTACTTTGACTTCTAAAAATGCCACAAATGATGAAGCTCATTTTCATTCTTTCTCCAAAAGTAATTTACATACGTATTACTTTCTTACACATCCGTTTTTTGAAAAATTAACCACAAGCAGCAGCTTTTTCTGTCAAATATTTTAGAAGTCTTCCCCTGACTGGTTTAGTCCCACAAGGTTAGCAAATACTTTGCCCCTTTATGGTCTTCTTTCTTACTTGGAATTTCAAACACATTCCCTGTCTGTTAAGTAACTGAACTGAAGGAACTCATCCCAGCATACTGGCCGACTCTGGAGACTACCTGGCTTTAACTCTTTGTTCTAACACTTATTAACTTTAGGATATCACTGACATGCTGCTAAATCTGTCTCATGCTCATTTCCTTTTTTGTCATATACTTATCTCAACTGAGTTTTTCTGACTGCATGAAAACTCAACACTGTTTCATAAGCTGATAAACCCAATGACTGAATGCCCCAAAGTGATTATTAGCACTGAGAATATATCACTTGGTTTATGTAACAAAGTCAAGAGACAAGCTATTGTGGAAATGCTACTAGGTTTGTAATCATACCTGAGTAAATGGCATAGTCAATCCAGGGAGCACAAAAAGGTGGATTATTTCTGACAACTAGCTAGGCGTAGCAGTGCACCCCTCCAAGCCCAGCACATGGGAGACGGAGGCAGTAGGATCAGGAGTCCATTGACGTCTCGGCCACATGAGAGCCTGTCTCAAAAAAAAAAAAAAACAAACAAAAAACAAACCAGAAACAATAAGCACAAATAATTACTTCTGATAACTACATAGTAACTTTTAATTTTGCTTATGTTCCTAGCACCATAAGTCTTAAGTACAATTTTTCTTCTCAATTAAAAACATATACTCTGAAAAATGATCAGATTAAAAAGTTAATTTTCATGTGAAGACAATCTTAAAAATCTTGACAAGCAAGATATCAGCTTTATAATCTTTGCAGAAAACAGAAAGAGCAAATCACTCAGAGATTTTCATTCTGTACTACACTGTACAACACTGTTCTTATTTGCCTTTAAAAGATTTTCATCCATTCAGAATATTTTGAAGCCCAAATACCCAATACAAGACCGATGGAGGAACTTCTGAGTGCTTGAACTAAGAATTGTCTTGACTGAGGCGAAGTAAGAACTCGATCAGAGTCCGTGTGGGCCTCCCGCTCATGCCTTTGCGGAGGTATGGGATCTCGTCTTTGTTGGTCATTACTCCTGCTATGTCCAAGTGTGCCCACTTAGAATGAGTCACAAACTCCCTCAGGAATGCTGCCGCTGTGCAGGCTCCTGCAGATCTGCAGAGAAAGGCGAAGGAGCGTCACTTCACCCCCGTCATGGTACACTGAGCATTTCACTAAGAAGCCACAGTCAGGGCCAGTGAGATGGCTAAGCAGATAGAGAGCTTGCCACACACGTCCTGACATCCTGAGCTCAATCTCCGGAACCCATGTAAACATGAAAGGAGAGAAACAGCCAAACAGAGTTGACCTCCAGACCTGTGCCGTGGCACACACACCCACATACTCAAAACAACCGCTTCAGTGCTACATTTGAGCTAGCTCCGCTCTGTGACCAGTGAGTGGAAACCAGGCTTAAGGAACCTATCAAGAAATTAACCCAGAACTAAAAGCCGAGTATGGTGGCTCATACCGTACTTGAGGCAGAGGCAGGTGGAGCTCTGAGACCAAGGCTAGTCTGGTCTCCGGAGTGAGTTCCAGACTAGTGGGGCTACAGGGAAATCACATCTCAAAAACACACAAACAAAAAAAGAAATTAACCCAGGGGCTGGAGAGGTAGCAGCTCAGAGGTTAGGAGCGCTGGCTGTGCTTGCAGAGGACCCAGGTTCAGTTCCCAGCACTCACAGCTTACAGCCATGGGTAAGTCCATTTCCAGGAGATCCAATACTCTCTTCTGTCCTCCTTGGGCATTGCACCCATGTGGTACACTTACACACATGTAGCCAAACACTCATATGCATAAAAACACAACATTTAGAAAGAAATTAATCCAGAAATCATTTTCAGAATATTTTTAGATATGGGTAAATTCTATATTTTTTAAAGTGATGACTTCCTATAGTTTCTATCTCCTCTTATTTGCTTAAAATAACTTTTAGATTTGAAAACGTGGAACATTATGAGAACCTGCTAGAGAAATACTTCCAAAATGCAACACATTAGTAAGCTTATGATCGTGAAATCAAAAGGAAATTGGTTAGCTCTGAAAAGAGGAGACTAAAGAGTAGCTTTGGTATCCAAGGATGACTGAAGATATACATTTAGATCATTTCACATACCTGTATTTTCCAAGGTTATTAACATCAGCAAGTTGGCAATCTATAACTTGTCTTGTATAATGCTCAAAGAGAGGCATCCTCCAGACTCTGTCTCCCGTTTCAATGCTGGCCTAAAGAAGACAAATGTGGATGAAGCAGGTTCTGAGAAATGCAGTGTGCTTGATGCACGAAGACCTCTTCTAACCTGTTTCTGTAAAGCAGGACTACAAAACAGCAGTCTAGGATTGTTTGGGGTCATTAAGAGATTTCACAATTAGAAAATGGAAATGTTAAATTCTACACATCTGTAGGGCATTTGCTAAAGTCTCAGCTTAAAAAAAGTGGTGTCTTGTGTTGGATACAGGCTTTGTGGGTTTGACTAGGGTGAAAGACTCTGAAGAGGGTAGTCACCTTGTGTGCTGGAGAAATGCATGCTACACCTGTATCACTGAAAACCAGGTCCTGAGGAAGGTGGCTCCATTCACCCTCATTCATTCACTCATAAAGCACCACTGGCTGCGCTGGAATATGAAGATCTAAGCCATCCAAAGGCCTACAAGCTATCTGAAGTAGATAAAGACTGTTTTGTTCATTTTCACAGGAAGTCAAAAATAATGCCTCAAAGTAGAAAGCCAAGAAGCAGCAACAAACCTTGTTATTTTAGAGGACATAACATATAAGATGCATCAGCCAAGCATGAAAATTGCTGCCCATGGGAAAAGACTGTAGGCTGCTGAGTGTGGATTTCCTCATGCCTGTGAGCGTAGCATGTTGGTTAGAAAAATAGCTGACAGTAAACAGTATTTGTGGGCACCCTAATGATAGAGAGGGACACTGAGTATGTGGGATGCCAGGAGAAGTTCCTGGCTCAGTCCACAAGAAGACAACTTGAATGTTACAGAGGCTGAAGGAGTGAGGTTCACAGATGGTAAAAGCTGAGGGGAAGCAATGTTCAGTGAGACATAAATTTAGGAGTTTAAGCCAACTTCTCAAATATATTCATGGATTTCCCCGTGGCAAGCTCTGGGTAGCTGATGTAGAGGGATGGAGGAGCTGCTGGGCAGCCACGGAAGCCAGGGCCAGCTGCAGAGATGTTCAAGCAAGCACGGGCAAGGGAGCTCCAACCATGTAGAATCGACCATGTATGTGGCCAAAGACTGAATACCTCCCAAAGGGGAGGACAGAGAACACAGCCAGCAAAGGTGCCAAAGAGGGCCAGTCACACAAGCCAAGGGCTGAAGTCACCAAGAAGTCAGTCACCTGCTAGCTGGAAACAGGCTAGGTCAGGGTAGGAGCAGTGCTGGCAGTGAAGGCCAAGAGCACTGAGCAGAAGTGTGTGCATGTAATGGGGAGGGGCGTGGCAGGAAGGAAGACTGGAAAGGGCTGGTTGTGAAAGGACCCTGAGCACACAGAGCACAACTGTGAGGGTGTGTCCTCATCAGGGACCATCCTCTAGAGAGCTCAGCTGCACTGCTGGATCTCAGCCGTTTGTTAGGAGCCTGCTCCTTCACAGAGCTGCCCTCGTACGCACAGCCGTGTTGTCGGCTCTTTTAACATTGTTCTGAGACTCTGAGGACACGGAAATGGTGTCTTACTTATAATTTAGAAGCCACTGAATTGAGTTTATTGCTATGGCTTATTTTCAGATCACAGGAAAACAATGTAGAAAATCATTTTTAAAATATTTTATTATTTGGGGGCTAGAGAGATGACTCAGCAGTTAAGAACACTGACTGTTCTTGCAGAAAACCAGATTCAAATTCCAGCACCCACATGGCCGCTAACAACCATCCATAACTTCAGTTCCAGGGGATTCACGCCCTCTTCTGACCTCTGAGGGCACTGCACAACACTGGTGCTCTTATACACCATAAAATAAAAATATTATTATAAATAATACCACTAAAGTAAAAATAATATTCTAATAATATTTATTATATCCCCTGGAACTGGAGTTCCAGAGGGTTGCTAGCTGCCATGTGGATGCTGGGACTAGAACCTGGGTCCTCTGCAAGAGTAGTATGTGCTTTTGAACAATGAACCATATCTCCAGCCCCTGAAAATAATTTTTAACATAGGTTTAAAAAACATTATTTGAAGACCACGCTAATTTATTCTTCCTCATAATTTAGAGCTGTATCTTGGACCTACCTCAAATAGTTTGTTCCATAGCCAGGATGAATTGGTAAAGACCCCAGTGGCACCCGATCCCAGGGCTATGTCCATGGCACCTGTAAGACATAGTCCCTTAGGTCAGTATATTTCTCTGAAGGCCTGGAGGCTCCTCTGACACTCAGATCATAACTGTGGCCTCTAGCTCTATTTAAGGGCTCCTTCTATGTGGAGGAAACTATCCCTTCTGTAGCTAATTATCCTACACCTCAAGCTAGAATTCACCTTTGTTATGGAAAATGCAAAAGAAATGATACCAGTTATCACTAATATCTTATCCCTGGGTAACTGTTACCTTTTTTGTTGAGACAGGGTCTCCCTGTAGCAGCCCCATCTGGTCTGGAACTTATACTCAAGGATGTGTTCTTCCTTAATGCTTTAAACACCTATTTCTCTTTCATAAACAAATGTTTGACAGGATTTTTGATGACTTTAAATGTTTTGATGTTCCTTTGGACAGAGGAACGGCCCACATAACCATGGCACCAAGGCCGCCTCTTCCTCTTTCAGTTCTAATCCCATCTCAGTGTGTGTGGACCATGTTTTAAAGGCGCTGTGATTACACCCTACTTGTTTCCTCTATGTTTCTTTTCCTAATCTCTCTTTGGCTGAGCTCTCTTGCTGAATTAATGAGCAATTAAAAGATCAAGGTAGAATCAGGTTGAGCAGCTGAGCTGCCTCCTCTTACTGGGTTGGTCCTGTAGTCTCAGTTATTTGCCTGCCCTGCTTATAAGCTCTGATCAGGGCAAGTGTCTGATTCCTAAGACTTTTAATCCCAGTCTGTGGCTTTGCATGAAGCTGCTCGTCAGCCTCTACCCCAAGAACAACTGAAACTATCCTACTATATGTGGTGCCTGGCAAATCTGTTTACACATAAAACTTCTTTGCAGATAGGATTAACAGTGACCGTGACAACACCAGATACTGCCCCTGTGCTGCAGGTGAATAAAGACTGGTACACATTTCTGACTTAGACCCATGACTCCACTGCTAAGTATGGTTACTGTGCCAGTTCATTCAGCACAAGGGTTACGCCGACTCCTCAAGGACAGCAGTACACCACACTTGCACAGCACATTTTCTCCATGAAATCACAAGCAGATCACAGTAAGCATTAGTTAATAGTAAAGAACTGTAAACTACTAACAAAGCAAATAATTATGTGCAAATGGTCACCCACATAATAATCTGTAGTTCTACATGACATTGTGGTAAATCCATTCTGTTTGGGTCATTTTTCAAGTGTCATCACTACTGACCAATAATACTAATAACATTATTATTACTAAAATATGATATTGAGATAGAATCTTGCTGTGTAGCCCCGCTGGCCTCCAATTTGCAGTCATCCTGCCTCAGCCTCACAAGTGCTGGGTCTACAGGCCTGTGCCACCACAACTAGCTTCCAATCATCTTAAGTCTCCTGTTGGCCACCACTGCTGGCTCATCACTCACTCGCCATGCTGTAAGAGTCACGATTCCCTTTTAAGCTAAATAACTCATCATGGGGCTTTTCAGATACAAAAGTAAGGAGAATTCGAATACAGTGGGCGTCCGGGTGCCCATGGTGTGGCACCGACTGCTATCATCTCATGAGAACTGCTCATTTGTGCCCCTGTCTCCACACAGACTGTTTTGAAACCAAATGCAAATATTGAAATACCCTAAAACACATACCTGTCCATAAAACTCAATACCACAACACACTGCACAGGCCTCATGGGTCTGCCCAGGCCTCTCGGTCTACTCCAGTCCATTCTCCATGCTGCATGCAGGGTGCTCTTTCCAAGGTATAAACAGGAGCTCACCAACCCTGTGCTTAGCACTCTGAGTAACTCAAGTGCACACGGCTCAAGACCAAAGTCTGTGACACACCTCTACCACAGCATCAGCCTCGTGTTCCGGCTCGGCACAAGGTCGGTCTTGGCTGGTTCACTGCTGACTCCACGCTCCTCTCCATATGGCCTGAACAAGGCATGCCCTCTGCTCCCCTCCTCTGCTCACACCACCCAGTCGAGTGACCTCTGTAGTAAGAGGCCCTGACTGGTCGAGTCCCCAGAGTACACAGTTTCTCTGTAAGTGCTTCCCTGAACTTGATGCTGCACCTCAGAGCTGCCAGTGTGAATCTGCAGCTTCTGCCCCTCCCCGCACCACACTGCAGGCCTGACTTCAGTTCTGTGTTAGCCAGCACAGTTCCTGGCCCACAAGAGTAAAAGCCTGCTAGCTGCCATTCATTTGGTACCAACGATACAGCAGACAGGATGGTAGAGTGACTCAGTGCCCATGATGCATCTGTACGGGGTGTGTATGTCAAGTTTAGTTATTAATGTTTTACTTTTAAAGTTAGTGGTTGTTATACTCATTTGTCCTCAAAAGCTTTCTATCAAACCCATACCATATTCTTATCAGTCTTCAGATTTCTCATAAAAAAATATAAACTAATCTCAAATGAAATGTGCTATTTTCATGTAATAAAGGAACAGAAGATTATAAATATAAATGTAATAACTGGGCTCACAGTGCTAAAGAGGAGTTCATAACACATTTTTAAATAGTTTATTTTCTAAAACTCCAGAAGTCTCACCACCACCGTTTTCAGATACACCAGTCACGGAAGCACAGTTCTCAATAAGGCACAGACCCAGTCTGGTCGGTGTTCCCAGAACCGCTCAGGGTCACCCAGCACACTACTACCCAACTTTTGCCCTGGAACAACTTTCAGTTAAAGTTCTTAGGAACTAAGTAGGGAGACCAAAGCCATGGAAACAACATAATTCCTGCCTTCGAAAGACGGAACGCCTGTGAAATGGCCATAATGAAACCATCTATATGCTAACTTTAAAAATTTGTAAAAATGTGTATACTTAAAAAGAAATAAAAGCAAGAAGAATTCTTAGTAAATTACTATATGCCATGTGTTCCCCATATAGAGGAACACAGAAGAATTCTCCAGTAAAGGCATGGAGGACCAGTGAAAGCTCAAAACCAAAGGACACAAAACTATCTGAATTTTAATCTCTCTTTTTGAGGGAGGGTCTCACTATGTAATGCCAGCAAACCTGGCACTCATTATGTGGACGAGACTGATCTTGAACTCAGATCTGCCGGCCTCCGCCTTCTGAGTGTAAGTGCTGGGACTAAAGGCATGCACCACCACACTTATCTCTGAATTTTAATCTAATCTTAAATGAAGCGAGAGAAATTCCTGGAGATTTCTGGTTGGAAGAGTAACATCTTGGGGATTCTACAATAAGCCACTGTCCGTCTCTTGGCCATTAGAAATCTGTTAATGGCTTTACAAAGTCAAGGCCTTCCTTCTGGAATGCCTGCTAGAAAACAGTGTATTTTAGAGGCTTCCTAAAGCTCCGCCCAACCTCAACTCTCCAAACAGAAGTATTCCCAAGTTCTGACTGTGGAAGTCGAGGAACTGGCTAGAGGCTGCCTACTAAGGAGTCACATCTGAGCTGGCCCTAAAAGCCAGAGCTTTCTTCACAGCACTGTCTCACTGCCTTGTGTCCGTTAGAGAGGATCTTGTTACCCCCATAATGGCAGTACATGAGGTGTAAGCTTAGAAAGTTGATTAGACATCATATTAAAAAATGATTGAAAATGCTATTGATTTTGAGATAAATCAGTCTTTTCAGATTCATATTTCATTGTAGTCATAACAACAAAAAAAAACCTCTTAAAACCATTTTTAGTTCAACCTGGATGAGCTGATTTGACTGCCTTGTTAAAAATTACCACTTGGGAGCTAGCAAGATGGCTTAGCAGGCAGAGGTGCCTGCTGCCAAATCAGACAACCGAAGTTCGATCCCCAAGACCCACACCGTAGAGAGAACGGACTCCTCTGAACTCCATATGCATTGAGGCATATGTGGGTGCACACAATATGTGCAAACACCCAAATACGTCATTATTTTCAGAAGTTAGCACTGAAATGTTTTAAAGGAACAGAACTAGTATTCAAAACATCTTGTAACTGCAAAGCAGTTCCTTTGGTGAAAGATATTTGAGTGTGAGTGGGTTAAACCACACCAGGAAAGTAACACCAGAGTCAAGTGTGCACTGCACCCAACAGGCTTCCTTCAGACATAGACAGGGGAAGCATGCACCTGACCTGTCAAGGTTGCAGCGTTGATGATGATCTTGGGATTGAAGGTGTGTGCGTAACAGAGTGCGTCAGCCAGGATGAGCCTCCCCTCAGCATCAGTGTTATCAACCTGCAGAGAAGATAAAACAGGAGAAGAGTCAGAGAGCCCAAGGAATGAAACCTAGACAAAGTAACATGTGACTTAAGTGGAAACGTTAGGGTGATGGTTGTCACCAACAGAGAAAACACTTGTAATCAGTTACAGCAGGAACATGTCTAATCTAGAGGCCAAGTCACTAAGTCCCTGCAGAGCTAACAACTTCCATGCTGGAAAAGAAAAAAAAAGAAAATGTCTGTTCCATTTTAATGGCAAATGTTCTAACGAGCGGAAATGGCAGCAGAGAGCTAAAAGAGTAACAGGGACACGGTACAGCTCAGTATAGAGTAACAGGGACAGGGTACAGCTCAGTGTAGAGTAACAGGCTAGGGTACAGCTCAGTGTAGAGTAACAGCCTAGGGTACAGCTCAGTGTAGAGTAACAGCCTAGGGTACAGCCCAGTGTACAGCACTTGGCAAACATGCCCTAAAAGAAACCTTAAGAAAGTTAAATGGGGGCTGGAGAGATGGCTCTGGGTTAAGAACATGTATTGCTCTTTCAGAGGACCCAAGCCCAGTTCCTAGCACACACACTGGGCAGCTCATAACTACCTGTAACTTCAGCTCCGGGGATCCAGCACCCTCTTCTGGGACACGGCATTCATGTACATACCCACATTCACACACACAGTTTTTACAAATTATTTTTAGTATATGAGTGTATTGCCTGCATGCATGTAAGTGCATCTGTGTCATGTAAAGCCCATGGAGGTTAGAAGAGGGCTTCCTGGAGTTACAGATGGTTGTTAGCTATTAGCTGCCATGTGGATGCTGGGAATCGAACCTGGGTCCTCTGCAAGAGCAGCCACTGCTCCTAACCACAGAGCCAGCTCTCCAGCCCGATACACATAATTTTTAAAAATATATATTTTATTATTTTTCTTTTCTGTGTATGAATGTTTTGCCTGCTTGTATGTAAGTGCACCCATGTCATGCAGTGCCCTCAGACAGCATCAGATTCCCTGGGACGGGAGTAATGGATGGTTATTAGCTGCCATGTGGGTGCTGGGGAACCCAGGTACTCTTTAAGAGCAGCTAGTTCTTTTAAGCATTAAGCCATCTCTCCAGTCCCCATATACATAGTTTTTTTTTAAAGATTTTTAAATCTTAAAAAAAAAAAAAAGAAAAAAAACTAAGTGGCAACCTTAAAAAAAGTTTAAACTAAGTGGAACTTCAGGCTCAAGAACTCTTACAATTTTGGCAACTGTCTCCAGCTGTATTTTCTTTTTTCAACAGAGACCCCAGAGTCCTGGACAGTGAATACATGCACATACATGCTCTTCAGAAGTCAGAGTTCAGAGTCCATAGTGTGGGGCAGTCAGTCTTTCTCTCGTGAACATCTAACATGAACAACAGCTTTCATGGCACAGGTTTATGTATAAAATGGCCCGCGCTTTCTGGCATGCCATGCTCTGCAGGGCAGGCTTTGAATTTATGGTAACTTGTATGTATGGTATAATTAGTGGGAGAAACAACAGGGCAGGAAAAATACTCAAATAGTTCCATCAAGGTGCTGGAGATGGCTCAGTGCTTAAGAGTACTTGCTACTTTTACAAAGGACTTGAGTTTGGTTCCTACCACAAGAGCCACTATAATGCCAGCTCCACGGATACCTGACAACTCTGCCCTCTGTGGGCCCCAGCACTCCTGCACATAGCCACACAGATACGTAATTAAAAATAATAAATGTTTAAAAAAATACTTGTACTTCCCATGAAAAAAGTATTAGCACTAAAAACATCACCCATTCCACACTGAAATCACACAGCCACAGTGGGGTTCCTGGAGGAGCGGCAGATGGGGTGTCTCAGTGTCCCCTCACAAACCTGGATGGTCTTCCCGTTCCTGGCTCTGACGACATCCCCTGGCTTGTTGGCCTTGCCACTTGGCATGTTTTCACAGAGAGGGGCCAAACCTATTAGAAAGCAGTAAGAAGGACCATGAGACACCCACTAGACATTCGAGCCACAGGACGCATGGGACGCATGGTAGCATTCTTACTCAAGAGGCTAACATGATTCCAGTCTGGAGAAATGAACACAAACTGCAGAACACCAGGAGACTAACCTGGTGCCAGTGTCATAAGAAAGAAGGGGCAGGAGTAAGGCTCTCACAAGGTAAAGGAACACAGCAACCAAATGCAATGTGGTTCCTTGATTGAGTTCTAGATTTTAAAATTAAATATCAGGGCTGGAGAGATGGCTCAGTAGTTAATAGTACTGCTCTTGAAGAGGATACGGGTTCAGTTCCCAGTGCCCACATGGGGCAGTGTACAACTGCTCCAGATCAACGCCCTCTTTCACAGTTTGGGGACCTGTACTCACAGGTGTTACACACAGACACAGGTCTACTCCTAACACAATTAAAACTATATATGTATAAACAAAATGGATGAGTTTTTAGACAATTGGGAAGTTTTTATTAAGCTATAATTAATTAAATGTAACTACTGTGGCTGGAAAGATGGCCCAGTGGCTAAAAGTATTGGCTGCTCTTGCAGAGGACCTGGGTTTGAGTCCTAGCACCCACATGATGGCTAATAACCATCTGTAATTTCATTTCCAGGGGATTCCAACACCCTCTTCTGACCTCCAAGGACAATGCATGACATGAGTGCACTTACACACATGCAGACAATACATTTACATACAAAATATAAATAAAATAATTTTTAAAAATAAAAAAATAAGTAATTATTATCACTATATAGAATGTTCTTTTTCTAAGAGGATAGGGTAAAAGTATGTGGGAGTGACAGCCTGTCCTACAATCAGCATCTTACTTGCAAATGCAGAGCCAGGAAGGACTGATAACACTGGAGTGGCTGGGCAGGAGAGACACAGATCAGAAAGACTTGCATTTCCATTCTACCTTCTCCAGGCAATGGATGTAAACAGGCCAAGTCCTCTAACTCCCTCTTCCTCCAAAACATGGTACTAACAATGCTCCTAGTACTGCTTCTAGGAGTTTTCATCAGTAATACCAGGAGACAGTGTCCTGAGTGATTCTTTGTATCGGGCAATTAATCGAACACACTCCCATGAGGCAGTCAGTACGTGAGCCCTCCGTTCCAGCTACTGAGTGTTTTTCACTGAAGTAAAGTACAAATGTGACATATGTGCCCCTGATGGCTAACCACTTTTTGCCCAAGTAAAACAAATCAATATCAGTTACAGCCCACTGGCTGTGAGACACATTTAAGTCAATCAGCTCAGACACGAAACATTTATTTCAACTAAACAGCTTCTGCTTGATAAAAAGCTACTTAAAACTGTCTCTTGATCTTTTCAGACAGAAGAAAACTGTTTGTTGGCTCATTACTACCACGTGGCTGGACTCTGGAAGCTCTACCAGACGCAGTCCCTCGCCCTACTTACCTACAATATTAATGGGCAGATTGAGCTTGGCCGCAGACACAATGGCTGAGCATATAGTTGC
The DNA here is from genome assembly GCA_035773235.1 of Eospalax fontanierii. Classification (NCBI taxonomy): domain Eukaryota; kingdom Metazoa; phylum Chordata; class Mammalia; order Rodentia; family Spalacidae; genus Eospalax; species Eospalax fontanierii. The sequence goes on from CM069533.1 coordinate 73,860,175, forward strand.
GGCTCCTCCCATGTCAGCCCTCATGAGGTCCATGTTTGCAGAAGGCTTGATGGAGATACCACCACTGCACAGAAAAGGAAACAGTTACATTAATTAAATTCATAACAAATTAATATCAAAGTTGAAAGTCCAAATCACGTTCTTAGAAAAGAACATACAGGGCTGGTGAGATGGCTCAGAAGATAAAGGTACTTGCTGTCAAACCTTACAACCCTGAGACCTACATGGTGGAAGGAAAGGACCAGCTCCTACATGCTGCCCTCTGATCGCCATATAAGTTTGCTGACAAGAATAATTATAAAAGAAAAATGTTAAAAAAGAGATCACTAGTGTGGTACATGCCTACAATCCCAGAACTCGGGAGGCTGAGGCAGGATCTAAAGTTGGAGGCCAGGCTACGCTGCATAGCAAAACTGTCACAAAAGAGAACAAACCACAAAAATCCCAAACAAACTGAGGGTTGACTACCACACAGAAGCACCGTATACCTGCCAGAGATTTCTAAATTTACTATCTACATTATTTCTGTGTTTTAGACTTTCTAATAAAGAAAATAATTCAAGAAATATAGAAAGGCCATGGTAGTTCCTTTTATTTCTATTTGAATGAAACTTCACCAAGCGCCACTAGAAACACTACAATACCATAATGGAAGTGCCACCTGAGTTCTGTGTGCTCTGTGTGTCGTTAACTCCTGATACCCACAAAGATTGTCTTTTTGCAGATTTTCTGAACTGATTAACCCCTGAAAGTTGAAGGTCATGAAATTTTTTTTTAGACAGGGTCTCACTATGTAGTCCTGGCTAGCCTGGAATTTATTATATAGGCCAGGCTACCCTCAAACTCACAGAGATATCTGCCTGTCTTGTCTTCTGAGTGCCAGTTTTTAAAGGTGTGTACCACCATGCCCAGCCCTGGTCATGAACTATTAAGGAAAGCTGACAAGCTCACAGAAGAGGGAGCATTCCTCCCAAGCACACAGCACAGAAGGGTAACAGCTCTGACCTGTTGGTGGCGATGGCTGCTGAATGAGACACAAGCTTAAGGAAGGCATCCATCCAAAGCCTCGAAGACAGTATTACAGAAACAGCCATGCAAGCTTGCAATTAGCAGGAAACCAAACTACTTCCTCTCCCCAACAGCCTGCCTTCCATAGTGACTTTTCTATTTCCTGTTTCTAGGAATCCAAAGTAATTTGCTTCATAAACCAGAGGCCTGGACCTCTGAGATCTGCAGATTTACCTTGGTGGCTCTTTGGTGAAGTCTGTATTCCCTGCTCTGAAGTCTGTCTTCCTTAGTACCAGATCCTAAATTCTTACCATAGGAGCACTTGATATCTGATGGCTGGCATTTACCCCTAGAGTTAAAAACTACCCACTGATCTGAGTCCTCCTGCCCTATATCTTAAGATAAAATGAACAATCCTTCAAGAAAGCCTTCTTTAAACCTAAGTACTGGCCTTACCTGTTATCTATTTCCAGCAAAAAATATAAATTAGGGATTTTAATTCACATTAAATCTCACCCTGAGCCTTAATATTCCACTGAACTATTAGTCTGTGGCAATTAGGGTTGGAGATGGCTCAGCAGTTAAAAGCACTTGCTGGTTTGGTTCTTAGCACCAACGTGGGACAGCTCCCAGCCCTAGGGGATCCCACTGGCCTCTGGCCTCCAAGGACACCGGCATTCGTGTCCACACATAGACATGCACACAATTTTCTTTTAATCTAAAACCATTACAATTAGCAAGATATCTAAAGCCAGTCTAACTGACAATGTTTCATGGTATCAAATATCATTCTTGTAAGGGCTGGATTCAATTCATGTTTCAAATGGAGTCCCTAAAAGGGTATAATAATACGCTAGAGAAATCAAAACTTTATGGTTCTTTTCCATAAAACATAATTCCTAGAAATGATTCTTTAAAAAAAAATTTTTTTTCTGGAAGAGCGAGAGAGATTGCTCAGTGGTTAAGAGCACTGGCTGTTCTTGGAGAAGATGCAGTTTTGATTCCCAGGACCCACACAGCAGCTAACAACCATCTGTAACTCTGGTTCCAGGGGATCTGACACCCTTTTCTGACCTCTGTGGGCACTGCAGTGCATGACACAGGTACACTTAGATACATGCAGGCAATTCACTCATGCACATAGAACATGTTTCATGCATATATGTTATGCATGCTTACATATATGTGGACATGTGTGTGGGTACATGTGCATGTGAAAGGCAATTCAGAAAATATTATATAACATATCCTGAGAAGTTCTCTGTACAGAAAACAAAAACCAGGAGTCGTGGTAACACACACCTATAATCCTAGCTCTCCAGAGGCAGTTAGGTTTCAAGCTTTTCAGGCCAGCCGGGACGATACAAGGAGATCCTATCTCAAAAAGCCAAAAGAGAGGAAAAAGAGAAAAAGGAAAACCAAAACCTTGGTGCTTTCTCTAACCCAGTGTTTTGGCCAAGGTGTCACTAGCGTCTAGGGAACTGTCCCTTCCACCTCAGCCTGTTCCTGGCTGAACTAATCAAAGATGGCTTCCACTTCTAAGGAATATGTTAGGCTTAATGAGACTAAAGGAAATGAGACCACTCAGCTAAAGTAACTGCAGCAAGCATGATTCACGAGACGGCATTTCGAAGAGAATCTTTAATAGCTGCAGGGGACAATCAAAGTGTATGGCAAACAGAGTTTAAGGCATTTTAAAGATAGACACTACCTCTTTTGTAGGGTGTGTGTACACATGGGGAGGATGCAGGTAGATGTCAGATGTCTCGTAGACCAGGCTGGCCTTGGATCACCTGCCTTGGCCTCCCAAGTGCTGGAACTGAAGGCCTGTTACACCATGCCCAGCCCTCCCACCCTGTTCTTTAGACAGTCTCTCACCAACCTGGAGCTTGCGGATTCTGCTGGATTGGCTGCCCAGCATGCCCCAGGGATCGTCCTTCCCAGCACTGGGACTTCAAGCATTTGCTTGCTGCCACACTGGGGATTAAGGTCCTCAGGCTTGCACAGCACTTTACCAACTGAGTCATTTTCCCAGCCCAGTGACTCTACTTCTTAATCTATGACTTTGGACAAATAACTTCTCTGAGTTGTGGTTTCTTCACCTGTTGAATGGTCATATATCTAGCTCACAGGGCTTAGACTAGAACCAAGATGTGTAAAATACTAATAGTCTCGGGCATATATAAACATTTCATATGATTACATGAAACATATGATACATTCAGTATAATGTATAAGAACAAACACCATGCTACGTACACATAGCGTTCACTAAAATAGAAACCCCCTGCCCTCCCCAGAAATACCTGTCAAAGGTAATTCCCTTCCCCACGAACACCAGGGGCTCTTCGCTGGCGTTGGGGCTCCCTGTGTAGTGGATTTCTAAGAAGACTGGTGGTTCTTCAGATCCTTTGGCTACACTTAGGAACGACCCCATTTCTTGCTCCTCAATCCAAGACTTGGGTCTGCAGGGCACAAAGTGGGGAAGGAGTATACTGTTACCCATGTTTAAGAACAACTTAGAAAAAGCTCAGCTGTATGCTGAATAAATGTACAACATGGTGTTATTAAAACACTGTACAGGGGTTGATGTAGCTCAGTGGTATGGTACTTCCTGGCACATCCAAGACCTGAGTTCCATCCCGAGCACCAGCGGGATGCGATCACAGGTGCGAGCATCAGTGATCACATCCTAGATTTGCTTCTGTTCACCATTCTCAGGCAGGGACTTGATTCTGAGGCTCTTTCAACCATAAAGTGGAATTGGGGATTCCTCTACCAAAGACTACAGAATCACCCGGAGAGCTGACAGGATAACTATCACAGTGCCAAGTCACTGTGCTCACCCAGCAACAGCCCTTCCCAACCTATTTCTGAAATTTCAATGAAAAAATGAAATGAGCAAGGCTCCCAGTCCACAAAGGGAATTTAAAGACAGTTAAGACATTCTTTGTTTTGTTTTTTGTATTGCTAATCATGAGTCACATCAGAAATTAACCAGTTAACAATCCGGCAAGGCTGTCGCCAACAGGTATAAATACCCTGTTTCTTAGCTTATCTTCCCAGTGTTGTCATGCTGTTTTTCACAGTTCCAAGTGCAATTCGAGATACCCCTAAAGTAGGAAAATTACCTAGTTTTTATAATAAACACAGGCTCAGAGTAACATGAACCCCACCTCAGTGCAAACCGGAACACTGATACCATATTGCTATTCTTCCTAGGCTAAGAAACTAAAGGGCTCTGTATTGATTTCTGGCTATACTAAATGTCTAAGGTTACCTTTGGGACTCTGCTAGGCTACACGTCCTTTCACAATCCTCCTCATTCTGCTCATGTAGTACCCTCCCCAGATCCATTTACCTGCCTTTCCCTTCCCACACGATCCTCATCTTGAGGACAAGGACCACCACCATGTACTCCAGCCTGCAAATTCCATGCTGTCCCTGGTGCCACTAGTTGATGACATGACATAGCCCTGGCATCTCCTAAAACAAGGCACAGTATCTGCCAGGACATAGCTTATAGAGACTATATGCTGATACGGACTCAACACACGAACCACTTGGGGACGTTGGTTTTCTTCATTCTGTCTACATGGAGACTTTCCTGGAGAAGCATGAACTCCAGTCCCAACTGACTGCTGTAGAATGACCTCAAATGGAAAGTTTCCTTGAGAAAGAACTCTGAAAAGGATGAATTCCTTAAGTAGTATCTATCAATTAATTTTAATCAGAAGTCCCCCAAATGCTCAAATGTGGGTGTTTGAAGAGCTGGGGAAAGTGCTCAAGAGTGAAACAGAACCCGGAGGAGCTGGACTTAGCGACCATCACCCAAGCACTGACGAAGCACTCTGGAGGCCTGGGAATGCAATCCTAGTGTCCAGCCATGGAGATCAACAGACCTCCTGCCCAGTTAAGTCTGCTGCACCCTTCACTCGTACCATTAGCAAAAAAAAAGGCGTTCCTGAAAAAGTCAACCAGTTGCCATCTGATCTAGGAATTCAACTCCCAAATAACATACTCAAGAGAAATGAACTGTATGGCATGCAAACTGTGTCTCCATAAAGCGGACAGAAAATACAACACAGTATGAAGTCATGACGCCCTCCAAAAAACGAGGAAAAGGGGTCTTGAAGAGATGGCTCAGCGTTTAGCAGTACTGGCTACTTTTTAGAGGATCCAACCTCAGTTCCCAGCACCCACATGGCAGCTAACATCCACCCGTGACTCCAGCTCCAGAGGATCCAATACCCTCACCTGGCCTCCAGGGTACTGCACTCATGTGGTACACTTAGATACACACAGGTAATACGCTCATGCACATAAAATTAAAATAACTTTTTTTAAAGAGACAAGAAAATAGAACCTCAAACCCTCTCTGAGCTGGTGTGTGGCTGCTGATGGGCTCAAGTTTCTTCTCTGAATATAGAGGGAGTTGGATTTTAGGATATCAACCACTCCTTTGGCTGTAACATTCCATAAATTACCTGATATGGACCTCAGTTTTACTACTGGCACTTTTGAGATTTTCTTCAATAATTTTAGCAAATCTGGTTGGCGTCATTTCATTGGCTGGAGACTCCATCAACTGGCGTGCCAAATTTTGTCCAGAAGCAAAGAGGATACCTTTCTCCCAGGCCTTCTGATCCCCACTGTTGAAGAAAAGAGTTACTAGCAAACACCTTCAAGAACACTGACCATTCTGCTGCTAAGGGAGGCACTTGTCTTTAAAAAAAAAAAAAAAAAAGACTACAAACATAGACTGATTACACAAGATCGAATCCATTCTGTGAGCTAAAAACCAGGCCTCACTGGGGGCCTAGGAGGAACTGGCTAAGCAGTTCATTTCAGAATCTTCCCCTGCATAATTAAAACAAGGGAGGTTTAATGGTTATTAGAAGATGTAACTCTACCTCTAAAAGTGATGCAGAGATTCCTACTCAAAGCCCACTTTCCCCACAAAGGAATGGCAGCACCAGGTCCTGTGAGGCCAGCACACAGCTGCCATTCAAACATGGAGTTGCAGGGTGCCACCTTCCTGTGTCTGAGTCAAGTCTCTAAATGCCAGCCCAACAGACAGCAAGGACTGGTTTTAGCAGAGAACACACTGGGGTCATTTGCACGATCCTACTTCTTGTGTGTGACAGGAGTTAATATGGGGAACATGGACAATTAACAGCCACTGGCACCTGAGCAGTCACCATGTAACACCCACCTGGCACAGTTTTGTCTTTGGACCATCATAAATACCGCGGTACCAGCAAGGCATGAGGGTACATGCTGTAATCACAGCACTGGAGGGGCTAAAGAGGGCCTATGAGGAAGAGGCTGAGGAAGTAGGATTGTGAGTTCATTGTCAGTCTGGGCTAAATAGTGCTCACTGTCTCAAAACACAAAACTCTGCTATCAGTATTATAAGCTTCCTACACCAAGAAAGAAAGAGACAAAGATTCTGGTTCTTAACTGAGGTTACCCCAGTAAATGATGGAGACAAGACTCAAACCCAGATTGGACTGGCTACAGACCTTCATTGTAAATCACTCCCTTACAGACACTAACCCCTACACTACATCAGCAGCTACCCAGAGCCCTCACAGCAACTGGAACTGGTAACTGAAGGTTTCAGTGTCTGCCATGTCATTCCTCCCTCTTAGGTAAGAGCCAACATGAAGGCTTCCCAGTAACCAGGAAACAGAGAAGGTTCTCAGGAGCCACGGGGGAAGCACACATGACAAGAGCCTGGATCAGAGGCTGGGGCAGTGAGGATACACCCAAGCCACACAGCACTACTGTGCTCATCTCCAAAGCATGCTCCTGGCAGAACGCCTGGGAGTGCCGCCCACATCTCGTTCCCTTCCACCACCTTCCATGGAGCTCGGCTGACACGGCCACCTTCTTCTTCTGCTTCAGGTCATCATACTCATAGAGACCCAGCACTGCTCCTTCTGCAGCAGCCTGAGCATCTCCACAGGGATCCACCTCCACGGAAGGCAGCTCCAGGTCTTGAAGCTGCCTGCACCCCGCTGCAGAATGACAGAGGAAGTCAGTCAAGAGACAACCAGGACAGCAGAAAGCAGAGAGGCACAAGGTGGTATGCTGAGGAAACAAAACTGGCGCCTGCCAGTTCCAAATTTGGATTTCCTTTTCCATAAAGCAAGGACAGGCATATGCCCCACAGCAGAGCTGAGCACATAGGTCCAACCCCTCACAGACTGGGAGAGGCCCCTTGGTGAGGCAGATGCCACTGGTAACATTTCTGAAGCACAGGGTTCCTGACAAAGCTTTCTAGTCACCGGGAGCTGCCCAGGTTTAAAGGGACAGAGAGATGATGACGTGGAACCTACATCCAAGCAAGTGAGCAAAGTCCATCATTAACACAGCATTTTATTAAGATCAAGTCAGCAGCAACTCACAAATAAAATGAGACGGCTACTCAGTTCTAAAAGCAAATTTAATAAGCAGTTATGACACAGGACCAAAGATTAGTCAAGCAAATTACTGATGCTTCAGAATGTTCCTCAAAGTATGTTTGGGGCACAGTTCTTCTGGGAAAGGCTCTCCCTGCTCAGTAATAAAATGACTCAGTGTCATCCACCTCAGTTCCTCCTAGAGACCTAGCCCCTGCCCAACAAATCAGAAAGATGGGTTTTGCTAGCAACGAACAGGGATCCCACACTCTGCTCCCATTGCCTCTGATCACAAATATAGCAATTTCTTGTAATCTAAAAGTTGGGTAACACCAGAGTTGCATTACAAAATAGAAAATCTATATACCATCATTTCTGATCGAATACAGTTCTAAGAATAAATAATAGTAAAATTCCCAACAGAAAACATAGAAATATGAAAAATAAACGTGTCATAAGCTAACCTATTATGAGGTCAAGCATACTCATGTAAACTGAATTTGTTAAGATGAGTTCTGCTGTGTGAACAGGGTCCGGGAGGTGACAGTAGAGGGTAAAAGAGAAAGAATGTCTTAAGGCATGGACCCCTGAGAATCCAGCACTTCTAACACAAAGAGCTCAGTTACCTGCAACAGCAGCTCTGATGTTTTCTTTGCCTTCATGCCAGTTCTCCTGGTCATCAACCCCAGCTGATCTCTTGCCAAGGCCAACCACCACCACGCTGGGGAAGTCCTGGTGCACAAACACACCGAAATCAGCCAGAGTAAATGATCCTTTAAAGTGCTTCTTTCCAGAAGGGAATAGGACATGAGAAGAGACTCGGCTCCCACACAGACTCTCTGAGTTCAGCAAAGAGAAGTCCTGTGTTTCAGTGAGATGTGGTAATGTGTTTGAAAGGCAGAGTGAGGGTAAATCCTCCAAATACATCTGCATGAGACAGTGCTCCAGCTGAAGGAAGCCTTCACACTGAGGGATATGAAGGTGGCAGCCAACCACGCCCCTTTATGATTTTAAGTTGTACTTCTGCTTAACACTGTTAGGAAACTGTATGATCCAATACAAAAGTTCTACCTTGACTGCGCAGCCAAAGTACGGGGGACATGGGAGGTCTCAATGAGGATTTACCAAGTAACATGAACCGTCATCTCATACCTGATGCAGACCAAAAAAGGTTCGAGTTTTGCCTGCCTTCAGAGGAGGTCCAGATCTAAAGCAAGAGGAAATTTTGTTTTAAGAATGATAGTTTGTTTCGCTGTCCTGGTAAATGATACATTAGTATCAGTATGATACTTCATTTCTGTGAATTTGGCTTCATTTATGGTTTTACAGAATGGTGTAAGCCAGACTTCTTGGCTGTAACGCTTCTAGCTCAAAAACTTTTTCACAAATTTTCAGGTTGCACTGAACATGAATTTCTTTAAAAACAACAGTGAAGCCTGGTGTGGTGGCTCTGAAGCTGGAGCCCACAGGGATCCTGCAGGATGGCCAGTGTATTGTGGATTCTAACAGGTTAGCTTCTGGCTTAATGATGTAAGGCCCTTGTGAAAACTGTGGACTGGAAAAGGACTAGCAAAGAAGAGATACAAGTCCTGTAACCCATCCATTAGATAATGATAATTACCAGAAGACATCTAGAACATGCTAACAGGTTATCTATAATCCAACAGATCAGCTGGGGGCTATGTTGCGCCCTCCATTTCTGCTAATGTGGCCTGCACCTCTAATGTTTCCCCTAGACCTTGGCTACTAGGAGAGCTCACCTCTCAGGCCTCTCACAGACTGAGGAGACTGAGTTTCGATCTGTCTTCTGGCTAGATAATCAGTTGATCCACTTGCACCTTCACATTTGAAAAGCCTTCGAAGTCCAGGCATGCAATAAAAGGACAGAAGCTTGGGCTGTTTGTAAACTAACCAGTTAAAGCCCGTTTCGAGGCTGATATCAGTCAGGAGAGAGAGCAGGAAGGGTGAATCTGAGCCCAGAGAGTGGATTGAGGAAATGTACTACTTTCTGGATCCTGGGTCAATCCTTCATAATAGGTTTCTGGTCTGGTTAGATACTATCTGACTTTCTGGAACTGCAGATCCACCCATACTGAAACACTTTAAAGTGCCTGACTGTCTTCTAGAGATGACTTTAACTTCCACTGAAAACCTGCTGGTGGAGGTTTTCCACTTTATCTGACAGAAAAAAATATTCTTTCAATTTGAGGGTCTTTAAAACTGGAACCCCAAATATAACAACACTTACATGTTCAACATTTCTCTCAGCTTTCCAGCCACCAACTTATTAAAATTCTCTCCTGCATTTGTAAACTGCGGCACATCATCATCTTTGTCTTTGGAATAGACTCCTAAAACAAGGCCCTGGGAAAAGCAAGAGATGAATGTAATGGAGCACACCTCTTAGAAGGGCTGGGGCAAGCCAGAACTCCAGAAGGAACAAATAATTCCATCAAAACGGTGTCCTCCCCAAGGGTGTGAGAGCAAAGGGAAAAAAATTAAAAAGCAGTGACTGCTGGGCAGCCAGCCACACATGTACCCACCTCAGTGGTGGAAATCCGGCCAGGGCAAGGCCAGAACAAGAATATGTGAGCCATCTTGGCCCTAACCCTAAACATGCAAACCACCTACTTCATATACACACAGTCCGAAAGCTACACTTTTAATTTTCTTAATTTGTGTTTCAACTATGACAAACCAAGAAGTCAGCTGTAGGATTTCCCAGCTGCAGAAGTGTCAGGTGAATGTTCAAAAAATCTGAGTCTTTGAAGTACTTCAGATTTCAGATGGGGATGTCCATATTGTATTTACTAAGTACCCTGCCAATCACTGGAAGGAAGTGTGAAACTTTAGGGGGAGGGCAGAGGGCAGAACTGGCCCTTCCACAGGCAGTTAGTGGTACGGTCCTTCTCACGAGCCCCAGGCCCCAAACATCTGAATGAAATAAAGAAGTAAAGCCAGCCAGTAAAGTCCCTGGCTTTTGCACGGCAATTTAAGAAGACTTTTTAAATGTTCTGATTGGGGCCGCCCTGTGAGGTTCTCTTCTGAATTGCCAGATGAGGAAACTAAAGCTGATCTCTGGCCCCTGGGTGGCAGAGCTAGAGACACATGCCTTCTTTCTGCCCTTGATCCTTTCCACAAAACCCCAGGTACTCACGCCACACGGTGCCCATTCTTTACACTGAAGAAAACGGGCTTCGTTGGCGTGGTAACTGCGTGGTTCTAGCTTTCTCAGGATTGTTCATTCCCGGAATTCCATGGAACCAAGCCGGGACCGAAGAAGACTGGCCACTGTGCACAGAACTGCAAAGAGCTCTGGCAGGTGATCCCTCTGTGTTCATGATACCTGCAGGGGGTCTGAGCTCAAGACCTATTTAGAATATTCCTCTCTAACCAGGTCTTCAAGCACAACTCGTGATGACCCTTCAATCTGAAAGTGCCGCGCATAATTTATTAGTCTAACTAGGTGGAGAAGGTTTCCCAATTTCAAGAAATGACCTCTCCCGGCAGAGCCCTTTTCCCAAGAAAGACAGCTTTTGTCCAGAAACCCTTCCCCCACAGCTTCCTCCCCCAGGGCCTGGTCTGACATTTCACTTCGGGTGGGGGAGGGGTCTAGCTGTGGAGTCCTCGCTGACTCTGGGACCTTAGAAGACTTCTGGGACAATCCCGCCGCCCTTCTTTCCTGGGTTTCGGTGAAGTCTAATAGAAACGATGGAGGATGCTTTTTCAGAGCTCATTTAGATGGAGAAGCGTCGGCAAAAACAGTTCAGTAGGTGGACAGCCCGCTTTTGTCCAGACTTCAGAACCTGCGCTTCCCTACACGCGGGAGGACGCATCCTCAGCCAGCAGCCTGGGCGGCCTCCTGGGGCACCAGCCGTGCCCACCGCCAGGCCTGCCCAGGCCGATGCCCTGCAATCCCAGTGAACTTTTCTGTTCCGCTCAGTTTTGCAATTTGGCGCCCACACCCGACACCCGGCGGCCTGGACCCGCCGCACCGCCCCATCCCCGCAGCGGCACTCCCGCTCCGCCCGCCTCTCACCTTCGTCATGTCTGCGGCGGAGAGACCCTGGCCACAGAGACTCCGCACTCCCAGACGGCGGAGCGCGACTCGCCCGGCGGCCGGAAGAGGCAGCAAGAACATCTTCTCTGTGCTGCCCCTTGCGCCGCCCTCCAGCGAGCACGTGGCGCATGGAGGGCGGCCGCGCGCCTGGGGGCGGGACCTCCGGGGTCGCGGAGCGCGCTCCCGCTCCCGCTCCGGGTGAGCTGGACAGGTGCTAGGGGCGGGGCGGAGGGGGGCTCGGGGGGCGGGGCGAAGATGACTGGGGGCGGGGCGAAGGGGGACTCGGGGGCGGGACTTTCTCTGCCATGGGGCGGGACAGCAGGCGCCAGGGGCGGGGTTTCGTATGAGCCTGGGGACTCTGCCCTGGGAGCGGAGATCGCGAACTTGAACCAGCCCTGCAGCCCCACCTGAGTCGCTGAAGAAGCGCGGCGTCCCGCCCGAGGTCGCGGAGGCCAGCCTTGGCTGCGATATGTCCTCGACCTAGAGGACAGTTCCACTGAGTTGTTTCTGCGCCTGTCCTTGCTTTGGAACTTTCATCTGGGGCAAAGGTGCGTCACATAAGACGGTTGACTCCAATGCTAGTTTTGAAAGCTTTTTTAATAGAGCTCAAAGTTTTCTTGGGTTTTTGCATTTTTAAAATAGATTTTTTTTATTTTTACTGTTAAAAAAAATACACAACTGAATACAACTGGGGGAGCAGCAGGAAGCACCGGGAATGCGGAAACCGTCTTTTTAGTCAAATGTAATTATAATACGGATCTTTGATTTTGGCTGATGATGGTGAGTGGGGCTGGCCACGGGAGCCAAAAAGAGCAAAGTCCCAGGCTTGAAGTAAGGAAAGAAATCAGATTCACACTCCAAGCACTCAACACACTGGAGCTGAGATTTGATCTCCCTTTCTTGAAGGTTAGGCTGGTTGGGGCTGCTACTTGCCTTTCTTAGAAACTTAAAGAATTGCATCCTAAACTCAGTAAGTTAATATTGTTTCTGTATTCACTCCAAAAAGAAACAATTCATATTCACTCTTCCCTGGAAAGCTCTGTTTGGTAAGGGAAGAGGGAGTGCTAAGCCCTGGCCCATGCGCTACCTGCTGTGTAAGGACAGGGCCCTGTGAGCTTCAGTTCTGTCCATGGTCACTTAGCCATGTTTGGGTCCAGTGCTAGGATAATGTATCATGGTGAGGACACATGTGGAAGATGCTTGCTTACCTCATGATGGTCAGGAGCCACAAAGACAGATAAGAAGGTGCCAGCATCCCAAGACTTCCTTCGAGAATACTCTTGCAATGACCAACTCCTTCCTAAAGATTCCACCACTTCCAAGTACCACAGGCTGCTGACCAAACCTTTAGCTCACAGGCCTTTGGGGGACACAACGATAGCACACATTCACCTATATCTTTAAAATATGTTTTCCAATCATTGTACTTTTTGCCTCTACTAGATCATGAAGGATGGCAGATGTACCACATATGTACGTCACTTTGACATCAAGATTATTCTGAGCAAAAGGTACTTGAACAGCAGCGACTATGAAAAGAGCACTGTGGTCTCTTCAGCAAGACATAAAGCGCCCCTGTGAATGCTGCCCCCCCCCCCCGCCACCATGAGAAAGGACAGAACACTACCACTAGCGATGAGCTAGGTCAGAGGGAACTCTGTAAAGTGGAACTTGTCGATTAATCCTTACATTCCTTCAGCTTTTCCCTAAATTTAGTTATTTTCCCACAACCATTACCCTTTGCTCAATCTAGTTCAAAGCATTTAGGCCTAACCAGTTTCTTCGTTTTTCTGCAAGGGCTCTCGTGCAGAGGGCAAGCCTGCTAATAAAACTGATATACTGCTCTTCTGTGAATCTGTGCTATGTCTCAGGCTTAGTCTGAGACATTGGGAGGGTAAAGTCTTCTCTCCCTATAATACTAAAGTCCTTGAGAACAGGGACACTATTTAGACACCTTTTAAAACCCATAGTTTTTAACAGAAAAACATAGTAAGCTCAGAGTTCGATGGATACCCAAAGTGGTCATAATACCAGTTAATTAGAGCTGTGAAATGTATTTCTTTGTGTCTCTTTAGGTATGAACCTAAGAGATCATAGATACGAACCTATGGAATTATAAGCCCAAGTAAATCTTCTCTCATTATAAGTGATAGTCTTAGGTATTTTGTCACATTGACAGAAAAGTTACAATATGCTCAAGTACCTTCTGCTCCTTTCATTTTGATCAATGGATTTCCCATAGGAACCTCTCCTGACCCTCCCCAGGTATGTTATGTTCCTTCTTCTCTTTCCAGAACAGCCTGTTTCAACAAGGTAATCACAAGTATTCTGCTTATTTCCCCCTAGGCATCTTAGGAACCATGGTTTCCACCTTTGTGTACCAGTGCTTAGATCTGGCATCTGTAGCATGTCTAGGGCCTATGCAAACAAGGTGCTCATTAAACTGAATGAACACATGATTAAAGTGTAGTGGAGGCATCATAGTTTAATTAAAGGAGAGGTTCCACTGTGACGTTTAGACAATAAACATTATAAAAAGGATATAAATGATTGAAAGAGACATCAGGTTCTGGAAGGGTGGAGGAGGGTGTTGGCTTGGCTGGAAAGATCAGGCCTGCCCAGATAAATGGTGGACTGAAAGAGGGTGATGCTGGATTAAAGAGAATTGAAAAGCAGGAAGCAAAGTTTATTGTGGATGTGGGAGTCAGCAGGATTGAATGATGGCCTCTACAGAGGCTGGCAGGAAAGACTGTGTTAGGACCGATGGTGGGCATTAGTGTCCATGGTGGGGAAAGTCTGAGCAGCACAGGGGAGAGTTGTGAATTTGGGGAAAAGTATGCATTGTCTGGGAACATTAAGATTCTGGGTTCTTCACAGGATTCTATGGAAACTCTTTCACAGCTGTGTGAATGGTAGACAGTGTGAGGCTCCCTCAGACCTTGTCTACACACATGCAATTGCTGTCCTGTTCAGTAGCAGTTTAGTTGAAAGCTTTCCTGACCCTATGGAAAAATCAGTTTTTGTCACCATTCATACATTCATTTCAATATCCATGTTTTCTAAATATTAATTCCTAGACTTCCCTATTGAGTTCTGGATAACATTAATTGGTTCCTTTATGGATTTAATAAAATCTTTAGTGCTGGGCATGGTGGTGCACATCTTTAACCCCAGCACACTGGAGGCAGAGGCAGGCAGATCTTTGTGAGTTCAAGGCCAGCCTGGTCTACATAGCAAGTTCCAAGACAACTGGGGAAGTCTACCTTTAAAAAAAAACTTTAGTGTGCTAATTTTATTATTGAGAATCATGATTTTACCTTTTTTGGAAAATTTAATAACAAACAAGCTAACTGGAAGCATGCATTTCTGATGGAACTTGCTAGCTGGCTCCAAATGAAAGACAGAGTCAGCCAGGTGCAGGCTTATAAATGTAGATTATTGTATACAAGTGCCTGAGTTAGGGCCCCAACTCTCCCTTCATACTTAAATAGGGCAGAAGCTGTGGAGGTGAGCTGTGTGGGGAATGATAATGGGCATCAGATCCTTGGGAACTGTGGTTACAGGAGACTGTGAACCTGATGTGGGTACGGGGATTCAAACCTTAGTCGGCTGGAAGAGCAGTATGTGCTCTTGAGTATGTTCACAGAGTTTAACTGTGAACGCTGACTTTGAATAATTTTGAGGAGGAAAGTCAATGCAGAAAATGCCTAAAGGACTTGAGATGAAAGTGGAGGCCTTCACAGGGTGAGGGCCACAGCTAGAGGACTGTCACAAGCATGGTGAGCAAACGGAAAGGCCAGAGGCCTGAAAAGACCCTCTGTGGAGAGACAGAAGAATCCAGGCAGATTAAGGTGCGGTCAAAGGGGCAAGGAAAGGCCTAATTACATCTGTCTTGATGAGAGCCAACCATTAACACTTTCTGGGACACCCGGGGGCAGAATGATGTGTCAACCAACAGTGCTTCTAAGGATGGGTTTAAAACGTCAGCACTTTTTACAGCGGGATGGAGCTATCATTCTCCATAACAGCAGGCGTTTTCCTACTTCTTTTTCTTCATTGAAAAGAGTTACTACATGTATTCACCATGACATGATAGTTTAACATTCTTGGAATCCTCTTCTATCTTGTACTGCCCCCAATCATACCTTGATATGATTGTCATCAGACAGTGTGCAAGGCAGTACGAATGAGTTGAGTTTGTGAGCTGCACACCCAGTACTGGAACTCCCTGATTCCTTCTAGTGATGGACAGTTAACAACAGCGTCGTCCAGTTAATGACTTTATTTTTCAGATGGTTCTGTGTGCTCCAAGCCAGAGTCAGGAATGTAAATATACTGCTCTCTCCAAAGTGTGGTCCCACTTCACCCATGCAGTAAAAAATATTTATTTAAGGCTGTGGGTAGAGCAGGGTATTCAGGGGAAGATTGGGAAACCAGCCTCCACTAGACCTCAGTGTGGACATGTTAGAGCCGAGGATGCAGCTTATTGGTGGAGCACTTGACTAGCAGGCACGAACCCTTGTTTTATTCCCCGGCATTGCAAAGCAAGCAAGCAACAAAACAAAATTCTAAAATAATAAAACAAAACACCAGTGGCATAGAAGAAGTAGCTTAATGGTCAGTCTGGAGTGCAGGAGAAGTTCTAGCCTAGACATATGCATTTGGAGTCCTTGGCATGAAGATGACAGCAAAAGTCATGCATCTATAAAGAAAAGGTCCCAGGGTTAAGTTTCAGGGCCCAGCATTAACGTGGAATCAAAACAGGCAGTGCAGAAGATGAAAAGTGGAAACTAGGTTCTGAAAGAAAACCAGGAGAGTATCTTGAAAAAAAAAAAAAGTCCTTGAGAATTACTTAGATGAGGGCTGGAGAGATGACTCAGCAGTTACGAGCACTGACTGCTCTCGCAGAGGACCTGGATTTGATTCCCAGCACCCACATGGCGTCTAACAACCATCCATAACTCTAGTTCCAAGGAATCAATGCCTTCTTCTGACCTCCACAGGCACTGAATGACGTGGGTGCCCTCACACATATTCAATACAGGCAATACATTCATACATGTAAAGTAAAAATAATAAAATATTTTTTTAAAGAATTAATTAGATGCTGAGCTGGAGAGGTGCCTCAGCAGTCAAGAGCACTTGCTGCTTGTGCAAAGGACCTGATTTCAGATCCCAGCTCCCACATGGTGCCACTCACAACTGCCCTGGCCAGCGGGACAGCAGTGAGCTTGAGACTCTTTTAGGAACCTGAAATGAGTGGGGACAGACAGACACACAAAACAGACACACAGAACAGACACACACAGGACAGACACATAGGACAGATGACCTGGGAAATCTCTCTCTTCAGGCCGCGTGCTTTATTCTTCCACTGCGTATTTATACAGATCTTGGGTAGGCAGGAATACAGATGCACCCACACAGGAATGTGGTAATTAACAGAGAGACACTATCTCTAACCTTCAAAGCCCACCAGCAAGTTGTATGCATACCAGGAAGGTGGCACTAAGAGGGGAGGCAGGGGCTTTGAACCAGGAGAGTGCTGACACCCTGGCGCCCTGGGGCTTCCTTTTTAGCTCAGCTCCCGTGAGATAAAGAAGGTGAACCATCTTATCAGGCCCCAGGACATTCCTGTGAGACTTAGTTACAAGGATTAAAGACTGAGTTTACCTACAGGTGGTCACAGGGGAATTCTCTAGAGCTGGTTTCTCTGAGATGAACTCAAACTACAAGCTGGCTGTTTTCTCTGGCTCATGGCCTACAACACACAACCACCTGTAACTCCAGCTCCAGGGGTTCAACACCTTCTGGCCTCCACAGACACCCACCCAGGTGGCATACACTCACAGAGACACAGGCACATCAATAAAAGCAAAAATAAATCTTTGAAAAACAAAAGATTTCTTAAGATGGAAGGATCAGCCTTTCTCTTCCTCTTCTTTGGTGGAAAGCAGGTGCAATGGTAGGAGCCAGTGCCCCAGCATTTAAACCACAAGACTTCCTTAAGGAAGCTGGGTCACCAGCACTGTGGGGCTGGCGAATCGTTTTTGATCTGCTAATATCCTGCCACTTAGGAAGGAAAGAGACAGGGAGCCTGCCAGACGACTGTTAAGAGTTTTGTGACAGCAGCTGAACTTGAATCTGACTAAAATAGGCAACATTACACAGCTTCACTCAAAGTGTGTGCTTCACTCGCTTACCTTCGATCAATCCAAGCTAATGGAGTGTTTTACATGTTTATGGTTGCCCATTGTCACTTTTGTTTGCTTTTCTTCTTGCCAAGTCTTTCATTCTAATTACAGTGCAATGTATTTTTTATCATTATGTAGTTTTGTGCATTGTTTAATCATTTTTTGAGACAACCTCATGTAGCTCAGGCTAGACCTGGGAGACACTATGTAGTGAGGATAACCTTGAACCCTGATCCTTCTGCCTCCACCTCCCAAATGCTGTGATTAAAAGCATGTTCCAGGTTGGAGGGATGGTTCAAGGGTTAAGAGTGCTTGCTGCTTTTCCAGAAGACCTGAGTTTGATTACAACCACCTGTAACCAGATGTAGGCGCTCCAGGATCCTCTTCTGACCTTTACACCTGTACACATGTACACACACACATAAAAATAAAAATGAAAACCTTAACAGCACACCCAATTTATGGAGTGCTGGGCATAGAACCCAGGGCTTCATGTGTGCTCGGCAAACACTCTACCAACTGACCTATATCTGCAGCCCCTAATAAATTATAATGTCTCAATTATATTAGACACCTCAGAAGCGCAATCGGTAGCATAGTTCCTCATATTTCCTATCAGAGTCTCAGATTATATTTAGTGCAAGTGAGGGGCACTATTGCCCACTACCAGGAGTATAAGTCCAAGCAGTTTTGCCCACTACACTTTGGTAATGGAGCTGCCTAGGAAAATGACAGTTGAGCACAAGAAGGAACAAAGCTTTAATCGTATGGACCAGCCTTGGTAGTAGGTGTCAGTCCCCGGCTCCTAGATCCATTTGTAGCAGATTCCCGGCAGTTGACCCTGTGCACCCCTCTCCTTATATACAGAATGACCCTACACGGCCTCCCACTCCAGTCCACTCCACTTTGAGAGAGTGCCTGAGGGCCGCTGTTGCACATGATTAAACAGGACAGGGAAGCACAGCTTGAGCCTGCAGCAGGAAAGTGCTCCCACACAGTTCCCATCAGGCAGAGCCTTGGCAGGCTCTTTTATCACTTGATAAGGAAGTGTTCTAGTCCCAAGGCCCAGTCATACTAAGCCAAGTGGAAGGGTCAAATGACCTCACACTTGAGACTAACTCTCCTAAGCCCGGAGCCTCACGAAACTGCTGGTGAGATAGAAAATACATATCAAGCATGTTAGGTGTGACTGGAACTCCCAACCCCTCCCATTAAAAGCTAGAAGGGGGCTGAGGGCTTTGGGCTGAGCTCGCTTTCCTGGGGAGAGCACTTGGCTGCCCGTCTTTACTACCGGTGTTCTCAGTGCAGGCGTCACCGCACATTTTGAAGGGGAAGCTGGAGAGATTAGACGCTCTCTTCTCCTACTTCTTGTGGTCAGAGTGGCTCTGTCCATTACACAGATGCTGGTTGCCCAGGTCTCCCATCCAAGGCTATTTGTGCCAGCCCTGAGGTTAAGTGTCTTTCAGGGCATCATTGTCCTTACTTCAGTCAGACTTTTTGACCTCACTCATCCTGTGCAAGAACAGAGGTCACATCCTTGTGACCTTGTGACCTTGACATGTCTAATCATCATCCATATGAATGTAATAACCAGTGGCTCTGGTGCCACTAGAAGGACACTAATATCTTGGTACTTCTTGGTTCCATCACCTACCCCTTTAAAATCCAATTAAAAGGAGGCATTCAGGGAAGACATTACCTCCAGATTAGTTAGTATCAGGAGCCCTGGCTGAAGTGCCATGTTAGTTGAACTAGAAGCCACTCCTAGGACATGTGCAATAAAAGAAAAAGGGTAATTCTCAGGAGAGAGAGAGAGAGAGAGAGAGAGAGAGAGAGAGAGAGAGAGAGAGAGGAGAGAACTCTGATAGGGAATAGGAGATCTTTTTAAAACAGTTCAAGGAAGCTATTTGGTCTGATCTTGTGCTCTATTTGTGAGGCGTGTATATCTGTTTACATAAGTAAGTATCTCACAGTCAGCCATCCGTACCTCCAGTTCCAGGGGATCCAATGCCCTTCTGACCTCCACAGGCACTGCATACATACAGTAGTGTACATGCAGTCAAAACACTCATACACATAAAAAAGAAAATATTTATTTAGACACCATGTTTCTAATAAATGCATTTTGTGGTTTTGGTTTTAATGTTGCCTTACAATATTCGGTTTTTTCTCTCAGTAAAAGATCTGGTGAAAAAAAAATGTTTGAGACAGAATCTTACTCTAATAGCTATTAAAAATTCGTTTATGTGTTAGCATACAAAGAAATGAGTGTCATTGCAACCCTGACTGACCTGAAACTCGCTGTATAGACTAGGCTGGCCCTGCACTCACAGAGCTCTGCCTGCGTCCTACCTCTTTCACAGTGATCTTTTCATAGATGCGTATCATTATGCTTTGTCTTCATTTACCTTCTGCCGTCTCTTCTTGCCATTCTCCCCCTTTTCTGGTCTCTCCTCCCCCAATTATTTCTCATATATATATATATATATATACATATATATATATATATATATATATCCCTCTCTTGTTCTCTCTCTCCTGTTAGATGTCTTCCTTCTCTCTCATAGACATTTTTCTACTTTCATGGCTACATATATTGTGTATGTTATATATAATAATAATATATAGAAAATATAAAATAGTAATATATAATAGTATATATAATATATAATGTAATATAATAATAAATATAAGTAATAGTAATACACATATTCTAATTTAAATCTCCATTCCACATTTGAAAGGGTGGTCTTTGTCTTTCTGAATCTGGTGGTTTATTTGGTGCCCGGCAATGAGCTCCAGTTCTTTCCAATTTTCTGAGATTGTCGTGGTATTATTTTTGTCTGAATAAAATTCCCCGTGCACATGCGTGGCCATTTCTTTACTCATTCCTCTATTGAAGGGCATCTGGGCTTATAGTCGTGTCAGTTACCGTCGTGTCTCACCACTCGGGGCCAGCCTGAGTGGACTTTGGGGGGCCAGCCCGAGGAGTTGGGGGTGAGTAGACGCAGAGTCAAGCCGCAGACTCTGGGAGTTGGACGGGAAGCAGGCCAAGCACATGGCACTGCCAACTCATTGATTGACTGTGTGCACAAACTCTTATAGGTCTGGATACCCAATGACCTTACAGGGTGGGGTCCCAAATACAGCCAATAGTAAGTTTGTCCCCAGATAGGCAGATTCTGTCCAGGTGCTGGTCTCATGACCAGCCAGAGCAGAACGCCACACCCACAGGAACCGTTCCTTTATTTCTCCTTGCAGGTGCCCTGGCTAGGCCCACCCACATTATGTCCGACATGGGCTGGTTCCACTACTTGGCTCCTGTGAACAGTGCAGCAGTAGACATGCATGTGCAAGCAGCTCTGTGTTCTGTTGACTTAGAGTCTGTCAGGCAATTACCAACGAGTGGTTTGGGGATGGTCAAATGGTAGTTCTCGTTTTCGTTTTTTTGGAGCGCCTCCATCCCGACTTCCATAGTGGTTGCATCATTTTCCATTCCCACCAGCAGTGAGTAAGGGTTACTTTTCCTGGGGGTTCTCTACAGGCGTCTCCAGTCTTTTGGCTTTGCAAAGTGACGGTATCATCTACAAAGTTCATGCTTTAGAACTGTACAACTGAGCTACAAAAAGAAATTGCATAAAAACCCTCATAATGTTTTAAACGAGTTTATGGTTTTGTGTTGGGCCACACTCTTAGCTATTCTTGGTCACCTGGAGCCACCTGGGACCCACGGGTAGCAGTTTCAGCCTGTAAGCAAGTGTGTGCAGAGATTGGAACTCTTGACTTGCTCTCAGCAGAATGGTGACAGGATGACAGGAATGTCTGCAGAGGCAGCAGAAGGTGCTTACATTCCAGAGAACTAACCTGTCTGAAACACAAGAGCTTGGGCAACATTTGATAAATTCAGTGACTCTGTGAAGATGTTTCCTGTTTAAAAACGAAGGTAAAATGTTCAAGCTTATCATCACCAGAGTGAACCAAAAGTGCAAAGACTCAAGAGTCATATGAAACTCTGCATTCTTCCATATTCTGTGTGGAGGAAAATCATAGGGTGCTCTGGGTGATTTGAATCTCGTCTTTTAGTACATTAGGTCTTTTAAAAGTCAGTCATGAAGCTGAAGGGAAATGTTTTGATCATTCTTAGAAACTGAATTCCTAAATATGACCTATGGCTGTTCCATGTCATAGTCATTAAAGCTAACTTATTTTGATGCTCTTGCAGACTTCAGGAGAGACTGAAATCAGCATTGATTGATGTTAAGTCAGTACACATGCAGTGTAAGTGCTGAATGAATCCACGGTCATGTATAGATCTAAGCTTCCTTTCCTAAAATAATGCATGTGGCGCTCTGAGATGTAGGAGTTAATAAAACCATCCTAGAAGTTGTTTTCTAATTAGAAGGAATTTTACATGTGAAGATCATTGACAAATTTATTTCCTGAGTAAGACCGAAGCAGCTACAATGCATTAAGAATCTGATCTGAGCAAGTAAAAGCTGGACAAAGTTTTTATAACATTGGTTTCATTTCATTTCTTTAAAAAATTTTTTTATTTATTATTTTTATCTTACGTGTATGAATGTACTGCCTGTATGTGTGCAAGTGCACCCGTGTTGTCAGAAGAAGGCGTCAGATTCCCCTAGAACTGGAGTTATAGGTGGTTGTCAGCCACCATGTGGGTTCTGGGAATTGAACCCGGGGCTTCTGCAGGAGCAGCCAGTGCTCTTAACTGCTGAGCCATCTCTCTAGCCCCTGTTTTCATTTCTCTAGTAAAAGGCAAAAGATTTACACAATCCAAAGAGAAACCAGGATATTCATTTTTTCTTTCCATTTCTCTCTCTTTGTTTTATGAATTTCTTTTTGCTGTTATCAAAACTTTTAATTTCTGAGAGCTTTCTTTTTTGGTGTGATATTTACTGTTCTCTGTCATAAACATTAGTGATCTACAGATTTGTGCTGCTCTCTGAATTGTCTCCTTTTTCTTTGTTTGGTTTCCAACTTTGTGGTTGGATTTCTTCAAATGTGGACTGATCTTTGGCTGTCTGGCAATATTTAAAAGTAAGGCTTCAAAGGTTAACCAGATTCCTTTATTTGCAAGGGAAAAGGCTGACTGTGCCTGTTATTCTAGAGTCATTAGATAGAGACAGTCATTTCACTAGACACCCCCAAAGTGTCAAGTCTACAGTCTTCTTGGAGGACTGGTCCTTCCAGCCTCTGTAAAAGGGCTCCTATGTCTTGTTTGTTCTTTAACAGCCTGACTGCTAGTTTTTGGAGCATGTCAGGAGAAATGTGCTTAGGTATCTAATCCAGTTTCTAGTTTATCACTTAATTTCTCCACCTTCAGTTGGATGCCACCTCCTCCAACAGTCCCCAGTCCCCAGGGCCTCTAGATCTGAAAAACCTACAATTCTACTTAAGTGAGGAGATCTAGTCTTCTCATGAATTGGGAAAACCCAGTTGCCTGAGGTGAATAAACCTATGTAACGATGTTTTGATGGGGTGGGACGATGGCTTGGTGGGTAATCGCACCTGCTCTGGAAGGATGAAGACCTGAGCTCAAATCTCCAACACCCACATGAGGAGCCATGTGCATGCCTGTAAGCTCAGTACTGGATGGTGGCTGAAGCAAAGACGAGACATGGAAACTGCCACGCTAGGTGGAAGACAGACTTGGTAATGGACTGAATTTGAAGACTAAAGGAAGGAGAAGATTTCAAGACTATTCATACTGAACAGATGGCTCAGTGGTTAAGAGCATGCACTGTTCTTGTAGAGGACTTGAGTTGAGTTCTCAGCACCTATGTCAGGGTATCTCCAGATCTAGGAGATCTGATGCCTCAGGCCTCCTTGGGCACCTGCAGTCATAAGTACACCCCCCCCCCATACACATAATTTAAGAAAAATTTAAATTATACAGATGACTCCTAGATCTCTAGTTTAAATGACAAGGCAGATGTCTCGCTCTTTTTCCTTCTTTTTAATTCCCCCAGGCTGGTCTCGGACTTGCTATGTAGCTGAGGATGATCTTGAACTTGTGATCCTCCTGTTTGTAGTGCTGGGATTACAGGTGTGTGCCCCTGCAATATCTGGATTTACAAGGTACTGGGAACTGAATATAGGGTTTTGGGCTTACTAGGCATTGTTTCAATGGAGCTATAGCTTCAGCCCCAAGTGGGGCTGGGAAGGCAGGAAAGACAGCCCCAGTTTCCACAAGTTGAGTTTAAGGGAAATTGAGTTCAAGGAGGAATGTGCAGTGGGTGGCTGGATGGAGTAGGAGGCAGCTCAGGTGAGCCATCCTCCTGTGATGCCAGTGAGGGAAGGGTGAGCACATGGCTGGCATGAAGCCAGGAGAGGGTGAGACTGGCCAAGAAGATGCCATGAGTGCCACTGAAATAACCACGAGAACAGCACAAGAGACTGGGGAGTGGTCCAGACGGTGATACACACTGATGAGACGGCGGAGCCAGTGAAGCTGAGGCAGGAACAATGGCTGAGAAGCGTCCAACAGAGTTGCATTATTCACTTTGGCAAGAGACTATAATGGTTGATGCCATCCTCAACAGATCCTGTAGAAATGCAGGTTGGGAGGGGGGCTGGAGAGAGGGCTCAGCAGTTAACAGCACTGGCTGTTCTTCCAGAGGACCCAGGTTCAGTTCCCAGCACTCACATGGCGGCTAACAACCATCCATAACTCCAGTTCCAGGGGATCCGACACCTCTTCTGGCCTCTACTGGCATTGCATGTCATGGGCACACAAGTGAGGAAAACAGTCATACACATAAAATAAACATTTTTAAAAATTAAAACAATTTCCACTCAGGTATAACCCTTATTTCCCACGTTACTGTTTTTATAGCATGATTTGTCATTACTACTTTTATTTATCACTGATTTTGTACCATAAATGGGAAGAATGGTAAACTTACCTTATAAAGTTCTTGTGAAAATTGACCAGTACAGCAGATGCCCTTTGTAGAGAGACTTACGCATTAAAAGGGCTCACCCAAGCTGGCAGCAATTATGTGTCCTCTCAGTTTTCCAAGGCAGTTGAAAGATTGATTCAAAGTTTACTGTTGAGAGTACTTTTATTTTCTAAGAGGATTTTGTGGGTGTAGCTGTGTGTTAGGTCACTTCCAGTTATTCAGCTGTGTCTGAGAAGGCAAATACAACACTGTTAACTGTAGCTCACCTGACTTAGAGTCAGCCCATGACTGGATGCCCCTTTCATTGTAGTCACAGCATCAGTGCCAAACTCATAAAACCACAGTCTCTACTGGTGTTCTACTGGACAATCTTCTCAGACATATTACAGATATATATATTGCTGGAGAAGCAAAAGTTCACCAGTGATTTGTTAGCCCATTGGTGTAGATGTTTGTATGTCTTGAGAACCTGCTTTTCTGTCCACATGGGTGGTCCTGTGCGTCACTGTTCTCTACTGTGGGTGGCAGAGTCAAGTTCAAGGCACCCACACTAGGGAAGCGTTGTCCTTGGCTGCAGTTCAGTAGGCAATTTCCCCTGTGTTTTGCACTCGCCTGACTGGGATTCACTGGTGATGCCTGTGCAATGTGAATGTTTACAAGACCAGCATGTCTCTGGAGCTGTTAATTAATCCATCTTTGCTCGTTGGGAGGTGGCCTACGTATGGAGAGATCATTAACAGCCAGATCCACATTTCTCAAAGTCTGCTGTGGCTGTAAAACTCACCTGGGTAGTTGTTAAGGCTACTGACTCCTAGGCCTCACCAGGCTCACTCAGTCAGACCCTCTGAAGACTGAGCTGAAAGTCGACTTCTTTAAACACTTTCTAGGTCAATCTGATACTTCTGTCCTTGAATTCCTCAAAGTCTAGTTAGTTAGAAAATCAGTGCCCAACAATTCGAGTAGCATTCAGCTGTGACAAACAAAGTCCATTGTGTCTGTGCAAGGATTCAACCCAAGGTAAAACAGAGGTGTGGAGGTCAGGGATGGGCACCTGGCAAACAGAGCACACTTGCCAGGGGGCAGTCCTGATTGTGCTAGAACAGAGGGCCACCCTGCATTGCCTCTGAGAAGGGGATGACTCAGAAAATAAGAATATTTCACTTTTATTAGTTCTTCTAGTGCAGAATGTCACTCTAAGTCTCTCTGCCTCCTACTCTGTTTAAGATCTGTGGACTTGGCTGATGTTCTTGCCTCAAGGGAGTCTGTTGATAAACATAGACTCAGGTACTTCTGCATTTCCATTGGAAAGCATGGACTGAGAGTCCTCCTGGGATGATGCATAAGTCTGCCACTAGTCATCCTTAGTGTTATTCTCTTACAACTGCCTCTGCACTGGGGCAACATCTCATAGTCACGGGAGAACTAGAGTACCTGACCTGGAGTGCTTAGAATTGCCTGCAGGTGTTTTGAAGATATGCTTTCTGATTCTGTAGGACTAGGACTGGCCCAAGACTGCCTTCGTGTCAAGTTCTCTGCCACCAGTGCCACCGCAGTCCACGGCCACACTGCGTGGTGGCCTACTTTTCCTTTCTCCTTTCCCACCCTCCCTCCCTCTCTTCCTACCTCCCTCCCTCCCTCTCTCCCCCAGCCCTCTCTCCCCCCGTCTCTCCTTCCTCTCCTTTTCCCCTGCTATGTTATACTTCTGGAATGGTCATGGGCATGCACTATTAGAGTGATAATAACTTAAAAAGTGTGAAAGTAGCCAGGCGTGACGGGGCAGGCCTTCAATCCCAGCACTCTGGAAGCAGAGGCAGGCAAATCTCTGAGTTCAAGGCCAGCTTGGTCTACATAGTGAGTTCCAGATCAGCTGGGGCTACAGGGAGACCCTGTCTCAAAACAGACAAAAAAAAACCCCAAAAAACAAAAAACAAAAAAGCAACAACAATAACAACAAAAAGTGTGAAAGTTTAGAGATAAGAAATTGAGTGGTGTCATTTGTCAGAGGTACTCAACCTGTGTACTACATGAGACTTGATGAGTTATCAGCTAACAGTTTTTTCAATTTTTTGGACTTTCTGTTGCCATAGAAGACTAGAAAGGGAAACTTGATGTGACGCCACAATAATGGGTGAAACTTAAACCCTACAACTCTGTTTCTGTTCTCACGGTCCTGCAACATGCTGCTGAGAATTGACCCCCCATTATGCTTAGCAACATTGTATGAAATATAAAAAGAATTTTCCTTACTCATGCAACTTGAAACTGGCATAGAAATAGGGTTCTAGGTCTTTTTCAACCAGAAGTTCCACAGCACCCAGCAAAGACCCAGGGCACCTTGCTGGAAGACTGCTTCCCCCTAGTGGTGAAGGCTGGTCATAGGATTTCAGTTTTCAGACTAACCTCAGAATCATTTTTAAATTATTTTGTATTAATATCACAGATTGCTTTGACTATGACAATGCATGTGTTTATGATACTATCACACAATGCTAAAACCACTATACAGTTATTTTAACAAAGCAATAATATCTAAGGCATTTGAGGCTCATTCTCCAATTTCCTTCTGACTCACCATTTCAACTTATGAAACAACTTATTTCTGATTAAGAAATCCCAAAGAAATGGGTGGATTTGTGTTACTTATGACTTATCCCTCTAACCTGAAGCAGCATTGTCACCAAGCTGGTACAGCCTCGGATGAAACACGAACAAAACACAAATGAAGGATTTATATTCATTTTGCTGAAAGATCATGAATTTGATTAACAGATTATGACAAGAGAAATGCTGTTTTGAGATGCATTGCTCTGAAGGGGGTCACCTGAGCTCAGTGAGGTTTTAAGCCCTTGATTGATAGCCCCCAAATGTTTGTATATAATTACACATTTTTAAAAAATGAGGTCTTTATACAGATTTCAAAGAGCGTCTGCATACATACACTGTACTGACTTCATCTGATCCCCAGTGACCCTTCTAGGTACACAAGGAAGGTATTATGATCATGCTGTTTTTAAAAAGGCGTATTTATCCATTCATTTACTTATACGTATGGGTATTTGGTGAGTTTGTGTGCATCATGTGAGCGTAGGAGAGGCTGGAGGAGGGCATTGGATCCCTGGAACTGGAATTACAGGCAGTTGTGAGTCACCATGTGGGTGCTGGGAACCAAACCCTGATCCTATGCAGGAGCAGCAAGTGCTCTTAACCACTGAGCCATCTCTCTAGCCCTTATCATGCCGTTCATGGTCCAGGAAACTGGGGCTCAGACCCTGCAGAAAATGGCCCTAGAGATGACATAAATCAGGTTGTTTTATTCTTCATTAAATGCTTTTTAGACTTTCAACGACAATGAACTGCATTTTTATTTTGCCGTCCCATCCTCGGCCTCGGACTCGGCACATCCCTGAATCCCATTCAGTTAGCAACACTGTCATCTTTCTAGTCCTCAAACAAGAAACCAGGACGTGGTCTCCAAGATGCTCTTACTTTGTCGCCCCACATGGATTCCTGATGCTCCTCTCCATTCTGCCACACCTTGTGTTTGTGTCCCAGGGTCACCACAGCAAAGATCCCCCAGCTGTGTGGCTTCAGTAATGGAAATGTATTTCCTCACAGTTCTTGTGGTCAAGGCATCAGCAGGTCTGGTTTCAGGAGACCCCTTATAATGGCTACCTTCTCTCTGGTCCTCGTGTGGTTTTCCCATTGGACTTTTGTCTGAATTTCCTCTTTGTACAAGAACTCAGTTGTATTGGATTAGAGCCTACTGCATATATATATGTATATTTTTTTTTCCTTTTAAACTTAAGTACGTCTTTAATGGCCTGGTGAGGAAAAGGTCATGGTACCAGCCATGTCTTATTCCGAGGTAATGTGGATCAGAACCTGAACAGGAGAATGAGGGCGGGTGCCGCACTCAGGACAGCCATCTTGTTGAGCTTCTGAACAGCGTGAAGGCCGCCCTGCACAGTCTAACTCCTTCCCGCCAGGGGCCTCTGCTCCAGATCCCCAGTCCACAGTGCTGCTGGTGGAATCCTTCTAATTTTCAGGCTCCTGGACTTCTCGTTTTTCAGTGAAACCTGTTTCTGGTCAGGATGAGAAAGCCCTCTGGGGCCCGGCTGTTGCTGTGTGACCTGGCCATTCTTACCTTGGTGTCCTTGCTGATGAGGAAAAAGACCTCTTTTCTTAGACATGCTTTCTTCACCTACTTTTCTTCATTCTTCAAAACTGGTATGAGAGCAAGCCACCCACGTGTGGTGTTGGGCAAGCTATGCCTGGATGTTTATGCACTGTGATTAGTCCTTGTTGGAAAGTCTGTTAAGGAAATGATTAGGTCTGAAGTTATGGAATCTACCCCAACCATGTGTCCTTGTACTTCAGAAGGTGCCAGCTGCTCTGGACTAGGATTCGGCACGAGCCCCTCAGGTGGGTGGTGTTTCCTAATAGTTTACACAGACACCCAACTTTCCCTATGCTCTATTCACTTTGCTCCTTCCCTATGTGGTCTGGTGGCAGGTCTTACTTCAGGGAGGTTTGTGGCAACATGGAATCAGAGCAGGTGTCACTAATACTTTATTACTTATGCCCAGTATCCTTGATCAGGTTCACAGAGGTGGACTTGCTTTCACATGCTGGCCAACTCCAACCTCACTGTAGTACCTTCGTTTGTCCTCGTCTAACTTTTCAATAATAATGCCTCAGCGCTTCTATACCAGCAGTTTGATTGGAAACTTACTCTTGCCCCAGCATGTGATTATTGCTAATGATTTTATTCATAAACCTGCCCCTGCCTGAGCAAGGCTGTGTCAGGATGGGCTTGGTCCAGTGCCCAACCTTTTGTTATGATCAAATGGAATATTTGTGTTTCTGTCTCCAAACAATGTCATATTCATCTCTGTATCCCCAGGATCTAGCAGCGTGCCAGACATAGAGTAATGCTCCCATGATATCTACTGGAAATAAAGCTGAAATAATTGGACTTAGGGGAGAACAGGGAGGTGCAACAGAGAGTGCGTGCCTGGCCATCTTTCATTAAGACACTCTTGTTAAAGGAGGTGGAGGGCAAAGTTCAGGTGAAACAAGATTGCGCAGAGTTGATGATTGTTGAAGCCTGTTAATAGGTGCCCAGGCCACACTGTTGTTGTCTGTCTACTTTCAAATATATTTGAAAAGCAAAGAGAACCCCATATTTGTTCTTGATACACAGGTGCAGAAAGGAAATGGCAATGTGATAATGAACTCAGCTGTTATTTCTGCGTTTTTGTCACAGTGGCCCTTTGTGGAGAACAAGGAGAATGACAGCCACTTCTGGGGAAGGAGCCCGGACGAGGCTGCCAATTACCTTGGCTTGCCAGCCCTTGTAATGGTCCCAGTTCCCAAGGATAAAACCCTCATTGAGTTGAGAGAAGGAACAATCAAGTCATAAAATGGGTATTGTTGGATGTCACCTTTTGGCTCAGATTCTGTAAACAGATTCTTCTTTAACAATGGCATGAGTAAGAGATGGCAGGAACTGATGGCATTGGCTGGTGTGATGAGTCTGGAAGTTTCACTGCAGGGGGATGGATGTCATGGGACTGATGCCAACATAAGTCATTGAAATGTTTAGGGAAGAAAACTACACACAAATAAGAAATAGGCTTGGTGTTTTTATGTGACGACTGTAGAATAAAAGTAAGTGCGGGATGGGTGCTCTGTGGGGCGGTGAGACTACGGTGCTTATCAACAAGAGTTAAAAGGTTTGGGTATAACCCTATGCCATGGCTGAGCCTCAAAAACCTTAGGCTAAATGAAAAATAATAGCCACAAAAGAGCACTCATGGTATGATATTTCTTTGGAATGTTTGGAATAGTCAGATCTGTGTAGACATCTACAAAATGAATGCTGGCCAAAGCCTAGGCAGCAGAGAGAATAGAGAGTGAGAACCAGTGGGCCCAGGGTTTGTGTGTGGGGGTCAAGAGCATGGCCTGAAGTTGCGGTGAGGTTGCATAATTCTGTAAAAAGACTGAAAACAATTGAACTGCACATTTTACTTTTTAATTATGTGTATGCATGCGGTCTATGTGGGGGTATGTGCACATGAGCTTGCCTGTGGGGTCCAGAAGATAGCATTGGAACCCCTGGAATTGGGGTTATAGGTGGTTGCGAACTGCCCAATGTGAGTTCTGGGAACTGAGCTCAACTCAGTTCCTCTGCAAGCACACTATGTTTTCTTTAGAACCACCGAGCCATCTCTTCAGCCCTGTTTTGTACATTTTAAATGGCTGAAGGTTATGGTATGGAAATTTTATTTCAATAAAGATGTTAAAATGTTGAAGGATTGGGAGAAGAGTTATTGTCTCATCTTACTACACTATAATGCCACTTATTACGTTGTATTTTCAATAAACAATGCGAAATGTTTCTCTCACATTAAAAGCCTGGGAAGAATGCATCACATTACCATGTGTTAACTTTCCATTACCTCAGGAGGATACCTGAGATAAACTTCTCACCTCAGGCTCCTGGTTTCAGACATTTTAGACCATGACTGGTCAGCTCTGTTACTTTGGGGCTGTGATGGGGGAGAATATTATGTCAGGAAGTGCTTCGGGGGGGGCAAAGCTGCTCAGCTCAAGATGGTTGTGAACAGAAATGGAGGGACAGGAGGGTCTGGGGTCCTTAAATTCTCCTCAAGGGTTTAAATCCATTTGTTAGTCCTGCCTTCTACCCCTTCGACCACCTCACAATAGCGCCACAGGCTGGAGCCAAGTCGGCTTTTGAGGTTCACATATCCGAGCCATAGCAACCAATGATAATGTGTACTGATTAAAAATCTGGATGAAATGCTCCTAGTAAATCTTAAGATTGAAGACTCGTAAAATTGGGTGAATGGGATTTTTTCTCTAGGTACGTGGCAAACAGTACATGTGGAGTGCTTTGAGTTTCTCTCTTTCTTCTTTGCTCTGTCGAGGATGAGACTGGCTAACATAATTCTTATGCCCATCCGTTCTCCAGCAGGGTGAGCAATGGGCCCTTATCCAAACTGGGAGCTGAGCAGTCTCCCTCATCACAGCATCAGCCCTATCATTAGTTCTTGGTGAGTCTATATGGTTCTGTCTGGTAGTTTCTCTGAGTTGCCTCTATTCTTCTGATACATGTAACCACATGCCTTCACTGGAAAGTTCACATCACAGTTATACTTGACTATAAAGAAGCAGCCTGACTCTTAGCATTCATTTTAAGGCCAAGAGTGGACCTAAACTCTGAGAACCACCTGCTCCTTCTGATGTCTTATGGAACTGTGCTCTGAGCCAGGCCTCACTCAGACTTTTATTCAAACAGTATCTCCA
Source organism: Eospalax fontanierii (assembly GCA_035773235.1). Lineage (NCBI taxonomy): Eukaryota > Metazoa > Chordata > Mammalia > Rodentia > Spalacidae > Eospalax > Eospalax fontanierii. The sequence continues at coordinate 73,892,096 of CM069533.1, forward strand.
GCATGGATTGGGGAAGTAGAAGGTAGGACCCATCCTTTGAGTCTGAGGTCTAAATAGCTCTCCCCCACACAGTTTCAGACAGCCTTCTCAGTTCTTCTGGTTGTTTGCAATGAGACTACCTGGCTGCTTCCAGTACTTTGCTATGCTAATCAAGCACTCTCATATTCATTCATTATCATGGGTGGAGGGCAGAGCGAGGTCCTGAGGGATTAAGGTCACAAGATGAGCACATGGCTCTGTGAGCTTTTTTACATCATCAACAGTAACTTTTTCAGTACAAGGTTAAGTAAAAGTCATTATTTCAGATTATGCCTGTAATGCCCAGATCGCACGACCCCCAAAGACCCCCAAAGACCACCACATAGGAATGAATGCAAAAGCAAAGAGCCTTTATTTCGGGCTTAAGCTCGGGTCCTCTGACTTTACCAAAGCAGCAGGTCTGTACAGAGGGCCCTGACTCAGGGAGAGTGGGGCTTTTTATTGGGGTAGACAAAGGAGTGAGGAGAGAATTGTCCAATTGGCCACCCTTACAGCAAGGATGTCTTGTCGCAACATGACCCATGACTGGACAAGGATTCCCTCTCGCACAAAGCATGTTCCAAGCTGGTTGGAGGATGTCTAATAGGACTCTCATTGGTGGTGACTGTCTTCATGATTGTGGAATGCCCTGGCTGTTATTTTTAGGGCCATTAAGTTTTTGTTTATTCCTTATAAGGTCTCAACATGTTCTTCCTGCCTGACATGCCAGGGCTTGCCTAATCTAGCTGTGCAGCTGTGACTGGAAACCTGCAAGGGAGCTGACAAAATGGGGGAGCTGACCCCAAGGTGGGGCCCCAGCTTAAAATGAGGCCACTCCAATTCATTCCTCACAATGCCCACATTGTAAACGTCATTCTTACAGGAAGTGCTAGAGGAAGACAGATGAAGTTGGAGATGAGAGAAACCATTGGCAAAACTGGAATGAGATCTGGAGATCAGAGAACAGGACTGTGCTATTGGTCTACTGTGCTTATTTTGCTTTTTTAAAGAAATACATTCTGAGGTATTTAGAGATAATAGATGCCTGTACTTAACTCTTAAATGGTTTATTAAAAAATACATGGAGAGAGAACAATAAAGCAAACATGGTAAAAATTTAACAACTGGGGGCTCTAGGTAAAGGATATAGAGGATATAAAAGATATAAAGGATATAGAGTCTAATTTTATATCAAAAAAGTTTAAAAGTTGTGATGAGAATGAATGTGATCATTCAGGAGAAGTAAATGAGACATTTCACGCAGTGCATCACACAGGAGCGTGTCCGCAAGCAGTGTGTCACAGGGGAGCGTATCCACAGGACGGCTGGCTAGTGTTAGGAACTTGTCTCCAAATATACGGCTCTCTGCTCTCTACTGTCCACTTGTCCATTATAGAACTCCGGCTCTTCTCCTTCCACTCTCTTCCTGCTCCAGTTTCTGCCTTCGCCTACTGTGTGGTCCACAGACCCGGCCTCTGTGAGACAGTTTTAGTTGAGTTCCAGGCCTGTAGACTGTACCGGTTGGATGGTAAGCTATGATCTTTGGGTGACAACTTCTTGTCAGTGCAGCTTCATCCAGTAACACATGTCCTGCTCTGTCAGGGAGATTGATAGTGCCAGAGGCTGGATATATGTGGGTACAGGGGTGTCTGGGAAACCCCTAAACCTTCTTCTCCAATTAGCTGTGAGCCTACAACTGCTCAAAAAGTAATCTCACACACAGACACACACACACAGAGGCTTTAAAGAGCAGACACAGTGCATATATGGTCATCCAATCATAGGAAGACACAAGGCAGGTTTGGGTTTAAAATTGGGTGGTCATTTGGACGATGACATTGGAGGCATGACTCAAGGTCAGAGTGGGGTGAGGCCTCAAACTATTTGAGAAGTCAATTCCCAGAATATTTGATAAGGTAATTCCTAAAATTGTAAGAGAGGTATAATTATTTGTGGTGAGTAAACATTTTGTTATCCTGCTAAGTCTTAGCATGGAGTATAAAAACATTTTTAAAAGCAAAAGTGAAGTGTTGATATTTAGTTTAAAATCTGTGGGCCATGTGTGGTGGGACAGGCCCTTAATCCCAGTACTGGGGAGATGGAGGCAGATGGATCTTTGTGAGATCAGGGACACCCTGGTGTACGTAGTGAGTTCTAGGCCAGTTGGGGCTACAGGAGACCCTATACTAAAAAAAAAAAACAAAAACAAACAAACAAAAAAAACAACCAAAATTTTAAAAAAATTCTGTGATGTTTACAATTTTAGGTCTTGGTTATGATAAAGAGAAGCTGTTCTGCTAAAGAAATACGTCATCCTTGAAATTCTAAGATACTCATAATCGTACTGTCCATGCAGTGTTGTACATTACAACTAAGTGTACAGTATTTTTTCTTTTCACTTTAGAAAAATTAAATTAAATTTGTTAGTTAATTGAAGTTAGGAAATAAACTTAATAAAAGTATATAGGCTGTTTTAGGAAATTTACTTAGCTACATTTATAAATCGGACTAAATAGTATTTGCATCTCAAAGCATCAAAATTTGCTAGTTTTATAAATAGAATAAGACTTTTGAATTGAACTTCAATTTAAAGAGAAACTGGTTCATAAAGGTGTAACTGGAAAAACTGAATATTGTTTGTTTCAAAGTATCATTTTGATTTGTGTGGGAAGTCATAAAGCTGATACCTAGAGGAACTCGAAGAGGCAATACTTTCCCTCTGCACTTTCTCTACAAAGCTGCTTCATCCAGAGCTTGGTAAGCTCCAAATTACCTGATACTGTTGGCCATAATGGTGGCAGAAAAGATGCGGCTTAGCTGACAGTCTTCAGGAAGAAAAGCAAGGCTCACCTAGAAAATAAACTGGGGACTGGAGAGATGCTTGGTGGTTAAGAGCACTGGCTCCTCTTGCGGAGGACCTGGGTTGGGTTTCCAGACCCCCAGTGGCAGCTAACAACCATCGGTGGCTCCACTCCAGGGGATGTGATGCCCTCTTCTTGCCTCCGTGGGCATTCCACACACATGGTGCACTTACATACATGCAGGGGGAAAGTCATACACATAAAATAGATATAAATTTAAAAGATTGATAAAGAAAACTATATGCAAAATTTCCTAATTCATGAATTCTCAAGGATTTCCCCGCATTTCTGGGAAGGGTCCCCTGCAGCGGATCCCTTAAAGAAAATGCTGTGCTCTCTGTTCAGTGGTTAATACACTCCCATCTGACCAAAGTGCAGAAAATAAGTGTCTGTGGAGTGCTCAGTCACAAATGGGACATCTCTATCACACCCCTCTCCTCAAGGTTCAGGGAATATCAAGGAAGAGGGGCTAGAAGGATTTTAAGAGCCAGAGGGCAAGGCGGGCTGAAGCACAACAGAATCTTCTGGTCATGACAGGACCTCTGTACTCATGAGCTCACTGCAGCCGTGGTTGCCTGCCGGTGATCAAACCAGTCAACATGGAGGGAGAATCATAGCAGGTCAGGTCAAGCTTGCTTCCTCCCTCCTCCCGTCCTTCTCACCCTCCCTCCGGCCTTCCTCCCTTTCTCCCTTCCTTTTTTGGGGGTCCTTTTAAGATAGGGTTTCTCTGTAGCCCCAGCCCACCTGGAATTCACTATGTAGACCAGGCTGGCCTCAGTCTCACAAAGATCCACCTGCCTCTCCCTCCCCAGTTCTGGGATGAAAGGTGGGCCATGATGCCGGCATCTGTCAAGCGTTCTTTAGGGACATGGTTTCTGTAGGTGGCTCATTATCCAGTGGATGGCCTCTTACCACTGGATAATAAAAGAGGACACTGAAGCTGGGAGGGAATCAAGGAGGGGGAAGGAGTGGGGCTGTATATGACTAAAATGCATTGTATGCATGCTTGAAATTCTCAAAGAACAAATGAAAGTATTGAAATAAAGAAGGTTCTGTAAGTGGCTTCCTTGACCACATAAGACAAGAAACTATTATTATTATTACTATTCTCTCATTTTTGCTTATGTGTATGAGTATATTGCCTGCATGTATGTAAGTGCACCTGTGTAATGTCCATGGAGGTCAGAAGAAGAACTGGAATTATGAACTATTGTTAGCCACTATATGGGTGCTGGGAATCAAACCTGGGTCCCCTGCAAGAATAACCAGTGAGAGCATCCCTAGCACACACAGACCTGTGCTAAGTTTCTTAGAGCTCCTTAGAGAACGAGATCTTTGGAAGACAAGGATTTGTGCCTGATTTCTCACTGCTGTATTCAGAGCACCTAGACCAGTTTTAGGTTTGTGGAATGAGTGACTGTCTCAAGACCTTCATACTCTTATCACACAAACTCTTTTCAGAGTCTTCTGTATTTATATTGACTTAAAAAAGCCCATCAGCTGGTCTTTGAGTTGAACTTGATACAATACATTTCCTCTTATTTTCAACTCAGCATGGCAGACAGTATCTTTTGGTTTTCTCTCCCATCCGATTAACTGTCTCATCTAGCTATCTGCCACTTATCTGTCCATAGGTAATACTGAAGCTTAGTCTGGGATGGGGACAAATCATAAGCATTTAGAACGGAGATGTAAAACCTTCCTGAGTTCTGGTAAGACACTATTGCTGAAGACACCACATACTATGACCACAGAACAGGGAAATTAGACTGGAATCAGGCTGACGCTTCCTTCCTCCTGGCTAGCTCCCATAGTTCTGAAGGTGCTGTGAGGCTGCTTGGGGAGAACTGTCATCAAAACTCTGAGCCAGCTAAGGACCCCAACATTCAGCACTACTAAGAAGCTAGGCGAGATGTGTCCACTGGTACAATAGTGGCAAATCTGTTATAGGAGTAACCAACCACTCTGTGATTGAATTTGAGGCCCACTTCACAGACGGGAGTCTTCGTCTGGTACTGAAAACCTAGTCAAAAGATCAGGGCTGGGGTGTCATAGGCCACAGTGGTGAAGTTGGTGCTGTTATTTTGCTAAGTGGACAAGGTGTATCCATCTGATTGCTTTCTAAATAACCATGTTTATACTTACAGATTATTACTGCTATCAGCTTTGGTCAGGGAAGTGTTTTTAAGAAATTCAAAACATTTAATTTGCTTTTATTTTTATTTGTATGTTTGTCGCCTGAATATATGGAAGTGCATCTCTGCCAGGCAGTGTCCATGAATGCCAGAGGAAGGCATTGAATCCCCTGGAACTGGAGTTTTAGATGGTTGTTAGCTATTCTGTGGGTGCTTGGAACTGAAGTGGGTCCTTTGCAAGAGTAGCCAGTGCTCTTAAACACTGAACCATCTATCTAGCCTCAGAGAAACCTTTTTGCAGAAAACAGCAGTAACTTCAGAGTCTCCTAACTGGCCAAGATGATGAGACTAGATGCAAGTTGAATGCTCAGCCATAAACTGGACATCTATGTCCTATGCCTCCCATCCCCCCAAGGTTCAGGGAACATCACAGAAGGAGCAGAGAGTATAAGAGTCCTAGGACAGAGCGGATAGTGGGAACACTGTCAGCTGGGAAGGACATGTCCATTGTAGTCTTAAAGTCATGGAAACTGTGATGACTGCACAAGATCTGTACAAGATTGGGCCTGCCAACATCCTGTCATGGATGGGGCGGAGCTCATGAGGCTTTGCCCTCCCTGAGGATTTCTATGCAGTTAATGGATGCTAGGAGAGGAAAAGATGAGGTACCCATGCTCCTGTAGAGAACCCTTCATACATGCTTTTGTAAATACCCCAGTGTAGCTCACCGGGTCACCAAAACAAAGAAAAAGGACATGAAAACATTAGGGTGACTAACTGGGAGAGGAAGGAGGTCAGCAGGAGTGGAAGGGGAAAAAGAGAGGGCCACGGAGTGAACATGATAAAAATGCATTATATATGCGAAAATATAATGAAATCCATTATGTGTAACTAATACATACTTAATAACAAAGTAAAAAATCAGTTGGAAATAAGAACAATTAAGAACAGAAATAAGAACAATAAGAAGAGAAGAGGCCGTTGGATCACCTGTAACTGGAGTTACAGACAGTTGTTAGCTCATGTGGGTGCTGGTATTCAAACCCGGGTCCTCTGTAAGAGCAGTCAGTGTGTTCTTAACCACTGAGCCATCTCTCCAGCCCCAGCCATGATACTTCAATACCACACTCCATCCGAACAATTTCATTCCTTTCTATTCCTTTATGCTGCAGCATTTTCTCGTTTGCTACATTGCCTCACATGTATATTACATAAGAGATCATCAAATGTATAGGTTCTGGCTCCAGACTTCCTAGATTTAATTCCTCACCTTACCAAGGTACCCAGCTTCTCCATGCCTTAAGTTTTTCACCTGTCAACTGGGGCTAGAATGGTGCTGAATGCTTGGGACTATGGAGAGGATCTCACCAATTGATAGGTGTAAAAATTAGAACAGTGTTCTGGCTTAGGCATGTTGCTCAGTGGTAGAGTGCTTGTCTAGTATGGGCAAAATCCTGGCTTGATCTCCATCAGTGAAAACAAGGAAAAGCCAAACAACCAATGAACTGACCTGCCAAACTATGAACCAAACCATTACAGCAACCATCACAAAGCAATTCCAGCTGATAGTGGTCACTCAGAGACTGATATTTATTTTAACTCACTGTTATTGTTGCTACAGAATTTCTGTGTCATACGGAAAGATTAGATACTTCTCAAGGACAGAAGTATCCCCTCCAACACTGCAGGGTGCAGACCAAGGCTGTAGAGACACTCAGTGGAATATGTGGTGCCTTGTGTTTATAGAGTACTCTGCTTATTACACCACCTATTTTAACCTCCCAATAAGCTTGCAATGTTATTACCCCTTTTAAAGATGAGGAAATGGAGAATTAGACAATAAGTGAATTATCTAATGTCACACACAGCTGTCAGGTGCCTGAATCTCCAATTCAACTCCAAGGTCATCAAAGAAGAGTACAAGTGTCTTGGTTATTGGGGAAGTTTTTCTCTGCTGGCCCAGCCACCCCTTCAAGTCTCCCCACATCCATCTTCCTACCAAGAACAGGGGCATTTTCAGTGAGAAGGCTGGAAAAAAGGAGGCCCCCATTGACATTACAGACAGAAGGAGGACAAAGTATGGGCAGGAGGGGTTATCAGTACAAGATATCCTCAGCGGTAACTGTGGCCTCTTCCATTTTGGTCTTGATCACAGGGAGAGGAATCTGACTGATTGCCACCACAACCAGGTTCGCTGCGTGGGCCGAGGCGCTTGCCACGCAGATCCAAAACGACTCTTCATACTGCTCTTCTACCACGACAAACTGAAAGAGCCTCTCCTGGAAGTTGGCGATTCGTTCTGTCAGGTCGTGAAATTTCACAGCTGCCATGAAACTGGTGATGGCTAGAGCCACAACTCCACCTGAAACCCAAAAGATCACCTTCATTTACTGCCCCTTCTGAAGCTGTAAGGACTCTATTGAGGTGGTACCGTCCATGCCATGGGAAATGAAGCCTTTGGGGTTTAAATAATTGATTTAAAAGCAGCAGCTAGTTCACACACTGTGAAGGGCAAGAGGCAAGGCTGTCTGGAAAGAGAACAGGCTTCTCGTCAGACGCTCCATTAGGAGACTGCCCTCTAAACATCTTGTGGCTTCTGTCGCTGTGATAAAACACTGACCAAAGGCAATGGGAAGGAGGAAATAATTTATTTCATCTTATTCTTCCAAGTGACAGTATGCAGTGAGGGTTGTGTGGGAAGAGGTAAGAAGATCCCACACTACAGGCTGAAGTTTCATCCTAGGGCTGGACTATTCCATAGAAGAAGAAACCGGAGCGAGGGAAACTCTGCAATCCCAAACCTCATTCATCTCTCTGTCAACTGAGCGAAACTTTGGCATTCTGGGCTTTTCTCTGTCTCTTTGTCTCTCTGTCTCTGTCTCTGTCTCCCTCTGATTTAAATTGATATTCAAATAATGCCCATTGAGGTCAGGTATGGTGATGGATGTCTTTAATTCAACATTGGAGAGGCTGAGGCAAGAGGATTGAAAGTTTGAGGGCAGCTGAACTATACAGTTAAATTCTGTCTCAATTTAAAAAACAATGAGAAAAATAAAAACAAAACCCTGTTCTTAGTTGTGTGTGGTAACTCAAACCTTGTGCTGTTTAATTTTGGTCAACTTGATAACAAACTTGATACATCTGGGAAAAGGGAACCTCAATTGAGGAATTTCTTCCATGGGATTAGCCAGTGGCTAATTTAAGAACACTTTAATACTAATTTTACTAAAGAGAAATAAATGTACAGAAACTAATATGTACAAAGTATTTATTTATATCTGGCCTTTACCAGTAAGGCAATTTTATATTTTCCAGGCATAAGATTGTCTTTGGTATCCAAATTTTCTTTGGTACCTATGTAATAACTTTAAAAAGCATAATGAGGGGCTGGAGAGATGCCTCAGTGGTTAAGAGCCATGGCTTCTCTTGCAGAGGACCCGGGTTCAATTCCCAGCACCCACATGGCAGCTAATAACTGTCCTAACTCTAGTTCCAGGAGATCCAATGCCTTCTTATAACTTCTTCAAGTATTGCATGACATGGGTTTACTTACATACATGAAGGCAATATGCTCATATACATTTAAAAAATCAAGTAAAAAAAGCATAATGAACTTTTTTTAACTATTTAAAATTTTTATTTATTACCTTTATATGTTTGAGCATGTGTGTAAGTGCACCCATGATGTGCAATGCTCACAGAGGTCAGAAGAGGGTGTCAGATTCCCTTGGAACTGGATGGTTGCCGGAGAAGCAGTTCTCTTAACTGCTAAGCCATCTCTCCAGTCCCTTTTTTGAAACGTTTTTTAAAGAAAAAGGTTTTACTCTGTAACTTAAGCTTGCCTCCAAGAGATTACAGATGTATCCTGGTTTGCTTTCTGTTGCTGAGATAAAATACTGACAAAAACAACTTTGTACATATTAATATATTTCCACATGCTTATTTCTTTTTGATAAAATTAGCATTAAATCTTGTTACTTTGATTTTACATTTTTGTTTTTCCACTTTTCTGGAGCATTATTTCCATATTGTTGAATATTCTATAAAGGCACAACTTTAAAGATTTATTTTATTATTTTTAATCGTGGGTATATGCGTATGTTTATGTATGTGTATGTGCATGTGAGTGCAGTGCCCCTGGACATTAGAAAAGGTGTTAGATCTCCTGGAGCTGGAGCTTTAGGAGCCTGTGAGTTGGCTGATGTAGGTTTTGGGAACTGAACTCAGGTCCACTGGAAGAGCAGAAAGCTCTCTGAACCATGGAGTCATCTCTCTGGTTCCTATAAGGGTACAACTTCAAACAAATGCACACTATTTTATTTATTCTGGAGTCATGTTCTATTTGATGGTTTTGCTTCTGAGAATTGAGATGACACTGTGAATTGCAGCAGTGAAGCCTGCTTCACATGCATCTCTTGGTTCTTGTCATCCTCTTTCCTTTGCATAAACCCTTATCTGGAATTCTTCAGTCAAAGACTTATTCACAGGTTATGTCCTTTGACAATAGCTTCCTTCTGATTGCCTGATTTTATGTTCTTATCAGTGAAATTTGAGAGTTCCTCTCTGAGGAAATAACTCCTACTTAATGAGTAGGATCGAGTTTTTGTACTATGATGGTCTGTAGAGAGATAAAGGAGATACCTGCAGTCTAGGTGACTATATAGGATGAATACTGTAAACAAAGGCAAAGATACAATAATTATTATTTATATCATATTATATGATCAAATAACATTATCTGTTATTATATCCCCTTGTATAAAGAAAAGGAAGTGAGAGATAATTGCCATATTGGAACCTTGACCATTTGGCATTTTAAAAAAGAATGTATTTATTTGTATTTTATTTGTATTAGTGGTCTTGCCTGCATTACATAAGTGCATCAAGTGCATGCAGTACTCTCAGAGGCCAGAAGAGGGCATCAGGTCATCTGGAACTGGAGTTAGGGATGGTTGTTAGCTGCCATGTGAGTTCTGGGAACTGAAACTGGGTCCTCTGCAAGAGCACTCTTAACCACTGCACCATCTCCCCACCCTTCATCATGGGTTTTTTATGACAGTCCTTGTTTCATGGGGTTAATTATTTACCATATATTATTAGATCCATAAACACAAACATGTTCATGTACACTGTAACTTTTAGTAAAGAAGGCATTCATAGTCACCAAGGTCTTAGACCAGGGAGGTGCTGGTTAAGAGTAGGTATTTTAATTCCTTCATATTTTATCCAACTGGTGTTATAGGGATTAACAGCCTTGGAGGCCATGAAGGATAGACCCTGTCCCCCATGGGTGTCATTGGACCCCACCTCTTGTTTCCTGGGTAACACTAGAAAGGGAAGCGCCTCCTTAAGATTTAAATTACCATATGAAAAGGTTTAGGTATCTGGACTTTGTTGAGGACTTTTAAGGGAAAGCTTCTTCCTCCTGGTCAAAAGAATAGACCTGGGTGGAGATCTGACATTCTAAGATACCCCAAATATTAAAACTATTGCCTACTCTTTTATTATTTATTTATTTATTTACTGTTATAAGTGTATTCCTGTGTATAAGTGCATGCATTGTATTGCCTGCATATATGTAAGTGCACCTGTGTTGTGCAATGCCAGAGGAGATCAGAAAAAAGCACTGGACTTCCCTGGAGTTACAGATGGTTGTTAACTACCATGTAGGTGCTGGGAATAGAACCAAGTCTTCTACAAGAGCAGCCAATGCTTTTAATCACTGAGCCATCTCTTCAGCCCTGCTCTCACCACCCATGTGTCCTCTTTTAAGAGTTAATCCATCTGGGCCCGTCAATCACCTGACTAGTAGCCTGCCTGCCCCAGCTTCCCAGGAAATCTGATTCACCTGAAGAATGCTAAGAAGCTGGGGGGACAAATTATCCCCTTGATAAGACAACGCACCCATGCTTTCTGGCGGCCCCTCCCTCGTGCATCTATTTATGGAGATTGCCAGTTTTTCTGAGAAAAGCCTATTTTCCCTTTCATTCTCTGTTCTCTTTATTTTGGATTCTGGCCCAAAGCCTAAGTAAGCATGCTTTCTCAGACACCTTGGGCTTTGCCACTTGTATGAAGCTCCTCTCCTCTTCCCGTGCAGCTGCTCACTGACTTCCATTGCTGAGCCTGTCTGCCTTCATGAAGGAAGGGACTTCTGTCCTCGTCTCCATTTCCCTCCTCAGCAGCTACAGGATTTACAGCTTGCCTGCTCTGTTGCTTTTCTTTCACTCTAATAAAATTATTCTCAAACTGTTACCTGATTCTGTTTTAAAATTCCTTTTTAAAACAGAATTTTAAAACAGAATCAAACAGTTCAAAAAGGGAACCCCAAGTTTCCCTGGTAACACTGGGATCCCAGCCTGGTGATGGTGTGGGTGCCGATTTCTCTCTGTATGGGACTTCTTACCTGCCAGGACATTCCAAAGGCAGATGCCACCGGGGCCATTGACTGCCCTGTAGGGGACCTGAATGATGTTTAGAATGGCAAAGCCCATGCTGACCAGAGCCAGGGCCAAGGCCAGGAAAAGGAGCAGCAGAATCACCACGTGGAGGCCTGCGTTGAGCTCCCTCACCAGGTGTGGGAAGACTGTGGAGAGAAGCAGATAATTGAAGGTCAGAGTGTGGCTCCCTTGCATAAGGCTCCAGCATTTTTCCTGCGAGGGCAAGGTGGTAAGTGCTGGGTTTCCAAAAAGCAAGAGGCTTCCGGAGATGGATCCATGGACCATGGACCCTGGAGGTGCCGCTTGTCAGCTGCCCAGCAGTCTCCTTTGTCTTGGAGTGGACACAAATCTGAAATGTGCCTGCAGTTGACGCTGACACTGTACTGACCTCGTGGTCCTGAGATCTGGTGTGAACTACTGCGTACCACATACAAGCCCTAGGTACTGACTTGGCAAGGTAGATATTATTATCCCAGGGGTTTTAATTCTCATACTTTACAGTACTTCATGAAAATATCAGTTTTCCACATGACCTCTGCAGAAAAGGCTAGTGAAACACCCATCTGTGTTTGTTTTTCTCTATTTGCCACCAGTTCTAGTGGAGAAAAGAAAATGATATACTGAGGGCATTTCAGATGTTGCCTGCGAGAGTCTCAGAAATAACAGCTGTGGGGATTGCTGTTGTTATTTTTACTGTCTAACTTGGGAATGCCATGTGCCTTCTTAGAGCCCCAGTTTCTTTATCTGCACAATGGGAAGATGTAATGTTTTCAGAAGCTGAGGGGAATTGCCTTTTGCTGAGCACAGTTATGGGCTGAACACCTTGCAGCCATCATTTCATTCAGTCTTCATGATGAAGACATGAGGCAGAGGTTGTCAACTCCCTTCGTCCACAGGTTTGGAGACTCGAAGTCCATTGTCTTTAGGCAAGGGAAGCTTAAAGTCTATATGAGATTACAGTCTTATGCATTCTATTTGGTGTATTTGCTGTAAAGAATTCCATGTAAGTTTTCAGAAGTTGTATGTGGAGAATTCAAAATAATGAATGGCGAACTCTGAGAACGCCAAGGTTTCTATTTAATAAGTTCTGGTTGGATCTGGGTCTGTCTTTTGAGCTCTGACCTTCTTGGTGCATTTGATAGCATCTCTAATTCTTACTTGTCCCGTGCTCATCCTTAGGGTCTGACTCTCACTCTCTGGCTTTTCTTCTCTGGTCCCTTTAATGGATCATCTGTGTCCTTTTTCCTTTCACTGAAGGCCGGCACCTCCCAAGACTGAGAACTAGATTTTTTGTGTTTTTTTTTCCCTGTAAGCTGGCCTTCCTGGCTTTCCAGGTTCCCACATCTATGTCTCAGTTCTGACTTAACTTTCTTTCCAGTTCTGTGTTTCCACTTACCATTATATCTACACGGTCATCTCATTGGCTTTGGAAACTTTAACTGGGAAGATGAGCTTCTTGCCAGGGAGCTTGTCTTTCTCAGGCATCTTTCTTCTCTTTGTTCCCTCCCAGTTCCCCTCTCTTAGAGCACCAACATGCCTTTTGCAGTCTTGAGCTTCTCCTTCAGTTGCATATGCCTGATTGTCTCATTATCCCCTTTCCTGATCATGGAAGCCTTAGGACTCATGACTAGCATAACAATACTCACCAAATCCTTGAAATAGAAAATAGCCACTCACATGATCAGCAGGGCTTAGAACTTTAATACTCCTTGTTGATGGTCTCGGGGAAAGGGACACTTGAATCTTGTAGAGATGCTCATTCCTACATTCCTGTTGAAGGACAACTTGGTAACATCTATGAAAGCAATTTCATTTCTAGGGATTTCTTGTCCAGACCCACTCCAATATCTGCTTCCAGTTTGTGTATATTGGATGTTCATTACAACAGCAAATGAGATTGATGACAACAGAGCTTTAGAAAGAACCAGTCATATGCACATGGTAATATGAACTTGTATTTGGAGCTGGTTGAATGAAAAATTGAGAAGTAACCAAGGAAGAGGGAAGAAAGAATGATGTGGGGAGGAAGGTAAAGAGCACCTAACCCACAGCCTCCACAGTTGAAAATGTCTTAATTACACTAACAGGCACTGCTGACGCAGGATGAGTCTCTTCTAATCGGCACTTCCATGTGCTCTGCCTCAGATCAGGGTCTCCCAGTAAGCCAGGGTTCTAATTATTTTTTCCTATGTCACTATTCAAATCTTTGCTTGGGAGTTTCAGTGTAATGACTATCTCCACTTGTTTTGAGGGGAGTTCCACATTTGACCCTGTCACGTGGCGCCACCCTAGAAAGACGTTTCCATTTCCCTTTCATGCTTCTGCCATTTCTAAGAGTTTTAGGCCTGTCGAACTTAATGAAATTGAAATCTGCAGCTTGAAATCCACAGTCATAAAACCTGCAAAACCCATGACCATCATTGATGATGTGGCCAAGCACTTCATACACATTCTTTCCTTTCCTGCCTATGACCACGCTCTCTCACAGGTGTGTGTGTTGGTATGTGTGTGTGAATGTGCACACATGCATGACTCCTTGGATCTGATTCCTCAGGAACTATCCACCTCGTTTGTATTTATTTGTGCATGTATGTGCATGTCTGCGTATGTGTGTATGTGCATCATTGTGCCTGAAGAGCCACAGGTCAACCTTGGGTGTTTCTTAGCTGTCATCCATCTTTTTTTTAAGAGAGGGTCTCTCACTGGGATCTGGGGCTCTTTGATTAGGCTGGGCTGGCAGGGTAGTGAATCCCAGGACTTCCTCTGCCTTTCCCTTTCCAGCACTGGGGATTACCCCTGCCAGCCACCATACTGGGCTTCCTATATGGGTGTTGGGGATCAAACTAAGGTCCACTTGCATGGCAAACACTTTGCCGACAGAGCTCATTACCCAGTCTACCCTCTCCCATTCGTACATGAGGAAACTGAAGCTCAGAGAAGTTAAATAGCTTAGCCAAAGTCACACAGCCAGGAAGTGTTGCTTTAACTATTCTGCTAAAGGGCTTACAAGAGAAAAATCAGAAAACTTCGACAATCAAAAGTTTAAAATTTTAATCATAGCTCAAATTCCAAATTATATCAAATAATATGAATCCGTATGCCTTAGAGTTGCCTCATTTGAATATGAGAACTGACTATTCTGCCATCACCCTAAACTTAGATGATGTGTTTATCTGAAGCATGGTCTTTTGCCCCAGCAAGGCAGATAAAGAAGCCCAAAACTGGCCGTCAGACTCTGATCGTGGACTTGGGGATACTTGTGGAGTGGGGTTATAGAGAGGGGACTGGGAGCTAAAACTGTGACACACCTTCATGTCAGGAGAGCTCACAGATGTCATTTTCATGTATTGATTTACTTGATCCTCAATTTCTTTCTTAGTAAAACAGCATGATAAAAATCTTTCTTTTAGCATTGTTAGGATGGAGGAAATGAACCACAGGAATGGTGACAAATACGAATCCCCTGTGTCTGTCATCCTCATCCACGTGCACTCTGCTTCTCCTTTGCCACAGGGCAGGCTTCTCCGGGCATGCGCTTGCCTGTTTTGTTTGTTCCTCTTTTCCTGCTGGTGTCTGGCCTGCAGGTACTTGATAGTAACTTGAAGGTATGCACACTGTTCACTTAATGTCTGCCCTTTCTGTCTGCAGTCACCCAATAGCCTGGTTAACCTGCCTTTATTTCAGAAGTTCTAGGTATAGAAAGGACCTAAGAGGTTGGTGGTGAGTAGTTTGTTTTATTTCCCACGAATGTGGGACATGATTTCCCTGGGAGTGTCTGTGATGATGGTAAAAACTTTCCACTCTTGGGACTAGAGAGATGACTGAGTGGTTAAGTGCACTGACTGCTTTTGCAGAGGACCTGGGTTTGGTTCACAGCACCTACATGACCACTAACAACTGTCCATAACTCCAGTTCCAGGGAATCTGACACCATCTTCTGACCTCCATGGGTACTGCGTGACACAAGTGCACTTACATACCTGTAGGCAATACACTCATACACATACAAAAAAATAAAATATTTAAAAAACATTTATCTTAAATATTAAAAAAATAGTTTTAAAACTCCCCACTCTGAAGTTTGCAAAGCATTTTCACAAGTTCCTCTCTGCTGATCCCCACACAGCCCTGTACTCAGGAATGTTTTTCTGCAGACCATAAAAAGTGGGAAATCCTGTTAAGGATGGGAGATACCAATATACTCCACTGCCTTGTATCTACACTGTGCTGGAATTGAGTGTTATGAATCTTAAGGGATCTAGTTTGACCCCAGAGAAGATCATAATGCACAGAATGTCCCCAAGCTGCAGCTGCAGTGCAGCTGCACTGTAAAGTGATCTAATCACAGGAAAACCTGGCTCCAGCTCCCGTGAATGCTTTCGAACAATCCCTTTCAAGGCACTGTGAACGGAAGCACATACACCCTCTTCTGGGCTGACCGAAGAGCAGCTGGAAACTGAACATTCTCAAGTACTGCCTAACTCACAGCTAAAATTGAAATGCCTTCTATACAGCTCACAGAGTTCTGATGCTTGAGACCAGACCGTGTTAGGGGAACTCCAGGGAGGGTGCCCACAGGTGCCTTTCTGAGAAGGAAGAAGCAGGATAGAAAGGGCCATTTAAGAGTTTTTTTCAAAGGGCAAACAAAAGGTATGTATTGCTATGGCTGCCCATTAGCAGCAGTTTAAATATCTGGGAGCAGAGCATGGCAGGGCCTTACCGTTAGGGCACCACTGGCGCAGTAGGGGACCTCAGACACTGACTATCCTGTGATTCTCACATCCAGTGAAGTTTCACAAGTGTCCCAATGGCACCCTAGTCAGCTAGAGCATCCAGATTAAAGTTCTGAATATAATTTCTCATGCTTTTCATTTAACATTTCTTTTATCTTAATTTCTTTGTTTATGTATGTTTTTCATGACTTCTATGAAACTTTTCATAAACTTCTAGTTTATGACTGTTGTCTTTTTGGACTGAACATAGTGTATGTATGTGAATGTAGTATATGCTCACAGGTCTTTGCGTGTACTTGCCTATGCACAAGCTTACAAAGGCCAGAGAAGGACACTGTGTATGCTGGTTTATCACTCTTATTCCTTTGAGACAGGGTCTCTCACTGAGCCTGGAGTCTATAAGCTCCAGCTCTGCTTCCCATAGCCCTGGGGTTACAGGTGGATGTGTGGCCTCACTTGCTTTTAATGTGAGTGCTGGGGATTTGAACTCAGGTCCTCATGCTTGCTCAGCAAGCATTCTTACCCACTGAGCCATCTCTTTAGCCTCTGATGGTTGTGATTTTAATAGAACTATTTTCCCAATACTTAAGGTTTAATTTAGTTGCTGAGTAAATATAAATATACTCATATGTATTTCCTTCATATATAGAACTGAGAACAGTTTGTATCATATCAGTCAATGGGTCTAACTTTCTATCTTTATGTATTTAGTAAGATACATTGGCCAGATGTCTAAACATGACCTCATTGAGATACAGAGGTCGAGTAATGGAGATATTTTGCACTGGCAATGTTTTGATGAATTGTAGGACACTATTCTCACTTGAGAGCTAACTGTTTAATTCTAAAGTCTGTTTTGTTTTGATTTCTCCTTTCCAAAAGATCTGCTCTGAACAAGACCAAATGCAGGCCAATGTCACTGGCAGCTCTCCTAATTGTCAAATACCTTGCTGAAGTGTCCCTGCCAAGAAACATTCCAGCCACTCTTTGAACCCCAGGAGTCTGCTCCCAGCATTGAGGTGCAGAGCCCCTCTGTTGTTTCTCAATGGCTATGAAGCTTTCATATACACGGATGTGGGAGCAGTCTGCGTCCTAGAGGTCCCCTTCTATTGGCAGTCTGTACCTGTACATTTGTGGTTAAGACAAACAGAGTCACATGGCATGTTTCTGGCATCAGGCTCTGTTGTTTCCTGGCTGAGTGAGTGACCCCAGGCAAATTATATAACCTCTCCAAGCCTCAGTATACTCTCTTGCAAAATGGGAACATTAATGATGCTTTCTTTCTAAGTATGTTGTAAAACTGAGAGGTGAGCACCGTGCATCTTCTGATGGAATGCCCGACACAGCGCTGGAGATTTTATTACATATCAGTACTAGAAGTAACTACAAAACATGCAAATTCCCATTTCCAGTACTTCTATTTGTCTCTGTAAGAAAAGCAAGAAAGAAATTACCTTTGTGTTGCCATATGAGTCCTTGGCGCTCTATAGACTCTGACATTACGACTTAGAATGAGGCAGCAATCAAATTCCACATTTAGACAGAGACAACCTTGTAAATTAAATGAAGTGTGCACATCAACTTTTACACCCCCAGTATACTCACTTGTGAATTGGGACTGGCGGCCCCCAAGCCCACACTGCCGAACCTTACAGCCTTGGAAGAGCCCGTAGTAAATGTCCCCAATGAATTTGACCAGCTCTGGGTCTGTGGCGTTGACCAGATCCACTCCAGTTTGACACAGGATTTTCCCACTCAGCCAGTGGGGTACCGCCAAGGCAACAATGATCAGGAGGAAGGAGGAGAAGCTGAGTAGAGATGCCAGCCCGTACCACATCTTTTTGAACCATCCAGGCATGCTGGTGAGTGCGTATCATCCCCCAGGTCTCTGGGCAGCAGTAGCGCATAAGGACATCTTTCGGACACTCGGTAATGGCTTGCTCCAGGGTCAGCTCTTCCAAACACAGCAATTCAAGACTTCCGGTCCATGTCTTCATCCTCCCCAGTCCCTGCCTCCTCAGTCTGTGTTTACTACACTCACATCTTGAGCCATGGCAGACTCCGTGTAACGGAGTGTGTTACAGAAGGAAGTAACCTTATATCTCCCACTGGACTAGTGTTTCAGCAGAGCCTTTAATTGTTCCCTGTTCATGTATTCAAGTAATCCTGGTATGGACCTTGTCATGACGAGAGCCTTATTACTATTCAAAAACAGGTAGATCTGATGATAAAGAGGTTCTAACCAGACTCTAAAAAAAATGCACACGGCAGAAGAGAAACAAAAATGGAATGATTCCCCTACGCAGTGCCAGCAAAGCACAGGATCAAATGTCGTCTCTTCCAGGCATGCTTTTGCCCTGGCATTTCTTTCTCTAAAATGTCACTGCTGTCAGAATCCCCAGAACTGTTATTAATGCCATGAAATGACTCTGGTTCTAACAGAAGTCTATATATTGGGGCTTTATTGATTTACCATTGGCAGAACCTGTAAAGTGAAATTTAACTGTTATGGCTGCAAGGCCAGCAGGAACCCTAATATTTAACATTCTCCTCTGCTCCCACTTCTGTGGCATCTTACATGGAGCAGAAAAATTTGTGTTTGAGACAGGGCCTTGCTATGTGTCTCAGACTCCTGAGTGCTGGGATGCCTGGCTGAAAAAAAATTCTCCTCTAAAAGTGAATATTTACTTCTCTATATTTTTGACAGTCTTCTATGTGCATGTAATCTATTTTGGTCATATTAATCACCTTTAGCCTCTCTTACCCCCTCCATCTTCCTCTGGACCCTTTCCCCTCAATAAGTCCCTCTGTCTTTTAGTTTTAATCTGTAGACCCTAGGGATGAATTATTCCCTACTTTTTAAATACTGTGGTTTAAAAATTTTGACTTTTACTGTATTGTTGACTATCAAGTTGATGTCACACGAGGCTGGCAACAGCTACTCCATGAAATCACTGGGAAGCAGAACTGGGCAGAATTAGCAAGTAAAGTTGATTTCAAAACTTGGGAGGGGCTGCTGGAAGTTGCAGTCTTTGCCAGTAGGAACCTTGGGAATCTTTCAGGGAGACGATTGATCAGACAGAGGGACATGTTTTAAGTATTTTATTATTTAAAAAATTTATTTTATGTGTATAGCTTCCATGTATGCAAGTGCACCTGGGTCATGTACTCATAGAGCACTATGGAGGTCAGAAGAGGGGATCGGATCCCCTAGAACTGGAGTTACAGAGAATTGTTAGTTGCCATGTGGGTGCTAGGATTTGAACCCAGGACCTCAGCAAGAATGGTCAGTGTTCTTAACCACTGAACCATTTTACCAGCCCCATAGAGGGGCATGTTTTAGAAGTGACAAGATTCTTCCTAATGAGGGGGCTCACTACAGGAGACTCTCTGTAGTGAAAATAAAGAACAGTATTCCTAAAGTCTGTGTGGAGCTGTGCTGCATGGCTTCAGTTGTCAACTTGACACACCTAGGAAGAAGGAATTTCATTTGGGGAATTCCTCTGTGAACTGGCCTGTGGGTATGTCTGTCAGGTATTGTTCAGGGATATGGGAAAGCCTAGACCCTGTGAATGGTGCTACCACTGGGAGGTGATCCTGGGTTGAATAAGAAAGCAGGCTGAGTACAGGTCTAGGGAGCAAGCCAATAAGCAGTGCTCCTCCATGGTCTGTGCTTCAGCTCCTGACTCCAGGTTTCTGTCCTGGGCTCCTGCCTGACTTCCATCAAAGATGGACTGTTTCTGGGAGTTGTTAAGATGGAAAATCCTTTCCTCCCCAAGTTGTTTCTGGTCAGAGTGTTTTTATCACAGCAACAGATAAACCAAATTGGGACAGGATTATCTAGCAATAAATGACATAAAGCATTTAAAAGCTTTAGAAGACTACTTGGCATATTAATAAATGACAAATAATGTTGGCTAACGCTCTTATTTTAATGTTAAGAATATTTTCAGGAGATAGGATATACAAAATGCCTTAAGGTTCCATTTTTACAATAAATGATAGATGTACATAACTTTTGATGTTTTGAGGGTTAAGTAATTATTTTCAGAAAAACTCTGTAGAGACTTTCACACCTTATTTCTCCAGTTGGCCCTAGGATTGTTGTGTGCAGTGAAGTGAACTGATTCACGGATCACTCGGCACAGTGTGTGGCATGGGAAGGGTGCAAAAACATGTTTGCCTTTCCTCTCCATTAGGTTTTACAGCAGTTCTACTTCTGATAATGCAGCATCAGACAGGAAATGTGCTTCAGGCTGTGTCCTGCTGTTTGTTGACTTGTGTCTGCAGATCTAACATGGTACAGGAATAAGGCACCATGTGGGCTGTTGGTGCACAAAGATGTGTCATATAGCATCTGTATCCAGTAGGCTACAACACTGTCAGATGTTGGTTCTTAGCCAAAGGTAACTTTACCCCTCAGGGGATATTTGGCACTATTGAGAGGCTTTTTTTTTTCTTTTTCTGGTATTGGGGAATGAACTTAAGTACATGTGTGTGTTAGGCAAACACTCCACCACTGGGCTACAGCCCAAGCCCTCTTTTTTAAAAATATATTTTTTATTTATCATTTTATGGTATGAATGTTTTGCCTGCATATGCGTAAGTACACCTGTGTCATGTAATGCCAATGGAGCCCAGAAGAGGGCAGTAGATGCTCTGGAACTGGAATTACAGGTTGTTAGCCACCATGTGGATGCTGGGATTTGAACCTCGGTCCTCTGCAGGGGCAGCCAGTACCCTTAATCATTGAGCCATCTTTCCAGTCCCCAACCCCAAACACTCCTCTTTTTATTTTGAGACAGGGTCTCACTAAGTTACCCAGTCTGGCCTTGTACTAATTCTGTAGCTCAGGCAAGCCTTGAGCTTGTGATTCTCTGTCTCAACCTATGGAGCAGTTAAAATTCTAGGCTTGTGCTGTCAGGCCTGACTAGAGACTTATTTTTATCTTTAGGACTGGAGATAGGGGCCTGCTACTGGCTTGTAGGGGTAGTCTAGGGATGCGGTGAATATTCTGTAGCCCACAGGTCAATCTCCTGTGCAATGATCTGGTTCCAAATATCAGCAGGGCTGCAGTTGAGCAACCCAAAACTTCAGGCCTTGAGCAGAAATAACTATCCTAAAATGGTTAAGACACCGGGATAGGTGGTTGGCCCCATTCACTGGGCCTCAGATGCAGATCTTGAATATTCTTGACATGTAGTTTACAAGCAGCCACAAAGGTGTAAGGACAGGCCTAAGACTTAACACAGATAAACTTGTGGGACTACCGGACCAAAGCCTGTCAATACCATAGACTAATCATTTTTGAAATATTGTAATATTTCTCAATGGTATTATTTGTTTTAAGGGCATTAATCTCTGAAATGCAAACCTTTAAAGAGTTCTGCAAGCGTTGTATCATTATTTTGGCAAATTTTATTTTTAAATATGTCCCCAAATATAATTATCTCATATTTGTAAAAAGAGAAGAGACCCTTGGAGTCACAATCTCTAGAGAAAGTGATTTTAAAGAATCAGAAGTATTGGTAAAACTAGTGGTAATGATCAGTTGGCAACTCTTGAGCTCCTACTTAGCAACACAGTGCTCTGAGTATTATCTCTTGCAACTCTTTCTCAAACTCTACAGGTACACACTATTATTCCCATTTTATTAGCGAGCAAACCGCGGCACGAAACAATTGAGAAAGTTGCGTAGGCTACACAGCTATTACTGTGGGGTCAGGCAAAGTTCTCACCCCGTGTTTTGGGTGGTTTGTCTTGCGTCTGCAATGACTTTCTTCAAGTGCAAGGACTTTGGCATTGCTACTCACGCACTAGGCTACCAGGCAAGGAAAGCAGCCGACCTTTGCTGCAGAGCACGCGCCTCGGCGCTGAGCGTCTATTGGCCCATGGGCAGGGGGCAGGGAGGGTGGGCAGAACGCAGTCCAGAGTGCGCGCCTCTGCGTCCTCTGTCCTATTGGCCCACGGATGGATGGGCGGGGCATCGGAGTCGCTCTCCTATTGGCCCACGGGGAGGGACGCGTGGTGTGAGGAGTCTCCACCTCCGGGAGGGGCGGCGGGGCGTGAGCCCTGCCAAGATCACGTGCCCAGCACTCCGGACCCCTATTGGTTAATAGGCGAGAGGGGTGGCTTGAGGTGCCTCCACTCTGAGGCGCGGAGGCGGCACGGCGGGGCGGGGTGCAGTGTCGAGGGGCGTTACGGGCTGCGGTGCTGGCTTCGTGCGGTGCAGCGGTTTGGGGTTCCGGACCTCGGGAGCCGGGCGGGAGCGGCAGGATGGCGGCGGCGGCAGGCGAGGCGCGCCGGGTGCTGGTGTACGGCGGCAGGGGCGCCCTGGGCTCGCGCTGCGTGCAGGCCTTCCGGGCCCGCAACTGGGTAATGCGGCGGGTGGGGCGCAGGGTGCGGGGTCCGCGCCGCGCCGGGCGGGCCCTGAGAATGGGGGGCCCAGGGGACCGCTGATGGCACCCCGGGGACAGTCGAGAGGTAGCAGGTCCCGTGCACCCGCGGCAGGGCTGCTTGCACGTGTGTACACCGGTCCCTGCCCGGTGCCAGGTGCAGGGCCTCTGCCCTGCAAGGAGCGTGGGGTGCGGGTGATCCCCAGGCCCCTGCCCAGTCCTGAAGGTACGGTCGGACTCCGGAAGCCTTGGAATTAGTTGGGCTGCGCTTTATTAGTCCATCGGCCCTGAATTGTCTACTGAATGCCCTGGAGCCTCAGTTTCCGTATAAGAAAAATAACAATAATCGTGCTGTACATTTCGACGTCAGGATTAAATGAGAGAGTCGGGGTGCTCGTAGATATACTGTCCGTCGGTAAAGGCTGTTTAAATGCTAGCTGTCACTGTTACTGTGATTATTACCGGTGTTGTTTTAGTTCTGTTGAACCTGACACTGTAAAGGTTCTGCCCCTTGGCTGTTGACAGGGTCTTTGCCTAGTAAAGAATATGTAAACTACTTTTGCGTAGTCAGGTGTCCAATCCTAGGGAGCGGCAAGTGAGGGAAGAGCTGATCGATGAACAGGGACTTTTGACCTAAGCTACTCAGGATTAGTATGGCTCAGCACAGGAAGCCTCTCTACTGCTGTCACTTGATCTAAGTCAGCCCTGGAGTTTGGGGCTCCTTTCTGGGAGCTTAGCAACCTGGACAAGGGGCCCTACGGAACCAGAGAAAGAGAGGGGTCCAAACTTTTGTTCTGATGCCAGGTGTGGAACAGAAATCATGCCACTGCCCTCTCTGGACCTGGGAAGACCCAGGTTGGGGAGGGTGGGGACAGAGGCATCATTGAAGTGTGGCATCTTCTCCAGTGGGGCACTGTACTGCTATCTATCAGCTCCCCAGACTCTTCATTGGATCTTCCCAATAACTTTCATGCAGTAGATGCTGTTAGTGACCACGTCTTACTGGTGCTAAGGCTGTGTTCTCCCCTTGTAGGGACTTTTGGCTTACCATTGACCTTTGTAGAGTTTGGTGAGCTGGTTTACCCTTGACTCTTTGTTTCCCTCTTCCAGGCACCCTAGGGAGGGTGGGTATGGAGATTTCTTTGTCTCAGTTATTCCCCAAGCTTGTGCTGTACAAGTAAAGAGTTGTTGCAGATGCTGCGATCACAGCTTAAGATAGAGATACTGACCTCTGGGGCTTTCAGTCTGAAGAACCCTGGAGCTTTCTGAGGTAGAACCCCCCATCACCCATGCCAAGAGAGTGAGCACTGGTCCTCCCATCTCATTTGTTTCTTACTAGCCCTGTTAATCATTAACCTGCTTTTTACAGTAAAGCAGGCTGTGTATGTATGGACAGAGGCAGCTTTCATACCCCAGTCTGTCTGATGCCCCATTCAAAGCCCATCCATCTCTGCTGTAGGGTGGGGCTCTCAAAACTGTGGTCCTCCATGGGTAGATGACGGACAGCCACGTCCTCTATTTACAGCCAGGAAAGGTTGTTTTGTTTTCATTTAAAAAATGAAAAAAACGTTTGTGGCATATAGAAATGAAGTGAAGTGTATATGTCAGCCCCTGAAGTTGGTTGGACGGCAGTCCTGTCCAACAACCCTTACTGTCTATAGCTCTGCTCTCTCGTGGCACTAGCAGGTTTGAGTGTGAAAGATCATGCAGCCTGCAAAGCCTTCAGTTATCCATCTCCAGCTCTTCACAGACAGACGACTCCAGATGTCTAGATATTTTGGCCTCGAGGAGTGAGCAGGGCAGAGGAAGGGGGGTGTTTGGAGTAGGGTGGGCTGGGAGAGGTCAGCAGGAGGTGCACTGTCCACAGTCAGTGGTCCCTGTGGGGTGTGTGGAATTTGTTGCTACTTCTTTTCTCTGGTGGGTTTTCATTTAAATGTCGGGCGTCCAAAAATCTGAAATGCTTCGAAATGTAAGGTTTTTTAGGCTCATGTGAGGCCCCTATTGGAAGTTCCCTGCCATGAAACTTGCTACATGCTCAGGTTTAGTAAAAGTGCATTGTAAAATTGCTTTCAGAATGTGAGTATAAAGTGTCTGTGAAACATACATGAGTTTTGTGTTTAGGCTTGGGTCCCATCTCCCAGATCTATATAGGCAAAACCCCAAATTTCCAAAATCTGAAATGTGTCCAGGCCCGAGTGTTTCAGATGAAGGGAAACCAGACCTTATTTCAGCTTCTTAACTTGCTCTGTTGTCCCCATTTCTGGGTCTTTAGAGAAATAACTTCCTGTTTCCTGACCAAGACATTTCTTTGCTGCAGTGGGTGGCCAGCATCGATGTGGTGGAGAATGAAGAGGCCAGTGCTAGTGTGGTTGTTAAAATGACCGACTCTTTCACAGAGCAGGCTGACCAGGTAATGACAAAAGACCCCTACTGTGGTAGGGGAGCCTAGGAGGGGTTCCCACTGCTTGTGTGTTCTGTTTTTATCAATTACTGTTTCCATAATTAGGAAAGGCATTTGTGTCCATGGAGGAAAACTTTGAAAAAAGTGAAAAACGAAACAAAAGACAAAGATACCTGGTCATTTCTGCTTAGCTCATTTTGACCTGTTATGTCTTTACTCTGCATCTTGTGTTATTACTTTTGCAAGTAGAGATAATTTTGTAGTTCATATTTGATGGCTAGTCTTTAAAATTTATCCTTCATTTGACTTATGAAAAATACTTTGTAGATGTATAACATTTCATTATGTTGATTGGCTGTGGTTTACTTAGTTTCTGCTTATTTTACCCTTCAGATTTTTTGCTGATTAAAAACTTTTTTTGGTCTTTTTGAGTCAGGGTTTCTCTGTAGCTCCAGCAGGCCTGGAACTCTCTATGTAGACCAGGTTGGCCTTGAACTCACAGAGAATGGCCTGCCTCTGCCTCCTGAGTGCTGGGATTAAAGGTGTGTGCCGCCACACTTGGTTTGATTTTAATTTTTAAATTTTAAAAATAATTTTTATATGAGTGGGATGGTTGAACATCGTTGTCTGCATATCTGATTACCTAGGATACAATTTGAAAAGTAGAATTAACTTAGTTCAAAGCATGAACACTAACAGAACAGGTAATTTCCAATTATAAAATTATGTATATATTGTAAAACAACAAACCCAATAGAACTGTAGAAATATGTAAATAAATGTGAATGCCTTCTTTTCCCCTCCAAGATCATGTTTTCCCAGAAGGAACACTGTTACTGATTTGATGGGTGTCTTGGTGTAAATTTAGATGCAGTAAGCAGTTCTGCATCTCTGGAGAGGCCTGGCAGATGCGCTGCCCAGAGGGCTGTGTTTAGTCAAACTCATGCCAGCACTCTAGTACTCAGTCCCCAGAAAACCTCCACATCCTTCTTATGTGATGTACTTCATTTCCACAGCTGCTGGGTGCCACATTTTATAGTGGGATCATTCCATTTCAGCAAGTGAGAAGCACACTTTGAAGGTAGTTAGTGGTAGAGTTAGGGCAGGAGTCTCCTAACATGAACTTGGTCCGTAAAGTGGGTTCACTTTCTATTTGGTTGTGCTGTCATCTGGTGGTCTCAACACTAGTTGATGTTTTATGATCCTTGACTGATTTAAATCACACATATGAACACCAAAAATCTACAGGTACTCTTGTTTCTTATATAAAATAGTGTCAAGTTTGCATATAATCTGCATATCCACCTGAATACTATAATCTTTAGATTATTTATAAAACCTAGTAGAATGTCAGTGTGATGTTAATTGTCATTTTACTGTCGTTGTTTAGGTAATAGTGAGGAGAAAGAAAAGTCTATGTGTTTATAGCACAGATGCATTTTTTTTTTTTCCTCCCTGAATATCTTTGATCTGAAGTTGTTTGAGTCTTTAGATGTGCAGCCCGTGGATATGGGTGACCTGCTTCATTTTTGGTTGTTTTTTTCCTAACAAAGTTAATGTTTGCTATGCTTAATGTGATACAGATTGGCCTTAGTGAGCTTGCTAGAGACAGTTGACATGGCCTTATTAGTTGCTGGACACTGATCTAAGTGTTTTAATTAATTAACGCACAGTCTCATAAATTCAAAACAAAGTCTCTAATTTGGTTGTCTTTCAGAATTAGGGAAGATGAGGCACAGAGAGGCCTGGGTTTTGCCCAAGTTCAGACATGTAGGAGGGTGGCATAGCTACAGTTTGAGCCTGGGCACTGGGGACCGACGACTGTGCTCTTACCCAGTGAGCTAAGCAGCTCCAAAGCAAAAGAGCATTATGTGGGCGAAGTAATAGAAGCTAAAACTCCAGAGAGGGGCGGTGGCTGGGCTTGGAAAGCCACAACCCTTCCAGCTGTGGGTCCTGCGTTCAGTGTCTCCTCAGTTCTTGTTAAATATGGGTTCTGATGTCCATGTGTGTTTAAAAAATATTCGTTATTCGTTATTCTTATTTGTGTGTGTGTGTGTTTTTGAATGTGGGCATGCGAGTGCCAGGGTGCATGTGTGGAGGTCAGGGGACAACTTCTGAGAGTCAGTTCTTTCCTTCTGTCTTTGGATCCAGGGATCAACCTCAGGTTTATCAGGTCTGTGAAGCTAGTGCTTTTAGTGGCTGAGCCATCTCACTGGCCCCCATGTGAGTTACTGAATTTTCAAGTGGTCTCCACTGAGATGATTATAGAATGCAACAGCAGGACAGAGACGGGGGAGTAACTTGGTTGTTAGAGGCCGAACTTTAATAGTCTACTCCTTTCTTCTCCCCACCCCTGTTGTGAATTTATGATAAACAGCATGATACTTACTTTTAGTTTTTAGTTTTGAGGTCCCACAGGAGGAAATTTAATTCTAGTACATTGAAAATTGGTCCCCTGGGCAGGAACTTCAACTAGGGACAAGAGATGCAGAAATGAGAAAGAGACTGAATCTGCAGAAAACTCTGGGCAGAGTGGCATTTAAAAGGATGAAATTTGAAACTGTCATAGAAGAATAAAGCATAGTTGTTTAAAAAAAGTGTCAAACAGGTGCATAGTTGCTGCTTGCTCTATACCTTAAGGGCATGCCAAGTAATCTTGGGTTCTATCCAGATGTTGGGAGTTGATGTACCCTCTGGCAGTCAAGATCTAGGTTCTGGACATTAGGACTTGGCTTCAGAAAGAAGGGGGCCACTAAGGACTGTTAGCATCACAGGGAAGGTCAACAAATGATATAGCCAGAGTAGGTAAAAAGCACAGGAAATTCTAGAATCTGCTTAAAAGGACAGTATTATGTGTGTTGTGTGGGGGGAGGAAAGCTTAGTTTTCAGTGGCTAAGCATTTCCTGTAAGGAACAATTTGAATCTTCAAAAAAGAGGTAAAAGTTTAATGGCGATGTTGCTGGAGAGGTGCTGGCTATGAGTTTTCAGAAGCTGGATCTTACTGAGCGCCTGGGAGACTTCACTGTGTGACTGATTTTTATAATGGACATAATATGGACTGACTTAATTAACCCCAGGGAAAACCATATGCTCTTGTGACCTGGGCACCCTCAATTTGCTCCATCCCAAAAGGTAACAAATGAATAAATGTGGGTGTGCTTGAGAATGACCTGAAAGTAGGCACAGTCACCTCCAATGCACACAGTGGAGGTTGAGAAGGGTGCGTGGACTTGGATAAATGAGATATCCTAGAACCAGGGATGAGAAGGCTGGATGGTTTGTTAAGGTTAGTGTGGAGCCAAGCTTGTACTTCCTCCAGTTGAAGCTGGAGAAACTATTTTGAATAGAATCATGGGTGGGGCCAGGCAAAATTCCAGGGATGGAGTTCCAGCAAGACAGTTCCATCAGCACAGTTCAAGAGCTCTCTAGGGAAATGAGTGTCTTCCGAGTGTGGGTCCACTCTTAAAACTAAATTCAAGAGTCAGGCTGTTTGTTCAGGCCATTGTAATGTGGGTGTAGTAAATAGGGAAAAGTCAAAGTGGCTGGCCAGATCATCCTTTTAATACTTTATAATGAGAGCACATGAAGACATGCTCAGGGTTTTAAAATTTCAAACACAGACCGTTGACATTTCCCCCATGCTCAGTATTTACCAGCAGTTTACTGATGGCTGTCTTTTGTCTTGTTCTTGAGTTTTGTTTTGGGTTCGAGTAGAATGGATCCTTCTCAGATTATGATTCTATGATTTGTGGAGGAAGTCTGGAAAGGATTGTCCTGAGCCTCTGGTGATCTTTTTGTTACTTGTTTTACTTTAGGAGGTATGTGTGTCGTGCCTTTTAATATGTTCATGTGGAAGCTGGGTGTGGTGGTGCAGGCCTTTGGTCTCTGTGAGTTCAAGGCCAGCCTAGTGTACATAGCGAGTTCCAGGCTAGCTGGTACTAGAGGAAGACCCTGTCTCAAAAAGACCGAAAAGAATGTCCACGTAGTTAGTGCTCTGGGTTACTTATGAAAATCACATTGAAAGGTAGTTGGACTTCACTGTCTAAATGCCCCTCAACTCATCTTCCATCCAGCTTCCGGTGTCCGTTGCTGGGGGCTGTAAGCTGGCTAACAAAAGGAGAAAGAAAAAGCCAGGCAAGCATTGGAGCCTGCTGTTGGAGCTTAACTTACAGTTCATGCAGCTTTTGCCTCTTATGTTTAAGGTGACTGCTGAGGTTGGGAAGCTCCTAGGTGACCAGAAGGTGGACGCCATTCTCTGTGTGGCTGGAGGATGGGCTGGGGGCAACGCCAAATCTAAATGTGAGTCCTTTTTGAAGTTAATTCTTGACTCTCTTCTGCTCTGGAGTTAACCCTGACTCTGCTCTGCTCCTTGGCTAGCTGACGTTGGTCAGTGTAGATCAGGCCCTGGGCAGCTGTTTTTCTGTTCATCTCACAGCATTTTCCCACAGCTCCTTGTTTTTGCTTTGTATTGATGACAGAATGGGTATTTATAGAGGTTTACTACTTACATTCTGGATTCTGGAGACTAGAGCTGAAAGTGTGGTACCTGGTGAGGGCTCCTACAGCCTGGCCTTGTGGTAGAAGGTGGAAGGTCAAGAGAGTGTTGGAGGGGGCGGGGTTGGTTGGCAGGGTGACATATGTTACCATCTGTTCCTTTAAGTCTCAGGCAAGGCTAGAGGGCTAACACAACTGTGAAATGGTTGCATTTCATTTCTCTTTTACAGACTTTTTAAGGTTGTCAGTAAGCTCTCGTCCATGTAACTATATAAAAGCCCACTTTACAGCTATAATTGTTCTATGAGTTTTTAATCTTGATTAGAAACCGAAATGGACAAAGGTTCTTGCTATAAATTTAATGGTCTTCATAAAGTTTGAATCAACACCAGTCTGCTGAGTCCATTGACCCCAGATTAAAAAACAATTTTTATTAATTATTTGAGAATTTAATATAATGTACTTTGATCATATTTACTCCCAATTTCTTCCCTAACTCCTCCCAGAACCTTCCCCCACCAACCCCAACCTCAAGACCTCTTTTTAAAGGTAACCCATAGAGTCTGGTTTCTGCAGCCCATGTGCTCCTGGATGTGGGGCCATCCACTGGAGTATTGAGCCAGACTATTGGCTAACAGTTATTGGTTGAAATTATAGCAGTTAGCTGGTGAGGAAGCTCAGACTCGGGAGAGTCCATGGCCTGTGTCTGAACTTGTGTCTCTGACCACTGAACCGTGTGCCGTTTGTATTAGACCTCATGGTAGATAGGGACCTCGTGGACAGCTTCCTGTAGAGTGGGGCTTTGTGAGTTGATCTGGCTTTTTGGGTTCCTCTCTGGGAATGATCAGCCTACCTTTTTTTGTACCCCCTGCCCTCTGCCAGCTCTCTTTAAAAACTGTGACCTTATGTGGAAACAGAGCATGTGGACATCCACCATCTCTAGCCACCTGGCCACCAAGCACCTGAAGGAAGGAGGCCTCTTGACCTTGGCTGGTGCCAAGGCTGCCCTGGATGGGACTCCTGGTAAGCCTTCATTTCTCTATCTGCGCAGTGGGAATGCTTCTGTTCCTGGGGCTTGGACATACTGTGGGTTGAGGAGGAGCAAAGCCCTTCATACCTTCAAGGGCTTGCCCATTCGGTGGTTTTGCTTTCTTCTCTGCCAGAATGTTTTTTTAGGGTACAGTCTGGGTCTTCTCATTTGCATTTGCCTCCTGTTCATGGTACTGTAGTCTGCACCTCTATCTGTGTGGAAGAACGAATGGGACAGTAGATTGGCATTAGACACATATCTTCTGTTTATTTGGTTTTTGTTTTTCTGAGACAAAGTCTCACTATGTAGCCCCAGCTGGCCTGGAACTCACTGTGTAGAACAGGCTGGCCTTGAACTTAAAAGTATCTGCCTGCTTCTGTCTCCCAAGTGCTGGGATTAAAGGTATGAGCCACCACTATTGCATCGTTGATAAGTGTCCTAGGAAAGAATCTTGGCAACTGTTAATTGCGAGAGCTTTAGGTGAGGGGGCTGCAGGTGGATGCTTTCCCCTGATTCATCAGATTTCTATAGCATTTTCCTTAACTGAAAACTGACAACATTACCTAACTTGAAAAGCAGCTGTAGCATTGTCTACATGTAGATAGTGCCCCCACCTGGTGAGTATCTTACTATATTCACATCAAATACCAAGTATTATTGTGTTTACTTTTCACGTATATTCTCATTTCATCCTGATGCAGGTCTCATTATTACCTCTATCAGTTTATTGCTTAGGAAAACAAAATTTAGAGTCAAGTAATTATCCAGAGTGATAGAATACATAAGTATATACTTTGAACCAACCTCTGACCATTTCTCAGTTGTGCACCATTCCATCATGAACACCAGCTTTGCCTTTCTTACTCCCTGTATTTGTTAACTGGGGCTGCCATGTGTTAGGTTGCTTAAACAACAGACACACGTTTTCTAACAATTCTGGAGTCCAGGTGTCTAAGACTAGGGTGTTGGTAGGGCTGGCTCCTCTGAGACCTCCCTCGTTGGCTTATGGGTGCCTTTTGTGTCCCTATGTGTGTGCCTGGGTCTTAATTTTGTACTCTTATAAGGACTCTAAAACTATTAGATTAGGGCTCCACCCAAATGATCTCGTTTTAAATTAGTTACCTTTTCAAGCCAGGGAGAGGCAGTTGGGTCCCTGTGAGATTGAGGCCAGCTGGTCTACATTGTGAGTTCCAGGCCAGCTGTAGCTATAGGGAAACCCTGTCCTAAAAAGACAAAAAGAAAATAAACAAGATTTTAGCTCCAAATGTAGTCACTTTCTGAGTTACAGGAAGATAAGAACCTCAGCATATATATTTCAGCTCATATATTCCCTTAGGGACAAGACTAAAAGAATTTCAGTAAGGACACAGGGGTGGGCAGTAATGTCTATCTATACTACATGAATTTAAAAAGAAATATATATATATATATATATATATATATATTTTTTTTTTTTTTTTTTCCTTAAGAAATATTTTTTAAGTGAGCCTTTTTGAATCTAAGTGGTAGAGATCTTGAGGATGCCGTCTTTGTTTTACTGTGACTCCCTAAACCATGAAGCTCTTGCTAATTAGTAGTTTCTTGTTTCCTTACATTTCTCAGAGCATAAGACCTTATAGGTCTGTGGCTGTTGCAATAATTTGAGCTGTGTAAATGTTAGATGTCTGTTTGGTTGAGATCTGGTTTTTATTAAAGGTGATACAGGGCAGAGACATTAGAAAGTAAATAGAGAAATGACTGTTAGTTTGACATTCAAAAAAACCCGTAGAACTGAAAGACCAGGTTTTCTAAAGAATACACAGTCCCCTGCTTTTCTCTGGTTTCTAAGTACATATGGTTCCTAATGTGCTGGTTCACCTTAATGATTCTTCTGCCTCAGTGGGGAGAGAGTATATAGCCATTCTGGGCTGTGCTTGGAAACCACTTTTTAGGAACTGTAGTGATGAATTCATAATTTGGAAGAAAATGCTCATCATGGTGGTATGCACTTTCTTTTTTTGTATCTTGAAAATTATCTCCTATCTATAGCATATGTCCTAACAAGGTGATGTTCTGTAGAATTAGACCAGCAGGGTTGAGGTTGCTTATTTCTTTCCTTCCAGAGCTTCCAAGCCCTTGTGTTGTTTGAATGGGAATTCAGAGAGAACCCTGAGATTTGTTGTATTTTCAAACCTCTATTGGCTTCCTGCCCTTGATTCCACAGAGAAGCTGAGGGTGGTGAAATGCTCCTTTAGTAACTCTTTGAGACTTTGACCATCTTTTGCAATTCAGGGTTGTTGAAGCTGATTAGTGATTGGTTCCTTGGCTGGACTGTGACTCCCACCTCACTGGACTGGGCTGCCCCTTTGCACCTGCTGACAACAACTTCCTTTGCTTCAGTCAGCAGATCTCACCCAGCTGGGGGTGGAGAGAAGGACTTGAGGGAGTATGTGCATAAGTGTCAAGACCTTCAACACATGCAACTTACTACATGCTACTTACACTTTGGTAAATTTGCTTTTGGAAAGTCTGAACTTTTAAGCATTCTGCCTGTGTGCCTGATGTTTTTTTCTCTCCAGAGGTGTCTATAAAGTAGGACGATTACTGTTCCTTGATTATAGTGAGAAAAACCAAGTTTAGTGAATATAGGTGACTTGTCTGAGACCACCTGTCTGGGAAGCGTGGGATTAGAAGTGAGGAATTAGTGGGCATTGACAGTTGACACCGTTGGTGTTAAGGGCCTGCCACGTCAGCAGATGGGCAGTGAGCCTGTGAGCCTGCGCTAAACTGCTGTCTAAGCAAGTGCCCTGAGAGAGCGAGTGGGGAGAACAGTCCACCCCGGAAACGGTCTGTGGAGGAACTGGTATGATCCAGGTTAGGAGCTTGACAGTGGAACTTAAGGGAAAGTGGAATGGCGGTGTATTGTTTTTATTCAGCTGATTTTATGAACATCTTTTTTAATGCCAACATGAACCAGTGTGTGTAGGAAACAGTCACGTGTTGCTAGAGGTCATATGCTTGGTAGGGATATGGCTCCCGTTGATGTACCTGCCTCTGTAGCACCCACTCCCCAGGCCCAGCCCTCAGGCCCCTTCTGGAGGAAGCCTTGTGAATGCATGCTGTGTGCGTTCTCCTCTGTCCATCTCGTATTTTATTTTATATTGAAAGTCTTGGGCTGGGCCTGGGCTGTCCTTGAACTTGAACTCCTCTTACATTGATCTCCCAACTGCCTGGATTGAAAGTGTGTGCCACCATGTCCATCACATAGTCACATACATAAAATCCGTATTGAGGACTGGTGAGATGGTTCAGTGGGTAAAGTGAGTTGGATCACTGGACCCATATGGTGAAAGGAACGAACCAACTCCCCTGCAAGTTACCTTCTGACCTTCACCACATGCGCTGTGCCATGTATATGCCCT
Source organism: Eospalax fontanierii (assembly GCA_035773235.1). Lineage (NCBI taxonomy): Eukaryota > Metazoa > Chordata > Mammalia > Rodentia > Spalacidae > Eospalax > Eospalax fontanierii. The sequence continues at coordinate 73,926,001 of CM069533.1, forward strand.
TCCCTCATGTGAAATAAAAAATTAATTAAAAAATGAAAAAATATGTATTGAATGCCTCTTTCTGGGCCTAGGCATTGTGGCTTCTGGCTGCTGTCTTGGGTAGAGGTAGGAGGATTACTTCAAGTCTGAGGCTAGCCCATTTTACATAGTGGTTCCTGTCTAGCTGGGGCTACATTGCTAGACCCTGTCTCAACACACAAACAACATGCCATGTTCTTGGTTGGGGTGACATTTCTAAGCAGAGCAGTTCAACTCCCTGCCTCTGAGGACTGTATTCTTTGGGGAGTAGAAGAGCAGTTAGAGACTGTAAGGTGCTGTCCTGCCCTGTTCTGTGTTGTCATCAGCACAGTTGGAGACTGTAAGGTGCTGCCCTGCCCTGTTGTGTATTGTCATCAGCAGACCCTGTGACTTGGGCATTGGGTGGTAGCCAGGAGGGCTGCTGACTCTTGTTTGAGTTGCAGAGGAATCAGCCTGAGTCCCTGGGCCTTCAACATAGAACTTAGTTCTTGCCCTAGGAGCCAGGGAACTGCCTTACTTTTCTTCACGGTCCTAGCATTAGATCTGGGATTGACGGGCAGTGACATGAAACGATGGCAGTCATGCCCAAGTACACACGGGCTGCTGCTCTTCACCTTGAGAAAGAGAATGCCCGGGGGACAGCAGATGCCTGTTCCATGGTGGGAGCAATGGTGTGTGCTAGTGCACAGCGCGTGGTGACGAACAAGTGGGAAGTGTGGGAAACGCCTTCCTCTGCTGCAGCCACAACTGCACCTCCCAGGTCCTGAGCTCAGCCGAGTCCGCCTGCACGAAGCTGCTCCCCATCGGTTTGGTGGTCCCTCACACCATGTGCGGCCTTGCTGATTGAGGGGTAGGCTATTACTCCCATGTGTGCACAGATGAACAGTGTGACTGTTGCAGTTGTTTGTAAAGCCGGTGTGAGAGCCCCACTCGGGAAGTTCCCAGTCTTTCCTTGCACCAGTCCTTGCCACCTGAGGGAGAAGAACGGCAGGGCCTTTTAAAACCTGTGTGCTTGGAACCCCCGCCTACCTGTTCCACCCCTTCTCGGTTTGCTGTCACTTGATGGGGTGGTGCGGGTGCTCTGCCTGAAGGAGGAGACCGCTGCAGAGGTAGTTAAAGTGTTCAGGGAACAGAGAGGCTGAGAGGAAGATTGCACATGCCTGCTGTCACACTGCCTGCCTATGTAACCTGCTCTTCCTTTCCCAGGGATGATCGGCTATGGCATGGCCAAGGGCGCTGTCCATCAGCTGTGCCAGAGCCTTGCAGGGAAGAACAGCGGTATGCCGACTGGGGCTGCTGCCATTGCTGTGCTCCCGTAAGTGCTTGGGGCTTCCCAACACTGCCAACCTTGCCCCCTTCCTTGAGTGCACGTCACCTCAGGTTCTAAAATGCACTAAAGGCCTTTAACACACTGCCGTAGTCTGTTCTTGCCATTGTACAAATACCTCAGCTTGGATTTTTATAAGCCACAGAAATTTATTGCATATAATGTATAGTCTGCAAAGTCCAAGTTCAAGGTGTCAGTTGAGCTGGTGTCTGGTTATGTCTGTTCTCATAGATCCTGTCTTCTTTGCTGTCACATGGAAGAAGGGTGAAGGGACCCCTTCAGACCCTTCTAAAGTACCCCAGTTTGTCCTTGGACCTCACCATTAGGTTAGGGGACCTGTCATCTCCTGAGGCCCCATTTCTTATACTGCAGGTTGGGTTTCAGCCTAGGCGTCTCGGGTGGAGGCACATCCAGCCTATAGCAGTGTTTCAGGGCTTTGAGTGTCTGTCTTGGGCCGTCAAGATTCTTGACTAGTAAGAGGGATGGGTCTCTCTTTGTCTTTTTTGTTTCCCATTCTTTCTTTCTTCTTCTCTTACTTCCTTTAAAGCGGTCTACACATTTGATTTTACTGTGTATAGTTCTGTTTTCACATTGTTAGAAGGGCTGGGTGTGGGGGGGAGAGGGGAGGCATGGATGGCAGTGTAGGGGAGGGTATGTGGGAGCCTATGGGGACATTTCTAACTGATGAGGAAGCGGGTCCCCAGGCAGCTGACCCAAGCATAGGCTTCTGCTTTGGACATGGCATGCTCCTTCTCCCTGGAGGAATTCTAGTGCTAGCTGGCTTGCCTCTTGTCTCTAGTCCTGTAAAGGGTCCATGGGGTAGCTCAGAGACTGGCTGGCTTTCTAGTCCTTCAGTGGTGAGGTTCTGTGACTGAGCTGCCACACAGCAGTTCTGAGATGTCTGATGCCTGAAAGTTTTCTGTGAATTCTGTATTCGTGTGCTAAAAATGATAAGAATTCTTGGAAAGCAGCCATATACCTAAAAGTTAATATTTTGTAATTCTTATATTTCAAGGAGTAGTATTCCATTTAAATCCTTAGATATAAGTCTGCTGTATTTTAGAGAGTGCATGAAGACTTACAAGCACTTTACCTCAGGAAAGGCTGCATTTGACATAAAAGTAAAAAGTGACTCTTTGCAGCATTTGTTCTTGAATGCCCCAAGAGTGAGTCATAAAGAGCCTTACTGGATTTTATCAGATGTGCTTCTTCGTAATGTGGACAGCTTGCTGGTCGCTGATTATCCCTGTGATTTTTCCATTTAAATGCCATACTCAGTGCCTGAGGCTCCTAGTGGTGATGCTGTGAGACTGTCTGTTTTGGTCAAAGAGGACCAGACACTTGTTATTATAAAGACAACATGCAAATGACACACTTCTCTCTGCATTGCAGGGTTACCCTGGATACCACAATGAACAGGAAATCAATGCCTGAGGCCGACTTCAGCTCTTGGACACCCTTAGAGTTCCTGGTTGAGTGAGTATTGTAGTAGAGGCCTAAGCAGCTATCAGTCCCCATTCTCTGCATTTTGGGGACTGAAGGACAAGCCCATGACCTCTTGGATTATAGCTGATTCTAGGTGGGCTTGTAAACTTCCTGGGGCTCTGTGGGCTGTGACACAGAAGTCTGAATTTCAGGGCAGCTAGATCAGAGACGAGCAGTTGTGTGGAGGATAATAGCATCAGTGTGAGTCCCGACTCCTCTTCTTCCCTGCTTCTGACCAAACAGAGCAAGCGTAAACTGCGCTAGCCCTGGTTGCTTGCCTGTGTAACCAGGTCCGTGATAGCTCTGAGTCTGAAATATGGCAGTGTGCCAAGCACTTGGCACTGTGTCTGACCACTAGCAAGTGCTCAGCAAATCCCAGCTCCTGGTACTGCCACTGACCATGTGACCAGGAGCAGCTCTGTCTTGATCACGTCTCAGTTATTGCTGAGTCACAGATGTGTGAAGGGTGGCCGTCTCACCCAGCCCGAAGCAGCTGTTAGTGAACCTGGTGGCAGTTAGAAGGCTCACTGAGGAGTTGATTTGTTTTTCTGTATTTCCTTCATCTTTTTTTTGGGTCTTTTTTGAGACAGGTGGCCTGGAACTCACTACATAGACCAGGCTGGCCTTGAACTCACAGAGATCTATCTGCCTGCTTCAGCCTCCCAAGTGCCAGACTCATCCCAATTTCTTAAAGCCTACTAGAAAGTCTGGATTCACTGGGAGTAGCCTGTTGCTGTCTCAGCATGGGATGACTAGGCCACAGTTCCTGCTGGGCGAGATGACACGAGTGGACTGGTGTCTGCAGTTTGGAATATGCTTCTGGCATAATGTTAAACTCGTTTAGATTAAATGGAGAGAGATTTGGGACTTGTATGTTATGTTTGAAACAAGTGCCTTTGTAGCACTTACTATATGCTAAGCAACATCTAAGTACTTCCCGTTATCTTTTGTGTATGTGTACATGTTGGGTTTTGTGTGTGTGTGTGTGTGTGTGTGCGTGCGTGTGTGTGTGTACATCAGAGGTCAACACTGGGAGTCTTCCTCAGTCATCTTCCACCTTATGTTTTTGAGACATGGTTTCTCATGAATCTGGTGCTCACTGATTTGGCTAGATTGATCAGAAAGCCCCGGAGAGCCTCCTGCCTCTGCCTCTCCCCAGCACTGGGATGACAGGTGTGTGCAGCATTGCCTGGTTTTTTATGTGCATTCTGGGGATCTGAACTCAAGTCCTCATGTGTGTGTGGCAGGCACTTTTACTGACTGAGCCAGCTCTCCAGTCTCCCCTTCCTGTTGTATTTAACCCTCTTAGCGGGTTCTCCTTATTTGGGGCTTGGAAATTAGAGACATTGTGGCAGCTGAGTGACTTGCCTATAGCACTCAGTGAACATAGGCTCTGACTTAGGCTGTGTGGGTGCAGGCCTCGGGGCCTGCTAACCACATGCTGAGCTGGGAATCAGGCTTTCATGCTTGATTAAAAAAAGAAAAGTTGCAGAAGTCGCCAAGCTTTGATTTGCAATTACATTTAAAGACCAATATATTTTTTAGGTCAATATTTTTTTCCTTTTTCTAATTGAATTTTTGTGAATTTCATACAATGTATTTTGATAGAATTTAGATTCCCCTTCCCTGTCTGCATCCTCTTTCTATCCCTGCCCGATTTCATGTACTCTGTTATATAGATCTAAGGCCTGTAGAGTCAGATTTGTTTCCCCAAATGTCCTGTGGTGTAAATTTATCTACTGGAGCCTGGTTAACTTACCAAGAGTCGCACCCTTAGACGAGATTGACTCTCGCCTTCCCAGAAGCCATTGGTTTCCAGTAGTTCTCGGGTAGGTTGGGGTTTCATACCCACTTTCCCACATCTATGCTGGGATTTGCTGGCTTGAGCTTATGTGGTACTTGGGCATAACATCACCATTATAAACAACTGCCCAGCTCTCTGGAAAATTCTGTTTGCTTGTGGTCCTTCACCACTTCTGGCTCTTAAAATCTTTTCAGCCTTCTTCTGCAATGATCCCTGAGCTTCTAAGGCAGAAGTTTGATCTAGGTGTCTAATTCAGGGATATGCACTCTGTAGTCCCTTATTTTCTGCACATTTCTGCCAGTTGTGGGTCTCGGCGTTAATCACCATCTGCTAAATAAGGAAGCTTCTCTGGAAAGAGTTGAGAGATGCATTAATCTATGTGTATAACAATAAGTCATTAGGAGTCAGTTTAATGCTATAATTATTTAGTAGAAAACTATTTGTATTAGGTTCTGTCCTGTGTCCTGTGGCCTGTTCTAGTGTAGTGTCAGGTATGGGCTCCATCTTGTGAGATGGACCTTAAATTCAAGTAGAAAGTGATTGGTTACTCCAAAAATATCTGTGCCACTGTTGTATCAGAGGTCATATCTTGCGAGGCCAGTTGTTGAAGCACATGGTATTCACAGCTGGGTAAGGCTGATGGTTAATTTTTTTTTCTGGTAGCATGCGTAGCACCTTCCAGTACTTGGATGCCAGCCAGTAGAGATGAGGCTTTAAAGTCAGTACCAGCTTGATTTCTCCTTGTTTGTTCTACAATTCATTTATATAGTCTCTTCAAGAATAGGATTTTACCGTCAAGTTCTGTTGAGGAGCCAAGGACTGGGGCAGTGGCCAGTATTGTCTTAGTGTCTATGGGACTCTGGTCAACAGCTCAAAGGAAGGGGTCCATTCCTGGCATTGGATTTTCCTTTGCTATGGTGTCTAGTAGGGGCAGTGTCCCCTTGTTTTCAGGCAACTCCTTTATTCTCCATTTATCACATACAGTACATGCATATGCTTTAAGAAGCTTCTGTAGAGATAGGTTTCCATATGACTTTTTTGAAAGACCTTTATTGTTAGTTAGCCTTCCCCATAGTGTCTCCTCTGTCCTGCCCTTCCATTAGCCAGTATTCTTTTTAAAGGAAAGTGTTCTGTTCCCTAATACTTGAGGTAGACATTAGTCTAGAATCTGGACTCTAGCTGGGACATCTAAGCTTCTTGTCTGTATTCATGCCTAGCTCAGATCCCTTCTCAGGGGGGCTATGAGGGATGTCAGTCACCCTTTGTTCTAGAAATCACCTTCATCCATCTGTAGTATTTGAAAATTCACTTGACAAGGTTGCATGAAATTTGCTTTGAAATGCTTATGAGCACGCTGCCTTCTTTACCAGCCATGGTTAGCATGTCTTCTCTCTTACCCACTTTAACTGCTGGCGAGGCTTCAGGATACACTTGTGTGGGGAACGCAGAGACCCTTACACTTCTGAATGTCACTGCTGCTCTCTCTTGGAGCCAGTGTTGCAGCAGGTTTTAGCAATGTTTTGATTTGTGAGCTCGTACACGTTCTTGGTTTGTTCCATCCTCAAAGAAGGAGTCTGATTGTCAAATCTAGCCTGCACGGTTGCATATCAGGACCAGAGAGCATCCCAAAAGTGAAGTGCTTTCATTTAAGTGTCTGATGGTTCAGTCCCCAGGTAGATGAATTAAAATGTAGACGCATTGTGTTTAATTTTTGCCTGCTTGCTGCAGTTCCCTGTGAATTGTCTGCCTTTCTTTTTTCTCTTCAGTTTTCCTTCTCTGTTCCAAGGGTTTAGTTGCTCCTCTCCACACGTAGCTGGTTGTTATAAGCCCCATTACTGCCCCGCTGTATTTTACCGTGATAGTCCTTTTCTAGCTTGCCATGGGTACCTTGTGAATATTTGTGAATTAAAAAAACGAACTTCTCACTTTCAACCCTAAAAGGGAACTAAACACAGCTATTCTTATCTGTGGGTTCTCATCCACCAGTTCTACCAACTTCAGGTAGAAATACTGGAAAAAATGCTTTCCTATTAAACAGGTACAGATATTTTCCTTTACTGCTATTCTCTAAAACCAGTACAGGTTCACCAGCTGCTTATGCGGTATGCATGTTGCATGAGTTACCGTAAGAAACCCTTAGACTGTTTTGAAGTATATGGGAGGCTGTATGTATATATATGTATGTATATACAGCAGCATGTCCTCTCTGAGGCTCCTGGGATGTCAGTATCCTCAGGCTCTGGAACCTGTCCCCGTGGACACCGAGGGGGCCCGTATGGTGCCCGTGCTCTCCCTTACATTTAATCAACTAAAATCTTTTCTGTTACTTAATCATACTACATTGTTGCAAAGCATTTTGACCATGGAAAAAGAAATACAAAATGGAAGCTCAGGTTACATTAGCCCTCTCTGTCCCCTGTAGAAATGACAGTGAGCCAGGCACTGAGCTGTCTCGGGACCTGGGTATGTGCCCCTGATTCCTGTGGCTTTCTCATAGCTCCTCCCGTACACCCCCAACCCCCAAGGCCATTGGAGTGAGTACAAGCATGTGCTAGACTTCTGATTTAAAAATTGTAAAATGTCTCTTCTTGTTCTAGAACTTTCCATGACTGGATCACAGGGAAAAACCGGCCGAGCTCAGGAAGCCTAATCCAGGTGGTAACTACGGAAGGGAAGACGGAGCTCACCCCTGCGTACTTTTAAGCCTCATCTCAGTGCCTGGGAGGGGCTTCATCGAAGCATCTCCGACCTGTCTCTGGCCCCGAGCTTTCTGTGTTCCTGTTTGTTTCTCGCTCGTGCTCCTTTGCTGACCAGGGACAGTGTGGTGTCTGTGGGAAGGAGTGGAGGCCAGCCGGTGGTGCTGACAGTCAGTGCTGAGGGCACGAGGGGTGTCTGAGCTGTCTGCATGGTGTCATGCTGGATTGCTTTGGAGACCCTTCTGATCGTTCACTCATTTGTTGGCATTGAGGTGTTTTGAGGACCAACTTGTGTTGATGCCGTAGATGTAGCTTTTGTGGCCTCACATTGAACTGCCTTAAAACTTGTTTTGTGATGTCAACAAAATCCTGTGGACTGTGTTGTGATTTCCTTTCCTTGTGCTGTTGCCAAGTATCCCTAGCCTGCGGTGAGTGTGCAAGAGAACTACTTGTGTTGGAGTGTTTTTCCAAATAAACATACTTCATGTATGCTCTTGTCTTTTTTAACACACAGAAGTCTTGAGGAGTGCAGTGGAACCATGGGATGTGGAGGTCTTTCCACCCGGTCCTAGATGGGGTAGAGCCAGTCCCTGTAACTTTCCACAGGCAGCACAGGCTCAAACCTGTCCCTAGGGGGTGGGATGGCTCTCCAAATTCAAAAGTACCTCTCCATGTGACTGGTTCAGACTCTGCTGGTAGAGAACTTGGGATGTAATCTAGTCTATAGGTGGGGAAACTAAGACCCAGAGAGATGATCAGTATTGTGACCAGCAGGTGCCGGGTTAAGCACAGAACCCTGTCACCAGATGGCGTCCACGTATAAAGGCCTTTGCTCTGCCTGCTTTCTTTCTCCCCATGATGTGAAAGCCACCATGCGATGAGGCGTTAAGGTGAGCATTGAGGCAGGTGTGGGATGCGACGCTGGTGTGCGACTGCTACCCTTTTTCTAAAGTGCTTTCCTCTGCAAAACCAGGTCCCGGACCTTTAAAGGAGCTCTCCTCGTCCTCCCTCTGACCTGTGGCACTACCCATCTCCATACTGTCTCAGTAGATTTTTCTGTTCTGGGTGTTTAATAAATGTGGTTATAAACATGGCATTTTATATCTGGATTCTTACAATCAACGTGATCTTAGCACTTTTCCACATCAAAGCCCATTTTTCCCTTTAGTGAGTGAATAATATTCTGTGGTGTAGAACATGACTGTTCATCTGTTGACTAGTGGATACATACTTGGATTCTTCCCTCCTGAGGGACTAAATCTCTGACAAGTAGACAGGACCACTGCTAAGTAATTGATATAGCACACTTCTGGCTTCTTGGTCTGAGACAAAGGCCTGGGGCTGGTTCAGACCAGTTCAAGTAAGACCAAGGCTAACCCGGGACATATCTCAGCTTGGAGCTTGTACCTATCTGTTCTTTTTTCTTAAGTTTTCAATTCAAAATTAGGGGAGTGGGATCCACTGAAAACAGTTAAAAGCCCCAGTTCTCTGGGGGCTTTGGAATTTTCTGAATCCCTTCAACACTTGTGGAGTGCTTTTCTCTGTGTGTGTGCATGTGTGTTTTAGTAAAGTTGTTACCTGTGGCTTTCTGCTGTGTCTGAGACTTTTCCTGCCTTTTGCTTTTTTAATTGGTAGAGAAAATGACCCTGATCAAGACCCTGGCCATAGTACTCCTTCAGGCTGCTGAGAACATTCATATTCAAGTGTTCACCTGTCTGTTTTCAGCTCTTTGGCACACACACACCTCTAGAAATGATTTTGCTTCATCTTACGGTAATTTCTGTATTCAACTTCTTGAGTTTTTTTTTTTTTATAAGTTCTTGCTACTGTACTTCAGGATAGTTTAGAGAAGCTGGAAGCACTCAGAAAGATGGGACCAAATGTTCCAAGCTTTCCAGCTAGGAAACAGGACAGTAATTTCTGTATTCAACTTCTTGAGTTTTTTTTTTTTTTTTTTTTTTTTAAGTTCTTGCTACTGTACTTCAGGATAGTTTAGAGAAGCTGGAAGCACCCAGAAAGATAGGACCAAATGTCCCAAGCTTTCCAGCTAGGAAACAGGACAGTTGGAACTGGGAAGTCCCTCACGTGTCTAGCCCTCCATTTTGTCCTGATAATGTTTTTCTGTCTTTGAAATGAACAGCCTCATAAGCTAAGTGACTTGTTGAGGGTATGTACAGTTTTAGAGGAATGGGAACTTTTTATTCTGTTAAGAAACCAGACCTAATCATTGATCTCGAGGATGTGTTTCTCTTGTATTTGTAGGAAGAATGCTTCTAGTGGCCAGCTCAGTGAAGGCTGGTGTTGGGGCAGAGACTGAACAAGCTGATAGCTTACACACAATCCATACGCTAAATGGATTGAGTTTGCTAAAATTTAGAGATGAAGAGAGAAAAACAAAACCGGATACTGTATTAGTTCATCTTGCTCTATAATGAAAATACCCAGGGCTGGGTAACTTTATCAAAAAAAGAGGTTCCTATAACTCACAGGTCATGAGGTTCAAGGGCCCATGTGGTGATTAAACTTCAGCACATGATTGTTTAGGGGATGCAATTAAATCATATCTAAAGTATTGTGGCTGCTGAGGAGGAGGAAGGCAGGGGAAAGAGTGCGGTGTCCTGGGGTGAAGTGAAGAGCCTACATGGCCATGGACATGATGTTGAGTGCTGCTGAGGGAAGACAGGAACACTGCAGGTGCCCCTGGCCCCTGGCACGGTCATGGTACTGTGATATTGGCGAGCATTTCAGTGCAGAACTTGGTATCAAAAGATTAGAGTGGGCTTCAGGATGGGCAGAGGGGAACTGGCGCACAGACACTGTTAACTCAGGTACTTGTGGAGTCTTGTGAATGTCACCCGTGAGCAGAATAATCTGAAGAGTCCACTGGGTCTGCTTTGCTCTCATAGACTTTATTCCTGAAGTCATTGGTCAGGGGAAGTTGATCTAGTACATGAATCCTGGCTTTCTGAGGTTTCAGGTGGCCATGGCCTGAGCTTCTCTAGAGTACTCAGCCCTAGGTGCTCTTTACTGCCAGACTGTTCTTTAAGTGGGCTTTTACTGGTTGGGAGGTCAGCCTGCATGTTCCCCGAAGCCACGAGCAAGCAGAGCTTCTGGAATGGTTGGACCACAGGACCCGTGGCTGCAGAGTACTGGGAAGGTTTTTATCATCTTTTGTTGGGGTCCCAGCACTCGGGGACAGCCTGAGGGGACCGAAGGGTCTCCGCCGTGGTGGGGGTGAGCAGGCGCAGAGTCAACACAGACTCTGGGAGTTGAGCAGAAAGCCAGCAGTGGTGGTCTCCTGCAAACTCATTTATTCAAGAAAGAGCAGAGAGTCTTATAGGTCTTGTTAGCCAATAGCCTTATGGGATGGGGTCCTGACCACAGCCAAATGCAGTTTGTTCCCAGGTGGATCAGGTTCTCTCCAGGTGCTGGGCAGAAACTGGCTTCACAACCAACCAGTGTGGAGCACCACACCCACGAGAGCCATTCCTCCATTCCTCCTGGCAGGTGGCCTGCATTATGCCCAACAGTCTTTATTTTGCGTATCAGTGCGCCTTGTGGGTTCTGGGAACTGAACTCGTGTCCTCTTTGGAGCAGCCAGTGCTCTTTACCGCTGAGCCACGTCTCCAGACCTCAGTTAAGACTTTCTTTGCTTGAGTCTAACTTACAGCAGCAGGTGGAGAAACAGGGCCTTTGAGAAGGGTGCCTGCATCTGGACTCATCTCTTCCACCTATCTTCTGTACAACCTTGAGTATTGGGCTTTCCTTGTTCATGTCTCAATCACAGGGTAAGCGAAGGCATGATGACCTCCGGGGATGGACGTGAGTGCAGGCCCAGGGCGTGGCGCCCAAGGCTCAGAAGCATTTTTTTTTTCTTTATCTAAGCCATTCTGAGTGGGATAAAAGGAAATCTCACAGTGGTTTTGATTTGCAGAGTGATTTTAATTTCCCTGATGACTAAAGATATATTGAATATGAAGAACCATTTGTCAGCTATTTGCATTTCATCATTTGAGAACTCCTGATTCTTTTATTTTTAAGATTTATTTGTTATTATTTTAGTTTATGTGTATGTTTCTGAGACTGTGTCGTGTATGTGGGTACCTGTGAAAGCCAGAAGAGGGCAGCAGATCCCTTGGAGCTGCCATTATAATTGGTTGTGAGTTGCCTGACAGTGCTGAGAACTAAATTCAAGTTCTCCGGAAGAGCAGCAAGTGCTCTTAATCACAGAGGCATCTCTCTGGCATCCCTGCGGAGGAGGCCCGGTGGAGGAGGCCCTGCAAGTTTATACACATGAGTTGGGTACTTGGTACTGCCTTTTGTTGGAGAAATATGATTCATGTAGTTTCCCTATTCAGTTAAGTATTTGTCTTCATTTGTGCATCGTCCATCTTGCCTGTTGAATTTAACTATCAAGAAGCAGACCTTGTTTATTTTTTTGAGACTCTGCACCCTGCTGTTGAATTACGGGTGGCCTAGCCAAGTGACTTTCGTGCCTGGGCCCCGCACATGCTGATTCAGTGACTGGCTAACCCTCTCTCTGTCTTTCACTCCTGGATCTTGAAATTGATGCTGATACATGGTGGCCACTGTGTGTCAGGTGGATCTAACTGACCCTCACTCCACTTATTTTATTGTCACAATGACCTATCAGGTTGCCATTATGAATCCCCATTATCAGCCTTTCTGGAGTTCGCCCTCTGAGGAGTCCTCTGGACTGCTTAATTCCATCCAGAAGGGTAGATAACCAACTGGAAGCCCCACCTCCGCCTGCTGATCCAGAGGTGGGACTCAGCTTGCCGTATTTTTGAACAGGTAGATAGGGAAAGGGCCCCTGAGTAATACAGATCGCACACGTCCTCTTCACGCTTTAAGACAAGGGCCTGGGGTCTCTACCCCTAGCTAGCAGGACTCCATTTTTGGTTGACCGTTCCAGACCAGTTCAGATAAAACCAAGGCTGGACCTGGACACGTTTTCATGGAAGCCATTAAACTTATCGCCCTTTTCTTCTTTGTTAGAGTTGACATCCAAAATTGCGGGGAGGGGACCCACTTAAAAGCCCAGGTTCTCCTGGGGGCTCTGACTTTGGCTTCCCCTTCCCTCCTTGTGCAGAATCTTTGTCTCCGTGTTGGTAGGTGTGCAAGGTAGGCTGGGCAGCTGGGGAAGTGCTTATGTAAGGCTGGTGGCTGTGATCACAATGGCTGTGATCAAAGGCAGCAGATGAAAATCTAGGTGCCTATTTACAGGTGGCACAGAAAACCCAGGCCAACCCTTGTGAAGACTTCTCGATTTCATTTGATCAAGGTTTCAGGTGTAGATAGCTACCCCCAGTGTTGGCGGAGTCAGCCAAATCAGAGTGGTCCATTGGTCTGCTTCCTGTCACTATAGTGTCTCTCCTCTTCATACAAAGCCATGGATGCCGCCATGAAGACCCCCTGCCCCTGCCTCATCAAATTCCTCCCAAAGGCTCCACTTCCAAATATCAGTGATATATTAATTTGGAGATTAGTTTCCTAATGCACAAACTTTGGGGGGATACAGTCAAGCCATATCCAGAGACCAATTCTGGGTCTTCTCTGCGATTGCTCTCAGATATTGTCTGGGGTTGAGTCTTCTGAAGTCTTGACTGAGGCTGGAGGACCCACTTTTGAGTGTATGGGCCAGAAGTTTCTAGGAATGAAGTGCTGGTCTGCTCAGACATATTCAGACCCAGGTGCTCTTTGGACATAGAAGACTTAATGCTAGTTCTTTTCAGGACATACCCCTGTGGGATTTTGACCACAGCATCCCTAAAGGGCAGTGTTTACACCTCCAGCAGGTACTGACTTCAGCCACTAGGCGTCTCAGTCCTCATCTTTGTTGGATCACTTTGCCTTGCCCAGTTTCTCTTCTGGGCAGTGTCCTTTACACTGTACTGGAGGCGGACTCCTTGGCTTGTGAGAAAGCATGAGGTTTGCCTTTCCTCCTTGGAAGGGCAGGGGAAAGAGAAAGACCAACAGTCCCATGGCTCTCCTCCTGGCCTCCTAGGCTTCTCATTGTCATGGGAAGCAGGTGGATGACCGTGAAATCTGACAGTCACTTCCCAGTTTCAGTGGGCCTTACATCAATGACCTAGCACTTCTCTGGGAAGTTTGGGGATTTGGTACCTATTGTGTTCTCAGCCTTTGGGCACCAACAGGAAGCCTGATATACCAAGTCCCTTTCAAGACCTCTTTCCATGTCTATACTCCAGCTTTAAAGTATTTCCAAGCATCAGACCCTAGTACTAGGAGTCCGCTGACCCTGTCCACTTGGGTATTCTAGCAGTAAGTTGGCTCAGTGTTCATCCAAAGGGCTGAGCCCCTTTTCTTTTCTATCTAGGATGGAAGTGTCAGGCCAGAAACTATGGGTTACCCTTGACCTCCACTATGGCAGGCCAGGTCATGAGACCTTGCTTCTCACTGCTCCTTGAATTGCTTCTGTCTTCCCACTCCACACCCCCAGGCATTGCTTTATCATAGTTTCTGGCAGCCTCTTAGCAGGTCTTTCTGCCTACTATGGTTCAGATTTTGAATGTCCCTAAAGACTTGTGTGTTGAAGGCTTGATCCACAGACCAGTGCTGTTGAGGGGTGGAATATTTAAAGATGGAGCCAAATGGGATACTCTTTGGTAATTGGTATGTTCTCTTGGAAGTGATATATATATATATATACATACATATATATATATATATATGTATGTATATATATATATATTTTTTTTTTTTGACAAGGCCTCATTGTAGCCAAAGCTGTCCCTCAGATTCTCTATGTGGCCAAGAATGATCTTGAGCTTCCAGTCTTTCTGGCCCCCATCACCCCCCATGTTCTGGGATTACGGGTGTGCTCTGCCCTACCCAGAAGGTACTTTTCATGAAAGCTTTGAGTTCTCACAAGATGATGCTTATGAAAGGAGCAGTCCTGTCTGCCTTCCCATCTCTGCTCCTGTTTCAGGCTCGTGCCCTGATATGCTTGTATGCCGACCGTCATGAAGGCCAAACCAGTGAGGACTTTGAACTGCTGAAACTGAGCTCAGTAAACCTCTCTGTTTCACAAGTCACCGGTGTCATCAGTGTTTGACTAGGAAACTAATCTCCAAATTAATATATGACTGATATTTGGAAGTGGAGCCTTTGGGAGGAATTAGGATTTGATGAGGCAGGGGCAGGGGGTCTTCATGGTGGCATCCATGGCTTTGTATGACGAGGAGAGACACTATAGTGACAGGAAGCAGACCAATGGACCACTCTGATTTGGCTGACTCCCCGAATACTGGGGGTAGCTATCTACACCTGAAACCTTGATCAAATGAAATCCAGAAGTCTTCACAAGGGTTGGCCTGGGTTTTCTGTGCCACCTGTAAATAGGCACCTAGATTTTCATCTGCTACCTTTGATCACAGCCATTGTGATCACAGCCACCAGCCTTACATAAGCACTTCCCCAGCTGCCCAGCCTACCTTGCCTTCTGCTCTTGGGCTCTCCTGACATTGAGGTACAGGGTCCCTGCAGAAAGGCATCCCAGGCACTAGCATGTGCCCAGGAGGTAGTCCCCAAGGGCCCTCTTGGCAGTTGGGAGGCAGAAGCTGGTGGGTTGATGTTCCTCTCTTCTTTCCTTCCTGTAGTCGAGACTCGGCACATTCTTCATGACTCTTAGAGACCCCAGTGGGATCAGTCCCTACTGCCCAGCAATGACCCAATTTGATAAGGCAAGGTGTGCCGGCTCCCCTTCCTGCCCTCGTTTGTTCTTTCCAGGGCCTCCACTCCCAACCCTGTTTGCTAAGACTACATCTCTAAATAGACTAGTGCCTGAAGTTCCTCATCTTTAGTTTTCCTTTTTGGGAGGGGACACAAGCTATTTTTAAACTCTACCACTGCCTTTGCCAGGTTATAAATGTATTAATTTTTTGAGATTTGTCCTGGCTACAAATGTATTAATTTTTAATATTTCTGACCAGAAGATCTTTTTAAAAGAAAGACCTGTTTTTATTTTTATGTGTATGTGTGTGTATCTGTATGAGTATATATCATGTGTATGTGGGTGCCAATGGAGGCCAGAAGAGGGCATCATGGCTTTTGGAGCTGGAGGTGTCAATAGCTGTGAACAGCTTGATGTGCATTCTGGAAAGTGAACTCTGATCATCTGGAAGAATACCAAGTGCTCCTAATTGCTTAGCCATCTCTCCAGCTCTAGACTACAAGGTCTTGATAGAGAGACTGCTTTACTAGTTATCCAAGTAGTTCATAAATGCTTATCTCAGAAGTAGAAAGAACGTGAGTTTGAAGGCAGCAGCCAAGGGACACTGAGGGCTCATGACTCTCTTAGGAGCTTTCCATTTTACTCTCACTTGACTCTTCAACAACCCTAGGTAGCCGATGTTACTATTATTCTTATTTTACGGGTGAGAAACAGTATGAGAGAAATTAGGCAACTCACCCAGAGGTGTACAGTTTGGGGAATAAGGTAGATGAGGATTTTGAACTCTAGTCTGAACTTAGGTTTGCCTCATCTATTTAATAAACCAGGGAACCACAGAGGCTTCTGGGAGCATACAAGGTCAGTGGGAATGCAGAGAGAAGAGGATGACTTGGGAGGCAGGGACCAAATCATGAAGAATGTTTGGCTAGTGATCTTTATCTTCTAGACCACAGGGCACTTTGGACCATTTTCTCAACAAGAGCATTTCCTTGCATTTTAAAGGCTAAATACAATTCAAAACATTTCCACAAGGGGGCAGGCACTGGCAACAGATGCACCCACAGGTACAGTGTGAGAAGCTGGGTTCAATTTTCTTTTCCTAGTAGAACCTCTGCTTAGGCTCTGTGCAGACAGAATCAATAGATGAGTCACCTACCCTGGGTTGGGCCGCTGCTGGCACTGCCATATCCCTCCGACTCTGCCTTTTTGTTCCCACACCCCCCACGTTCCTTTTGTTCACACCTTTCATCAAAATAGAAACAGGTTAAAAATGTAGTAAGTTCTTCCTAAACACCACAAGGTAGGTGCTTCCAAAGCATCATCCTTTTCATATTTGTCCAGTCCAACCCACAAAAATTAAGCACAACCCTGCATACAAACAATAGTTGCAGGCTCCACGTTCGTGCTTTCCACCAGATATGCACCAGTCACTAGCAAAAATCTGTTCCCTTCTCATTTATATCCGGAGTCCTGGCATAGGTCCTGTCACTCTGCATACTTGGGAAAACAGTCAGATTCAGCTCCCATTCATAGTGCCTATTATGATTCAATGGTGGTGTTTGGAAATCTAGCACAAGTCCTTTACTTTTTCTCCCCTCATGTTCTGTTTTTTTGAGACAGAATTTCAGACTTGTTATATAACCAGGGATGACCTTGAACTTCTGATCCTCTTGCCTCCACCTCCAAAGTGATGGAATTGCAAGTGTAGTACACTGTTCTGGGTTTATTCAGTCCTGAGGGTGGAACCCAGGACTTCATGAATGCTAGGCAAATACTACTAACTGAGCTACCTCCCTAGCCCCTGTGGTGGTGTGTGTGTGTGTGTGTGTGTGTGTGTGTGTGTGTGTGTGTGTGCGCATGTATGTTACTGAAGATAGCGCCCAGGGCCTTGCACATGCTAGGCAAGCATTCTATGTAGAACTATATCCGCAGCTGAGTGTTTTTCATTTTATACTAATAATCTGAGTCATTGAACCTCAGTTTCCAGAGCTACCACCGGCAGGTCATCGCACCATCATTTAAGCCATATTTTGGACTTTTCCCTGATTGTTTTCAATTATCATCGCCCTTCCTTCTGAGTATGATCTGGTGACTCGTGGGTGGAGGAAGGAGGCACTAAGCAGCCATTTTTTTTTAACAGGCGCTAAACCCAACACAGAGGAGCTGCAGGAGGGAAGATGCGAGTGGGGAAGAGGGGTTGCTGATGCTCTAAACTTAAGCTCCCTGATTCACACAGAGGTGAGGAGTCAAGATAGAGGAACAGGCTTAGGGGGCCCGGGAGTGGAAACTGGTGTCTGGCCTAGTGGTCTGTGATCTTCTTAGGACTGACCTGGAGAGTGGCCAGAAGGTCTGCTTGACCTTCTGCACAGTGGAGAAGAGAAAGGACCAAGAATATCATACAGAGTCTAAGACCAGAGAGTAGAAGAGCTCTGGGTCCCCCATTCCTAGGGCCTCGAGTGTCACTCTGCCCAGTGCTTTCCAGAGCAGGGTGAATGCCACCATTTGGGTAATAGCAGGATGTAATGATGAGAATAATCCAAATTATCTTGTGTTTATTTGGTTAGAAAAATACACAACTGCTTCAAAAACATGATTCCACAAAAGTTGTTAGAGTTTAAGTAAACATTAAACAAAAAATAGACACATTTAAATATTACATAGAGAATATTTCTCATGAAGTGTGTTAGTGTCCTGTGGCAGCTGTACCGAATGGCCATAAACCTAGTGCCTTGAAACAATACAGACTTACTACTTTACAGTCGGGGAGCAGAGGAGCCTACCACGGAGGTGTTGACGGGGCTGAGTTCCTTATGAGGCTCTAGGGGAGAATTGGAATCCTTGCATTTTCTGCCTGCTCTATGCCACCTTCCTCATCTTCCCTGGACCTCTGCTTCTGTTGTCATACCTCCTTTATTCCTGCTCTGACTCACTCTTCTCTTTCTTGTGTGCATGTGTGTGTGTGTGTGTGCGTGTGTGCGTGTGTATGTACATGTGTGTGGAGGCAGATGTCACCCATGGGTGTTGTCCAACTTGCTTTGACAGCCAATTAGCTAATTGGAGGTGGCCAATTAGCCTAGACTGGCTATCAGTGAGCCCCAGGGATCTCCCTGCCTCTACCTCTCCAGTGCTGGACTACAGATGTGCACCACCATCCGTGGCTGTTTTACTCAGGTCCTTGTCTCTGTATGGCCAACACTTCACCCACTGAGCTATATACCCAGCCTCTTGTCTCCTTCTTAAAAGAAGATCTATAGTTGCATTAGGCCTGACTGGTTAATCCAAGGTAGTCTCCTGTCCTAGTTACTTTCTATTCTGTGATGAAACACTGACCAAAAATACCTTGTGGAGGAAAGGGTTTATGTGGCTTCTACACCACGATCACAGTTCATCATTCAGGGAGGCCAGGCAGGAGCTCAAGCAGGAACTTGGAGGCAGCAACTGAAGCCCAGACCACAGAGGAATGCTGCTCACTGGCTTGCTCCTGTGGCCTGTGCTAAGCCTGCTTTCTTATACAAAGAGCACTTGCCCAGAGGTAGCATCACTTACCTTGGGCTGGGTCCTCCCTCATCACTCAACAATCAAGAACGTATCTTCTATGGGATGCCTGTAGGCCACAGAGGAAATTCCTCAATTGAGGAAATTCCTCAGGTGAGATGAAGAAGCAGCTTCCTTTTTCCCAGGTGTGTCAAGTTGACAACTGAAGCTATCCAACACACTTCCCATTTTAGATCTTATTTGTGAAGTTAGGTCACATATTCAGAGTCTAGTCATATACTGGGGGGGAGGGGCATTAACGTGTCCTATAGTTGAACCGGAATGAATATATATGGAAAATTACTAAGTTAAGACTGGGAGATGATGCCTCCTTAAAGGCGTTCTGGACCCTGGCACTAGCTTTCATGAGATCTGAGTAGGTAGAGTTTTAGGCAAAGGGAAACCTCAATACTTAGAGTGTAATTACTTATTAATGAAGGTAGGTCACATCATCAGCAGGCTCTTTGGAAAGCTGGTGGATCTGGAATTAAACTTGGGTGGCGAGAGTAGGAAGAGCTGACGTCACATAAAGAAGAGTCAAAGAATCAAAGTGAAGACAGAACAGAGCTTTTCTAAGGTAGTGTGAGGCTGAGGAACACTCCAAGGACAAAATGTCCACGATTCAATCTGGAGTGTTTTTATTTTTGGCATGAAGCTTCTCCTTTACTTCACATCATGCTTGGAAAAAAGATTGTGTGTGCATGTGCTCTTGTGTGTGTGTGTGTGTGTGTGTGTGTGCGTGCATGTGTGTGTGTGTGTGCTCAAGTGCTTGAAAGACATGACTGGTTCCCACTGGCTGAAGTTTTTCTCCCCGCTTCTTTTTCCGCTCCCTGATTATGTCCTGGCTATGTCCCTCTGCATCTTGAGGGACAGAGTGCGGCCCCTTAGGGGAGAAATGTCAGAGACATGGGCATGTGTGAGAGCAAAGCATCAGCCAAACCTGAGCAGGAAGCCTGGGCCTTCTGCACACTTTATCCCAGGCATCCTTACCATAGCCTGGAAGCCACAAAGGTTATCCGGTGACCTCGAAAGGATCAGCTGGGATTTCAGTCAGGTCTGTGTGACTCCAAGGGAGTTCTGGAATTTGTTGCTGTAGACAAGCACTGCTTTTGGGGATAGGCTAGTCACAATTCTCACTGGAACCTTTGGGATGAATCAAGTCGATTCTTCTGGATCCACGTGAAAGTATGGTCCCTGTGGGTATCCGGTGTGGAAGGTAGCTTTTGGTGTGATGCCAGAGTTCAACAAAGACAGACACTGGAGGGTTAAGGCTGGGGTTCGACCAGCAATGTGCTCTTATAACAGATGAAAGAACTCGACTTCGTGCAGTGCTGACTGGGACGACGAAGCACATGGTCAGCAGGCAGACAGGAGAATCAGGAAAATGTGGCGTGTGCGATTGGTCTCTGTGAAACCCATCTGGGTTTGCTAAGTGACACTTGATGAAGTCAGGCTTTTCCCTCCTACAGGGCTTGGGAGATGAGCCCCATTTGCAGATGCCTTCAAACAGACAGCAAATTCTTTGGGCAGTCTTGAGTTTCTTCTAGAGGTACTGTAAGACAGTTTAGAGTTATCCTGGGGGTGTAACGTTGAGTTGCTGGAAACTATATTAGTGATCTTTTTAAGTCTTTATGGGCCAAGCTGGACATGTAGTCAGAAAAGCATTTGGAGGAACTGGCTAGAGTACAGTTAGGGAGAGTTAGGTCAGGGGCATCCTTAGTGTTGTCTTGTGCTGTTCCCAAAGCATGTTTCTTAGTACGCTACTGTGCTGTGGTGGTATTAGGAGGCCATGACAAAAAAGGGTGTTACCACGAAGGAAAATGTAAACAAAGCTGTCTGTCCATCTGTCTTTTAGCTTATCTTTATCTGTCATCTCCTATCTATCTATCTTTCTATCTATCTATGCTTCAAATTTATATCATTTGTTATCTGTCTCTGTCTTTATCTTGTATATATGAATATATGTGTATATATGAATGCGTGTGTATCTATGTATGTATTGATCTGTCCCTTGAACGTCTCTAGCATGTACATTGGAAATCTCCAAGGGGAGTTGTCCTGGGTTCACTGTTTAGAGAGGCCTTGCTGAGCATGTTATGGTATGGCATGAGTCTGTTATGGGTATGGCATGAGTGTGTGAAATTGTGAACGGATGTTACAGATGTTGACTGCAAGAGTCTAAGCTGGCTTCCTCTGTGAAGTGGATGGCAGAATCCACATCTCCAATCCCTAAATTTCAGTGTGATGTACACATGACTTCACCTCTCTGATTTCACTTCCTCATCCTAAAATGGGGCATAAGCTTCTCCCTCCCAGGCTTATCATGAGTGTGAAAAAAGATACTATATTGAAAGTTCTAACAGAGTGCTGTGTACACATACTCATCCGGTGGAAACCTGCTGGCTTCATTTCTCCTATCTCCCTTTGAGAGTAAATAATAGCTTAGATAGGGTCAGAGGAGAGAGGGTTACGTGTTGAGATAGGTCATGCTTGTCCTCCGCAGAACAGAGTTGACAGAAGGAAATAATCGTATTCCTTCTTACTGGGCTTGACTTTAAGTGGGGCAGTTAGACACCATTCAGTTCCAGGACAGTGGTATTATCCTCTCTATCAGCTTTAAGCCTCATCTGAATATTAACGTCACTTATTGTTTGTTACATAGATTACACGGATCCATGAATTTCACATGTAGCATGAAGAAGGGGTAGGCAGTCCTGACAGGTATGGAGACAGACAGTTTTTACAGTCATATTATTCAGTGACCATATGCTTAAGAAAAGTTTATAAACCCTCTCAATCTCAGTTTCCAAATATGTCACATGGGGAGACTGATTGATTTATACCTAATAGAATTATGATAAATAAACAAGATAATATACTAAAATAGAATTCATTCATATATGGTATACCCATATATATCTATCTCTTTATGTGTAATATGTATCTGTATATTACTCTATTAATGATGCTCTAACAAAATACTAAGATTAGGTAATTTGTAAACAATAGAAATATATTCTATATAGTTCTGGAAGCTGATAAATCTGTTTCAGAACCAGAAAATTCAGTGTCTGGAGAGGGAAGCTCTTTGTTTCCAAGATAGCATGTTGCTATATTTCTCCCTGTGGCAGAAGACAGAAGGGAAGGAAAGGATGATAGTTCCTGTCAACCTTTTTGTTATGTTACTAACTTTATTTATGAAGATAAATTCCCTCCTATAATCTTTATCTCTTAATATCATAGCTCTGGGATTAATGTGGAGTGTGAATACTGGCAGGGTTATAAATGTATAAATCATTGTAATATATTTTTTTTCTTATTTTTTTTGTTTGTTTCCTTGAGATGGGGGTCTTACAATGTAGCTCAGGCTTGTGTAGGACTTGCAATCCTCCTGTCTCAATTTCTTGACTTCTGTACCACCATATTCAACTTCATAGCCATATCTTGAAAAGTATAAAAGGCCCCTATGCCAGGGTCATATCTTATTTGGGAAGCAGTGTGTTCTTATGTGTGAATGAGCTCTGGAGTCAATTCTGGAGTGTAAATCTCAGCTCTGCTTCATACCAATAAAATATATAACTTTGTAACTCAGTGTCCCAGACTTGAAAATTAGGAGATTAATACCATCTACGATGGTGGATTTTGATTGTTTACTTGACTGGACTAAGAGATAGCTAGGTGAAGCACACCTTTGTATATGTCTATAAAAGTTGTTTCCAGAGAGGGTTAACTAAACGAGAAAGAACTGCCCTGGATGAACTCAGCACCGTAGGCTGAGGTCCTGGACTGAATTAAAAGGAGAAAGAAGATCAAAGGAGCAGCAGAATTCCTCTGTCTCTGCTTCCTGATTTGACCAGATGTGAACAAGTTCCAGCCAGCATGCCTTCCCCTCCGTTAGGTACTCAATCCCCTGAACTGTCAGCCAAAGCTAACTTTTTCTCCTTTAAATTGCTTCTTGTCAGGCATTTGTTTACAGCAACAAGAAGAGTGCTGGTGCAGAAGTTAGGTTTCAGTAGTGGGGTTTTTGCTGTGACTACCTGACCATGTGGTTCATAAGCCATGAAGGCTCACGCCAAGGTTCCAGGAAGACATTGAGGCCAGGCCGTGTGTGGTAAGATTGGATTTCCTGCAAGGAATCTTTGTGAGGCCACTTCACGAAGAGGTGAAAATGAAATGTGAATTGCAGTGGGGACCATAGGATGCTGGAGATGCCAGAACCATGAGCATCCACTGGGGAAAGCTGCAGGCACCAAGTAGAGCCAGCCCAAGAGCTGTGTATACAGATATGCTGTAGGTGGCAAAGCCGGAGCAGCAGGGTTAGCCAAGGCTGTTTAAGTCTAGATGATGCCACTATGAGCTTCAGAGGCTAGACACAGAGTGGCAGGGTTTTATTCTTTCTTTGACTAGTCTTTCCTTGCTATTTTCCTATTAGGAAGGGAAGACCTATTATGTGCCATTGTGCATTTGAACTCTGTAGCTTAATTTTTTTTTATTTTACAAGGACTCATAGTTAAGAAATTACTGTGAGGGACTGGAGAGAGGGCTCAGTGGTTAAAAACATTGACTACTCTTGCACAGGACATGGGTTCAATTCCTAGCACCCACATGGCGGCTAACAACCATCCATAATTTAGTTCCAGGAAATCTGATACCCTCTTCTAATCTCCCAGGCATTGCATGACACGGGTACACCTACCTACATGTAGGCAATGCATTCATAAACACAAAATAAATAGATAGATAAATAAATAAATAAATAAATAAACAAAAAGATTGCCTTGAGTCTCAGCAGAGACTTTAGACTTCAGGCTTTTGTACAATGTTAGAAGTATTAAGATTTTGCAGACTCTTAGAGATGAGCCTAACATATTTTTTGGTATAAGACAATCATGAGACTCTAGGGGACAGGGATAGAATATTATCATATAAACTGATGTGTATGGGTATCAGATTGACAAAGGGTGTGACTTACAATGGATAATTTTGACTGTCAACTTGGTTTTGACTGTCAACTTGATTAGATAAATAGATGACTAGGTCAAAAGTGAGGCGCATCTCTGTCTGTGTCTATGAGTGGAGTAACTAAGAAAGACCTGTGCTAAATGTGGTCAGCACCATGTCATGGACTGGGGTCCCAGACTGAATACAAGGGAAAGACCGGCTGAGCATTGGTGGCCCCTCTCTGCTTCCTGATCTGCCTAGATGTGAGCAAGTTCCTGTCCCCACAGCTGTGAGCTGCTGCTGCTGCATGCCTTCCCTGCCCTGGTGGCCCCTGTCCTCTGAACTGTGGGCCAAAATAAACCCCTTTCTCCTTAAATTGCTTCTTGTTAAGTATTCAGAGCAAGAGGAAAAGTAGCTGATGCATCACCTCATGGGAGTTGTGAGAATTCAGTGGGATATGAGGAACTTCTGTACTAATAAACAGACTAATCCTTCCAATTGCAAAATATACAAGCTGGAGAAATTATTACAAAAGGAATATTTTGAAGGCACCAGAGATAAAGCCAGTAACAGATTCTGATGTGTTTTATTTCTTGATCCAGGTAGTGGTAGTTGAGTGAAAATTGACCGAGTTGTACATTCCTGAAGGTATTTGTATCCAGGCTATATTTCAATAAAAACATTTACAAAAATGATGTCAGGTGTTAGAATCCCTGGCTATAGCATAGGAATCAAGGATGGGGAAGGTGCATACAGCTATTATCTACTTTAAAAATTTGTTTTTAAGACAGGGTCTTACCATGTCGCCTGACTGCTTTGAACTCAGAGTCACCTGCCTCTGCCTCCTGAGTGCTGGGATTAAAGGTGTGTGCCACTGGTCCTGACTCCCTTTTTTTGTTTATTTTTCTGAGACAGGGTCTCCTTGTAGTCCCATCTGGCCTGGAACTTTCTCTGTAGACAACGCTGGCCTCAGTCTCACAGAGATCCAGTGCTGGGATTAAAGGTATGAGCCATGCCTGGCCCTTTTGCCTTTTAAAGTACCAAGTCCTGCCTCCCGAATTTGGCCAAGCCTCAACAGATATGACCACGTTTGAGCTGAACTGAAAGCGCTGTTTTTTCTCATGCCTCTTGAAATATATTGCTCCTAGTTTTATTTCCCTTCCAAAGTCCCATTGGCATACCAGCCTCATCCTGTTGTTTAAATCGAGTTGGTTACTTTGATGGAAACCATCATTGTACCCCGTGTCCTAGACGTGCCAGTAGAGTAGAAGTCATTTTAAAGGGACATTATGTCTTCAGTATAATAAGCAAAATGTCGGCTAAACTTGGGGCTGACTTTTCAAACACACCTCGATTATGACGCCCACCCACAGACGATGTCCACCCACTCTTGCCGGGGCTTTTCCACACCTCCTGCTCTGTACCTCAAAGTGGAGCACAGCACACTTCTGCAAAGTGGAGAGACTCCTGAGCAGGCAACAGCTTTCCATATGTTTATGATCACGTGAAGAAAAGAAAATTTTATTGAGGTTTAGTTTTCTTAAACAGAAGACACTGGTTTACTTTGTGGTTCTTAAGCTAATGTGTTAAACTGGGAGCTGGGAATCTGCAGGAGCTTTGAACAAAGCATTTGAACATGAGGATGCCTCAGTGTCCCACAACAGAGGGGCCAGGGGGGCTGGCCCAGCCACTCATCCTTTCTCCCCTCTTCCAAGGGCTTCCTTTTGAATAACAATGTGCTAAGTACTTTTTTCTTCGTAAGGGAAGAATAGCCCTTTAGCTTTATATTTTGGCAAAACTAAGGGTAAGAATTGAAAATTGTCATTAGAAGGAAACAGCAGTAGACGAGTGCGCTAACTAGACAGACTCTTATCTCAGTTTTGTCTTTCCTCACGCTCCAACCCAACATGAGTTAAAGTCCATGGCCCAGAAGGTACAGTACAGGACTTAGAATCAAAGCTTCTAGCTCAATGACCTGTAATTTTTTTTCATTTTTCTTTTCTTCTCATTTTTAAAGTATCTTCATATTTCTCATATTTTACTAGTTTTCTTCATGATATATTTCAAAGATGCTTTTTAAAAAAACCTACCATATTAGGTATTTTAGTGTTTACTTTTTCATTGGATGTGTAACTTAAATACATCATCTGCTAAGTCTTGTGGATAGGGATTAGTCAGGGATCTCCAGTGAAACATGACCAAAAGGATATTAGAAGGAATTGGCTCCCATGATCACAGAGACTGAAAGGCCTTAAGATCTGCAGTCCCCAGAGATCTAATAAGGTGCACTCCAGGCCAAAAACGGCAGACTCAAGACTCAGGAAGAGCTAAGGTTTCAGTCTACATCTAAAGGCCCTGCCTCATACAGCCTGCCAGAAGTCCCTCAGACTCAGCCTTTTGGATCTCTTCAACTTGTTGTGGGAGGTCCAATCAGGACCATCAGCTTCACTCAGGCAATGGATGGGGTGTGATGCTCATCCATAAATGACATTCCAGACACTCCCCCTAGCCTCCACCTAGGAAAATTTACCTGGCTTTCCCTGGCTCAGTCACGCTGATACATAAAATTTACCACCACAGTTTATTATCCAAGGAAAGGGAGGTTTATGCTCCAGAGGAATTCAGTTTCAGCTTTGGAACTGTTCTCCTGTTTCCTACATGTAATATCCTAGGTAGACCTGACCATTTATTCATCTGACGAACACTCCCCAAGTAACTGTGTGCAAGGTGCTGAGTACTGGGTATACCATGAACCAGGTTGTCCCATTGGTTAAAACAGTAACAACAGCAAACCCTGACTGGCCTTATCTGAATGCTGTGTACAGTAGCTCTTGACAATGTGTATAAAATCAGGTGTAAGAAGTCTTAACATTAGGTTTATCTAGAATAAGGAAGGGTTTGTTCCTAAAGAACCAAAAATATTAGGAAACCCACTTACAACTTGCTTTGCCTTCAGACCATAATTTTGGAGATTTCCAAATTTTCGGGATTTTTAAAGTGTGCTTTGGCTCTTCCGTAACTGCACATACAACTGATCACAGAAAGCCCTATGAGTATCTGCCTGAGGCTAAAGGTTTGTCTCTGAAGACATATGAATAGAGCGATCTTCATTTTTACCTTATTTCTATTAGTTTTATGATATTTATTGACATTTCTTTGTTTTCGTAGGTTTTCATTCATTATATGGAATTAAGGACCAGAATTCTACAACTTTATCAAACAAACAATAACTGATTTTTACACATACTTGTTTTGTTATGGGACTTTTATTAATTATGGGATGGGAGCATGTTTCTGGACTTCATTGTCGGGCTGCATTTCGTTCAGTGAGTTAATGGACTTCAATGCAGTCACCAAAATCACTGTGGCCCAATAAATCATACACAGAAGAGATGGTTAATGGTTTGTTTGTTTTTCTAAATTTCAACTTATTTGAATAGAACTGAAGTTATTCCAACAAATGAATGTCCTGATTATACTTTTCAAGTAATACAAAATCTAAAAAATCTAAAAATGACTGTAAGACAGCGTGCCAAATTCCACTTCATTTGGCACGAATATGTGGGGTTTCCTTATGAACTGGACAGAGAAGGATCGAGACACCTATTGGCAATGACCTTTGACACAGTACTTAACTCTTTAAGCCACAGTTTATTTGACTGCAAAATGGGAGGAATAGAGTCAAAATGTTCTAAGAGAGAAAGAAGCAATCTACTATCTGTAAGGAGAATGCAGTGGGAAAATTGGAGCATCATAGTTACCTAAAAAGGACTTTGGTTTCCATATTTTGCAGTCAGGTTTCTTTTTACACACACTGACTATTTGTTGGAGGTGTTATAATTAAACAAGAAAAACAAAATTAGTTTTGGAAGTTGGAAAGAAAGCTGAAACTTTTCAAACTTTGTTTTTGCTTTGTTTTCTGATTGAGCAATTCTTCAAGACCATATGTCCTAGAATTATTTGCCTAAATACCTTTCTGGTCAACCAGATTAGAACACTTAGTGATGTTAAACAAACAGGCACTCAGGTAAATAAGATAGTAGATGAGGGTTTGTTCTCACATATGGGGATGTTGGCTTTGAATTTTTATACATTTGTATTTATGTGGGAGTGAGTGTGTATAAAGACCAGAAAGGTAGAAAGAGATCCATGAGGAATAAAACACCTTTAAGTGAGAGGATGGAGAGGGTGATAGAACACACGTGATTTGAGTGTGTGTGTGTCGGGGGGGGCGGGATACGGTGTATGGGAAGGTTTAAGCAGGGTTGTGAGTAAGGAGATGGAGGAGAGAAGAGAGTGGGGGAGGGCCAACCAAAGCTTAATATATATGAAAATGCCATAAGGAGATCTACTCTGTAAGCTAATTTTAATTAGGTAACAAATAAATGAAATAAAAAATAAGCTGTCAGGTATGGGAGGAGGGAGTCTGCACACCCCCTCTGCTCTGTGCAAGAGGCTTCTGGGTCAGAGGGATCTGACCTGGGTCATCTGCTCAGGTTGGCCTGCAGTAGGAGCAGCAAGCTGCCTCTTTTGTCTGCTTCTGTCAGGTGAATTTCCCGGGCTGCATTATAAGGGGAGAGTTGATGGGAAGAGTGCTTGTGAAACCTTTCACAGTGGACATTAGCCGAACTCACCGATCTGGGTTTCCTTCCCTTCTTGGGTCCACAGAGGACTGTGGTTCTCAACTTCCTTGCAGTAGGTAGAGATATATATCCAATTTTATTCAAAGTGCTATGGCTTATGCAATGCCACTTCTAAGCCAAGCAAGGCTATGCAGACTCAAGCTCTCCACACTGTCTTCAACCTTGTTTAGAGAAGTTAGAGTCACAGTGGGAGCATCACCTTTCACCCTGAGTTACTTTGTGGATCACAGTCACCCTGGAGAGCTGCCCATGGGCAGAGGGGACTCTGCAAATATGGGAGGCCTGAAACCTGGGGACTACTGATGACTGCCTTCTACCCCAGTACAGCCCTTTGGAGAAGGTATAAAATGAGACAGGGAGTAAAATGAGACAGGGAGTATGTCTTCCACCAACCATCGTAAGATTCTGCCAAATAGTACTGTTTTTATTTATTTATTTATTTATTTATTTATTTATTTATTTATATTTTTAAAATGTGTATGAGTGTATTGCTTGCATGTACGCAGGGGCACCCATGCTGTGCAATGCCCACAGAGGTCAGAGATGGTGTTAGATCCCCTGGAACTGGAGCTGTGGATGGTTGTTAACCCCATGTGAGTGCTGGAATTTGACTCTGGGTTCTCTGCAAGAGCAACCAGTGCTCTTAATCGCTGAGCCATCTCTATCTCACTAGCCTCAAATAGTACTATTTTAAATGATGGATAGCCAAGTCAGAAGGTAGCGATAAGGGAGACAATGCATTTAGAAAAGTGGCAACAGAACAGGCATAAAATAATGCCACATACTTTTTTCTGGGTTTTTTAATTAGCCTAACATTCCCGCATTCCAGAGCTCTCAAATTCAGAACACTTTTACTATCTCAAAGTAATCCCCCTGAAGACCGCTATTTTCAAAAGACCTTGAGGATTACCCAAGCAAACCCATCCAAGTGTGGGCCCACCCCTTTGAGAGCAGGGAATTAGCAGACACCTCGCTCCCCTTCTTGCTGCTTCTGATGTTAACAAATGTGGGTCAGCAAATACAGGTGGGGTCTGGCACACATCACATCACTGTGCATGGCTCTGGGGACACAAAGCTGGATGAGGCTGACTCCCTGCCCGGAGGGGCTTGTCTAGGGGGAAAGCAGCAAACAAACCTAAGTAACTACAGAACAAGTTAGCCCAAGGAAGTGTTTCGGGAGAGGTATGAAGAAAAGATGGAAGGTGCAGAGTCCAGAGAAGGGAGAGAGCTTTCCTGATTTGGGGAGAGGAGAGACTTTATGTTTGAGCTAGTACTTGAAGGACAACAAAGACCTTGGCTGTTTCCTGAGCTCTGAAAGCAGCCAGTGTTTCTGTGACTGTAGAGGTTTGTATTTCAAGCTATGGAAACACTAGCTCAGATGTGCAACGTGGGCATTTTCAAAGCCCATGTAACTGGAGATCTGGGTTAGTGGGGAAATATTCATGGCATTGTCACTGAATGCAAGAACTTGTCGACGTATTTTGTTAACTCACCTTTATTAAAGATTCCTCAATCACGTTGCTTCTTCCTGTACTATAAAGAACCTTCTGCAGAATTTAATCCCCACACAGGCACACCTTGCTTTGGGCCCTTGGTGGCTTCCTGATGTGAAAGGGCTTTCCAGATGTGGTTGTTAACATGTGGACTTTGGAATTCTACAATAATGAAAGCATGTAAGAGGCACGGGCGGCTGAGACCCTGTCTCCAGGTCATATAAAGATCAGTGTTTCTTAAACTGTAGTCCTTAGAATACTATTCTTTGAAATACTGGTAGGTGTAACATAAATTTAAATGCCCATATGTGTTTTTTTTTCAGAGTGGCAATCCTCCATTTATTGTCCCTCAGCTGCATATTCACCCTTTCATGCCAGGTTCCTGAGGATGCAGGAAGCCTTTCTTTTAGCAGCAAGCTTGAAGTTAAACTTTGCCAGTAGAGGGCACCAGAAGGCCACTGCAGGAGAAATGGGCGCCTCTTCCAGATTCAGGTGTGTTGTTGATTTCTCTCTTGAACTGTTGACAGTCCACAGGGCCTGGCCAACGCACACAGGATACCTCAGTAAGCTTACAGTCCTTGTGCCCTCTTGTCTCAGTGACCAACTCATACTATTGTCTGATGTTACTTCCACACACTTCTTGTGCCTCAGTGGTCTCAATGGCAGGGCAGCTCAGCCTTCCAGGGCCTATATGCTAGAGGGATTTCCTATTTACCTGGGCACTGAAGATTAGCTCTTGCCTGGAAACCCAAGGACCTCCCAGTGGTCAGAGGGTCTGAATGATGTGTATTCCAGTAAGGTCTGAGTCCTGGCATTGAAGAAGAACCCCACTCCCAAGTTTGTCCTTTTTCGGACCTGAAGATTTATTTAGTGTTGATTTGACACCTTTAAAGAGTCAATTAGAAAACAAATTACTATTGTGTGTGCATGTGATATGTATGTGAGTGTGAATATGTGTGTGGTAGCACACATATCAGGGTGCATTTGTAGAGGTCTGAGGATGGCTTTGTGGAGTCAGTTCTTTCCCTCCGTCTTTGTGGGTTCTGAGGATTGAACTTGGGCCAGCATGGCGGGAATGTCACCTACTGAGCCATCTAGCTGGCCCCTCATTTTCCACCTTTACAATAATTCTTTTGTTATAGTTATATTAAATAGTTATAGTAAATATTTGTATTACATTTTCTCTGTTCGGTTTCTGTCAAATACTTATTCTTACAGTTCGTTTTTATTTTTAAAGTCCCCCAAAGAGTTACAGCTATTTAGTAAGTTCTGTTTATATTTATCATATAGAAAAGTAAAATTAAGAAAATTTAAAGGATGTTTTAAAAGTTAATTCCTTAAAAAGGATAATATTATGTTGGATAATATTGAACAATCTGTATTTTCAACACAAAACTTATTAGTGAGAACTGTGGTGTTGTGCATTTTTGCAAAAATCCTTTGTGTCTAATGATGGAAGATGGATGGATTCTCATCTCCTCTTCTGATGGGCTCTTCAGCTGGAAATGGATGCACAAACCTCCAGGCCCTCACAGACACAGAGCTACACAAGGAGGAGCTGTGAACGGCCTTTTTAGGTAAGTGGACTTCGTTCTTCGCTGCTACATCAAAACCCGACAAGTGATAAATCACTTCCTGCTTTGTATTGTGGCTGGCCTCCCACCCCAACACCTGCTATGTTGTGGATCAGGTGCAGGGTCACAGCAGCAGCTTCTACAAGGTTGGCTGCCATGTTCTTGTGGCTTAGACAGAGATTGTCAGTAAGGGATTTGGTGTGCAAGCCTGGTTTCCAGTGTGGAAATATGGAAGGAGATGGGAACCTTTAAGAAGTGGGGCCTTGGTCGCCTTAGGCACTGTCCTCAGAAGGGAATGCTGGTCCCGGGAGTGACTGGTTGGTGCTTTGTGGTATCTTCCGCTGGCCATTTGGAAAATAGTGCTTTATTGAGTTATGCAGATCTTCAAATGTTTTCTTATACAGAAATAAAAAAGTGGGGGCTGGAGAGATGGCCCAGCAGTTAAGGGCACTGACTGCCCTTGCAGAGGACCCAGCTTCAATTCCCAGCACCCACACAGCAGCTAACAACCATGTACAACTCCAGTTCCAGGGGAATCTAACATCCTTTTCTGACCTCTGTGGGCACTGCACGACATGAGTGTGCTTGCATACACGTAGGCAATACACTCATACACATAAAATAAAAATAATAAATAAAATTTAAAAAAGAAAAAAATTAAAAATTAAATAAAAAATGACCTTCCACTTCAGGATTCAGGGTGTGGAGCAGCCTGCTTCTGGAATACTGATGACTGCCATGCCGAAGGGAGGAGAGGAGAGCAGTCATGAACTGGGCCTTAGGGTTTCTTTCCAGAAATGACTACAAGAGATGATATGTGATTTTTGCTTATATAATTTCATAGGCTAAGCCACTAGGGTTCAGCGTCTGTTGGTATCTAACAGTCATTAGTTTCTCTGGAGGGGCCCTGGTAACACCCCTCCTCCTCACCCCCCTGCTTTAGTTAGGTCCCTGACTATGATAACCTTAGTTATTGCCCTCAGCTCAATTAAATCTCATTTTCTCTTCAGACCTACATCAAATCAACATTGGTTATTACTTTTCCTACCTCTTGGCACAGTGTTTATCATACTGTGTGATGATCTTTCCATTTGGGTAACTATTTCCAGTACAAGAAAAAAGCTCTAGGATGACAGAAACCACGTCCATCTTGCTTGTCATTGTGCCTGGCTCTGTGCCTGGCGCTTGGTAAAGTATCAGTAATATCAGTGAATGGATGGGACAGCACATGACTGGAAGCCTGGGGGTGAGCACTCTCTTTTGTGAATTTCTGTAACACTATCTGTGCTATTTAACTGGTGCTTATTATTGATCACTATCATCGTAATAAGTGAGAAAAAAACTGGCTGGGAAACAGGGCCCTGATACTTGCAGACAGTGATGGAGTATTTGACAGCATGGCCGCGTTAAGTAATAATAGATTTTTCCTATCCCCTTCTCTCTCTTTCAACCAAAACCCTTTATCAATTGAGTTCTTGATGTCACTCACCTTTAGGCATCAAAGTATAATTCCAAAAGTATGTGTCTCCTTTAGGTTCATCATTGTATAATATCAAATTAAGAGTATAATAACAATAGTTTAGAAATACAGGCGAATAAACAAACCTTTGAACAAAGACTGAGGAACAGAAAACTCCCCTGAGTTAGCAAGTAGAGCATGGCATATTTTGTAAGTTGTGGGGTTAAAGGAGAGTCCTTGAGTAATGAACAAAACTGAAACGGGACTGAGTCATTCTTTCCCTAAAGACAGTATTTCCCTAATGAAGGAAACTGCAGTTAAGCTCAGAATTACACCATAGTTAAATTATAATTACAATTATATAATATATGTGCTAGTTTTCTGTTACTGTCACCAAATACCTGAGATCACCACCTTTAAAGAAAAGGACAGGTTTATTTGGGCTTATGGTGTCTGAGGTTCCAGTCCACAGTGAGTTGGCTCCGGTCGTCTGGCCTGTGGTGGCAGAGGCAGGAAGCGGGAGAGGAGGGCGGCAGTCCCAGTGGCCCAGTGCAGGGCATGCGCTCAGGGGTCTAACTTTCCTAACTAGGCCTTCCCTCTCCCTTTAGGCTCCTTACAGCGGAAGGATCTTAACTCACAGAATTTCTTTTCCTGGGTTGTTTGGGTTCAGTGGGTGCTAGATCGAGTTTGAAGTCTGCCGGCCAGCTCCTCATCGCTATGCTTTTCCCACTGCTCAGGCCTGTAAAACAGACTCACAGTTACAGCTGCACTGTGGGAAGCGTTGTGTGACCGGGAAGGTGTCTGACAGCCATCCTCTTGGGTTCCCCACACCCAGACCTTGTTGAGGTGTTTCCCCCGCTTAGGGTGCTCTCCTCTCCTGTTGTTCCATATTCTTCAGAGTCTCATGCTCAGCCTGCCGCTGTTTAGTCATTGTTGATAATCTTTTCTATTTTACTACAATTTTCATATTATTTTAAGCCAATGATGCAAAGAAGGTGTTTGTTTCGTGAAAAATTAGGAGACAAATTTTCATTTTTCAAGAAACTCAATAAAGATCAATGTAGTAACGTTTGATGACCTCATCCGTATGGGAAGCATGAGGTCATCACTTGCCGCATCCCAGAAAGCACAAATCTAGTAGCGCAACCCCATCGTCAGATGTCAGTGTTAGGAAGACCCTGGCTAATGCGATGAATTCACGTGGGCAGTGGCTTGTGCAGATCACCCGGGCCTTCATTCAGATCAAGTGACTGTTATAGACCACATTTGCTCATTTTCTACAATGACGTCTTCACATTCAATTAAAAAGTGATCTGACAGATTTCAATAAGAGAAATTTGCAATTGGTTAAATGGTACCAGTATTACACACAAGCCCCAAGTTCTCAGGGAAGTTAGTTTCTATAACTAATTTCTATAATGGTTTGATTTTTTTCATCCAATGACTAGAAACTAAATTTGGAAATTCACTTTACTGGAGGTGAAACATCTGACATTATAGTGAATGCTTTGGCTTTTAAAGAGTCCAACACTGTTGATAAAACTATTTGAATTTATTTACTTACTTTTATTTATTTATTGTGGTCCTGGGGATTGAACTTAGGAACTTGTATATGTGAGGCAAATGCTATGCCTCTGAACCATAGTCCCAGCCCAAATAATTGGTTTATTAAAAGTAATAATATAGATGCAACTTTGGGTGCAGCACAATTCTAATCTAAGACAACCTTTAAACCAGATAAAACCTATGTAATGTTCTAGTAATCAAAGCAGAGTGTTGGTGAAATGCTCAGAGGCCAAAAGGCCCCACGCTGAGCCTAATGACCCTAGTTCCTTCC
The DNA here is from genome assembly GCA_035773235.1 of Eospalax fontanierii. Lineage (NCBI taxonomy): Eukaryota > Metazoa > Chordata > Mammalia > Rodentia > Spalacidae > Eospalax > Eospalax fontanierii. The sequence continues at coordinate 73,960,529 of CM069533.1, forward strand.
CTGTGACCCGCATGGAAAGAACGATTCCTGCAAGTTGTCCTCTGATCTTGACATTCACACCATGGCACATGTGTGTCCACAGACATACATTGGCAAACACGCACAAAAAAATAATTAATTAAATAAAAAATAGCACTTTATTAAATTTTGGGTATGTTTTGTACATAAGCAGTTTAGTGAAATCTCAGAATGTTGTGACTAGTGGTGAATGACGTACACCATTTGAGCAGCATGCAAATATTTTCCTTACGTGCCATTCAACACTCAGATGTTAGAGCTATTTGATGTTACAGGGGCTAGAGAGATGGCTCAGTGGTTAAGAGTGCTTGCTGCTCTTGCAGAGGACTTGAATTCAGTTTCCAGAACCCAGATCAAATGACCACAGCTGCCTATAACTCCAGTTGCAGGGAATCTAACACTATCTTCTGGTCTCCACCAGCATCTTCATGTAGTGTGTGAACACATAAATAAATAAAATCTTAATAAAGTGAAATATTTGACGTTATAGACAAAAGTCAATTGAAGCTTTGAATAATTTCATTTAAAATATTTTATTTTTTATTAAAACATTTTTTGATTGATTTATTTTTATTTTATGTGTATGAGTGTTACATGCATATGTGTAAGTGCACCCATGTCATGCAGTGCCTGTGGAGGTCAGAAGAGGGTGCTGAATCTTCTGGAATTGGAGTTATGAATGATTGTTAGCCACCATGTGGGTGCTGGGATTTGAACCCGGGTCCTTTGCAAGAATAGTCAATGCTCTTAATCGCTGAGCCCTCTCTCCAATCCCTTAAAATATTTTATTTACTATTATTATTGTTATTATTATTAGTGAGTGTGATGGCGTGTGTGGGTCCTGCTGTAGCACGTGTGTAGAAGTCATAGGACAGATTTATAGAGTTACTTCTCTCCACCAATATATGGGTTTAGGGATCAAACTCAGGTCATCGAGCTTATGTACCAAGAGCATAATTTCAAATTTATTAACTTTAAAATACAATTTAGGTGACTGAAGAGATGGCTTAGTGGTTAAGAGCATTTGCTGCTTTTGCAGAAGTCCTGGATTTGGTTCCCAGCGCCCACATGGTGGCTCCCAAACATCTATAACTCCAGTTCCAGAGGTTTCACCACTTCCGGCCTATGTAGGTGCTGTATGCACATGGTGCACATGTATACATTCAGGCAATGCACTCATACCATTAAACAAAAAAATACACTTAAAAATGCAATTTAGGATAGTGCCACTTTATGAAAACAATAAAGATTATCATGCAACTGTTTTTTCCTCAATCTATACTTTTTATTGAATTTTTTGAGCATTTCATACATCTTAACCATATTTAGAGCCCTTCTCCCATCTGCATCTCCCCCCCAACAGTTTTCATGCATTCTTTCAAACAACTAATTCTTGAGAGGATGCCTTTGGTGATAGAAGTAGTTAAGAAATTGATTGGAGTGTTTAGCAACATATGAATAATAATTATTGTGCTTATTATTATTACTATGAGTGTGTGTGTGTGTGTGTGTGTGTGTGTGTGTGGTGCATGCACACCTGTGTACATGCATCAGGTGACTAGAGCAAGAGGTTGGATGTGTCTGCTCTATCACTCTGGGCTTTCCTGTCTTGAGACAGGGTCTCTCACTGGACTGGAAGCTTGTCCTTTTAGCTAAGCCAGCTGGACAGCAAATCTCTGGGTTTGCTCATCTCCCCCACCTCTTCCCACAGTGCAGAGTGACAGGTATGCACAGTCTTGCCAGGTTTTCTATTTGGGTGCTGGCGATTTAAACTCAGGGCCCTGCTTGCTCTGCCCACTGAACAGCCTCACCGACTGAGCCATCCTCCTAATTCATGCTTATTTTTACTATTTAGAAAATCAGTACAAAGAAAATTCTTTCCCACCCATTTTACTCTATTGGTTATACACATTTTCTCCTGGAACAACAAACATCTTATTACTGAAGACATTTTTCTAATAGAACTATTCTGTGGGTCCACAAATTTAATAAAATCAATTAGCTGTTGAGAACATACATATTTCAAAAGTTTTACACAAGCACAATAAACAATCCTTTAGTTCTCAGGATGCTCCAATTTTGAAGATAAATTATAAGGTTGTCTAGGGATGGGTGTGCTTGGTCTCACTGGAAATTCACAAACTGAGAGCCGAGGGTCTCTCCAAAGGGAAACAGAGAAGATGGGATGTAAGCTGTGGAGACCAAACCTGCTGTTGACTGCAGAGGGGCTCAGGCAGCCTGACCCCCACTCTACTGGGTCAGTACATCCCTTCTTCTTACCCCTAAATCTGTCAATTCCGTCCTGTAGCTCTGGGTATCAATTCCCTTAATGCATGCAGAGTTGTTTTTTTTTTTGCATGTCTAGAAGCTGCAACAAGACTAATCTCAGTTCACTGCTTAAAAAAAAAATCATAAAGTTTAAACCATTGTTCCCAGTAAAAGGAGGGAAAATGGAGTCAGGGTAAAAACTTCAGGATAAACAAAACTTCAGAAGAGACTGCAAGATATTTAATATGCAAGAAGCACGTATTTGCCAGCTTCTCCTACCTCCCAACCCTGTGGGGTTTTTTCCAGTAGTGAATTGTAGCTGCCAACACAGAGCAGCCACTCCATTAATTATAAAGTAAGGGAAAAGTGTGTATTGATCTGAAATAGTTCCATTCCACTTGTTCAGTATTAATTGAAAGTTATTCCTCTGATGCTACTTAAAAGAAATCTGAAGCAGTATAGAAAATGATATTTAAAATATTCATTCAGGGTTAAGTGAACTCAGGGTGGCACTTTTATAAATAAGATATTTAGGAATCTGAAGCGGACTGTGGGTGAGTGACAAAGTGCCTTCTAAGCTCTCTTTCAGTCTCTCAGTGGACGAGCTCACCTGCTGATGAGTGGCTGAGAGGGGTCCAAGTATTGGTCCAGCTGGCACAGAAAGGCTGTGCTGTCCCTGACCCGGAAAGGCACCCCGTGAAAGCAACATCCGTTCTTTTATTTGTTGACTTTCTCAGTTATGCTTTCTAGGCACAAGCATGACTCGAATCCTGGTAGGACAGCACACTAGGTTAAGAATGACTGACTGTAGTGTTGAACACATTGTTTTTGTGCTCTGTGCATATTTCATGCACATTAGTTGTGTGCGAAAGAGATATAGCCATCATCATCTTCATTTATAGAAGAGGACACTGAGGTACAGAGAAGAGAAATGACTTCCCTAAAGTCACTCATCTGGTAAGTGATGCAGGTGAGATTTGACCCAGCAACTAGATTTAGAGGCTGTGCCCTTTGCTGTGACCTAAACTACAGCCACCATACAGTTGCTCATTCCTTAGCAGTATCCAGGGAGTCCTTGGCAACTATAAAATATTTTCTTTAGATAATCTATACCCACATTCTGCCTGTGTGTATGTGTGTCTCTCTGTGTGTGTGTGTGCATGTGTGGATTTGTGTGCATACGTGTGTACAAATGTGTGTGTGTGTGGTACATGAACATGTAGGTTCCTGTGCCCACGTGTGTTACATGCGAAGGCCAGAGCAGGAGGTTGGCCTCAATGCCTTCAAACAGGGCTTCTCCTTGAGCTGGAAGCTCATACTTTCAACAAGGCTGCCTGGCCAGTGATCTCTCAGGGTCTACCTATCTCTGCCTTCCCTGCTAAAAAGCATACAAATAAATGCTCAGCTTTTTATATGGGCATTGGAGATTAGAACTCAGGTCCCCATCCTTACAGAGTAAATGTTCTTATCTACAGAGCCATCTCCCCAGCCGTTATACCTACATGCGAACAAAAACTAAACACAGTTACTCTAAGTATACTTTATGCAATGGGAGGATATAAGGAGCTTCTGAAATTCTTTTTGAAAAGAATTGCTGAAAAATGTATGCAGAAAAGACAGAGTCTCTGTTCAAGTCAGTTCTGGACTGTGCTCTTTTCTGTTTGTTTTTCATGGAATACACATACACCTAGTTTGCCTTCTGAGTGCCACTGCTAGTTGTTTCTCACTGGAAAGAGTGGGTCTCTGCATCGAGTCTGCAGGTTTGCTGGGGTTACGAGAACACGTCGTTCCTTGAATTCAGGGGCGTTCTGCAATTCCTGTTTGTTTGTTGGTGCTGGTGTCTGTTTGTTGAACCCTGACACTTGCAGACACAACACACTTTACTACTAAGCTGCACTGCAACCCGTAGAATTTATTTAAATATTTTCCCATAATTTAGCGTCTAACTTGGTGCTAACAGAAATTGTGCTGTTTACAGCTATTAAAATACCTTTTCTGTCTGTAGTATGATAGACAGTGAGAGCAGGCACATATTAGAGGTTGATTAAGTGATGAATAGAAGTTCCTAGTGCACACTGTGTTTAAGGTTCTGAGAACTTTTTTTTTTTTGTATTTGAATTTTTCTCAAACTGGAATTGGTCTTACACTCAAGTGAATATTAAAACAGAAGCCAACTGGATGGCTGTTGAGATGAATCTATCATTGCTTAAATAGCTGAGGACTTGGTTTTTATTCTCATGTTCTTCAAGGAATGAACATAAGTTCCTGTTTCTGTTTGAAAGCTGTACATTGGTATTTCCTGGTAAAGGACGTTTTAGAAGCAAGACTTACAGAATGAATATCAGAGGTCTGGAAGAATGAACATCTCAGGGACAGTATGCAGCCTTTTGAGAAGTGCTGTATCATTATATATGGAGCACAGATAAGCCCTTTGTTTCGCATGTGTCCCTCTTTTTCATGTTCAAAATGATATATAAGTGTTTAGTTGAATATTAAAAGCCCTTAAGTAAGTGCTGAGTGTTAAGCGTGCCTTGTACTGTCTAGCTGACAATGCCTTTTCACTTCCAGTGTTGCACACATTAAAAGTTACATGCAGTGGTGAGTTCTCCAGTAATGCCGAGTCAGTCAGGACGTATACTCATGTAAGTACTTAGCTATACGTAAGATCTGGTCATCACATAACGGGCTTCTACTAAAGATGGTGCCTCAGGATCTCTCTCATGTACAGGGAACATATGAATACATCTTCCTAATCAAGAGTTCTCCCCAGCTCTGCCTTCCCACAGGTCATGCTGCCCAAGGGTCTATGGGAGAAGAGAGTCCAGGTGGAAGTCTCAGGCCTTCACGTCGTGTTGGGAGTGTGTGTAGTAGGACCCACACGATGGGTGCATCTCCTGCCTCTTTGATATTTCCAATGGGAATGTATACAGAAGGCTAGTGTTTCTTACTTTGGGGTCTGTGAATTTTATAATGTTATCTGAGAGGTTTAGGGAAGAAACATAGACATTACTGATTGGTGGCAATTGGCCCAAGTTTGATAGACTGTATACAGTTTTTTAAAGTTCCCGTGTGTATATGTATGTAAATGTACATGTGTAAATATGGAGGTCAGAAGACAACTTTGGGTGTCGTTCCTGGGGCACTATCTTCCTTCTTGTGTTTTGAAACAGGTCTTTCATTGGCTTGGAACTTGCCAAGTAAGCTAGGCTAGCCGGCCAGTGAGCATCAGCATCAGATACTGACTGTATCTACCTCCCTAGCCACAGGTTATAAGCATGTACCATCATGCCTGGCTTCTTTAAAAATGTAGGTTTAGGGAATCAAACTCAGGACCTTGTGTTTGCAAGGCAGGGACTTCTCAATCTGAGCCATCTGCTCAGCCCTTTAAAACTTCTTTAGAGGTATTTCCCAGTATCTTCTCAGTTGCATTGTTTCTGATAAGGAGTGTGCTCTGATTATCTTTTTTCTTTTGTATACAGTGTTCTTGCCCTGACTTTTAAGATTTTAATCTAGGGGCTGGAGAGATGGTTGAGCAGTTAAGAGCACTGGCTGCTCTTGCAGAGGTCCTGAGTTCAATTTCCAGAACCCACATGGTAGCTGACAACCATCTGTAACTCCAGTTACAGGGATCCAATGGTCTCTTCTGGCCTCCGTGGGTACTGCCCACAATACGAGTGCACATATGTATACGAAGGCAAGACACCCAGACACATAAATAAACAAATTTTAAAAGATTTTAATCTTTCTAAAATTAAGTTCATCATCTGTGTTTTTTTTTAGATGGTTTTCATAGATTGATTTTTCTACTCATTATGGGTTTTGTATTTCTGTTCCTGGTAATTTTTGATTAGAGGTTAGGCATTAGAGGTAAGTTTCACCTTTGTAGATAATGGATATTCCTCGACCTCTGTATATACATTTGAGCTTTTTTTTCTGGGATGCAGTTACAGGAAAGGATTTGATCCTTTCAAAGGATACTTTTAAGTTTTCTTAGACAGGAGCTGAGTATGTTGTCATCCTTAACTACCAGGACACACCCTTCTACTGCCTCTAGCTGATGCCTGTAATGTGTAAGATGGGATATGACATACCCGTTGCTCTTGAGCTCTGGCATTGACTCCTCTGTCCCTACTCGGTAGCTCCTGATGCATCAGTTCTGAGCTGAAGATTCTGTGTGTCACTGTGCAGATCTTCAGCACTGTTTCTCTCTCTGTCTCTCTGACTGTTGCCCTCTGGGCATCTCTCTTCTTTGGAACTTGTCCTGTGGAGTCTAGCTTCCTTCTCTCTGGGCTCTCTGCCTCTCTCCTCAAGTCAGAGGGCCAGCAGCTGCATGCCCCTTCCTGTACTCTGCCTGCAGTCTCTCCCTGAGGTGTCATGGGCACGTTAGTAGGACTCATTGTGATTTCTGCCCTTTTATCTTGGGTCACTCTTGTGCATAACCTTATGCCAACAACCTTCTTGTTCATATTCGGGATTAGTTTGAATTCAGACCTTTGGCTGGAGATAAGGCTGGGTTTGGTTCCTGGGTCCAGTGCTTAATGTCAATGTGACACTAGATGTTTATTTGTGATTGTCTCCATTGGTCATGCTTCTTCATTTGTGACATGAGATTGACACCTAGTTTGGAGAGTTGATGATGCGAAGTAAATAACTAGCTCATATGGATCAAGCATTTGCCAGATTTTTTGAAGGTATCAACTAATCTCATCTTTGTAACAACCTTACCAGATAGGTATTATCATTTTCTTTTTCAGAGAAGGAGATAGTTGGTGTAAATCAAGACCAACTTTCAGATTTAGATCTTTTGGCTTCAGATCCTGTGTTCTGCACTCCCCATCTCGAGCATACTCAAGAAATGATCATTGCACTGTCTTGTCCATGGATTCATGGGTACCGTTTCTATGAATTCCTGTAAATACCAAAATGTGGAAGTCTATTGTATAGAATGGAGTAATAGAGCCATGTGACTTATGTATGTCTTCCTGTACCCTTTAACTCATCTCTGCATTATTTATAATACCTAACATAATGTAAGTTCTGTGCAAATAGTTGATGCATTGTATTGTTTAGGGAGTAATGACAATAAAAATGTCTGAACTTTTTCTCCTCAGGGGCTGAGGAGATGGCTGGGTTGGTGAAGTATTTACCGTATAAACATGAGGACATGGAGTTGGTGATGTGGACCTGTAATCCTACTGTGAGGGGATCAGGGATAGAGGATCCCTGGAGTGCACTGGCCAACTAGTCTTACAGAGTCTGTGCACTCAGCTTCCATAGAGCTTTCCTTGAAAAATGAGGTAGAGAGCAATAGAGGAAAGCAGCTGACTTTGACCTCTGGCCACCGCATGCATGCAGGTAGATGTGTACACACACACACACACACAGGAACATGTACAGGTGCATACACCACACACACACAGACACACAGATACACACTCATGTGCATAAGGAAAAAGAGGGAAAAAGTCTGTACATGCTCAGAAGGTGCAGTTTGTTTTCGAGTAGTTTTTGATCTATTGAATTCATAGACATAGAATCTGTGTATAGAGCTGCCTGTATTATTGTTATTAACCATCTTGAATATCCAACTTTAATTTGAATCACATCAGCGCTGATCAGAAATGTACATTGGGGGGCTGGAGAGATGACTAATCAGTCAAGAGCACCAACTGCTCTTACAGAGGACCTGGATTCAATTCCCAGCACCTACATGGTGGTTAACCGCCCACAACTCCAGTTTCAGGGGATCCAACACCTCTGACCTCCATGGGCACTGCACTACATGAGTGCGGTGACACACATGCAGGCAATGCACCATACACATAAAATGAACATAATAAGTAAAACATTTGAAAAAGAAATGTGAGTTGGCATTATGATGCATAAAAGTGTATTGAGAACTGTGACTTCAATGTAGATCGGGGATTTAAATGTTTCAGAGAGCGAGAGCGAGCAAGGGAGAGAGAGAGAGCTCCATGGAGATATTTCTTCTCCATTTATGTGGTCTTAACCTTAGTGAGGGTCTGTATGATCGATCCACGTGTGTTCAAACTAATTAAATTTAAATTCAGTTCCTTGGTGGCATGAGTCACATTTCCAGGCTCAGTAGCTTCCTGTGGCCGGCAGCTACGACACTGGCTGGCTCGGTTTCCATCATCACAGAAAGCTTTCATACAGCCATTGTCTAGGTTCTTCCTGCTTCAGCGCAGATGTCTAAGTTTTCTCCTGGTTCAGCAATGTGCATTCCTGTTCATTCAGTCAGTGCTGATGGGGCATCTCCTATGTGCTAGCCCTTGGCAGGTATGATAGTGATCAGAATGGGGCTGGGATCACCCTCATAATTCTGAGCAGTCCTTTCTTAGCCTCAACTGCTTGCTACTCTGTATAGAATGGGTCATGGAATGCAAACATGAATTGTTTCTCTTCTGGGGCCTGCCGGGAGCACTCTGTCTCTCACAGAGCAGCCTCATTATCCATAGCATTGTTCCACACTCTTCTGAGGTCAGGCTTCCACCTCTGTCACCAGCCTCACAGAGTCTATTGTCAGGGGTGCTTCTGAGTGCTGTCACTTCTGGGACCAACATCCCAGCGCTCTGCTCCTTTCACAGCTTTGCTCTCTGAGCACTGAGAACTGTTTGGGTGGAGCTATCTCGTGGGCAGGGCGGTGGCTGGTGGCCGTGTCTTCAGGGACTTTTCCCATGTAGTTCTCTTATGTAGCTTATTTACTACTTCTTCAAGTTCTGCTTCGCTGACACCTTCTTCTGTGTTCCTCAGACTCCCTAAGACACACCATGTTCTTTGTCCTTGGTGATTCTGTGTCTCCTTCTGCTGGCTTATGTTATAAGGCTTTTTATTTATTTTTATTTTATGTGTATGAGTGCTTTGCCTACACATAGGAAAGTGCATCAAGTGTGTGCCATGCCCATGGAGGGCAGAAGAGGGCACTGGAGCTCCTGGAACTGGAGTTGCAGATAGTTGTGAGCCACCATGTGGATGATGGGAACCGAACCTGAATTCTCTGCCAGAGCAGCCAGTGCTCTTAACTGCTGAGCCACCTCTCCAGTCCCTGTTGTGAGGCTTTAAATGGTAAGAGTTCAACTAACATTTGAGTACCTACTGTGGGCCACGCACCCTGCCAACCCCTGCAGATGCAAAGGCCAATAAGACTGATTGCCATTCTCTGTGAGCTCATCATTTAGCACTGATGGAGGAGGGAGAGAGGCTAATGTACCAAACATAAAACAAAGTGAGACGTGAGTCAATGTGGCAAACAGCAGAGAGGTGGTGGCATTTGGAGGGGGTTTGATTGGGCGATCTTGGCAGACTTCCACTGAAGCGGAACGCCTCTTGCGTAGCAGAGGTTGTATAGACGGTTGTGAAATAAGGTGCGCAAACACTGAGTACACAGCCTGCAGGTGCCTCGCCTGGTGTGTGTGGCTTCACCCCTTACTCCTCGCTCATCCCATCACTAATCCTCGCAGCTACCTGTGAGTCCACATGGCAACATTTCACAGAGGAGCTATAGGCATAAGCCATTCGCCCTGTTAGTGTCACAGTAGCTTTTGAATTCAAGAACAACTGACTCTAAAGCTTGTTCCTCTTTTTTATCACTACAGCCAACTTCCGCCCAGTAAGAATGTGTAGGGTTTTATAGAATGACCAAGAGTTCCTCATGTAGACAGGAGGGGTGGACGTTAACATAGAGGGAAAAGCAAGTTTGTTCTAAGGTGATGTGCAGAGGGGTTAATTAATATGCTCAAGGTCACGTGGTGGGTACTGGGAGTTGAAGCATGCCTCAGAACATTCGTTAAAAGCCAAGGCTGGAGATGATGAAACAAGAAATAGAAAGGGTTTTTTTCTTGTTAAACCCTCTTTTCTCGCCTACTTGCTATGTAAAAATGAAAGAAATATTGATTGGTAAGGCAGAATTCGCAGTTAGTAATGAGACTCCCTCTGAAAATCCTTTAAAGTCTCCATAATTAATTTATTTGGGAGGTGAATCAAACTGTGCACGTGAAATGTGTTAAAATTATTAGCCTGCCCTGGGTCCATTGCCTGAGGCTGCTTGGCGTGATGAAGGGCGCTGGGATTCGGGTCCACACATCACCTCCGGCACTTCCGCAGTCCTGTCTGCCAAGTCAATCACCGATCATGCCTGGTTGAGCAGTCCTCTCCCGAACCTGCTGTGCCTTCCACAATTGCTCTGGCCCTTCCCGACCCAGCCAGGTTTCAGGAACCTGGGGAAGATATGGACTCTGTGACATCCTAACCTCTACCCCAAGAATCCCTGATACATTTCCCACCCTGTTTCTAAGTCTATCTAGTGGAAACACTTGTGGTCTAGCCTGTGGGGAGTCCTGTGTCCCACACACTGTAACCGCATAGAAATGTTGTGAGTTCAGCTAAGACACAGCCAGTCATTGCCTTTATGATCGGAGTAGCTGGTGCATGGGAGTGATGGCTGGGAGATGGTCCAGAGAGAGCTATGTGGGGGAATAGGATGGTCTCTGGGTGGTGCTCTGCATATTGTGAAACTGTGAGTATTTTACTGTATATCCCCCATGACTTAATAAAGAAAGAAGAAATGAAATGTATCTATCTTCCCTTTCTCTGTGGAATGGTTAATAGTACTGTTAATAATAATCATAGTAGGGCTGGGGAGCTGACTCAGTCTGCACAAGCACAAAGAGCTTAGTTTGACCCTCAGACCCCTGTAAAAGTGCTGGGTGTAGTGGTTCACACCTGGAATTCCAGTGCTAAGAAGGTAGAGACGGGGGGTCCCCAGGACCCAACAGGTGTGTCCCAAGTTCTACTTAGAGATACTGTTTCAAAACACTAATAGTGCCAGATGTGGTAGTTCATGCCTTTAATTCCAGCACTCAGGAGACTGTCCCCAAATAAAGACAAAACAAACTGGGTGGATGGCCCTTGAAGAATGTCACTTGAGGTTCTCTGAGCCACACCCACTCACACTCACACACACACAAACACACACACACCCACCCCAACACATGCCCATGGACACACAGAAATGGCAGCAACAAGCTCTGAATTCATACTTGTTGGTGAATAGTGTTCCAGCATTTCTGAATCTGCACGAGCCCTGTGTATCTGAGCCATCCATAGTGGTTAACTGACCCTGCTGAGACAGGACCCTCCTGTTGGCCTTTATTCTGCGCGGTGGCTCTCCTAACAGGGCTCTGTATTGTTGACCTCTTGTTCCCAGGGGCGAGCCAGCAGCACTTTGACTTCTAAGACCAGGACTCTGGGGAGAATGCTGTTCATGGTGTTGGAAGGAGATGTGAGCCCCAGTCCAGGAGGAGGGGTGAAGCCCATCTCTAACCACACCTAAGTGACAGGACTTTGAAAAGCAGACTGTCTAGATGCCTGGCCTCTCAATACCCAGCATGCACCCTTGATTCAGTCAGATTCAGTCCAGGATGTCAAGTGGAAGAAATCTGAGGAGCATCCCAGGGCCTCCCTGAGGAGCAGAGGCACCGCCTCCACCTTCCTCCTAGTCCCCCAGGGCACTCATATGTCCATGTCAGGGTAAGCCCATCCCAGAAAGTCTGGATTAGCATCCTCACCAATGCTGAAATATAAATTAAGAAACATTTTATCAGAGTGTCATGGAAAAAGCCATTCAGCTTTCACTGGCTTTGCAAAATGTTTTTACAAATGTCATCATTTAATCTTAACAGCAACCCTGTGAGGGAGGATTACCGCTCGCATTTGACGGATCTGGAGAGGATGAACGCTTTAAGAGGTTAGTCACTGAGGCAGTTTTGAAATCCAGGAGGCCTAACTCCAAATGCATCGCTTGTTTTCCTGTACCAGGGTGTCAAGGGCATCCTATGAGAGAGGCAAAGCACAGTTTAACATGTTCCATCGTAAATTGTCTTGAGACAATGCTAACTCCAAGGCCAGCTGACACAAAGCTAAAGAGAAGGACTCAAGGATCAAGTTAGGATGCTTCAATCACATGCTGCAGTATACAAATTAAAGCACGGTTTGATGCAAGCAGAAAGGAGTAGTTAATGCACTCAGGGAGAAGGACCACAGTGCCAGATCCCTGTGCACGCAAAGCCCCTGTGACCACCTCTTTCTGCTGCATCAGTCTTCCCTACTGATGGAGAGCTTGCAAAGATTAGTGTTGAGGTTGGACAAGGAGCTGGCCAAAGAAAGGTGCCTGGGACCAACAATGTGCACCTGCTTTATCAGAGAAAGGCAGCAGGAATTATACCTGGCTCATAGTTATAATTCACCATCACCCTGATGAATGGCTGTGGATGTCATGTGGCAGAGGACTCGTGGGGCCAGAATGGGTGTCAGCTACGGGTGACTGATTTAAGGCCTCATAAATACGGAGTACCTCATGTGTATGAAATGTGACTATTTAGAAACTCAGGGTGCCTCATGTATATTTAGTGAATCACTGATATTTGATCCCCGTTGGTTTTCCCATCTCTTTGCATGTTCAGCACACACATGCTACACTTTAGATATGTTAACACCTCTCCAGAAGTCACTGTTTTAATTATACATGTAGCACAGCTAGTGCATTCTGCTTGTGGCTCATGAGCTATTTGCTTCTATATTTAGTTTCACTTATTTTTCTTGTTTGTGTTCCTGATTTTTCTCTAACAGAACTGAATATCTTAAGCAATATAACATATACGTTAAAAGGGGGAAAAGAAATAGTGTAAATACAACACTCATGTATGATATTCGCAATAAAGAAATAAAAATACATAAAAGAGAGAGAGTATTTTTCTGGAGCCAAATGTGAGTGACCATGACCCAGTAACACAGATTCAGGTTGCCCAAATACTATTCTTGAGCATGGTAATATTTTCAGAAATTTTTATACTAATAGAACAGGACACATCTAAGATATATTTGTGGGTACATCAGGCAGGTGGGTTACAATGTTGCAGTGTAGGGGTCTTGACCAGGTTAATTTTGTCTGACAATTAAAGAACTACAAGGCAGAAAAACTTTGGACACAGCAGAGAGCAGCAGGTCACAAACGTTATTAGAGAGACATACACATGCATTCACTCACACAGAGAAAAGCTCTCCACAAGTGGAAGGAGGGCTTGGAAACAGAAAATCCCAAGGCCTCCAGGAGGGTGTTGGCATTTCAGGTGTTTTTGGTGAATCTCCCTCCCCTAATTTTGGATTGCTCAACTTAAACAAAGAAGAGAGAGCTGGTAGGCTACAGTTCTGAGATATATTCAGGTCCGGCCTTGGTCTGATCTGAATTGATCTGGACCTGCCAACAACCTTCCACTTCCTTGCCAGTGGAAGAACACGGCTGCCAGGTCTTTGTCTCAGATCAAGAAGTCAGAAATGTGCCATCTTGACTGCTTCTCAGTAGCTCTTTCCCTGTGTATTTACTGTCAATACGACTCCTTCAACAGCACAGCCGTGAAGTCTGTTATAGCTCCAGAAGTTATTACATGACAGCCTGAACCTTTGGGTTGGTGGAAGCCAGGAGTCTGTACATTCCTAAAGGTAACTAATAGTCACAGTCATGTGAAGCCAGACATAGAGGTAGCTATGAATGGTTATTAAGGGCCAAAGATAACCAAGGTAATTGGATTCTAGTCCTGCACCATCCTCACTCTCTACAATCACAGGAGTTCCAATCATTAGGTCCATCAGTCTTGTAGAATCTTTAATGCAAATGAGGTCTTATTATTTTTTTTTTCTGGGAGCTTAATTTAACATGCAACAGCAATGACAAGGGCTGAAGCTCTAAGAGAGCTTCACACACGCTAAATCCTGAGGTTACTTTGGCTTCAAAGAGTCATCCCAGTGATGGGCGCGACGTCTGGTCACACATGGACCAGTCCTGATGGCACAAGGATAGAGGTAGAGTTGAAACAATAGCCTATACCCTTACTCAAGAGTCAGAACGGCAGTGACATGAGGGTCTTGGACAAGGAGGAGTTGAGGGGTCTTTGTGGGGCATGTTGATTTACCTTTTTAAAATGTGTGAGATTGTTCCAGCCCCTACTCCAATTCATACTAAATCGAAGGGCGTTTAACTTTATTAAGGAAGACAGAGGAACAGAGGTTCAGAGCTGTGTGTTCCAGGATTCTTAGTTAATATGCGCCAGGCTGAGATGACAGAGCACAGAGCTTGACAGTGCACAGCAGCATTTAAGAATCATCTTCTTTCCCTGCCCCCTCTGGAAAAGGATAAAAGAAGAAGATTTAACATCAGCCAAATTCATTCTGATTTCTTCCTGTTGGAATGGATCTTTGTCTCCTTGGTCTACTGCAAAAGAAATGGCCTTAAGAGTAGAAGTGAAGGTTATTTTAACGTAAATGGAACTTTAAGAACTCTTTCCAGGAAGCCCTGCACGCAGACAAGCCCTTTGACAGGTCTGGGACTTCATTGCATTAAGTGGCTCTTCCTGGGAAAGATGCGAAGGAGTCTGGCCACCTCTCACCCTGACACAGCTTCTTTAGGGAGGGACATGAAACTTCATTAGGAAAAGCTGAAGGCCATTACAGTTCACATTAATGTAGCTTTGATTTGGTTGGCCATTTGCTAATTTAATAAATGCTGCATATTCCCGGTGGCTGATACTCAGAAACTTGAGAAGTCATATCCTGAAGGACTCATCAGAGCAGCCCCAAAGAAAGCTAGAGACGCACTTTCCCAAGGGAAAAGGCCCCGTGGGCGAAGGGCACAAGGAGGGAAAGGAATCACCGCCTGGGCTGCGCCTTGGCCGCAGGCTGGTCTCTGCCACCTTCCTGAGTGTGTCTACTCCTCTTTTCCTGATGTTTAGAATGGCTATAAAAACATCTACATTCCAGAACCGTGAACAGTGACCAGATGAAGTATACAAAATGCTAAGCCAGGGCTTCCAGTGAGTGGGAGCCACGACAGGAAGATGAGGCCCAGAAACCAGTGTTCTGGGCGGAGATCTCAAGTGGACAACTGCAGCTGCGCCTATGCTCACTGCAAGAGGGGCTGGGACGGCTGCAGAGATGTGGGCAGAGTGGTGAGGACTGCACCCAACTCTGGCTCTTCCATCTCTCAGGGCACAGCTTCTGGCAATAAAGGTAGACCAAACAAGCATGCCCATGAGACTGAGCAGCCACAAAGACATGGAAGAAAAAGTCCAAGTGTGTTCCTGTGGCAGGGAGAAAGATGGAGAACTTGACAGTGTGGCTCTTCCTACTGCAAGACCTGGAGGGTGGCTGGGAATGTCACATATGCCATCAATGAGTACAGTAACCCCAGATGTGGATTGCCAACATTCAGTGTTGGGTATTGACAGAGGCCTTGAAGGGGACTCTGAGGTAGGGAGCAGGGATGCAGGCAGCAGGTGAATCTCTGAGTTAGGTGCATCTGGGGAGAAACTGCCATTTTGGGAAGAAGCCAGGGTCTGGGAAGGATGGAAGTCAACTTATGCTGAAAATGGAATTATACAAAAGTTCAAAAATTTTCTGTGCAGGAGTAAAGAGATATAAGAAATTCTGAAATTTATAACCCAATAATTATGATAAAATAATCTATGTAAGACTTTCAAATAAGTTTATTTATAATATTCAGAGAGACAAAGGAGAGAAGCCAATAGATAAGAACAGGGAATTAAGGTAAAAGGACAGGTAGACTGGAAGAGGACTCCCTTGCCCTCCCCTCAAATTCAAGAAATGAAAAATGCATCACTGGAAATGGAGGCGATGAGCCACAGGGAGCACGCACCCGAGAGAGAAATTATACGAGGAGGCAGACCAATCAAAAGGATCACAAGTGTTCCTAATGACAGCGTCTGAGAAGTAGACCAGATATAACGATGGCGAGGAACCACTTGAAGGCAAATGATGGAGAATTTCCTCAGTTTTGAAGAAGTATGAGCTCATTAAAACAGTCTACAGAGTTCAAAAAATCTTTAGTAAACCAATTATACTGGGGCTGGGGATGTAGCCTAGAAGCAGAGCTCTTGCCTAACACGCACAAGGTCCTGGGTTCTACTTCACAAGTGCAAGCAGAAGACAAAGCAGAAGCTTGCTATAGTTCTATCATAGGAAACTGCCGGGTATCAAACAGTAAGAAAAACACTGAATCCTGCAGAATAAGAAAGATGTAAAAATGCATGTCCTTTTGAGAGTGTCTGAAAAAGATTTCATAAAGGACGCCATTGTACATGCTGCTACCATTACGCCCTGGTTAGTTTCTATTGTCAACTTCACCAAATTAGAGTCACCAGGGAAGGGCAACCTCAATTGAAGAAGTTCCCAAATCAGAGTGAGCTGTAGCAATTCTATGAGAGATTATCTTGATTGACAGTTTATATGGGAGGGTCCAGCCCACTGTGGGTGACAGCATCCCTGGGAGCATGGTCCTGGGCTGTATAATAATGCTCAATAATCCAGGCACCCAGGAGGCAGAGGCAGGTGGGTCTCTATGAGACTGAAGCCAGGCTGGTCTACATAGCAAATTCCAGGTCGACTGGGGCATATGTTCAAAAAGATTAAGAAAAAAATCTCAACGAACATATGCCAGTAAGCTGCCTTCCTCGTGATCTGCTGCTTCTGTTTCTGTTCCGAGTTCCTTTCTAGCTTCCCTCACTGTTGGGCTGTTACCTGGAAGTGTAAGTCAAAAGAAGCCATTTCCTCCTCTACGTTACTTTTGGTCAGAATGTTTTGTCACAGCAGCAACAGGAAAGCTAACTAGACCAATTACTGTCCTAGTTTACCTTCTGTTGCCGTGACAAAATACTCTGACAAAAACTAGCTTGGGGAGGAAAGGATTTATTTGGCTTACATGTCTGAATCCCTGTTTATCATTGCAGGTAGCTAGGGTGGGGATTCAAGCAGGAACCTGGAGGCAGAAGCTGAGGCAGGCACCACTTGCTGACTTGCTCTGCAGCTGACTTTCCTAACCCAGGACCACCTTCACAGGGGTGGGACCACCCACACTGGGCTGGACCCTCCCATATCATTCAAGAAAATGCCTCGTAGTCATTCCCACAGGCAAGTCCAATAGAGGAAATCCCCCAATTGAGGGTCCCTCTTCTGAGGTGTGTTAAGTTGACAACTGAAGCTATCTAACCCAATTACCAATTCTCAGTTTGATCTGCTTTCTTTGCACTTTGAAAACTTTTGGGGACATTTACACATTTTAAGGAAAGTTAGCGTTTCAGTTTAGTATAAGCTTACAATACTTTTAAAGTTCATAATAAGATGTTACAGCTAATCTTTAGATTCTAATGAAGTTTTGCTAACTGCTCCAACAATGTCCTTCATCTTCTGATACCCATGTCCCAGTTATCCAAATGGGTCTAGATCAGTAGCACACCCTTCATGTAACTCCATGCTTTCCTGGTCTCCTCCAGTCTGAGGCAGTTTCTTAGTCTTTTTTGATTTTCGTGACTTTTGAAGATAGAAGTCCACTTGTTTGGCATAGTGCCCTCAGGTTCTAGTTTTCCTGAAAATTCTTCAATTACTTTCATGTTATAATTTTCTGGTGAGAATGTCACAAAAGTGATGCTTTATTACCAGTGTATCTTTTAAAGAAGATTTCATTTTTAATATATTATTTTATGTGTATGCCTGCATTGCCTGCATGTGTGTAAGTGCACCCGTGTCGTGAAATGCGTGCGGAGGTCAGAAGAGGGTGTCTGATCCCCTGGAACTGGAGTTATGGACAGTTATTAGCTGCCAGGTGGGTGCTGGGAACTGAAATTAGATCTTCTGTAGGAATAGCTAGGGCCTTTAACTACTGAGCCATCTTGGCAGCCCCTACCAGTGTATCTTAACAAGTAGCACATACTTAGAGTTTGTTCTGTAGTCCAGGATGCTTACTAGGACCATTTGATTAATGTAGGATCTACTGGGCTTCTGTACAGTAACATTACTAATTTTCCCTTGCAATTAATAGGCTTTTGATGGAAAGGTACTCTTCCCCTTCCTCCTTCTCCCCTCTCTCGATCTCTTCTTATCCCCAGCTCTATATCAGATAGACTCGTTTTCTTGTTCAGATTACTGAGTGTAGTCTGTCACTAACAACTCATGTTTGTCTGGGTTCTCCCAGGTTTGGCACACGGTTCATGGAAAGCTGGCTCTTCATCTTTTGACAGGTCTGGCTCACTATGTGAGTAGCTCCTTACTGTAATGAGCAACATTTTCCAGATTCACTTTGTTGTTATCCTGTTCCAGTCCTGGAATCAATCATTTCCTTGAGATGTCCAAGTTCATTTTAATGAAAAATATGACATTTCAAAGTCCATTCCAGATTTAGACATGAGCTGTTCCATTGTTAGTATGATGTTTCCAGGCACTCTCAGTGGACAGAGTAGAGTGATACGTACATATGCATATGCACATATCTAACCTCATGTGTTCACATATAGTTCTCCTTATCTACCATCTATGTGATTGTGCTGGATAGCCTCAGTGATACACCTGTGTCGAGGGAACCTTAACTGAGAGTGGTCAACTTGATACACCTGTGTCGAGGGAACCTTAACTGAGAAATTTCCTCTATTGGCTAGGCCTGTGGCCATGTCTATGTTGAATTTTCTTGATTTTTGAGTGATGTGGGAGGGCCCAGCCCATTGTGGGTGGTGCCACCCCTGGGCAGGTGGGCCTCTGTTGTATCAGAAAGCAGGCTGAGTGCAGGCCGGGGGAGCAGGCTGGTAGAGGCCCTTCCTCCGTGGCCTCTGCTTTCGGGGTTCCTGTCTTGACTTTGCCTGATGATGGCGTGCAGACGGTAAGTCAAATAAACCCTTTCCTCCTTTCCTCTCGAAGTCGGCCTGGTCAGTGTTTCATCACAGTGACAGCAAATTAGGGTAGAGATCTATTACGTTTAAATCATGAGCTTCTGCACCTGTCATAAACCATGAGTTCACCCTGATGCCTCCACTCTCCCCCTCACAGCACAAAGCTGATTTCTATTTTTACTTTTTTATATTTATACATATTTATACATTTTATATTATACATCCTTACTGGGCCAGTAAGGAATCTGCTTTGCATTGTCATTGATACGTTTACCCTTTTAATCATCTTCCCAGTGCACCACCGTCCTCCTCTACTGTAGCTGCTCCTTTCCCTGTGCTAAGTCTTCGGGTCCTGCATGAGGCCAGACTCCTGCCTCCCCAACCCACCCTTCCTACATGGAGGCTTTTCAGCCTGTGGCAGACACTCCAGTGTGGCCACACTGTGGACACTTTCCTTCCTGAGTTATTGTACTTTTATTGTGGTAAAATATAAACACCATAAAATGTACCATTTTAAACATCTTAGATGAATTTGCTGACATTAAGTGGATGCATTCACCTTGTGTACCCGTCACTGCCACCATCCCCACAACCCTTTTATTATCACAAATTGAAACTTTGGAGCTTGTCATATCAAGCTGTCTACCCCTTCTCCTGCCCCTGACGACTACCCGTCTGCTTTCTTCTGTTGTGAATTTGACTATTTAGGTACTTCCTGTCAATGGAGTCACACTAGTTTCCCCTTTATAACTGATTTATTTCACTTACCATAATGTTTCCAAGATTCAGCCATGTTGCAGCATGTGTCAGAATGTCATTCCTTTCCCCACCTTTTCCTTTTGATTTTATTTTGTGGCGCTGGGGTTTGAACCCAGGACACATATGCTAGGTGAGTACAGTATTGAGCCACATTCCTAGTCCTTGCTTTCTTTTTTATTGTGAGTAATGCTGTTATGAACATGGTATACACATGCTTGGATCCTTACTTTCTTACTATTGGATTTGTAAATAGAGGTGGATTGCTAAACCATATGGGAATTCTATTATTACTATTTTTAGTGACTACTAGCCTCTTCACATACTGTTGCTATAACTTCCTGTTTGCAACAGCAAATTTTGGGCAATCTCCTACTGGGGGGTGTGAAGCAGAAGCAGTAGTTTATTTTCGTATTTCTTGACATTTCTCTAATAAGTGGTGATGCTGGTCTCTCATGTGTTCATGTATATATTTCTGGAGAAATGTCTGTCAATCCCTTTGTCTAGTTTACAGTTGGGTTTTTTTGTTCTATTGCTGTTCAATTTATATTTTCTAGATATTAACCTTTCAAAAGATTTATGATTCGTGACGATTTTCTCTTGGTGTAGAGTGCCTCTCTACTCTATGGGTAGTGTGCTTTCATGAAGGAAAGTTTTAAATTTGGATGAATCCTAGTGTTTGTCTACTTTTGTTTATGTTTTTGGTGTCATAGCCAAGACTATTTTTTTTTTTCCAAATCCCATACAAAGTTTTCCTGTATGTTTTCTTCTAAGAGTTTTATGGTTCTAGCTTTTACACTTAGATCTTCAATTGACGTTGTGTCAGTTTTTGTGAATAGTGTATGTTATTTTAAACTCTGTATGGTTTTAAACTCTTCGTAGCTTTAAAAGATGCGCCAAAGTTATTTTTAAAATTACCTTACTTTCGGACCCTCAGGATGTCTGCCTATTTTTGCTTTTATAATTTTATTACAAAAGAGCCTCAAACATTCCTGGAAATCTGAAGTTTTCCAGGGCCTGAATGACTGGAGGCAGACAGTATGTATGACTCAGTTGGCTCAAGCCAAAGAACCAGAGACCAGAAGGTCTCCCTGTAGGCGGGGCTGTGGTAGACTAGCTGCATGCCTCTAAGTCTCTTTCAGCAAGAAAGAATGAGAACCATGTCCTCCCTGTCCCCTGGCTTTCTCCTTTGGTTGCACCTATCCCTAACTCACTGGCTGCCTATAGATTTTTGTAAGTCAGTGACTATTTTGCATCCATGGTGCATGCAGGTCAGTGGTGCTCTGGGTGCGGCCAGTGCTTTCGTTGGAGCTCAGAAGTCAAGGTCATTCAATAGCAGAACTCCATTGAGCAAAGAAAGTAGTATTTCCAGAGAAGAAATGGTTTTCATGTGTAATGTTCCACCTAGGACAATGATTTCCCCCAAATACCTCTCCCAGTTACAGTGCAGAATAAAGTTCATTTATAATGAATGGCTTGCCATCTTCCACTTGATTTCAAATGTGAAGAATGACTCAAGGCGGGCTTCTTTATAAAGGGACATTAGTAAAGCCATACAGCTGTTCTAACAGGAAGGATCTAGTTATGTTGGTACTTTCCCAAATTTCGGTCACTGAACTTTTAAAAATTTAAGTTCAATCATAGGACCAATCCCAATAAAGAAATAGAATCCAAAATAATCCATCTACCTAAAATTCTCTATTTCTTCTCAGGAACTCACCCTGTACCCGCAAGCAAAGGCCCAGAGAAAGGAACTGTTGTCACTTAGCTAGTGATTGGTATAGGTGGAGTCAAAACTCAAGTTCCTGAATTATTAGGTCAAAGATTCTTAAACATGGGGTCTTCAAAAGGAAGCAGCTGCTACAGATTCATCTGTATCTTGAGGGTTTTCTTCCCACTGAGCAGGAGAGGGACTTAGCTGAGAGCCACACAGTGGGCCCTGGTTATCTTTGTGAGGAGGAAGCTGTGTTGCTTGGGGCTGTTTTAAGGGTGTCTCCAGCGGTAAAAATAGGGCATCTTCAATGACTGAAGTAATGCAGCAGGAAAACAATCAAAACTTGCCCAAGCTGGAGACACATGAGGCAGAATGTCTCCACTAATATTCCCTTTGCACAGAGCAGACTTCACAAGCCCCGTCTGTGAGGAGTGAGGATGAACCAGGCAGTGAAGGGCCACTGGTTCTCCTGGCTAAAAGGAGTTGCCTTCTGACCACCACCTCTGCTTGCTGGGAGTCTGGCGTGGTAGAGCTGGACACGATGGAAGTGTGGAGAGATGAGAGGGAGGAGCAGGTGCCTGAGCCTCTGTAGGATTGGAGATGTTGGTCAGATGAGTAAGTACTTGGGCTAAACACTAACAGGAAATTTGGGACTCTTTAAAAGTTGGAGAAGAGAGTTTTTAAGAGTCATGGCCAGAGTTTCTGGAGTTTGTACTGTTTAAGGGCAGAGGACAGCATAAGGAGAGAGTGACATATGGAGACTTAACTTGTAAAGACATCTCAGAAATTTCACTGTGCTTTGAGAGTGCACTGTCCTTCTTTGCCATTTCTTCAAGTTCTTGGTAAAGACTTGAATTGATCTAGAACAAAAACTCTTTTGGATTTTTAGACTCAGATTCTCAGAAACAGAAATTACAGTGCACATGGTCTTTAATTGTATTTGGAAAACAGATGCACCCGAAGGAGCTGGTAAGCTATCTGGGGCAGAAAAGCCTTGGCTATAAACTCACTGCAAGAATTTGCACATCTAATGGAGCAGTGATCATAAATGCATAAAACCAGAGTGTCAGAGAGGCCTGTGTTTCTGTACATGTGGTATCTGTTCTCTGTTGATGGCTGGATGAAGGACTGACATGTAACATCATGGCTAGAAATCTCTGTGGGCCTCTTGGTTGTAAACCCACTGGGGTTCTTTCCATCCCAATTCCAAGACCAATTCTGGAACACAGTTTTTGTGTTTCATTCTTGCTATCCTCTGGTTTGTATTCAAATGCAGGTTTTGACAACCAGATTCTGTTCTCATTGCTCCAGGTCCATGCATGTTTGGATGTTAAATACAGAACATGTACCCTTGTTTATCATACCTTCCCTAAGCTTGTCAGGTAACAAAAATCGATTTTAATGGGCAATTTAGATAAGAAGAGATGGGAATTCTGTTGTTAAAGTTATGTACCTGTATGCTACCTAGGATGCTGGGTGTGTATGTGAAGTATGCTTAGGAGCTGGGGCTCGTTAAATTGGCAAGCCTCTAGATACATAGGAAGACGAAGACTGCAGGTCAGGTGTCTGTGTCCAGGCTCTGTATTCTTGCTTGGCAGCTTTTGGCTGCAAGATCCAGTTTGCAAGTGGAGGAAGGAGTGCTTATCAGGCCTTCTGGGTGGTAATTATCAAGAATAATGTTGATGACATTTTCTCCCTCATCTGGTCTGTGTTTGAAATGATACCACTGATAATAAAAGCAATGACTTCACTCATAGTAGGTGTTCATAGAGTCATGCTAAATTTGTGAACTGAGTTTTTCCTCAAGGGACTTACCTTTTGAATAGTTAGGATCTTGATGGCAAATGAAGAAATTCCACTGGAGCTACTTTAGGTAGAGGGGGACATTTATTTTCCCAGGTAAATAGAGAAGGAGGGATATGACTTGGGACAACTGAAGTCAGGAACTTTCGTCCTTTTGAAGTGAGTTCTTTCTGAATATCACTTCAGTCTCTCTGTGTCTTCTAGCCTTTTGAGGGAAGGAGGGTGTAATGATTTGTAGCTTACAGACTCAAATCTTCACACTGTAGCCCAAGAAGCAAAGGCTCTTATCACAACTTCAGTTTGAGAAAACTTGGTGAGAATTGTTGCTGTCAGGCAAGGGTCTTCTAACTAATTCTTAGGTCAAGCACTGTGTTCAATCAGGTTTAAATATTAAGATCAGACCAGGATGGATCCAACACCAACCTGTATGTCCAGGGCACCAACTTCTGTAATTCACTGATCCCAACAGTTGGAACTGGGAGAGGCATACTCTTCATTAGCAGTGGTGTCTTTCCCAGGGGATGAACAGGGGAGTGTTGTGAGACAGAAGGACTATTGCATAAAATTAAAATAAACAAACTTTCCCCAACCCGTTGAGTTGGGTGATACTGTTAGTGTACTAGTTATTTCTATTGAAACCATCAAGCTGGATGCAATTCTTAAAGTAATACTTGAGCTGACTGCTGAGGGATTATGAGCTACTGTTATTGTTTTGTTGTTAGTGAGTCATTATTAGTCCAAATTCCATGCATACTATGCTTTTAATTTGGTCTATTTCTCTTTCCTTACTCAAATCCCTGTCTTTGCAAATTTTGGAATTAGAGAAGAACAAAGACAGAGCTTTGAGTGAGGAAAGAGAAATGGACCAAATTAAAAGCATAGTATGCATGGAATTTGGACTAATAATGACTAACAACAATAGCAACAAAACAATAATTATTAGCGTTTTCTGAATATTCAGAATGTACAGATGCTGTTGGAAGCCCTTTACATGTATCATCTTCATAAATCATCATGACTCTTGGAGACAGTCATTAGGGCAAAGGAAGATGGGAGATAGAAGTTGGAAAGCAGTGGAGAATATATTTTACATAAGAGACGAGGTGTATCACTAATAAGTAGTTGAGAAAACCATTCTTACAATATTCAATAAGTATTGAGGTTTGATTAGGCCCCAGGCAGTGTGCAACTTTGCTTTATAAAAATTTCAGAGGTTTCTTTTTAAGTTGGCTCTGGAAAGCTTTGCCTTTAATTTTCTGTATTTGTCAGGTTAAGATAAGTTATGCTGCATTGACAAAACACCCCCTTACTTCAAATCTCTGGGGCTCAGTAAATTGGTTTATTTCTTTTTCTCTTAAGGTGAGTTTCTGGATGCCTCTCCAGAACAACAACAAAAAAATCAGTGTTGTGATAGTCCCATCTTATCACAGGGCCTGACCCTGAGTCCTGTGTGATTGATTACTCAGTAGAGGAAGAGAAAATGCAGGATTCAGATCAAACTTGTCCCATTACCACGTATCTTGAACATGGTAAGGAAGTGTGACCTTTCTGTATGATAAAAAGAGGAAACTGTTGTATGAGTGCTTCCAAGCCTGTGCCTTGTTCTGAAGGAAGACCCCAAGGTTGTGGTTGCAACACCCACTCGCTCTACCCGCTCGCTCTACCCGCCTTACCGTTTTCATCCCCACCATCACTTGCCATCAGGATTTGCTCTAGACTTCGGCTTTAAGTCTTGAACATGACTTCCAGAGACCCCTGGGTAGCTGACCACTATTTGAATTCTACAGTTTTAAATTCAGAAAGTGCAACAACTAGACTAGCTGCATTAGTCAGGGGAGGCTGAAGGTGATGAATGACTGGGCTCGTGTTTAACTGCACAGCATTGCCCCATGTTTTCAATCATACTGTGCATTGGCTAACTTTAAGATTGATGGGGTGCACCAGCTCCTGGGTGCAACAGTCACCAAGAGACATCCAGAACTGCTTCAGTGTGGAGTAGGAACAGCCTAGCTGCCTGAAGATCAGACTTCCTTAGCAACAGATCACTTAGCAACAGTGAGCTGGCTGCTAAGGCTGAGGTTCTTGAAAGTAGGCACTTTTCTTAGAACTATTGCTGTTTTTTGTTTGTTTGTTTGTTTGTTTCAGCAAGTCCTGGTGGGGCTACTGGTCTTCTGTCCCATTTAGATAAGATGTCATTTGGTATATCCAATAGTCTCTTTGTGTATTTGTCCTGTTTGTCTGAGCTCACTATTAAAACAGTGTTTTCTTTCTCTTCTTTCTTCATCACCTTTCTTTTTCCTTCTGAGCACTATATTGTAGGCACAATGCTAAGTACTGAAACCTCAAAGATACATGAGATATAGGCACCTTCCTTGGAAAGGTTATGTGAGGCCTGGTGAATCCATACTGTGGTTTCTCTTCTGCAGAAGGATTCTGATATTCCAGGAGGCTGCCCAGTGCTGACAGGAAACCTGTTTCCTCATTGGATAGGGAAGGCAAACCAAGGGCTCTGTGACAAGACAGTGGCCAGAAGCCTGAGACCACTTGCAAGAAAGAAGGAAAGCCGAGAAGGAATATCCATGGAATGGGGCGGGGGATGGAGAACAGCGGAGCAATGCCCTCTTGAGAAACATCAGAAACAGCTTCCATAACAAGTGAGGGGCTGGGCGGGCATGCCGAGGCCTCAGGAACTGCTGTTCATTCTGAAGGTCAAATTGCTTGGGAAGTCTCTCTGGAAAAAGAATTCCTTTCCCAGGCTTTCCTGGCATGGCTGGAGTCTCCTGGGCATGATTCCTAATCAATTAGGCATTTTGTGGCTTTGCAGTGATGATTCCGCTCAGAAAGAAGATCACCTACGAGTCACCCTGCACTGCTTGACTTATTTCAAACTCAACTCCTGGATAATCTTCTGGGGTCAACAAAGAAAGCAATGGAGGTACAAACTGTATTATTTGAAGCACCTCAAAGAATTTTGTGCCCATGCTCACTCAGCAGGAGGGGTACAGATGCTCGAAACCATGGATTTCATTTCCTTTTGTTAGGACTCCACTGACAGGATGATGTAAGAATGAAGGCTTTGGCCTCTGAATCAGACATAAGTTAAATCAGGGTTTGCCGTTCACCCTCTGTTTGATCCTTGATCATTCTTATCTGCAAATGGAGGAAATACCAGTTTGATCTCATGGAGTCACTGTGATGATGATGAAGTTAGTGTGGAGCTTTTTAGCAATGATCTCTCTCTGTACCTCTTATGGAGATGCTGAGTGTTCATCTGTTTCTAATAAAAATGTGGAAATTAAATCTTTGTTTCATAAACAGTGTTTATTCATTTGGAACTACCAAAACTCAGAACCCCAATAGGAGAAATCATGATGAGTTTGTGGCAGTGAAACAAAGATTAGGAGCAACTGTCCTGTGTCAAGAAATAGAGACCGTCAACTCTGAGTGTGGCCTCCAGAGAAGAGCTTTTGTTTTTGACACAGATAGTGTTGATTTAGCTGCTAGTATTTAAGACCCAAGAGATTTTCACGTAAAAATGAACATCAACTGGGCTTTAATCTGGCTTGCTTTACTCTTTCATGTCACCTTCCTGTGACAGGTAGAATAGAGGGTCTCCCAATGATGTCCATGTCCTGAGTACTAGGATCTGTGAATACACTATGTGATGTGGCAGAGGGTAGTTAAGGTTGCAGTCGGGATAGACTGTAGATGACTCAAAGACAGAGGATAATTCTGGGCCATTGAAGGGGAGCCAATACAGTCTCTCCGAAAGGTCCTCACAATTAGAGGAGGGACGCCAAGGAGAGAAATGTAGTCCTGAAGAAATGACCAGAGTGAGGCCATGCTGTTGGCTTTGAAGATGGAGGAAGGTTGCCATGAGTCAAGGAAGGCACTGGAAAGGGCAAGGAAGGGATGCTTCTCTGTGTCCCCGAGCGAGCAGAACATTTTACAGCTTCATTTCTGCTCAGTGAGACCTCCACTGTACTTCTAATATATAGGGCTAGAAGGTAACAAATTTGAATTGCTCATCATTAACCTTGTGGTTACTTATTATAGTAACAATAATAAGCCTTTCAAAGTTGCAGGCGCACCTGTGTTCTCTACGCCTTGTGTCTTTACAGAAGGGACTGAGTTCCAACTGCATTGCCCAGTGTGGACATCTCAGGAGGAGTTAACCTTGCTTTCACTTCCCTCGCCATCTGGTCCAGAAGAAAGGGAGGGTGGGTCATCTGACTGGGGATGAGGGAGGACTGAGCACATCCATCCAGATCTCTTAGAGGAGTGACACTCTGGTCATTCACATGCTCCTTAAACTCCTGACTAGAAAATGCCAATCATCAGGGATGTGTGCTGCCTCTGACCTGAAGCACAGGGGTTCTATTTTTATTTTATTTATTAATTCATTTTTATATTGTACTTTAAAATTTTTATGTGTATGAGTATTTTGCCTACATATATGTAAGTACACCCACGTTGTATAGTTCCCACAGAGGTCAGAAGAGGGTGTTAGATCCCCTAGAACTGGAGTTATAGACAGTTGTTAGCCGCCAGGTGGGTGCTGGGAACCGAACCCAGGTCCTCTGTAAGAGCAGCTAGTGCTCTAAATCACTGAGCCATCTCTCCAGGCCCCAGGGTGCCATTTTTATTTTTTGTTTTATTTTATTTTTTCCAAATGAGCTGAATTTATTAACTTGCCAGTGACTGTACTCTCTGGCCAGGATCTGGAGAGCACAGCATCAGGAGGTGGGATTCTGTGCAGGAAAAGTTCAGTACTTCATTAACATACTAGGTATTCTACCCATCTATTTAGCATAACTTAAGGTGAACCCACCTTTCTAGGGCTGGTCCTATGACCAGGTGATTGACCTGTGAAACTGGAAATGTGGGGCTTTCAGCAGATAGACTAGAGATTTTACAGTCTATCCCAGTTAATCTTCTGGGGCTATTTGCTACTCTAACATTTCTTCTTCTGAAGAGGTAACTCTAAGACCTTTCAGGAATTAGATATGCCATCATCTGAAGAGGTCACTGTAATTGCCAAGAGGGAATCGGGACACTGGCCGCTCTGGCTTCTTCCATGCTGAATAGGGGTGTAGGTTGTGGCAATTGGGGTACTCCTTCAGTGGGACTCTCTAAAAGGCACCCAAATTTCAAAACTGTTAGCTGTAGGGAGAAAAGAAAATCCTTGACTGGTGCCTGGGTGATGTGAAGTAGAAGTAAAGGCCAGAGTAGTTAGCATTTTACGTTCTACTCAGAGAACCAGAAAAAGTCACAATGGCAAATATCAAATGTCCAAATCAAAGTCCATTAGGATTTCTTGATGAGGGCTTCCAAAAGCATCCAGCTATTGGGTTCCTCCTCACTTTCTTTTGGCTTCCAAGGCTGGACTTGAGAGTGATGAAGTCAGTATTTGTTTTCAGGCACTTTGATAGCTGTTGAAATGGCTAAAATCAGTATAAGTTTCCTCCCAAATGGCTTCTAGACAGGATAGAAATTATCTATTATTTAATTTTTAGGTTATAACAATAGTGGGTTTGTCTTCCTTAGCTGCAGATAGGCGCTGAAGTGTTGAATTAGGCAAAGACTTGAAGTCTTACATGTGAGTAGCATTTTCTTAAGAACAAAATAATTAATGAGAAATTATGTAAATACATCTTATATGACCTTAAGCCTAATATCTGAGAAGCACAATCCCTTGCACTCTTAAAGAAGCATATCAATTACTTTAATCTTTGGTTATATGTTCCACTGGGTGTTTAAGACCATGCAGGGCCCAAATAAACCAATTTATTTTTATTCTTAAGGTTAGTTGAGGATCCAGTCCTCAGGGATCACATGGGAGATGCTAACTCCTTGGACCATTCTTTTACCAGTTCCATCTATGTGAGGATAAGTTAAAAGTCCTGTTTGACCCCAGCTTTGCTTGTAAGCATCAAGGAAACATCTTCCTCTGTGTTGACTTTGCTCTTTGTAGCCTGGACACTGGTTTGAGTCTAACTAGCGGAGTATCGTGTCCTTCCTGAACAAGAGGACAGGTGACTCACCGCAATTACAGGACATTTAAGAGATGCCTGCATAGTTCCCTGGAGGGCAAGGGACAAAAAATTGTCCCTTTAAGTCCCTCTAACCAGATTAATATACACCTCAAAGTGTGGTTATTAATCACCAAAGAAGGTTAGTTCTACCTGTGTCATACTTTTAATTACCATCTGCTATATAGATAAAGCTTGAGAAAAAACTAAATATTCTTAAATAAATATTGACTAGACATATACTTTGTTTCTTAAGCTAGTTGAACTTAGAAAATTTAAGATTCTCTCTATATAAATTTTTCTCATTTTTTTATGTTCCACAGCATACTTCCGCAGACCTTTATATAAAAATTTAAGATTCTCTCTATATAAATTTTTCTCATTTTTTATGTTCTGTAGCATACTTCCGCAGACCTTTATCATTGGCATAGCATAACTTTTTAGTTTTTTTTTCTGTTTTGGAAATATCCTGCATCACAACCTTCCTATATAAATCCTTAGTAAAATATCTCCATTTCCATATCCTTTTAACTTCATCTTTTACCTTCCCATTTTTTTTCTTAATACCATGAGACATAATAACTTTAAGAAATAAAATTTCTTCCTGGGGACACTAAGCAATGCTTATCTCCTTTTTAAGGTTCTAGTGTCAAATCGATGTTTGATTACATTAAAGTTCACCCTGGGGAACCAATGATCTTACTCATAGAGATGGGTCAGGTGTTAGTGACAGGTATATGGGTGACCTGAGAGTAGCTGCACTGGAAAGGTTGTATCCAGCATGGATGTTGACTTTTCTATAACTTTATGGGTCAAGTCCTCTCTTCCTAGCCTTCCCCAGATTTCCTCTCCAAATCCAGGAGACCATTTGTGATTAGGGCAGAATTTCATACAGCTCTGTGGGAAGACTGGTTGCATACTCTAGTGAGGCTCCAAAGACCCTGCTTACCCCTCCTTTAATGAAGAAACACAACAGTCAACAAACCCAACTGTGATGATATTTTGCAAGTAGGCACAGCTGAAGTCATGAAGATGGCAGTTATTTGGCTCAGAAGAGTGCTGTGAAACATCATTTTAATTAAAAAACATGGAATGCAAATTACACAAGATAATGTAATGAATTAATATTACCCATGTATACACTGTGACTTTAAGTTTCCAGGTAAACCACATAGAGAACACAAACAGTTAAAATCCATTTTTTACATTATGTAGTTCAATGAGTGGTCCATGAAAACCTTGCTTTAGGTTTGAAGGAGCATAAACACTAGGTAGAGAGAAGCAACCGGTACATAGCCATGCAGTCACAAAGGATTGCCATTCTTAAAGGGCTTTTAGTTCCACATGGAAGTGGCATTTGTGATTAAATGTATGAAGTGATAATAATTACTGTGGAACATTTACATTCTGTGCTGTTAAGGTGTTAGAATCAGGTTTCCATATAGTTGGAATAGCTCAGCGTTTTCCTCATATGCCTAATTGCTTGTCAGTGTGAGTCACTTCACAAAGGAGGGGAGAATCCTTTCAGAGATGGTGACATTTCATTTGGGCACAAATAACACAGGAACCTTTGGAAGGACCTGGAATCAAGGATGAAACTTGGGGATATTATACTAAACGAGATAAGTCAGTTACAAATAGACCAGTGCTGACTTACTCATGTGAGGTACCAGAGGAGGCAAAAGTCAGAGACTGGAACTAGAAATAGCAGTTGGCAAAGGGTACGGAGAGGCGGGGGAGGGAGGAATGGGAAGCTATGTGCAATGAACACAGAGTTTCAGTTTGACAAGATGAAAAGTTCTTGAGGTAGATGGCAGTGACGGTTGCACACCAATATAAATGTGTTTAATGACAATGGACTGTTCACTGAGACATGGTTAAAATAATACATCTTGTTTTATGCATAGTTTACTAAATTCAATAGATGAAAACAAGAAAGAAAATAATGACAAACAATCCTGTTTTTTCTCCTAAAGTTGGATTGATGCTGAGACTTTGGTTTGTGCCCACCATGAACTTTCTCTCCAATCTTTGTGCCCACCATGAACTTTCTCTCCAATCTATGGCCTGCTGCAGAAGGAAGTCTCTGAAGTTCACACTTGTGGATGAGCAGAGTCAATCCTTTGAGAGGTCTAGTTGGATGTGCTCAGACCTCCTTCATTCCAAACTCTCTAGTCAGAAGAACCGCCCTCTCTTTCTTCTGTACCAGACAGTGAGGGGGGTGGAAGCAGGTAGGTGAGCTTCTCTGAAGATGTCCCGCTGGGCGATGCAGTGGAAACTCAGTCCCTTCTGCAGAGACACTAGGTGTGGAGAATGCAGGTGCGCCCGTCATGTATGCCTTAAACTGTGATGCTGGGCTTTGCAAATGCATCCTTAAGAAAAATGCGTCAGAGCAACTGGACCACAAACCTCTCTGGTGGAAGATCTGTCTATAAGATGCTGCTCTTACTTTATTTCTATTTTTGATAGTTTTTGAGACAAGATTTTATGTAGCTTAGGCTGACTTCAAACTTACTATGTAGCTGAGGATGACCTTGAACATCTGATCCTCCTGCCTCTACGTCTTGAGTGCTGGTGTTACAGGTTTATGTGGTGCTGGGGATGGAATCCAGGGCCTTGTACATGCTAGACAAGCAGTCTACCAACTGAACTACATCTCCCACCTCTGTTTTGTTGGTTGTAATCCTGACCAAATCATGGTTCAGACACCACTTCACAATGAGCAAAACTTTGCCCTGTTTCACAGTCCTGTTTTGATTCAGTGTTCTCTCGGGTTACATGCTTATGGCATGTTGGTGACTTGCAACCAGGAGAGTTCTCAAGAATGGCACATCCTAAGACATGGAGAGACGACCCCACCTACCGGCGTTCTTTCCCTTCTGGAACCCCTCACTAACCTTCCTCCTGGTCACTGCCTCTGTTAGGTCCCTGAGATGGTGGCCAATGCTGTAAAACAGCCACGAAGGCCTTTACGAGGAGAATAAAAACCTAGCATTTCTTAGGAACCCTGTGGCTCCAGAACATTGCCTTTCAGGAGACCATAGCCTCCTTGTCACGGCCAGCACCCTCCCCTGGCTTCTTGCTCTCTCCTTCAGATGTCCCTGCAGTCAGGCTGTTCTGACCTGTGCCCCCGCTTCCCCTACCCTGCCTAACTTCTGATCAAAACCCTTGCTGTCTATGTAGCCGCTTGCTGCTGCGTGGTACTCCTGTGAGGCAGCTGGACAGTTTCTCTCCCGCTAAACTGCTTTTCTACCCACAGAGTAGTCTCGTTCGGTGTTTTTCATTGCATGCTGGCGTACACCCTCAATTTGGATTTTTTTTGAGGACGTGTCTCACTACGTAGCCCAGGCTGACCTTGAACTTGTGGAAATCTCTTTCCTTCAGCTTGCAGGGTCTGGGAATACCAGAGTGGGTGGCTGTGGCTCTAGACTTGGAAGTTTGAAGGATGGAGACAGTAGGGTACTCCCCAGAGAGGAGAAGCTCCTCTGCAACAGCCATAATTCCCAGGTGATACTGCCTTGCCTTAGGAGTTTTTGACTTTGTGATGTGTATAAGCAATACATATTCAGGAGAAGCCGTCTTCTGGTTTTGAATTTGGAACTTCTCTCATACTCTCTGCTTGTGGTACAGCACTCATAATGCTGGGCAGTGGCATTGAAATGCAACTTTTTGTCAGCCAGGTGATCATCCAGAGGACAGCCAGTAGTCAAAAGTATTTACTCTTGATGCAGCCATTCAATAAATTATATAAGCTACTCAGCACCTTGGCACAAAATAAAAATTGTATTAGATGAATGATTTTTGCCTAACTACAGAACAATCTAAGTCCCCTGGTCACATGTACATCAGGCTAGACTAAGCTATGATGTTCAGTAGAGTAGGAGTATTCATTGCTTTTTGACATATTCTCAACTTAGGATGAGGGTACTAGGACATACCCTAAGTAGAGGGGCAGCTGTACTCTTATTTCTTCACTGCTAAGACTTAAGACTCAGAAGCACTAAGACTCTTCAAATACAGAATCTTATATTCTAGTGCTTTGATTGATACTAGATCCGCAAGTTGAAAATTTACTGCAATGTACAACTAATCTTGCTACTAAAAAGAATGTTGATAATTTGTCTATGGATTTCGAAAGCATGTGGCTTTGAAATTCTTTCCTATTCCTTTGGTATTTGTGCTGTAAACCAAGCTCTCCTCTGACACTTGCAATCCGTTCTTGCAGGGTGGCAAACTTCGAATGTACCTTTTTAGATGCACATCTACACCCCCATGATATCCAGGGATATCTGAATGCTGGGTGTCCGCAGAGTCTGGCTTAGTGACTGGGAAATTGCTTGAGCAGTCATTTCCAGAGGCTTGTCACATAAGCCCAGGTTCAAATCTGTCTTGTCTGTGAATGGAGTAGGAGAAATCTCTCACACAATGGCCCCTTGAAGCAGACAGCCCCTGAACTAAACGGTCACCTGCATTCCTCCTTTATGTGGCCAGTAATTGATTAGGTGGAAATGAAAAGATGAAAAGATGGAAGGACTTGGTGCAGCCTAAACATAAAATAAAACCCAAACACAGAAAACCAGCAAAGAAAGAGAAAGTCTGACAACGATTACACTTTGCTTGGAGAGAACTGACCTGAGGTCTCTGGATAGAAAGAAGGGATTCAGATGAGAAAGGATTCTGCCAAATGAGATTTGGAAAGCGAATCCAAGAGCCAGGCTTGATGCACCAGATTTATGCATGCTGTCCACAGCTGAGCAATTTAATTATTGTCGTTCTCTGCCTTGAGCTATGCCCCTGGTTTCTGGGAATAAGCTTAGACTATTTCCCACTTGATGACATTTATTACCATCACCCCTCATACCAAAGCTCACACTAAATTCTTCAATCCCTCTGTTCCCCCACTAAATCTTATGTTTAAGAAGCACCCTCGGTCCTGTTTCAAATTGTTAGCATACATATAAATCAGGGGACAAAAATTCATTTTTACAGGATCATATTGAGGCAGATTTCTGTGTCTCAGCCAGCTGAGAAATTGCTTACAGTTTCAGATCCCAGTAAACATTTGGTCTGAATCAACACAGGAGCCCCAGCATGTAGACAGTCCTGTGCAGTAATTCCCCGGGAGCCGGGAGCCATGCTTTGGTGAATGCATCGTGGTGGGGAGGCTTTGCTGCAGATTCACTTATTGGAGATGAAGTTATCGTGTGTGTGTGTGTGTGTGTGTGTGTGTGTGTTTTGTCTCTATGTCCTATCCTTCTCCAGCCCACAACTGGTTGCTTCTTGACACTCTGGTATTCTTTTCAAACTCTCTTGAGTTGGGGAAGGAATACAAAATGAGAATCTTCAGGTGAATAATAGCTGGTCAGTTTTCAACTCTCATAGATAGAAAGAAGTGATTTATTAATAAAGAAAGCTGGCCTTGATCCTTTTCCATCAGCATCACCATGCTTATTGTCATCTCCATTATCACCATCATTTTACCACTATGACCACAGCACCTCCTCCCCGTCCCACACCACTATCTGACCCCCACCACCAGAACTATAATTCTTAGCATTTATCAAAAAGCCCCAACTCTGTGCACGTAAGGCACGTAAGGAGCATAATCTTATATAACTCTCATAACAACACCATAAATGAGATATTTTACACCCCCTGGCAGCAAGGTGCATGTGGCTCAGATAGACTAAATGTTTTCCGC
Organism: Eospalax fontanierii; assembly: GCA_035773235.1. Taxonomy (NCBI): domain Eukaryota; kingdom Metazoa; phylum Chordata; class Mammalia; order Rodentia; family Spalacidae; genus Eospalax; species Eospalax fontanierii. Next base: position 73,995,566 of record CM069533.1, read on the forward strand.
TGGTTGGAAAGTGGGTGATAGGCCATAAGACTTGAACACAGAGCTGTTGATTTCCAAGCCGGTGTTCTTAATACCATGTCATGCTCACACTCATAAAAATTTAGTTATCCCCCAGTGAAGGTTTTTTTGTGCCCACAATCAATGGGCCTCATAAAGCTGGATAAGATAAGACAGATTCCAAAGGATGAATGCTAAAAGGAAACAATGGGCTCTTTTCCCTGAGCTCCCTCTACGTAGTTTCCCAGTTGAATTAGGGTGCAGAGTTTTCACTGCTGTCAGTGGAACAGACACTTTAGTACCTGACCTTCCTTCTTTGACCCTTGCAGAGCACAGCAAGCCCCTTCAAAGCACGTGCTTGCCTTGCTCTCCTTTACAGAGTATCCCCAAGCATGACACAAATGACTGTTTCATTAATTTTCCTGCTTCCAGAAAAAGGAGTTAGAGTTTTACTTCCAAAGATCTCATAATAATCAATGGCAAAGAAAGTAAAAAACAAACAAGAAACGAAATCTTCCAAATGCTCTTGCTCTGTCTCTGGTGCCTGGGTAAGCAGCAGCCTCCGGAGCTGGAGGCCAGAGGTGCCTGGGGCTCTGCTAGAAGCACAGAGGATTCCAGAGCAGCACAAAATGCCATGTGGGATAAAATATAATGTTCCTGGCTCATAAAATTTTTCTATGAGCTCTTTCCCATGAACTCTATCATTGTGTCTTGACGTGCTCAAGAGCCTTGTCTGTTCCCATTCATTCACTTTATAACAGAAACATTGGATTAAGGGACGAGGAAAAGGCCTTCCAGAGAGAGAAGGGGAGATTTGATTAGAAAAATGTTTGGGAGAAACACATAATGTGGAATTTACTCTAGCTTTAGTTCTTTAGGGAAGAATATTGTCTGGGAGTGGTAAGCTTTAAAAGAACTGAATCTTAAGGATAGAATGAAGACAGAAGTACTTAAACTCAGAGCCTGAACATCAGCTAGTAAGAACCTGCTGGTCCTAACGAAGCCTGGAGAAATATGCTTTCTAATCCCTTTGAATTAACTTCTGCCTGGACACAAATAGGACACAAATATGTAGAATATAAGCAACTCAAGCAAATATTTGAACCCTGCATGGAACACTGGGTTTGAAAACATTTTCCTTCATTATCTGGTCAGTGCATGGCAGAACTGATGATGTTCTGACTCATGGGTTTAGGTACAATTGCTGTTATCCACTGTCCAAGCCTGTCTCCTCACGATCCCAATCGTTTGCCTTTGCACAACTCCCTCTTGAACCTTTCTTAAGTTCTTTTCCTAACATGGAGCTTGTTAGTCCTAATATTGCTTTATGGATAGTTTATTTCATTTTCCTATGGTTTAAAAAACTTATAGCATCAAAGATTTGGAAGTGGCCTCAGCACCAAGGCAGCTGGATTCATTACTTGCACTTTCAGTGTCAGCTTGACCGTCCGCTCAATTGCTCAGTCATTTGTGAAGTGTGCTTCTGTGCAGGATGAATGTTTTAATGCTTCCGGTCATCCAGTATGTTCCAGATCGTCTCAGTTTCCACGGATTGAGTGATGCATCGGAAGGGTGAAGTGTTATGCAAAGTCAGATGTGAGCAAGGACACGAGTTCTCTTTGTCCCTGATGTCTGGAGTCCAGGCACTTGAGCTTAGGTATCATGTGCCATGCCCAAGTATTTTGTCACTGTCCAGGCAGCATGGGCACAAAGTATTCTCTAGCTGATGTTCCCCTCTCACTCAGGGTCTCAGAAACATTAGTTCTAGTGCTTCTTTTAGACGACTGCTGTCAGTTGATCCAAGTCATGAAGCATTACTTACTCCTGCTTCTTAGCACCTAGGCCACGACCCGGCATATGGAAGCAGTTAGCAGATATTTTTGTTGAACTATGTTTGGAAAATATTCTGAGACTTAAGCAGCTAGTCCATGAATCACTAAATATTTATTGACCACCTACTGCTTTTGGGGATTGATGTTTGGCCTTGAGGGTATAAGCTGGGGTGACTTTAAAAAGTTTTGATAGCTAGTGAGTCACAGATATGAACCACTCAGGAGTGAGGAGCAACCCAGAGAGGATGCCTCTGTAAACAACTGGTTTATGTGCAAATGTTCATACTGGCTTAGTTATGGCCCCAGATGTGGTACTGGATGACCCCAGGCCTCATGCAATTGGCAGTCTAAAGGGAGATCTAACAATGAATGGATAATTTTGAATGTAATGGGTATTGGAAGAACTGACTAGACTTCCTATGGGGGTATGATGAGGGACTTAACGTAGTATATGTAAGGCGCAGGGTAAGTATTATGGTTTAGATACAAAATGTCTCCGTGTGTTTGAATGTGGTCCCCAGCTAGCGGTGCTGTTCTGAGAGGTTGTGAAACCCTTAAGAAGTCAGGAAAAGAGGGAAATTGAGTTGCTGGGGGTGAGCCTGAGGGATTGCAGCCCAGCCCTGCTTCCTGCCCCAGTCTCTCGTCTGTGTGAGTAAATGCTCCCGTCAACATGAAGCCGTCATGAAGTTCTCCGTGCCTTTCTGGAGAACCGTGCTGGACAGTACTATATAAAACTAAGAGCCAAAGGAAATTCTCCAGTAAACTGAACTTTCCTTAAAAAGCCACATCTAGTTGGGTGTGGTGAAATCTCTGGAATGTGCTAGCAGACCATTTAACCCCAAAGTTAAGAATATCATCAGACAGCATCTGAAACCTATAGAAGAGATCTCTGCTTTGCTCCAATGGCCATGGCCTACTCTGTCCCAGCATTGGTTTATAATTTTATTTTTTTCTGTGACTATAAAAAAGTTCATGTAACTGCTTTCACAGTGGAACAGGCTATCCAGGAAAGTCTATATCCAGATTCCTGGTCACTGTCACCCATAATTGGCTCAGAAAAATCCATACCTCATTTTCTATGGCACAAGAGCTGTCTTTCACATGGACATCTTTTCTTCATTCAACTATTTTTTAAGTACATACTTGTGGAGAAGCAAGACTAGACACTGGAAATAGACAGTGAATAGCAAGAAGAATGTTCATGGTTTCAGCAACCTAATGATCCAACTTTGCAGATTATACTGATGATGCCCCATTCGTGCCCCATGCGTGACTATGGAGCTCACCCCTCCAGCTGTTGGTCGGTGTTGAGATCTGGTGGGTCGCAGGAATTATCCTCAGCCAAAGAGCTTTGCCCCCTGTTTATTCTTTCTATTGGGGGCAGTCTGAATGCAGTGACCAACAGCGGGAAGTACAAAGGACAGATGCTTTGTGCCTCAATGCTAGACAAATTTGAGGATCACCCTAGCTCCAAAGTTTCCTATGGAGATTGGCTGAGGCCTTTTTGTGGCTGCATCAGGGTGCAACGTATCCCCTGTCCAATCCTGCACCTCTTATTACCACAGAAATGGTATTTTTGAAAAACACTATTAAATTTCCATGCATAACATTCATTTTAGATTCTATTTTGTGGAAAGCCTGACTATCTTAATTCATTTTGCATTGCTATAACGGAATACCTGAGACTGATTAGCTTACAATAAACAGAAATTTTTTGCTCATGGGTCTGGGGCTAGAAAGGAACCATGACTGCAATACTAAGACACAGGATTTCTAAGAGGAGATCAGACATACCATCCAGCAGGAAAGCTTGTTAAACTCAGGAAATGAACAACTCAGTAGCTTCGGGAAGTGCTTGAAACTGACCAGATTCACTACCCCCCCCCCCCCCAATCATAAGTAAGCAGTAAAGATCATGGAGAGACACTCTTAGACAAGCCAAGCCGCCCAGAGGTTCAGAAGAGGTTCAGATGGCAGAGACACCTGGAAGAGGCAGAGACCGGACTCGGTGCCGGGAAGGAGTTCAGGCAACTGAGCTGCGGGAAAAAGACCCCAACCTGTGCAGCTGTCTGCAGGTTGTGCAGTGCGCTTCAGGTTTCCAGGCTTTATGAGCTGTCGCCCGTGCTAGGGTAGGCTTTGGCAATGCTGCTGTTTTGGGGTCATTTTGCCCCTGTAAACAACTCCTTACGAGTACTCCTGTCAGAAACCCCAAGAAAACTCAGTGGTTCCTCAAACTAGACTTTGGTGGAATCTTAACTTTGGTCTGTTATTGGTTCCCTATCTGTGGTGAATAGACATTTTTTCATGTCTCTCCTGTGCTCACCACCCCCAAGGTAAAATGTTAAGCTGGGTCTTAAGGGAAGCCTAAGCCTGGGGCAAACCTGGTCCCTGAGGATGAATTCTCTCAGTTCTCGAAACTTAGCCTAGATAACAATCAAGTCATTTATTATTGATCCTGAAAAAGCCACTGTTCTTTTTTCCCTCAAGTATCTCCTAAACGCAGCATATTGATTTCAGAAAAGGCAATTTAGGCCAATTAAAAAAAAGACTGAAAATATAGATTTTGTTAAAAACTCAGATCCATAAAACCATCTTGATTTCTCATGATTGGGGCTTAACTAGTGGCTCCCATTAAAGAAGACTGAATGCTAACAATGCACAGGGAGGCTTGATGCTATTGACACACTTTACCTATGTGGGGCTGGATTCTACTCCTGAAGCAGTGAGCATTTCTTCTGCACCATCTGGCATTTCTGTGTGTACTAGCTAACAGCATATTTTTCTGTTTATTATTTCTCCAGCTGGGAAGTTCAAACATTTCTAATTTATAGATTAAAAAAATAACTGGGATCCAAAAGGATTCAAATGTCCAAGGTCACACAACTACACAGAGAGCACAGCCCACACTCAAGAATGAATGCACCTGTCTCCCACCCACCTGTGGGGAGGTGTGTGAGCAGAGTTCTCTCCAGGAGCCCCTTCTTCCATGGTCACATAGGCCATGGAGCCTGCTTTACAAGGGAACTGTCTTCTAGCATTCCTCTTCATGTTCCAGCCAAATATGATATTCCTCTTGTATCTTTTGTATGAGCAGACAGGATGTTTCCACTCCGCCATCTTAGTCAGAGCCCAAAACATTCCTGAGATTTTCACCTTGCTGTTTATACTTTGATTTGCCCTCTGCTTTCTGAAGGTCCATTTGTTTCCTGTACCAAAATAGTTATGAAGCCTGGTTGTCAGTATGCCCAGATAATCATCATGTAGGTCAGTATCAGAGCTGCATAGAGTTAGTGTCTCTGGGCATGGCTCTCTTTCTGCTCCTGGAGGTGATGGCAAATTGTGGGTCTGACACCAGGCTGTGTGGATTTAACACTGATTCCTTGGGCAAACCAACCTTCCTTGTCTTAAGTTTCTCTGTTTTTAAATGTGAGGGGAGGAGGATCAGGGAGCCAGGGAATAACAATACAACACCATGGGATTGTTGTGGAACTGGAGTTAGAAACAGTTGTTGGTTGTCATGTGGGTGCTGGGAATCGAACCTGGGTCCTCTGCAAGAGTAGTCAGTGCTTTTAACCTCTGAGCCATCTCTCCAGCCCCTCAGGCAGTTTTTAATGTTCAAAAATCCCCTTAATATATTCTCTCTGTTCTCAGCATTTCAGATACAGCATTTAATTCCTTAAAAGTAAGTGGCATTATAATATATATATTATATATATACTTTTATTTGGTTTGGTTAAGGGTTCCCACAAGTATTAAAAGCTTGGTCCCCCAACCCACGGTGCAGATGGGCAGTGGTGGAACCTTCAAGAGATGGGACTTTGTGGGAGGTCTCCCAGTCCTTGGGGAATGCTTTTGGAGGGAATAGAAACACTCCTGCCTTTTTTTTCCTCTCCTTTGTTTCCTATATGCCTGAGGCAAGCAATTTTGTCCATCTACACACTCCCTGCCACAACATACTATGTTGCTACAAGCTTAAAAGTAATGGGACCAGTCAACCATAGATGAGACCTATAAAACTGTGAGCCCCAACAAAGCTTTCATCTTTTAAAGTTATATCAGGTATTTTGTTTTGGCAATGGAAAACTAGCACTTTCTTCCATGTTATTTTTTTTCCTTCAACCATTTGACTCAGAGACTTCATCTGTAATGTGTAAATGGGCCTCATTGTATTTAAGGAATGAGTAACTATCTGTAGCATAAATGTGAATATCTAAAGTGGATTTTGCACTTGCTTAAGAAAGTGGTCATGAGGCCAGTTGTATTCTTAAATCTTTTACTATCTTTCCAATTTCTTCCTTCATTATTAACTAACTCAGTCTTTATGTTCTTCTTGAGTAAATTCTTTATGTATGATTAGAAGATATTTCATCTAGATGAATGTCAAAATTGAAGTCTTACAACAACAACAAGTGTTGTTGTGGTGCCAGGCTTTGTCATCTAGAAAGCTCTTGCTGAAGCAGGTCTTCCATGGTGCTGTCATGCCTTTTACAGATGAGGAAACTGAGGCACAGAGGACTGACTTAGTAACTTTCACAGAAAGGCGTGGAGATGGCATTCAAACACAGGTGTTCTCCCGCTGGATGCCACTGTATTTTAATCTGTATCTTTGTTAGGTCACTCTTCTTCTAAAACTTTAGTTTTCTCCTATAAGTCTTTTTATCACATAGTAAAACTTGCTAAAATATAGTCAGTTTTATTATTGTCACTGTGATGTTTCTATCTAAGGGGTTGGCGTTTTCATTTTACTAACTGTCCTAGTTATCAATAACTATCAACTAGACACAGCCTAGAATCACCTGAAGAGTCTCAGTTGAGTGACTGTCTTTTTCAGGTTGATCTGTGGACATGGCTGTACTTGATTCAGGAGGCACCATCCATGGATGAGTGGTCCTGGGATGTATGAGTAAGTTCATGAATGATCCAGCTTGCAAACAGCATCATTCATGCTCCTGTTATTCTCCCTTGGCTGTGAGTTTTCTGGTCAGAGGTAGAGCTGAGTGGAATAAAAAGCAGTCCTGCCTTGCGGTCCTGCCTTGAGGTCCTGTCTTGAGTTCCTGCCCTGACTTTCCTCAGTGATGCATAGTGACCCTGAAGGATAAGATAAAATAAACCCTTCCTCCACAACTTGTAATTAGAGTGTTTATCACAGCAACAGAGAGGAAACTAAAACTGCAACCCAGTTTATTAAAAAACTTCTATTTTCCATGGGGTGCTGAATAGAAAGTGCATTATTTGGTGCTTGGGTGGTGTGATGGCTAATCCTGGGTGTCAGCTTGACTGGATCTGGGATTAACTGAAATGAGAGAGATCTTCTTGACTGGATCATTTGAAGACTCACCCTAAATATGGGCATTTCCTTCGGATGGCAGCCTGTGTAAAAGGCCTTGGCAGGAAGGAGCTTGCCCCTTTTCCTATTGTCTTCTCACTGGTGAGTTCATCTTGCTGCTGTGAACAGCTTCTTCAAATTCCGATGTAGACTGAAGACTAGCAGATCTCCTGGAATCTATCTGTCTAGACTGAGACTGTTGAGACATCCAGCCTCATGGACTGAGTAACTAACAAATTCTCAGCCTCTCCAGTGTACTGTAGCCATTATTGGACTACTCGGACTGTATTCTGTAAGCTAATATAATTATATATATAGTCTACGGATTCTCTTTCTTTAGAGAATCCTGACTAATAGAGGTGGAAAATTTGGTAGATGTCTGTTGGGTCCATTTGATGCATGAAATCATTTAATTCAGATGTCTCTCTGTTTATTCACTCTCTGGTTGACCTGTCTATTGGATAAAATGAGTACTGAAGTCCCCTACTATTACTGAGTTGGGGTTATTCTGTGTCTTAAAAGTCCTATAGTACTGTTTTTATGAAATTATATGCACCAGAGTTTGGTACATATATGTTCATGATTGTAATGTCTTCTTGGTCAATTGTTCCTTTGATCAGAATGAGGTGACCCTCTTTATCTCTTCTGATTAACTTTTATCAGATATTAGAATGGCATCTTTTACTCTTTTCTTAGTCCCATTTACTTGGAATATTTTTTCCATCTTTCACCTTAAGGTAGTACTTATCCTTGAAGGTGAGATGAGTTATTTGCAGACAACAAAAAAGTAGATTTTGTTTCTTAATCGATTCAACTAGCCTGTGTCCTTTGGGGATTCAAAGTTGTTATTTAAAGTTGTTATTGAAAGATGTGTATTGGTTGCCACCATTTAATTTCTGTTTGCATTTTTGGTCTAATATTGCATTTCTACAATTATACCTTCATTTAGTTTCTTTCTGTTGCTTCTTGGGTATACACATTCCTTTCTTCAGTTCTTTGTATTGCTTCATATATTCTCTGAAGAACTGGTTTTCTGGACATGAATTTTTTAAGCCTATTTGTGTCATGGAAGATTTTTCTTTCCCCTTGAACTATAATAGACATTTTTTTCTGGGGAAAGTATCCTAGGTTGGGATCTATGGTCTTATGGGAATAGTTTGGTCCAGGCTCTTCTGGCCTTCATAGTTTGCATTGAAAAGTCACCTGCAATTCTGATGTGTTTTCCTTTGTATGTGACTTATTTTTCTCTTGTGGGTTTCAGTATTTTCTCTTTGTTCTGTATGCTTAGGAGTTTTAACTGTGATATGCCATGGGAAATTTCTTTTCTCATCCTCTCTATTTGGTGTACTATGTGCTTCTTTTATTTGTATGGATATGTCATTCCTTAGTTTTGCAAAATTTCTTCTATAATCCTGTTGAAGATCTGGTCAGTACTATTATTCTGAGATTCTCCTCCTTCCTCAGTGCCTATGATACATAAATTTAGTCTTTTCCCACATACTCCACTCTTATGTTTAAAAAAGTCTTTCATATTCTTTGCTTGAGTGCTCCAGTTCTGCAGCTTTATTGTCCAGTCTTGATATTCTGTTTTCTATTTCACTAATTCCATTGGTGTGGCTTTCTCCTGTCATTTCAAATATACTTACTGAGTTTTTCATTGCCTTCATTTCTACCTGAGTTTTCTTCAATATTTCTATCTCGTTTGTGAATTCAGTCAGAAGTTCATCCCTGTCTTGTTTTAGATCTTTGATTTGTTTGTCTATGTGTTCTTTAAATTTGTTAAATTCTTTGATCATGTTTATGATCGCTCCTTTAAATTCTGTGCCCTGGAGTTATAGATGGTTTTTAGCTCTCGTGTAGGTGCTGGAAATTGAATCTGGGTTCTCTTTAAAGCATCCAGTGTGCCTAACCCCTTTAGCCCCTTAATATGGTTCTTATACGAGAGTATAGACATTTTTAATTATTTATTTCAGTTTAGAATTTATCACCAGTTTAGATTTCTGTATGGTGACTACAAATTTGATATTTTTATTATGATTCATGACACAGTTGGACTTATTCTTACTATATTTCCTATATTATTACTATATATATATTTGCTGCTTCTTTTTCCTTCTCTGCCCTTTGTCGAATTTATAATGCTTTTGGTGAGATTCCATCCCTTCAGTGGCTGAAATATATACTGTTGATGTTCTTGTTACTTTCTTTTAATTACTAATATGTACTCAAATATTTTAAGAATCAAGCTTTAGACTTATTCTCAGTCTGATACTCTGTTTGATTAAACCTCTCCCCGTAGGGTGGTGGTTCCCATTCACCTTCATTTTATGCAGCAGTGATGGTTCTGAAAAACAACCTATGGACCTTTATAGGATCGTCACGTTTTATTTTATGAACTGGGGACACAAAAAACCCTTAATCATGGGTAGGCTAGATGGCTTCTTAGGAAAAAGTTCTCGCTGCTAAGCTTAATGACCTGTGTTTGATCTTCAGAGTCCACATGGCCAAAGAAGACTCTTGCAATTTGTCCTCGGACACATGTGCATGCACACCCCCCATGCACACACATGTACACTTGTGTACACACGTGCACACACATGGACACACATGCACACATGTGCACACATACAAATGCACACACATGTACACACTAAATGTAAAGTAAATAAAACTCTTATCCATTCTCTTGCCTGTCACCTGCCATTGCCAGTATTTCCTAGCAGGTGAGGGATTTTTATGTCAGTGAATTATAGAGGACATGTTCTTATGATCAAACACATTTGAAAAAATTTTAAAATGCTCTACAGATTTGTCTTAATGGAAACCATTGTCTTTGTTTTCCCATTTCACTGGAGATTTATGAAAATTCCATCATGGCCTACAACTAAACTGAGCATTAGCACTGCGGTCTCTTCCCCTCTCCTTAACTCCCAATTCTTGAGTGAGCCAAGCCTTCCTTCTTTTCTTCCTCTCTTCCTCTGTCTCTTTAAACCTGTCTTGCTTCTGTGTATTTACAAGTTCTATTCATTGGTGATTGAAATTCAGTTTTCCTGTCCTCTTGTGTACAGAAACCTATTTATGCGAGGAATGGATTTTTGAAGAATTTACCTAATCCAAAAGTAAGATAATTAAGATCAATCTCCTCACAGATCTGATGAAATTCTGATGGTGGGTATTTCTGTTTACTAGCTCAAGTGTCAGTAGTGTAAACAGTGCCTTCAACCCACTTTGCATAACAGCATCAAAAATAAACAATTCTGGGTGAATTAAACAACCTTTTTAGAGTTGCATAATTTTGAATTTTGTACATAAGTTGAGGCTTTATTAATATTTTGTACCATATACTTTCAAATTAACTCAATGTTTCATAATATGCAATTGCCCTTCATTATCCTACAACCTCTGATTTCTCATTAGCGCTTGATTATATTTGTGATAATAATTATAATCATTGCAGCAGGAACCTTCACTCAGTCTAAGAAAGGAACTGCTCTGCTGATTGGGTAGAGCCAGGGAGCTCGGTGTACGGCGAAGCGAATGCTGACCTAGGAACAACGTATTGCAGTGGGGAGGACGACCCTATGTGCCGTTTTCCCAGTCCGAGTGGTTACCTTAGCCTCCACACATGTGTTCTCTGGGGTCGAACACTTTAGCTGCAGGATTCCTTGCAGGTTTTGCTCTGTGCATCCAGTTCCCAGGTGGCAAATTTCTATAGACAGGATCTTTCAGGTCCTTTGGTTCTGTCTTGGACTCGGCATCCAAGAGGAGAGGTTTAGGACAGTTTTGCCCACAAACTCTGCCATCCTAGATTCAAGGCAATGGATCATCTGACGTTGAACTATTCTGTGTATTTCAAAGTAGCATTTACTCCGATGTGAAGTGTTTGGTGTCTCCACTGCTGTCTTGTCTCTTGGTGATGTGGTGCTTCGCTTCTTCCCGAGGGCTGTGTGGAAAACTTCCTTTGGAGAAAAGAGGCATGAAGGAGTGTGGAATTACCCTTCCTAGTAACTGGCACCTCCAGGGAGGTTGGGTAGCTGGAGGTCTTCTAGTTTGCTTCCCGTTGCTGGAATAAAGTACTCTGACCAATAGCAATGTAGGGAGGAATGGGCTTATTTGGCTCATACTTTCAGGTCACAGTCCATTATTTGGGGATGTCAGGGCAGGAACAGAAGCAGAAACTGGAGGAATGCTGTTTCCTGGCTTGCTCAGTGGCCTCGCTCAGCTAGCTTTTGTTTTTCAGCAGATAATTATCTTTATTTTATTCTATTTTGGTGTTTTTAGTTTTTGAGAATTTCATACATGAGTATTTTATTTCCATTCCTCCTAGTGCCCCCCCATCCTCTCCTGTTCCCTGACTCCCTCTCAATTGCTTGTCCTCTTCATTGATTATTTTTATTGCATATACATATATTTATAGATATACACATATAAATATAAATAAAAGTGCACTGAGTCCATTTAGTGATGCTCATATGTATCTGTGTTGAGGGCTGCCCATTTGAGATTAGATAACCTCTCAGGGAGCCCTAGAGACAATTGATTCTCCCCCTCTCAGCATCTATTGATTGCCTGTAATTTCATCTTGAGATGGGACACAGTGACATTCCCCTAATCCACCTGGGCACGTCAGCTGGTTTTGTCATCATGCAGATCTGTGGAGATTTCATTGGTGAGGCCTATCATGCCTCGAATGCATTAATTAGCAGCAGGTGTCCTGTCCCTCTGGCTCTTACATTCTTTCGTCCTCTTCTTCCACAATGTTCCCTGAGCTTTAGGTGCAGAGATTGAATTGTAGATGTGTCACTTAGGGCACCTCACAGTCACTTATTCTCTGTATCTGTCCAGTTTTGGAATTTTGTAAAGTCTCTGTCCGTTGGAAAAAGAAGCTTCTTTGATGAGTGGTGAGAAGTACACTTGTCTGTAGCTATAAGCATACATATTTAGAATGCAGTAAGAAATTAAGTTGGTTTTGGTACATGACAAAAGTAGGTTTTTCTCTAGGGTCTATGACCTCTCCAGCCATGTACGCTTGGCTATGTGTACAGTACTGCACATGGTTTCCTCCCCATTCATTGGATCTTCAGTTCAGTTAGACAGTGGGTATTACCACCAAGATAAAAGTACCAGTACTGCACCAACAGAGATATTTTGCTAGGTTGGTCATTGTGATTTGTAGACTTTGTAGCTGAATAGGATCATTGATTGGTTTTCTTCCTTGGCAGCTTGTATAATATCTTCTGATACTATGAAAACTAGTCTTCAGGGAGGAGGCTTCCAGGTCAGTTCCAGGTCAATTGCTCAAAGTCCTGTGTCCAAAGCATGTCCTGTCTTCAGCAATAGCATCTTACCTTCAAGTTCTGGGAGGCCACTAAGGGCTGTAGCAATATCCTGTATTTTGGGAGTCTCTTGGGCTACCCTGACTAATAACTTCAAAAGGAGGTTGCCCATGCATGGCACTATGATATTTGCTATATAGATATCAGCTATGCACATGCACTCACATTTATATGTGTGTATTTTTCAGTAGGCTTACTAAATACTATATTTCTCTTTGTTTTTTCACACCATTTAAGCATTATTTATCTCTTTTTTCTTCTCTCTGCCCCTGGAATGATGGCTCAGCAATTAAGAGCATGGACTACTCTTTCAGAGGATCTGAGTTTGATTCCCAGCAACCACATCAAGTGCCTCACAATCACCTGCAACTTCAGCTCCTGGGGAACCCAGCACTTCTGACTTCCTTGGACACCTACACTCACATGCACATGGTCAGCTAGCTTTCTTATGCAACCCAGACCCAAATATTTAGGGATGGTTCTGCCCACAGTGGGCTGAGCCTACCCACATCAATGATCAGTCAAGACAGTGCGGCACAGACATGCCCTCAGCCCAAACTGATCTGAGCCATTCCCTAACTGTGAGTCCCTCAGATGAGTGTGGGCTGTGGTAAGTTGACAGCTGATGCTACCTAGGACAGAAAGTGATGGATTTTTCCTTTTCTCTTCCTCAAGGAAAGGTAGTGAAGTTCAGGGCTCACACCTTGTTTCTTTTTCAGTTTGAACATGGTTCACTCTGGTGCTCAGTATTTTTTCTTGACTAAACTCCTTCATCTTAAATCAGTACCTCTGAGCAGGTATCTTCCATCTGTCTAAAGGAAGTATCATTTCTCCTCTCTGTGGATAGGGACTATCTGGAAAATGTCTCTTACTGTGCCCACTCTGGTACCTTCAGGAAGATACTGTTAACTGCAAATTTAGTTTCTCGGGACCAAATATTCTGAACACATTGAATATCTCCACATTGTGATTCTGTGATCCAGTAAGTGAAATCCTTTTCTTTTTAGATGGAATCTCTCCAACTCCTTCTCATCCTCCTGTAGATGTGGATACCCCTTCATATCCTCATCTTCCAGCTCAGCCCCTCTAGTCTCAGCTCTAGACACTTTCTTGACCCATTCTATTAGTTGCTCAAGGCTGTCCCCATGGACGTTTAGTCTCTGTTTTCAGCAGGTCATTGATCTACTTGGACTTGTGAGTTTTGTTTTGGTTATGGTTTAGTATCTCCTAGTTAAAGCCTGCTAAGCTGCATCTTCTGATTTTTGTGGTTTTCTGAATTCAAAATACATCATGGTAAATCATATTATGGGCTTTCAGAAAATTTTCCCAAATCTTCATAAATAATATAGTAAATGAATGTTACGTATTTGCTTGGCCTGCACTATCTAGTACAGTATCTGCTAGCCATTTGCAGATCTCAAAAAGTAAATATTAAAATTAAATTTAAAATTGCAATTTTTTTCAGTTACAATGGACACAGAAGTCACATGAGGCTGGGGATACCATATTTTATAGCCAGATTAGAATATTACATCATTGCAGAAAGTCTGCTAGGTAGCACGAGTCTTAAAGTTTTCCAGTTTGAGGAGCAGTTTTGGAAAGAAAAAGTAGCCACATTGATGATCTCAAGTTATAGAATCAAAGGTACCCCAGTGTAGTAATTCCTGATCTTTACCATTCTGAGAACATCTGTTTCTGTTTTTTTCCCATTATAATATAAGACTTCTAGTTTACAGTGTTCTTATTAAATACTAGGCAATGACCTTTTTGATTTGTTAATCCCAGACAAAAACAAACGTTATACCACCTGTATTAGTCAAATTTCCTTTGCTATAACAAAATACCTCTGAGAATCGGCTGATAATGAGTTTATTTTGGGAGCACATCATGGTAAGAATATGTGGCAGGAAAAATATTCAGGATACAAAAGCAAAAGAGGAAGGGAGCTGAGGTCCTACAGCCCCCTTCAAGGGTATGTTCCCAGTGACCTAAAGACCTCCCACTGGGCCCCATACCTTGACAGTTCACCTCTCAATAGCACCGCTCTGGGAACCAAGTACTTAATACATGGATCTTTGGAGATAGTAAAATTCCAAATAACAGCACTGCCTGTGAAGAACAAGAAATAACAGTGAGCTGACAATGTCCTAGCCCAAATCCTAGAAAACGATTACTTTATAATTCTAGTGGGCTTATCATAGGTAAAGGCATATTTTTCTTGATAAATGTTTTAAAGTTTTATTGAATCTTTGTACATTTAATATAATACATCTTAATCATATTTAGATCCCCCTCCACAATCTTCACCCTCAGTGCCCTTCCCCACAGATTTCGTGCATTCTGTCTTATATATTAAGGCCTGTTGAGTCAAGTTTACATCCCAAAATGTTCCTTGGTGTGAGTCCATCCACTGGAACCTGGTCAACCTATCTAATGTCATTCCCTTCGAGAAGACCAACTCTCCCTCACCTAGCAGTGATCAGTGGTCAATAGTTCTACAGCTAAAGTTGGGACTTCTTATTCATTTCCTTACTTTTATTCTGGGTTTTTGTCTGGTTTGAATTTGCATGGGTCTTGTGCGTGCAGTCACCGTTGATGTAAGTTCATATGAACAAGTTCCTAGCTGCCTGGAAAACTGTTTTCTTGTGATCATCCATCATCCCTGGCTCTTACAGTCTTTCTGCCCCCTCTTCCGCAGTGGTTCTTGATCCCTGGGAGGCAGAGGCTAAATATAGGAGTCCTATCCAGGGACACACACTTTGCAGTCTTTTTAAAAAACGTTTTTTAAAAAATTTGTCTTTTAAAAATGTATCTGAATGTATTTCCTGTATATATGTGAGTGTACCCATGTTGTACAGTGCCTGCAGAGGTCAGAAGAAGGCGTGTATTCTCCTGGAACTAGAATTATGGATGGTTGTTAGCTTCCATGTGGTTGCTGCGAATGGAACTTGGGTCCTCTGTAAGAGCAGCCAGTACTCTTCACTGCTGAGCCATCCCTCCAGCCCTTCTACATTTTGTTATTCTCTACATTTTGGCCAGTTGTGAATTTCTGTATTAATCACCACCTGTTGTATGAAGAAGCTTTGATGGTGAGACTTGAGAGATGCATTAGCGTTCTCTCTGCTATGTTCCTGAACCTTAAGTGTAGAGGCTACGATATAGATGTGTCACTTAGGGCTGGGCATATTTCAGATTCTTATTCTCTGTACTTGACCAGTTGTGGAATTCTGTAATAGTCTCCATCTGTTGCAAAAAGAAGCTTCTTTGATGACTGGTGAAAGGTACATTTGTCTATAAATGTAAGTATACATGTTTAGCATATAGTAAGCAATTGTGTCAGCCTAAGATTGATATGACAGACATAGGTTTTTCTCTAGGATCTATAACCCTTCCATCCTTGTGTATTTGCCCATGTTTACAGTGCCACACATGAGTTCCTTCTCACTGAGCAGGCCTGAAGTCCAGTTAGATAGCTGTTGATTAACCCGAACATGAAAGTGCCACTACTGCACAAGAAAGAGAGTTTGTTACACTGACCATTGCTATGGTTATTAGGCTTTACAGCTGGGTTGGACCACTGATTGGTTTTCTCCATCAGCAGTGCGTAGTGTCCTCTAAAACCTCCTCAGGGAGGAGGCTTCCAGGTCAGTTCCAGCTCCATTTTTCTAAGTCCTGTGTCAAAAGTATGCCCTGTCTTTAGTGATAGGATTTCACCTTCAAGTTTTGAGGCAATCAAGGCTGCGGCAATAGTTTGTAGAATTTCCAGAATCTCTTGTACCACACTGACCAACAACTTGAAGGGAGGTTTCTCCTGTCTGGCACTGTTTTTCTTGTTATGTAATCTCCAAGTATAAATATTCAGTCATATATATATATATATATATATATATTGTGTATTTTTCAGTAGACTTTTGAACTAATACATTTCCCTCTGTTTTTTCATAGCACCTAGTTATTATTAATTCCCCCTCTTGTATGATCCTCCCTTTTCCCTTCCTAGTTAAAGCCCCATGGTTTTCTTCATTTCCCTGTTGATAACACCTGCCTCCTACTATGATTACTGTCTCTGACATTCCTCCTTCCTTCCCTTTACCCCCACGATTCCTTGCGTAACCTTTTCTCTTCCCTTCCCAGTTAAATATTTCTATTGTCCCCACTTCTGTCTTTGTAACACCTGCTTCCTACTCTCTCCCTTTCTTTACCTCCTTTCCCTTCACCCCATGCTTTCTTTCCATCTTCCTGGCTCCTGGTTATATCAGGACATATACTCACTTGGAGTGAGGATCCACAAGTGAGAAAGAATATGCATCACTTGTCTTCCTGAGTCTGTGGACAAACTCACAGCCAACATTCTAATTGGAGAAAAACTCAAAGCATTCCCATTAAACTCAGGAACCAAACAAGGCCTTAATTCCCATCTTGTTTATCATAGGCCTTCTATTTTTTTCCAGCCTTCTTTTTATTTTCAGTAGTTTCTCTCAGGATTATTTATGAGCTCAATGAGTTCATTGAGTCCACTCTTTCACTTCCTAAAAGCCTGAACCGAAGGGCCGTGACTCACTCTGAGATTTACAGGTACTTAGAGCAGAACTAACTCTCATGCTCTATGTGTCCCCATTTTTCTTCTGGTCATCTCCCCCCACCCCACAACATCCCCAAAATCTTGTTCAAAAAAAAGAATTGTCTTCTGTCAAATAAATTCAGGCAAGAATGAGTTAATCAAAGTTAAGCAGCTTTCAATGCTATGAGATTCTTTAAGTCTTTAGGGTGGAGTTTGTGATTGTGAAACCCCGAGGTGAATGAGGATATACTGCATTCAACAACTCCAAATGTATTTGAAAATGGAATTCTATATTTACACAGAACTATGTAAATGTGGCATTATCATTTCTTCAAAGCCAGAGGTCTTTGTATATTTTCATGGGCAATTAAATACTCCTTAAATATCTATACTTTTCCCCTTAATGCCTGGGAATTCTTTTTTAAAAATAGACTCCCTAGCTCTTGGATCATCTTTATGAAATGAGGTTAAAGTGCCAGGCATTTTAAAAAGATGCTCTTCTTTGGCCTCCAACATTTCCCCCAAAGGGCAGTATACATGTAGGGTTTTGGCATTTAGCTCCGTGTTGGAGCTGGATCTGTATTTACGAAACCTTTAGATTTGTTTTATAAATGTCAAGGTTAAATGGAGGTGAAATCCAACAGTTCTAGGAAAGCCAAGAGGCAAGTGCTCATCGTTAATCCACGTCTATTCCTGGGCACTTAGCTTCTCCTAGCCATTAGCATGCAGACACTGTTATTAGCACATAGACTCCCAATCACCCCATGTACATTAGCCAAATTAGATGTGTTGATTAAAGATACAAATTATGTGATATGTGTTTATATATCAAAATAAGATGGTTTTAGCTCGACAGGAGAATATTATTCTCTCTCTCTTTCTCTGTATGTGTGTGTGTAAAAGACAGCTAGAGACAGGGAGAGACAGGGAGGAGCAAAGATAGAACAGTATTACAAGCTATCAGAAAAATCTCCATTTTTCCATTTTTTTAAAGTAGTCTGTGGCGAAAACGATTTTCTCCTATTTGACATGGCATTATAAGGAGATTTGAAAAATATTAGTGTGACTATAATGTGAAATTCCTAATAAGTGTGAAATCAGTTGAGACATCAAATAAATGAAATGTTCCAATAGCCAAATGGGCCCTTGTAATGTACTGCTGAGTAGCAAGTCCTTCGTCGCTCAGGGAAAGTGATATTCTAGCTGGCCATGCAACCTTAAGGACTAGTCTCATTCAGCCAGATGTCTTCAATGGATGATAAGCTGTACATCACCTTTCAAAATACAGGTATACATCTGAGTACCTATTGGGAAAAAGGTGTTACACTTTGTAAGGTACCAGAGTTATTTTTTGTCTTCTATAAAATTCATAAGACAGGGTAGAAGAGATGTGAGATGCTCTGTATTAGAAAAACATAAGAACAACAGTGAAGGTTGTCTTGAGTAATAATAATATCTTGAATAATAAATCCACGTGGTTATTGTAGCTCATGTTCCTAGCAGTTCCATCCCATAGGCTGTCAAGGCATGACCTTCTACACTTGCAGCTTGTCAGGCATTCACCTTGGGCATCAGGAGGCAGGGTCTACCTTCTAGGACACTAAACAACCTTTTATTTTTAATTACTTGCTTTGGAAGAGATCAGCACAATTCTCAAACATCTAGCCCTTATACTCTCTGATATTTTCTCCAAGGAAGAAATGCATATACAGTAATTAATTTTCTTTGGCCCTTTAACCTTATTTCATCAAACTGAGGTCACCACAGATTACAAAATATAGAACTGTCATATGTACACTGTAATAGATGCTTCTGTTTAAGCAGTGAAATGTTGTAGTTTATAAGATGTATTATGTGACTGAGAAGCAAGATTCTGAAAAATGTGCATCCTGAATGAAGCATGGACAGATGACTTCTGGACTCACGTTCTGTTTTATCTCCAGCATTTCCAGTGCTATTCCTAAGTTCATTTGTCACTCTGATGTCATGACTGGTGGTATGTACAAGCCAGTTTTTCTCGGTAATTATATATTTGAATCTTTTACATTATTCAACTTTTCCTCTTTGTGTGTATGTCCCAACAGGGTTGTAAGATATTTTTGCTACTAGTTTTTCTGATAGAATCCATGGTAGTGACCCTTGCAACTAACAGGTATTAGTAGGCCATTCATTGATCCGTTTGAATGTGCATATTGAGCACCTACCATGTGCTGGACAGAGAGAAGCTAGCCAATATAGCAGAGACTCTCTTTTCAAGCAGTTGTAATGCAGGGTAAGAACCAACGGGATGCACGGATCCTAGGCTGCCTAGGAGCACAAACAAAGCTTCCCAGTTGAGGCTGGAATCAGGAAAGGCTTCATGGAGGTAGTGAAGTAAGTGATTTTGGATGAGGATTTAAGTTGGAGGTAGAGGTAGGGACCAGATCTTGAGGATCTTGGGTTTTTAATTTAATAATCTGCTCAGTCATTTTCTTGTTACTGAGTAAGCATTCAGAGAAAATAACACATGCTCACATAATGACAAACATTGTTCTAAATTCTTAAGAGCCATTTAATATTCATAACAACCTGTCAGGTGAATAGTATTGGTATCTCATCTTCCACATAGCACTTAAACATGGAGCGGTTAACAGACTGCCTGAAACCCTGCAGTTGCTAAATGAGATTGAACCCACACATTATATCTTGACAATCCTGCTTCACATCAACTGTAATTCCCCCCATGGTGGGTGACAGACAGCACCTCTTCTCACCATTGCTGCTCACATTATAGCTCTTGCTCTTGGCTGTGCTGATGAATAGAAGGACTCCAGTTGTCTCTTCTTACTGTGGCATGGGCAGGATGCTAACAGGAGTTGAATGGACCCTGAAACTGATCCCAAGTAAAAGCAGCAAGGACAGCAGCCTGCACTCCCATAGCATGTAGAGATCTCACACCATGTAGAATTGCCCCAATACTGGCTTTACCAAATTAGATGTGTTGAATATAGATACAAATTTTATGTATATGCATTGTTTATAAATACACATAACATGTGTTTATATTCTGTTTATATGTGTTTATGTCACAGAACCTTGTCAAGAAGAACCTGCAAATTTTGTGCTATGCATGTCTTAGGCCTGGCTGCTTCTTAATAGTGATTTCCATAAAATGAACTTTCATTTTCCATAGTATGTTTCAGTAGGTCTTAACAGAAAATGAACTTTTGTACAAGTATCTTATGCTTAAGTTAAGGCACATGATTTTCCTTGGTGACCTTTTCGTGATGATGCATTCATTTATCTTTTCTTTTTACTGAGGAAGGGACCGTCAGTTCACTCTTTTTAGATGTTTCATGTGATGATTAATCTTGTCAACTTCACTGACTTTTTGAGTCACCTATGAGATGCACCTCTGGGTGTGTCTGTAATGGTTGGTGTTCCAAAAGAGAAAAACGCGGGAAGCTTGACGAGTACCTGCACCCATCACTCTCTGCTTCCTGACTGAAGATGCAGTGTGACCAGCTACATCACACTCTTGCTGCCATGCCATGATGGACTGTGGCCCTCAAAACACAATCCTTAAGTTGCCTCTTGTCAGGCATTTGGTTATAGCACTTACAAAAGTAATGAATAGTAAATATGTTGTTGCTGTGACTAGCTGACCATGTGGCCTTTGGCAAGGGTTTATAGGAGAAACGTGGAAGACCGGAGCTGTGGACTACAGTAGTCTTAGAATGCTATAAGCAGAACCTGTGGGAACATTCTGGTTGGAATTAGGAAGAATAGAATGCAAACAGAAATGGGAACTGTGAATTCCAGCCTGGTGAGGTCATGAAAGGGAGCAGGGACTACAGGAACTGAGCTAGAGGGCGCTAGACTCAGATTCTGGCAATTCTGTCTGTGTTCTGTCCCATTCTGAAAATTTACATGATGCTAATATGAAAGTAACATATTAATTTCAAGAAGAAGTTTCAGGACAGCCCTATCATTTAGGCCGTGGTGTACGGCTCGTGGCTCCTAGCTACACTGACAGTGAGACGCTGTAAAGGGGAGCAGAAAGAGAGGAGGAGTGCGCTCTGGCGAGGAGAAGAGAGCAGGTTAATGCCACTGTGAACAGAGTGGCATTCAGTGCCAAGGAGATTAGCCCAACTAAAGCAGAAACTCGCACTCAGCACTAGGATCACAAATAATGGTCCCTTGAGGAGAGTAGCCCAGTCTCAGAAGGCTCCAGGATGTAAAAGTGCAGACAAGTGCCCGAACAGAGTGCTACTGCAGGCAGTGCCCTGTTTTAAAACAACCTCCTAGGGAAATGCTTTTCTGGTTCAGTCACCCAGGCACCCTGAGGCTTCTGCAGCTGTGCTAATGGGAGCCACTGCGTCTCAAGCTAGCGTAGGACTTGGCATCGTCATCTATACAGTGTTGGTTTTACAGGCATTTAAGTGCAAAAATCTACGGGGTCCTAGGAGCTTCCGCCAAGGTTCCAGAAAGTGCCTTGGCCAAGCATTGTGTTGACCATGTTCAATGCAAGGAGCCCCATGTGGTGGTTAAAGTAAAGCCTAAATTTCAATAGAGACCTCAGGATGTTGATGTCAGGCCTTTGGGATGCCCACTGAGGAAAGTTACGTTCACAGAATGGAGCTGGTCCAAAAGATAGTCTACGTATGCTTCAGTTTGCAGGACTGTCAGACTGCAAAAGCCCCCTGGAGCCTGGATGATCTCACCATGTGCTCTAGAGGCTGGACATGGAGATGCAGGGTTTGCTGTTTGCCCTGCCGGGTTTTGACGTTGCTTTGGTCTGATTTGTTCCTTGCTATGTCCCATTTCTCCTTTGGAGCTAAGAGAGTTTAATCTGTATCTTGTATATTGTACATTGGAATTATGAATTATGTAAGTTCTTTTTTTTCCAGACAGAATCTCATATAGCCCAGGCTGGCCTCAAATATACTGTGTAGCTGAGGATGGCCTTGGACTTCTGATTCTACTTCCTCTACTTTCCAAGAGCTAGGGTTCCAGGCATGTGCCACTCTGCTTGCCTTTATGTTCTCCTGGGGCTCAAACTCATGGCTTTGTGCATGCTAGATGAGTACTCTACAAACTAAGCAAACATCTAGGCCTCGATCTTGCTTTTGAATTTACAGGATCTCACAATTTACATTACCTTGAGTCTCAGAGTACACTTTAAACAATGTTAAAACTGTTAAGATTCAGGGGACTCAGAGATGAACTAAACACATTTCGTATTATGAGTTGGCCACGGACCATCGAGGGTTAGGAGTAGAATTATTATATTTTAAAAGTGATGTGTTTGGGGGACTGGAGAGTTGGCTTAGCAGTAAAAAGCACTGAGTGCTTTTGTAGGGGATCTGGGTTTGGTTCCCAGCACCCACATTGTGACTCATAACCATCTGTAAGTCCAGTTCCATGTGATCTGGTATCCTCTCCTTCTCTGGCCTTTGCAGGCACTGGATGTACATGGCACAGTTACACGCAGACAAAACCCTTACACATGTAAGAAATAAAAATAAATAAATCTTTAAAAAGTGATGTGTTGGGTGTCAAGTTGACAAGGGTGGACTCCTGATTGTGAATCTTCATTTTCAACTTCATTGGATTTAGCCTTATAGCACGTGAAGTGATGGATTTCATTTCAACTTTCCGTACATGCATATCATTGCACTTTGTTCATGTTTTCCTTGGCTACCTCGCCCTGCTTCCTCCCCTCCCACTGGGCCCTTCAAGTACCCCTGCTCTGTTTTCCTGTCATATATGTGACGTGGGGCAGAAACACGCGTGTCTGTCCGTCTTTGTTGTCCCTGTCACCCTCTTTTGTTTCCCTTCCTTTAAAAATTTAGACTTAGAGAAAATTTAGACACGGGAGAAAACGTGATCCTGATCTTTCAGGGTCTTGCTAATTTGGCCTAAACATGATGATCCCCAGTTCCATCCATTGTCCTGACTACATCACATTTTGTTTATCGATCTCACCTTCTGGGCACCTAGGTCAGTTTCCTCACTTGGTTGTTGTGAAGAGTGGCCCAATAAATTATCTCTGTGGTACACGCTCCTAGATCCCTTGTGTATATTCCCTGGATACTAAAGGGTATTTTTAACATACAATATGGTTTTAATCCCACCATGAATCAAGAAATTCCAGAAAGACAGGCATGGTCCAGGGCTCTGGAGAGAACCCTGAAGATCCCTGCTGGATGTTTACACTAATGGTGTAGAAATGGCTCAAGTGTCAGTTAAGTACAAGGCCCTGAGGCTTCAGAGACAAGTAAGTCACCACTTCAGACAGTCTGGCAAGGTACAGCCACCACCCTCAAAAGGCCTTTGATCCAGAAATGCTGCATGATCAAACTTCTTCCCGGCTATGAATCTTCAGGGCACCAAAAGGATATGTTATCTAGCCATGAAAATTTAGTTACAATGTTGTTATAATTGTAGAATGTAGAAATTATGCAAATGTCCAATCAAAAATGGTCAAACACAGTTCAGCTTTACATTTAAATTTTACTTTAGAAGAATATAAGAAGATATTTACTGCTGCAGAAATACACCGATGATTAGATGAAAAATATACACTATAAACTAATACATATTAAAAGTAAGATAAAAAGAAAGCAAATATGAAAATAATTACATAGGCAAACTCCTTGGCTTATAAATGTGGGTTCTTTATCTATATACATATATGTATGCATACCTTTATGTGTGTGTGTGTACATGCTATGTGTGTTTGTTGGGGGGAGTTGCATATGCACATGTCTGCATGTGGAGTACAGAGATCAATGTCAGTGTTTCTACACTACACCTTGTTTTTTTGAGACAGGATCCCTAGCTGAACCTGGAGCTCACTGATTGAGCTAGAGCAGCCTACCAGCAAGCCCCAGGGTTCCTCCTGTCTCTGCTGCCCCAGGGCTGAGATTATAAGCACATGCCACCATGCCTGGCTTTTTACATGGGTACTGGATATTAAATTGACATGCTCCATGGCAAGCACTTTACTGACTGAGCCATCTCCCCATCCCTATACAGCTTTCTATCACTGAATAGTATAATGAATCTGAATCTTGTGTAGCAGCTGTAGGCATGTATATGGAGTGATC
The DNA here is from genome assembly GCA_035773235.1 of Eospalax fontanierii. Taxonomy (NCBI): domain Eukaryota; kingdom Metazoa; phylum Chordata; class Mammalia; order Rodentia; family Spalacidae; genus Eospalax; species Eospalax fontanierii. The sequence continues at coordinate 74,019,709 of CM069533.1, forward strand.
TCAGACAGAGCTGAATGCTGGAGAACTTTATATAAGATTTATCAACTCCTAAAATAAATGCTGAGTGCAAAATAAAGTTGAAATTGATCTCTTTAAAATTTGTTTGGGAGCTGAGGCTATAGTTCGGTGATACAATAATTGACTAAGTAAATAAATAAATGGAAAAACAATTAAGTCTGTTTTTATCTCCCTTTGCTTACTTTACTTTGTGCATGTTTTTACCTCCACTGGCTTTGCTGGGAACTATTCTTCCTTTGATGCTGAGCAAGGAGTTTGTACTGTGTCCTTAGTACATGCTCAGGTTCTTTGATAGAGTCTAAATTTGTAAGTCAGAGTGCAGAGATTCCTTTTAAAGAATTGGCCAAATCTGCACTCATTTTAAAAGTGAACACCTTTCTTAAGGGATAAAATATCATTACATTTTTCAATTTAATTTTACAAACAAGAATTCCTTTTGGACTCCAGGGGGCTCCTGAAGTCTTGAATGCTGACACAGAACCAAGAGATGGGAGAAAAGAAACAGAAGCCACGTGATCTAGCCAGCTTGCTATTGATGTTGGAGAGCTAATCTTAATGCTTGAATGTCTTTCTTACTGCTAGCAAAAGGGGACTGGTTGCTTCAACTCCATCTCAGTGAATTAACTGGGGGAGGGGGAGGTGTCAGATGGAGATGCCTCAGCAATATGGAGATTTTTTTGTAAGCAAGTGGAAGTCCAGTGTAAAATACAAAGATGAAATGTAATTAGAAGCTAATTACTAATCTCTAGTTGAGTTTTTAACTACTCAGAAACTACTAGCCAATCTCTATCTCAGGACTTTCCACTTTAATAAATAAAATATATTTTCTCTGTCTGGCTTCCACACACTTTAGAAATGTTTTTCACCCCTACTCTCTAGAAAGCACTGAAGCCTTTGCTGTCTGGTGATGCCTGGTTCATCCATCCATGGATATTCATCTTAGAAAAGTTTAATGTGCCTAATTTCATCTTAGAATGTTCCTAAGCATGTATTCTGGGCAGAACCCAGCAACTACATTCTGACCTTGAAAGCTAACGTCGCAGTTCAGGTTTGCTAACTGGGGGAGTGCTTATGAGCTATATAGCCATGCTAAGCATATGTTTACTCTTTCCTTAAGTAGGGTCAACAATTGTGGCTTATTCACCTTAAGGTGACTCCCAGTGAGTCACAGCCTTGTTTAATCCCTTCTGCTTGAATGTGGGAGGAGCCTATGAACTGCTTCAGAGCAATAGATAAGACAAAGGACTCTTTCTTGGCAACTTGCAGAGACACCATCCCTTTGGAGAAGACCCTGTGGCTAGGAAGTCGAGCAGCTTTTTGGAGCTGAGTGCTGTCCGCAGGTGACAGCCAACAAGGAAACATGGACTTCAGCCAAAGAGGCGTCTGCTTCCAGTTCATTCCTATCACTGGTGCTTGCTCTGTGGTCCCAGGACTGAGAAGTCAGCATTTGGCAGGTGGTTGGCTGGAGGCGCTCTTAGTGCCACATTCCCTGTGACACAGCCCTCCAGAGACTGGGGAAAACATGGCAACTGCTTCTTTCTGGCAAGTGCCTTTACTTGCTGAGCCATCTTACTGGTCCATATCCCTCTCCTTAGACATGAACTACTTGGCCTGGAATGGGGAAAATGACTACTTAAGGTTTCAAAGTGGGTCTGAGGCAGGTCAACCTGGAGTGTAAGGATCCTGATGTTCACGTTATGCCTTTCCTATTGTATTTATTTGTGGACTAAGCTTGACCTCTTCACAAGGTGCTCGAGGAAGTTGACTAGCAAGCCCCTTACTTTCCGTGGTAGACTGGAGCTGCCCCTTGAGAGAGCTGTTCAGAAGCCCTCATTTTAGTGACTTTGCTGTGGGAGCTAAGAACTGGCCATGGCGGAAAAGTGTGCACGCTGGAAATCTACACATGATGCAAATTGTTCATTCCCCCTCAACTCTCCTTCCTGGAGAGCTGCTAAACCTTTACCCATAAGGCACTGTTGGTCAGAATTTGCAAAACACAGGAAGATGTTTTTATAATAAATATTATAAAACTGTGTTAACTCTTGGATGGATGCCAAGTGTAAGTTACCGGTGGGGGCAGTATTGCTGGACTTGAGACTTGTGTGTTCCTTCTTCTGATCCGTGGTGGTGGATGGTTGGATGAGCTGTGTAGGAGTCCATTTTCCATCATGTTTCCAAAGCCAGCATAGGCCGGTTCACTAGGCAGCTTGTGAATTTACTGGAGGTGTGGAGTTCGCCTCCACCTCCCTTCTCTTTCAGTCAGGCTTTCTGGCCCCAGGGTATCTGTTACCCTGGCTCTGAGATGAAGCATTGAATTTTAGCTGCAGCTCTACGAGCTGTGCTCCTGAAATAGAGGCTTGGAGGACCCTTTGCTTATTTATCTGGGCAGAGTCTTTAAGATGTCTGGTGGGATGTTGTTTGCAGAACATAAAGTCTTCTGTTAGGTTAGAAGAGTACCATTTCTACCTACTTCTGCCCTGAGGGGACCTTGAGGAAGTGATTCTGTCAGTTCTGTTTCCGGGCGATGAAGTGGAGCTTTAAGCTTTGATTTCCTGGGCCTCTCCACAGTTAGTGGCCCCAGGATGGAGCAGAAAGCCAGCCCAACCCCCAGGAGAGCTCTGAAGAGTTTCCCCTTCAAGTCAGGTGCTTGCTCATTCCGTGGCTCACCAGTGCTTTTGACTCCAAATTGTGAGAGGCCGACTCAGTATGGATCTCTCCCCCGCTCCCCCCACACATATCGATCTTCCTGTGTCTGCTACTCTCTTTGTCTTTGAGGGAAGTCAGTATCAAGAGAGCCGCAGCAGGGCTTAAAGGGAAAAGCAGGGATTTGTTGTCAGACAGACAGGCGTAGCTCCACGATTCCAGCACGAGCCGTGAGACCCAGGGCCAGTTGCCGAGCCTCAGTCTTTAAAATGGGACCAACAACACCCATTCTTCTTGGTTGTGTCTGTTGGCAGGATTAAATGGAGAGCTGATGTCAAGTAGCGAGCCAGGTCCCTGTCACAGAGCAGGGACTCCGTGAATGGTACTTCCCTCTAGTGGATGTCCCCTCTAATAGCAATGCTAAATACAGCATATTTGAAATCTTCAGGAAAATGTACCCTGTTCAGTATTGTACATGTACTGATCTCATTTTGTCTTTATAATATCCCTGTATAGTTTAGGAGAGCAAATTCTATTTCCTCAACGAGGCGGTTTTCTCTCCTCCCCTCTCCCCCTTCTCTTCTTCCTTTTTTCCTTCTCTCATTATTCGAGGTGAGGTTTCACTGTGCAGCCCAGGCACACCTGACATTTGATCATCCTTCCTTTACCTCCTGAGTGCTGGTTACCAGGCCCAGCAGCAAGCATTTTCATGGTGAGGTTTTCCATATTATTCCACCCGATGCTGCTGCCTGGTATGTTTTCTTTTTAGCATTTAATATTTACTATTTTTCTTCTCTCTTTGTTTCTCTCTCACTTTATCTTTTCTTTCTCTCTTTTTTATATTTCTTTCTCTCCCTCCTCCCTCTCTTCCTCCCTCCTTCCCTCCATTCATTCTCTCTCACCACGGAGCTCAGACTGCCCTATAACTTGCTACTCAGCCCAGATGGCCTTGAATTCACATTCCCCTGCGTCGGCTTCTCTGCAGCTGAGATGGTTGTGTGTGCATCAACGTGACTGCCTCTCCTATTGTTTTGATCTCAGTTGCACCCTCAGTGCTCAAAAACACGTCTGGCCTGTAACAAATATTCTTTGGAATGATGGGATCAGTACTGTTACCTCTGTCATTTTGTCCTCCTAGGGAATTCAAACTTACAAAGATTAAGTGAATGGTTGTAGAATCAATGAGGTAGGAAAAAAACCCAGATTGTCATTTGGGTTCTTAAATCTAGGGTCCATGTGCTTAACTGCCATTCTTTCCTGACTTATGTCTTAGGGATACAGTTTTTACAGAACTACTGTGTTTCTCAAAGCCTGTGGTAAGGTACATCATGGGAGCACTGTATTAAGGTTTGAGATTTTGAAAAGATCTTACATCTTAACTAGAAAAATAAAAAGTCTGCATCATAAACAAGAATAGTTTTGGTCAAATGTTCAGAAGATAAAGAGCGAATATGTGACTATAATTGGGCAACAATTGGAACAAAAGCCGGAGCTATTTTCGTTTCTAAGCCAGAGGCACAATTTCATTGTAATCTAGTAATTATCAGACAACAAGAAAGCCCCTGATCCAGTGTTGGCTACGAGTAGATCTCATGCATCATTTCTAAAATTTCTAAAATTAGAGAATTTTTAAAGAGCTTCTCTTCAAGTGTGGTCAGTATACTGCATTGAATAGTGTCTTCCCCAAATCCACATTTACTGTGAACCTCAGAAAGTGCCTTTAGTTGGTACAGACTTTGTAGGTAAGACGAGATGGGTAAGGATGAATCATAAATCTGATGATCTCATAAGAAAGCCACACAAAACCACGGAGGCACAAGAAGATTCAGGCAGAGACTACAGTGATACATCTATAGGACCAAGAGAACACCAAGGCACCAGGATTCTCCAGATGCCAGGAAGCCAGGAAGAATATTCATCATCTTCTGCGGCAGAATGGCTCCCTTGACACTCTGATTTCAGACTTACAGCCTCTAGAACTGTGAGCACGTTCCTGCTGTTTAAGCTACATACCTGTTGATGGAACTTTGCCTGGTTGCCCCTAAGAGGTGGATATAGTTGGGGCTCTGAAATGCTCAAGCCATCTCACACATCTTACTGTAAATCTCACCAATCAGCATTCATTTCTAATACCCACGATGCTAATAAATTAATCACTGCTTTTACTAAGAGAAGTTCATTTCTTCCTTACTGTGTTAATTACCAAAGATTCTGGTGTTACCTGAATGCTGTGGTTTGCCAGCCTGTTTCCCTCCCAAATCCACATGTCAACATTCATACCTCAAGGATGGTGTAAAGAGGTGGGATCTTAGAAGATGATTAGATCATGAGAGGTCTGCCTTCCTGCTTGGGACTGGTGCCCGTCTAAAAGAGCTGAAGGGCACTTGCCTTTTTGGCCCTTGTGCTATGGGATGACTCACTAGTCATCACTCTATTCTTCCACATATGAGCCTCCAGCACCAAGTGGCCATCTTAAAAACGAGAGCAGCTCTTACCAGAGAGTAAACCTGTTGCTTCCTTGATTTTGGACTTTCTCACCTCCAGGACTATGAGTCTTTATAACAGTGAACGGACTAAGACCTGGGGACAGGACCGCAGAAGTGTTGGCAGAAGCCTCCTCAAAAGCATGAGCTCCCTGTTAGGATGGTCCTGGGTGCAGCTTAGCGAGAGACATTGAGTGCCGCATTTTCTGGGACAAAGTCTTTTAAACCACTGGCACAGGCGACTTGTAGTCTAGAACCTTAGGGAGCAAATCCATGGGAGAGGAAGGCTTGGAAAAGACAGAACAGGCAGCATTAACTGGTATTCCTTGATAAAGACTTCCAATCAGTGAAGTCTCTAGGAATGTCTTTCTCTTTTTATTTTCTGTACTTGATCTTAGACAAAGGCCTCAAAGTGACTTTTTATTTATTTTATAGGAAACCATCTTTCTTTATATTTTTCAGCACAACTATGAATTTTCTAAAACATCGCAGGCCCAGTTCTTGTTAGGAATGACACTAAAAACTCACGCCATTCTGCCTGCATCTTTCCTGGCTTTAGCATTAGTGAATCCTGTATTCCAACCACCTCTCTCTATTCACCAGTCTTGGGAAGATCAGGATGGCTGGCCACTGTGTCCATATTTGCTCAAACAGAGTCTGTGTCCCCTTTTCTTGCTTACTTCAGGTGTTTTTAAATGAATTAGTAGGATCTCTTAATTGCCCTGCTGAGTCAGGGATGCTCTAGTGGATGATGGTGGGGGGGAGGAGGATGGAGGAGGAGGATGGGGAGAGGAGGATGGGGAGGAGGGCAGAGCGCTCCTCTGGAGACACTCTGGCACCTGGACAGCCATGGTTTCTGTCTTGTGGATTATTGTTGCTTATAACTGCTGAGCTTCTGGAAATGTTGGGGCTGTTGGCAGGCTTCATTGACTTGCTGAATTCTTTAAGCTTAGCCTTAAGAGGACATTGATTAGGAATTCTCACAATATACAATATCTATGAATTGATCTGTAATGTTTATGTACAGAGTGATTATATTTACAAGATAGAGTTTCTTTTTTTTTCTTGGTATGCATATACTATTGTTTTTGAGTTTTTCCAACAGGAGAGTTGTAATTTCTAACTTACGTGAAACTCACATATTTGGGATACAATTGACAACCAAGCAGTAGGCCCAAAGCAGGTTCATACCCTTTGAGTGACTGAAGAATCCTTTACAATCCCACTTTTTGCCTGCACTTACTCTTTTGTTCATAATTTAAAGACTCACATTATTTCTAATAAAATAGTTTAAATGGTTACCCTATATGTGGGATAATGCTCCTCCCAGAAGCAAAGAATTGTTAAAAAAAATTCAGGCATTGTGGTACATTCTTTAATCCCGCACCCAGGAGGCAGGCAGATCTTTGTGAGACTGAGGACAGCTTCATCTACATAGTGAGTTTCAGGTCATCTGGGGTTACGGGGAGACCCTGTCTTAAAAAAGACACACACACACACACACACAAAGGGACTGGAGAGATGGCTCAGCAATTAAGAGCACCGGTTGCTCTTGCAGAGGACCCAGGTTCAATTTCCAGCACCCACATGGAAACTAACAACCATCTGTAACTCCAGTTCCAGGGAATCCAACGTACTCTTTTGACCTCTGTGGACATTGCATGACATGGATGTACTTATATACATGTAGGCAATACACACATGCACACAAAATAAAAACAATAAATAAAAAATATTTTTAAAAAAGACAAGTAAAGTCTAGTGCCAGATGTGGGATACCTCCTCTGGAGTTGAGTTGTTGGTAGGAGGGGCACCTCAGAGACCCCCAAAACAAAACCAGCAATGCAGGAGGGATTACTATACCAGATTTAAAACTATATTACAGAGCTATAGTCATAAAAACAGCATGGTGCTAGCACAAAAATAGACCTATAGGTCAATGGACAGCCTTGTCTAGCTCCTGATTTTAATGGGAATGCTTCCAGTTTTTCTTCATTTAGAATGATGCTGACTGTGGGTTCTTTTGTGTATAGCTTTAATTATGTTGAAGTGTGTTTCCTCCAGTCCAATTTCCTGTAGGCCTTTTAGTATAAATGCTTGTTGAATTTTGTCAAAGGCCTTTTCTGTACCTATTGAGATGACTATGTGATTTTTGTCTTTGAGTCCATTTATGTGCTTTATGACATTTATTGACTTACATATATCAAACCACCCCTTCATCTCTGGAATAAAGCTGACTTAATCTTGGTGGTTGGTCTTTTTGATGTGCTTCTGTATGTGGTCTGAAGTATTTTTTTGAGAACTTTTGCATGTATGTTCATTAAGGATATAGGTCTATAGTTTTCTTTTTTGGTTATATCTTTACCTGGTTTTGGTATTAGAGTGATGCTGGCTTCATAGAAGGAATTTGGGAATTCTCCCTCTGTTTCTTTTAGATAACTTAAGTAGTACTGGATATAGATCCTTGAATGTCTGGTAGAATTATGCTGTGATTCCATCTGGACCGTGGCTTTTTTTGGTCAGGAGTTTTTGAATTACGGTTTCAATTTCCTTATATCATATGGGTCTGTTGAAGCTGTTGATCTCTTCTTTTGTTAGTTTTGGTGATTCCCATAATTTTAGATATGCATCCGTTTCTTTAAGGTTTTCAAATTTAATAGCATATAAGTTTTCAAAATATTTCCTCATAATTTTCTGAATCTTTTTGTTGTCTGTTGTGATGTTTCCCCTTTATCTCTGATTTTGTTGATTTGGAGTTGCTCTTTCTTTCTTTGGTTAACTGGGCCAAGGGTTAACTGGGCCAAGGGTTTGTCTATCTTGTTTATCTTTTCAAAGAACCAGCTCTTGGATTCATTGATTCTTTGTTTTGTTTTGTTTGTTTTTATTTCATTATTCTCTGCTCTGATTTTTGTTATTTCTTCTCGTCTGCTGGGTTTGGGTCTCATTTGTTCTTGGTTTTCAAGATTGTTGAGTTGCAATGTGAAATCATTTATTTGAACCCTTTCTGATTTTTTAATGTAGGCACTTAGAGCTATAAACTTCCCTCTTAAGAGACTACTTTTAATGTATCCCAGAGGTTTTGTTGGGTTGTATTGTCCTTTTCATTTATTTCCAGGAATACTTTTGTTTCTTTCTTAATTTCTCCTTTGACCCATTCATCATTCAGGAGTGTGTTGTTTAGTCTCTATGAGTTCGTGAAGTTACTAGGGCTTCTTCTGGTGTTGATTTTGAGCTTTATTGCATTGTGGTCTGGTAGAATGCATGGAATTGTTTCAAAAATTTTTTTTTGATTTGTTGAGGTTTGTTTTGTGCCCCAATGTGTGGTTGATTTTTTGAGAAAGTTCCAAGGGGTTCTGAATAGAATATGTATTCTTTGGTGCTTCTATGGAAATTTGGTAGGCATCTGTTAGGTCCATTTGCTGTGTGGTATTGTTTAATTCGGATGTTTCTCTGTTTATTCCCTGTCTGGCTGACGTGTCTAATGGAGTATCTAACTCTCCTACTGTCAGTGAGCTGGGATTACTCTGTGTCTTAAAGTCCTTTATGAAGTTGGGTGCATCAGACTTTGGTGCATATATGTTCATGATTATAATATCTTCTTGGTTAATTGTTCCTTTGATAGGGATGAAGTGATCCTCTTTATCTCTTCTGATTAGTTTTAGTTTGAAGTCTATTTTGTCAGATATTAGAATGGCAACTCCTGCTTGTTTCTTAGTGTCATTTGCTTGGAATATTCTTTTTCCATCCTTCCACATCAAGGTAGTGCTGGTCCTTGAAGGTGAGATGGGTTTCTTGCAGACAACAAAAGGATGGATTTTGTTTATTGATCCATTCAACTAGCTTGTATCTTTTGACTGGGGAGTTGAGCCCAATGATATTTAAAGTTATTGAAAGATGTGTATTGATTTCCATCATTTAAAAATCTGTTTGCATCTTTGTTCTGACTTTGTGGTTTCCCAGTTACATCTTTATTTAGTGTCTTTCTGTCGCCCCTTGGGTATAGTTGTTCCTTTATTCAACTATTTGTATTGCTTCAAGTATTCTCTGAAGGGATGGTTTTCTGGACATGAATTCTTTCATCCTTTTCATGTTGTGGAATATTTTCCTTTCTTTTCAACTACAATTTTTGCTGGGTAGACTATCCTAGGTTGGCATCTATGGTCATTTAGGACTGGGAATACTTTGGTCCAGGCTCTTCTGCATTGAAAGGTCAGCTGTAATTCTGATGGGTTTTCCTTTATAAGTAACTTGCTGTTTTTCTTTTGCAGCTTTCAGAATTCTCTCTTTGTTCTGTATGCTTAGGATTGTTATTATGATATGCTGTGGAAAGTTTCTTTTCTTGTCCTATTTGGTGTTCTATGTGCTTCTTGTATGTGTATGGACATGTCTTTACTTAATTTGGGGAAATTTTCTTCTACAACCCTGTTTACAAACTGGTCAATACCATTATCCTGAGATTCTTCTCCTTCCTCTATGCCTGTGATGCTAAATTTGGTCTGTTCATGGTGTCCATTTCCTGTATATTCCATTACTGTTTTTTTTTTAATTCTTAATCTTTTCTTGAGTGGTCTAATTCTTCAACTTTATCATCCAGTCTTGATATTCTGTTTTCCATTTCATTCATTCTATTGGTGAGGCTTTCTTGTGTTTCAAATGAGCTCACTGAGTTTTTCACTTCCTTCTTCATTTCAGCCTGCGTTTTCTTTCATATTTCTGTCTCTTTTGTGAATTCAGTCTGAAGTTTATCCTTATCTTCTTTTAGTTCTTTGGTTTATTTGTTTGTGTATTATTTAAATTCATTGAATTCTTTGATCATGTTTTTTTTTTTTTTTTTTAAACTCTGTGTCCTGAGTTATCTCTATGGGGTTCTCAATGCAGAATTCTTTTATAAGACTGGTGATATTGGGTGGGGACATATTATTTGGATTTTTCATATTATTATATTTTCTTTGTGACCTTGGCATATGGATTTCTTTTGTTGTTTGTGATTCTGATGTGAGACTCAAGCCTTCCTTTGTTGAATTGAAATCTGATTCTGTTTGTATACTTGATGTGACTTGGTTGTTTTCTTATTGAGTTTGATAAACTAGTTGGTCCAGGCTTCAGGTTCTCTCTTTGATTTTGTAGTGGAAGGACCAGTTGGCTCTGGTTCAGCTGCTCCAGAGTTCCCTCAGAGGCACAGGTTAGGTGAGATCAGATGCTTTCAGATGCTCTCTTAAGGTCTGTATCTTTCTATCCAGCAAGCCCAGCACTATTTGGGATAGGCAGAGACTGAATTCAGTCTTTCAGGCAGTCTGCAAAGGTTTGGGCTCCAGTGAAGAAGGCTGCTCACAGAAGTCCAAGGCAGGTTCGGGGAGAGATGGCCAAGGTAGATGGGAAGCCACAGAAATGCAGTGGCAAATTGGGGTATAGCCTGTGAAAGCTCTTACAATCTAGACTGAAAAATTGAGTTGGTCTGAGTATGGGATTCAGGACTAAGAGAGTAGCCTAGGAATCTGGGGTGCTGAGATCTGAAGCTGGCCTGAGCCCAAGGCTAGAAAAGAACATCAGTGGTACCACTTTTATCTTGGGGGCAATACATGGCTGCCTAATTGGACTTAAAGCCCACTCAAGGGGAGGAAACTCAAGCGTGGTACTGTAAGCAGAGCCAAATACACATGGCTGAAGAAGTCATAGATCTTAGAGAAATCTCCAGGGTTGTCACACTAATGTAACTTCTTACTAAGTGCAAAATATGTATCTTTATACTTACAGTCAAGTATCCAAGTTACCACTCATCAAAGAAGCTTCTTTTGCACTAGATGGAGACTACTACAGAGTACTACAAGTGTTCACACACAGACATTGTCTGTGAATTGCTGCAGCCTAAGTGGCACATCTACAGTACAGTCTCTATACCTGATTCATGCAATATATAACAAGGGGTAAAGAGGACAGTAATGGATCTCTCAACTCATTAATGAAGCTCTCTCATGCCACAGAGGGCCAGGAACACCAAAGGTCACAAATGGAAATTAGGAGTCTGCAGAGTGTGGATCCCTGGGCAGGACTCCTACATTAAACTTCACTCACCCAGGGCTCAGGACCACTGCAAAAGAGGGGGCGGAAAGACTGTAAGAGCCAGCGAGGAGGTGCACGACCATATGCATATGGAAAAAGAGTCCTACAGGGTCCTGGAACCCTCCTCATATGAACCTGCAGCAATGGTGTCAGCATGCTCAAGACCCATGCAAACTCAAGACAGAAACCCAGCAGGGAACTGGGGAAACGGGCAGCAGACCTCAGTCTTTGCTGAAGAAATGTTGGCAGCTGATTACTACTGGGTGAAATGAGGGACTCTCCACCTCAGTGGATGAACTCGCACTGAGGAGTGTTCCGGGATACTAACTTGCACAATAGGCCTTAACACAAATGACAGTGTGTATGAATTCCACGGGGAGGGAGAACCATGGGAGCATGTCACTGAGGAAGGGGGAACCGTGGGAGGGTGTCACTGAGGAAGGGGGAACCGTGGGAGGGTGTCACTGAGGAAGGGGCTACAAAGGCTGTTAACACTGATTGCGCTGTTCTGTATGAAATGCACAAAAATTCAATAAAAAAGAAAGGCCCCCAAATAATAACAACCAGTCAAGAACAGCAGTACACTATTAACACTTTGCATTTTGGAAAGTGATCATTTGGGACTTTATGATATTTGGAAGTTGCCATCAAAACTCACTTAGGCAAAGCCAGCATGAGTTACATGATTTGAACAAGAATCCTCAGCAATCCATGGTATCAGTTTGCAATCAGGGATTAAATCACAGAATTTGGTGTGTATTTATTTCCCTAAAGCTTCATGTCCAATCAGATGCCACTGAATCAGGTCTCAGGAGTTAGAAGCCAATATGAAAGACTGCTGCTCTCCGAGCTTCTGCATCTTGGCTGTCACGAAACCTGCCGTGTCTTCATGTGGTTTTCTGTTTTGCGTCTCTTCCTTCTGCTGTCTCCGTCTTCTCTTCATCTGAAAGTCTTCTTCTCAACACTACCCAGCTCCTCTGTGTCTTCTGAGTGATCCCGAGGCTGCTTCGCAATACCTGCATTCATATAGATGCTTGCCCTTGAGTGATCCCGAGGCTGCTTCGCAACACCTGCATTCATATAGATGCTTCATTCACATAGATGCTTCATTCATATAGATGCTTCATTCATATAGATGCTTGCCCTTCTCCTACATCAGACACCAGGATTATTATTATTTTTTAATGAAAAAATGTCCATGCCATAATTTATTTTCCTTCTTTTCTCTTCTGCATGTGTGTGTGTACTTATGGGTACACAGGTACATGTGTGTGAACTTATGTGTCACAGAGGGACATCCCACCACCATCTTTGTCGTGCTATTTGGAAGCAAGTCACACATTCTTTCTGCATCTAAGGAGAGATGAACATATACATGAACATAAATACTGGAAAGCAGAATCACAGAAGGTCAGTCTGTCTGCCTCTCCAATCCTCGCACTCAATGGTGAGTTCTGGAGACAGCTGGGGAAAGGACTATGAATTATCTTAGTATCTTCAGGACTGAGTGAAACTCTGTCAGAGAATGGGTATCTACTAAGTGTTGAAGGCATACACAGTTGTGAACATGCAATCAAAATAGTAGAATAAGATTCTTTTAATCTTATAGTCTTAAGATTTGTCGGTGAGAATAGGATTTTAAGCAATGTCCAAATTTGGTCTATACTCTTAGATTTGCATCCATAACTTGGCTGGGTTCATCAAGGATCAAGAACACCTCTAGTATGAGTCATCACGAATGAAACAGCATGTACTCCAGTCAATCAGATGTAAATATAACTCGACTAGGGGAGTCCATCTTAGGCTCTAACCCATATGGTGGGAATTTTCCAGAAGCAGTTTTTGAAGTGATGCCAAAGACAACTTTAATGGTGCTCGTTTACATGACTGGATGAAGTGGAAAACAAAGTGGCTTTTGAGAGTTTCTTGCTGTGTAGACCAGGCTAGCTTTGAACTTACGGAGATCTGCTTGCACCTGCCTTCTAAGTGCTAGGACCAAGGTGTGCACTGCCACACTGGAACAAGATGACTTTTTATTTAAATGAAGCCTAGACTCTTTTAAATAGTAGCAGGAAGCTTGAGTGTGATGTCAGAAGAGCACAAAATTATACTGACGTGGGTGTCTGTGGAGTGAATGTGACTGTGGGAGAAGGGCTGGAGCTGCCAGTCTTTCCCCCAAACATCCTTAAGCCTTTTTAATGGGAACGCATGGAACCACTGTCTCCAGACCTGCTCCATCTCCTAGTCCTGCTGTGTCTACTGCCATTGATGTCAATGCCTGTTGTGCTACTTGTTGAATTACCTATTTGTATCTTCAACTCCTGTGTTATGGTTCATTTGATTATTTCCTTTCTTGTTTAGCAGTAGATTTGAGGGAAGAGTCCTATTTATGTGGTTTGTTTTGCATCCTGATTGGAACAGATGTTTTTTTTAAGTGCACATCTGGTTGTAGACTATAAAAGAACCCAGTCTGGGCTCTCTTTCTCTTTTAATAATAGACCATAAAAGTCAGCGACTGAGGTTTTAGATTCAAACAGATCAACTGTCTTTTGTCAGCTTTAAGGCAAGTTGGTTTAAGACACTGTCTTGTCAGCTCTGTCCTATATATCATCTCACGAACACCAAGATGCAGAGCGTGAACAGTGCCCAGGGAGCAGGGCAGAAGCTTAGGATTTGGAACATGAAATTCTTCTAGGCCTGTTTCCATGTCTGTTCTTAAAAGAGCCGAACTAAATCTCCTTCAAAGGATCTTCAAACTCAACACTCTGATGCAAAAGTTATCAACAGAATCTATTTTAAAAACTGATGATTTCAGGTGAAGTTTAGATTTGTTTCTGTTGATGTTGTTTGATTTCTCACTTACCTTAGTGCAATGCGTACACAACTAATTCCCTTTACCAGGGAAATCAATACTGGATAAAATAAACTTGGCTATTATAAATCTCTACCTCCCATCTCCCAATCAAAAACACCGAGGAAACTGCTTTATAAATGAGTGTTGCTTGGGATGTCATTACTATAAAAAGGTGGAATGGACTGTTCCATGAGAGACATTGGGGGTACTGAGAAGAAAATAAGGACTTCTCTTCGATCTGTCCTTTACAACATTACCATGGGTAGCTATAAAATGCACAACCTTTTTTTTTTTTTTATCATTCTCTTGCTCAAAGCTCTTTAGCACTGTCCTTATTTTATTAATCCATTCATTCACCAGATGTTTATTGAGCAATTTTTGTAGCCTGACACTGTGCTTGACTGGCACTACTGAGTGCCCAGTAGGCAGTAGGAAGTATCTGCCTTCTTGCTTGGTATTTACCTTTCCAGCAGAATTTTGATAGTAAATAGGGAAGGAATAAAATCTTTTCTGCTTTTCAGAAACGCCTGAAAGAAAAAGCATATGTGTGATAGCTATTAGTGGATGATCCTACTTTACAGATAGAAGAGAGACATTCTCTCTGGGAATGGGATATTTAAATTGACACATGAACAGTGAGAAGATGGAGGCAGAGGGTCCAGTGAGGGAACATCAGGTACAAAAGGCCTAAGTAAGAACTACCTTTGTAGGTTCAAAGAAAAGAAAACATAAAACAAGGGAAAGCAGTATCCAGATCTTTACAAGCAAATGAGAGGAAGATATGAGAAAGGTCAGATGGGCAGGCAGTAATTAGGTCAGGTAAGAACTTCCAGGGTAAGGCAGTTTGTTCCTGCATGTGAAAGGAAGTCATTGTGAGATTTGAGGTCCACCAATTGCATGTCATGATTTACATTTTGGAGGGATTATTCTGTGTTCCTGCTCCCCTGGTCTCTGCTCAACCTGCTTTCTTATATTATATAACACAGGACCACCTGATCAGAGTGGCCCTCCCACGTCACTCAACAATCAAGAAAACACCCCACAGACATGGCCACAGGCCAGTCCAATGGAGGAAATTCCCCAATTGAGGCTCCTTCAGCATATGTGTCAAGTTGATCTCTATAACTATTCAGCACATTCTGGAAGCTCTGATGCTTGTCATTGTGTGTATGTGTTGGCTGAGTGAGGACTCAAGATGGTCAGGAAAGATGACAGGAGGGAGAACAGTTAGAAGATGTCTGAAGCAGTGTAGTAAGAGACTTTAGGTGATTTGGAGGTAGATAGTCATGGATAGATCTCAGATAGTTTTTTTACATAGAGATGTTGGGGCTCATTAATGGAAACTAGTCAGGGATAATTTGAGGATGGTGTCATTTATTGAGATGGAGAAGATTGGAGGAGAAGAATGCTTAGGAGGGAAGGCAGACTCAAATCTAGAGGATGTGACAAATTTGAAATATATTTAGCTAGTTTAAGTGAAGCTAGGAAGGAAGGCGTTGGATATATGAAGGAAGGAGACAAATGTGGGACTTGAGAGAATACGTGTATTTTTATTCTTGGGCTAGAAAGTGACCGTCTAAAAATACAAAGAACAACAAAGAAAGCTTTGCATAGAGAGGCTTGGGACACACCCGCAATTTTGGTAGCAAGTGACAAAGTCAAGTCAGGAAAATGTAAAGAAGGGGGAAAAAGGAATGTCCTGGGACTTGGGGCCAGGGGACGGCCTAGTTAGCTTTAACTGTCAACTAGACACAGCCTAGAGAAGAGAGTCTCAGTTGGAGGATTTTCCCAGATTAGAGTGGCTTACGGGACTGTGTGTGGGGGATTGTCTTGACTATTAATTGATGTAGCCTAGTCCACTGTGGGTGACAGCATTCCCCGGACAGGTGTCCCTGGGCTGTATAAGAAGGCTGACTAATCATGAGCCTGTAAGTGGGCCAGCAAGCGGCCTTCCTCCATGATTTCTGCTTCAAGTTCCTGCTTGATTTCCTGCTCTGACTTCCCTTAGTGATGTGTAACCTGGAAGCTGAAATAACCCATTCCTCTATTAGATTGTTTTTTGGTCAGGGTGTTTATCATGGCACCAGAAAGCACACTAGAAGAAGGTATCTCAAGAGTCTGGATACAAGAGTTCTACAAGATCTAGACCTCTTTCTCTTTGATAACTTTGCTACCAGGCCCATTTGCTTTATTTCTTCCATCCTGAAATCACCCATTTTTTGCTTTTCTCTGTACAAGGCTACCAAATATTATTTTAATTTTTATAGTTCCTCTCCATTCGGATCAGACTTACAGTTAGTTTCTCATACCAATTAGAGGTTCACCAACAGGGGTCTGGTTGGGTCACATGAGCATCATGGTGTGATGAACTACGAGGAGGGTCACGTGATAGAAAAATGGTTGCTGAGACCTCAGTCCTCTGATGCGGTTGCTTTTCAGAGGAAAGAGTCACCCTGTGACTGGGTGTTGCTGCCATTGTCACTTGGGACCTCTTCCTAGCTCTGTCAACTTTGTATGTATTCCACGTGGGGTTCTGACAGCTCTCCACATCATTCTCCATGGTGGCTGATGGTTCCATGGCTTTCCTTAAGCCGTTACCTCTGCCAGAGATTCTGGATCCTCTGTTCTATGTCTCTCTGCCTTATTTAGGTCCAGCTTTCATAAGAAAGACTGGTGTAAAAATAGACACTTAACATCTTACATTTCTAATGGTTAGAAGTCTAAGAACAAGGTTCTGGAATAACTAGTTAGGGTCTGATGAGGGCTCTTCCTGGCTTGCAGATGGATGATTTTATTTTCTAATTTTGAAAGAAGGACTCATTATATATCCCAGTCTGGCCTCCAACTCATCATCCTCCTCTCTTGGACCTCTAAGTGCTGGATGTGATGGGATGTGGTGCCTGAGTGATGGTACCCTAGTGCTGCATCCTTACATGATGGGAGGAAGAGACAGAAAACAACTGTGAGGTTTTGGGGTGCAGGATACAGGAGTAGGGGAGAAAGAACCCATAACAGACCTCAGATGAGATTGCCTTTTATTTAAGTGCAGGAGTGACAGCTGCCTTCCCACAAACTGGATGCAACTGTACAGTGTATGGGGAGAGTTAGAGATCATAGAAGGAGTTGAGCATGAGGAAGCACCTGCAGCTGCAGAGGTCTATGTGTCTCTCATCTGGGGCCCCTCACTCAAGTAGTACAGGCTATCTTGAGCAACAGGCTGTCTCAAGTAGTTCCCCCTGAGTTCTAGGAGTTGTCAATCAGGTGTGATTGATCAATAAGGTTAGTAGCAGCCTCAGAGGTAGATAAGAGTCAGCAGCGGTGTGTAGGGGCTCTGATTCTCTGAAATTGGAACATTTTATCAGCAGACTCTCACGCTTCTCATAAGGGCTCTAATCCTATTCAAACTTATTTTCCAATGACCTCATTTCCAGATGTCATCACATTGTTGGTTAAGATTGCAACACTGGAATTTGGACAGAGACATACTTCAGTCTATAGGACCATCTATTCCTCACCACCATCTTTTAAGGTTCACATCCCTTGAAGTGTTCCTAGATCCTCAAGGGTTCTACAGACCCAGCCATTACCCTTTTGTGGAGAACACCTGAGATACACATCATTTGGGGCATTGTTCAAACTAACAGTTTTCTTCCTCCCTCTCCTCCAAGGCAGAGGAGATGATATGTCCCATCTAGTACAAAATCTCCAGCTTTGGTACATAGTAGGCTTTCCAAATCTGGTTTAACTCAAATAATAGCTGAGTAAGGTCACACCAGCAGTGAATAAAGCTATAATGTAGGCTTCAGTGCAGTGATGGAAACAAGTTTAGGTGTAGAGAGAAAAAACTCTTAATTGCATTTCTGGAGCTGTGGCTTGACTGTGTCCCCCTGAGTTCAGTTGCCAAAAACTTAATCTCAGTTGCCAAAATCTTAATCCCAGTGCAACAGTATTGGGAGGTAGGGGTCTAATGAGACTAGTTCATGAGGGCTCCAATCTCATAAATGGCATACTGCCTTTATTTTGGGAGTGGGTTAGAGTTATGACTCGAATCTGAAATATTTCCAATAGCCTGTTTCTAATGTTTCTTCCTCAGCTGGTGGCACTATTTTAGGTGACTGTAGAAGGTAGAGCCTAGGTGATCAAAGTAGGTCCCTGGAGGCCTTTGAAAGTTATTAGTTAGGGGTAGGAGTTTCAACCCTCTCCCTGCTGAGAACTCTCTCAGGGGTTTCCAGCACCAAAGTATTAGGGATTATGATTTGAAAGAATCACAGATAGGAAAGAAAAGCAACTGATCTCATACGATCCATACAGATTTTTATTAATCAACAAGGGTGACTACTGAGCAGGGGGAGTCTGTAGGAGTCATGCAGCAGGGGAGCTTAAGTTCTTTTGTGTCATGGGAGTTTGGTTGAGATTCAGGGCCTTCATTCTACCCCAACAAGGGTCTTGGAAGGACAAGGTCTTCTGCAGAATGTTATAGTTGGGATTTATGGGGGTCCTGGATGGGCTTGTTTGCAAACCAAGAATTGCTTTATGGTTTGGGGCTAATTGAGATCTCCCTTCGATTACAGTCCCTGGTTCTTCCCTCACTCTCTGCTTCCTGGTCCACTACGATGTGACCAGTCTGCCCACGTGCTCTCTGCACTGCAAGCTGAACTGCTCTGCCACAGGACGAAACCTTTGGTAACAACTAGAACCTCAAAGAAAGCTTTCTTCCCTTAAGCTCTTTCTGTCGGGTATTTTCATCACAGTGACATAAAAATAGCTAATATAGTTACAATCATGAAATTGGGTTTATTTATTCTTAACTAAGTGTGTGTATGTGAGAGAGAGAGAGAGTGTGTGTGTATGTGTGTGTGTGTGTGTGCAAGCACATGCCATGGCCCATGTGTGGAGGTCAGAGGACAGCATATGGAAACTGGTTCTCTCCTGTTATATGATTCCTGGGGATCAAACTCAGGTTGTCAGGCTTGGCGGCAAGTGCCTTTAGCAGTGAGTCATCTTGCCAGCCCTAGACTGTGTTTATAATAAAGACAAGCGTACCTTCTCACTCTGCTGCACTTTCTTGCCTTTCCATCTTCAGTTAGATGCTGGTGAAAAGAAAGCTTCACTAGTTGCATGCCGCTGACTGAGGACTTGCCAGCTTTTAGGACTATAAGAACTAAAACTGTCTTTATGAATTATTCAGTTCGGATACTCTTATGGTGGTACAAAGAGGACCAAGACACTGAGGCAAGGAAAGATGCTTCACCGGGAGTTGTGCTTTGGAGAGTGTTTAGGAGTTGTTTCAACAACGTGTGTAGGGAAGGTGGAGGTGGTGGGACGGGCTAGCCACCCCACTGCTTTGTGTGTCCCAGGACATAAAGAGGATGGTGTGCCACTGTTTCTGTCTTTGGGAGATGCACTTCCATAAGGTAGAAGACAATGAACTGAATCAATTAAGTGAGGAATCTGTTGGCTGATAAGGAAGTCAGTGTTCAGCACCATCACAGCGGTTTGTAACACAGAAAAAGTGTATTCATAAACTGTAGGAAAGCTCACCCAGTGTCTTTCTTCTGTCTGCACAGAGGACTTGGAAGGCCTGTTCAGAATAGAGCATGTTTCAGCCGCCAAGAAGTGACTGTGTGGGGAGGAAGAGCTGTTTGGCCACTGGGTTTCACTCGGTAGTAGCACGTTACTCCTAAAGTGCTGACAGGAGCATTACCTCTGCCGTTCCTCATGATTTATTGTCTGCACCATGTATCACATGAAGCACATCACATGCTGTCTCAGTTAACCCCCAAAACCACTCTATGTGGGAGGAACTACCTGGACAGAGATTTAATTTTCTGTGTAAGCTCTCCAAATGTCCTAAAACTTGGAGTTTTCTTCCTCTGATATCCTCACTGTCTGTTAGGGATCTGCTTAAACACAGTTCTCTGGGAGGCCTCATCTCTGCTTCATCTGAAGTCTTCTCCTCCTCGGTTCTCTCATAACAGCCTGTTACTGAGTTTTGTGTAATAAGTTGACACATGTTGAGTCATAGTTTCTGTAGGTCTGGAATTTGAACTTGGCTTTCTTGGGTCTTCTACTCAATCTCTCACAAGCCTCTAATCAAAGTGCTCGACAGGGCTGGGGTTGCATCTGCAGGCCTAACTGTGGGAGATCTCTTTCCAAACTCTTGTGGTTATTTTTGGGCTTAGTTAATTGCACCCTTCAGTCCCTTGTTGTCTATACCTTGACTAGAGGCTATGCTCAGTGCCTTGCCATGTGGGTTTCTCTCTGGCATGGAAACTGGCTTTACTGGAGAGAGCAAGGAATGGAGTCTCTAGCAATATGAAAGTCATCATCTTCGTTTAGTCATGAAAACAAGGACTTCATTACCTTTATCATGTTGTATTGTTTAGGAGTAGGTCACTGAGTTCTGACCACACTTAAGAAGAAAAGATAGCATGAAGTTATGACTCGCAGGAGGCAGGGGTCACCTAGCATCATCTCGGGATCACTGACCACTTGCTTCTAATATCTAACCTAAGCTGTGGTTGCTTGTGGGCTTATTTGGCTGTGGTCTGGCTCTTTGAATAGCCTTCCCTGCAGGTAGGGTGTGTGTCCAGTTTTCTTCATAGGATTCTACCTAGAGTCTGGCACTTAGTATGCATTTGTTACTTGTTGAGTGAAGGAAGGGGTCATTCAGGATCACACTACTGGGTATCAGTGGCACTGGGTGCTGCGGAGGGAACCATTGTGTTATCTGTTGGAAACCATTGTAGGTCCTACCTGTTCCAGTCCAGATTACTGAGGCTGTGACCTGCTTGGAAGCACTTCCCTTCCCTGAGCATGGACTTTTGGCTTTGATGTTGGCTAATTGATGCAATAGTTTTTCTTCAACTTAATTTTTTAATTGATCATCATAACAATCGAAAGAGCTCAAACATCCCTATGCAGGCTTTGCAAAATCCTTTAGAGGAAATTCTATTGTTTTTATCCTATCATGAATTTTTACCCGTGGAAGATACCATTTGTATCTTCCACTGTTTAAGGAAGGTAGGATTTAATAAAGAAAGTGCTTATTGTGGCATTGTAGAAAATGTCAGGTTGAGAAGGTTTGAACCCTAGTTTCAACTGTGTCTATGTGACTCTGAGGAAGTTGCTTAGCCTTTGAATCCAAACTCGTCATTTAAAAATGCTTCCTATATTTGAGACTTGGGGATGTTCCTTGGAGATTATGTGTGCAAAGCTGCTGATGTCTGCTAAGCTTCCAAATAAATGGCATTTCCTTCTATTTCATATCAAGAATATGGAATACAAAATAACTTTAAAATAATGAGAATATGAAATGTGTGGAGAAGGAAGAATGCTAAATTATTACTTCCTGTCTAGAGTTAAGAAGAAATATACCCCAGAGCTCTGACTTGGGAGGGAAGATAGGTTTCCCTAATGATGAAACAATCTAGAAAACACCCATTGGGCTCAGGAGACTGAGGGCGTCCTGTGTGTCTGTACTGCGAACGGAGCAGTCCTCATATTACCTCCATTTTCATCCTGTTGTTCAGTGAAGCATCCCAGGAACCCATAGGGAGAGAACTGTTTTGCAGAAACCTTCGGATCCCAGGAGACTGAAGAAGCTGTGTGTTCATCCTTCCTCTGCCGAAGCTTGGAGCAGAGGGTCTGTGCAGCAGGGCAAAGCTGGAAACATGATTTGTATTTTGTTTTCATGGTTCTCTGCCTCTGTTTTAAGTGAGCAGTTGAGTCTTCAGTGTCTTTGCTTTTGTTGCTTTATGGGGCTTTGTGCTTCTTCTTTGAGCCTTGGTTTTGTGTGATCAGAACTCCTCATGGAGAACTGGAGAGAGAAATGAACATCTTTGTGGGAAGAGAAACAGATCCAGGACAAGAAAAGAACAAAACTGTTAGGTTCACAAGTACTAGACTCAGGTTCTCTGCCTGAGTGCATGGAGCAGGCGGCAGCGGGACCCTGGAGGGGGAGCCTGTGGCTGCAGGCTTCAGAACTCCCAGGCCCAGGAGGCTCTCCCAGCCAGCCTGTGTGCTGCAGATGCTGTTGGGTTCTCTGCTCACATCTCCAGACCCTGATCCTCTGTGTGTGTCTGTGGACTTCCAACCACCTGCCTCTGGGTGTCTGTCTAAAGCTCTGGAAGGCTGGCTGCAAATACCCCAGCTTTCTTGCCCCTTGGTTGGAATGGCTCTGAACAAGGCATTTGCAACATTTCCCCCAATTCTTGGTGAGGTTAGGCTCCGGCCATTCAGTTCTTTCGTTGCTGTCTTTCCATCCCTGTTTTACCCCCTTCAGTGATGCTTGCACCCCTAAACAAATGATATGGGCTTGCCTCTGAGGAACTTGTGATAAGTCATCGGGGAAGCATGGAGATCTCTCGCCTTACAGCACTAGGAGAAAGCCATCAGGGACCAGCAATGATCAGAGCAGGCTGGACTAGACACCAAAGGAGGGGTCGGAGTTTTCTGTTGTGAGTTATATCTCTGAGTGTCTCAGGAGTGGGGTGTGTGTGTGTGTGTGTGTGTGTGTGTGTGTGTGTGTGTGTGTATAAGCATCCCTAAGTAACTAGTGGGAATAATTGAAAGGGCCAAAATGGACAAGGAAAATAATGGAGTTTTTTTTTCTAAACACACCTCGCCTAATTATCTCTGCCTTTCATTGTCTTTCAAGGTATTTTACAGATCTGTAAATTGTAGAAAACTGATGCTAGTGAAAGGAATTACTGGTTGTAAGAATACAAATTAGTTATGTGAGACAGCATGTAGGTGATTTTTGCCCTATGGCAAAAATATATCTTGCATGTATTTATGGATTCATCTTGGCATCTCATATCTGCCTATATATCTTATTGTTCATACTCCCTTTTTCAAGCAATTCTAATAATATTACCAGTTCCATCTTGCTTAATGAGTTATGGAAAAATTTTGACACATTCACTTATTAATGAATTTGTATACGGTCACAATTATACCTAAAATTTATCTTTTAACATGATTAAGACTAAATTCTCTGTGTCTAGGCACAGTGGGGGCTGAGTCAGACAGAAGGAGCTTCCTAGAAAAACACACATGTTTGAGAGCCCTGGTTATTGCTTTCAGGGATGGAGATAGGGCTGGGAGCAGAGAAGGAAGGGGAATTCTGATATGCGTTTAGTACCTTTTGAATTTCGAACACTACATATTCATACACATTAAGATTTGAGAGAAAATTTAAACAGCTTCAAACTTGAAATAAATTAAAGATAATAAAAATTGAGAAAAAAAAAACAAGAGTAAAAGAAGTTAGAAGTTTTTATGGCCTCTTTTGTCCATAATTTTGGAATGGAGAAAGGATGAGTCACTTTTAATTTACTTTGGCTATTAGGATTTCTTCAGTGAAACCTTCTGAATGTTTAGAAGTGCCAAGAGAGATATTAATGCACATATTTCTTATAAAGATAATCTTTGTTGTTCTGCACACGAGTAGCAGATATTAATTCTCTACCAGTAAAACATGTAGAAAATAATTATTGTATTTTTCCATAAATCATTTTCTGATTTTATATTAAAATTACTTTTCTAAGAATCAATGCATTAAAATGGCACAAAATTCAAAAGGAGTAAAAATATAGGCATTTAAGTGGATGACAGCTTTTTGTTTCTAAACCTCGTGAAGTTCTATTTAATTTCATACTGTAACTGTGCGTGTTTCGAAATAAATATGGTGTTTCTCTCTCCACATTGTTAGGAAAACTGATGACCTAAGAGGTCGCATGTGTGTATCGTATCTTCTCACCGCCACCTGGCACCAAGTCCCACACTTCAGCAGTCTGGGGACCTCCTGTGTGGTGAAGCATGGCTACCCTCTTCATTGAGTTCATTAGTCTTACCTTTGTTAGGAACCAAGTGAATTAGTGAAAGTCATGCAGGCCTTGTTAGTTTTGAAGGAAAAAAAACTCACTGTTATGTTATCACAATTAACAATGAATTCTTTTTGGTCAAGGTTTAATAGTTGAACAACTTTTTCACTAAGTTTATTTCCACATTCTGACAATAAAAACAAATCTAATTCTCCGTCCAACTAATTACTTGTTGACTGCTTTAAAAATGTAATGTGTTTTTATAAATGCTTAACAACTATAATGTGAAGTTGTTTTTGGTTCTGCTGTCTTATGGGTAAGGATTCCAATTTTCCTTTTGACTAGCTGAGTAAAATAAAGTAATAACTTTGATTTTTATTGTAGGAGGCTAACTACTTGATGAAATGGCATGCTGCTTAAACCAACACAGTGCCTGTAGGTTGGATTCCCCCCAATTGATGTGTAGAGGCAATTAATGTGTTTATCAGGTAGATTTTGGAGTTGAGTTTTAATCTAGAATGATCATAATTTACCCTTCGTTCTAAATTTTTATCCTAATAGCTTCACCTTAAATTGCACAGTTCTCTTTAACTGTATCTTATAACTCATTCTTCTAGATAATAATATGTTTTAAGTGTTTTTGAAAAACATAGCTAATTATATACCTTTAGTTAGAGCTGTACACATGCGCATATACCTAGTTTGAAATTTTGTGTAAGCACTCATGTATAAATTATTAGAACCCCCTTCCCCTGCCAAACCCAACAAATGAAAACATCTAAATGTTTATCTGTAAAATTAGGAGCATTAAGAACTTCTCACAGATTTGTTTGCAGGTTAAAATATGTCTGTGTAATGTGCTTAGACTGCTTCCTGGCACAAAGGAAGTGCCAAGTGAATATGTTTATTAAATTATTATTTGTCAGAATAATTTCATTTGGATCACAGAAGAGGGTGGTATAATTCAGTTCCTTGCCTATTGTTATAATAGGTCACAACCAATATTCTCATAACATATTCCAGGTTAATAAGAGAAAAAACTGACAGACTTACTTAATCAGAGTCTTGTGAGATGTGAGATGCTTTCCAATCAAAAGCCCAAAACACAGGGGAAATTCTGATGTTATGCTCAGGTTCAACCAGGAGGGGAACTATGACTGGACAAAGAAGGTGTGCGCTAATGGCAATAGACTGAGGAAACCCAATGGAGTCTGATTAGCTTCTTTTTGATCTCTGAGTGAAACCTTCCTCCCAGGCATGGTGTAGGAACTCTCTGGAGTAAGGGTCTTAATTTTACTATGGAGAGAGAGGCAGGGGAATGTTAGACTAATATTTTTAGACTTATAGATGACTTTAAGCTTTTCTAGTTTCTATGTCCCATTCTGGAGAAGAGAGTTTCAGTTACTTTGACTTGTCTTGGAGAAAAAGGGAAGGCGGGAGACCAGAGGCAGAAGTTCTGAGAGGGACTTGATTTTGGGGGTGCCTCTGATCTTGGATGTCTTTTAGTTCTAAGCACGGAGCATACCATGTATTGATTATTGCTTTCTAAGCTCTAATGAGTTGTGTTGGTTAAGGATCAGAATGGTAGAAAACTTCTGGAAAATGATATTTAATCTTAATTTTGAAACCAGAGAAACAGAGAAAGAGTTAGTGAAGTGGAGTTAATACATGCAAGGCCAAACACAAGAGCAGGCACCTAGGGTCTGAGTGAGCCAAGTCAGGGTACATAGGACAATTGGATGAAACCAATGCATCTGGAATCCACTCCCTAAGTCAAGGGGGAGCCATGAGCACAGCAAATGGAATAGCCAGACATCTAGCATTGAACCTAAAAAATAGTGTACGGCCAGTAATGCTCATAAAGTGTTGCTCATACTACTAAAAATAAAACTGCAAACCACCGAAACGGTCACCAATAGAGAATTAACTGCATAGTTAATATCCTGAGGCCATGATGAAGTTCATGTGCTTTTATGTGTTAGAATGGTCCAAAGGAAAGCAAAAGCAAACCAAACCAGTCCTTGCTACAACAGCCAGGTTTTAGGTTGTGCGGTTATGGTACTGTTTTATAAAAATCATACATGTGTACATGTGCTGTACATGGGAAAAAGTCTGGAAGAACGTGTGCCAACAAGTTAACAGTAGTTATTCTCAGCTGTGGAATTCTGAGTCCTTATAATTTGAAATTTAAATTTTTATTTATACCAGTTATTTTATGGTGAATAGAAATTAATTAAGGAAAGCTAAGTGGTCATATCCTCTTGTTCTAATGGTGCTCATAAACGAAGGGGAAACTTCTTGTGTACTGGGAAGAAGAATCTCAGGAGGGTGGAGCTGAGGAGAACAGATTGGAGTGAGTGGGATGTGAGAAAACAAGAGACTGGGCAATATGGCAGCAGCCAGAGAAAGCCTCCAGTGGAGGAGGCTTTTGAGAGGGTGAGAGGAAGAGGTCTTATAGTTTTACATCCTTCTCCATTTAGACCTCAGGGGATTCTATTTGCCGTCTGTGTTTCTTGACAAATCACCCTATTGAGATAGAGTCTCAGCTTGCCTGCTGTTGGCATGTTGTCAACCTTCTCAGGTGTACTGCCAAATTCTGATTAGAGTGTAAAAACTGTATTTGCTATGGCAGTGTAGAACATGGCAAGGTCTATAACATGAGATATATGATACGCCAATTGAAACATCTTAACACTGCGTTACATATAATTTTTATGTGTATACAACAGCATTGCATACTTGAATCTTAGAGACGGAGGTATAGGTGTGTGTCTTTGAACCAATAGGAACGTTAATCTTACTAAATGCTAATGAGAAGTGTAAGTAAAGATACCGGTGTGAGAAATAGCTTCAAGTTTCAAAGCTATATACAGTGTTTGCAAAGGTGCTTAGAAAACCCCAAGTCAAACACATATGTATGGAGCATATTATAATCAGATAATTTAATCTACTGAGTGCTAAACTTACAGAAGTGATGGTGATAGACAGTGAAATGGGTGTCTGCTGTTGTCCCCAGCCAGTGTCTCTCACATGAAGCGATAACATTATATGCATGTAGCAGGTATATATCTGTATGAGTGTTTGAAGTTTAAGTCATTGACTTTGCTAATGCAAAGAAACACAACTTTCATCTTAGAAGGAATAAGATATAGTTTATTCTGGAGCCAAATGTGAGTGATGATGGCTCAGGAACACAGATTCAGGTTCCCTCATATACCATGTTCTAGTGTAGAAACCGTTTCATCAAGTTTTTGTAGAAACAGAGTAAAGGAAGTCATAACTCAGAGTGCTTTTCAAATCCATTGCAGGAAACATCAGGTAGATGGGTTACAGCAAAGAAGGACAATCTCTGTTGCAACCTCACTTGTTGTGAGATGACATTCTTAGCTTTCAAGTTGGTAGAGTCTGTCTGTACATAACAAAGGGGTTTGCCTGATAGTGACAAGAATGTTAAGTCATATGAAGAAGTGGGTCTAAGATAATTTGTATCACAATCCGTGCCATTCCAGATCTACATAATCACTGAAGTTTTAATGAGTCAACTTTGAAGAATGTTGAATGTAGACATGGCTTTAAAGAAAAAAATTCTGGGAACTTCAGATCACAAACTGTGACAGGTCAGTTTGTAGACTGATTAGGCATTGAATCTCAGGATTGATTCAGTGATGGCTTGGGCTGAACTATACAGCGATTTTCAGAGAATGAGGACTTTAAATCATGAATATGTAGCTTTTTATTACCTAGACTTTACATGTCTTTCTCTAAGGAAAGGCAGTGTTGAATGAGGAGCCATGAGCTGGCCGTCCTAGATGAGGGGTTGATGTCCATGTAGAATTCATGCACTGGAAAGTATGAATTAATTACAGCACATGACATCCTTAGAGATGTCCACATTTTTGAGCTTTAGGGTGGCAGAAAACAAGGTAGGGGCCCATAGGACTTAAGCAATGTTTCTTTGAGATTTGGAATAATTGATCCTAGAGTTTTGAATTAATAAATGTTCAGGGTATATGCTGAAGTGTTCCAAAAGCACACTTTGAGGAT
Source organism: Eospalax fontanierii (assembly GCA_035773235.1). NCBI lineage: Eukaryota > Metazoa > Chordata > Mammalia > Rodentia > Spalacidae > Eospalax > Eospalax fontanierii. The sequence continues at coordinate 74,047,638 of CM069533.1, forward strand.
CTCATTTGGAAATTCACAGACAGCTTTTGCATCAGATTCAACCTATAGAGTTCTAGTGTCTGTGGGTGACAGTTTGGGTTTTAAAAGTGATATCACATACTACTACTAACAGTTACATAAACACCAACTCTATGAAAAACAGTATTCTAAATACTTTTAATATTTTTACCAAGTTAATTTTCACAACCACCTTATGATCCAGGAACTTCGGTCCTTCCAAGTTAATGGATGAATAAATAAGTTATGGAAGGTTGTGCATCTGGAATAATTTGGATCCAGGAAACCTACCCCAGCGTTTGAGCTCCTAACCTAGATGTTGAGCTGAATTCAAAATTTAGTCTTCACTATGACTCTTGAAATAGGATCAATGTCATGGTCATGTTTTGGGGTAAGGAATTCACTTAAACTTAGTAGTCCAGAGCATGTCAAACTCTGTTAGGTCATTCTGATAAAATATCTGGCATTGAAGCTGTCCTAGTTTGCTTTCTATGACAGTGGTAAGCACTGTTATCAAAACCAAGTTGTTTTAACTTATTTTACATCTCTCAGGTCACAGTTCATCACTGAGGGAAGTCAGGCAAGAACTCAAGTCAAGAACCTGGAGGCAGGAGCTGAATGAAGCATGGAGGAACACTGCTTACTGCTTGCTTCCGTGGCCTGTCCTCAGCCTGCTTCTTATACAACCCAAGACCACCTGCCTGGGTGGCACCACCCACAGTGGGCTGGACCCTCCCACAACACTCACAATCAAGAAGAGACCCCACAGGTATGGTCACAGGCCAATCCAATGGAGGGAGTTCTTCAGTTTAGGGTCCCTCTACCCAGGTGTGTCAAGTTGATAACTAAACCTATCCAGCACGAAAACATAATGAAAGACAGATTTGTTTTAGTTCATGGTTTCAGGGGGTTTAGTTCATAGTTTTTTGGGACCATGCACTTGCTCAAAATGTCATGGTTGGGGAGCATTGGCCCGGAATAGTTGTTCACATTGCCTATAGAAAGCAGAGAATAAAATAAGGAAGGACCCTGGACAAGAAATCCCCCAAGGGTGATCTCCTCCAGCTATGTCCCACTCCCTAAAGTTCCTAGAGCCTTACAAAATAGTGCCAGCATTGTGGAGTGCTGCATTGTGACACAAACCCAGTAAAAATGTCATTTCTCTGCACAAGCCACAAATTAATTGCTTTTGATTAAGCCAGAGGCAGGTCATTAAATACATACAATGCCTGGAGTCAAATGCCCGAGTCCCACTGTTGCTCAGTGTGGTGGCTCTGAAGGAGGTCTACAGGAGGAATTTTGCCTATAGCCAGGATCTTGAAGGGACCCTGGATCTACAAGAGAAGGGGATGCACAACTTTCAGTTACAAATTATAAACCCATGGTGACAACTGCTTAGAACCTAAAATTTGCCCTTTTGAGAATATAAGTAAGCAAGAGGTGAGTTTGTAGAGAAAAGGGCAGGACATTTGCAGATGTTATTATTTTCTCTCTCGGGGCAGATGTGTAGCCTATCTTTCAGGAAAGGACACAATGACCTACCTTGACTTATAGGATCAGTGGTCACAGTCTAGTAGACTCTTCCCTTCCAAGGAGAAGAGAAAACAAGCAGTTTTCTACAGGTGTCAAGGGGGTCCATCAGTAGTCACGAAACAAGTCATTGAGGGAGCCAGGGCAGGAGTTCAGTCTCTTGTCTTGTTCACTGGTAGTGACTTCTCTCTTGCTACACATGGTAGATGCAAGAGAAACTTGACATCAGTGACTCCTGTGGACTATGTCACTATCTTTGTCACGATGACCACTCTGTTGTGCTAAGAGGCTGAGATGGAGCATGCCGAGGGTCGTAGAACAGGACCAGCTCTTTTCTAGAACAGTTGTGTGGTCTGAGCTGGTCTGTGTAGATACAGATAGGGTGGCCTGAATTAATTATAGTTCTTCATAAATAACCAAGCTTACTCGCTGAAACATCTCAGTTTTTATCCTTAAAATGACCTGTTATTCCCATTCATAACAAAGTCAGCAACATATTTTGGTTTCTACTGGTAACTGGGGTCCCTGAATTACAGTTCTAAGATACCAACTAAGCCCCCTTTTGTTTTTGTTTTTGTCTTCAGAGATTGTCAGAGGCTCCTTGGAAACATGCGTGTTCAGTAAACATCAGCATTAACTATTTAGAAGTGGGAAAAGAACTGATAATGTGATGATTAATTCTTGATTTCAGCTTGACTGACCAGGAGATGCCCATCTGTTGAGCTAAACATTTTCCCCCTGAGTATGTTTCAAGGTAGATTAGTGTTTGAACTGGGGAACAGAATAAAGAATATCCACCCTCCCTGGAGCAAGTGGACATTATCAAACATGTTTGGAGTTGAACAGAACAAAGATTTGGAGGAAAACTGAGTTCTCTGTCTGACTACCTAAGCTGGGACGTTGGTCTGTCTTAGTCTCCTGGCTCTTACCTTTGAGTGACACCACGGGTTTTTCTGGGTCTCCTGCTTGTAGATGGAGCATTGTGAGACTTCTCAGTCTCTATAATTATTTCAGTCAGTCTTATAGTAGTAATCTCGCTGTCTAATCTGTTTCTCTGTGGAGAATCTTTACACAGACGTATTTTGAGTATCTACTGTTACCACTGTATTATATCAGGACACTCTGTATTATATCATGACTTACATCGGGTAGATTTTTGAGACTGGCACAAATATTGTTATTTAGTTAGAGTTGAGGAAGCTGAAGCTCAGAGCATCGCTGGATACTTAGGAAGGTATCACAGTCTCTGATCTGCCTGCAAATGCTGCATGGCTGCCATTTCTATTTGCCATCTCTAAAGGTTCTGGGTGGACAGTGGGAACAAGAAAGGTTTAGTAGGAATCAAAATCATGATCTTGTTCCCATACCTTAAATTTACAGCAGTAGTTCAAGGGTTTGGAAACAGATTCAGAAAGTGATGTAAGCACATCAATATGTCACACAAGAGGAAAGATGCTGTGAAATTAGAAGTGCTTTCTAGAGGCCAATTTACGACTGGAGGTGTTTTGAATTATGAAGTGTTGGGCTGGTGTAGCTGACAAGAGATGTTATTAAAGGGCACGGTAAGTGTAAAGATGGAGTGAGATGTTCTAAAGGGAGATAGCTGTAAAATCCCTCCCTCAGGCTTCATTGGACACCTGAGATGTTCATTTTCAAACCTTCTCATGTTTCATGATTATATAATGCTTGGTTAGAAAGCCCTGTTCTTTGTCAGGAGTCTGCCACAACATGTGGGTAGAACTTGGCTTCAGGCCTTGCAAACCGATTGGTTCACAGAGGTGACAAGGCTAGACACTGATGGTCTCCTTAACTGTTTGGGCTGGAGTGTCCAAGTGTGACATGGATTCTGTGGTCAGAGAACATCCGTGGGGCTGGTGCCTCCAGCCCACTCTGCGGCGTCAGTGTCAATATGACCTACTTATGGAGTGCTCATGTCTCTCAGTCTCTTGGCTGAGATATTTCCAGGACAAACCCTGCTGCTACAGTCTGTTTCTCCTACTGCAGCTTCTTGATTTCTTCTGCTTTCCAAGTATGAGCTTCTGTGAACCCAGTCCACTCTTTAAAATTGTTAATTTTGGAGGCTAGCATACAAAGTAATGGGTTTTGCCATGGAATCTTCACATGTACATATATGTATCAGTGGATTTGTCCTCCTCCCTGTTGCCTTCTCCTGTGTCCCCATCCCTCTGACTGGTTTCCTTTCTTCCCGGTCTAGTCTGCTCCTCTGTTTTCTATCACATATATCTGACTACACATGCGTTCCTCTCTGTGTTGCACATCCCTTAAGATCTTTTCTCCCTTTTCAAGTTTTGTTTTGTGGCACACACACACATACAGAGGGTTTTGTGAAACTAAAAAACTCTGCACAGTTAAGAAAACAATCAGTAGAGTGAAGAGACAGCCTACAGAATGGGAGGAAGTCTGCAAAATGCACATGATATATGGGATTAATAGCTAGGATATATAAAGAACTATAAAATTTAAATACACTGAACCGAATTTTACAATCAATAAATGGACTAAAGAACTAAAGAGACAGCTCTTAAAAGAAGAAATACAAATGGCCAATCAGTACTTGAAAAAGTGCTTAATATCCTTAGCCATCTGGGACACTCAAATTAAAACCTCTGAGTTTCTGTGTTTGCTCAGTCAGGGCAGCTATCAAGGAGAAAACAAGAGACAAGACATGCTTTTGAGGACAGAAGGAGAACCCTTCTGTTCTGCTGGTGGAAATGTAAAGTGCTGTCACCACCATGAACATCAGTGTGTAGGTTTTTAAAAGAACTGAGAACAGCACTAGCATTTCACCCAGCTGTACCACTCTAGTGTACATACCCAAAGGGCTTGCGTATCCATGTGTATTCACACGAGACAGGAAATGGAACCAGCCTAGATATCTATCAAAAGATGAATAGATAAAGAAAATATTACAACTATAACAACTATGTACAGTGGAGTTTTGTGCAGCCATAAAGAAAAATGAAATCATGGCATTTGCAGGAAAATGGATAGAAATGGAAAGTATTATGATGTGTGAAATAAGCCAGGCTTAGAAAAACAAATATCATGTTTTTTTTCTCATATGCAAAACTCAGATTTATATATATGATATGTATATTTATATATGTATATTTATATACATATTGTATATGTATATTTATATATGTATATTTACATACATATTATATATGTATATCTAATATGTGTATTTATATACATATTGTATATGTATATCTAATATATATATTTATATAATATATATAATCCTGTGTCTGTGTGAGAGAGAGAGAGCATGAGAGACAGCAGTCTACTTCATATTAGCTCATTTTTCCCAATTACCCTAGAGTGTAACAGAATACAGTTCTGAAAGAAGAAGTGGTGCTGGTACAATTTTGTGTAGTTGCTCATTTCTTCATTGCTCCCTCTAGGTCAATGCTTTAGGGAATGTTTTGTGGGTCTACTTCTAGCCCAAGCCTCAAGAGCTCTGGAATTGTTTCTGGAAACTGACTGCAAACTCATTGTAAAGCTGTGACTGACTGTAGGGATGAAGGGTGAGGGCGACTGAACTCCTGTAAGGGAAGAAGATGCCATGTCAGCCTGGGGTGCGGGGGCGGGGAGGGAGCGATCATGCCTGTATTTAGTTAGACTGAGGCCTCAGAGACTTCCCTAGTGTTTCAGGAAGAGGGAGGGCAACTTCCAGGCCACAATGGCTTTCTCATCAGCCATGCTCTGTTAGAATGGATTTGTCCAACAATGGGTTTACTTAAAATTGAACCCAGTTCCCTCAAGGTTTGATTGTGAAAATTTTCTACGTTGTTTTTCTCTTTCACGTCCACATATTTTCTTTTTGCTGATGCTTCAAGAGTAAATTGCTCACATGGCATCATCTAGGTTCAACATTCAGGTGGGGCCTCTATGAATAAGGTGTTTCCACTCTGTCAGTGCAGGCAGAACAATTACCTTGCCACATCCCCTCCCGGTGTGTGTGTGTGTGTGTGTGTGTATGTGTGTGTGTGTGTGTGTGTGTGCTCGTGCGTGTGATATTTCCATGCTTTTGATGCACTTGCTATTATTTAATATTCTCAGGATTTAAAAACAATAAGTTGAAAAGTAGTCAAAGCAACAGGTTAAAGTACAGCATTGTTTGAGGAGAAAGCGACTGAAATGTTCAAAAGTAAAGGAACTAGAGAGTTGTATGCACAGAAAACAAGGGGTAAATCCTCTTGACTCACGAAATGCTGTGTATTGACTTTGAGACGAATGAGCCACAAATTCAAATTGCATTCATGTGATTTGGACTCATGGACATCTTGCTTCCAGGGAGGGGTGATGACAATGACTAGGGCAAGGGGATCAGATCTGATTCCCGACAGTGCAGGGGTAGGAGGGAAGTTTAACCTGAGGGTGACTGCATGGATTATGTCTCCCACATCTCGGAACAGATAGACATGGCAGAGGGGCATGGCAGGGGGCAGGAGGCTTTGACGGCTGCAGGAGAGAAGATAACCAGGCCTTGGACTAGGGTGAGGGACCAGAGCAGGACTGACTAGGAAGGATGTGACTGTTGTGAGTCAGAGGAAGTCCGCCATCTGTTTCAGGCCCTCTGACCTTCTGGAAAATTACTGACTTGTGTCAAAAGTGCAGCAATAAAACCTGAAGTTCTCCACAGAGCTTTTTCTTCCATCATGGAGAAAAGTGCTAATATTGCCTCTTGGCACACTCCTTATGCTCTCTGGCATGAGAGGCTCCTGCAGCGTCCCTAGAATGTGGGATCTTTTCATCTAGTTATCTTCACTGTGTTCCTGAAATCTAACAATGCTTTTATGGAGAGGGAGGCAGTGAGTGAGAGTGAGTGTTGGCTGGGTCACGGCAGGAGTGTGTCTCTCTCCTACAGTTAGCACACAAGTGCAAGTGACAGGGGGGGGGAATATGATTAGATGTTAGCTTAAAAAGTCATGTATAAAAATGAGAACACTGTGGAGTCCAGTATACCTTAATTTTCATTCAGGTAACTCTTAAGTTTATGTTGAACAAATAAATAAGACAAGACTTTGAGGAATAATGGCTCCATTAAGGATAGCATATATAATTTTGAACCTGAAAGCATGCTTTAGATAGACATAAAAATATCCTTCTTCAATGCAGTTTTAAATGAGCAATCGTCATCATATCTGCATTGATTGTGTGTGGGAAATGAGGAAACAGGTCACTTACTGCACACTCACAAGTTCTGTGTTCTGGGAGTCCAGCGGTTTCAAGGACACACTTAGGAGGCAGTGGTTAGGACTGGGATGTGGCAACGCTTTTGAACTTGGAAGAACTCATTTTGGGAAATAAGCAGAAAAGAAAAACCTGCAGGCTAAAGGCTGGGAGTGAGGGGAGAGGTGTCCCAGGCTTCAGAAAGAAATGACTCTGAGGTTGTGAGGAACGATGTGGCCACACAGGCAAAGGTGGGAGATGCGGGACTTGAGCTGAAGAATCGAACTGAGGATTTCTAGCCGGATACATGTTTTCCCACGGCAGATGACTCAGCCGGCAGGGGTGGATGCTCAGAGGGATTCTTAGGTGGGATGGAGCAGGTTGGATGTTATGGGAATTTCCCAAATCAAAACATGTTATAAACAGGAAATAATTTTGCTCAAGCATACTGGCAGCTTGTAAGTGCTCACATTCCTGTCTCAGGAGTTCCTATGGTGTCTATGGCTAATTACCACAAAGAGGTACCTTGAACCTTCAGAACTTGATTCTCCCATAATTCTAGAGACTTGGAGTCTAAAATCCAGGTGCCAGCAAGGTCTTTTCTTTCTGAAGTTTCAGAGGTAAATCTCTCTGATGCCTGAGCTCCCTGAGACCCCAGCAATCCTTGTAGACACATCTCTACGACCCATACCTGTCTTCCCAAGATCTTCTCCCCTGGGGGGTTTCTATATTCTCCTTCCTCTTATAGGGATAACCTTTGCAACTTAATTATAGCTATAGACTCCATTTCTTAATAAGGTCACAGTCAGGTGTCTCCCAAGGTTAGGGTTTGGACAGACCTTTTTGCAGACTTTGTTCAACCAAACAACAGTAAGAATGAGACTCAGTTTCTCCAGCTCATGTTCTAGATTCTGTGCAGGGGTTAGGATGAAGAAGTCATGTGCCCACAGCTGCTGTCAAACCAGGGAGGTATGCAAACAGGCCTTTCTATTGGAGTATAGCCTGGCCTAGGACAGAGTGTGTAGGAGTTGCTAAGGGAGCCAGGGGATGGGACAGACCTGGGTATGTTCCCGCAGGAAGTGTAGACATGAAGGAAATGAACAGTATCCTCAAGGTAGGGGGCTTATGCAGAGGTGGAGAGAAAGAGAGGAAAAGGAGCCTGATCAGGTCAGGAGTATATTGCAAAGTAAGGTTTGAGACTGGGGCAGGGGAGAAAGATGAAGCCGGGAGGTAGGAGAGGGTCAGGTCACCAAGAGCCCAACCTGGCAGGGCAGAAACTGAGGCACTGATGTGAGAGCCACGGGAAACCCCTGGAGGGCTTTGAAATGACCTGGTAGTGTGGAAATGGGAATCACATCTTTGATACTTTCTGCTGTGTGCTGCACATTTGTACTTAGGACAGAAATTACATTTGCTGGAAATATGATTTTGGCACTAGAAAGAAAATATGAGTGCTTTGGTATTGCTAAAATTACTTTTCTGAGCCAGTCTGACATTAAATTTGAGGAAAACAATATTTAAGAGGAATGACTAGAAATGGGCCCCCTCCTATGATAGGAGAGACAAATGAAAGAAGGCAGATGAACAGAAAGGAGGAGGTTGTGTGTCCACACACAGCAGGGACATTAGGCAAGGGCTAGAAGGTGGGTGAGGCCTCTCAGGATCACCAAGTCAAGTCCAAGGGTCAGTAGGAAGCCTCAGTGCTGAGGAACACAGAGCCATAGTCACGACCGCTGGGTGGGCTACCGGGAGATTCAGGCTTAGGCAGCATCCTTCGCTCGGACCCACATGACAGGCTGGAGTTGCTGATCCATGCTGGCTACTAAGTCTCTCTGCAGGTAGCATGACTTCCACCGCTCATGGTCACGAGTCTTCACCCTCTCAGATAAGCTAGAATGCTGGATATAAACCTTGGTAAATCCTCTCCGTTCTTCCCCTCTTCATCCTCACTCGTCTCTATCCCCTGTTACTGAGCGATTCAGTCACCTTTGCTTTCACTTGGACATAGTTCTTTTCCTCACTGGTCCTCACTGCTCCTCATTCTACGGGTCCAATCCAGCCTCCATAGAACAACTGAATGTGCTTTCTCAGTTACTGTGATCCTGTCTTTCCAGTTTATTACTCCTCCCCTGGCCTCTGCTCTCTATTTCCAGACCCTGTCACTACTTCAGATACAGCCTGTGATCCAGACACCCCTCACCTACCCCTGTCCCAGAGAGCCTGTACCTTTCGGTACCTGTGTGTTTCCTGTTCTGTTCTCCTGGTCAGGACTCTCAGCTCATCTTCAGGCCAGATGATGTCCCCTCATCCAGGAAGTCTGGGCTCTGTCAGTGCCCCGTCTTGCTGTGTTCACCTCTTTATGGTCTGTCTCTTTCACGTGGCTGGTAGGTTACCATGTGGCCAAGACCCGCCTGCTTTACTGCATTGTCTTCAGCTGTCAGTCAACTGTCTGAGGGTGTACTGCTCTTGCAGAGGACACAAGTTCAGTTTCTGGCTTCTGTGTTGAGTGTCTCATAATTACCTGTAACTCCAGTTCCAGGGGATCCTAATGCCCTTTTCTGGCCTCTGCAGGAATCTGCACTCATGTGCACATACCCACATACAGACACACATACATACACATAAGTGAAAAAGATTTAAAAGAAGGGGCTGGTGAGATGGCTCAGTGGTTTAGAGCACTTACTATTCTTACAAAAGACCCAGGTTTGAATCCCAGCACCCACATGGTGGCTAACAATAGCCACCACCTATAACTCTGGTTCCAGGGAATCTGAAGCCCTATTCTCTCCTTCACAGGCATTGCACGACATGGGTGTATTTATATACAAACAAGCATAACACTCATACATATAAAATAAAGATTAAAAAGAAGATAAAATAAGACAGTGTGAGAATGTCAAGGTCTAAACACACTAGTAAGGCAATCTGCAGGCATCTTGCATCCCTCGTTGTTGCTTCTGTTGCTAGTGTATGGTGTTGTTCTGTGCACTGCAGAAACCACTAGCCATGTGTGGCAATTGAACCCTTGAGATGTGGTGCTGTGGTTTGGATGTGGTTTGTCCTTTGAAGGCCCATGATTTGGAGGCTTGTCTTCCATGTGGCCCTGCTGAAGCAGTGGGACTTTTAAGAGGAGGTGTCTAGGGGGAGGTCATCACTAGCCACCTGCCTCTCTTTGACTTCCTGTTTCCGTGTGATCTCTTCCTCTCACACACACTGATGTCTTCTCTTACAAAGTGATCTAATCAAAGGGGGCTGTGGCTGGTTACATTTTCAGGCTAACTAAGCTTCCTTTCTTTATATTTTCCCACCTTAGATATTTCATTATACTAACAAACCCTGGACGAACACATGTGGTAACACTGAAACTCAAAGAACACTGCAGACATTCAGTGCATGCCACATCTTAAAGACTTAGGACAAAAGAAACATGTGAAATAGCTCACTAAAATGTTTATTGTGTTCACATTTAAATGATAATATTTTAGCATATTTTGATAAATAAAATATCTTACTAAAATGAATTTCATCTGTTTCCTTATGCTTTAAAGAATGTGGTATGATAGAAATTTAAAATTACCTTTGTGCAGAATTGATGGATATTCCATTGCCCAAGTTCTTTTGTAGGATACACATTTGATTCTCTGCATTTGATTCAGTGTACAACATATACTGCACCAGAGAAATAAATTCCTTTTAATAACAACAAAAAGTTACCTTTATGCATTGCGCACTGTTCCTATGGGACTTGACTTAGAGACTGTCTTAATAGGAGGGAACATTTATAAGTTTGTAAGTTTTTTTTAATGCCTTTAAATGTTTTTGTTCAGTGTAGAGCATTTTAAAAGGATGATAATCAAAAATAGAAATCTTTAGGAATGCCATTTCTTTGAGATAGGCAGATACATGTTTGGGGCAGATATTTTCTTAGATTATCCAGAGTCTTCTCTGCTGTAATGATCAGCTAATGTGGAATCTCTGCCCGTCTCCGCCAGACTCTTCCATTATATAAACAAAGCTACAAATGACCTTGAACATGAAGCTTTTTTTCACTTGCAATTGGATTGTAAGTATTTTATCAGCTTATTAAATATTGTTAGAATAAATAATGTTGATGTATATAGAGCATTTTGGTAGAGATTCAGGATGCCACCCAGTCTTTCCTCTTCTCTCAGTTTCTGACCAGTGGAGTACATGTCTAGGGATAAAGAGCCAATGAAGATGAAGGACTCCTGGGCAAGTTCCAGTCACGTCTTCTAACACTGGGTGAAAGATGGATTGGATAGACCTGAATCTGAATCCTGAGGTCTGCATGATGTGTGTGTGTGTGTGTGTGTGTGTGTGTGTGTGTGTGTGTGACAGATACAGAGATAAAGTGTATATGACAGAGATACAGAGTGTGTGTGACAGAGATACAGAGACAGAGAGACAGACACGGGCACAGACAGAGACAGAGAAATTCCACAATAGCTGATTGAGACAGCAGAGTGGACTCTGAGTTTCTTTCTTACCTGGTTCCATAAATGGACATCACGGCTGAGGACCACACAGAGAGACCCAGTGTGACAGGGAATGTAGCAGATAGGGAATCCAAAGGCATGTACTAGATCTTTCTCAGATATGCTGACCACATGGAAGCTGTGAGGCTCAAAGGTTCAAGATGACCTGCTGTATCCGAGGAAGAAGGTGAAAGAGGGAGCAGAAGCAGGTGGAGTGCACGTCTGGGATGGCCGCCCACCATTATCTCAGTGCAGTGTCGCCCGGGAATGTTCACACTCTGGCCAAGTGATTCCACTGCTAGGAAGATGGAGATAAAGTGTAGAAGTGTCTGCTGCAGAGCTTCCCCACAGGGCTGCATAGCAAGTGGAGTCCAGACAGTAGAGCTCACACTGCTGGAGTCCAGACAGTAGAGTAGTTGCAAGCTGTCAAAGCCTATACAGTGGCTCTAAAGTCCATGTTCCCAGTGAGTTAGAGGCTCATTCCTACAGTGACAATACTCAGAGGTGCTGTGGGTCTTTAGGAGGTGGGAAGTCCTTGGATTATTGGGGGAGGGGTTACCCTCAAAGGAGATGAGGGGACTTGGGCTTGTCATGCTCCTCTTGGTTTCTTGGCCCATCATCTAAGTCGATTCATTCCACTGTGATCTCCTTTGATGTGCTGCCCTTGCCAGAGACCCAAAACAATGGTGCCCTCTTCAGAGTCAGAAGCCTAAATAAACTTTTTCTCTGTATGACTCATTTATTTTGTTTTAACACAATGAAGTTGTCTAAAACAAGTTGTCATCTGGTTTTGGTGGATGCTACCTGCTTCCAAGATTATGAGCTCTCCTCCACCAGAGGTCACTACCAGGTGATAAGTTACCAAGAAGCTATGATGTGTTTTGTTGTTTATGCTAATTTTTTTTTTTTTTTTTTTTGCAACAGAACAGCAGAGGTCAGAGGTCTGTTCTCATAGTCTTGGTAAAGCCTTAGCTCTCTGCTCCTTGGCACTCTTAGATTTTTGCAGGCGTATTCAGCAAGTGATAGGATTAGTCAGCACTGTAGCTGGATCATGAAATAGAATTCCCAGTGAAGTAATGCAATTTAGTATGAAAACAAGATCTAGGTTAAGGTTCTCCACTAAAGTAGTCACTGGCCTCCTCAAAACCCTCACCTAAACCACGCATGGGTTAGAGCGAAGACAATTTAGACACATATACACACACAGATCTTCTATAAATTCTATTGACATATGTTAAAATAAATTAAGAGGTTATAACATAGAAAGTCTATTAAAAATTGAAGCATTGTATAACCCCAAATTCACTTTCAAAGCCTTTAAAAAATGGTGTAGAAATTCTGTCAACACATTTATTCATGTATTATTTTGGTTCAAATGTAAGTTTGTTCTCAAAATAGAGGGACTTGAATATGGACTATCACATCGAATATCTGTTCTAGTCCATTTCCATCCTGTTTTTAAAAATTATCAGAAATTTGGAGGATCAGGAGTAAACTGTTAAAAAACATGTTTAAACAACAACAAAAACCCCCACAAAACTTCTCCATAAGTTTAAGGTAAACTAACAAGGACAGGAATATGAAAAATAAGGTCTATTGTTTCTCTTCCCAAATAAATTAGCTTTGCTGTTCACATAGCTGTGATTTTTCAGGCTCTATGTCTCTTTCTGAGGCTCTGCAAGGAGAATTAACTGCTGTTCATTTCTGCAAGCACAGCTCCAACTGAGATTCCTGGGGTTAGGGTGGGTATATTCCTTTATGAACTGAGTAATTAGTCCATCTGGTTATATTCTCAGAAAGGTGCTGGGATTGGAGAATTAACCTCAATACTTATTCTACATGGCTGTTATGAGAGTTAGGAGATAGAGTTTATGAAAGTGCTTTGTAAACTGTAAAGAGCAATTATTTCCCATTATTATGATTAGCAGCATCTTCATAAACTCTTTGAGTATCCCGGCTGTGTGCAGGCATGCTATTAATAGATAATATGTATATGTAGATCCTCGCACTTTGAAGGCTCATCAATAGCTACATATTGAATATCCATTGGTGGCTATGTTCTCGTGCAAGGAAAAGCTATGGTTTCTGCCTTTGAAGCCCATTTTACACAGCTAGAGGTGAAATACACGCTGGCACCTTTTGTGAATAAGACAGCAATTGCTTAAGTGCCAAATTTGTTGTTTGGTTTGGAAAAACTTAGAGAAGGTACGTCTTGGAGGCCAGATCAGTGGGAGGACAGACCTCAAGGAGTTCATTTTCATTCAGTTTTTCCGCTGCCACCTTTCCGTCTGGGGAATTTGAAAGCGAACATCTGGGATGTATTTAGAGCTGGTTCCATTTTCATATTTTTGAGTTTTCTCTGAGAATTTTCCATGAGCATGAGTGCAACTGGGAGTTTGTTGCTTCCTTGATTTATGTCTGTTCCTTCCCTTCCCTCCAACAATCACCTTAGGTCATTTGATTTCCTGTTCAAACAGCAGTTCCTCAGAACAGAACCTTTTGCCTTAATCTTTCACAATCAGCTTCAAACCATTTTCCGCTCAGTTGTTTGGTGTTTGATGAATCTTTTGGAGACTTCGTGACAGTTTTCAGCCCAGTTGAAGTCCCTATTTAGACCCAGAAAGAAGTTATATAAGTTATAGAAAGACTGGAAAATTTTTTGAAGGGACACCCAGGCAATATCATAGAGATCACTGGAAAAGTGCGTGCAAGTGTGTGTATGTGTGTGTGTGACTTAGCACTGGGGAGACACAGTGAGTTTGGTTTCTGTCTTCTCTTTGGATTTGCATTGCTCCTGTCTTTCGGCTTTGTGCATTTCATTTCTGTTCCAGGACTTTCAGCTCTCAAGTTATTTACAGAAGAAGCTTAAAAAATGTAAAGCTGTTATTACTCTTTTGAAAAAAAAAAACCCAAATGAACACCCACTTACAGGTGAGATAATCAGTGGACCCCTGAGAGCACATTTAAAGGAGTTCATTGTTTGGAAGACATGTGTTGGTCTCACCAACTCTACGACAGCCCTCTGCCACCTACATCACTTGTCAGGATGGAGGAAATGTCTCAGAATCATGGGAGTCAGCTGGTCCTGCCCAGTGTGAGTGTGTTTGTTTAACATATCTCCTGTATCGTTTGCAGCTCTCTTCTAGAGAGCTCTGGTGGCTTGCCTAATTCACCATCAATGCACAGGCCTTGAAGAATCTGGACCTTTCTAAATATTTGGGCATCAAGGTTCCTCTGCATATTCCATCATGGATGCCCATCACAGATCACAATGACCACCTCAAGTAACCAGCTAGTCATGCTGAGCATAGTACTTAATGGAGATGGTATTCTCCTTTGGCTGCTGCCAGAATGCCTGCTTCCTAAGGGTAGGGATCTTGTCTCTTGCATCTTGCCAGGAGAGGGCATCAGTAATCCTTAATACATTTAATTCAGTGATTTCACATAGACTCTGCATTCTAATTTCTTTTCTGTTGTGATCAAACACTCACCAAAAGCAAGGGAGGAAAGGTTTTATTTCATCTTGCAGGTCACAGTGCAACACTGAGAGAAGTCAGTGCAGAAACCATCTAATTTATAGGGTTGTAAAGCAGAAACCACGGAGGAATGCTGCTTGCTGCCTCATTTGCTCAAGTCCATGCTTAGGTAGCTTTCTATATAGCCCAGGACCACCTGCCCGTAGTGGGCTAGGCTCTTCTACATCAATTAACAATCCAGATAAACCCTCACAGACATACCCAAAGGCCAATCGGATCTAGGCAATCTCTAGGCAGCCTCAGATGACTGTAGGCTGTGTCAAGTTGCTAATTAAAGCTAATTAGGGCACCCTGCCTGTCAACTAGAAGAAGGAAGAAAAGCATTTGTGAATAGTGAGGGAATGTGGGTTTTTATCAGGTTGCTTGATTTAACATGAAGTTCAGAAGCGGCATCAGCACTGTGACACTGAGTCAGGAGAGCTGTCATTACTTTCGTACAACTGTAACCAAAATACCTGAGATAACAACTTAATAGGAAGAACTGATCTTGGCTCAGGGTTTCTGAGGATTCAGTTCATGATCACTGTGACCTGCACTTGGATAGAACTTCCTGGTGGCAGGAGCACGGGGTGAAATTGAGCTGCCAGCCTTCTCTACAGTGCTGCATTTCTCTTAGTTCAGTTTAAAGTGCTTGACCTCAACATGTGTGCCATTTACATACAGCCTTTTCCACTAAAGTCCAGTAAAATTATTTTTTATTTTCCATTTAGTGTAATTAAAATGGTTTGAAAACCCATTTTAATTTCTACATTTCTGATCCTTCTATTCTGTGGCCACATCCTAAGCCCTGTTGTTGCACAATTTATTGGTTTGACTTATTTTGTTTGTACGTTTTGCAATTCTAAGTAAGTTAGTGATGAATATCTTTGTGTCTAAATGAATTACTTCCTGCCCTGCTTGATTATTTCAGTTAGATGAATGATAGATGTAGAATTACAGGGTTAAAAAAATGATATTTGTTACAGAGTTTGAAACATGGTGCTGGCTTGCTTTTAGCCAGGGTTGTGGCCATGTCTATGGGGTATTTCTATTTGGGCCCTCTCCTAAAACAGGGGGGTTGATTTGCAGGCTCTAGAGAGAATGCCTCTGGTAAGCACTGGATCAGAGCTGCATGCTTGGTAAGTCAGTCTGACTGCATCTCTGGCTGCTCTGTTTGCCACCCGCTCTCCTAGAGTCATTTTGGCAGTGGGGAAATTCCAGGCGGTCTCCGTGGATGGTGCTCAGGGCAGACGGCAAAGGGTGCTATGTGCCTGGGACAGAGCTGCCGAGAGCGGGCCGTAGACAGCGGAGGGCAAGTCCAGCCCATGGAGGGCAAGGAGTCAGGATTAGAGGATGGAAAGGTGACACTCAGGGTGGGGTGGTGATTTTTTTTAAGCCAGGTCAGAGGTTTAGAGAGCGGGGTAGGCAGTGACTTCCTCCCCAGCCCTCTTGATGCACTTTCATTGTTCACAGTGATGGGTTTCATTAAGAGACTTTCTTCCTGTGTATCATGTTGGGCCGTATTCCCTCCCGTGCCTTCCCTTTCTTTTCACGCCCCCTTCCTCCCTCCTCCCACATTTCTTTCCTTCCCTGACAGTCTCCCTTTTACTTTCATGCCATACGCATGTATGTGTGTGTCTATATACACTCTGTGATCCACAAATGAGAGAAAACATGTAATGTTCGTGTCTCTGAGTCTGACTTATTTCACTTAAAGTAATGATCTCCAGTTGCATCCATTTTTCCAGCGGGTGACATAATTTCATTGAGTTTTATGGCTGGCTCAAACCCCGTTGTGCATATATACCGCATTTTCTTTATCCTGCCCTCTGTTGATAGACACATAGACTGATTCCATAACTTGGCTGTTGTGAAGATCGTCAGAGAAAATGTGAACGTGCAGTTATCTCTGTAGTGTGCTGATTCAAAATCCTTTGGGTGCATACTCGGGAGCAATATAGTGATTTTCAGATTTTCTTTCTTCCTCCTGAAACTTCTGGATGCTAGGGTGTTCTCTGAGTTAAACAAATGGTTTTAAGGTCACCCTGCATCTAATTTGAAACTCCAGTAGTACAATATGTAATAACAGACCCATGTAAATATATCTAGAAAGCCATGTTTAAAATCTGTAGGGACCACAGAACTCTCCTTATCTCCTTATCTGGTTTGGGGACAGACTTTGGATGAAGTATCTCTGTTCATTTCTTAAAGAGGATTCTAAGCTTAGGGGGGACTAGAGAGATGGCTTAGTAGTTAAGAATGTCTACTGCTCTTGCAGAGGACCCAAATTTGGTTCCTAGCACCCACTCAGGGGTGAAGGGAGCATCACAACTGCAGGTAATTTTTGCTTGAAGGGGTCTGACACCCTCCTCCAGTTTCCATAGGCACTAATATGCACAAACCCCATACATGCACGTACACATAACAAATATAAAAAAATCTTAAAGAAGCACATTGCAATCTGTGCATCAACAATTGCAGCAATGCTGTCCATCAAACCGAAACAAACTTTTATCTTGGGCAAAGCAAATCTGAAACTTTATGTTACAGAGTAAACAAAAACAGAATAAAAAATAACCTGGGCCCTCCATTGGCCTTAAAACCACAAACAGTACATGGAGTGCTACTTCAGATCTGGGGCTGGTTGCAGAGCGCCTATGCCCCGCTGCTCCTGAGCATCCACGGAGTGCCTTAGGATCCTTGTGGATACCTAGATCTGTAGATGGTCAAGTACCTTTTATGAAATGCATATCACCCACACAATCTTCAGTCACCTCTGAATTACTTATAACTCTTGCTATGTAATTGTAATGTAAAGAGTTATAATACTGTATTGTTTAGACAATAATGATGAAGAATAAGAGTCCATACATATTCAGTCCAGGTCCAGTTATTCCCCTTGAACATTTTGTTTCATGTTTCTTTGAATCTGCAGATGTGGGCCCATGGATATGGAAGACTGGCTGTATCTACCAGTAGACAACAGTCATTTGTGTTCAGTGGGTCCATTTTGTTTGAAGGAGGGCTCTATGGAGAACTCAAATACTGATAATCTTTGAATTCTATACACAGACTTCATTATCCCACTTGAAGGACAAATTGAGGCATTCATAACTAAAATCATACAGAAATTTGTTTTTTGCAACTTGGGCACTGCTTGATCATGGACAAGCAGGTTCATGTCCCTGAGCCCCACTCTTCTGTTTGTAAAATGGGAATGATGGTGTGTCTTCTATAATGCAGTTATGAGGGTAGACACCAGATCCAAGCTGTCCCTGCATCCAGGAGCAAGGCTCTGCAAATAAAAATCTTACCTGCATTTACTAGCAGTGCGCCTTCCTGGCTCTTGCTGTGACTCATTTGATTTATAGTTTCCTGGTCAGTTCCAGGAAGAAAAATGAGAGAATGCTTATTGGGGTGTAAGAGGCAGAACTTTGCATTTCTTAAAGCATGCAGTTTTGTTATAGTGACTTCTGTAATATCAGCCTTTCTTTTGTGGTCTGGAGTAACAAAAGCCTTTCTGCCACTCCAATTAAACTAAAACCCAATAGTACAGACTCTCTGGGAACCATTCCTCTTATTGCTTCCTAAATGGACTGTAAAGTGCTGTGTGACCTTTGGAACACCGGCTTGCCTTCCTGAGTCTCTGTGAAATGAGGTGGTTGGGGATCTGGGGATGTAGCTCAGTGGTAGAGTCCTTACCTAGCTCGTGTGAGGAGGCTGGCCCACGTAGGATTAAGAGTCCTTCCAGCCTTCTGGTTTGGGAGTAAAACCTTGGAGTGTTTCTACAGAATGGACTCGCCGTCATTTAAAATTGGCCACTTGGGGTCGCCGGCGGTCTGAGACCGCTGATGAGGGCTAGTGTGCCTCAGAAAATGAGTTCTGGGGGTGGTTGATGGAATTTTCTTTTTTGTCTTTTCCTTTAACTCCAGAATTTGGCAGAAAACTTGATCGCCTTATTAGTACTGAGCAGACCTTAAGCACAAGCACGTGCCAGAAGGGCTGTTCAGAGCTGGGCCATGGCGCCCATGCCCATCTCAAAGGGAGAGAAAAGAGAAAAGGAAAAAAAAAAAGAAAGAAAGAAAGAAAGAGGAAAAATAAATTAAGAGAGAGGGAGAGAAAAAAAAAAGGCAAAAGAAAAGATGGGGGCCCACTCAGCTGGTCCTGCCTTCTTGACTCCCCCTCAGTTTGGCCTGGCTTTGTCTTGCCTTGAAAAGCAGATCTCACAAAATTAATATGGGCAGCATAAAACCTGCCTTCCTGATGGAATAAATCTTTGTTCTGTAGAAATCCAGACCTATCAACGGCGGAGCATAGAATTCCCACTGAAGCGCTTAGCTCTCTCCCGGAGGTTTTCTTGGTGGCTTTGCTGATGGGGGTTGGGGTGGAAGGAACACCCAGAAATCCCTGAGGAATTCAGAGAGGGATCTTTGAGCGAGAGATAAACAAAAGAGAATTCTGAAAGGCGCATAGAGGCACACCCTGTGTAGCCTCTGCAGAAAGCGAGACCCTGCCCCTGGCGCAGGGAAGGCTTTCTGCAGCAACAGTGTAAACATCCTTCCCTACCAGGATCCCACAGAGCAGGGATCTTAATGGAGACAGATTTGGAACTCCCGCTGTCCCCTTTCAGATCATAAATTACTGTTAATTCTGTTTATTCCCACCGCACTTCTCTCCTCACAGTTTTAGAGATTGACAGTAAAGAGGAGCCTCTAAAGGGTGTGAAGTCCGCCCTGCCTGGTCAGTCAAGGACTGGCCATATAGGGTTTCTTCAATCTGCATCCTATGCAACCAAAATTAAAGATTTATGCCCTGTGGGGGCCCTTCCTTGGCCTCCTGCAGTACTCTTTTGTAGTTTTCCTGTTGGAGAGCCCCTAGCCAGAGCTTCCATTTCTAGTTAATTTGAAAGGGAAAGAATTTGTGCTTTTAGTTTGGTGGCTTCTGGTGTCGGTGTCTCCCTTCCTCTGCCCCCAAATCCCAGGGACAGCATCAGTGAGCTGTGGGCATGGGGCTGCGGAGGAAGCTACTCTGGAGATGTCAGCATCTCTCTGGTTCCTTCCAGCTCAGCATCATCTTGTTTTTGCCATGCAAAACTCCTAACACAATTCTAGAAACATGCTAAATGGGAACTTGCCTTGGACTGAGTTTAAGTCTTATGTTAGCACCCTTTTTCAGAGGTTGACTTCTTAAGTTGGTGTCCTCTATAAAATGGGAATAATAGCACTATTTCCCTTAAGGATGTGATTGGGAAGATTATAGCAGTGTTACTATATAAGGTGACCCAGACTTGGCAAGACTTTACTAAATGCCATTTCTTAAACTTTGTTACTGAGCACTTGAAATACGACTGCCTAGAACTGGTAAGTACTGTGAGTAGAAAACACATGCTGGTTTCAAAGACTGCCGTGACAAGATGAAATATCTCGGCAGTTTTGATATAGACTATGGGCTGAAATGATCATCGGTTGTAAACCTTTGGTTGACTGAAATACATTTTAAAAGTTAATTCCATCTCTTTCTTGTTACTTTTTGAAAATGTGATTAGTAGAAAGTAAAAAAGTTATTTGCATGGCTTGTGTTTGGGGAAACAGCCAGAAAATATACAAACATTCAACAAAGATGAGATCACTAACCCACTCCAAGAAACACCACCACACAAGTTCAGACGCCTAGGTCTCATCAAAAAACCACAAACAACATGAACAACCAAGATCATATATCTCCTCCAGAAATTAGAACCCCATCAAAATGTTTCTTGAGAGTGGCAACCTAGGGAATGCACAAGACAATGACTTCAAAGAAACAATTGCAACTATGTTCAAGGAACTCAAAGAGGATATGAATAAAAGACTGAATGAAGATCCTGAAAACACATGCAGTTGAATGAAGTAACTAAAACAATTCAAAACAGGAAACTAGAATTCAAAAGAGATGCAATCTCTGAAGAAAAGCCAAACCGAAATAAAACTTGAATTGAAAAACTCAGAAACTCAAACAAATATTTTAGAGGAAAGAAGGAAAAAGGAAGTGGAAAACATCAGACCTTGGAGACAAGGCTGCGGAAAAAGGATCACTCAATCAAAGACAATGTCAAATCTAAAGTAATCCCAGGAACGGAATATGCAAGACTCTGGGACACTGTAAAGAGACCAAACCTATGAATCACAGGCACAAGAGAATGAGAAGAAACCCAGATGAAAGGCACAGAAAATATTTTAATAAAATCGTAGAAGAAAACTTCCCAAATCTAGGGAAAGAGAAGGTATAAGAAGCATGTAGAACACCAAGGAGGCAGGACCAGAAAAGAAACTCCCCATAGTAGTCAAAACACTAAATGTACAGAACAAAGAAAAGTTATTAGAAGCTCTGAGAGAAAATGATCAGGTCACATATAAAGACAGGTCCATCAGAATAACAGCTGATTGTTCACCGGAGACGATGAAAGACAGAATGGCTTGGACCAATGTTCTACAAGTCATGAAAGAATACAGATTCCAGCTCAGACTACTATGCCAAGCAATCAGTTATAACGAAGGAGAAAGAAAAACTTTCCATGATAAAAACAAACAAGGAATTTATATTCCTGAAACCAGATCTATAGAGAAAACTCGATGGAATACTTAGGTCTGGAGAGAAGATTAAACTCTCTCATGAGAGCACAAAGAACAAATAAATTATCCCCAAAGAGGCCTAAGAAACAACAGTACAACATCAACATAACAGGAATTGATAATCATTGGTCAACAATAACCATCAATATTAGTGGTCTCACCTCTCCAGTAAAAAAACAAAACAAAACAAAACAAATGAACAACACACAGACTACCTGACTGAATTAGAAAACAGGATCCATGGATTTTCTGCCTTTAAGAAATGAACAACATCATCAATGATTAACACTACCTTTGTATAACAGGAAGAGGAAGAAGCTATTCCAAGCAAAAGGAACCAAGAAACAAGCAGGTGTAACTATTCTAATATCTGACAAAATAGGCAGCAAACTAAAACTAGTCAGAAGAGATAGGAAAGGTCACTTCATACTCATTAAAGGAAAAATACACGAAGAAGATATTATAATCATAAACATATGCACCATATACAGGGTGCAATTTTATAGAAGAATCTCTATTAGATCAAAAATCACACATTGACTCCAACATAGTTAACAATGGGTGACTTGTTGAATACCCCATTGCCAGACAGAAAGTAGACAGGTCAGCCAGACAAAAACTAAACAGAGAAACTCTGGAGTTAATTAACATTATAAATCAAATGATCCTAACAGATATCAAGAGAACATTTCCACCCAAACAACAAAGAACATGGGTTCTTCTCAGCAGCCCATTTTAATTTCTCCAAAATTGACCACATATTAAGACACAAAACAAGTCCACCAATTTAGGAAAATTGAAATAACCATACTTTCAGATCACAAAAGAATAAAGCTAGATATCAACAACAATAAAAAAAGTACACACACACTCATGGAAACTGAGCAACACACTACTGAAAACTGGATCAATGGAGAAATAAATAAGGAAATTTAAAAATTCCCAGAATTGAATGCAAATGAAAACACATACCAAAATCTATGGGGCTCAATGAAGGCAATCCTAAGGGGAAAATTTATGACATTAAGTGCCTATACCTGAAAATTAGAAATTCTCATATAAATAAATTAATGATGCATCTGAAGACTTTGGAAAACCAAGAAAAAACAGCACATAAAAAGAGCAGAGAGATAAATAATTCATGACTGAAATTAATGAAATAGAAATGAAGAAAATGATACAAAGAATCAGTGAAACAAAGAGTTGGTTCTTTGAAAAGATGAACAAGATTGACAAACCTTTAACTAAATTAACAAAAAGAGAGAGAGAGATAGGACCCAAATTAGTGATGTCAGAGATGCAAAGATACATTAAAACAGACCCCGAGGACATCCAGAAAACCATAAGAACAAACTTTAAAAATATGTATTCCACTAAAGTGGAAAATTGGAAACTAAATTTCTAGATATGTATGGTCTACCAAAGTTAATTAAAATGACATAAATAATTTAAACAGACCCATAGCAATGAGATAGATGCAATAATTAAAAATCTCCTAAGTAAAGAACCCGGGACCAGATGGATATGGCACAGAATTCTACCAAACCTTCAGTGAAGAACTGATGTCAATATGCCTCAGGTAATTTCGTAAAATAGAAATAGAAGGAACACTCAAATTCTTTCTATGAAGCTAGTATTACTCTGATATCAAAACCAGAAAAAAAGACTGACCAAAAAAAGATAAAGGCCAAGCTTTCTTATGAACATAGACCCAAAAATACTCAATAAAATACTCAATAACTGAATGCAAGAACACATTAAAAAGTTTATTCATCATGATCAAGTGAGCTTTGTCTCAGAGATGCAGGGATTGTTCAACATACATAAAACAGTAAATATAATCCACCACATAAGTAGACTCAAGCCAGAAACCACATGTTCATTTCATTAGATGCAGAAAAGGCCTTTGGCAAAATCCAACGTCTACTGATGATAAAATTCACGGAGAATCTAGGGATACTGAGGACATATATGAACATAATAAGGCCTAAATACAACAAATCCACAGCCAACATTGTAATAAACGGAGAACTCAAAGCATTCCCATTAAAATCAAGAACAAGACAAGGATGTTCAGTCTTTCCACTTCTGTTCAATACAGTACTTGAAGTCTTAGCTAAAGCAGCAAGACAAATGAAGGAGATGGAGAGGATACAAATAGGAAAGGAAGAAGTCAAAGAATCTTTATTTGCAGACAATATGATTATATGCACAAAGGATCCTAAGGACTCCACCAGAAACTTCTAGATATGATTACATTCAGCAAAGTATCAGGATATAATATCCCCAAATCAGGGGCCTTCCTATATACCACCAACGAGCATACTGAGAAAGAAGTCCAAGAGTGATCTGATTTATAGTAGCCTCAAAAGAACATAAGATATCTTGGAATACATGTAACAAAGGAAGTGAAGGACCTGTACAATAAAAACTTTAAGACACTGAAGATAGAAATTGAAGATACTAGAAGATGGAAATATCTTCCATGTTCATGGACAGGTAGGATGAATATTGTGAAAATAAACAACCTACCAAAAACATTCTACAAATTCAGTTCAATACCCATTAAAATTCCAGCAGAATTCATGGAAATTGAAAAAATAATATCAAATTTTGTATGAGATTACAGAAAACCCTGAATAGACAAAATAATTCTGAATTATAAAAAAAAACTGCTGGAGGCATTACCATCCCTGATGTCAAATTATACTACAGAGCTATAGTAATAAAAACAATATAGTACTAGCATGTCGTAAAAACTGGTCAGTGGAATTGAATAGAATAGAATTGAGGACCCAGATTTAAGGCCTTGCATTTACAGCCACATGAGTTTTGATAAAGGGGCCAAAAAGCTCACTCTGGATGGAAAAAAAGACAGCATATTCAACAAATGATGCTGGTCAAACTGAATAGCAACATGTAGAAGAATGAAACTAGATCCCCACCTCTCACACACAAAAAACTGAACTCTAAATGGATCAAGGACTTCAACGTAAGACTGGATATCATGAATCAGAGAATAAAGTACAGAATACATTGGAATTTATAGGCACAGGATAGGACTTTCTGACTAGGACTCCTATAGCTCCTTCATTAAGTCCAACAGTTCACAAATAGAACCTCATGAAACTAAAAAGCTTATGTACAGTAAAAAGCACCATCATTTGAATGAAGAGGCAACCTATAGAATGAGAAAAATTCCTTACCAGCTACACCTCTGACAGGCTAGTATCTAAAATATACAAAGAACTCAAAAAAAAAAAAAAAACAAATATCAAAAACCCAAACAACTCAATTAAAAAAAAATGGGGCAAAGAGCTGAATAGAGTTCTCAAAAGACAAGACACAAATGGCTGAGAAATATTTAAGAAAATGTTCAATATCTTTAGTCATCTGGGAACTGCACATTAAAACTATTTTGAGATTTCATTTTACCTGACTGTGAATGGCCAAGATCAAAACAACAACAAACACAGAACAATTCTGGTAAGGATGTGGAGAAAGGGAAACTCTTATCCACTGCTAGTGGGAATATAAACCAGTGTAGATACTATGAAAATCAGTGTGGAGAGACTTTGAAAAACTAGAAATAAGTCTATCATATGACCCAGCCATGTGTCCCCAAAACTCTGTATCCTACTACAGAGATACTTGTTCATCCACGTTCCTTGCTGCCTTTTACACAATAGCCAGAAAATGGGAGCAACCAAGATATCCATGAACTGATAAAAGAATAATGAAGGTATGGTACATTTACACAATGGAGTGTTATTCAGCTGTCCAAAAAAAAAACCCCTTAAATTATAAAATTCTCAGTTGAATGGTTGCAAGTGGAAATAGTCATTCTGAGTGAGGTAACCTGGACTCAGAAAGATGAGTACCACATGTCTCTCATAGCTGGATTCTAGCTTTGAATTCTTAGATATACATGTTTTAATTGAAAAATCCAGAGAGGTCAGGAAACAAATAAATGACCAAGGCAGACAGACTTCAAGGAAGGGGAGATAGATTGCAGGATATGAAGGGGGAATAATGGAGTAGGAAGGGTTTCATGAGGTGGAGAATGGGAAGCAGGGCAGAGGAGGTGTGCAGAGAGGGAAAACTAACACTGAAGACCTTTAGAAAGAGCCACATGGAAACCTACCTCTATAGACGCTTCTTAAAGCATGTGCACATACAGTATAAAAGGAGATGAAAAGGAGCTGCCTTGTAACAGGGGAACACTGCCCCAATTGGGTTAGCAAAATAAAAGCCCAGTGCCAGGAATGCACTCCCTCTTTTGAAGATTTGCCAGAGGACCCAGAGATCCTCAAACTCTACGGGCCATTATTCCTGCTTTTTGTTACCCACCACAACTTGACAAGAAGACCCTATTGCTGAAGGCTCTACATACATGAACTGTAGGAAAAACAAGGAGAAATCAAGCTGGTACTGACTTCAGAGCGTCATCTCTACTGGCTAGCTTTTGTAGTGCTAGAAGGTGCACTGCCTAAGGAGAAAGCAAGTCATCACCTTAATCCGTAGCAAGCTCTATTCACAATGGCTTCTCTCTGTGACCATTCCCTGATAGGCTGAGCAAGGTACTGAAGAGTACCTTGGTGTTTTTGGAGTCATTTACCGTAAGCTCATGTCTTTGAATATTTAGTCAGTTGGTGAAACTTTTTTTGGAAAGTCGTGGAATCCCTAGGAAGCGCAGTCTTGCTGGGGAAGGCATGTCGCTGGGGGCGGACTTGAGGGCTCATTACCACATCCCATTAATACTTTGTCTCTCTGTTTCCTTTGTCTCCTTGAAGATGTGAGTGAGCACCCAGTTTTCTGCTCCGGCTGCTTCCTGTCATGCCTCCCCTGTCATGATGGACTCATCTACCTGGAATCAAAAGGTCAGTAAGCTCTTCTCTAAGTTGTCCATGGTGTTTTGTCACAGTAACAGAAAGGTAACTAATGCAGTTTCTTCCTCACTCACTAGTGTTTGTTCTTCCTGGAATGCTTCGTCACCCTCCTCCTCACTCAGCTGACCCTTTTGCCGTCTGAAACACACTCACAGTGGCCACTCTTAATCGCCCACTGTGTGCTTGGCCTCTTCTGAATAATTTGTATGTGAACTGATTAAATCCTTATAATGATTTAATGACTTCATTTAATATTTTAATCATCACATTGCACTTATTTCACAAATGAATAAACTGAGGCATGGGAAGATCAAGAATTCATTCAAGGTGCTGAGTGGTCAAAAACACTGCTCTTCCAGAGGATCTGGGTTCTGTTCCCAGCACCCATATGTCAGCTAACAACTGTCTGTAACTCCAGTTCCAGGGTATCTGATGCCCTCTTCTGTCCTGTGGGAATTGCACGCCTGGGTACACTTACACACATGCAGGCAATACACTCTTACACAAGAAATAGAAATAAATAAAAAACATTTGAAAAGAGAATGCATTAAAGGTCACACAGCTAGTAAGCAGAAGGGCCAGCTTTCAGCTCAGGTAGTTTGGTCCGGGATTCTTGGAAGTCTGAATCTTAAGGCAGAAAGTCTCTGTCACCAGGTGTCCTTCTGGAGCCCTTCTCCCCGGTGTTTGACATATTCCCACTTTGCCCTCCTCGTACTCCAGCCCCATGTGAACATCTGTCATAGTTCCCGTCACTATGATTGCTGTTGCTGGTAACTTTATTGGTTCCCCTTGCTGAGCTGTGAGATCGTCAGGATCTCGGTGTAAGATACCTTGCAAACCCCTTTTTCCCCCATGAGAGTCCAGTGATAGACAGCAGAGCTTCAGCTGCAGGGGACAGATTCTCTAGGATCTAAAGGCTGGGACAAAATGGGACTAGTAGGTTTTCTTCTTCCACGATATCATCCTGCTATTTTCACGCTGCACATAACAACCTATATCCATACTGTTCACTTGACTGAAAAGCCAAATGCTAAACACTTTCCTCCTCCAAGGCACGGGGGCAGGGATCTCACCTGGCATAGAATGTACTCAGTAAATACATGTCACATGAATAAATGAATGACTGAATTGTGGGGTGTCCACTACGTTCCTGCTGCTGTAGGGTTTATAGTTTCCGGGGGTGGAGGTGATGGGGAAAGCAGGTTAGAGGCCTAACAGCAAAGCGGTGGAGGAGACACAGAACATTTGGAGAGTGAAAGAAGAGATTTAGCATTTAGTGTCAGTGAAATCCAGGGTTGGGTTCCGCAGAATGTGACAAGTAAGTAGAAACCTAAAGTATAAATGGGAGAGAGAGCCACGCTGAAGGATGAATCAGAGAATGGGGTGTGGACCTTTAAACAGTAGACACATGAGGAGATCCGTAACAGGGCTACTCTAGGACCAATAACAAGCTGGCACCAGTCCCAGGCTGAAAAGACAGTTATCAGACAGATATCCTGACAGGAGTCTGTTCTGTGCAAGACTGTGGTCTCCTGGGATATTCTTGCCAGGCATGTGCACTGGGCCTCCTTTTTCTGTCTTCTGATCTGCGTACTCTTATTAAGCCTTGTCAAAAGGGACTTTATTTTGATTCTGACAATGTTCACAGGAGAGAGGAGGTACTCCAGGCAGCAGAATGAAGATGCAGAAAAGGAGCTGTGACTTGGTTATTTTTAAGTCCTTCCTGTAGAGTGGAAGGGAGGATCTAAAAGTGACTTGGGTTATTTTTTTGGTCCAGCTCTGCCAGCTTCAGACCTTCCCTTCAGAGAGTCCCTTCTCCACTGTCCACCAGGCCCTTTTTGGTCTCTGTTTCTTCCTGGTTTAAGTATGTTGAGTAGAACCTTCTTGCCACACAGTTGGTATGGCTTTGTTTGCTCAGGAACTTGCAGCCTTGCCAGTTGCCCATGTTATTTTAATCCCTCACTTTTATCTCACGACCTGTATTCTCTTTATTTTTTCATGGTGTTATTTGCCCCTCCCAGGAACTATCTAGGTTCTCTTACTCCTTAGGCTAGACCTTGAACTTGTATCAGTCCTTTCTCTTAGACACTACAATTCTCCTCACTGTGTGGCTCTTCTTCTATTCATGTCCTCACACGTATCCTTATATCTGCCAAGGAATTTACACCTCCCCCATGTATATGAGTTAAGAACTCAAAGCAGAAAATAATCATCCGATAATATTTAAAAGGCAACAGGGCATACTCAACTCTCTTCTGGGAGGTTAAGGATATTTGGTCTTATATTTTATGTTTCTTCTGTTTTTGAGACTATGTCTATTCTGTCTATGGGCAGTTTGAACCACTTAGAACTTTCTTCCCAGAGGGAATTTTAAAAAAAATGTGTTTAGTCACAAGGTTCAGTCATCAGTCCCTGTTCTACAGTTTGGTCCAGGGGAAAGGGGCAGGCAGAATAACAGAGGAGCTAAGTTCATCTGAGCCTTGGTCTGCTTGCTGCCAGCCTTGTGATTCTGTGTAAGTCACTTCACAGTTTATGTTTCAGTTTCTCCTCTGTAAAATGTGGTCATTGATAATTTGAGAACTCGCTAAATGTTAGCTACTATCATCATCATCACCATCATCATCACCATCATCATCATCACCACCATCATCACCACATTCCTTATCTGAAATGCTTTGGAACCAGAACTGTTTAGGAATTTTGAGCTTTTTGAAGACAGTTTTATCTTCTATTTTTAGTGCATCGGTGCTTTGGGTGTGGGGAATCATGAGTTCAACTGTAGAATGTGTCATTGCATTGGCACCCAAGTTTCAGGCCATGGAGCAGTTAGATTTGGGAGTTTTGATTTGGGATGTGTAGCCTGTGCTCTTGTGGCCACAGTAAACCAGAGTAGAGTGGGAATTAGAATGGTTATGTGTCTGAGATCTTGAGCATACATTTACAGAATGCTCTTCTTTACTTCCCAAAGAAAGGAAGTATATACTTTTTTGAAACTATGTCTATTCTATCTATGGGCAGTTTGAATCACTTAGAACTTTGTTCTAGGTATGTGCCTGCAATGCCCATGGAGGCCAAAAGAGGGTGGCAGATCCCCTGTAACTGAAATTACAGATGGTTGTTAGCTGTCCTGTGGATGCTGGGAGCTGAATGTGGGTCCTCTGCAAGATTAACCTGTGCTCTTAATCACTGAACCATCTCTTTAGCCCCAGGAGGAAACACTTTTAACTCAAATATATCTTCCTTCAAGTTGTATCTCAAAAGAAACTTGATAATATTGCTTTGATTTATGCAATTTCTTTTAACAAGTTTCAGTCTGTTCCTACATTCTTAAGGTGGTATCACTGTAGCGTGAGCAAGAAGGAGGTGGAAACAACTATCTTTCTCAGGGTCGTGGGGATGTCAGCATGTAGATGGCTATGCACTGACCATCTCCAAGTGTGGTCCAGGTTTCTATATGGATGACACTAACTGGAGACTAGCCTCTCACCTGTCAGTAGTCATTAGTGATGAGGCCAACAGTATGTTTTCCAGTATCAAAGAATTACATTTGGGAAGTACACAGTGGCTAGACAGAAGGGCTAGGACCATTCCCACCAAGAAAATGGGGGTGTGTAGATTCAATTCTGCCTTTCCTCAGAGCCACAATTGAGCATCTCTTTAAGAGTGACTTGTGGCAGTTCAAATTAAGAGCTGTGTCTCACAGGGAAAGGTGAAGGCACCAGGGAGACGAAGTTCCATATTGCATAGCTGTTCTTACTGGCCACATTTGAACCTAGTACAGCACGAAAATGTTAGTGACATCTAAGATCTGAGCCTGTAACTATCTTTGGAATGAGAAAGAATGGACTCGCCCTTCCTTTCTAAACAGTGATCTCAAAGCACCTCAGCTGAAACAAACGAACAAATTAGATTTCCTTTGAACTGTATTTATACTTGATGCCTCTGAATTTGAGCAATACTGTCTCCAAAGGCCCCTTTGTTAAGCAAGGAACATGAATTCAAGATAACAATGATCTATATGGCTTTTATAAGAGGAAAGTAAGCCAGGCAAGACCCCACATACTGTCAGTCTATTCACTCAAAAATTATATTCTGATTCTCATTTGTATTTGGCTATTGGGCAAAACAAATGCTTCATTAAAGACCTCACCTCTGACAATTTTTTTTTAAAGCACTCAAGTAGGAAATTTCCATTTTGTTTAGTAGTATCAGGACTTCCTGCTACAACTGAATTCACCAGTATGTTTGAAAATAAGCATAACAAACCATAAAAAATAAGAAAATCCACTTTTAGGGTTTTAGGTTCGTTCTGTTTAATTGTTCGTCTATTTCCACGATAAGGTGAGACCGTCTTGTGTCACCGGAGGGACCGTATCCTGCTGTGTTTTTTTTTTTTCCCATCCTCATTTACAATGATTATGTTATCAGGCGAGCCAGGCAAAAGGGTGGGGCAACTATAATTTCAAAGCAGGATTAGGTTGAAATAACGAGGTCACCAAGTTGTGGTTACCAAGGCAACGTCACATCTAAGAATATGGGATGCTTCTAGGAGATGAGGCAAAGCCTTGAGCTGTTTGCCCCATGCACAGAAATCACCCACTTCCTGGAGAGAAATTCCCTGTTAACTGATTTCAGAAACATTTTTATCCTTTATTTCTTTAGGAACCAGTTTATAATTTATAGCCCGATGTAAAGTCCTCCCAACCTTTTCTTTCTTTCTAACCAGTAATAAATATCAGAGTAATCGATGGAGCCATTGTTATCTTTTCCATTTTTGAATTCTCGTCTAGTAT
Source organism: Eospalax fontanierii (assembly GCA_035773235.1). Classification (NCBI taxonomy): domain Eukaryota; kingdom Metazoa; phylum Chordata; class Mammalia; order Rodentia; family Spalacidae; genus Eospalax; species Eospalax fontanierii. The sequence continues at coordinate 74,078,668 of CM069533.1, forward strand.
TTTTCAAGCATATTTTATTCTCCTTCCTTTCTTCCCTCATCCCCTCTCTCCTTTCTTTCTGTCTTTCCTTCCATTTTATTTTAACTTCGCAGAAAAAGACATGGAACATAAAAGTGAAAACTGAGAGTTAAGTGCTCTGGTGCGATTTTTGAGGTGGTAGCATGGCCATACACGATGAAATCTGTAACCTGTGCCCACAAGATTCTTTTTTTTCCCTTGAAAAATACTAAGCTTGAGAGAATAAACTTGGTCTCTATTGTCTTTTCTTAAAATTTAAGTCTACCTTTTCAAAATCCTTTCAATTGTGGATAATGGAGGTAAAGGAGAGGAAAAGAATGCAGCCATCTGTTCTTCAATCAATACCAGTGATCACTCTGAACAGCTCCCCTCAGTTGAACACCCCCCCCCCTTTTTTTTTTGCTCAGAATTCATTTCTGGGACTGAGTTTTTCAGATAAGACCTCCAAATTTCCTCATTCTATAAAAAAGAGCACACGTCTTTTAACGTGGTCTCGTATGTGTGAGCATGGATTTTATTAGCTTTTTTTCAAGAACATTTATGACCTGGTGTTGAATCACTGGAAACAGGGCAGTGGATGGGAGCCCTCTGACTCTGTCACGTTACAACACAGCAGTGCTTTATGATGTATTAACTATTCACCTTTTGCCCTGGCTTTGCATAAAGAATATAAAGCATGCTTGCAACTGGGAACATGCCCCTGCACTGAATTTTCCACTTCCTCGAAATCCACATGGAAAGGTTCCTCATTACTTTGGGATATCTTCAGCTGCTGTCCTTAGGGGTGGGTTAGGTGTCCTTAGGATTGTCTTCCAGATCCACTATATGATCATGGGCAAGTGAGATCACTGCTCTGACATCCACAGGCCAGGGTGAGGACTGAATAGCTAGTCTTAGAGACAGCTCTTGGTTCGATGACTTCATGTAAGATTTCAAAATAAGTCTCATGCTTTCAAAATAACAAAGATGTATCTGAAATGAATCTTCATTCTTCTAGTCTTGCTCCTTCTTTATTTTTCTTTCATTCTTCTCAGAATAGTTTTTTTCTAAAAGGGAAGTTAGATTATATTAAGGCCCCTGCTGCAAATTCATGTCTAGGTAGAATTTATCAATTCGACTTTATTTAAAAAGTAAGCTCTTTTATATATAATCAAGTTAAAATGAAATGATATTGGATAAGAGTCCTAAATCTATTTGACTGGTGCCCTTATAAGGAGAGAGGGATTTGGATACACACAGAGGCAGACACAGGAAGGCATGTGGTGACAGAGGCAGAGGTTCCAGTGATGTGGATCTATGAGCTGAGGAAGACTAAAGTTTCTCTGTCAATTCCAGCAACTAGGAAAAGACCAAGCATTATCTTCCCCAGAGCTTTCAGAGGGAGCCAGCCACACGCTTACCCTAGTTTTAGACTTCTAACTGCGATAACAGCAAGAATAAATTTCTGTTGTTTTAAGCCACCCAGTTGATGATAACTTGTCGCAGTGTTAGGAAACAGCCATGCTTTCAAATCCTGCTGGGGTTCCTCTGTCATTAAGTGAGGTCCAGAATGCTTCACCTTGCCCATGTGCCTTGGGATCAGTCCCTCAGTGTTTTCCCTGGTCTTTCCTATGAACTCAGTGCTTCACTGGTGCAAACGTCTCCCAATCTTTCCAAGTAGAACATCCTCTGAACCCAGACGTGGTGCCATCTGCTTATTCATTCTTAAAGCATGTTTTTTCACATCTGTCCCCTGGCTAACTTCAACCAAATGCCATTTCCTTAGGGGTTTTCCTTATATAGAGACTAATGTATACACCCTTCCAAATGTTCTTCTGTACTCTTCAATGTGTCTCCAATACTCAGTTGGAAGGGTGATCTTTTCTGCTGGATACTGAGCTCAAGGAGGTCAGGATTCTCCTCGTCTGCTGCTTGGTGCATTGGCACACACCTGGCCACAGTGCCTGGCACAGTTCAGGCCCCCACACACTATGTGTTGAATGTTGGAATACATGAATAACCAAGTAAATGATTGTTTGATATCTAACTAAAAACTCTTAGTAATATTTGGTGAGATCTTGGAATGTTGGTAGGATCAAAGATAAATTAGTCCTTCATTTGAGATCTCACTACTAAATAAATATTCAAAAGAAATAAAATTAGTATGTTAAAGAGATGTCTGAATACCCATGTTGATTTCAGTATTAATCACAATATCTAAGACTTGGAAAACAACTTGAGTGTCTACTGATGGATTGAACTGGTAAAGAAAATGTGGTCTATACACACAGGGAATACTATTTAGTCTCAGAGAAAAATATGTCTTGTCATTTGTGACAACATTCTAGAATGTGTATCTGAATTCCAGAGTAGTTGAAGACTAGCTATAATTAATCACAGTCACTCCTCAATAATCTCAGGGGATTGGTGCCAGAACCCCATAAATCAAAAAATCTACAGACAGGAAGAGTCACAAAACCAACATTCAAAATACACACATGTAGTAGTGTTGAGTACCAGAAGTGATTTTTTTAAAAAAAAATCACAGTTCAATTCTTTGACATCTATTGAAAGAAGAATATCTTTCAATAACCATTTACTACATACTTGTGGTATGTACAGTTTTAAAAAGTGTAGAACAGAAGAAGACTATTAGTAAGGAAGAACTGAAATTTATAATCCAGGACAAATATTTTTAAGAAGGGTTGCTTAATTTTTTTTGAATTTCCACTACAAGTAGAAATTTCTAGAAAACACTTCTCCTTTTATTTATTTATTTATTTTTTATTTTTCAGGATTTCATACATGAATATGGTATTTACATTATGTCCATTCCTCCCAGTCCCTCTTCAATTCCTCCTCTGTCCCCTTCACTCCCTCACAATTTCTTGACCTCCTCTTTGATTATTATTGTTCTATATGAGTGTGTGTGTGTGTGTGTGCGTGTGTGTGTATGTGATATACTAGTCCATTTAGTGATGCCTGTGTGTACTGTGTGTAGGGCTGCCCACTTGGGATTAGATAACCTCTCAGGGAGCTAGTCCTTGAAAAACAGTCATTCTCTTCCCATCAGCATCCACTGATTGCCTGTAGCTCTTTATTGTGAGGTGGGACCCTGTGAAATTTCCCCCATTTACCTTGGCATGTTAACTGGCTTTGTCATGCAGAGCCTGTTAGAGGACCATGCTGTAGCGATTTCAAGGGTATAGCTTCCCCATCATGTCTAAAATGCATTAACTAGAAGCAAATTCTTTGTCCCTCTGGCTTTTATATTCTTTCCTCCTCCTCTTCCACAGTGTTCCCTGGGCCTTAGCTGTACAGGTTGCATTGTAGATGTGTCACTTGGGGCTGGGCCCCTCACAGTCACTCGTTCTCTGCATTTGACTAACTGTGGAACTTTGTAATAGTCTCCATCTATTGCAAAGAGAAGCTTCTTGGATGTGTGATGATATCTACCTTTGTCTGTGAATATAAGGACACATATTTAGAATGTAGGAAATTATGCTGGTCTAGGGAAGTGACTTAAGCAAGTTTTTCCTCTAAGGTCTATGACCTCTTTAGCCACAGATACTTGACTATGTTTACAATACCATGCATGATTTACCTCCAGTTGAGTGGGCCTTAAGTCCACTTAGATAGCTGTTGATTTTTCCCCAAGACAAAAGAACCACAACTGTACCCATAGAGATAGTCTGCTGAGCCAGTCACTGTTATAGTTCATAGACTTTACAGCTGGGTATGATCATTCATTGGTTTTCTCCCTTGACATAGCGTCTTCTGATATGAGAACTATGAGAACTAGTCTTCAGGCTTCCTGGTGAGTTTCAGTTCAACTGTTCCAAGTCCTGTAGACAATTTCTTTGATAGAATGTAAAATAAATGGCCTCTAACTCAGTTTTCCGTATAGTTGCTGACAAATCTTTAACTTCAAGAGCACAATCCCACTTCTACTGGTATTCTAGAATTCTGAGCTCATACCAGGATTTGCCATTAAGCTCAGCTTATAATATTCTAAGTTACTTTTCTAGCTAGCTTCTTTATATCTTCCCAAATTCTTTCCACAGACTGATTTGAAAGAACATAGGACCAATTACAGAAATGATTCCACTCTGGTACTAATGTTCTATAGTAGCAAGTATTTTTGTGATGAAATGTCTGAGGAAAACAACGTAAAGGAGAAAAGGTTTATTTTGTTTCACAGTGTCAGGGAGTTCAGTTCATGATCAAGTGACTTCAGTGCTCTGGATCATGTAGAAAATCCTGGTACATAGAGTATAACAGAGCGAAGCTTCTTCCTTCATGGTGAGCAGGAAGAAAAGAGGGGCAGGGACAGAAACGGGAAGAGACTGGGGGCAAAATACCAGCTTTCAAAGTCATGTCCCAGTGACCTACTTCTTTAAGTCAAGTCCCATTGTCTACAGTTTCTATTCACTCACAATAGTCTGTTCAATTACAAGTCTATCAGTGGATAAATCCGTTGAGTAGTTAGTGACCTCAAAATACAAACAGTTTCCAAGTTGTCTTTCCTATGAATGTTAGGGGTTAAGTTTTCAACAAGTATTTGGAGGAGACTCCATGTAGCTAAAATTCCTTCTGGGAGGTGTAAACACTGTCACCACCCTACCCTTCTGACAAACGGAGGCTTGATTTCACTCAACTACAGTCTAAGAAACCAGTGAGTTCATTGAGCTTACTTACAGGGCAACTGGTAAGAGTTTACTCATGGAAGTGTGGGTGCTCTCCCTGCAAGACTGTACTAGGAAATCTTCATCCACCTGTGGATGGTGACTTCCCCATAGCTGCGCAAAATGGTGAGAGACCCTTCCCACCACTTCTGCAGTTTATCTTCCCTTAGGCTGCCATGTTTGTTGGGAGGTGTGGGCGACTCTCCCTGCTCCTACTTTCTTGCAGAGCGTACCAATGAACAAGCTGGACTGTGGTGATCCTATGCAAGTGGGTGCAGCCAAGCTCAGGAAGAAGGCATCTGTCCATAGTCTGCCTGTTGAGGACATTCCTATGCAGCACCTCATCTCTAACCACTGTAGTGACCATAACAGAGCTGAAGTGAGACACACCACTTTAGTTTATTGTTCAGTTGCTAATGCAAGACCTTCGTGGATCTCTTCTATTCTGACCTGACAGCCAGAAGCATTCAAGATGGCGGTTACTATCAACCTGGATAACTTGTTGAGCAGAAATCCCCTACTGATCCTTTTAGTCTGTGACATTATGGAGAAATAAATCTTGTCATTTCCAGTTATCAAGACACTGAGATTGTTAACAGCACATCATGATTCATGCTTGAATTCTAAGCTAGAAACTTATAAAGTGCTTTTTAATTGTTACCTTATTTAATTTTGATAGTATCTTTATGAAATAAATACCAAATTGTCTTCAGTTTTAAATGAAGAAACTGAGACAGAATAGGTACCTTGTCCAGGTATGTAATCAGCTTAAATGAAGTTGAGCTTTAAGCTCAGGAGATCTCACTCAGTGAAGCTTCCATTGTCTACTGGACACTGAGAAAAGACTTTAAGGCAGAACCAGGAAGAATCACATTGATTAGTCACTGCTTTTAAGAAAGTTCCAACTCATTTAGGAGGAACAAGGGCATTAAAAACAGCTGTAAAAATGTAACTTATAATTAGGTACAAGATGTCACGCAAATGCCAAAGAATGACTCTGTCAGCCTATACTTTAAATTTTTAAAAATTATTTTATGAATATGGGTGTATTGCCTACATGTATGTAAATGAACTCATGTTGTGCAGTGCCCATGGAGGTCCAGAAGAGGGGGTCAGATTCTCCTGGAACTGGAGTTACAAATGATTGTTAGCTACCAGGTGGGTGCTGGGAATCGAGCCCAGGTCCTCCTCATAGCCAATGCTCTTAGCCACTGAGCCATCTCTCTAGCCCCCAGCCTGTACATTTTAAAAACAATAACAAACAATAGTTTATTATTACATTTATTCATGTGCCATGGAGTGAATGTGCTACAGAATGTGAGGGGAGGTCAGAGGACAATTTGTGACAATTGATTGTCTCCTTCCACCATGTGGATCTTGGGGATCAAACTTAGGTCACCAGAATTGGTGGCAAGCAACTTTACCCACTGAGTCATATCATGGCCCAGAATGGTAGGATTCAGAAGAAAGATGTCTGTGAGCTTGGAAAAGAAGAAAGTTTCCTGTAGGTGGGAACCAAGCTCTGCTATGGAGAAAAGGGGACATTTTGAGAGAATTTAAGTGGGAACAATTTTATACTGGATTAAAATTTAAACTGAAATCTGAGTTTTGCCTGAGATACTTAAAAGTCTATGTTCCTGAAGGACACAGCCTATGCTGTCTATCCCTCTGCATGCTTGTTGAATTATCTAAATAATGTAGATGTTAATAACGTCATAAGAATAAGACCCATGCTGACTGAATCAACAACAACAACAACAAAAATCAAATCCAGCCTAGAATGAGAGAAACGGGCAGCAGGCCCCAACCCTAGCCTAGGAACTATTGGCAACTGATTACTGCTGGGTGAGGGAGAGTAGATTGTCTTTAAGATCTCTAGATAGGCCAACTAGATTCCAGTGGACTTGCACCTAAGGACATCCGGGTATGAATGCTTGATGGGATAGAACTTAACATATGTGACAGAATACATGAAATCCAATGGGAGGCGCTGTACAGGGGCATGGACGGGGAGGGAGTCTAAATTTGATTAAGAACTGTTGTATGAAACTATTAAGAACTATTGCACAGAAACTCAATAAAATATTTTAAAAAATGTCATAAGTTCACTGTCCATGAGATTTGCTAATTACATTAATATCTCCCATTGTCTACTGATCAGCAGGGCGTGGTTTTTCTTAGGCATCTGAAATTCAGCTTTGTTCAAACTTGAGCTTTTGTGATTCATGATGCTAATTTCCAACTAACTGAAATCTTGACATGACTCATTTCTCCTCTGTTACTCACCCTGTTGATTGGCTAAGTTTATCACATTATCCTAAATTAGAAATATCTTTCTGATCTGTTTATTTCTGATGTTTCTCCTATAGCTCATTCCAGTGTTAATTCTTAAGTAGGCAAATTTTCTCCTTTCTGTCATCTTCTTCATAATCTTTAAAGATCAAATATTCCTTCATTTTTTCCTTAAAAAACTTTCCATTGATTTCCCCACATCATTCTTGGGATGAATCTACATTGCTTAACATGGTATCAGTCTGTTTCCTGCTGCTATAACAAAAATGCCACAGACTAGATTACTTATAAAACAAGTTTAGTTATGACAGCTGTGGAGTCTAGGAAGTGCAAAGTCAAGTTTGTAGCAAGTTCAGCTTCTGTGAGCTTCCAAGATGGTGCCTTGAATGGTATATTGTCACGTGCTCAAGCAGTCAAAAGAAGGGCAGAAACAGTCTAATAGACTCTCTAGTCCTTTTAAAAATAAGGCACTAATCCATTCATGTGGTGGAGCCTCACTTCTTAATACCTCCTTAATACCAATTAAGTTCAGCACATGAGTTTCTGGAGAACAGTCGAGCCACAGCATCTAAGACCTGGTTTCTTCTTTGCACTCCCACACTGCATACTATGCAGAGATGCAGATTCTGTCTTCTACATTTGGGTATCTCACTGCCTCTATGCTGCTGTTTCTGTCTTCTAGAATGTTCTTCCCTTGCATATCTAATTAACCAGTTTCTACTTTTCACTTGTAAATCTGGTCAAACCTTTCTGAAACTCCGACACAGGAGTCATGAAAGGTTTGAAGATGATGGTCTTTCACCACTCTGTTTCAAATGGGCTGGGATGTGACTTATCCTTCTGTCCAGTGTATCCATGCAGTTTATACTGCCCACCCATTAGTTATGTGTAGCTGCTTGAGTTATAGAATCCTATTACAGTACCAGTGTTCGTGTTGGTAGCTTTTATTTTACTTACTATCTATTTTAGTATTGCTTTAATAATTGTCCTTGTAACACTGAATGAGGCACACAGAGGAGTGCCACATAGGGATGGTTGAATCAGGAGTCCTTTATTAATAGCTGGTAGGCAGAGAGAAGGTTAATGCCCCAAAGAACTCTTGACCCCAAGGAGAAGAAGGGCAAGCTTTACAAAACTTAAAAGAGGAGAAACCAATAACCATAGGTACATCAGATCACCATAGTTACCCCAGACCAAGGGGCAGGTCAGTTAACAAAAAGGCTTTCAATGAACAAAGACTTTCATTTAGGCTGGGTGGGAGGGATGTGCTACCTGGACATGCTGCCTGGCTACCGGTAAGTTTCCCAGTGACTTGTAAGTTTCCCTGAAATGCCTGCATGAGGCTTTCTGACTGGCTGACTGCAGTGGGCCTGGTTGGGCAAAGCCACAGGGAAAAGCAAAAGTCAGAGCACAATGGAGTTAGTTTTGCCATTTCAGCTCCACTATATTACCAATTATTAATCACTTTCTATGCTTAGTGTCTAAATCAAACTTTATCAAAGGCACATATATATATATATAGAAATAAATGAAGTATACATAGAGTTCAATACGATCCAGTTTTAAGCATCTTCTGGGGGTCTTGGAACATACCCCTGTAGTTAAGGGTGAGACTACTACTGTTTAGTTGTTTGATTTCAGATCTTGCTCCCCCACTAGGCTGTATAAATCATCTTCTTTTAGGAACATACTTATTTGGGTATTCTGATACATATTTTGAATGCAAATATTTCTTCTCATTTGTTGGTGAGGAATTAAGCTATTTATTTGATCTTCTTGGTGAGAAGATCCATTTATGGCAACCTCATAAATTTCTCTTAGATCTTTCTACTTCTTAGAGAAAATTTTGGGGTTATGGACAAAGGAAACTCATCCCTTGAAGCTTTGCTCTGCTCTTAGTAGCAAAATCAGATCTTGTGTCTTTCATTACTAAATGCAAGACCAAGAGAGGTTTGGTGAGAATGTTCTAGCTAGTCACAGGAGTCCCAGCTAAGGCTGCAGGGCAGGAAAAAGTCTGACATGCAATTTGTTTCCACTTGTTAAAATCTTCTATAGTAAAACTACTAATGCAGGGCCGGGTGTTGGGGCTCCTGCCTGGAACCCCAGCACTTGTGAGACTGAGGCAGGAGGTTCCTGAATACTTGGATGGCCTTGTATATTTGGGGAAAGCTTAATAATTTTGTATCAATGGTTTGTCAACAGCATTTTAAGTCATTTTGTAGATAAGGACAGACTCTTGATGAACTTTCATAACACTATTACGTTGCTATAGACTGGGTTAAAATTAGCGCCTTGTTTCTGTTCAGCCAGGATTAGAGGTGAGGTTTCAGCCCATTTTGTGGTACGCCTATGTATGAGTGTGTACGAAGTCCTTGTCTCAAAAAGTCCAATCAGTAAATAACCAGAAAGGGTCATTCCAAAAAATGTAGATATTGACTTTAATTTCCCCCCAAGTTTTTCCCCGTCAATGAGAATATTCATAGTTTTTGTTTATTCAGCTCTTAGCCAAAGACCCATTTTACATATAACATTTCTTGAGTGCTGTGTTGATTAGGTGTGACTTGGATAATTTAGACATGGAAAAGTAGCTCAATAAAAAAATGAAATAAGCACACACACAGAGAAGCCTAAGACCATTTTACCTGCATGCCACTGATCTAGGACTTCCTGGGCTGTTAGGTGAGCACAGCTTATCACCTAGACTAAAAGGAAAATCTTAACAAATGTTCTTTCAGATGTGTTGACACATAATTGTAACAGCTGTAAGTAGCATCCAAATTCCCTTCGCTGGCACAGGGCCCAAGGCTTGAGCTGCTGCCTCGAGGGAACTTCCTCCTTCCTCTTCCGGTGCATCCTTTCTCCTGTTTCTCTACTAAAATAAATCTGTGGTCAGGATGAATCTCTTTCTTCATTTTACAGCCTTGTTGATGGGATTTGGGGTTCGGAGGGGAAATTGTTTTATATTCCATGTGAACAAAAGGCTCAACAGGCATAATCTTTTCTTAGCTAGGTGAAATTTCATTGGGAATTTTGAGAGAAAAAAATTCTGTATGTTTGGATTGAAATGTGAAAACATTCAGCCTCCTCTCTCTAGTTATCCAACCTAAAGGAAGTGAAGTTCTTTCTGTTGTTCCTTCCTTCCTTCCTTCCTTTGGCTCTTCAAGTTTGTATTTCAACTTAGAGATTAATTCTCCCTCTATTTAACATCAGTGTTTGTTCAAAATAAATAATGGTAAAAAGAAATAAACTAAAAAGAAATTAAACCAAGTTCAAAAAAATGTCAGTAATCTCTTCAACCTATCAATGACTTTTTAAACATAGCAGCAACATGCTGTAGAAATAATTATTTTTATACTTGTATCTAGAGTAGGATAAGCAAGTCCTTTTTAGCCCAAAGCTAATTTTACCAGCAGGTATTTATGTTTTTCTTTAGACATCAGTATATCTGTGGAAAATGTAATAATTTTGTATTAATGGCTACTCAATGGGTATTTTAAATAATTCTGTAGATAAGGACAGATCTTTCTTCATGAACTTCTGTGACACAATATTATTATGTTGCTAGAGACTAGATTAAAAACAACACCTTACTTCTGTTGAGCCACAATTAGAGGCAAGGTTATGGCCCACTTCATTAATCTTACAGATAAGAAATAAACTTGTTTTTCTTAAAAGTGTTGTGAGACTGATGCTCCCGATAGTGATACAGGTTGTTTATTTGCATGTAAGCTGTCTGGGCTTGCGGGCACTGAGCTCGGGTTGTCACCTTGGGATAAGATAATTTGGGATCTTTCACATTCCAGATTATATGAAGCCTCAACAGTTGAACCAGCTGACAAATGGGACATGCCAGCATTGGGGTTTTGAGGACAGTATGTGGTGAGGCCCACAGTGTGAGCCTCATGTTGCTTTATTAACAGACACGCTTGATTCCAGAGGTCAATGTTTCCATGCACGGGGCAGATTACTTCGTGCACGACGTGCATCCTGAAAGGAAACATGGGCTATAGTGATGTAAGGTGAGGATTTGAATCCTCTGAGATGCTTCACGAGCAGGCCTGGTAGTGGGGCACCCAGGTTGGCTTTCTATGATTGGACTATTTCTAGCATTTTCCTTCGCTTATATGAACCAATATTTATGTTTTAGATTTGGGATAAGAATGGAGAATCCTGGAGCTGTGAAGATGGCTCACTGAGTGCAAGCATGTACAAACGTCACCTAAGTTTGGGTCTCCAGAACCCATGTAAATAGCAGGGTATGGTGCCTTTAATCCTAGCCCTAGGAAGGCAGAGACAGGAGGATCCCTGGGGCTTGCTGGCCAGCTAGTGTAGCTGTAATTAGTGAGTTCCAGATTTAGTGGGAGATCCTGTCTCAAAAAATAAGGTGGAGAAACATAAAAGAAGACATCCTTTGGTCTTTGCGCATGTGTGTACACCACACAGCATACACACAGACACACAGGCATACACACAGAATTTGGGAATGTTAGTAACGTAAGTGACCAGTTCTTTCAATAAAGCAACATAATGTCAGTGCAATAATCTGTGAAAAATTATATTTCAGATACCAGTTGTGAATAAAAAAGGACTTCATTGAATAAATGCCACACGCCTAGGCCTGTGTTTGAAAGTTCCTCCTGTATCAACTTCTCCAAGTCTCACATCAAGATGATCTGTGGTTGCTCTCACTTCTCTAGACGTGAGGAGACAGGCATCCAGTAATGAAGTAACTTGTCCCCAGGCAGTACTGGTGAGAAGATCTGTACAAATGCCTTTTCACCTCAAATAAAGGCCAGGGTAGCAGCCTGGGGGTGTGGCCACTGCTCTGAGTTATGACGACATACAGGTCCCCCAGGAGGAAAACCTAATTTGGGGTCATTCTGATTTCTTCCTTTGTCCCATAGGGTCCTGGATTCTGACGTTCAGTTTCACTGTCAGGACCTCCTTTGACAACCCCCTTAAACTGGCTCCTTGAGTGTGTCCCACTCAGATGTTAGCTCTGAGTCAGACTTTTATTTAAACAGGCGTCTCTAACCTTTCTCTGCGTCTGCTCCAGGCACCCTCATTCATTGGACTTTTATGGATCTGTGTTTTTCCGGTAACTTCTATGCAGGTTTGTGTGACTTGAAGTAAAGATGGCTTCTCAGTTCCCCTCATTTCTCTTCCTCCTTCCCATCTCCTTCCTCTTTCCCGTCAATAGTCTTTCTAGTAAAGGACCAGTAGCCTCCAGGAGTGTCTCCAGGATTCTAGGATTCTACTGAACTCTTGATATTTGGTTTTTTCTTGGTCTTTTTGAGACAGGGTCTCTCTGTAGCCATAGCTGTCCTGGAACTTGCTATATATATCAGGCTGGCCTTGAACTCACAGAGACCCGCCTGCCTTTGCCTCCTGAATACTGGGATTGAAGGTGTGCACCAGCACATCTGGCTTGCACTCTTGATCTTTAATGGTATTAATGGGTATTTAGTTGGCCACAGTCTGTAAAGAGTGTCACATGCCCCAAAGTCATGGAATCTTGGACACACTTTATGCTATGTACAAGTATCTTACCCCGATTTATCTTGCCCTTTCTTGATGACATCCTCAGCAACCCCAATATGTGGCCTTGCAGCCATTTCATGGCTGCCCCAGGGCATTTCACGGCCAAACTCCACCGTTGTGTTTTCTCAACTTTAGATGCATTTTAGCATCTCTGAAATTGGGACACATCTTAAAATGGATGAAATACAACATTTAATTGGTCACCTTTTTCCTTTTTTAGAGGTAACATAAAATAATTGCATATCATAAAGTCAATGAGATTCAGAGATGATATATGTTTGAGGACCTATAGCAAAATTTCTTCTTAATTCAGCATCTGTCACATTTGCTAGAAGCCAGATTTTAAAAAAAAACAGTTTTTATTATTACTTGAAAGTTTTTATGTGTATGAGTACATAATCTGCATGTGTGCAAGTGTATCCATGTCATGCGGTGCCTGTAGAGGTCAGGAGAGGGTGTTGGATTTCTCTGGAACTGGAATTACAGATGGTTGTTAGCTGCCATGTGGGTACTGGGAATCAAACCCAGGTCCTCTGTAAAAGCAGTCAGTGTTCTTAACTGCTGAGCCATCTCTCTAGTCCCAGATGCCAGAATTTTGCCAAGTTTTGAGGATATAATTATGAAGGAGGCAGGTCCCTACCCTCTAGCAGGTCTTCACTTAGATAAGAGCCATATCAGGTTGAAGGAGCAAGGACTGCAGTGTGTTAATTCATGCAAAATGACTTTGTAAAGTTTAGAACAGTTTATCCATGTAAGTTGTTATTATTATTTCCTGAGTTCTGTGACATTAAAAGTGCCTTCAGAATTACAGTGGGGACTGTCACTCTTCAAAGCTGTCAGAATACTCCCTTGATGCACCATTTTCCTGACAGGAATCTGACAGAAATCAATGTGTCCTCAGAGCTTTTTACTCTTCGACTTTTTCTCAGACTAACGAGGGATCCTTTATCTTAATTAGGTTTAAATATATCTTCTTTTGACCCTAATCAACCTCCAGTGTGGAGCTGTGAATTTCTTACACTTTCTCTTTGTCATCTTTTGATTGACTTTTCTTAACAAGTTCTTTCAGTTAGCAGTTCTTTTCAGAGAATGAAGAGGCGGGAGTCGGAGGGTGCGGTGAGTGTGGAGCCTGCCGTGAGTTAGCCATCTCCCCGGGCCTTTGTTCCCTGGGACTTGGAATGTAGTCCCTGGGCATCACCGCAGCCTCACCTGGGAGCTTTCTAGGAATTCTGAGTGTCAGGACCCACCAGACTGACCGAACCTGCGTTTTCACAAGAATGCCAGGTGGCATGCAGGGCAAAGTTCAAAAATGGGAGTCCTAGCCCGTTGTCATATTTATTATTGATAGCTGATGGATGGGGTAGTGTTTAGTTGCCAATTCTGAGCCTTGGGAACAAACACAGATGGTCTCTGACTTGCGATTTTTTGATTTTGTAGTGCTGTGAAAGATATTCATTCAGTAGACACTGTGTTTTGAATTTGGAACTTTGCCTGGACTACTGGTAAGCAGTTTAGTACTCCTGTCTCCCTTGCCGTAACTCCAAATGGCCACGTGATCATGGGAGTAGACAGCTGACACTCTCCAGTGCACTGGGTCACTAAACTGTGATATTTGATCGGTTAAGAGCACTGAATATATTTTGACTGGGGATATTTTCAACTTTCGCATGTTCTGTTGCAATGCAAGTCCATGGCAAGTTGACGGAATCTCTGAAACAAAGGTTCCATTTACCTGAGTATCACATAGTGAAGAAGTAGAGATGTGAGCTTTCAAATCCATTTTTTTCTGAGGTAAATTGTTCTTTTTCAATGTACTTCTGTGTTCTAAAACGTCAATAAGTGTCAAGTAAAACATTATTTTTATCTCTTTATATCCTTTGTATAACCTTAGAGAGCATAGAGCTTTAGAACTCAAACAATAAGTATCTAATAGGAGCACCTGCTACATTGTGATAATCTGGTCAAATACTCTAAACGTTACTCTTAATGTGGTTGCCAAGGATCATCCCAAGCAGAGGGAAGAGTGAGTGGGACAAAGATGAAGGCAGGCCAGGCTAGTCATCTGGACGGGACCTAATTATGACAATGGTTGTCTGGGTAGCTCTGCTCAGACTTTGAGTATCCTGCCCAACTCTTCCCATGGGAAGAAAAGACAGTGGAGAGGCTTCTCAGAGAGAAGAAGGAGGTGGAGGCGAGAAGAGTCATTCTCATGCTGGTGGGTCAGCTGATGAAAGCATTGGTAGATGTTGGAATAAATACAGAGAAATGAAGGCCTTTCTTGGAAGGCTGCATTTGTATTCAGTACTGTTTTGATAGGGTAACAATTCTTATCTTTATCAATGTCTTTTACGGTTATCACAGACAGCAGTACAGACAACTATTCTTATACCAATTTTATGAACAAAGATAAGATTTATTTAAGACAGTACTACAAAGCCATGTCCACATGAACATGGGGCTCCTGATTTAAGTGTTTTTAAAAATTCCTTAAAGATCAATCATTTTTGGTCATCATTCACAAAGCTTTCCATATCTGTATATTTATATTATTATTTACCGGATGTTTTCCTTTCAGTGATTTCTTTAGACCTAGAATCAATAAGTCCTAATCTTCATTGAAATCATGGTGTACTTCTTATAAATACTTAAAATTATGTTATAAAAAAGTTCGGTCTGAAGAGATAGTTCAGTGTTTAAAGCACATACTGCTATTGTAGAGTGCCTGAGTTTGGTTCCTAGCACCCAGGATACTCCCTTGATGCACCATTTTCCTGACAGGAATCTGACAGAAATCAATGTGTCCTCAGAGCTCCAGGGGATTTCATACCCTCTTTCTGGCCTCTGAGGGCACCTGAGCTCACATGCAGATACCCACATATGGGTAACATACACATAATTGAGAATAAAATAAATATTAAAAATATATTACTAAAGTAAAATACAATGTCAATACCTGAAATTTGTCCACTTGGACAGATCACTGTTCATTCTTGGACCAGTATTGTGTGTTGGCAAACTTGCCTGGAAACAATGTTGCAAGTTTTAAAACCTTACATACAGAAATAAATTGAAACGTAACAGAAAATTTAGGAACCATCCACAGAGAATTCCTACATATACTTCAGCAGGAAACTCCACATTAGTATTATGCTCTCCCTTAAGATTGGAAAAATTAGTATTAATGCAACATAATTATGTAATTTGGAGGCCTTGGTAAAATTTTTCTGTTATCAAAAAATATTCCATGTAGTATTTTAAAAAACCTTACCAAAGTCCAAGCTAGTATTATGCATTACAATTGTTTTCATATGTCTGGTGTGTCTCCTTTGGCTTCAAATACTTCCTGACGTGTCCTCTGCCTTTAGAACACCGGGAATTTTGGTGAGCTTAGGAGTGTTTGGTAGGAGAGTCCTTCATTTCGGTTGGTCTGATATTTCTTATGGTTAGAGAATTAGATGATGCAGTTTTTGGCGGGAGTATTAAGGAAATAATGTTGGTCTCATTGTGGCATTTTATTTTCACCTTCAAAAGCTCTTTAGAGAAATGTCTGGTTCCAGGCCTGGGCAGGGAAAGGTCAAGATCAGTTCAGAACATTGTGTTGCCCAAAAAGTAAGGAAATGCTTAAAAGGTGAGAAGCCATTTTGAAGGGGTTACTTGTGGCCAAACACGGGGTAATATGAATATCACACATAAATGACAGTAATGGGTCAATCACCCACTGGGCAAAATAAATACTCATATGTAATCAATGAGTAAACTCTTCTTTTGAGTAGACTCCGGAGTAGTAAGCGTAGGAAAGAGCAGGAGACAAATACTAAATCGCAACTAATAAATACAGAAGTCAGAAATAAACACAAACAGATGTAGGAGTTAGAAAATCATCATCTTGTAATTATAATAGTCACAGATTGGTTCAGAAAGGCTCATCCATCCTTGCTAAAACTAGGGCGTAAAGTTTAATGAGGAATAGGATATTTACATAATATCAAAACATCTCATCCTCTATTGTAACCAAATATATTTTGACTAGAAATAACTTTAGTGCTGAAATGCGCTAGCTAAAATATGAAGATTTCAGGTCTGCAGTGCCAAATTTGTCAAGTCTGAATGTCTTGGACCGGATCCCCCAAATCAGCTTTTAGAAGAGTTCTCCAAGATGCTTCTGAAGCTCGGGGAAACATGGTGACCTGTCCTAGGCTTTGGATGTGAAGTGTCCCTCACAGGCTCATATTTTGAGTACTTATTCCTCAGCTGGCTAGGGGTGCTATTTTGGGAATCAGTAGAACTTTTAGGGGGATGGGGCCCCACTTGATGGCAGAAGTAGGTCGATAGAGGCAGACTTTGGAAGGATGTACCCAGACCCTGGCTTGCAGTGATGTGAGCAGCCTGTGCCACACACTCCGGTCATGCTCCCCATAGCCCCCTGGAACTGTGATCGCAAACAAATCCTTCTTTCCTTAAGTTGTTTCTGTCAGGTATGAAGTCACGGTGGTACAGAAGTACCTACTACATAGCCACGGACTTAGTGCTTCCCATCTCTCAGTTCACAAGACCTCCGAGTCTTCCTCTTCCTCTGTTCTGCATGGGGTTGGGTGGGGGATGGAAGCTGGCAGGTCTCAGTATCATCTGTCTTCTTTCCTGTCTTAAAAATGTGTATTGCATTTATTTATTTATCAAGTGTATGTGTGTGGGCACGCACATACCACAGGTCCCTTGTGGAGGTCAGAAGACAGCTTGTGGGAGTCACCTCTCTCCTTCCACCATGGGGATCCCAGGATTGAACTCAGGTCATCAGGCTTGGTGGCAAGTACTTTACCTGCTGACCTATTTTGTGAGCTCTTATTTTCTTTTGATCCTAATTTTGATCTGATGATTTCAGACCAGGATGAGATGCTCTGTATTAATTGGGGCCCTTGTTTTTGTCACAAAGCATCTTCTTCCTTTTTGCCAATCCGGCAACAAAGAATGCAAGATACTAAACAGTGTTCTGCCTGTTATCCACATGGCTTTAATTAAGTTTTAACTAATTCCCTTTATGTTGTCATAGTGATTATAACTCTCTAAGTCATGTCACATTACTGTGTGTAACTGTTTCCTGGAAGGTCTGGCTGGGGAACAAATCTATTATGACCTGCGGAGCTAAACTGAAGCAAGTTGAAGGGTGACTGATTCACGTGCGTGTTGCTGCATTCTTTGATAGTTCATACTAAAGGTGAGCAGAAGGGCGATGGCTACAAGCATTTCAGCCTGTCACCGCCCGCTTTGCAAATTCAGCATGTAGAAAGAAGCATTGCAGATGTTAACATAGACATCACCAGACGGACAAACAGCAGGGTGCCGCATTTCAGGGAAGCTATTGGTAGTAATCAAATCGATTTATTTTGAC
This sequence comes from Eospalax fontanierii, assembly GCA_035773235.1. Taxonomy (NCBI): domain Eukaryota; kingdom Metazoa; phylum Chordata; class Mammalia; order Rodentia; family Spalacidae; genus Eospalax; species Eospalax fontanierii. The sequence goes on from CM069533.1 coordinate 74,096,569, forward strand.
TCAGACTTTCAAGAGTGACCATATTTTTCCCAATATCAAACTGACATATCATGGATGATGGATTTTTTTTTTGTTTAATGAAATCAGCTTAAAAGAAAGTTTTGACAATGACAAACTGATTTAACACTATTTATCCTATTGCTATTTACTGAAAAGAATCAAATGAAACTCCCCTGGGATGATCTGGAAGTGTCTAGAATCAGTGCAGGTAGGGACCACATTCGGGGTGAAGCAGCACTGGTAGGCAGGAAAGGGTAGTGTACATTCTCCCTGCTGCTCCAGACAAATGCTGACTCTAATGGATATATTCAATGCAAGCACTTTCGAAGTCTCTTGCTGTGCAAATCCTCAAGTTTCCTTACAGGGCTGGATTGCTAAGCCTCATTAAACCCTTTTGCTGACAGATATTTTGACACATACTCACCAAGTAGCCAGAGTGTAGAGTTTAAGAGATCCTTATTTAAAAAATAATATCATCATGATTTATCTTTAGATAAAGCTATATCAGTTATTGAGCACTTGCTGTACGTCACACAGCATAACGGGTCCTCTGCCCTGTAGGATTCATTCAGATTGAAAACCTGAGACGTGCGTACAGCATTAGTGCTCCCCCTGTGTGTAATGAAGGTACCAAGCCCATTGAGGTTAAATAACTTCCTCGGATTTTCAAAGGTAGAGTCAGAATTTGAACACTGGTCCAGGGCTTCTGAAGCTATGATGGTCCTCTGGGTCATTCCTACTCTTCAAGTGCCCCAACCCGCCCCCCACCCCCCAAAAAACTCCGTGCTGTCAATCCATCTGCTATGGCTTTGAGGCCCTTCTATCCTTTTACCTGAGGGGCAGGACTTTGCAAAATGATGGAATTTTCAAATGATGCGGGGGGTGGAAGCTTCATTCTCTGTTCTCTAGGCTTGGTCAGTCCCAATTACTCTTCCCTGTTATAGTCACTCCCATGCCTTGTCGATCTTCATAACAAACATGAAATTTTATTTGTACTATGCAATTTATATCTCACTTCCCACTAGACTATAAACTTCACAAGTGCAGGAGCCACGACTCTATCATTCATAGGTGTTTACTGTTTCACAGGATATATACTAAGTACCTAGCAAATAGTGAATAAACAGGTGAATATGCTAAAATCATCACTGAGCTTATGTTGTAGTAACACATCTTTTCTCCTTCAGCCTTGAGACTTAGCCCTTCTATCCACCACAACCTTTCCTCCTAGAACCCTCTTACCTCTAGCAAGTAGCAAAACCAGGTCTCAGAGGCAGATATTATTCTGGTGCCCAGTGTCCTTTCCCTCACCCTACATTATGTCTGAAAGTGCCAGGGAGTCTTGTGGTTGTGGTTCATATGAAACCATCATATGGTTTTCCTTTTCTTTTTCATTTCCTATCTTGACACTAATTTCTAACTGGCTTCAGCACCGTGGTAAGAAAGCACCACCCATAAATGTCCTGCTTACTCAGCTGAAGGTAACGGCTGTTCCAATAAGCAATTTGATGTTCAGCACCTGAGACTGGCTTCCTCCTTCCAGCAAGACTGCAAGCTCAACAGAACGTAGGAAAGCATGAAGAATTCTGCTAGCCTGCTTCTGTTACTGTAGCAGGGGAGCCGAGCAGGCTAAATAGTCAGAGTCTCATCAAGTAGAATTGGTTCCTGGGTGGATAATTTCAATCCAGCTTCTTTTGATAAGATCTTGGGAATAAGAATGTGTTGGTGGTCAAGGCGTGAAGAAAAGACTGCCTGAGATAATAGGCAGTTTTGTTGTTATTCTATGGTCTGTCCCAAGTAGTGTGCTAGTAAATGTGATGTCTCTTTCTCAAATCACTGAGTTGCCAATTTCACTGGTGTAAATATTCCCATTGTGGAAGATTTCAGAGTGGCCACATCAAGCTGGCAGATGATGTTCACAACTGGTTCCCATCGACTAGTGTACATGGATCCAGGATACCAGTGTCTCTCTTGATCTAGTCGGCACCCGTAGGGAAACAGAGTGGCTGGGTAAGGGCTGAAGTTAGGCTCTGTATTTCTCATGGAAGTCCATGGTTGCTGGTGATAAGCAAAGAGCACAAGTCAGTGCACATGGAAGACAGAAAAAGCCCATGGCAATGATCTAGGGATGTGGAGACATTCATCTTGTCTTGTGGGCCAGTGGTGAAGGTATGGTAGGAATCAAACCCAGACATTTGTCACTAGAGGCTGGTACCACTGATCACCTGTGTAATCTTGGGTATGCGAATGAAACTCTCCATACTTCTGTTGATTTAGCTATAACCGCAGGCTTTGTTCCAGGCCATCAAAGCAAATATTTCAACAAAGTGAGTCACACTAATTCTTTTGGTTTCCCAGTGCACATTAAGGTTATACTTACATTGTTCTGTAATCTCATAAATGTACAATAGCACTATGTCTAGAACACAATGCACATACCTTTATTAAAAATACTTTATTGCTAAAAATGCTAACACTCATTGGGACTATTGGAAAAAGTGGTGCTCAGAGACTTGTTCATCAAAGACTTGCACAAACCTTCAATTAAAAAAAAAAACCCACAGTATCCATGAAATGCAATAACACAAAGCACAATAAAATGACTGTATAATAATAACTCCTACCTTCAAGAGGTTTTGTAATGATGGATTATTATAATATATGTAAAATGCTTCATATGGTGCCCGGTATAAGACAAGTGCTCAATGTACAGCAGGATTAAAAGGAGGCTGGAACACACGAGAGTGAATGGACTTCTTGGGCCTGGTCTCAAACTAGAAAGCATTTGTAGCTTACCTCTGGGGCTGGTAGTAGGTCTAGAGGGACCAAGCAACCCAAAGAGTGAGACAGAGGCACATTGTTCAATATAATTATTGATTATAAAAATTAAAAATATTTTTCGATCATTTTTTGTCTACGTTCTAAACTGTTCAAAAAGGCAGGGTCTCAGTATGTGGCTCTGACTGGCCTAGAACTTACTATATTGACCAAGTTAGTCTCCACTTATAGAAATCTACCTGTCTCTGCTTCCCTAGTGTTAGGATTAAAGGCATAGACTCCACGCCAGGCCCTCATTCTCAATTTTATTTTGGGAGATGGTGCCAAAAAAAAAAAGGATTTGAGATGCTTAAGAACCACCGAGAAGTATATATTCATGATGAAATTCTATTAAAGGATAGATTAGAAAATGTGTGTATGTGTGTGTATAAAATTACCATAGAAGGACAAGGAATTGGCTTTGAGCTTCTTGGTGACCAATATATACTAACACACGCATATATTCATATGTACAACATACATGTGTAGCTATACAATGTTAGATCTCACCAATGCCTGTTTTTTACAGGAGAGCATCTCTTTGTGTGCTTTTTGTTTGATAATGTCTAGTGATTGCTTTAGTCATAGGTATCCAGAAGTGCTGTTGGCCACCAGTCTTTCTGCTTTTCCAAAATCTGTAAACTTGAGGAAAACAATCAGGAACTTATGTAACATTTCCAAGGTGCTTTGTGTCTTTCTAATTGGCCTCTGCTCTTGAGTTCTCCTTGAATCAGTTCTTGAAATAACAGTCAAAATGACTCTAAACACTTAGGTCAGATTATGCTACTTTGCTATTTACACTCTAGAACACCCAGCCAGTCAACACAAACTTCGTCGTGAACACCATGACCCTGGTCTCTCCCCCACTCTGCCCTACTCAGGATCCTCCTGTCCTACAAGTCCTCCCTCGGCCGCAGGGTCTTCAGCATCTTTTCTTTAGCACCCAAGGGTTCTTCCCCCTCTTTGCCAGAGGTAGCCATCTAGTTTTTCTGTCTGCCTCTACATACTTCCCCTTCATCTCTGCCTGTCTTCCTCAGCCTGGTTTCCCCTCCATACCTGGCATTTGAGCAAGCTATATCTGCTGGGACAAGATAAGAAAGAACTATTTCCCACTTGCTTAGGAAGACTTTGCCAAGAATGAGAGTAAAAGCAAATCCTACCATTTTACAGATAATGTATGAGTATTAAAATCATCTTGTTTGTAGATATTTATTAGTTTCAGTCTAACTTAATGCCAAAACTTCGGGTTTTCACACAAGGAACTCAAGTGTGTCTCAGGAGGCAAGTGAGTTCTCAAAATAATGAGTTGTAAGTAAGCCAAAGTCTTTTTTATAAACTTTTATGTATTATTTTTATTTTATGTGTATGTATGTCTTGCCTGCATGTATGGAAGTGCAACTGACCATGGAGGTCAGAAGAGGGCATCAGATTCCCTTGGAACTGGAGTTATGAATGGTTGTCAGCTGCCATGTGGATGCTGGGAATTGAACCTGGGTTCTCTAGAAGAGCAGTCAGTGCTCTTTACCACTGAGCCATCTTTCCAGCCCCTGAGCCAAACTCTTGAATTACTGTCTGGTTTTCTGATCGATGTGTGGTCTCTTTCTCCATCATGCATCCTCATGATGTTGTAGTGACCAAGCTGTGCTAATGCATCTCTTGACTGTCACATGTCCTACAGGAAGGTAGGAAATTAACTGAAAGGTCTTTCTTGGAAAGAAGAACAGCCACTCCCAGTGGGAGATTACCATCCTTCTTGTTATTGCCCTACTTGATTTCATTTGCTCATTTTGCATGTAACCTTGGCCCAGTGGTTTCTTGGAAAGCACTTTTCTTTACAGCCCCTCTGTCTGTGAAAGTAGTCGCTCTCTATAGGGAAGCCCCTTCACAGTGTCTATTGTGCCCACAGGAAACGTTTAACATCTCACCCTCATACTTGGGAAGGACTACTCTCTAGGCAGCTGGCTGCCTTGGCTCTGCCCTGCCTGGCAGCTTCGTTCAGCCTTCTGCCTTTGCGCTGTGCACTGAGGTAGGAAAGCTCCCTGAGGACTCTCTTACTTCACTCTTCTCTGGTCTTACAGTATCACTGAGGACCCAGAGATCCCTCTCCATTTGTCTGGAGTTCCATGGCTTCCTCTCTAACATCTTCTCAGGTCAGGGGTACAAGGTAGACTGTGGCTCATAGTATCAATGGCTTTCTGAATGGTGGTCTGCATGGTCACACCTTTGGTTAGAATTCACTGGGGGTAGAGTAGGTTGGACTGAGTCTTGCTTATCACCTATTAGTTTCAATTTTGGGTTTTATTCAAAATTAGAAGATCATCCAAAATATAGGTACACAGAACTGCAGCCCAAGGGGAAGTACCAGGAAAGGCATTATCTACTTCCTGTGGTGGCATGAGCAAGGGGCTAAGCCAGGAGATAACACCCTCTCCTCCTGTCCCCATGGAACAGTTTACTGGTTGAGGGTGAAGGCGGTATTGTCAGCAGATGTGGATTCTTATCAGTGCTTAGAGAGCCCTTTTATGAACCCTGAGGTTGGGGAAGAAAGGAAGGTGGGACTTGGGGTAAGAAAGTCGTGAGCACTGTATAAATTAATTTCTTGTTATTGTGACAAAATGCCCAATGAAGGGTGACTTAAGGGAAGTAGAGTTTACTTTGGTTACAGTTTAAGGGTGTGGTGCATCATGGGAAGGCACAGTGGCAGGAATGTGAGGCAACCAGCCACATTGCATATGCAATCAGCAGCAGAGAGATAAATGCTGGTGCTCAGCTCCTTTTCTCCTGTCTTCTAACTCCAGCACAGGATGGCACCTTTCCATATTCAGGACGGGTCTTTCCCCCTCAATGAAACTGTCTGGTGTCACCCCCACAGCCATGACCGAAGATATATGTATCTCCTGCGTGTTTCTGAGGGCAGTCAAGTTGATAGTGACCATTAATCATCACACTGTCCATAGTGAGAGTTACAGGGAGGAGTGTGACTTTATAAGAAGAGCTTGGGAATGAAGGCCGAGGACCAGCCATGCTGAGATGGGGAGAAGAGGACCAACCAGAGGGGTTGAGGATCTGAGCTCTGTTTTAACTCTGCACATTGTCTGTGCCCATGTCTAGGGTGACAGAAAAAGCTTTTCCGTTGAGGCCTTGGAATTTGCCTATGCTTGGCCTGAGAAAATACACATAGGCTTTAACTCGAGTGGGTCACCCTGGGCTTTATGTTTTTATTGTTTTTCTTTTCTGGCATAAAGTCTTTATGAAGTTAAAGGTGTTCTTTTAGGGTCACTGTTGATGCTTCTGCAGCACAGCACAGTGACTGGAATGTGGCAGGTAGGCTCCTCTGAGTCAATGGAGGCGTTCCTGGCCCGGTAGATACAGGGACGGCCTGGTGGGGGCCTTCGGGAGCTAAGCGGTGACGAAGCCAGGTTACAACATTTAACAGTGCAGTAGTTGCTTAACCAGGCAGTCATTATTATAGAAAAGAAAGGGCTCTATGTCCAAGGGGGCAAGAGAGGGAGATGCGGGACACGACGCGAGGTTGTGGGTTTCGTGGGTGGGCTCTGTAGAGATGGAACTTGGAAAACACCATTTGGCTTATAAACTTGACGTCAGACGCGCCCACACTTCCTAGAGCCATCTGTCCCGATACCTCCCACTTCCAGCAGAACACGCAGAGCGTGCAAATATCTGCGGAGCGCTCGCCGGTCTCCACCAGCATCAAACAGAGAGGCAAGCAAGAACGTGGCTAATTTTGAGTCCCATTTGGTCCACTCCCGTTTCTGGCTGAGATGTTTCATTCCCTCAGGCTACAGATCAGTGTTTGTATTTTTTTTCCCTCCAAATCATTTGTACTCTTTTTCATCTTCTGTCACTGCTTCCTGCTGCTGCGGGGTTTTAAGCTTCTGTTTACTGAATGGGGATGAGAGTATAGTGGGGTTTCTACAAATACACAGAAGAAGAGATTTGCAAATGCATGACAGTCAGCACTGTATTCTAGGAAGTTTTGAACCACTCAACTTCTTAACTTCCATCCTCCCATCCTTGGCTGTGTGGTAGATCAGTGCTCACTGTTTCTTAAGTACTTAGCCATTTAAAGACTGTATTAGTTACTTCTGTCAATGTTTGACACAAAGCAACTTTGACAGAATGTTTGATACAAAGCAACTTCAGGGAGACAGGGTTTATTTTGGCTTATAGTTTAAGGGGATAGAATCAGTTATGGCTGGGAAAGCATGGGAACAGGTTGGTCACATTAAATCTACAGGAAGCGAGATCAGGGTATAAAACCCCAAGGCCTGCCCCCAGTGATCCATTTTCTCCAGCAAGGTTCTAGCCCCTAAAAGGTCTACAATCTCTCCAAACAGAGCCGCTAGCTGGGACCAAGTATTCAAATATAGGAGCCCATTTGGAAGACATTTCACATTCAAACCACAACAAAGAGAACTCAGGTAAAACAACAGGTTCAAAAGATCTCAGCATTAGGAAACTTTCAAATAACACTAGTATGATTTTTAAGTATTAAAATTTATGTATTTATTTATTTACATGTGTATGAGCATTTTGCCTGCATGCATGTAAGTGCAGCATTATTTGCATGTATTGCTTAAAGGAGCAGAAGAAAGTGTTGGATTCCCTGGAACTGAAGTTATGGATGGTTGTTAGTTGCCATGTGAATGCTGGAAACTGAACCTGGGTCCTCTGTAAGAGCAGCCAGTGCTCTTAAGCACTGAGCTATCATCTCTCCAGCCCCAGTATTAAAATTTTTTAAATTCACACATAATGATTAGACATATTTATGAAGGAAAATGGGACCTTTTAATGTACTGTATATTAAGAGTATACATTTTCTCTTGGGTAGATGAATCTTTGAGTTCCTTGGTAGGCATCTAAGTTGAAGAAGGCACATTCCCTCTTACTTTTTATCCCCCACCCCGGTCTCATATTGGAGAGATACAGGTAGGCTCAGTGGAGACAAGCAGGTAAGAAGGAAGCTGCCGGCATCTAGGAGTTTAGAGCAGGGGAGACCAGGAACCAGTGGCTTGTTGGGTTGCTGGGGAAAAAGAAACGACGAGATCAGGCATCCTCTGTAGCAGAGTGGGGAATGGCTTTCTCGTTCAGTGTTTCATTTTTAATTCAAAGCTGTTTTCTATTCTCTATAAATCCCCCTGGATTTGGCTGCCCCTCAGTCTGCTACCTACAAGTGTGCTGTGTCTGTGTCACTGTGAATAGTAACTAGAGGGATGTTCTGGGAGAGGAAAGACTAGGGAAAGGGAGGCAGCCTTGGGAGCCAGAGGGACCACTGGGTGCTGGATATTGTCTCAGATATGGAGAAGAAGCACTTTCTTCTGGAGGAGAAGGTGACTCTGGGGAATGGAGCAGGCAAGTCATTTAGTGTTTACCTTGTCTCTTTTCATCTTTGAAACCTCCATAGACCTGATGAAATTCAAGTTATAATCCTAAGTGATCAGAGGCTGCTGTACCAAGGGTGTATTACCTCAGATAGTGCATTATAGATCCACATATAATTGTGGTTGAGATTCCTTGGGTTTCAGAGTCATATGGTTAGAAGCCATCAAGTTATCTTCCACGTAGCCCACATTTGTTTCCCCAGGACATTCTGATACATTGTGTCAGGTGCGTCTGGAACCAGGTGCCCCGTATCTGATGGGTTCCTTCACTTCCTCAACAAGGAATGTCAAGCTCATGGGAATAGGCTAATCAGATATGATTGATTTTTCATAAGCACGCTACTTCCTTTAGGCTGTATTTGGGGATCTAAAATGATCACACACCTATTTTCTGACAGACTTCTCTGCCTCTCAGGACTGGAAGCAACAGTGATGATAAATTGTCTAATCCCACAATATCATTTTGCAGAAGACCCTGATCTTTGACTTGGCCAAGGTCACACAGCTGGTAAACTATAGGGGATTGATTTAGCTCACAAACATCCACAGTTTCTTCTAAACACTTAAAAATATATGTGCACTTTTTAGCTCAACTGGTCTTATTTTTATTTAATTGTTATTTTAATATGCGTATGTCTGTGTGTACTGAAGTTTGCAGGTGCCTGTGGAGGTAAGAGGAGTGAGATATCACTGGAGATGGAGTTATAGGCAACTTTGAACCGTCCACTGTTGGTGCTGAGACCCTACCTCAGGTCTTCTGCAAGAACAGTAAACAGTCTTAACTGCTGAACCATCTTTCTTGTTTTTTTTCAAATGTAAATATACTGTAAGGTTAACTAGCATATGATTTTCTCTAAGGCAAGTGCTGTAGGCCAAGAACACTGTTAAACATCCTCTAATGTACAAGGGCCCTACACGGGAGAGTAGAGTGACTCAGGCTGAAATGTTTGAAGAACAGTCTGGTTAGTTGTAATGTACTCCTCTTTGGCCATTGCTCCAAAGACCTCTGTGGAGAACATATGCATATCTATTCAATGGACATTATTTAAGATTTTATGCCCAAGAGACAGAAATTAATTAATTCTGTGTTGATAAGTGAGGCATTTTGTTTCTGTGGAGAACTAGAGATGCATACATACAGATGCATACCTGTGTGAAGATGCTGGTCAGGCTAACAAGGCCAGCAGTGTCTGCTGGCCCGAGCCCTGGGAGAGGAGGGAACCAAGAACAGGAGTTTCCTATTAGGAGTAGCTTTCCCTCAGTCCAAACTGCCTACAGAGACCCCTCGGTGAGTGGTGTTTGAACAGTGTGTTGGTTAGTTTTAATCATCAACTGGATAGATCTAGAATGACCTGGAGATGGGCCTCTGGGCAGGCTTTTGGGGGATTGTCTTGGTAACTGAGGTGGAAGATCTGCCCATTGTGGATGGTACCATTCCTTGAGTGAGATCCTGGACAGTGTAAGTGGAGAAGGGGAGCCGCAGCATGCCTGCACTGGTTGCTCGCTTCTTTTGACTGTGGATGTATCGTGACCACCCTCTTCAAGCTCCTGCCGCCTTCACTCCTCCACCATGATGGATTGGACCTGGAACTGTGACCTAAAGTAAACCCCTTCTCCCTTAAGTTGCTCTTGTATTTATTACAGCAATAGGAAAAGGAACTAAGACCAGGGTCTTGGGCTGGGATCCTGCAGAGTCACACCTCAGGTCAACAGTTCTCAAAGGGGGATGTTTTCTTCTTCAAGGGATGTTTGGTAATAGCTGGAAATACTGGTGGCCACAGTGAGGGGGAGTGTGTGTATCTGGTGAGTAGAAGCCAGGGATGCTCCTAAGTGTGCACGAAACACCTTCCTTACAACAAGACCTGTCCATCATGTTAGCATGGCTAAGATTGTGAAGCTTTGGTAAGAATCTCTTCCTGTGGAACACAGAAGGACTGGAAATAAACCAGCTTTTCCAAAGACGGGGGTTCAGCCTCAAATCATATGTCTCTGAAGATCTTTGATTAGATTTTCAGCCTCAGCATCTGACAGAATAAGAAAGAAATGCTTCCTGAAGCAGGAGAATTTTAACAGCCTTAGACTCACCCTAACTATTGCATGTAAGGATAGGGAGAGTCCAAAGTCAGAAGATTCCAAATTCTTTACAGGACCCGCTAGCAAATATTATTTAACAGTAGAACCTTAATTCAAGGCAAACATGTATATTATAGTCTTTAGACAGATTACTGAAAGAATGAAAGTTTTGCTCAGTTGTTTATCTGTAATCTGTTGATCCACCCAGCCAGTCTCTCTACCAATCATCTATTATCTATCATCCATCTATCTCTCTATCATCTGTCTTTCCATGTACCTATCTCCCTGTCTGCTGATTTATTTACTTATCTTGCTTCTCTCTATCCAAGGACATATATCTCTTGCCTCTGATCATCTGATATTTCTACAAGAGGAGATGAAATACTTAATATATAAAAAGAAATTTGAAATCCCAAATAAACAGAAAATGACAAGAGAACAACTTTCAGTAGTGCATTCAGTGAAACTTACAATTCCCACTAGACAACAAGGATTGTCAAATGAACCGAAATGAAAATGACCCTGAGAGACTGTGATTCTGAAAAGTAAATTAGCACAGAATGCTCCTACTAGAACCACTAGCCCTGTACTTAATTTTTGTTTTATGCCTTTACACATTTGGTCATTTAATCTTAAGACTTGGCTTATTATTTTTGTCATGTGATGAGAGAACAGTGTCATATGGAGGATGAATAACCTGTCTGATAAACAGCTCCTGCAGGCAAAATGAGGAGTGAGCCCAGGCCTCCCATAGACACATCTGTGGGATGTGGCATTTGTCACATTACTGTTTTGTGGCATTTCTGGAAGAGTCTCCACGGATCGTATCTTGTCCACAGTAATCACACTGTACTGCCCAGAACACACTCCTCTATTATTTTGCTCAGTTACTATCATTCCTGCTATGATACCTGCCCTCCTTTGACCACATTTTCATCCAGGATTCTTTGGCTGCAAACCACAGAAATGGACTTCTTTTTTTGCATGACTTAAGCAAAAAGGAAACTTTCCAGAGTTCATAGGATTGACTAGACATTTAAATAGCTTGAGGACTGGAAGTGTTTGTAGAGGGGCACATGGCATAGAGATGAAAATGTGCAAGTGTCATAGTCAGGTGTCCCATGTCAAGTGTCACATATCAGTCATGCTGGGGTAGAATCATCTTAGCATGTGTGTCTGGTGCTGAGGACTAAATTCGGGGTCTTGCACACAACTTGTACTACTGAGCTGGATCCTAAACCCTCTTTTTAGTTTTATTTTGAGGCAGGGTCTTATGCTATGTTTCCAGGTTGGCCTTAAATTGACTGTACATGCTGGCCTTGAACTTGTTATCTTCTCCTACAGCCTCTTGAGTAATTGTGAATAAGATGTGGCTCACTTCTCCTTTTCTATATCCTATTCTCCACTTATCACTTTTTCAAGATTTAAATGATAGCCATGGAGATTATTCTAACTTGAGTGAGAAGTCCGGCCCCCATGATTTGGGGAACACAGAGACATCCCTATGACATTCCTATTAGATACAGCCAGTGTATCTAATTTAGCCACTACCTAAAAGATAGTGAGATCAGAGTTACCAAAGGAAGGTAAAATAGCTGTTGGGCAGCTAAGAATCACATGTTTATGCATATATGCTGTCCCTTTAAAAACCATTCCAAAAAATTGCTGCCTTTTCAGACAGGAAATTTAGTAAGAGAGGACCATATGTAGGGACTAAAAGACCGAGATTAATTGTAAGAAGATACAAGAAATGTTTTGAGTTGTAGGAAGATTGGTTGCTCTTATCTCTTTTTGTCCCCCATGTTGTGTAGATATTACTTTTTGATATAAAATAAACTTTATTTTTCAAGATGAATAGAGTGCTGGAGATTCCTTTTATTGATCTGAAAAACAATCACCAACTTAACTGTTTTGATTTCTTTTCACTTTGCTGTCATAAAATACCCTGACAAAAGCTCCTTAAGCTACAGTCCCCATCATGGTGGTGAATTCAAGGCGCCAGGAGCATGACGTGGCTGGTTGCATTGTAGCCACAGCCAAGACACAGTAGAGTGAGTGCTCCCTAATGCTCAGGCTCTCTCTAGGCTACACAGTCCAGGCTTGCCCAGAGGCCCATCTCCCCGGAAATTCTCAGTGCTGTCCAGCTGACAATACTGACCACCATGGTACCCTATATTAATAATAGGAACACATGTTTCTCTTGAAATCCAACAGCTATCTTACATCTGTACTAAACTCTGAACAAGAGCAAGAAAGATAAACACTCCTCTAACCCCCTACCCCCTAAATGCCCAGGCTAGAAGAGACCCGTGCTCATGGGTTGAATGTAGAAGGAAGCCATTTCTCTTTCTGTCCTGGCTGGAACAGTCCTTTTCCACTTTGAAGTTTGTTTCACCGGTAAGGTGTTTCATTATTTCTTCCACATAAAAACATGTGCATTATGAGACCCTGGTGAAGACTGCCTTGCTTGACTATGTCACCGCCTTTCTGTGAAGTGGCTGAGTCGGGGTGTGGTGGGGGTTGGGGATGGGGTTGGGGTGGGGGTGGGAGGGGAATCCTTTCACAGAGTTTGGAGTGACAACAAGATGAAAGATAGCTTCCCTGCAGTAGTTATGGAACATCCTGCTCCCCAGTGGGTCAGTCCTCTGTGCTGTGTTTAGAGAATCATCATGTGGTACAAGTCTAAGGCTGGGCCATCAGATCCACTGTCTTCTTCTAACCTTCTAGCTTCTTGTCACAGTTTTTGTGATCAAATCTCCCTGATCCCTTGGACCAGCTCAAACAGAAGTTATGAGGCCTCTCAATCACCCCCCCCCTCCCCCCCCCCCTCCCCAGGTTCTTGCTCCTCGGATGCTTTCCCATTTTTGGCCTTTTTTCACCCCACGGCTACTTCCTCCCTTCACAACCTTTGAATATCGGAGGATTTCTGTATATGCCTCTGAGCCTTTCTCTTTCTGTTTAGTTCTCAGAACTCATTCTGAGATTGTGTTTTAGTCCATCCGTCTATCCACGTGGCCATATTGGAAACCAGGAAGTTTAATCAGTTCCAGTGAAAAAGTACTGCTCAGGGCTTTGGTTCGGTTTTACCCTTTGTTTTTCTGGTCTATGGCCAGATATTTGTGTAAGATGTGACTGAAGAGAAACCCCCCAGCAGTTCCAGGACTCAGGGCACTGATAGACACCTTGATGACTCCAGCTTAACTTTCAGAATTCATAAGCATCTGTGAAAAAGGACTGACTGCAGCTCCTTAACACAGATAAGCTTCCTGACACCAATTATAGGCCGGTTTTTGTTAATTACCTTCCCCCATTTAAAAAGTCCACCAAGCAGCCAAGGAGCAGCTAGCTTCCTCACTCTGGAGCCGGGAGGCTAGCCCAGTGCCCTTAATAAATGTCCTGTTAATTCCCATGCTGGAGTCTCTGATTTGTTTCTGCTGGGTCTCACTCAAACCAAACCCAAACCTAAACTTTACAATTTGCTCTTGGGGTTTGGATGGCTCTTTCTCTTCCCTTGTCAATGGATCCAGCTTCCAAAATCCAGATTAGAAAAGATGGGACATTTACAAAAATTAAAAAAAAAGTTTTTAAACTATCTTGTCATTTTTTTTTACTTTATAAGTTTTTTTATATTTTGATGATTCCAGAGCAAGAACATGAATTGTTATGCTAGTGGGGTGCTCTTATGAGAGATCCAAGTTTTCTCTGTATCCACTTTTCTGTCTGTGATCACAAAGTACTGAAATGGACAATTCCAAATCCGTGCTAATCCTCCACCCCCAGTGTTCGTAGAAGCAGGACCTTATCAGCCAGGTCTGGGTGCCCAGTTCGTGTACAACAGGTATATGAGTTAGAGAGATTTTCACTCTTGTGAAGATTTCTTTTCAAGCCCAGATACCCTCTGAATATATCCTGAGATCCTGTACAGTATCAATCAATTCAAGAGGACAAGAACATCTCTGAGGAGGAGGTGGCTAGCCATGAAGGCTGTTAGAGAGAAGAGCCAGTGGACAGAAGGGCAGCTCCCAACCTGCATCTCAGGACTAGAATGAACACTACTAGGATGAGTTTGCAGCCCTCCCATCTTGTAGGCCATCAGCTGGTCTTCACATTTATTTTTGTTTTAGGTTTTTTGAGAAAGGGTCTGTCTGTAGCTCCAGCTGGCCTGGAACTTGATATGTAGACCAGAATGGCTGAATCTCATAGAGATCCACCAGCCTCTCTGCCTCCCAAGTACTGGGATTAAAGGGGTGAGCCACCATGCTCTGCTTTGCTCCTCAATTTTAATGCAGTTAGACTGATAATAATACAGCATTGTGGGAACCATTCCAATGGTTTTACATGCACTAATTAATTTTACCCTTACAACAATCCCAAAACATATGTCCGATTATTACCCGTCCCCCTCTCCCATTTTATAGAAGAGGAAATGGAGGCTGAGCAACTTGCCCAAGGTCCTCCTGCTGGCAGATAGAACAGAAATCATAAGACCAGTGATGAAAGACAAACTTTAGACAAAATAGATTTAGCAGTTTTTCTGAGCAAAGAATGATTCATGAATTAGGCAATTCTCAGAATCCAAAGAGGTTCAGAAAGCTCTGCTCTGCAGTGTGGGCAGTGAGTATTTATAGATAGCAAAAGGCTGAAGAAAGCAGAAACAGGGAACAGAGCGTAGATGGTTGCTCCAAAGTTACTTTCCCCGGAAGGTTAAAGCAGAGGGCCCTTTCTTATCATGTTGACTAAAACTGGTGTGTTTGTTGGATTTGACTGTTACTGCTCTCTCTCCGGACTTTTTGGAAGGTCAGATAAACAGCCTAATTTCAGTGTGGTGATGTCAAGTTTTAGCAGGACCACACCCATTCTGATGTGCTCTTTTCAGGCCCAGTGCAAAAGCACAGTCCAAATGAGTTGTCAGTCCACTGCTAACTGTTGTGCTAGCCATTTACACTCGGGTCTAACCAGCGCTTCTTATACTTGTTAAAATGAAGACGTGCTGGGGCTGTAGCCCAGTTGGCACAGGGCTTGCCTAGTGTGCATAAAGAACTGTGTTCTCTCCCTAGCACCAGGTAAACTGGGCGTGGTAGAGCACACCCAAAGTACTGCACTTCGGAGATGGAAGCAATAGGATCAGAAGTTCAAGATGATCCCTCTGATACACAGAGTGTTGGAGGCCAGCCTGGCATACATGAAACTTTGTCTCAATAAAAACCAAAACCTAAGCCAAACAAAGCCCTCACAAAGGCACATGCTTCCATCTAGATTTGGCTTTAGGTCTGGGGTAGAATCTGAGAACGCTCTAACAAGTCCTCACTGGTCCTCAGTGGGTCTTGCTGCCCAGGAACTGACTGTGCTTGGAGAACCATTGTGCTGACCTGTTCTCTACACGGCCTGAAAGGAATCATCTTTCAATTGGGGAGCTCCTAGCCTTTAAGCTCAGCCATGACTTTTCATTCTGGAAGGAGAAATTCAAAAGCAGTCAGGTGGGAAGAGCTCACCTTACCAGCTCCATCCTGCTTTGCTGGTTACATGCTGTGGTACTGAGCTACTCTTAGCTCCCAATCCACACCCTGGACTACACTGGTTTTCATCTTTTGGATCTACCTTGGTTATACTTTTGCATGAGGCATGTTCGCATGAGGCCATCTGAGACAGATAAAATGTCAGCATCGTGCTAGGCAGCTTTCTTCAGGGAACTCTGCTAATGAGGCTATTGATCCAAGAAGACTATTAGCTGCCTAGGATGTGCTTCTCTGAAGTCGGAGTCCCAGACTCTTCCAGTGGGAAACTCCCTGAGCATTGCCCAAGTGATTATGGTCCATGTCTTCTGTGTTCTTTTTTTGCCAAACCAGTGGGAGATGGGAAAAAGGTTGACCAGGGCCAGGAAGCACAGCAAATTGGGTTCAGAAGCTGCATTAGCAGCATTGCTTTTTGATTTGCCCTTGTCTTAAAATCCAGGTATCCTTTGGACTAGAAATAACATTCCCAAAGACACAGTGCTGTTCTCACTAACTGAATGGTGCTTCCTCTGTCCCCAGCTCCACTCAAGCCATCTTCCACGTGTTCGAGTACCCCAGGCCCTACCTCAGGCTCCCATTTATTCTTCCACAGAATAGGAACTTTGGAGTATATGAACTTTTTGTACTTACTGTAAAAGTTCTGAATGGTGTCATTATGGGAATTTTGGCTGTTCCTAATTAACCTTGACCTTGTTCTTCCTGTAGCCTCAGACTAAGCCTGAGCTAAAACTTACAGGCTGTTATAGCTGAGTAAGAGGAAGGAGAGAGAGCTTCTGGGAGAATCAGTTTGGATTGGTTTGTAGAGCCCCTTACTGTTTTCTTACCTAGATTTATGAATAACTACTACCCATGTTGTTTTCAAAGTCTGCCTTTCACCAAAAATGCTTATGTAAATAAGTAAAGAAATAAAGCTGTTAAGTAGGTAACCAGGCTCTGTTGGCTCTCTGATCACCTCCTTAAATTGTTTTCTTCTCTGTTATACTTCAATCGAATTTATAGGACTGATTTGGTCTCTTAGGCCTTTTGTCTCGCCTTATAATTCTGCTTTTAAGTTGTAGATAGTTTATAAGATTTCTTATTGAAGAGTAAGACTAAGGGGAGAGGCCCAAATGACAGAGATTCTTTATCTACTGCAGAGTCTCAAGTCAAACTCACTAAAGCAACTGTATGAAACATTTTCTTCTTTATCTTAAGCTTCCTTATTCCCCCTCTGTGTGTGTGTGTGTGTGTGTGTGTGTGTGTGTGTGTGTGTGTGTGCACGCACAGGGATAAGGCTCTTTTAGGGTCTTCCATCTAGTTTCATCCTTGGAGAGTCTGATAGTTAATCTTGATTGCCAACTTGGTGGGATCTGGAATTAACTAAGAGACAGGCCTGTGGGTCTGTGAGAGCATTTCCAGGAAGGATTAACTGGGAGGGAAAGGGTCTCCTCAAGTGGGAGTGGCAGCTTCTGGCAGCAGCCTAGATGTAAAGAGGTCCAAGGAAGAAGCTGAGCTGCCTGCCAGCACATCTTTCTGGTGAGTGAGTCTCATTGCCATCCCGTTGCTGCTGTCAGAACTCAGCTTCCTTGCCATTCCAATGTGTGCTCTGGGAATCCCCCAGGCCTTCAGCACCATATTGGGGCTGCCGAGGCAGTCAGCTTCATGGATTGAGCAGCTTCCACATTATCAGCCTTTCTAGTGTGCGTATTAGCCATTGTTTGACAATACCCTGTATCATTTAAGCCAACATAATAAATCCAGTGTTGGTTCTATTCCTCTAGAGAATCTTGCATAATACAGAGATTAAAAAAATAGTTTTAATGGGGCATAATTTCTATATAGTAAACTGCAGCTTAATGCAGACAGTTTGAGTTTGGTACTGGGACTGGGAGAGAAGTACAAGGATAAGACCTAAGTGCAACGGTGTGTCTTTATCATAGGGAAGTACAGTTGACCCTCCAGAGACAAGCCTTTCCCAGAGAAAACATTAGGGAATGGCCAGAGAGTGTTGGTTAAGACAGGCAGCAAGCTCTGAAGCCTGTGTGCCTGATTCTGCAGTAGTGTTCGCTGCACTACACATGACGTGCAAAAGTCTATTGTTATTTTGTTTGATGTGCCTCTCTCTCTCAGTCAGACTCAGGCCTAGCATCTAGTCTCATTCAGTTTTCTGTCCCTAGCACCCAGCACAGTACCTGACCCAGAGTAAGTTCTCAGAGAGTGAGTGAGGAGACAAAGCAATGGCGTGGCATTCGGCCTGGAAGAATCGAGCAGCGGAATGAACACTACGCTGAGCAGCGGGTAGAGGAGGCTTATTATAGTGACCTGGGACACTGGAGTAAGTAGGGTGATTGGAGCTGAAGGAAAAGTTCAGGGATGACTCTTTGGGAAGGCAGAGTTTGAGAAAAAGATTCTAGCCATTTCCCAGTTAACCCATCTAAGACAGAAGAGAAATAGATGGAAGATTTGCATATGCAGTCGATTCTCTCCTAGTCTGTAAAGATTATCTTCGAAAACTCCCAGTGGCTGCCTGAAACTACCTGTGTAATGAACCCTATTTATGTTATGCTTTCTTTGTATGAACATGCCAGTGATAAGATTTAATTTATAAATTAAGTACAATAAGAAATCAACAGTGACTAATAATAAAATCAGAGAATTAAAAAAATGTGCTGTACAAATTTTATGTGACCGTGTATGCTCTATTTCTCAGGATATACGGCTGTACTTTTTACCTCCTTTGCAGCTGAAGGAAGCATGTTATGACTTCTCTTCAGCATGACTGAATTGCCGGCATTACTCTGCTTGTGCTTTGTGGCCATTATTAAGTAAAATAAGGATTATTTGAATACAAACACAATGATACTGTGTCACCTGATCTGATAGCCAAGATGACTTCTGTGGTTAATGGGCAGGTAGCAAATACAGTGTGGATACTCTCGACCAATGACCTAGTTAGGACAAAATGGGATGGTGCAATCTTTGATTATGCCACTCAGAAGGTGGTACCACTTAAAACTTAGGAATTGTCTAATCTTGGAGTTTCTATTCAGTATCTTCAGACCGCAGTTGACTGCAGGTGACTGAGTCGGCGGAAAGTGAAACCCTAAGGGGAGACGACTATATTTTCATAAACACTTCAAAACTCATCTAAATTCAGTGTGCATGATATTTAATGTGCATTGCTTTGCTGGCTAATAAGTCTCAAGGGAATTCTGTTAGAATTGCTGCACGCTGCTCAGAGACAACACAAATTTGGGAAGTGCTTTGTTGTATCATGGATGTAATCACTGAAAACTCAGCTCTGTGTAATTTGACATGGAAAATAAAAAAAAAGATACTATGTTAATTTAGGTATAGGGTAATCTGTTGTAACAAAGGTTACCTAAAAGAGCCTAATTTAAGATACAAAAAAAGATATAAAAGTTGTTCTTTGTATTCTCCGTAATAGTTTTGAAGCAAGCAATCCAGGCTGATGTTCTGGGTCAGCTTCATGTGGTCATTCCATGCCTTCATCCTGCTTTCTTTCGTCCTCTGTCACTTCTTGGGACTCTGTCTTCATCTCCATGGTCCCATTACAGGGAATTCAGTGGATGTTTAGGACAGATATATTGGAGATAGAAGCAATCCCACACCATTGGCTTCCCATTCTGTCTAGCACCTACTGTGCACTAACCTCCCAATACACACAGATCAACACCCTTCCCATCCCATTGGTCTAAAGTTTATCATGCACCTACCCTCTATAGCTGGCTGAAAGTCTGGGGATTGTAATCACAACCTGGCTTCACCCAAGCTTCAATTCTATCCTGAAGATCAAAGGAAAAAACGGATTCCGTTTGGTAATTGTAGTGTTTGCCGAGCAGAGACCTGCAGAGAAAACAATCCACTAAGTGGGGTGTGGCAGACCCAGGGAATTTTAGCAAACATTCAGTCAGATTATCCAGAGTCTCAGCGTGGCAGAGATTCAGACGATTCATTTTTGGGGGGTGGGGGAGGTTGACAAAAGGGGTTATTTGGCTCAGATCTCCTGGGAGGGGCATGGGCAGGGAGGAAAACATCAAAGAAGCCCTGGAGTAAGAACGATTGTGGCCCCGTGACAGAATCTAAAGAAGTCTGCTGAGGCTGGAGAGCAGGACGGGATGGGGTGGGGGTAGGATGGGGCCTGAGATGTGTAATTCTTTCCAAGGAGCCTGAACTTGATTCTGAGGGTAAGGGGAAATGATTGAAGAATTTTAAGTAGACAAGTGATATGAATAGATTTGCACTTTAAAAGAGATCCATCTGGAGTCAGAGTGGAGAATAAATTGGTAGAGGGAAGGGAAGGGCACGGGAGCATGGCAGTGGGTGACGGATGGAGAGGACACGTGGGTTCTTAGGTCTAGCAAGAGGATGCGTGACAGACTCAGAGCGATAAAAAGTGGATTTGCATAAAGCACCTAGTTCATGGAGAGGTGGGTCTGCACTGGACGTGTTAGGATCCCAATCCCTAATCTTCATCGTCTCATAAGCAAATGACAAGAGCAAGTCTACCTGTGATAATTTGTGATAATGTGTTGCTATAGATGAAGAAACTGAGGCCGTGAAGGTTAAACAGTTCGTATCACATGGTGGGAGGTGGCTGACCTGGGCTCAAAATGCTTGTGTGATTGTTTGTTTTAGCGGTGTCTGGGGGAAGCTACAGCCTGTGTGATGCCTCTGACTCTGCTGGCAGGACTCTCCCATGCACTGTGAAGGCTGACTTCTGCTATGAATTAACCTCAGAAAGTTTGGGATTCTTTTGCTATGAGTTACAGAATACAGTGCTCCTTAAAGGCTTAGCTTCTGGGAGCAGCAGAGAAAAAAGTATGATGGGAACAAGCAGATAGCCTTACTCCATCACAACTGAAATTGTGGTCGTTCTGGGCTTTGGAGAGGGTACAGGACCCATGAAGGAAAGTAGAATTTGAGAGCTTAAAATGAAAGAGAGAATTGTGACCCTGAGTCTAGAGAACCACAACCCTTCCCCATCTCCACCTCCTCCACGATCCAATCACACAGCAGAATAGAAAAGGCAGAGCTTTGCATGCAGCTAGTCCCAGATAAAAATCTAGCTTCTGCTGATGAATGGCTCTGAGCGTTTTTCAGCATTTAGATAAGCTTTGTGAGCCGCAGTTTCTTTAAATTTTTAAAAATCTACTTATTTTTATTTTCTGTGTATGAGTGTTATGCCTGCATGCGCGTGAGTGTATCCGTGTCATGCAGTGCCCGAAGAGGACAGAAGAGGGCATCAGATCCCCTGGAATTAGAGTTACAGATGTTAACCACCATGTCAGTGCTGGGATTTGAATCCGGGTCTTCTGCAAGAACAGCCAGCGTGAGCCTCAGTTGTTTATCTGTAAAGTGGAGATACTAATCTTCATACTAAGGATTTCGAGGTGTTCAATAATGATTATAAGCAAAGCGCTCACTGAGGCATGGTGAGAAGGAAAAGCCTGGGATTCTCCCTCCATTGTGACTGTTTAATCAATCATCTAAAGGAGCACATGTGAGACTAAACATAGTACAATAATCACATCCAGACAACTGGTAGAAACTGGAATAGTCCCAGGCAAGCTAAGACATAGGGCATCCTGCTTATTCTTCACTCTGTCTTCGGATGTCACCAAAATCAGTGACACTAATTTAGGATGGGCCTAGACTTCTACTCAGAATGCTCCAGGTTTCAGACAATTCCTTCCTTCATTCTTCCTGAATTTACTCAGCAAATAGTGCCAAATCCAGTGTCAAGTGTGAGCAAAATAGCAGCTAATGAGAAGCTGTGCACAGTGCAGATCCCGGAGGAGCCTGGACTTCCCAGACAGGCAGAGGCAGTGTGGCAGGCAGTGTGTTCTCAGGGGTGGCAGGAAGTGTCTGGAGGGGGTACAGATGCATGGATTCATGGGCTGCAAGGCTGGAAGAAGCTTTTAGATGGACTTCACTTCTTTCATTTCACAAGTAAAAATACAGATGCTTAGATCAAGGTACTTGATTAAAGTCAAACATGGAAAACTAGGAGCTGAGAGGCCTACCCGATGCAATACTCTATCCAGTAAATGGTGATTCATTTTCCTGATCGATCAGAACTCTTCCTTGGCCTCTGCCCAGATACTGTCCCGTTATAGCCTCCACCGGACTCAGCTCCAGACCGACTCCTTCCAGCTGCCCTTTCTCCTCTCCTGCCTGTTCTCTTCCCTTCCCTGTTCTATGCCTTTGGTCAGATACCATAGGAACACAGAGATAAAGAGATCCTGATCTTTAAGAAAAATGGAAGACAAATAATAAATGAGATGAATACTAATAAAGAAGACATTGTTTATGTGTGCCGGTTGTTTGAGGGGATGGGTTCCGGTGGAGGGTTTGGAGAAGACGTCTTTGGGAAGGTAGCATTGACAGCCTTGATACTTCTTGGAAAGTTTTCTATGGATGGACCACAGCATGAACAAAAGCACCGAGAAGGAGAATGCGTTCAGATATGTGTCAGTCTTGGGACTGGGGGAAGGTAAGCAGATTTGAGGGTCATTGAGGTGAGGAGGTCATAGAGAGTCTCCAAAGTCATTTGGACAGGGCTTCTTTTTAATGACTGTAATGAATTACTATTACAATATAATGCAATGCAATGCAATGCAATGACAGTAACTTGGCGCCTGCTACAACGAGCTGTTGGTGACCATAGTTATTTGGATTTCGACCCTATGACAAATAGTTGAGTTGCAGGCTAACATCCTCTCATCCTGAGAGGAAAACTAGGTCCACATAGGTTAACTAATCTGCTAAGTCAATTTGGTTGGAGTGTTGCAGGCAGATGAGCTATTTGCATCTAGATCCCTTCACAAGAGACAGAGTCCTCAGAAAAGTGGGTGTGGGAGGAGGGTATGGCTTTGTCACCAAAGTGTCCCAGGTTTGAATACTTTTGCTGTTGCTTCCCACTCATGTGACCTTGAATGTGTCATGTCATCTCTCTGAGCTCCAGTTTCTTCATTGCTCAGTTGTAATCATAGTGCCTTTTCTACGCATGACGTCAAAAGTGTTTAGCTTCTGGTTAGCATGACTTGACAAGTCAGGATGGAAGAAATCTATAAGCAATCAGGACAGTCATGCTAAATTCCAACCCTGCTCACGACAGGCTGTCCTGAAAAGTTAGTGTTTGTAAATCAAGAAAAATAGTGCTTAAAACAATTGTAAAGCACTCCTATATATAGACTTTTAGGTATTGGGACTTTTAGGACAGAACGCAGGAATAAGAAGGGAGAGGCAGTGTAACAGACTCTGGAGGGACTTGTACCATGGGGTATACAGGAACAAGAAGTTAGGACTTAGAGTCCAACAGGTCCAGGTTTAAAATCTGCTTCCTGTTTAGCTAATTTGAATAGCATTAGGCACATTACTCAACCTCTAGAGCTGAAAAGTCCGCCTATCTAAGCCAAGATGACTGTGGACTTGCTTGTAGAGCAATTGGGAAGTACACCCAGAACCCTGACCAGCCTTCAGGGTTTTCATACATTGGAGGAAGACAATTCTCTCACTATAGAGTGACTTACTCTCATTTACAAACGGATCTGATTTGCTTGGGATGTTCATTTTCTCTTCCCACGGTGACTAGGAAGTTATTTCCTACGACAAGCTTAGAAAATACCTTTGATCCATCCATCAAAATATTTCTTACTTTCGTGAGCCAAACACAGAAGGTATTTGGTTGGTTTTTATTTAATTCCTTGTTACAAATTGACACAGGTGATTAACCTAGAACTGGACAACACATATGGTGGCTGCTGATTTATTTAAATATTTTTATTACAGTTATTTATTTATTTATTTATTTATTTATTTATTTATTTATTTATTTATTGTGTGTGTATAGGGGTTACATGTAAAGCTCTGAGGAAAACTTGCAGAAGTCCATTTTCTTTATCTGCCATCTGGGTCCCAGGAATCAAACTCAGGTCCTCAGGCTTTGTGGCTAGCATCTTTGACAGCCCTTGTTTTTTATTTTAAACTGTTCAGAGTAACAAGAACAAAGTTGAATTTGATAGAATTTAGTTTGGGCCTACCCCGCCCCCGTGTTAGTGATTGATTAGCAAGTCAGTGCATGCTTATATGCTTGACTTCCTGGATGGTTATAACAGATTTTAGTGGGGGAGGCAAGGGATTCAGGCAGCTGATCTTGGCTAAGAGGGGCCTTTGAAGTGAGAGATTGCAGTTTAAATCTGGGCTCTGGAGAGTATGTGTCTTTTGCCATCTGGGTAATAGGGGTAATATGACATAAGTGTGGGGAGAGGGAAGGAAAGAGCACGGTGGCTTCCAGAATATGCGAATGAGTGTAGCCATTGTGAATAAAATGATTAGATGGGCTAGTGAAAGCAGACGCAAGAATTAGTAACAAAAAAAGCAGGTTCAGAATGAAATTCCATCTAGATAAGACAGAGCATGTGTTAGCTAGTATTTCTGTCAACTTGAGACAAACTAGAGTGACTTGGGGAGAGGGAATCTCGATTGAGGAATTTCTTCCATTGGACTGACCTATGGTCATGTCTGTGAGGCATTTTCTTGATTGCTGATTGTTGTAGAAGGTCCCAGCCTACTATAGACAGTGCTATCCCCGGGCAGGTAGGCTTTTGCTGTATAAGAAAGATAGCTGAGCAATCTAGAGTGAGCCTCCAGGTTCTTGCCTTGAATTCCTGTCTCGACTTCCCTCAGTGATGGACTACGAACTTGGAGTTGTAAGCTGAAATAAACCTTTTTCTCTGCAAGTTGTTTTATTTATTTTTTGTTCTTATTTTATAGATATAAGTGCTTTGCATGCATGTGACATAGATGTATCCATGCCATGCAATGCCTGTGGAGGCCAGAAGAGGGCGATGGAGTCCCTGAAACTGGAGTTATGGGTGGTTACTAGCCGCCATGTGGTTGCTGGGAATTGAACTGGGATCCTCTGTAAGAGCAGCTCATACTCTTAACTGCTGAGCCATCTCTCCAGCAGCCCCTACCTCAAGTTGGTTTTGGTCAGTGTTTTATCTATTCATATACATGCATGTTCCTCCAAACATGCATGTCCTAATTAAATATGCGAAGGATATAATATGTACTCATGGGATGATTATGCTCCATCCAAGAGAGTTCAAAACACAATCAAATCCTTATAATTACATCTTTGCTTTTAGCCGCAGTCTTCAACCATGTATTATTAGTACTAGTTTCTGCACGTTTATCTTCCAGCTTTTTTTCCTTCACAATTAGTCACGTGTCTGTGACTGTGACCTACACTAAGTTTATTAACCCTTGGATTGAAATGAAGTTGTTTTGCTTTGGGTGTGCTTAATGATTCCCATTTTAATTTTGCCTGCAATGTTTATACTGTTTCCTACAACTTCTCTGAAGATTAAAAATAATGTCTTATATATATATATTTTTTATGTATATGAGTGTATTGCCTGCATATGTGTAAGTGCACCCTTGTCATACAGTGCCCATGGAGGTCAGAAGAAGGTGTTGGATCCCCTGGAACTGGAGTTATGGATGACTGTTAGCTGCCATGCGATTCTGGGAACTGAACCCAGGTCCTCTGCAAGAGTAGTCAGTGTCTTAACCGCTAAAGATTTTAATTTTATCTAATTTCTCTTTGTTTCCATTTTTAAAAGGAAAAATATCATAGAACTGGTCTTTGAAGAAAAAATTAGGCAGTGGAATTCTCTTTAAATATAATCTAGAATGTAGTTTGCCAAAAAAAAAATATTACAATGGTGTGAGGCACACAGCATCTCATAGGTACCTCTATGCCCTTTCAAACCTTAAAGATCTTTGCAATATCATTTTCATATTTATTCATTAAATGCTCTTATACAGCCCAAGGTGGCAGCACTTTTCAAAAGGAGCTTGAAGGGCACTACTATTAAATCGTTCACAGTGTTCATTTGTCGTCCCATAGAGGAATGTGCTGCCTGGGTGTATGAAAGGCAGTTTATGGAATCTGTATATGATTATGAAAATTCAGTTTGCCAGAAAATAGAGCTTTGGGAAGTAGGTCACTGCATCCACTTTATTAGTGGTCTTAGGAAGTGCTATTTAGGAGACATGACACGGATGCAGATAGCTTAGAATTAGTCTTCCGAAGACAGTGGGAAGCGGCAGCTTATATGAGCAACCAGTGGTAATTTACGACAGAGTGGTAAAAATTCCACTGTAGAGAAAGTCTGAGCCTATGTGGCTGTCAGATGACAAGGAGGAAAAGATATACACCAAGTGTAAGTGTCCATAAGCCAGAGTCCAGTCATCTCTTGATAAGTACCTCCAGGCTCCGGCACAGTCATCTTGGCTGTACTAGACGATACAGTCAGAGAAGACTGTGACTGAAGTTCACGCTTCTAGCTAGCAACTTGAGACCTGCCTAAGTCCTGCTTCCTTTTAAGTTTTCATTTTTTCACTCTGTGTGTGTATGTGTTTATGTGTGTGTGAACACATGTACATGTCTATGAAGGTACACATGCGTGTGTGTGTGTGTGTGTGGAGGCTAGAGGACAGCTTCAGCAGCTGTTCATCTTCCTTTCTGAAACAGTTCTCACTGGTGTGGAGCTCTCCCAGGAGGTCAAGATGGCTGGCTGGCAAGCCGTTTCCCCTGTGCTAGGATTCACACACTGTGCCACCGTGCCTGTCTTTTTTTTTTTTTTTTAATATGAGTTGAGGGTGTGTGTCAAATTTGGTCCCTCAGGCAAGCACTTTATCGAATGAGGTATCTCGCCAAGTCCTGCTTCCTTGATGGCCTCCCAGACCCATTCCCATAACCTCTCAATGTTTCCTTCACCATAATTCCCCTTTTCTTTTCACATGATCAAGCACAACTTGTTTGAGTGCAGCCTCCAGACAGCTCCGCCGGCTTCCGGGCTCTAACCCTTGTCCCATCCTGCCACTCGCTTGTCCTCGGCTGGACACCACACTCCTCTGTCGTTTCTCCTCTAGTCACCTAAGTTGCTTCTCAGGTGGAATGAGAATAATTTTTTTCCTTTCGAAATATCTGAAGCATTTTAGTTGAAGTACTGTGCAAGTTATAACCATGTACTAATTTTCAATATTACTGTGGTATTTCCCTGTCTTTATTTTACTCATTTGGAGACTTATTTGTTTGCATTCTTCAGTGTTCTCTCTCTCTCTCTCTCTCTCTCTCTCTCTCTCTCTGTGTGTGTTTATGTGTACATGCAAGCTCACACCTGTGTAACTGCATGTGTGTGGTTAGTGGACAATATTAGGTATTGGTCCTCACCTTCCATCTTGTTTGAGACAGAGTCTCTAATGTTGTTTGCTGCAGTTTACACCGGGGCTAGCTGGTCACATGAGTTTTCCAGCAAGTCTCTTCTCTCCCTTCCCATCTCCGGATAGGACTGGGATCACATATATGTGCTACTGTGTCTGGCTTTTATTTGAGTTTTAGGGATACAAACTCAGGCTTGTGTGGCAAGTGTTTTACCTACTCAACCTTCTCCTAAGCCTGTATTGTTCCACTTTTTTTTTTTTTTGCCGTTTTGAGACAGGTTCTCCCTGTAGTCCCAGCTGGCCTTGAACACACAGAGATCTGCCTGCCTCTGCCTCCAGAGTGCTGGGACGTCCAGCTGTTCAGCTTTTTATTTAGCACACATTTGTCAAATGCCCAATACATGCAAAACACTGTGTTAAATGATATGGAACTTTCTCTTCCTCTTTCAAAATCCTTTGCAAATTGTAGGTTCTATATGAGCTTTTCTTGCCTCCATCATATAAAGGTCGGTCTGCTGTGGACTGACATTCTTTGCCACATGCCATTTATTATAAGCTGCAGTTTAGCTGTTTACAGGAGCATCTCTTGTACGACTAGTGTGTGAGCTTTTTGAGACTAGAGGAACTGAATGTACATATCGCCTCCAAATTCCAGTGTTGAGATTCTCACTTCCTGTCATGTCTCAGGAGTTGACCCGTTTAGAAGTAGTTCAGTTCTGAGGGTGGAGACCTCGTGAATGGGTTAGTTCTCTGAGAAGATTGCCATGAGAGCTTATATGGCGTGCCTCTGCTCTCCATCCTGTGAGAACACACTAAGACAACTATCCGAAACCTGGACCAGGACCGTTCTAGAACCTGCACATGCTGACACCCTGACCTCTATCCTCTAGAATTGTGAAAAGTAAATTTCTATTGTTTAAGCCACTCTATTCACAGTATTTTGTTACAGTGAGGCAAGGGGCTTGTCTTGGCTGATGGATTTGTATATACTATGCCATGTACATGCAAAAGAAAGGAAATGGAAAAGAGCACATGGGGAGGGAAAGAATAAGAACTGTGCATGTGTAGATATGTACCATCCAAGGCCACTGCCATGGGTCATGCCCTTGCGTATTCCCTCCCTTTCAGGAAGGTGGAACCCCTGACTTGCTATGAGCCAAAGGTTTTGGCAAAGGAGATGTGTTGGCCACCAACATCATTTCACTGTAGTTTCCAAGATTGCCTTAGCAGAGTAAGAGCTACTCCTGCTAGCTTTGAAAAAGTCATCTGAGATTTCTAGGAGAGCTATGTGGTGAGGAAGGATTGGTGGGTGTAGGACCCAAGAGATGGCAGCCCATATTGAAACATGGACCCCAGTCAAAATGCCTGCAGGGAGGTGAGTTCTGTCACCTGAGTAAGTGTGGAAGAGGATTCTTCTCCCAGTCAAATATCCAGATAGGATGGCAGCTTAGGGATACCTCAGTGCGTCCTCATGAGACTCTGTAGAGAGAATCACACTGAGCCGTGCCTGGACTCCTAACTCACAGAAACTCTCAGAGGATGATGCATCATATTTTAAGCTGTTTTTTGTGGTAATTTTTTTTCTCTGACAGCAGAAGAGACAGCTGGAGTTCAGAGTAGGGGTGAAGAAGTTGTGGTTTCTCCCAATCTGAAGGGAGTTATTAAAAAATAAAACAAAACAAAACTGAAAGGACTGGAGAGATGGCTCAGTGGTTAAGAGCACTGGCTGCTCCTCTAGAGGATCCAGGTTTGGTTTCCAGCATCCACATGGCAGCTAACACCTCTCCTTAACTCCTGTTCCAGGGGATCCAGTGCCCTCTTCTGGCCTCCACAAGCATTGCATGCAAGTGGTGCACCTACATACATGCAGGCAAAACAGTTATGTGCATAAGATAAAAATAAATCAATAAATAATTTCTTTAAAACTATGAAAGGAGTTGTTCATGTTTTCTAACAGGAGCAAAAGAACATCCCCTACTCTAATCCTGCTCACTCCCTTGTCTGTGATATCAAGAAAATACAGAGGAGGAAGGGAGAGAGCCTTTGGGATTGTGTTGATGGGGAACTTTGCAGAGAAGAGTGATTATCTCACTTCTCCCCTTAGAGGTAGTGGTAGGGGCTTACAGAGAATGCCTTATAAAAATGGGACCAGCGAAGAAGTGGCAGGCATCAGCATCCTGAATGGAGAAAGGGAACGATGGTTGGTGAAGCTCACTTAGGAAACAAATCGATCAGCCTGCTGGCACTCTTACCATTTGCCAAAAACTAGTTTACCCGGAGGTAAAGAAGATGTAACAGGCTTGACTCAGACTGGTTAGCAGATGGTTAAACTCACGGGGACTGGGTTTCCCATGGACGGAAACAGAATGGAAGGCATTGAGGAAGCCACTCAAGAAAGCTGCATTTTGGCATTACACTTACAAAGGGAACAGATCAGGTCCAATGAAGCAACTACTAAAAGAAGATTCAACCACATCTGCATGAGTGGAGAAGCCTCTTGCCCATCCCCTGCTCCTCATCGCCTCTTTCTGTTTCCATCTGTTGAGAAGCTAAGAGTCATTATAGATGGAGAAAAGGGGGAAAGGGAGAAAAATTAAACCAAACGCCCTCCCAGTGAGATTTTCTCAAATCCCGTGTCTAATACACGACACAGAGATCGACTCCTGTGTATCAGAGGTAAGACTGAAGCTTTAAAATACAAAAGCTTTCTAATATCTGAAAGCAGCTGTGAAGTTATGTATTCTGCAGTGTGATCAAAAGTTGGAAGAAAACTCAAAAGAACATTGTCAAAAGCAGCAGCTAAAGAATGACTCTTTGTGTCTATGACCCCAGTGAATTAAGACACCCTAATACACTTTGATTCAGTCTTCAGTGAGATCACAAGTAGGAAGATACAATAAGGTCAGACATAACACATGTGAGGAAGGAGGAGAATAAATGGACCCTATCAAGCATGTTTGGAATTCAAAGGTGAGGTGGACATCTTTGATTGGAGGACACAGGCAAGCTTCACATGTTGTCTATAAATTTTCTTTAACGTCATCTCAGCAATTATGATATGTGTCTGAAAGCAAAGAGTTCTCCATGGCTAACATCCCAGAATCATAAAAGATGCTAGGCTATCTTTGTTTCATTTATCTTATATATTGATGGATATTTTACAAGATTGGACTCTGTACAACTGGCCAAGTACCAAGCCAAAAACCCTGAGTTACAGACTAGCTTTCCCTCCACTGCTAAGAAATGACCATTTAAAGTAATAGCTTCAACTGCCTCTTCTCCTTCTCTTTCATCTCAAATGTAACCTTCCTAAGGGAGGAAAAAAGGCAGAGATGTTCTTGATGTAAAGATAATACAAAACAATAATGAACTTGATCCTTTCCTGACAGCTGTGTAGTAATGCGGACTCCTGGAAAATAAGTCAAAGTGTCCTTGAAGATTGCAGTTGACGAGCGTATTAGAGATCATGTAACACAGCCTAGTTAAACTGTAACTGTGCAAATGTGGAGGGTGGCACAGATTTTTGCAATCTTCAGTACATGGCTGCTGGATGCAGAGGTGAGGTAGGGAGAAGGAGGAGGTGACAAGATGCCTGAGATTCTGTCTTGGGAACTGGACATGTTCTGGTGTTACCCTGGAATCAGAAAACATTGGAGAAGAAGAAACATTGGCAAGAACTGGACTGCATTAAAATGTTTTTATTCTCTGGGGATTCATACAACGTATTTTGACTATATTTTCCCCTCCCTTGGTTCCTCCCAGATCCGCTCCCCTTCCTACCCACCCTACGTTAAGAACTGCTTTTTTTTTTTTTTGAGTTTCCTGTACAGATTTATTGCAGTCATGACAGGCGAATCGAACTGAATGCCCACCTTCCAAGGGTATGGCCAATGGAGTGAGTTTAGTTGGTGGATTTTCTTGCTTGTCAAGTTCAATATGAGACTACCACAAAGGTTGTAATTTCACAGTGGGTGAGCATGCAGGCACATTCCTGCACGATCTCATTAAAAAATACCACTTTGTGCTTATTATGTGCCAGGCACTACTCTGGGGCTGAGCAGCATGCTGGCAAAGCTGTGGGTAGGATCCCTGCCACATGTGCATAGAGGTACCGGAAAATGACCAAGAGTATTACATGCTTTTTCTTTTTCAAAAGATATTTATTTCTATTTTATTGTGGATGTGTGAGTGCCCTAATAGACATGTGTACCAAGTACCTGTGGAGGGCAGAAGTGGGTGTCTCATCCCTTGGAACTGGAGTTACAAGAGATTGCATGCTGGGAACTGAACCCAGGACCTCAGCAAGAGCATCAAAGGCTCTTAACAGCTGAGCCATCTTTTTAGCCCTTGAGAACTGTAAATTTGAATTCAATTGTATATGGAGATTAAGTTATCCATTACAGTTGAGCATGACTGGGGCAAGTTTAGACTGGATGCTGTCGTCAATTACTTCTGTCTTTTAAGCCATCTCTCCTGCACCCTTGGCTTTCCTCTTTGCACTGGTTGGCAGAGCTTTGATTTTTTGTCTGGGTGGATGCTCATTCTAGGGCCACATAGTACCCTCCATAAATCACATGGGTCACTTCCTTATCACCAGTCATTAGTTTAGGCTCATCAGCTCCCAAACAATCAGATCAGAGGGTGGCAATGTGTGAGGCCTCTAGTGGGACACTCTTGCCATAAGAGCTGCAGGGAAGGAAATGACCTTCTTCACTTTTCACCATGGAGTTCTCATGTGAAGTCTGGACATTTGCAGTTGCCCTGTGATGATGAAAGAAGCAGTGTTGTTGTTCTTCTGGATGGATGGGACAGAATTAGATCTTTGATGAAGTACTAACTTAGCAGAATTATCCAAGCTTAACTCCCCTGCCTCTGAACCCCATGCTGCATGCGTTATTTCTGTTTGGGTCTTCTTTGTCACTTGTTGCATGCTTACTGATGCATGTGGGTTAGCAAGGGGCTTATTGAGAATGGGACTTTCAAGTCTGTAGAAGAATGGAGCCAAGGTATGCGAAGAGCTGTGGAGAAAGGGGAGTTCAGACTGTAGACACCCTGGAGTAGAGACAATGTGACCCAGTTGAGGGAAGAGTCCAGGAGGAGTGATGGAAACCTAAACAGAGGCTAGAGAGGGAGGGCATTGCTCCAACAAGAGCAGCTTGTGGAAGGAAGGGTTTATTTTGGATCTCCGTTCTCACCATATTGGGACAGTTGTGACAGTATCTGAGGAGGTAGCTGGCCACATTGCACCTGCAATCGAGAAGCAGAGACAGATGAATGTTTGTGCCCAGCTTGCTTTCTCTTTGCCTGCAGTCCAGGATCCCATCCCATGGCATGGTGCCACTAGTGTTTAGAGTGGGTTTTCTCACGTTGATTTACTTATTCTAGAAAATCCCTCACTGACGTGCCTAGAAACTTGTCTCTTCAGTGGTAGTAGATCCTGTCACGTTGACAATCAGCATTACCCACCTCAAGTGTTGTTAACATGGGTAAGGACTTTGAATTTTTATCTACAGTGTAAGTCACTGGAGGGGGCAGGTCTAATTCTTTAATTTCCTGATTATTTGCATCTATCACTAAAAATCACACTAACATTGGCTCAGAGGTTTTTAGTGTGATAGAAACAATTCCAATTTCAAAAGCATCACTTGTGAGTATTTTCCTGCAGTGCTTCAGTGTAAAGAGACAAGACCTTCTCCTTGGCAACAGGCAAAGGGGCTTTTCACAATGCTGCTATTAGATACAACTTCAGAAACTAAGTTTACAGGTAAAGAAAGTCAGGAACATGTGCAAAACTTCAGAGATGACGAGTCTTAATTAGCTGCCTCAAATAACTCTTGGCATTCTTAATTTTCACCTTTTTTGTAACATTTCAATTCATTCTGAGGTTTTACCAGAGTAGACAGGCATGAAATGAATTCTCCATGGTAGGCTACCAATGGCAAAGAAATTGCAGGCTTTGAAATGGCTGGAAGAAATCCCGTGTCCTTTGCTTCTTGAGTTCTGTGAGTTCTGTCAACATTAATTCTGGGAAATATGGGGCTCCATTACTTGGAGAGATAGACATTTTATTTTCTCTAGGCCTTGTCTGGGTCCTATCTTTCCCCAGAGCCTGTCACTGCTGAAGATGGATATTCTCTAGGGAGCATTCAGTGCAGGGGATGGGAATCAGGAAGGAGGATGCTGATATGCTCATCTGGTCTGATGTGTGAGGACAGACTGCAGGGTGTTAGCTGACTGCAGATCTTTGCATGTGGTGGAGCCACCACCGTCATGTGTGATGAGCTTTCTCTCCATCATACTCCAGTACCTCCTACATGCTAGGCACATATTACCTCGTACTTCATGGAAAATGCCACACTACTTCTTCCTGTAGAGTCTGTTTCAAGAGTCTTGTTAGAGTATAGCTGACATAGATAATCACACATTTATAATCTACGCATTTTGATGCGTTTCGATACAGGCATACACCTAAAGAATCCATCACCACGGTTGAGGTCCTCAATATGTATACCACTACCTCATGTTTCTGTTATGTGTTTGCAATAAGAACATTTAGCATGAGTTCTGCTCTTAACATTTTCCAAAGTGCAAAGTTTAATATTAAATAATAGTATTGCTGTGGTTTTCATATAGTTTTCTAGAACTCTTGTTGAAATTCAATTCTCAT
Source organism: Eospalax fontanierii (assembly GCA_035773235.1). Taxonomy (NCBI): domain Eukaryota; kingdom Metazoa; phylum Chordata; class Mammalia; order Rodentia; family Spalacidae; genus Eospalax; species Eospalax fontanierii. Next base: position 74,130,279 of record CM069533.1, read on the forward strand.
TTTAGGCATTAAGAGGGTACAAATGGAATCAAGTACAGTATTTACGGGGGAGACACTGCTGGTAATTATGATTATATAACAATTACAAAGTGGGGTTCCCCTTGGTTGATTGCTGGTTGCTTTATGAGAAGATGGAGAACAGGACACATAGGCGCTCCCTGCCATTCACCACATATTATCCTGTGCTGCCTCTGGACTTGTCAGCAAGAAGGTGATCAGCAGATATGGTTCCCTAACCTTGCAACAGAACCAAAAGTCAAACCAAAAATATTTCAGATTATAACACAGCAAGCTGTGACATTGTGCTGTTAGCAACAGAAAACAGCCTGATAGAAAAACCATGATTTCACCAGATTCTAAAACATATTCACCTTGCATAACTAAAACTATATCCATGATGCAACAGCCATTTGTCTCAGACCCTGGAATCACCATTTCACTTTTTCTTTGTGTTTGACTATTTAAAAAGTTGTTTGATTTATTTTTATTTTGTATGTATGAGTGCTTGTATGTATGGAAGTGTACTGTGCAATGCAATGCCTGTGGAGGCCAGAAGAGAGTGTTGATCCCTGGAACTGGAGTTAGTCAACATCTACATGTGTGGGGAATCGAACCTCGGTCCTCTGCAAGAGCAGCCAGTCCTCTCAACCACTGAGCCATCTCTCCAGTCCTGTGTTTGACTATTTTAAATACCTCATGTAAGTGGAATCTTGCAGTAGTTTTTTCCTATTTGGCTCATCTCCCCTAGCAAAATGTCCTCCAAGTTTAACCATGTTGTTGCAAATGATAGGATTTTCTTCAAAGGATAGATCCAATTCCATAATATTCATGTTCCGTATATTAGATTCATTCTTTGGCAAACAAGAATTCGCTTCATCTCCATATCTTGACTATTGTTAATAATGTTTCACTAAACAGGAATGCCGACCTCTACGTCTGAGTCATTTGAAATGCATCACTCCTTCTAGGAATGCCTGTTTTATAACACTGCCATTTTAAGCACAGAGTTTTCTATGTTAGCTTTACCTCACTATAAGAATACACCTGAGACAACCAAGTTATAAAGAGAATTGATTTATGTTGGCTTCTTGTTTGGGAGGTTTCAGTCTAAGATTGGATGGATGCATTGCCTTGCTGACAATAGTGAGAATTGTGTAGCAGGAAAAATTGCTTACCTCTTAGTCAGGAAGCAAGAGAGAGTGAGGAGGAGCTTAGAACCCTAGAGTCTGCTTCAAGGGCATGCTCCCAATGACCTGAGGATCTCATCATGCCTCAGCTTCTCCAGATTCCATCATCTCCCAATAGAGAGTTTAGTCTCTGAAGACTAAACCATTAACACTTTGCTGGACACTCATTATCTAAATGACATCACTTTCTCTTTTGTGTGCTGGAAAGCCTTGCTCATGTTTGCAGACTATTTCAGCCTGAGATACTGTCTCCTTTCTAAGGCTGCTGTATCCTTCCTGGACAAGGCCATTATCTTCTTCTCTGATGCACTTGTGAACTTTCGGAGCTTGTTGATGTCTCAGTTGGAGCCTTGAACTACTGTTGCCCTCATGCTTTACAAGCTAGGTCCCTGCACTTCCAGAATTTCAAGCCTGCTACAGATAATGAGACCTGGGTTGTACTGGATGGGTGAGGGCTGGAAGGTGCAACCTGCAGTGTGGACAGGAGGAGAGAGCGAGACAGATGCATAAATTCTGGATTCTGTTGTCCCTTTGTATGTTGCACTGAGTAAGAGTTTCTCTTGGCAAGCTTTCCAAAGGAATCTTTTAAAAAATTATTACTATTATTTTATGTGTATGAGTGTATTGCCTTCATGCATGTATGTGCACCTATGTTGTACAATGCCCACAGAGGTCAGATGAGGGAGTTGGATCCCTTGGAACTGAAGCTAACAACTGATGGTTGTTAGCTGCCCTTTGGATGCTGGGAACCAAACTCAGATCTTCTGCAAGAGCAGCCAGTGCTGAGCTTAGCTGCCGAGCCATCTCTCCAGCTCTTCCAGAGGAGTCTTGAATGTGAGAGAGCATGATTCCTGAACTGCCATTCATGTCTCTGCTGGTCACTGTGAAGTGCCAGAAGGTGCATCACGCTGTGCTGCTTGCTGACTTCTCTTACCTCCTCTGCACATTTCCTTTACCTTTAGGATTCTGGTTTGTTCCTCCTAAATAAAGTCACAACACTGACTTTTACTTTGGACAATACTTTCTCGAGACTCCAAGTTATGATACTTTCAGCTGCTCCCCACTAGGCTTTGTTTGTAACTTTCATGATGCAATAGCAGAAACTGTCTTAACTCATCTCTTTTTAATATACTCTTGGATTGTCCCATATACCAACCATTCAGTCCATCTCTTCGCTAGTGCATGCTCAGTGCTCACAGCCCTGTGTTTCTACCAGAGGTGTATGCTTAATGAGATAGCTCAGTGGTTAAGAGCATGTGCTGCTCTTCCAGAGGGCCCGAGTTTGGTTCCCAACTTCCACATTAGGTGGCTCAGAACCACCTGTAGCTCCAGCTCCAGGAAATCTTATGGCCTATGTAGGTACCTGCGCACACACACACACACGCACACACATGCACACACACACACACACACACACACACACACACGTAAACACCCACCAAAAAAAGACACACAAAAAAATCTTACAGTCAGTTCCAATCATTCCATTTTTTTCTGCATGGCTTTTACTTGTAATTATAATTGTATAGTGTAATTAAATGTTAGATCAATCAACAAATCATGGATGGAAGATAGATGGTTTGTTTCTATGAGAACTTAGTTGGAATAACTCGAAAGCAATGCTGGTAAAAGAAAAAAAATACAACCAAACTTTACATGGTAAGATAATCTTAATAGTTTGAAGGAGAATTATAGCTATCTAGAAGGGTCCTATAATCATATGATTTTCCAAGATTATTATTTTTCTGCTTAAAAAGTGAAACTAATGATGAATTGATACAATATTGATGTAGTTTACATAGGAAAGAATACACAGTATGCCCATCAGAGAAACAGTAATTACAGAAAAGACCTTGAACCTTTATCAAATGATTAGCAGCTCCAGAAATTTTACAACAATCGACAGGTGGCTTGGATCTAGGGAAAAATCATGGTACCCAGGTATTGGACCTTGGAAAACAGAAATTGATTGATCAATCTACTACTTAAAAGTTCACAGGGGAGTTAAAAGTTATGTATCAATAAGGAAATTGATTAGAGAATAACAGGAACAGCTGAGACGTTTTCTAGAAAAGCACACAACATCCCAGCAAAGGCTGTCAGAATCTCCAGAGAAGCACACATACTCACAGAGGTTGCCTACAGCCATGCAGGTGGATTTCCAAAGTTTGACTTTCCATAATGGCTAAAGAAAAGGTTTCTAGGATTGAAGGTATATAAATGGTTTGTTTTTAACAGATAAATACATTTCTCAAAATCCAGCATCTTCATTATTTTAGAAATTGACTGATTTCCCCATGAACCGACCATTCTCTGAAAAAAAAAACACTTAGCAAAAACAGACATCTGTGAAGCCTGTGCTTTCTTCTTTAGTGTTTTTCAAATTGTGGCTTTTGGCTCTTGGTGTTCCATAGAACAAATTTCTTGGGTTGGAAAAAGGGAGTTTTAAAATGTAAAATGAAAAATAATAAAACAGAATAGAAGACATCAATATGTTTTCTTAGTTATAAAGTATCTCATTATAATTTTGTTGTACATATGTGTCTATGTGTGTGCATGTATGAATATGTGATATGGAATTTCTATCTTCAGTGTTAAATTTTCCTTGCTTTGACTTCTGGCAAAAAATTTCTGAGGACTTTTCATCTAAAATAATGCTTTCTCAGGTTTGGGTTATGAATAATGTAAGAAACTGATTTAAATAGATGCCAGGTTTTTATAACAGAATGCAACTTTCTTGTTCCAAGTTATGGATCAAGGGGCTATAATATATTTTAAAAATGAGTTTTGAATTTTGTTCTAGGAAAAATAGAAGACAAGGGCGTGGATGCTCCATGGCCTCATTAGCAGTCATTGGCACCACCCACTTTCCTTCTGTACCATGTAGCATTTCATGGGGAGTAACATTCCCAGTGCCAGTTCTACCACATCTTAGGGAAAGGACCGTGTTGCCTTATCTTGGCAGCACCAGAAAAAAATCTGAACTATAAGACTGTAATTATCAGTATGGTTTAGTAACTGATCCCAGACGAATAGGAATTTCCAGAGACTTACAGAAAGATGGCATAAAATGATGTACTAAACACTCCTTAAGGCAGTGCACATGTAGCACTGAGGAAGAAGTCACTCAGATCGTGGACAAAAACAGATCCTAAAACGAAGAAGACAAGGATGGGCCTGGGAGCACGGTGAGAAGTCTAGAGCTCACGGCTCAGTTCAGAAACCAAGCTGCCCTGAGAAGTTACTTAATTGAATCAGTTGCCAACTCTGTTAACACAGAAAATTTGTACATGGTGCAAAAGTCTGCTTCCAGAAACTTATTTTTCTGAATGTCTTTCAAGTTACTGGTTTGATGAAATGAATGAATATTGGTACATTTTAAAGTAAAATATTGAGGGCTTACATCTATCTTTTTTTATGAGTTTCTAAGCTACTTTCATGTTACATGAGTTATGATCTTGATGGATTGCATAAGAGAGCTTCTCTTAACATCAGGGCTCCATTGAGCTAGTTTGTGTCTTTCGTGCTAGAGCCTTATGCTAGGGAAGGAGGTTAGACATCTTTGTGGGACCTTTGCTTCAGAAAAATGTGTGAAACTAGACCTTGAAAATGAACTTCATCCTCGTGATCCTGGTGGCTTTTCCCTTCAGAAGAATGGGACCAAGAGCTCCCCCAATTGCACTGAGTGAAGCTTTGAGCCTAAGATCAGGCTCATGGTAAATATGCAGTAAATGGTAGTTTTCTGTACCAAGAGTCATTAAATTAGTCATAAATGTAATTGATACAATCTTTTAAACTTTCAAAATATTTTTCTAGCATATGTTTCAGATTGCCTAGCATGAGCTAAAATATCACTGTCAATGTTCCCAGAATCTTTAGGAATTTTCTCAGGATAGTAACAGTTAAAAATAATAATATTAGCTTATGTTTTGATGCATCTTATAACTTTTACATTTGATATGTGGCATCACTTTCCCAGTCTCAAGCATAGCTCAGGGAGTTTAATTTTCTTATTCAAGGTCACCCACTCCTAATGAAGAAAGGGGACTGATTCCCGCTCCCCTGACACTAAGCCTGGTTCATTATGATGTCTGTTTTCATGTGCAGTTTTCATGGACCCCTTGTGTGATCCAACATCTCACCACCTGGAAAAGCAGCTGTCCTTAAGAACCAGGAAAATGGTCCAACTTGCAGGAATCTCATTATCACATTTGAAGCATTACGCTGACTGCATTTTAAATTGTATAATTTTTCTGGATGTGGTTCTGAGGTGGATTCTGGTTATTGGCAAGTCTTGTGTTTCTTTTGGGTGGAATTTTCCTCCCAATATGACTCAATCCATTTGAAAAGACTAGGAAATAAAGATTCTTGAGATAGGGACTTTCCTAATATTTGATTTATAAAAAGAATAGCAATGATTCAGATAAGTTCATTATTTAATTCCTCATGACCCAAATGCCCATGCCATCCGATCTCTTGATTGGTCTCTGTTTACTTTCTGCATTAAGCCTCGTGGTTCTTCGTAGCCACAGCTCAAATGAATTACGAGACTTCCCTTACCGCCCATGCACATTACATCTCGCTCTATGCATTCACAAAAACATTACCTTTTATTGTACAGCTTTGACAACATGAAATATTTACTCCTAACTGTTTGCACTGATGTGGATATGTTACAGTGGTATTTGTCTGTCTATAACTTGTTCCCCAATAGTGAAGCTACAGACCACACTAGAGAGCAGCTGTTCACAAAGTGGCTATAAACATTATTTTTTTTAAGGGCTGTTTCTGACAAGTACTTGCCACATGCTGTCTTTCTAACTGAACAACACAATTTTGCCTGCATTGAAACAATCCATGTATTATGCTAAAACAAATCTCACTCCAAAAATCATATAGACAGATGTATTCTTCCATTTATAAAAACTTCATTTAAGGTTGGGTCTATTTTATTGTCTATAACCCAATAATCTTAACAATACTTATAAATACTATGGCCCAAGATAGTCTTATAATTTCACAGCATTGGGGGCAATGAATTACTTCTTTAAGACAAGAGCTCATGAAACATTGTTCAAATTTCTATCAAATATGAAGAAAATCATTTATATCCACATATATTATACACACATACAAAGACACACACACACACATATACACACACACATACACACACCAGTAACTTGGGTTAGTCAACCAGTGTGAAATTTGTAAATCTAATGATTGGTGCTGTTGTCTTGACAGATACTACTAAATCACACCTAAGTTTCCTACTCTGTTGGCAGAAACCCAATCATTCCACATTTTTATGCTTTATTTGCTTTTCTGAATCTTCTTAGATTTAAAAATCTTAACTTCATTCTATTTTCCTAGCCCCATATTCACTCTTAAAGACTCACAATTCTGTCCCCAAGCAACATGCTAGCATCCCTATTAAATTCCTCTCTCTCTCTCTCTCTCTCTCTCTCTCTCCCTCTCCCCTTCCATTGTCTGTTGCTGGGGATTGAACCTAAGGCTTTGCACATGCTAGGCAAGCACTCAATCACAGACTGTATCCCCAACCATCTTTTTATTTTCTTTTCTTTTTTGAGACAGGTCTCATTAAATTGTCCACGGGGGCTTTGAACTTGCTCTGTAGATCAGTCCCTTACATCCTCAGCCTCCTAAGTAGTTGGGATGATAGGCTTGAACCATCAGGCCTGCTATGCTAAGTTCCTTTTTGAAGGTGTGTTTGTTTTCTATTGGCCGTTTTTGTTTCCACTTTTTACTAAGATGGACGTAGGATATTTGTCTATCAAGCTGTAGTACATGTATATAGGCCTGGTTTTGAGTCCTCTACATCTTTGCATTTTGAGACCCCCAGGAAAACAGATTTTTAAAGAATGAAGTTCTCAGTGGGTGTGTGGCATATTCCTTTAGTCTGAGCACTCAGGAGGCAGAGGCAGGTGGATCTCTGGGATCGAGCTAGCTTGGTCTTTATAGTGAGTTCTAGATCGGCTGGGGCTACAGAGAGACCCTGTCTCAAAAACATAAAAAAAAGAAGGAAACTCCCTATACTATTGCCATGGTTTAGAGTGGCCTACATTCTTTAGAATAGACCCTCATGCAGAACTGTGCTGGAAAGCAGTGAGGGGAAGCTGTGACTAACATAAAAGTAGGAGGGACTGGGAAGATTTGGAAGACTGTATCTATCAACAGCACATGACGATGCCGTACAGTGGATTGTTTTGTGGGATTGATATTTTTGTTTGTTTTTAGATAGAGACTCAGGTATCCCAGGCTGACTTTGAATGCACTATGTAGCTGAGTCTGGACTTGAACTCCTGCTCCCTCTACTTGATTGGGCTTACTTACAGAGCAGTGGGTAAGGGTTTACTTACAGGAGTGTGGGTACTGCACTCCAAGGCCTGACTGAAAGTCTTCACCCAAGCATGGATGGTGGCCTCCCCACAGCCACCTAAAATGGTGAGAGAAGCCCACTCCTAGGCTTCCTCAGCTTAAATGCCCTCAGCCCCCCCCCCTAGATGTCATGCAACTAGGGTCACTGGTTGCTCAAGAGGTGGGGCTAGACTCTCAGTTGACTGTCCCATGACTTTCCTTGTGAGGCATGACAGTCAACAAGCTCAGCTCTGATGAGCCTAGGCAAGTGGGTGAAGCTTGGGAAGAAGGCATCTGTCCATTGTCATCTGTTGAAGGACAGTCCTATGTAATTCCTGGTTTACAGGTGTGCACCGTCATGCCTGGCTCATGCAATGGTTCCAAGGGTGTTTTGGGATTCTTTCTGGCTCAGTCATGCATCTTTATTCTTGCTTATCATATCCACTGTCATACTCTAAGAATCACTATGAGGGTGAAACAAGTGAATGTGGAAATGTCCAATATGCCTCTCCAGTGTCAATGAAAGTCAGTTTCTTTCCCTTCATCACAGTCTGTGTCACATTTCTCCTTGCAGGCTCGAGAGCCTTAGCTGACTAGATAAGATTCTACTGGACGCCAACCCCTCGATTCTGTGGCAACAGAAAGGAAGGATATTATATCCATACTTACCGGCAGGAGGAAACAGCAGGGCCCCTAGTAGAGGGAGCCACAAGGATAGGGCTGATCGCCATTTGTGTTTGAAAAGCAAGATAAATGGAACACAACTGGTTGACCAGGATAGCTCATAGTCGACTTTTCTTTCTGCTCTTGTAATCCGATTTTATGCTGCATAAACATAATTTTTGGCAGGGAAAGTTCTTATAATATGCTTCTCAGTGACAAACACAGGTTACAGAGCAGCAAAAGAAAAAGAAGCCATTTTGGCATAGAATATATGTGTATGCATGGAGTTATGTAGTGAATTTTAGGAATATTCAGTTTCAGGTTGTAACATCAAAATGGCACCTAAAAACTCCATTTGCTTAAAAATTAAGTAGATCACTTATATTTGTTAATTTGTCACAAATGAACATATTGCATTTACCCAATAAAAAGGCGGAGAAAAAACTTTTGCTCTCCCAAATGGTCTTTAAACCCATGGCAGCCCATTTCTTCTGTCGGTGGCTGAGCCCTGGGCAGGTTCCAGTTTCTCACACTGCTGTCCCCTCTCACATTGCTTCTCGATTAAGAAGGTTTTGTTAATTTTTTTCTTAGAACCAACTTAGGTTTCTAGCAATGGAGGGTTGGATAAAGAAAGTGTGGCATGTATGCACACTGGAATCGAGTTCATCTGTGGGGAGAATGAAGCCATGCAGTGTGCAGGACCTGGGCACAAACAGAGATGTTGCGTTAAGTTCATCAAGCCGGTCTCGGAGAGACAAATAGCACTTGCTTTCTCTCTCATTTGTGGTGCCTAGATTTGATATACACACATGACTTCATGAATGTGTATGTGACACGAGGGTAGACGTAAAGCTATCTGGGGACGAAGGCACAAAGGGGGACAACGAGGAAAGAGAAGGCAGTGAGTATGTGCAGCAGGTTACACAAAACTTCAGTGCAAAGGAAGGAATCTGTGATCGCTCAAGTGGCCGCACTGGGCTGTTTATAAATTTACTTTTGTTTTATCTTCTAAAATGTTTGGAAGGAGAGAACTTTTACATTTCCTCTTTTCTATCTCTTTATAAAATGTTGTCTAATTTCCAGGATTTTGGAGATGTCCTTGCCAAATTGGAAATGTTACACAAGCATTTCAAGGCAATGCCCATCTTTAAGGAAAGAGATCACTTGACAAAAATTCAAGGTGAAATGCCCACACACCAAACACTCTTTAAAAGAGCAGTCATTTTACATTTTCTCGCTTGGTCATCAAAAAAGAACCAAACTGAACTGAAAGAGTATTTCTTTTTTGCACAATCATTTTGTCAAACACATTCCTTTATATTAAAAATGAAAAGACCTTAAAACACCCTAACAGAGAGCTAAGCCTTAGAGTGCAAGTTTACATGCAGGGCTGGAGATATTCATTAAAATTGTAATTAGACTCACGATTAAATTCATTCACAGTAGAAGCTTTGCTTGTAAGGGTTGCTACAGGAAGAAACCTCCAGTCTGAAAATTAGTTCAGCAGTCTGAGCGATTTTAATTATGCAGACTTGATTATCACTCGAGAAGGAAACCTTTATTGCAGCAACAGAATGAAGATCTTTTTTCCCCTCTTTTTGGTTTCCTGAGCTAATATGAGGTACATATTTTGATAACCAAATGTTTCTCTAGGCAAAGAAAATGTGCAGAAATCTGCACAAATTGTTACAGCTAGAGAGCAGAAGTTATTAAACTGTCCTCCCATAGATAAAGCAGTGGCCTGTGGTGTCTTTGATGTAGGCAGATCAGTATCATTTGGAGAAAGGAAAAGGTAAAAATGGAAGGCTTTAAACACCGTCTGTGCTTGAGAACCATCTTTCATATCAGGAGGTTCCTTTTCCTGGGATCTCATGAATCATTATTTTTGTTTTATGGATACAGAAGTTGGAATCAGTAAGTTAAATGGAAGAACAGGACCCAAGTGCTTGATTTGAGCCCTAAGCCTGTCTGCTATCACTCTGTCATTGGGAGGAACAATTCTGTCTTAGTTACTGTCTCCTTGCTGTGATCAAATACCTGGACAAAAACAACTTAAGGGAGAGAGTTTTCTGTAGCTTACGGTTCCAGAGGGATAAGATCCATGATGGTGGGGAACTCACGGCAGCCATGGGCAGGTCAGGTATGCTGGCCACAGCTTTGCACCAAAACTCAGGAAGCAGGGCACCAACAGCAAGTGGTGGCACCAGGCTATAAAGTCTTCAGGCCATCTGTGGTGACCCATTTTCCCCAGTGAGGCTCCACCTACTACAGGTTCCAGAACCTCTTCATAGAGCATCGCAAGCTGGGGACTAAGCATTCAAACACATGGACCTACAAGGGGCATTTCACATTCACGGCAAAATAAAATCCAAAGGGGATTTCTGAATTTATCACTCTCATTCTAGTTTATACTCCGATAAACTGTGAGCCTTCACCAATGCTGGTCAATGCCACCCTGGCGATGCTTGCACCTGGCCCTATCTCTAACCAGCAAGTCTGCCCGAGGCTGAGGAGCCGTGGTCCGTGCTACTGACCTTGATTTCTGACAGCAGTAGGAGCTTCTCTAGAAAGGGCTCTACTTTCCCTTTGGCTACGCGCTCAGAAGAGGGGTGCACAGCGTCTGGCACAAAGGGGAGGGGCCGGACATGCGGAGAAGTCAGCAGATTTCTGTTCATAGGCCACCTCCCTGATTGCTGAGGGAATCAGACCAAGTCACTTGTCTGTCTAGAGACATTTGTCCGTTTTACGACAAGAAGAAGGTAGACTTGGAGGTCGACAAGAGCCCTCTACAGCATCGCTGAACTTCCACCCCCAGGGGCCAGTCTTCACTGGAACCTGCATGCTCTCTCCCACACCCTCCAGGAGGTGGGCTCATTCTCTTAAGAATAGTTATGACAAATATCAAACAGCAGAGATAGTGTAAAATGTTCTCAGTCATCTTGAACTATCATATGTAGACACAAGTATTTGTGTTTTAATGTACTTGCTACATGTATTTCTTTGTGCTGATATTGAAAGTAAATTATACTTGGGACAGTTTATCCATTAACACTTTAGCATACATCTCTAAAAAGTAAAGGGCATCTTCCTACATAAACCTTATATAATATATGCCCTTTTCACAATGAATAACAACTACTTCCAGTCATCAAATAGACCAGTTCCTGCTCTTACTATCCAAATTGCCTCCCAAATGTTACAATGGATCCATCAAAGCTGGACTCCATCCCAAGTCACGGTTGCTTGTGGTGAGTCTTACATCTTGTCTCATTGGATCCTGCTCAGCTTCTCTCCATTTTATGTTTCCATCATGGTTTTGGAGAAATGGGGCTACTTGTCTCCCAAAAGCTTTTTCCTTCTGAACTGTTTGACTGTTTCCTCATGGTGATAGTTTTCTAGTTCTATCTCCTGCATGACTTGGAAAGTGGATATAAATGCTTAATTAGATCCAGTGCAAGCATTTGGCAAAACCACTTCCCGAGAAACACTTGTCCTTCATATGTCGTCACTTTAGGAGGCAGGGAAGGCAGCAGCAGCTTGACCTCAGCACTGAAATGTACAATCCCCTGACCAGCACTGGTAACTGTAGAAGCAATGGACTCTTTATCAACCCTTATCCAAGGCTATAGACACTGGCAATTCTTGGATCAGTCAATAATTTCATTAGCAGCTAAACAATGATGCTTTCTAATTCCGAATTTCTTGTTCTACTGGCTGACATTTTCAGTATAGGAGAACTTTCTGGGCACCTGTCTTGAGAGAGGCACTGTCTCTTTGGCCCCTTAACTTCTTGTATTTAGTATTTGTCAGGTTGGTTCTTACCTCAGCTTTTATTTGAACTGGAGAAAAACACTTTTTAGCATTTGTAAATTAAGGATTTCCCCCTCCAATAAGCTGTGGTTTCTAAGGAAAACAAAGACAAACTATCTAATAGAAAGTTGGTTTTCTTTTTTTGTAGTTTTTGAAAGAATCTTAACAATATACAGGCAGTGGTATGCCTATAGAATATATTTGGAAGTATTCACTTTTCCAAGAAGGCTTCCACATATGATAGAGAATTATACTTCCCTAGGACATCTTCCTTCACTAAATTGAACCCTGAATGGTCACTGTATCACTGCAGGTATGTTAGTCACATTCTCTAGAGACATGGGTCGAATAGGCTTATTGCAGCTTTGCTACTCATTGGGAGATACCTTCATGTCTACTTATGAGTAACGACCATCGTGCTACATTCTATAGTCATCCTCCAAAAGATGTCAAATTTTATAGACAACTAGAATTTGGGTGTTTAGTTCGTGATGACATAGATTCCAGCATTTTTGAGCTTCTATGTGACACTTAGCTGAGAAAGTAAAAAGCTCCCTCAGGTGGCAGATTTCCGGGGTGTCAGGTCATTGGATGGTTTTACTTAGTTGATGGTATATGAACAAGAAATGAATCGGGGCACTTATTTCCAGAGTATTTGGACTTCGGTCCTCCAAGTGGTGCATGTAGAAACTAAATTGGACCCTCAGATAAGAGGATACACCCTAACCACCAGAACTAAAATAAGAAGACTGCACTTCAATAAAACTGTGTTCTTTTAGGACACGCTGCACAAGCTATGCTTAGTGATGTCTGAAGATGAAATAACTTGCAGTTAGGCCAACCTGGGATTCTAACTCCAACCTGTTAGGTTATTACTCCAACTGGTTAAGTTTATTAATCTTTCCAAAACTTCATTGGTTTTAACTAGTGTTTCCTTTGAGCAGTTGTTGTAACGCAGAGATGTCTTTGTGCAGCTGATGAATTCATAGCCTTGTCACATGGCTTGAGGGACAATGGCTGAAGGAAAAGAAAGGCAGAAATTTCTGCAGATGTCTAGTAAGTGAAGAGAAAGGCGATGTTGGAAGGGAGTCTGTGTTGGATGATGGTCTTTAAGCTCAGCATTAGGACTATGTCTAATTTAACTAGAAACCCGAGGAGATCATTTCATAGTTGCCTTAAGGTTCACTTTGGGTATGGCGAGTTTAAAATAAGGATCATGGTAGGTGGTATTCCAGGGCGTTTTGAACCTCAAGCCTGGCTGTGTGGGTCAGGGATGCCAGAAAAGAAGACCTAACTCAGTCTTTTAAGACCTGAAGCACTTGGGAGCTGCAGAGTTGAAGCACGAGGCAGAAATACCACTTTTTCCCAGTGTGAGCTACTAGAGGGGGCTGGGATGAGGAGGCGCCATTAAGGATCGTCCTGGAGTACTCAGAGTTTGAGGAGGGCTGTAGCTCTCATGAAACAATTTCAGAGTCTTAGAGACCCTGCAAAAGGGGTGTGCAAAGACCTGCAAGATTTTCACAGTGAGAATTAATATTGGTTTGTGTGAGTTTGCATTTGCAGACTGGTATAATATTCTTGTGAGTGACTGATTTACTGGCCTTTGGCTTGCTGCAAAAATGGCTTTGAAAATTAAATGAATTAAGAAGAGTGCTTAACAGGATCCTTGGCACAAAGCGGCATTCTTATATTCATCAAGTCTCTCATGTTGTGTTTTTATTACGCTCTCTATGGAGATATACGGGTTCTTGCTTTGAGGTCTCACTCTCTGGGTAAGTATTACCATAGTTATACTCATTGACTTACTTTGCCAAGTTCTCTATACAAGAAAACATTTTTATTGCCGTTTTGAATCCTTTCTACTGTTCTTGGAAACAATGGCAATAACAAGAAGACATGGGTGGCCTTCCATTACAGCTCCACAACTAAATCGAATTAGTTTGAAAAAATATGTCCCAGTTTAAAGTGGTAAATGTGCCTCCATGTTCTTGTTAATGTGCAGATATCTGCCCTCCCTGACTTTCTCTTCCAGTCATATGCAAGAAAAGAAAGACATTTAGAAACACTCATGGCCTCTTTGTCCTGCTGTTGACAAAAGGCTCAGAAAAGAACTAATACACCTTTGTTGGAAACAAACATGACAAAGTCAAGACATGCAAAGATAAGTTTATAATTTAGTATAGGATTTTTAGCCTGAATTAATCATTCTGTTATTTCCTCAGTGGCAGGCTGTTCCTGGAATGGGATAGTTTTTTCCATACATTTCCCAGAGGACCTTGAGTGCCCCTGGTGATATGGTCAGGCAGAATTTTTCAGTGGATATTAATTATGGGAGAGGATAATTTGGTATGGATTTGATGGTCAAATATAGCCTACTGAAAACACATTACAAATGCAGTTTTGGAATACTAGTGAAAACTCTTTTCTTTGGGTCTTTCCATCATTGACTTGAGTTTTCCCATGGCCACTTGGATGTCCTTCCCACTCTCCATCAGGTGGACTTCTGCTGCCCTTTGAATGCATATTATACTCCTTCTCATTTGTGATACAATCAACCATGCTGGTTCTGTTCTCTGCATCCGCTTCTCTGCCAGGCTCCTTACTGGACCAATGTTAAGAAGACCTGCTCTTTCTACTACTTTACCCCGAGTCCAGCTCATTTCCTACCTCCGGAGTAATATTGGATCCACGCTGCTGAAGCAATTCACCAAATGTTAGGTTCAGAAGGCGAATGTTTGGCCATTTTTGTAAACAGAAGAATAAGTCAGGTAACATCTGAGCCACACTTTCATTTCTTAGAGACTGTCTCAGGACTGGGTCTGGGTCACAGATATTGAGCTTGTGGTCACCAGACACCAGAATTTAGAAATCCTACACAAATTAAAAAAAAAAAAATGTGTGGAGCACTAATTGCTAGGATGTCAACAGTTGTTTGAAGAGAAAAAGAAGCTGCATCTGCATGACAGTTGGTTGGCTTCATCGACTTTCTCATGAAGTTTCAAGTATGAACTCTAACAAGTGCTATTTTCTTAACGTCTACCCTTGGAATCTATTTTTCCTCTACTGTCGTATGGAATAAACTTCTGAAAACACAGTAATGATAGGCAAAATAATGGCACCTCAGAGATGTCCAAGACCCACTTCCTGGAATGTGCTCTCTACATGACAAAGAGAAATGGAAGTGGCAGAGGGAATAGGAGCTAGCAATCAGTTGACCTTAAGATAAAAATTATCTACATGAATTCAGGGTCCTTAGGTCTTTAAGTGTAGAAGGAAGCAGAAGAGGTCGTTAGAGTCTGTGTGGGAAGGACCACCCCTGCTGTTTTTCACAGGGAGGAAGGACCCACAAGCCAAGCAATTCTGGCACCTTTCAAAGGTCGAAAAGCACCTCTGTCCTAGAACCCCAAGAAAGGCATCTAGCTCTGAGACCATCTTGGTTTTAACCAGACCTCCAGAGAGGAAGATCGTATGTCTGTATTCTTTCAAGTCACTAAGTTTCTGGCCATTTGTTGTGACAGCAAGAGAAAATTAGCACAACATATATAATGCCACAAGCTGCATGTTTCCTGTCCCCACTTATGCCTGAGCATTATTTATATTCATGATTATATCATTTATAGTCATGCCTTTATGATTCTCCTAATTGACTGCAAACCAATCCATAAAATCCATATTTTATCCCATTTTATGAGCATATGAGGCAAAATTCTATAAAATTTCATTTTTGCATATAACAAAGGACTCATTAGTCACTCTGACTTATGAAGGGTTACAAAAGTTTGTTTTTCATCAACTATAAATGGCAATGTTTTAGCTTACTGAAACTTGAACTCATTATTTTATCTAACCGTCTGGGCACAAAATCAAAAAATTCTTTCAATGAAAGAACTTATGTAAATAATTGAATTTCTTGTAATTTAGAGGAAGCGTGTTTTTCCATCTAGACTAACAGCATTGTCTTAAATTGGGTATGGTTTTCAGTTACTGCTGTGATTGACAGTTAAAATGGCAAGTAACTATAAGTTTAGAGATCCCAATTTAGTTTCTTGAGAATTCTTTGGTATCCCCAGATTGTACAGCCATATGCATTTCTATTGAGAATATTCTTGGACCCCAGCTTTCTAGGAATTATGTATTGACATGTAGTAAATGTTCAAAGATTTGTTAATATGAGAAATACACTTGCTAGATGATTATGACTAATGTCATATTTAATGAAAAACTATTTACAGATGAGTATGCTAAGGTTTAGAAAGTTTGTTAGAGTTCTGTATGAGTTGGGTTGGAGATGAAAAGACAGAAACTCAGCTTGTTCCTCACCATAACACCACATGAGTTAGGACTGATAGCATCAAATGCCGAATAACTAGATCACCCTTCTTTTGGGGTTCATTCCTAGAATGAAATCTCTACATTGCTGGGTCATTTGGTTTTTGATTGTAAAACAGTATGAGACAGGGGTGATCTAGTTTGCTTTCCTGTTGTGACCAAAAGAAACTTGAGAAGGAAAGGGTTTACTTCAACTCCCACTTCCAGGTCAGTTCGTCACTGACGGAAGTTCGGGCAGGACCTGAAGCAGGAGTTCAAGAAGAAGCAATGGAAGAAGGCTGCTTACTGGCTCACTCCCTAACTCAGCTTCATCTAGCTTTCTTATATAGTCTAGGCCCACCTACCTAGGGATGGGGCTGCCCCCAGTGGGCTGGGCCGTCTTCTCACATCAGTCACCAGTCAAGACAGTCTATCACAGGCATGGCGATTGGCCAGTTTAATTTGGGCAATTCTCCACTGAGACCTCAGATGACTTGAAGCTGTGTCAAGTTGACAGCTGAGTTTTACTAGGACAATAGGGTAAGAGAGATTTTGAGTTGTCCCTAACTGGACTATGAAGAAAAAAATTTGAGATCCACAACTCAGTGTCTTTAGTATCTCACATGTTTTAGAGTCATTTTGCCATCCCAGAAGCAGGTGTATGTTAGGTAGCTGTTATACGTCAGCATTACACTGCCTGCTGAGGAAGACAACCAGTTTATGATCATTGATTGGAATGTCTCTATATTGGGACTGACAGAAACAAGTCTGTTTAAACTTGCCCCAGTGTGGTTATTTATGATCAACCTCACTTTGTGATCTCAAATAAGTTCTCTTTTCCATGATAAATTATTGGTTCATCTTACCTCTGCAGACCCTCAAGAGATTTGCACATTCATTGGTAAGAGGATTAGCAGAAATACTCATAAATCTCTGTCTTTTATTATGATGGCTAATCTCTTTTAGGGTGATGGTTAGAGAGTTGGGTGGTGATACTCACAAGTCTCTTTCCTTTACTGTGATTGCAGCTCTCTTCTAGAGTGATCGGTAATGTTAATTGCCCACTTGATTGGACTGAAAAACACCTAAAGATCAGTAAAGCACAGTTCTGGGGGCGTCTCTGGTGGTATTTCCAGAAACCTTAGACCATGAGGGCTCTGACCTAATGAATACATCCCCGGGGGGGGAGTTAGAGGTAGGTGGTGAGTCATCGCTGGGGCCAGTGGGTCACAGGGACTTTCTTGTGAGCCATGTCTTGCCCTGGGATATTTTTGCACTTCCTTTCTCTCTCTTGCATGTCATGATGTGAGCTGCTTTCCCACGCCCTCCCTGCCACGAGGGGTTGAAATCTCCGAAACCAGGAGTCCAAATACATCTTCCTTCAAGTTACCTTTTGTCACATAATTGATTGCAGCAACATGAAAGAGTTAGTATATGGAGTCAACTTCTGTAATGGTTCCCAATGACCCTTGTTGCCAGGTATTCATGATCTTGTATAAGGTTTTCTGCCTTTGAATGGGATTAGACCTAGAAACTTTCTTCTAATGAATGGAATTTATTGAAAGTGATGGAATTTTGCTTCTGAGATTAGGCTGTTAACGCATTCTATTACATTGGCTTCGTTTTGTATGTTGAACTATTTTTGCGTTCCATTTGGCTATGGTATTTAACCTTTTTAATACATTATTCAATTCTACTTTTTACCATTTTATAGAGAAATTTTGCATCAATCGATAATTATCATAAGGTTGGTCTACGGTTTATGTTTCTTGTGATATCCTTGCCTTAAATAGCCGGGGAGTACTGATCTGTAGAGTGAGTTTGGAAGTGTTCTCTCTTCTTCACTGTTAGGGAACTGCGTAGGGAGGACTGGCAAGAATTCTTTTTTTAATTGTTTGACAGAATTCGCCAGTGAAAGTGTCCTGTCCTTGAGTTTTCTTTGCCGGCAAATATTTGAAGGCTGATTCAATCTTCTTTCTGAATTTTTCATTTCTCCCTGATTGCATCCTGGTTACGTGTTTCTCAGGTTGTTGCTTTTACCCTTTATTTTATTTTTTTTCATGTACACTGGGAGGATTCTCTTTCTACAGTGTATAGAACTCTGTTCTGCACTGTCCTCTGCTGATACTTTCTGTTTCTTTCCTGCTTTGTAGTGCTGAAGACTGAAGGCAGGACCTCACTCACACAAGCTGGACCAGAATCCTTTTAAGTGAAATTGGCTAAAATGTTTCCTTTTTCATTTGGTTGGAGTCAATTCTCCTCTTTTCCTTGTTAATCAAGATACAGGTTTGTTAATCTTTTGAAGGACTACCTTTTATTTGTTGATTTTTTCTAAAACATTTATCTTTGCTCTAGTCTTTATTATTTCTTCTGCTAGTTTTGTCTTTGTTTCTCTCTGTATTTTCTAATTCCTTGAAGCAGAAAGTTAGATTTCTTAGTTGAGAGATATTTCTTTTCCTTCTTTTCTAAACTTTTATTTTAAGATTTATTTTAATGTAGGTGTGCTTTTTGTGCATGTATATAAGTGTACCATGTATGTACAATGCCAGCGAGGTCAGATGATGGTATTGGATCCCCTAGAATTAAAGTTACAGACAGTTGTTAGCCACCATATAGATGCTGGAAGCCAAACTCGGGTCTTGTGTAAGAGCAGCCAGTACTCTTAACCACTTTTTTAATGTTTTTGTTTGTTTGTTTTGATAGGGTCTCCCTAGTCCCAGTCCTCCTAGAAGTCACTATGTGGACCAGGCTGACCTCAGTCTCACAGAGACTCACCTGTTTCTGCCTCCCAAGGGCTGGAATAAAAGGCATGCACCATCTTGCCCAGAGTAGCCCCTATTTTATTTTATTTTTGAACAAGGTGTCATTACATAGTTTTGGCTAACTTTGCATTTGCCTTTAGTTACATGCATGTGCTATCACATGCTTTAATCACACGTGTTTATTTCTTCCCTTTTAAATGTATATGTTTAAAGTATAAATTTATCTATACTAACACTCTTAGCTTTTTGAGTGTCCTTATTTTCCACATTTATTTATTGGTGCATGGGTGTGGGTGTGTACATACCAAGGTGCATGAGGCTAGAGGGTATTTGCAGGCTCTCTCCTTCCATCATGTGGGTCCCAGGGATCAAACTCAGGTTATCAGGAGTGGTAGTGAGTGTCTCTTCCCACCGAGCCATCTCACTGGCCCAGGAGTTCTGCTTATATTTGCTAAACTGGAGAACTTAAGCTATTGAGGATTATAACGTCTGTCTTGTTTGAACTCACTCTCTTGCCTTCCCAGGGCTCTTCCCCTGGTGAATTTACTTGCCATACTATGAGCTGTATGTGCACATTTGACATTGATGTTAAACAAGGATCAAAGGGTGGTCTCACTCCAACAGCTCATGAGGAACAGACAGACTTTCATCAACAATCACTTGAATGAACTTAAAAGTAGATTGATTCCTAGTTGACTTTTGAGATGACTAAAGGCCTGACCCATATTTTGATTGAATCCTTATAAGAGAGCCATACCAGAGGACCCTGATGAGTTGAGGCTGGATTCCTGAGTCTTGGAAATCGTGTGTCATGGTTGGATCTTATATGTTCTCCCTAAAAGTCCTATGTTGAAGGCCTAATTCCCATTGCAACAGTATTAAAAGATGGGGCCTTTGAGAGGTGAATGGATCGTGAGGGCTCTGACCTCATCAATTTATTAATCTATTGATATGTTTATAGCTTAACTGAATCTTGAGGAAGGACTTTGTTATGAAGTTGAGCTCTTTCTCTGTGCTTTCTGGCATTCATGAGCTAAGCAGTTTGGCTCCACCAACAACTCTACACCCGGGGTGACCCATAAGCAAACAACTATGGTGACCATGATCTGAAGACTCTGAAACCATCATGTCAAAATAAATCCTTATTGCTTTCGTTGGTTTTCCTGGTATTTAACCTCAGTCATGGAAAGCTGAGTACCGAACTATGAAGCAGTAATGCTAATTATATTAAACTTCCAAGATTTTAGATCATTTGCTAAGCAGCATTGGATAACCGTCACACTGTCTTAACATTTTCCTTAGGTATAATTCTAGTAGACTATACAATTTTATTTCTGAATAGATCATTCATAAGCTTGAAAATAGTAACCTGAGCATGTATTTGATATGTGACTCACTCAGGAACATGCATTAGAATGTGTGACTAAAACTAAATTATTAGGTGGTAGATATGATAAAAATGTCTTACAAGTAGGTCTTCTATTGGTAATAAAATAAATAACTTTGAAGAATCTTGTTGAAACTCCCTGAGGTTCTGCAGGCAGGAAATAGAAATGAATGACACAGTCTTTATGCAGTATTCTTAAATCCATATATGGCACTGTCTGATATGTTAATCAATGAAAAACTCTATGATCAGTCAAGATGAGGATCCACAAATATATAGGTATTTATGGAGGTCTGTTAGTTGCAAAATGTTAACCTCTTTCCTCCCAGGCTCAGAGAACATGGTGGAAGCAGAGGCAGAAAGAGTTCAAGAGTCAGAGGACTGGAGGGAGTGCTGTGAAATGCTGTCTACTGATCATGTCACACAAGGGCTCAAACTGCACAAGATCAAGGTAGCTAAAAATTCCAGCATGGATGAAAAGGGGTTACTGAGTCGCCACCCCTATCTGAGGAGCTATTGGCAGTTGATGGCTGGGGATAGAATGGGAAGAGTCTTCTTTCTTTGTGGGGTGTGGCCCCTGGTCAGTTTCTATGCCCTATGGAGCACTCCATACACATCCATGAGCATATGGGCAGCAGTAATTACTCAGTGGGTTATAAACTGAAAAAGAGAGAGGACCCAAAGTTGGGAGGAAGATGTGTTGGGGCTGCTGGGAGGGGTAGCTGGCCAGGGGTAAGTATCAAGTGGATATGACACTGTATACAGTAAAAATATTATAAAAAGTTAGGTTACAAAGACCTTTTGATAATGTTGAGATGGAAACCTTCATGTCAGATCTTTGCATCTATCTATGATTATTTACTTTGGATAAATTCCTGAAAGTGAAATTCCTAGACCCACCTTTATCATACATGTGAAGAGTTATGTCTTGGCCCAATACTAACCTCTGCAGATGGCTCATCGCTGTCTGTAGTGTGTACTTGAATCTCTGTTTCGAGGCAGACATCACAGGAGGGACATATCAAACCTTTTGCCTCTTGTTTCCTTACTCTAAAAAGGATGCCGTGGGTTTCTGCCTGAATCTCTGCCACGCAGCTTCAGTGCTGGACATACCTCCATGTAGTACTTTTGATGTTTTGTTTTATACATATCACTGGCAGGTTTTACATAGGATACATATTCACCAAACACTGTTCAGTGCCAGTTTCCTGACATATGTGTTAAACAGAGCACAGCTGCTGATTTAAAGAAAAAATAATCTGCCTTTGAAGTCTCATGCTCTATGAAGCTTTATACATTAATAATGAAATTATGGAGTTCACATAGTAGGGGTCACGGTCATCTCTCTTAGATAACCCAGCTAACAAACTGCTTTGCATCAACATAGATTCTGAGTAGACATTTTTTTCTTCTCCTGAAGCATTTTTACCCCCCTAGACCATCCCTTCCCCGCTTTCTTTGTGTTCCTTTTACTCTCCTCTGAAGCAGTCTATGACATTCTTACAGCTACTGCTTCTCCTTCGGGTGGCTATTGAAATATCCCCCCTAATATTTCTCCATTATAATGCGAGCCGTCACTAGCACAATGCCTTGTCGGCTGCCTTCCCAGGACACAGCACAGAGCTATTCCATTACTCTGCCATCCATCAGGACAATAAGCCACAAATCTTTTTCAGTGCAGCACCAGAGCTGGCCACCTTTGGACTGGAAAGCAGGAAAAGGGATAAATGTTTGCTGAGGGTGGAGAGAAATCAGATGTGTGGATTCTGCTGCCTTCTGCACTCACTCTTTCAAATGAGTCAGTCACCACATGCTTTTAAGGAGAAACCTTAATTGGAAGGAAGGAAAGTTTTCTTTGGTTAAATGATTCATTCAGAGAAATTGCATAAGTCCACTAGGGACAAGACTCCAATATGTGCTTGATTTCCTGTGCAGGATTTGCTAATGATTGTTGGGAGCCCCGGTTCTTATTTATTACTTACTTTTCTTAATAATGAAAAAGAGGCCATATGTTGGGTGTGCAGCATGCTGATAAACTCACTTGGAGCAGTGACTGGCAAGTCTGTGTATTTTATGCCCTGTGCTATTAGAGGGGAAATACTAAACACTCCTAAGAAATTTGCAGCCTTTGGTGTGAGTACCACTGGTCATCAAAGTTTATGCTAATATCGACTAAATATATGATGTGTTAAGAGTTTATTATTTTACAAAGGGATTTTGAACCTTTCTCACCTCATAAGGAGAAGCAAAATAAATACCAGATGGATTAAAGAGTTAAAAATTATAAAAACAACAACCTTGAACTGTTAAAAATTCTAGAAGAAAATATATGTGAATATTTATCAAACCCTTTAAGGCAGAAGGTTTTCCAAGATCAGATGTGATTGATAGATGTAACAACACAAAGATTTTAAAACTTATAGATTAAAAAAATCACCAAGATTAAAATGCAATCAACAAAACTGGAGATAATGTTATAGGAAAATTACCAAGGTTAATGCTTTTTAATAAATGTATAACTCACATAATGTCAATGATTGATCCCATTACCTCTGTAAATAAGCAGGGGAAGGACAAAAATAGACAAAAGTATGACATAAACTAACAAAAATCTTGAAAAATGTTGAGTTTATAAATGATCGAGTAAGTATAAACTACAATGACAGTAAGGGTTAATTTTTCCTTTTTCACAACTTCCCCATCAAAAAACAAAGTAATATAACATCCCATGTTGATGAAAGTGTGTTACGTGTTCACTCTTGTTCTTTGACTAGGAGGAAGGTAACAGGTGGCAGACATTTATACTTTAAAATAAAAACATGAATGGAAAATGACTGGAAGCAGGACTTCATCTTGTGTGACTTTAGGATGGATTAAAAATGTTCTTGATGGGCTAGAGAAAGTGCTTCTTGCTCTCTGAAAGACCAGAATTCAGTTCCCGGAATCCATGTTGTGCCATGCACAATCTCCTGTAATTCCAGCTCCAAGGTCCAACATCTTCTGGCCTCTGAGGGCACTCATACGTATGTATGTAAATAAAAACTTTTAAATGCTCTTAATTTTTTTTCTGTCAACCATTTTCTCTAAATTCTCTTTCATGATCACATGTTACTTTCAATGTTAAATAATTTCTACGTGGCACAAACCACAGTTGTTTGTATTTTCTTTGCCTATGGCTTTTGTGACTTTGGCAGTAGTGTTCCTTTTAAATCTGAGTATTGTGTTTATAAATCTGCTTTTCTCCTCAGTTCCATTTCTTCATGGTACTTTTTGAGCCTTTACTGCTAGTGCTTCATCTTTCTGTGCCTCAGTTTCCTCATCTGTTAATGGGGCCCAGAAGCAGTAAATCTTATAACCTGATTATTCTGAGAATTCAATTAAATGAGGTAACGTAAATGCATGTGCTTTGTTAGCTTGAAAGTTCAGTGCTAACAGCCTTGCTCTGATTACTGTGGTCTAGTTTACCCACTCTAATGGAAGCTCAGAACTGTGGCCTAAAAGTAGCTGACTTTCCTCTCCAGGTATTCTGATGAACTGTCTCATGTATATACTTAGCCACCATTATTTGAAAAGGGCCATTGAGGAGAACATTGTTTTAATTGTAGCTTTGGGCAGGCTAAAGACAGCATGCTCCATGTCCAGAGTTATTCTTGTTGGTGTGAACGGAGAGGGAGAATGTGCAAGATCAGTTCACATTTAGTTGATAATGTTGATTCTTATGCACTGGACAAGAATTTGGAGAGCCCTCCCTTGGCTTCTGAGACTCCTTGCTTGTCCTGCATCAATGATGACCTTGATGTAGATAGCAGGTTCATCCACTCTCAGAGTGATGCATGGATGAACTGCTTTTTCCCAAGTGCCTGCCATGATTCTCCAGGCATCCTAGTGCCAGGAACTCTGCCAGATCCCGGAGTTGGAGATGTGCAGAGCAGTCCCTGTATGTGAAGAGCCTACAGACCAGAGAAAGAACTTAGAACTGTAAGCGGATGATCATGATAAGTATGGCCCATGCTGAATTGTGTACTATATATGATCAAGGGCATAAAACAGCAAGTAGAGAATTCTGTGTAGCACTCAGGAGAGGGCTGGGTCCAGGGCAGGCTGGGAATGACTTTGTAGAGGAAGGAGTCTTTGGATAGGGCTTTGAAAGGCTCAGGGTATTGTTTCAGTATTGCAGAGAGGGTAGAGCTATTCCTTCAACAGAGGGATGTTTGTGCAAAGCCTTAATGGGCTTCTACTATAAAGCAATGAAGACGACTTGGTATGTCTGGAGTCTGGGACTGTGGACATAAATAGGCTTACACTGGCCAAGACATGGCCACTGGGTGCCATTGTTGTCATGATAAGAAAATACTGCCATAAACTCTGATCCAGAAACCTTGAGGCCAGATATGCATTTTGAGCTAGACTTTTTCAGATTTTAGATGTGTAATATTTGATTATACTGTATATAATATCCAGCAGAACTTGGGGTGGAACCCTGTAATAATCAGCTTATATTTCTTATACCAAATGGTCACAGTCAATGAAGAAAAACATAAAGAGCTTCACATCAGGTAAGATTTTGTTGCCAAATATGTAGGTGAATCGGGATTTCAGCACAGTAATTTTTAAGTTAAGGTCAAGAAAAAATGGGATTATACATAGATTTTTTTTCTTCTTTTTTTTTTTAATCCTGAAGGGAGTAGAGAAGGGTCATTTAAAGATTTTACACAAGAACATGATATCATTTTAATAGGTGATAGAAAAAGATCCATCTGCAGCCTCTGTAGCAACTGGATTAGATGTGCGTGGAAGGACATTTTGGCTCTTCCCCATGTCTGCCTCAAGACTCCAGTCCTCTCCTGTAGCCTCCAGCAGACACTTCCTTCATCTCTCTTCCTGGTACTCTACTTCTAGATCATTCATGCCTTCAGAATTCACTCAGGAAGTCCATCCTCACATGTCTGTATTTTCTTCCTGGGGCAAGTAATTTTCTACTCATTATGGACCCACTTTCCATGGTAGGTGCTCCTGGCTTGGGCTGGGAACCCACCAAACTCCATTCTCTGCTTTCTGGATTCTCTGTCACATGGCCAATTATCTTTCCTTTTAGTGTTCCCTGAGAGATATGATGGATTGTTTTCAGGTAAAGGAAGCAGGGACCCAGTGGAGGGCAAAGTAGTCCAAGTTGGCATCTGAGAAGATTCTAGAAACGAGCTCTCTTTGGCCTCATTTGCATTAGTTAGCTTTCCATTACTGTGATGATGTACCTGAAGGAATCAACTTGAAAGACCAAAAGTTTTGGGACTGGAGAGATGGCAGTGGTTAAGAACACTGACTGTTCTTGGCAGAAGACCCAGGTTCAAATCCCAGCACCCACATGGCAGCTAACAACCATCCATAACCCCAGTTCCAGGGGATCTGATGCCATCTTCTAGCCTCCATGGGTACTGCATGACACAGGTGCACTTGCAGGCATAACACACAGACACATTAAAAAAAATTAAATTTTTTTAAAAGATGAAAGTTTTATCATGGCTCAAACTTTCAGTGGTTTCAGCTCATGTTTCCATGAGGTAAGAAAGTGCATCATGGCAGAAGCAAGAGGCTTACCTCCTGGGAGGCAGGAAGCAAAGAGAGGACAGAAATAGGGCTGGAGTTCCAAGATCCCTTCGTTGGCATGCTGCTATTGACTGAACTCCTTTCCATTAGGTTCCTTCTCTAAAAAGTCCCACTACCCTACATATCATAAAGTGGAGACCCCTCTCCCCCGGCCGCAGAGACCTTTGGGAGATACTTAAGATCCACAGTATGACTCAAGCTTAAAATTCTGCCCTCTTTACTGTGGAGTTGATGAGGCAGGAAACTTCGAAAGTGACCTCAAGCCTGGAGGTGTAGCTCTATTGATACAGGACTTGCTGGTGTTTGATCTCCAGCTGAATACTCTGGGCAAAATGGTGCAGCATGTGGGAGATGGAGGCAGAAGTTCAAATTCATCCTTGACTACACAGCCTAGGCTACATAGGACCCTATCTCCAAAAAAAACCCTAGATAAATAAATAAATAAATAAATAAATTAACCCAAGCTTTCTTGTTTTGAAGGCAAGTCTGAAGGCAATGTTTGATGTTTTCGTTTTTATTTCATTATGATGCTTGGCAAGGTGCCAAATGATATTTAGATCCTAGCTTACCTTTGATATTTGGTCTTTTCTTGTATTTATGAGTCTCGGTTACTCTTTCTTTTCTACCCAAGAAGGCTTTTGATATGGAATAATATAGTCATTGTTATTTTGGGACAATTACTTTACAACTGCCAGCTGCGTTTTAACTGGAGAAGACTGTTTGGCACAATAAAAGCTAACTGTTAAGGAAATGCTACCAGACTTTGTTGCTTTTCGGATTATGTTACTGAATATTCCTTTCCTTTATCCATCCAAAGGAAAGGGCAAAGAGGAAGCAGGTGTAATATTTATAAAATAGCACAGTACCTACAGATGATTACTTAAAGAAGATAGCACTCTTTGCAAAATGTCTTTAATGCACATTCAGCTAATAGATTCTAATGTTAAAAAGAGAAGAGGGAGAGAGAAAAATACTAACCTGTGAACAGGTTCCAAGCACTCTACACACTGTATTTTTCCACAGCAATCTTATTTTTCTTTGCCCTCTAAATTTTCTTCAGGCATTGGAAAAAAAAATTGGCTTCCACAATACTTTACAATAAGCACACACAAACTAACCTTAGACATCTTTGAGGTGATCTATAAATAGCTCAATAGGACAGTACAGGGCTGCTACTGGGAGACAGCAAGGCGAGAGGAATCAGTGAAGGCAAATCTATTCAAGCAGTTCATGGCAAATGATGTCCAGTTAGACCTGCTCATTTCCCCTTTGGATCTAATGGGAGCTGGTCTGGTGATTGGACTTGCTGGGTACCCGATTCCTGGTCACAGGTGGCTTTCCTCTATGGAAAAACAGGGTGGGCCTTAGTCCTCCCTCATATTTGACATGTGCACTTGATACTGGTCATTAATTTGACACAAACTAGAATCACCTGGGAGGAAGGAGCCTCAACTGAGGAATTTTCTCCATTGCAATTGGCCATGTCTGAGAGGCATTTTCTTGATTGTTAACAGATGTAGGAGGGCCCAGCTCACTGTGGGCAGTGCTCTGCCTGGGCAGGTGGGTCTTGAGCATAAAAGAAAGGAAGCTAAGTAAGCCAGTGCAAGCAAGCCCAGTAAGGAGTATTCCTCCTTGGTCTCTGCCTCAGTTCCTGCCTCCAGCTTCCTGCCGTGGAGTCCATTGATGGTGGATTGTAACGTGTAAGGTAAAATAAACCCTTCCGTCCCCTAGTTGCTTTTGGTCAGTATTTTATCACTGCAACAGAATGCAAACTAGAATATGCTTCCTTGGCAAGGGGCTTTGGTTCTTTGAGTCATAGTTTCTTCACAGATGAAGCTGATATACATACACCTGCCTTAAAAGATTGTGGCAGTCTAAAAGATAATGTGGAAATGCGCAGTGTTGTATCTAGTGAGACAGCTGGAATGGAATGAAAAACAGCTTCTATGCTCATAAGCCTGGGGCTCACACCATGCTGCCTAAATTCCTCAGACCCAAGGAGCTTAACTAGGATGAGTTAATTCATTGTTCTAAGCCTCATCTATAAAATGGCCATCCTTTGAGGTAATCGTTATTCTGAGGATTCATATGGTTTTTAAACGCTCATTTGTTATGTCCCTCTTGCAGGGTAAGCACTGTTCTGGATACTGGAGATAAAACAGTGCATAAAGTGTGCCTTCAAAGTACTCAGACACTAATGTTGGAAATAGATAATTGACCAAGAAATTATACTACAGTGTGAGGTGCACAGCAATGGGTAAAGGTGGAATTCGATGGGAGTACCTGTTTAGGGAACTTTATCCAGAGAGTTAAAGCTACCTGGGAGATGTTTTTAAAGAAATGATGCAGATAGGACCTAAAAAAGTACAAGACTATTGCAATCTGTTTTCTGTCACTGAAATACCAGAGGTGGGTCAAGTTGACAAAGAAAAGAGGCTCATTTAACTCACAATTCCGGAGGTTCAAGGCCATGGTTCTAATACCAACTAGGCTCTGGGGAAGGCCTCACAGTGAAATAGCATTGTACCCTTAGGAGTGCAGGAACAAGAAAGTATGTCACCGAGCAGGGAGTCAGAGAGACAAGCCTCCTATATCCCTTTTGAGTGCAAGCCCCCAAGACAGACTTCTTACTTCCTATCACCACTCTAGGGACCAAGTTTCTGACACAGGAACCCCTGTGGGACACACCTAACCCACGTCCAAACCTTAGCTAAGAGCTCGTGGGCTGGGATTGGACAGAGTTTGACAGACATTTGCTTTACCTAAAATTCCTTACATCTCCCCCTTAATCCTCATGAAGTTACAGCAGCAGTTTTCCAGATGAGGGAACAAAGGATTAGAGATCCATGTCCAGGTTCACCCTAGAGGGCCACCTTTGTAGCATTCACCACAGTTCTTTCTTCTAGAACATTACCTCCATCCTCTGTGCACATGGTAGGGTCTCTCACAATAGGGTTCCATGATATAGAAACAAACCCAGCGACAAGTGATTAGACCAAAGATGCGTGCCTAACCCAGACCTGGCTCGGCAACTCCTCTTTAGGTAATGCTAAGACTGAGAAACAGCAGGGCTCTTGAGTTCACCTAAATCTGTGTGTTTGAGAGAGCTTCATATAAGACACATAAAGGAATCTGGGTGTGGGGTGCAGGGCTGGTTGGCTGTGCCCTGATCCCAGGGGGTGCTGTGGGTCGTCTTCTTTCTTCCCTGTCACTGCGCCTTTTGTCTCCCTTTCTTTTTTGATGAAATATTGAACACTTTTGTATTTCTCCCTCATCCTTAGAAGGAAAATATTCTTTCACCATTAAATATTTTGTTAACCATGATCTTATTTTGGTAAATGTTCATTATCAATTTCTTCTATTGCTATTTTGTCAAAGACTTTTATCTGCAATGTGGGCAATGTTACATTTTGTCAAATGCTTTTTCTATACCTATTCAGATGATCATACATATCATATATTTTTCTTTTTTAATAATAGTTTTTATTCTTTGAAAATTCCATATGTGTATATGATATTTCTTGATCATCTCCGCTTCCTCTCTACCTCATCCTGGACCCACCAACATATATACTTCCCTTCCAAGTTCATACCCTCTTTCTTATTAAAAAAAAAAAATCAACTAACTGAATCTTATTCCTGCTGCCCATATGCACACGGGTTATGGGGCCATTCACTGCATGTGGCATGGACAAACTAGCAGTGGTCACATTCCTAGTGATCAGGAATTGTGAGTTAAATGAGCCTCTTTTTGTTGTCAACCTTAATCTCCCGTCCCTAGCAGTCATCAACTGTCAGTAACTCCTCAGCTTGGGGCCTCAGGAGCTCCTCCATCATGGTTTAACTGGCTTGATCTTGTGCAGGTTACCACAGCTGCTGAGTCAGTGTGAAATGCAGAAAACAGTGTTTCAAAGCACTCCTCACCATCCTCCAGCTCTTACGATTTTTTGTTCCCTGTTCTGCAATGTTCACTGAGCCTTTGTGGGGGGAACAGGTTGATACAGAATTCTGTCTGTGGTGAGTCCTTACAGCCATATTCTCAGTGCTTTGACCAGTTATGAGTTTTTGCATTAACTGAAAGCTTCTGAGATCAAGGATGAGAGCTGTACAGATTTATGAGCCTAGCCATAAATATAGAGAAGGCAGTTTGACAACACGACTATTTAGAAGAACAACAACAGTAGGTCCCCACTTAGGGCCTGTGACCTCCCCAGCCATAGGTGGTTTTTTTTTTGTAAATCAGGTTTATGTTTCCAGGCGTGAATTCTCTCCAGAGGAACAGACCTCAAATACATTCAGAAAGCAGTGGATTTCCCCATCACATTCACACCACTATTTTAGCAGAGGACACATCTTGCCTGGCAGGTTGGCATTAAAACACGCAGGGTCCTGCAAGGTGGGCTTTTTATTTTCATCTTGTAAAATAGTGAGTTGCATGAGGCATTTGTTGTTGCTGCCGCTGTTTGTTTCTTTGTTGCTTTGTTTATTTTTGACAGGTCTCTCTGTGCATTTCAGGCCAGTGTCAAGATCACAGTCCTCCTGTCTTGGCCTCTCAACTGCTGGGATTATAGGTGTACACCACCGTGCCCAGCCTTAACCTCAGTTAATTATGAAAACTTGAATCAGCCTTTCTCGAATTCCTGAGGAAAAATGCACTTGGTCATGATTTTTCTCCTCCTATAAATTATGGGATCTCATTTTTCTAATTTTCCTATTTTTAAAATGATATTGATATACAAACATACAAAAATATTGGTCTTTAATTTTAGTATCAGTGTTAGGATGATATCATAAAGTGAGTTGAGAGGGGCCGCTTCTCTATTTTCTGGAAGAGTTCATATGATGTTGATATTTATTCACTCTTATTTTTTATTTATCTTATTCACTCATATAATTGATCAAATTAATAAGAAAAGCCATTTTCTGTGGAATCTTTTGTGTCTGATTTACATTTCTTTTTTTTTAAAGATTTATTTTTTATTTGTACAAGTGCTTTGCTTGCCTGTATGTATACTTAGTATGTGTGCAGTGCCTGTGAATGCAAGAAGAGAGTGACAGCCATCATGTGGGTGCTGGGAATTGAACCCAGGTCCTCTGCAAAAGTAGTGAGTGCTCATAACCCCTGAACTATCTCTTCAGCCCCTGTACTATATTTCTTTTGCAGACTTGGGGGCCTTAATAGTTTGTACTTCTTGAGTCTCTTTAGATTTAGAAAATTACATTTTCAGGCAAAATACCTATTACATATAATTTTAGAATTTCTTCAAATAAAGTTGTTCATAATATCCCTTTATTAATCCATTAATGTTTGTGAAATTTATAGTGCTATCTTATTGCTATTCATTGATATTACTCATTTGTGATATTTGAGTAATTTACTTCATGATTAGTCTTCCTTAGGTTTATTAGCATAGAAGGAACCAAGTTTTGGCTTTGTTTGCTTCCTGTCAGTCATTTTACTATTTCATTGACTTCTGTTCTTATCCCATTTAAACGTTCACTTAATTTTTTTTCTAATCTTTAAACTATGTTACAGGCAGTTCTCAAAAGATAAAGTACAAATGACTAATAAATATATGAAAAAAATGTTTCATATCACTAGCCATCAGAGAAATGCAAATAAAACTGTCGGGGGCCATGTGCCTGCCTTGAACTATGCCCTAGTTTTGGGTTAGGCAGAAGTCAATCTCGTGCACAGAAGTGCTATTGGAAGCAGGAGTTTTCGTTAGGCAAAATGATTTACACCTGAGGAGAAGTTTATTTTTCACCTAAGACTGAGGTCACGTGAAGATCTTTGAAGGAAGCCAATCATATCTTGAGTTATTTTGCCTGTGTTAGTATTGTTTTGCTTACTTTACAATATAAATAGGGGAGACTTAATAAAGGCAAGCTGCTTCAGTATGACTGACAGCCCTCCTGAGTCTGTCCTGTTTCTCTCTCTCTCTCTCTCTCTCTCTCTCTCTCTCTCTCTCTCTCTCTCCATTTTCTCATCCTCACTCCCCGCTTTGGGTATGGTCTGATTTCTGCTGGCGGAATCCAGCATAAAACTCCATGAGATCTAGCTTATTCTAGTCAGAATGACAGTCATCTAGAAAATAAAAATAACAAGAAACCCAACCCATATTGGTGAAGATGTGGGCAAAGGGAGCTTTATACACTGCTAGTGGGAGTGTAGACTAGTCCAGCCACTATGAGAGTCACTGAGGAGTTCTTTAACAAGCTAAACACGGATCTGCCATATGACCCAGTGTATCACTGCTGATACTGACCCAAAAGACTCCAAGTCAGTGCGTTTTAGGGATACTTTCACGTTAGTGTTTACTGCTGAACTATTCACTGTAGCTAAATGATGGAACCAACCTAGGTGTCCATCAACAGAGGAGTGGATAAGGAAAGTGTGGTATATCAAGACGTGGAATTTTCTCAGCCATAGAGAAGAATGAAGTTATGTGTCTCCAGGGCAATGGATGCAACGGGAAATGATCATCTTAGGTGAATCAGTCAGTCTCAGAAAGACAAATACCTTATATTTTCTTCCGTTTCTGTGGCCTATACTTTGCAGATACATGAAATCATACACGTGTGGATGACATAAAAGTACAAGTGAAAGTGTTTAAGGGAACGAAGAGGACTCAGTGGGCAAGAAAAGGAGGGTGGGGGAGTTTGTGGAGGAGTGTGCAAAAAAGCCTCACTTTTAAAATATTATTTTATATGTATGAGTCTTTAAGTGCACCTCTGTCATACAATGTCCATGGAGGTCAGAAGACAGCCTGGAATCCCCTGGAACTGGAGTTCCAGACAGTAGCAATGTGGGGGCTGGGAATCGAACCCAGGTTCTCTGCAAGAGCAGCCACTGCTCTTAACTGATGAGCCAGCTTTCCAGCCCAGGCATAGCTCTTACAGAAAGCATGTAATTATATTTTTCTTTTAAAATTATTTTAATTTTATATGTATGAGTGTATTGCCTGTATGTGTGTAAATGCACCCATGTCCTGCAGTGCCTGCAGCTGTCAGAAGAGGGCATCTGATCCCCTGGAACTGGAGTCACAGACAGTAGTCAGTTACCACATGGGTGCTGAGAATCAAACCTCTGCAAGAGCAGTCAGTGGTCTTACCCACCGAACCATCTCTCCAGCTCCTTTCTTCTTTTTAAGAAACTAGTCCTACATTTTAATTAGTGTTTAATACTCATAGTATAAGGTTGACATCTAATTTATTAGTAAACTCTTTATAAACAATATTTTATTCTTGGGAAGTTTCATATGTTTATACAATGTCTATTAATCATATCCATCCACGTCTACTTCCATCTGCCTCCAAATGGACTGTTCTTTGTTGCTTCTCCTTTCCTTGTTTTTTCCATCACACTTGTTTTCTCTCTTCTTTTCAGTTTTCAATGGTCTTTAGAATGGACGTTTCATATTTGGCTCAGCTCTCTCAATTATACATTAGCATTTAGATTCTTCTTCATGGAGCTCGTGTGGAACCAGATCCCACTCAAATCTTTGTGCATTTGCTATTCCATTGTTTTCACTTCAAACTGTAGTAACTTGACATTTGCTTTACTCTGTCCTTCATTTGCTCCCCTTGACAGACAGATCTGTTCATTCTATTTATATGATGCTTCCAATAATATTAAATAAAAACTTTAAAACATTAAGTGACAGTTAATTACAATGTATTTAAAACAATGATCTTTTAAGTTGTTTTAAAAGTTGTATTGTTTTTCCTTTGGTCTTTTTTGAGACACAGTCTCCCTGTAGTCCCAGCTGGTCTGGAACTTGCTATGTAGAGCAGGCTGGCCTTGAACTCACAGGGATACAGTTGCCTCTGCCTCCAGTGTGCTGGGGTTAAAGAAGAACATTACCACGCCTGGCCCTAAATGTTGTAACTTAAGGGGGGAAGAAAGAAAGATAGCACATATTATTGGGACTGAGGATACAGTTTAGGGCATATACATGTGCTTAGCATTTTCAGAGCCCTGAGTTCATTCCCAGGACTAAAATCCCCAGACAACAGCAGAACATCCTGTCCTGTGTGTTTTCCAGATATTTAACACTCCTGTGTTCTAGAGTGCTTCTTTGAGATGTGAGGTTCCAATGGACTCACTTATCTGCACTGTGAGGTCTGTTTAAACAAACAACTTGCTTTTGCAGTTCATGTCTGCTGGCAGCAAACTCAGCCTAGCCTGGAATTACCTATACCTCACCCTGCTTTCAGATGAGAATTTTACTAGACACTGATGTTTTAGGCTGATGTATACGCCCTGCCAACACCTCATGGAAGGAATTCTATTGTCTGGTCTGTGATGTTTACGATGACATATACTCCCTGCCAACACCTTATGGATGGAGTTCTATTGTCTGTGGTCTGTGATGTTTATGATGGGAAGCCAGTATAACTGCATCATTGTTCCCTTGATTATAGTGTGTCATTTTTTTCTGGCTGCTCTCAAATTTTATTTTTGATTTTTAGTGGTTTTCTTATGATGTCCTAGGCATGGTTTGATATTTCTAATCAAATTCAGCAAAAAATTTGATCACTATCAATTCATTCTGTGTGAATTAGATTGAATTAAACAATATTTAAATTATTTTCTGTATATGAATTTCATTATAGTTACCCAAAACTTCCTGCTGTGTGGAGTGTTAAGTGGATCATAAATAAAGCTGAAATGCCAAAATTAACAGCACAGCTGTGCACAGAGAAGGATTTGCTCTCTCTGCTATGATTCTTCCTTTTGGTAGCTCAAGAGTTGTTCCATGTTGAAAGTTTGGTCAGTTATTTTGCCTCACTCTCACTTTGCTACCATGTTGGGACCTTGTATGTTTTTCCTAGTCACTTTTCTGTTGCTCTGATAAACCATTGTGAGCAAAAGCAGCTGGACTTAAGGCTGTATCTCAGCCTTCCTGTTCAGATCACAGTCCAGCAGAAACTGACGTAGAGACCATGGAGGCGTGTTGCTCACTGGCTCACTTGTTGACTTACATTCAGCTAGCTTTCTTACACAGCCTAGGGATGGTGCCTCCAGAGTGGATCGGGCCCTCCTCTATCAGTTAACAATCAAGACAATGCAGTTAACAATCAAGACAATGCTCCACAGATACAGGAAATTCTTCAGTTGAGGTTCCTTCTTCCCTAATGATACTAGATTGTGTCAAGTTGACAATCAAAACTCACTAGGACAGTGTTAGACTGTTTGGAATTGTTCCCCAGGTTTTTGAGGTTCATTTGTTTTGTTCTTAATAACAATACTCGTAACAATAATAATAATAATAATGAAACTGCCACTTAGTACCTACCTACCATGTTCATGCATTATGTTAAATGCTTTCAATATATTGCTTTATTTAATCATTCCAATAAACTTTGAGGGATGTAGAAGTTTGGTTGGAAGTGTGTCATAAGTTTATGACCAATGGAGTGTGGGTGGAAGTGTTATATGCTTTGCCTATAAAAAATCTTTACCTATGTGCTTTGCCAATAAAAATCTTAGGTTGTATATGAATATAAATATATATGACAAGATAAATATAGAGGAAGTTGTGAATTTGAGAGGCGATACTTGAGGGGATACAGGAGTAATTGGAGGGGAAAAGAGGGAGGAAATGATGCAAGTTCAGTGTACTTATGTATGAAACTCTCAAAGTCCTCCACAGGATCCTCCTTCCTCTTAGAAGGGTGCCTGTGCTTACAAGAAGTGCTATAAGCCAGACATTAACTGTAGTGGAGAATGTGGCATCCAAGATTCTTAAATCCCCACAGAGAGGCTCCTCAAACCCTTCTCTCATCGGCCCTGCCCCGTCTTGTGCATTCCATGAACCATAAATTAGCTTTGTTCTATATTAACACAATTTTAGGATTCATTTGTTATAGACGGTATTCCCTTAGAGAACCCAATCTTTAGCCTCAGAGAGGTTTATAATTTTCAAGATAACATTTGTTTATGGGTTAGAAAAATTAACGAACTTGCTCATGATCACATAGCTAGCTATAGATGGTAATGTTGGCTTTTAAAAACTATATGTATTTTTTAGTTAGGTGTGGCAGTGCAGGCACTTGGGTATCTCAGCACTTGGAAGGCAGAGACGGGTAGATCTCTAGGAGATCAAGGCCCGCTTGGCCCATATAGCAAAGTCCAGGCCATCTGGGCTTACAGGGAAATCCTGTCTCAAAAAAATCAAAATAAAACAAAACAAGGGCTGGAGAGATGACTCGGTGGTTAAGAGCACTGGATTTTCTTGCAGAAGACCTGGGTTTAAATCCCAACACCCACATGGTGGTGAACAATTGTCTGTAACTCCAGTTCTAGGGGATCTGACACCCTTTTCTGATCTCTACAGGCATTGTATAACACATGTTCACTAACATACATGCAGAGAATACAGTCATACACATAAAAAATAAAAATTTAACACTTCAACAAAACAAAACAAAGAACCTATTATTGGTGTGTGTGTGTGTGTGTGTCTGTGTCTGTGTCTGTGTGTATGTGTTCATATGTTTGCACATGTGTGAAGGTCGACACTGATATCCTTTGGTTCCCTACTTTGTTTTTGAGATAGGATTTCTCACTGACTCTGGAGCTCACGGATTAGCAAGGCAAGATGACCAGCAAGACCGAGAGATTTTCTTGTGTCTGTCCTCTTAGGATTACAGACATGTG
Source organism: Eospalax fontanierii (assembly GCA_035773235.1). Taxonomy (NCBI): domain Eukaryota; kingdom Metazoa; phylum Chordata; class Mammalia; order Rodentia; family Spalacidae; genus Eospalax; species Eospalax fontanierii. The sequence continues at coordinate 74,167,044 of CM069533.1, forward strand.
CCACCACCCTACCCCAGCTTTTTAACATAGATGCTGGAGATCTGAACTGAGGTCCTCATGCTTGTATGGCAAGTACCTTACCTTCTAACTACCAGTTATCTCCCTGGCCCCCTTAAACTATTCTTATTAAAGCATACATTTCATCACCATCCATTTTTCCTTTTCAAAGCTGTTTTACCTGCAGCGAGCAGGCCAACAGGCCAACATTGTGTTTTATTTGCACAGGTTTCTAATTCAGACCTAAACTTTTTACATTCAAAAATACCCTCCCCCCAATCAATTTTGACTTCATTTCATACTTGGATCTATTTCATTAACTGACAGCTTCTAGAAATCTTCATTGATGGAAGTTCTAGATGGCCATCTTGTGTCCATTTCTCTCTAGAGCTAGGGAAGGGTAATAAATGAACTCATTACAGCATCAAAACTGCCTTACAAAGGTCTACCAGCAGCAGAGGACCCTCTCCCTACAATGAACGGCAGTGGACACACTTATGGCTGCCTAGGATGACAAGAGTAAGTGATAGTGGTGGGGTCAGCCTTAAACAAGACATTTATACACTCCCCCATCCCCCAAAGCTCAGAGCATTGCCGAAGAGGAGGCAGGAAATAGGTAAGAGCTAGAAGAGAGTGTAAAGGGCTGGGAAATGCTGTCCTATAGATTCAGTGCAGTCGTTGCAAACATTAACTCACAACAACTGCATGGGGCCCACACAAGACCCACCCTATCACAGTCAGTCATGGGATTGTGGAGGAGGAGGTTTCAAAGGGCCCTACCTGTTACCACTGAACTATTGGCTATTGGTAGATTTCAGGATTGGGGAGTCATTGTCTAGTTGTGTTCCCAGTGCTGAGCCCACCAGGCTCCAGTGGATAGCTCCAAACCCACAGTCACACAGACAGCTCTGGTTAAACTCAGTGGGCAAAACAAATACATGTGAATATGTGAGAGAGATTTGTGGGGAGGGGGGAGGAGACAGGAGTGGTGGGGAGACAGGATAGGGTGGGCGAGGGGAATGGTCACTATGTATTGTAAACTTGTGTAAAAATCATCTAAGAACAAATTTAATTAATAAGAATCACTCAAATAGCAGTATGAATTCAAGAAAATGAAATTATATTTGGTCTAAATTAATCTATGTGAATTAGACTGATACTTAAATTGTTTTCTTTATATGAATTTCATTATAGTTATCCAAAACATCTTGCTGTGCGGGCCTTAATAGTTCATGAATAAAGCTGAAATGCTAACATTAACAGCACGGTTGTGCACAGAGGATTTGGGCTTTAACTCAGCTAAGATTGTCCTTCTTGGAGATTGAATAGTCTTATAAGTGCCTTAAGTTTGGACAGAGAACTTGAGAAGGATGAAAGTTTAGACACAGATCAAGTGATGGATTAGCCACCAAGGTAAGATTCCAGAATAGGGAGTGTGGGTGGGCTAGTTAACAGTTTCCACAGTGAATAGGGACCGCCTTTCCACCCAGTTTAGTCTGTTGACCCACTCTGATCTTGTTCTATTGGGTCTTGAGGCTGTGTGTGTGTTAACTGGAAGGGCCTTGAGGCACTCACAGCTGACACTGCAGTCTCTAATCTAGGTTCCTAAACATTCCTGGCACTTCTGGATTAGTGTACTTCAGGGTGATCACAGACCAAATACTGCTGTTTAATTGGTCGCTAGAAGCAGGCTGACACAGCTGAACCTCTGCAAATCTCCAAATGGGCCTCCGACCACTGGAGAACTGTGTACAAAGCTTGAAAGATTATCCATTCTAGGTCTCTACCCTGCTGCCCCCTTAAAATAAGTGAGGATGATGGACCATGGGTGCATAACAACTGACCTCACTGGGCAATGAAAGTAATCCCTGCCTTTGGGGAAGCGTGATGGCTTCTTGTCTGCTCATTTATTTATTGTTTCTTATTATTTTTGAGAAAGGGACTTGTTATATAGTCCAGGCTGGTAATAATAATAGTAATCATCATCATCATCATCATCATTATCATCCAATCACCTCTGTGACCCCTTATCTTTGCTGGGGTGTGCATAAGGTATAGTGACTTTGATTTTTCAAATTGAAACTATGATCATATATCAAGATTAGCAGAGTGGCAATGGCCTCACCTCTTCTATTAATGAGCTCTGTGGTTTCTCAGTCTAAAGATGCAGTCCCTACAGCAAAGCCATCTTTGAAAAAGTCTTGGCAATGTGGCAAAACCATTTCAGTCCTTGTTTTCTTCTCTGTCACGTCTATAACCATTGTATGGCCTTATCTCATAAACAGAAGATTATGCCTACTTATGTCAGGGACCTTATTTTTAATCCCTGGATGTCTTCCTGATGTTCTGGATCTAAGACCCATCCATCTGATTGCACGGATGGAGAAGGGTGAATCCTTTCCCCACAGTGCTATCTCTGAGCCCAGAGCCTCTGTAATGTTACAGGAGCCTGGTCTGCTATGCTAGTTGTATTTTGGAAAGGAATCTTTCTGCTGCTTAAGAGTTAAAATAGCCAAGGATTGTCTGAGTCAACTCTGGTCTGGTCTTGGACATTATAACTTGATTTTTTCCTGTCATGATGCCAGGCAAACTCCAGGAGAGCTATGTGAGAAACAGGCTCTGGAGCACACATCTCATTGAAGGAATTAGGCTGTCTTGGTCTGGCTCTCTCTCATTTGTTAGTGTGCCTCTCTGGATCTCACATGGCTTCAGGTTTCTTGTCTCATCCAAGATCTCCCTAGGAAGATCAGCCATCCTAGTAAGAAGAAAGTTAAGCGAACAGTGAGACCAACTCCCATAGCTTCCCACAGAAAGGGATTTGCAAACCTATTGCACTTTGGTAGATTACATTTCCAAAGAATTGTTTAGACTGAGTAAATTTAAAATCTTAACAGATGTGGATAAAAAACGTTTATCTGGCTTCATTTTGAAAGCAGTAGAAGAATTCTGAATTCTTATTTTATTTTTATTTTGTGTGTATGAATGTATTAATTGCATATAGGTAGGTACACCCATGTTGTGCAATGCCAAGGTCAGAAGAGGGTATCATATCCCCTGGAACTGGAGTTATCAATGGTTGTTAGCTGCCATGTGGGTGCTGGGAAGTGCACCTGGGTCTTCTTCGAGAACAGTCAGTGCTTTTAACCTCTGAGCCATCTCTCTAGCCCCAAGAATTCTGAATTCTAAGATTTAGCAATCTGTCCTCCACAGATGAAGAAAAAGAAAGAGAAGAGGCAAGTCCTTTGCCTAATTCTAGATTCACAAAGGAACTTTGAGATCTGAACCTCTGCCACATGTCTTTCTATTGAAGACCCTCCCTGAATCTTATATATATCAATATATCACTACTTATATATCAGCTATACAGTTCATAATTCGATCTTGAGATTAGTAAGGATGTGGTGAGTGTAAACCAGTGTGTGTGTGTGTGTATAATTTCATTTAATTTCACTACCACATTGGCTGGTTATTAGTATATGTATTTTAAAAATAGTAAAAATAGGCTCAGAGAGGTTAAGCAATCATAGTGATAACAGCTATCACTTATTAAGTGTTCTTAGAAGCCAGTTCTGAGTGATTTGCATGTAGCAATTCAATCTTGCTCAGAACATACCTGCTAGGTGAGAGCTGTTACTAAGCAAATTGCCTAAGGACACACGGCCTCTCTTTGAGTTGGATCTCACCACTCTGACAGCTGCCATGAAGCAAAAGCAGACATTCCTACAGCAAATCAAATTTCTATGTAAAAATGCTTGGGAAACCTCACAGAACCAACATTAAACACACAAACAGTTACTGTATTTGGGTTCTAGATAAACAAACAGGAATCTCCACAAGTTGGATGGACAACCTTTATTTCATGTTTGTCTACTAAGTAACACTTAGCAGGCTAGGGATTGGCAAGTGCTATTGGACAAAGGAATGTATTTCATTGCTCTGCCATTGACTGATTTTGTGATCTTGGCAATGATTTGGTCTCTTTTTTTTGCTTCCTACATATAAAATGGTAAGAAAAAGGAGGAGACATGTATGTAGTCCTAATCACTTACCTCTGTGCCAATTTGATTTTTGTTTGGTGGGGAACATATCCAACTACCTGGCCATGTGGCTTCCAGAAGACAGGGAGAACAAAGTCATTAGCAAATGAAGATCAAGACTATGATGAGAGGAAGGAGCTCACAGGTCCCACCCCTAGGCAAGGAGCTATTGGCAGTTGATGGCTGTGGGGGGAGGGAGAGTCAATTTTCTTCAGGGATGTGATATGGCCTCTTGTAGTTGCCCATGCTCCAGTGGATGGTCCTACACCCATGCATACATAGGCAGCGCTAATTGGACTCAGTGGATTAGAACAATTTTTAGAAAAAATAAAAAGACATGAAGTTGGGATGGGGGGTGATGGGGCTTCTGAGGAGAGTAGCGGGCTGTTATATTAAAAATAGATCATAAAATGTATGAAATTCCCCGAGAAGAATTAACTCACTGAGAGTCCATCTCACCCAGTCAAAATGACTAACATCAAGCAAGCAACAAATGTTGGTAAGGATGTGGAGGAGGGGAAGGACCCCGGCACACTATTTTGGGAATGTAAATTAGTACAGCCACTATGAAAATCAGTATGGAAGTTTTTCAAGATCTAAAAGCAGAACTACCATATGATCCAGCTATAGCCGTCCTGAGTAGATCCGAAGGCGTCGATGTCAGCTTCCTAGAGATTCTTGAATGCTCATGTGGCATCATACAGTAACCAAGCTGTGAATCAACCTGAGTGTCTGTCAGTGGATAAAGGGCTAAATAAGCCATGGCAAATAGATGCACTACCATAAAGAAGAATGGAATACTTTTTTTTTTTTTGCAGAAAAATGGATGAAGTAGAGGTCATCATGTTAAATGAAATGAGGCACAAACATCAGGATGTTTGCTGCAAGATCGTGCCTTCTAGACATGACAGGAAAGCTGTACTGATGAGATCTCAGCCATGTAGTGACCTAAGCAAGATCTGTATAGAGTCAACACCAGTGGACATACTGACATGGATGCAGGAAATTTTACAAAGCCCAAGCCTAGATGAAGAGCTACAGAAAATTGATGGCTGCAGAGAGAGGGAGACTCTGTTCTGTTTTCTCCAGTGATGAGCTTCTTGATAGGTTGTTAAATCCCAATCATGCATTCAAACACGTATGCGTATATAAACAACGCTAAATGGACTCATTAGTTTGCATTTATATATACATTTATGTATGTATGAAACAATAATCATTAAAGAAGAGATAAACTTGAGAAGAAATGTGGGGCATGGGAGGGGTTGGAGGGGGAGGAAAGGGGTGGAAACGACATACATACAGTCCTTGTCTATGGAATGCTCAGAATACAAAGAAAAGGGTTACATGAGGAAGTGCCACACAGACAAGTGCTGTGCATCTTCTTACATGTGGAGCTTGGGGTCGGGGGGAGGACAAGGAAGTAAAGGGAAGGGATATTTGGGAAGTAGAACGAGGCAGGGGAAGAGGAGACAAAAAAGGGAATAAGTTTGATCAGAGCATTATGTACTGTATAGAATGTCATAATGAAACTCTCGACTTTGAACAACATAAACATAAAGCTACAATAAAAGAAGAGGAATCAGAGAGACAGAAGAAATGCAGCATCATGATCTCTGAGTGATTGCCTCAAGGGTGAAAACATGAACCATAGCCAAAGCATGTAGGCAGCCTACAGGGGCTGAGCACAGTCACTAGATGTAGCCAGTAAGGGATGGGAACTCAGCTCTATATCTGCGTAGAAGGAAATTCTTCCAATGACATAAATACCAATAGACATTCTCTTGTCTCCAGAAAGAAATGCAACTCAGGAGATACCTTGGCTTCAGCCTTTTCAGACTTGGAGCAGAAAAACCAGCCAACCTACCAGACGTTTGACCTATATCCCTGTGATCTAACAAATTTGTATCGGACTCTGAAAAGTTAATACCAAGTCCAATTATGGAAACAAGAACTAATCTTACTGCTTAAATGAGAAAAAATGTCCTGCATATAGCTAACTGATCCGCTGTAAAAGAGTTGAACAATCAAAAAGAAGACACAAGGGTGAACCTAAACTTGACCAGAGCCTTTGGCTCTAGGAACAAAGAGAACAGTCTGAACTGGAAGGAAGGAGGTGAATTAACAGGTGGGATCTGGAGAAGTCTGGAGAAAACTGCTGTTGTTGGCGATGTGTCATTTGGTAGGAAAAGTGAAAAATGGCTTCCTATTGGCTAAACCCAGTGGAAAACCAGCTGACATGGGAGCCTGGAGAATGCAGCCTGCATGAGAGAGCAGAACAAAGCTGGAGTGCGGAGCAACGGGTAGGCTGCGAGATGGATCTTAGATAAAGAGGTCTGAAACAGAAATCACATCTCTTTAGAGATTTGAGGGGAGCCAAATTAATTCCATGTTAGAGATTTTTTTTCTTGGTATATTTTGAGGCTGTGTTACTAGGATAAAATAGTCACAATTATTAGCTTTTGAAATAAAGGGAAAATTGATACTATATAACAGTCCACTTTAAGTCTAATAATGCTCTTGATCTTCACCCTTTTTTCCTGTTATAAAGCCAGCTAACTTTCTTTGATTTGCTGTATTCCTGATGTGTAGTTTTTCTAACCTTTTTCTTTTTAACCTTTGTCCATTTTATATTATATACTGTAGTTAGCGATCTAAAAATTTTTACGTATCTCTTTCAGTTGGCGGATATAGTGCATTTATAGATGTCATGGTTATCGATTATTTGGTTTTATTCTTACTCGGTATTTTTATTTTTTCTATTCTTATGTATTTATTTACAGGCCTTTATTCTAGTTTGAAATTTTCTTTTGTTGTTATTTAGAGACAGAGTCTGGCTCTGTAGTCTAGGTTAGCCTCAAACTTGTGACTGTTTCAGGTTCCACAGTGTTGGAATTACAGGCTTGCACCACCATGGCAGCATGAAAGTTCTTTATACTTAACTGTTTCTCTGCACTCTGAGCATGCCTTTCCCGCTTAAACCCTGAATTCACATTTCTACACTTACTTAACACATTACAAGGGCACTAGAAACATCTTAATTCTAAAAACTTGCCTCCGACCTCTACATACAAATATATTTTGGTATTTATTTCTATCTTAAATTTTCATATTATAATATGTTCAATGTATTTCCATGCATTCCAAGATACATGCAAGTTATAAAACAGAACAATTTAAAGAACATCCGTATGCTACCACCAAATGTGTGGCTGAATCGCTGCGTATAAACTGTTATGTATTTCTATTCTCCCTTCATTCCCTACTCACAGGGAAACCACTGGTCTGAATTTTGTGTTTATTATTTGATTAGATTTTTAAAAAATGCCAAATTTCACCAAGAACAGAAACATTTAAAAACATTTTTCTTGAGTTTTTGTTCATTTTATATAATAGATCTTAATCAAATGAAGACCCCTCCCCCATCCAACCACCCTTAAACCTCCCCCACCAGATTTCCTACATTCTGTCATATACGTTAAGTCCTATCCCATCAAGCATTTGTACCCAGATGTCCCTTGGTGCAAGCCCATCTGCTGGAATCTAGTCAGCCTATCTAGAGTCATTCCCTTAAAGAAGATCTGCTTTTCCTCAGCCAGCAGTCGTCAGTGGCCAATAGTTCCTCAACTAGGACTGGTGCCTGCTGTGTTTCCCTTGTTCTATGCTGGGTTTTTGTCTGATTGAGTCAGTGTGTCACCACGGCTGCAAGGTTATATGAACACGTTCCCAGGGGCCTGAAGGTCTCTGTTTCCTTATGTTCATGCACCAACCCTGGCTCTTATAATGTTTCTGCCCCCTCTTTCACAATGGTCCTTGAGTCATGGGTGGGTGAGGTTTAATATAGGAGTCCTATTCAGGGACACATGCTCTGCAGTCTCGTACTGTCTAAAACTTAGCCAGTTGTGGCCTTCTGTGTGCATCACACTCTGTTGTGTAAGTTTCACTGGTGAGGGTCGAGGGATGTGTTAGTATTGTCTCTACCCTTCATTCCGCTATGTTCCATGAGCTTTAGGTGTAGAGTTCCACTGTAGATGTGTTATTCAGAGCGGGCATCTCTCAGACATATATTCTGTGTGGCCAGCTGTGGATCTCTGTAATAACCTCCATCTGTTGCAAAAAGAGGCTTCTTTGATGAGCGGTGTACAGCATACTCCTCTGTAAATGTAGGGATCCATATTTAGCATACAGTAAGAAGTTGCATTTGTGTGGAGATATGCCGGGGTGGGATTTTCTCTAGGATCTGTGACCCCTGCGGCCAGCTGTATTTGGCCATTTTGACGGTGCTACCCACGAATTCCCTGCCATTGAGAAGGCTTTAAGTTCAATGAGACAGCTGTTGATTTTCCCCTAGAGAAAAGTGCCACTGCTGCACCAATAGAGATGGTGTGCTGTGCCAGTCATTGTGGTTAGTAGGCTTTAGAGCTGGTGTTGGACCATGGATGGATTTTCTCCATTAGCGGCTTGCATAGTATCCTCTAGAACTATGAGAGCTAGTTTTCAGGGAGAAAGCTTTCAGGGCAGTTCCAAGTCCTGTGTCTGAAGTATACTCTGTCTTCAGCTATAGGGTCTTAACTTCAAGTTCTAGGAGGCAATCAAGGGCTGTGGCAATAGCCTGTGTTATTTTTGGAGTCTCATGGATTACCCTGGCCTGAAACTCAGAGGGATGGTTCTCCCGTCTGCCACTGTGTCCTTCAGGTGCACACATTCACTCATGTTCAGTTATTATAGATGTATTTTTCAGGGGGGTGAGTTAATACTTTTCCCTCTGGTGTTCATACCTCCTAAACTCGTTCTCTCTCTCTCTCTCTCACCTCAAAACATTTTAAAGATTTTTTAAAAATCTAAGTGTCTGTGTGAGTGTATGACACATGTGTGTAGTTTCCTGTAGGGCCAGAAGAGGTTGTGTTGGATCCCTTGGAGTTGCAGTTATGAGCTGCCAGCTATAAGTGCTAGGAACTAAACTTGCATCCTCTGGAACAGCAGCTAAGCTTGTTTCAAAAATTAGGGTGGTGGGAACTGCTAAAATGTTGTACTCTCTTCTGGAACTTGCCTTTTTAGAACTCAACACTTTATTTCCAAGAATGTATATTATGAAGCAGGCATGGTGGCACATGTGTCTAATCCCAGCAGTTGGGAGGCAGAGGTAGGTGGGTCACTTTGAGTTTAATGCCAGCCTGGTCTACGTAGTGAGTTTCAGGTCAGCTGGGAGTGCATAGTGAAGCCCTGTTTCAGAGAGAGATGGGGGACCTTATTGTTCAGTGCCATTGCACGTTCTTCTTGCTTGATGATTGTTATAATCATTTGAGAGAGAAAACCATAGCTCTCATCCTTTGCAGATGATATTGCAGTCCTCCTACCCCTGACTTTCCCATTATGAACAAAGCTTCTATGAGCGCTTGTGTCATCCAGGAAGTGCACTGAAGAGCAAAGAACTGGGTCGTTGTTGAAAATGTTTGGCATTGTGTTTCATCTTTCCATTTTAGATCCACCACTTGCTTACTATTCTGTCTTGTTTTTAGACTTCCCATATGGACTCATTTTCTTTTCCTTGAATCATCCTCTGAGAGTTATTCTAATGAGGATCGTCACACGTTCCTGTCTCAGCTCTGAGAATGTTGGCAGCCATCATCTTCCCCAGATTAAAATGTGAAAAATTCCTCTTTGAGGGAAAATAATAACTTTTTAAAGAAAGAACTTATGAATAATGATGCTTGGAATTCTCTCTTTCAAAGGCCTGCTTTTCCGCTGCTTGCTCTAATAGGAGTCCTTTGCTATCCACAGTCAACATTTACTGTTTTAAATAAGAACATTCAAGGAGGTGTAGACACTGACTGAAAACAAGGGAATAGGCTGAAAACCGTGGAGGTCTGGGATTCTGGGGCCAGGTAGATCCAGGTGGCGGAGAATAGGTACATTTCTTTGGCCAGTAAAGGAAAACCCAGGATGCCAGGGCCGAGCAGCCAGGAGAACATCACTGGGCTGGAACAGGAGAATGGAGCCCTCATGGCATTTCTCCCATCCCTTTCCTCTTCTTATAGCCATGTCTTTGGCATCCCTCATGGTGAGTAGTTAACTTTGGGATTACCCATGTGAACTGCTTGGATAAATGGCATGAAGGTCGAAATGACAATTGCCATTCTAAGCCCAGGCTTAAGAGGCTTTTCCTCTTCCACCTCTATCACCATACAAAGAATATACTGTTAGCTGGCTAGTCCCAGGAGGAGAGTGGGAGGCAGATGGAGTGGAGCTGAGCCTGGTGGTGCTTTATGGCAATGGAATGATACTGGAGAAATAGCTGCTTTATACAAGTACAGATGTTACCAAGGTATTTTCTATTTCCTGATGGTCAAGAGAGGAAGTACATTCAGATTCAGTAGTAAACATTTCTTTCCAATTTAAGAATCAAATGTTTTTCTCATCAAAACTGAGATATAACAGCTATGTTTGGAAAATAGGATGCAAAGCATGAATTAGGGGTGTGTGTGTGTGCATGTGTATTTGTGCATGTGTATGTGTGTGTCTATGAGGATTATTTACAAGAATGAAGTACTCTTATTTCAAAGTAGGGTATGTGGAATAAACTGATAGTTGCCTAGAATTAAGTGATCTTTTGCTCCATAGCAAGAGAATTCTAGTTGATAGTGTGTACATGGTCCCATGGCTGGACCATGACATCAAGTCCTAGGCAGCAGGATGGAAGCGCAACTGATACTTCTTATGCTTTCTTGACTGTGTCTCTGAAAGGAAGCCAGGACTCCTCTCAGTCTGTGCTTCCTACTTGTGCTGAGCTTCACTTGTCAACTTGACACACCTGGGTAGAGGGAGCCTCAACTGGGGAATTTCCTCCATTGGATGAGCCTGTGTCTGTGTCCGTGGGCCATTTTCTTGGTTGTTGAGTGATGTGGGAGGGCCCAGCCCACTGTGAGTGATGCTATCCTTGGGCAGTTGGTCCTGTATTATGTAAGAAAGCAGGTTGAGCATGGGTGGGGGTCCAAACCAGTAAGCAGCATTCCTCCATGGCCTGTGCTTCAGCTCGTGCCTTCAGGTTTCTGCTCTGAGTTCTTGCCTTAGGCTCCCTGTGACCTGGGAGATGTAAGCCAAATCAACCTTTTCCTCTTCAAGTTGGTATTGGTCAGAGTGTTTTGTCACATCACTTGAAAGTAGACTAGAACTCTCTCCATTGGATGAAGTGAGACCGTGGTGACAACTTTCTTCTATCAGATGTCTAAAGACCTTTCTGATCTCTTGCCTAGCCATTCATAAAACAAAGCTAAGCTTCTGTTTAAGACCATTTCATTTTATTCTGCCATAGTATCCAAACATAGATATGAGCCCCCAAACCAAAAAGTAATGCTTGCAGCTGAACAATGGGCAATGAATGGTTAAGGATTCTATTTAGAAACAAGTGCCAGAAGAATAGCTTAAAAGCTCAAAACATTTTGCCATTGGGAATGAAGGAAGGGACTACTATTTTTCCTTTTAAATTGTGTACATGCATTATTTCTGTTAAAATTACATTAAAATAAGTCACAGGCATCCACACACAAATTTGTAATTTGTGATTACTGTCACCTTATATGAAATGTATTCCCACACTGGAGGTTGTGATTTAAGGTATTGGAGAAAGTACTGAGATTATCAAGAGTTTTATTTCAAACTATACAACTGCTGACAAAAGTTTGATCAATGCCATCACTCTCAGAGTTGTAATCCCAAAGCATAAATATATTACAAGACAAGAAAGAGGATGGAAGCGAAACAAATGAACTATTACACGACAGTCAAGAAATCTGAAAAGAAAAAAAAATGTTTGGAGCAATCACAGGTCATCATTTCAGGGGTAAATGAAGCACTTGCTGCCAAGGACACCACAAGGCTGTAAACTTTCTTACCTGAAGTGTGATCATGATTTGAAAAAAATATATGTGACCCACTTGTGACATGGAATGAAAAATATGTTGCATTAGCCTCCACAGCTCTGGGAGAGATGAGTGCTTGCAAGGCACTTCGCGGATGTTACTCTTTGGAAACACAAGGCTACTGCCACACCTCCTCGTGTCCTGTCTCACCTTAAAACACCCCTAGTGGGTCTACTGATTTTTTATGAGCTCATAGAGAAACAGAGTGTTTAGGAGTTCAAAATTATCAAAGCAATGGGAACAGAAATGAACTGGTAATCATCAGAGAAGAAGAATCTGAAAATCTTACAAGATTAGATTTGGAAGGGTTCTTTGGTGTTGTATCCTACAGGGGTCTTAATTTTGTGAAGACAATGAGGCCCTGTGATGGTAGGTTTGAAGGGACTCAAATAAAAGCCACAAAGGATGAAGGGGTTAAAATACAGAAAAGAGTCATGCCGTGTCTCTTTCCCTTGGTATGGATCTATGGTCTCGCAGTCAAGCCTAATCTGGGACAGTGCTGGGGCAGGGAGATTAAAGTTGGGTGAGAATTTAATTTGATTTAAAACAAATTGGGCATTTAAATTCATGGAAGCAAGCCACAGAGAGCTCAGTGGAGCTGCTCTCATAACTGAAAAGTGATCCAAAGGGGTTCAGTGTACTTGAAATATGTCCCAAGGGCAAGAACCAGGAGTGTTTGATGACAGAGATTCCGTTAAAAATCAGGCCACTGTCCAACTGCACCTCAGCGAATTACACCAGATCCTCAAGTCAGTCCCTTGGGTCTACACCTTATTTTACCCGTAAGCCCCTTGGAGCATGCTGTGTGGTTGATGCTGGTGCTGACAGAGGAGGAGGAAAGCAAGAGAGAGAGGCAGAGAATGGAGGAACTCCCAGCATTTCCCCATGCAGAGGACAAATAACAAGCATGCTCTCACTTTCTTTTTAAATTGTGGCATTTAGGAGGCCGATTTGGGACAGAGATCAATTTGAGACACATTTGACTGTAGGTAGCAGTTGACAGCTGCTGAGGGAGGGAGACTCATTCTTTGAAGCTGTGACCACTGATAGATTCCCCAAACTCCAGAGGATGGCCCCAAACCCATGCACCTATTAGACTTAGGGAGCTATTAAAAAAACAAAAGAAGGAGATGTGAAGTTGGGGAGGCATGTTGGGAAGATATGGGATTTGGGATTTGGAGGAGAGAAGTCGGATATGATCAGATTTCATTGTTTACATGTATAGAATTCTCAAGAATAAAGCAGATTTATTAAAAGAAAGAAAATAGTGCAAGAGGAGCTATTTCCAGAAAGTACAGAAGAGTGAGAATAGAAAAGATCTAAAGTCCTGGTCCAGAGAACATGCCATTTGGAGGATGGGTTGAGAAAGAGGAACCCATTTAGAACATGGAATAAGAAGTTTGAAAGAGTTACGTTACAGGAGCTGGGGAACACAGTCAGTAAGGAAGAGCTGTTGTCAGTGTCTGATACAGCAAAGAAGGAAAAAATGAAGGCTAGAATGTTCTTCGGATTTAGCAGAACCAAGTCATTTAAGAGCTTGGGAAGATGCTGTAAGTAAGAGACATGTGCAGACACAGCACAGGAGATGCACAGGTGTGCACTTCCGTCCTCTTACCTGTGACAGGGCACTTGAGTGCTTTTGAGGCTCCTGGGGAGGAATTCTTGACAGGAAGGGGTTGTGTTGATAGTAAAAGGACCGAAGGTGATTACAAAACCCCTGGATGAGACAGAGTGAGATGGGGCCAGGAGCCACATGGGAAGAATGAACCTTAGAAGGAGGACTGTGTCTTCTTGAAACAGGAAACAGGGGAAGAGTGGGGGTGCAGCATTGTTAATACAGTTTAATAATTATTAGAAGAGCTGGTGTACCTAGAACTCATAAATAAAGGTATGGAATCAATATCAAAGGAGGTGAATCTCCTCTGAGTTCTGCTCTGAAGAGGTATCCCAGGCAATGCGGTGTAGAGTCTGGATGGCACAGTTAGAGTGGGAGATGGACCACTGGAGGGTATGCTTAGAAGGTGCCCCAAGAGTAGCATCTAAAGATGGTCAAGGAGCAGCGAAGCATCATTCTGGATAAACATAAATGTGGCTGAGAAGTAGTCACTGCCTTACATGCCTAGAGGAGGAATCTGAACTGTTCTGCTCTGGTGTGACAAGGCAGATATGTACAAACGACAAGTGACATTCATAGGGGACAAACATCAGTGGTGACAAAATATAAGCTGAATTCAAGTGAGGACTGCCTTTCATTCAGGGATATTAGGAAAAGGGGTTAAACCTAGCTAAGTTTCCACAGAGGGTTTAGAACTCCATAAATGTTTCATTCAAAAAGTATTGAATTTTTGTCATGTGCCAGCTACAATGCTGGGTTCTAGCCACCCAATTTGAATCAGGCAATTAGCCTGGAATCAAGTGTGGGAAACAGACATATAAAAAGATACTTAGAATACAACCAGCTGCACTTGGCAATGCACACACTGTTCTAGAAGATAGCCATAGCTATTAATAAAATATTAATGTGCCCTATTTATTTATTTATATATTTCATCGCAAACACAATTAAGAATTTCATTCTTCTTAGATGCAGCTTTTTTTTTTTTTTGAGCCCAGTGATGGAGTTCTTTAAAGAAAAACACATTGCTGTCCTTAGCTAATACCAGGTTTTAAGAATCAGAAGCAGAGTCGTGGCAGAGCATCTGTTTTGATCTTGAGAGAGGAGCAGAAAGAACACAGGTGCACTGTATTTGCAATAATTCACAGAGCTAAAAAAGAAATGGAGTAATTGATGTCTGAAGATTCTGGAAGGTTGTATAAACACTCTCTAACTACCTGTCACCTATTCGTGTCAATATTTATAAGTCAACAGATGCAGCTTCATGTGATGGCTGTGTGCTTATTGGTTAAAGCAGCTGAGAGAGGCGAGGCTGAGCTGAACACAGGAGACCACTGTATTAGTTACTTCCCTGTTGCTGTGATAGACCACCCGAAAAAAGCGACTTAAAGAGGAAAGGGTTTATTCTGGCTAATAGTTCCGGAGGGGACACAGTCTGTCATGGAAGGGAAGGCATGGCAGCAGGAGTGTGAGGACCCCTTCCCCAAGATAGTCAGGAAGCAGAGAGAAGTGTGAAGTGTGGCCAGGCTGTAAAACTTCAGAGTCTGCCCCCAGTGATGTACTTCCTGCAGCAAGGCTCCACCTTCTAAAGGTTCAATAACCCTCCCAACAGCATTGCCAACTGGGGACCAAGTATTCAAACACAAATTTATTAAGGATATTTTGATACAGCATCATGGTAGGGAGTTCATGTGATGTCTTTGAATATAGTACAAGGGTGAGGACTGTTGGTTGATTGTGGATCAGAAAAATACAGAATCCTAACGTGGGTGGGGATGTGGGGAGGAGAAAGAAGTGGAGAAGGTGTGGGCTGACAGTGGCTTGGAGTGGAAGGTGGATGGGAGGTGAAGCCAATGAAAGGAAACCTCAAGAATAGACTGAGATGTGTGTACCAGCATGGTGTGCGCACACGTGTGTGTGCGTGTGCGTGTGCACGCGCGCGTGTGTGTATGCGGTTCAGCAGTGCTGTAGAACAGAAATTTGGGGGAAGGTGTCAGAGAGGGATAGATAAAAGGCCTTAAGCATGGTTGAAATTGAAGGTTATGTGGAGAGACCGGGGTGGGCTAGACTGGGGTCACTGGACCAGGGGAGCTGTCCATAGCACAGGTGTTTTGGGTCCTGGTCCATAGCAGATGTGGACTCTCCACCCTATTGGGAAGGTTTTCACTTTTATTCGTATTCTCCTAGGCGCTGGACCTATTAAACATGAATAAAACAGGCCTTATATGGAGTTGAGGCTGGTCTCCGAGATAAAATCCTGGGTTCTGTGGACTGAATTTTTTGTAAGGATAAAGAACTTACAGAAAGCTACTGTGCCTGGGTGCCTGTTCTGTGCTCAAAGTGTGGTATTCAGAATCATTTATCTCCTTTGTAATAATTTGTCCCTTTATGAAAGCATTTTGGGAGGTGCACTTTTTACCACTCTTAGAAAGCTGGTAGTTTTGACAAATTCACAAATAGGTTTCTAATTCCATTCTGCTCCTATCGCGTCCCAGTAATTCTCACATTATTTCTGGAAGATTAGCAGACACACAGTTGTGGTGACATAATTAGTATTCACAGGAGATAATAATGTCAAGGGATTTTGTTGCTCTTGGAATCTAAATGAAAATATAAGAACAGCAAAAGTTGGATTTGTGATAATTTCTTCTTATAAATTGGGCGCTTGTTTAAAAAAATAATGCTGTAAATGAGATTGGTTAATGCAAACACATTGGGCAAATCATTTAAAACAAAGTAGAGTCTGTTTGTTTTCTCCTTTGATTCCTACCTGGAAGGAAGAAGCATCTCTTTCCTGAAGATTCCCCATTTTTGCTGTGAAATAGTTAAGCTTGAGAACCGTTTCAGGCAATAAAACACTGACTGGAATCTTCTCGACAATGCTTTACCGCTTAGTCTTTTTTTATGACTAATTGAAATGAAAGCCTGGGGAAGCTTAATGTTAAGGAAACACTGTGTGCTTTGAGCTATGATTCTGTGAAGGGGTGTCAAAATGGTGGGGGGCTCTGTGCTCTGGAATTTTAGGTTAGAGACCTAACGGAAGAATCAATATTTCAATTAGATGCTGCGGTGGGCTTGGGATTACTTATTACTGTAGCTGGGAGATTGCTGGGTCTTTTCTTGGGAGGGATCATTCCTGTGAACTGCTCTTTATTTTCTTTTTAATCATAGCTTCCAGAGTCTGTCTGCTTTGTCTGCATTTGAACCACTGAAGGTGACAAAAGAATCAGAAGTGTGAACCATTAGCACTCACCAAGAGGCTGGCCTGCCATGGCCTTGCAGAGAGGCAGCCTGAATCTACTATATTGTAGAGTCCTGGGATCTCTGACTCTGAGTTGGCAGAACCAGTTTCCACCAGTTCCAAATGGGGCTTCAGTGAGCACATGATTGTGTGGTTAGTAAGAAGACAGAGATGCACTATGGGTTGCTATGGCTTGACTATATCCAGCAAAAGTTCCTATCTTGGACATTTAATCCCCAAGTTTATATCTTAAATGGTGTCTGAAGGTGAGGTATTAGAAGGTAGTTAGGACTAAATGATGTCATGGGTGTGGGCCTCATCATGACATTAGTGGCTTTATAAGGGAGAGCAAGTAGGCGTATTTACTCCGTTTTGCAATGTGATGCCCCAAAATGGGGATGTAAGAAGGTCCCCTCCTCCCCAGATGCCAGGCTCTTTGGCTTCCCAACCAGCAGAATAGTGAAGCACATCATTTTTTAAATCTATAAATAACAGAAAACAGGTTAAGACATAGGTGGACTCCAGCTTCCATCCTGGATTCAGTCAATGAGAGTAACCCCTCTTTCCTCTGTTTTATATGCTGAGTTTCACATGGGATTTGATGTGAAGTATAATTTTGCTATTTATCAGCCACAAGCAAAAATGACTGATATCATCCTCATCCTGGGCTTCTTCACAGGTCCATGTCCAGGTTAATGCTGCCAACATTATCACTTCAGGTAAAATCAGCACTGGCAGCCTGGTCAATAAGATGCATTGCTTCTCGGCACTTACGATATTTCAAAGATCAAACCTTCAAATATTAGGGGCTAGAGAGATGGCTTAGTGCTTAAGAGCATTGGCTGCTCTTGCAGCGGACCCAGGTTTGGTTTCCAACACTCATGTGTTAGCTAACAACCATCCTTAATTCCAGTTCCAGGGGACTCCAATGCCCTCTTCTGACCTCCTCGAGCACTGCATGACATGGGTGCACTTACACACATGCAGGCAATGCACTTATACACATAGAATAAAAAATATTCAAAGATCTGATATTTAAAAATCTTACCATCAAAACCGTGTCTTGTCATCAATTACTCTTTCCCAGTATAAGCAAGAATAACCACACTAATTAGTTATCATGGTCCTGGGGATAAACACTGTCCTCCCTTCTTTCTGATTTGTCCAAGAGACTCAGAGATTCCCCAAAATGATGGTTTCTTCAGTCCTTCTTCTCTATTTCTCCCAATGCTTGTGTGGTTTTCAGTGAAAATAATATGTGTCACGTGATTTTGAAGGATCTGGGAGAAGGATCCAGAGTGTTTATTTCCACCCAGCATTTCTGTCCCAAACTGTATGCTCCATCACTGCTGATGTTACCAGCATCATGCTGAAGGTCAAGGGCACCAGCTGAGTCACAGCACCTATGCTTTTGTGCATCTGTTCTCCCTTCCAGCTCTTAGAGGGCCTGCAGTACATCCCACGTACTCAACTATATAT
Organism: Eospalax fontanierii; assembly: GCA_035773235.1. Taxonomy (NCBI): domain Eukaryota; kingdom Metazoa; phylum Chordata; class Mammalia; order Rodentia; family Spalacidae; genus Eospalax; species Eospalax fontanierii. The sequence continues at coordinate 74,185,332 of CM069533.1, forward strand.
CCTTGGATCTTAGATCACTACCTGGCACATTATAGGTGCCTAAAAAAATGCTGTTTGTTAATCTGGAATCAGAAGCCCTGTGTTGAGTCTTTTCTCTGTCATTTCCCTGGCTGTTTGGCTTTCAGCAAAGCATTTTACCCCTCAGCGTTTCTACTTCCTCAAATGTAATTTTGTAGAAGTAAAACCATTACCTCAGGTTACTGGAATATTGGATGAAAGACCACAAAGTCTGGTTGAAAATCGGAGTGAAGAAATAAATGGGTAATCTGAAAGTGTCAGTCTAAAGGATTTATCAAGATATTAAAAGTTCCACCCAAGAATCACATTAAATCATAAGAAGTTCACAAAACTCACATACTTGCCACCTATTTTATGACCTTTTGTAGAATCTTCATCATTGGCTTATTTATTATGCACATGTGTAAAGTTTTTGCATGTGTGACTACAGGTACATATATGTGCTGTGTGTTCTGTGTGGACATGTGTGTGTGTGTCTGCCTCAGAGGACAGCTTTGGGTGTTACCCTCAGGAACACCATGCACTTCCTTTGAAACAGGGTCTCTCACCGGCCTGGAACTCATCAATTAGGCTAGGCTGACTGACCAGTGAGTCCCAGGGTCCCACCTGATGCCGTCTTCTTGGTACTGAGATTACAAAGGCACACTACCATGCTTGGCTTTTTATATAGGTGCTGGGGAATTAAATCATGCTGGGGAACTAAAGCATTTTACTGATTGGACCATCTCCCAAGCCTTCACTGAATTATTTTTAATTATATTCTTTCTTTCTGTCTCATTTATTTTTATGCGTATGAGTATTTTGCCTGTGTGTAAGTGGGCCCATGTCGTGCAATACCCTTGGAGGCAGAAGAGGATGTTGGATCCCCTAGAACTGGAGTTAAGGATGGTTGTTAGTTGCTATGTGGGCTCTGAGAACGAAACCCAGGTCCTCTGCAAGAGCAGCCAGTGCTCTTGACTGCTGAGCCAACTTTCCAACCTCTAATTATAATCTTTCAATGAATTCAATCTACATTGAGATATGCTATAAGAAAAAAACCCTATAAATTTCTTACAATTCTATTTTCTATATAAATCTGATAAGGGCTGGGTGTGGTGGCACTTGCCTTTAATCCCAGCACTTGGAAGGCAGAGGCAGGTGGATCTCTGTGAGTTCCAGGTCATCCTGGTTTGCATGGTGAGTTCCAAACCAGCTGGGGCTACAGGGAGACCCTGTCTCAAGAAGACAAAAAAATATTGATAAGGAAGACACGATAATGTTTGTAACTCCCTATAGGACATTCTCTGACATTTGATACCATAAACATATTAAGCATTTTTCAGGGGGAATATGGTTGGGCAGTTGAGAGTAACAATGTTATATTTCCTTTGTGTGCTAGGAAGTGTAGAGATAAATAAGACTCCACTGGACATAACGGAGCTCCTACCAACAGTAAGGGTCTCTGATCTATTCATAAAGCTTGGTTTATATCATTCGTGCTTTTCTAGTATACAGTCTTGTTCATTAAAAAATGTACTTTCATCCACTAAGGAGTTTCATATTCATGGTAGAGAATTTTTAAAATTATTTTTATTGATTTTTGATTCCTTAGGGAATGGGAAATAACCGAGTATATAAACAAGATAGCTGGATATAAAATAACAGTTCAAAAAATTGAAACACCTGTGGTTGAAATGGCGAGCAGTTGGATCAGCTTCTAACGAATCAACAAAATTGAAATTGACCCTAAAAGATAGCCTACTGTTAGGATGAACGTTCTTACTGGGATGAAAATTCTGCTGGCTGTAAGATTGATTGTCTTAGATTCAGGAAAACAATTAAGGACAAACCCTTGATTCATTACCTGAAGCCAAGAGGATGCTGCCTAGCTGATAAATTGCACCCACCACCACCTTTTAAGAGATCAGTCTGTACAAACTGGGAGCAGTGACTGGAAGGAGAAATATTCTGCAGAGTGTCAGAGGTCCATTCTCATAGTGGGCATGCTTGTGTGGCTCTGACCCCGGATAACCACCACGTGGGAGATGAAGGCTGGAGATTCTCATGACAGCCCCAGGAGCCCTCATCTTAGAACACAAGGTAATCCCAGGTGAGGGCAGCCTGGGACTTTGGCTTGATGATTTGCTGAAAAGAAAATCTTGGAGCTTTTCTGTAGGGTGAAGTGTATAGAATCCCTGCGGCTCTGAGGAAAACTCAATTCTGAAGACCAAATGAGTGCAGAGAGGTGGGAAGTTCAGAGAGGTCGGAAGCACAGCCTGAGCTGCTGTCTTACCAGGCCTGAAATACCCATTCTGAATCTTTAAAATTGTTAAGTTGAGTATTATGTTACTTACAACAACCCCCCGCCCAGGTAGCATAACCTCTGTTTCTCAAGTCTGACTGATCTAAAAAACATGGAGGTCTAGAAGATGCTGGGTCTGGTGTTGTAGAAGCTGACAGCCAATGTTGGTACCGTGACTGGGAAGACAAAAAATCTCAGCAAATGCCAAAAGGGAGAAATAAATGGAAATCTTACGATGGAAAAGTCAGTAACAAAAATAGCGAATTAATTGGGTGTGCTTAATAACAGAAGGGACGTGACAGAGGAAATTCCATGAGCTTTTAACCAATCCACAAGACTGTCCAGTGTGAGCAGCAGAGAGTGGGAGCATCAAGAGAGGTCTAACTCGGCTGTCTTTAGAGCACAGGATAGAGTGTAGAGCTAGAGAAGACTGAAAAAATAAGACAGAAAACTTCCTCACACTGACAAAAGAAATCAATCCAGGGAGCTAAGTAGTTTAGTAAATCCCAAACAGGACAAAACAAAAGAAATCGATGCTAAGAAACAGCATCATAAGATTGATGAAAACATAAAGAAAAAAAAAATGAAAGAAGCCAGAGAAAAATGGATACCTTACTTAGAAAAGAACAATTATTCAAGTGAAACAGAGCTCTCATCAGACGCTGGAGCCCAGGAGGGAGTGACCCAGCACTTTTAAAGTGATTGCAAAAGCGAAAACAACCAATAGGAAGAAATTCTATATCCAGTAAAAATATCCTTCAGCATGAAATAAAGACAGAGTTCATGGTTAGCTAAGAGAATTCATTCCTTGTTCATGCTAAGAATTGCTAATGAGGCGTTCTTTAGACTAAAGGAAAATGATACCAAAAGGAGAGCTGGAACTCTGAGGATAAAGAAAGAACAGTAGTGCGATGGGCTCAACTTTCCTATCTAGTTATTTGGAATGTCTGATAGCTTAAAGTAAGAAAATGACAATACTGTCTGAGACACTCAGCATGCAAAGTATAATAAACCAACAGCATTGTATACAGGAGAGAATAAGGGACATGCGGTGCCCGAGGATTTAGCTCAACACCGTTGGATATGTTTCTGTGACTGTGTTTATTAGATGGGATAAAGCACTGTGTAAAGCAGTTTACCCTCCGTAACACGAGTGGGCCTTGTCTCATCAGCTGATGGCTTGGAGAACACAGCTTTGCTCCTCTCCTGAGAAAGAATGCTATTTGCTGAAAGTCTTCAGATTGGAATATCTGTTCTTTCTTCCTGATGGTCTTTGGGGTACGACATAGGATCCTCCTGGTTCTACAGTAAGCTTGTCAGCTTTCAGACTGGAACAGTGATACTGGCTCTACAGAGTTGTACTTCTGAGCCTCAATGATAAGTTCTCCCTCTCACATACATACATACGTATGTGTACATATCCTATAGGCCGTGTTTCCCTGTAGAATTCTGAGTTGACATTCATAATCTACAGAGGAATAAACACTTGATTGTATCAATTGATGCAGAAAATCACGAAGTTTAATATCCATCCAGACAGAAGCTGTCAATGAAGATTACTTCAGCTTGACAATGTACTCTTACAGAAAACAAGCTGGTGAAGACTTAACACTTTGTCTCCAAAGTGGGGAACAGGTGTGAAAGGCCTCACAAGTCAGTTCTGACAGTATTTAGCACCAGGTGGAGAATCCTAGCCAGAGCAATAAAACAAGAAAAATATATGACTCAAATGGACAAGGAAGGAAAAGGCGAGGCTTTCTTATTTGAAGATGGCATGATTTTCTACATAGAGTGTTTTCATGTATTATCTTTAGTATATTCTAAGAATAAGTGAATTCAGCAATATCAATATCACTTCTATAAAACCAACAGGTAAAAGCAATCTCATTTCTGGGCACTAACAATGACCAACAAATATTAAAAGACAGTGGCTTTTACAATTGACCAGAAAATGGTATACTTAGGAGTATATGCAACAAAACAATTACTGAATGCAGAGGCTGAAATTTTCAAAGTACTGGGAAAGAAATAAACACTCAATAAGTAAGGCAGACATATGAACTAGAATATCAGTTCATTAAAATGTCAATTTATTCCAAAGTGATATGTAGGTTTTTTGCAATTTCAAAAAAAGCCAAGAAAGTGTTTTCATTTGTTCTAGTTACCTTCTACTGCTGTGATAAAAACACTGACCAAAACCAACTTGGGGAGGAAAGGTTTTATCTAGCTTATTTCTCCAGGATCACAGTTCATCACTGAGGGAGCCCAAGGTAGGAACCTAGGGCAGGAACCTGGAGGCAGTAGGCGTCGCATACTGGCTTGCTCCCCTGATTGGTGCTCAGTCTGCTTTCTTATACCACACAGGATCACCTGCCCAGGGGTGGCATCGCCCAACTGTCAACAGTCAAAAATAAATCCCCACAGATATGGCCAGAGGCCAGTCCAATGGAGGCAAAATTCCCCAACTGGGGCTCCCTCTACCGAGGTGTGTCAAGTTGACATCTAAAACTATACAGCACATCATTATAATGTATATATGTATGTGAGTGTATATATGTGTGTGTGGGTATCTGTGTGTGTGTGTGTGTGTGTATGTGTATGTGTATCTGCTTTAGCCAATTGTTGTTGCTGTGACAAAATACCTGCAAGAGGGCCCTGAGAAAGGAAAGCTCTTATTTTGGCTCATGGTTTCAGAGTTTTCAAACCATGGTCACTTGGCTCTACTGCTTCTGGGTATTCCCTCTTTAGTTAGAAGCTCTGGAAACACCCTCACAGACAAATACAGAGGTGTGTTTTACTAGGTGTCTCTCAATATACTTAGGAGTAATCTTCAGAAGTCTGTCTCTTGTCAAATTGATACTCAAACATGTCTTCTTAATCCATACTTAATCTCCAAACAAGGTCATAACTGGATCTGCTATTCTGTGATTATCCTGTGTACCACTGAAAATTACTAATTCCTTCTCCAAAGTCTCAGTGGTTTCCTATAATTCAAGTTTCTTCTGAGTGCTGGAAATACAGGGCATGGTGGGGTAACCTGCCTACCCAAAACCAACAAAATAAAACAAGGTTTCTTTTGAGATTCAAGGGAAAACTCTTAGGTATGATCCCTTGTAAAATAAAGAAGGAAGTTCTGTATCTGCACCTCTCTCTTGCTAGCCCCCCACTAAATTTCTGTGCATTTATATAAAGGCCTATAGAGTCAGGTTTCTGTACCCAAATACCCATCAGTGTGGATTCATCTACTGGAGACTAGACCAACCTATTAAAAGTTAAATGAGACTGAATCTCTCCTTGCCAGCAACCTATGAGTTATCAATAGTTCCTCAGGTAAGGTTGGGGTTTCTTATCCACTTCCCCACATCTGTGCTGGAATTTTGTCTGTCTTGGGCTTATGTGGGACTTGTGCATGATGTCGCCATTGCTGTGAGTTCTTAGTAGTTACTGACTAACTGTCTGGAAGTCTTTGAACGCTGTGGCCATCTACCTCCTCTGGCTCTTACAATCTTTCCAGTCCCTCTTATGCAATGAACACAGAGCCTTTGGAGACTGAGGTTCGCTATAGGTAGTCTATAAAGGTATAAGCAGTCTGTAGTCTCTTCTATGAAAGTTGGCCAGTTGTGGTTCTCTGTCTTAATCACCATCTGTTGTATATGGGTGCTTCTCTGCTGAGAGCTGAGAGATGCATTAGTCTATGCGTATAAGAATATGTCATTAGAAATCAGTTTAGAACTATATCTACGTAGCAGAATGATTGTATTAGGCTCTATCTGATGGCCTATGGGTTCTCTAGCCTCAGGTTCTTAGACCTGGTATCAGTGTCAGGTATGGGCTCCATCCTCTGCAGTGAACCTTAACTTTAATTAGAAAGCAGTGCTCTTATTATACCTGTGCCATTATTGTACTGACAGGCCTCTCTCGCCAGGCCAGTTGTTGTAGTTCACAAGATTCACAGCTGGGTAACACATGTGTTAAATTTTCTCTTTAGGTAGCTTTCATAGTACCTTCTAGCACTATGAAAGCCAGACAGAGATGAAGCTTTGAAGTCATGCATGCAGGCAAAGCATTGATACATATAAAATGTTTAAAATATTTGATTATTTTTATTTTATATGTATCAGTGTATTGCTAACATAGATGGAAATGCACCCAATCTGTGTCATGCAGTGCCAGATGACACCAGAAGAGGGGGTGGGCACCCTGGAACTGGAGTTACAGATGGTTAGCTGCTATGTGTTTGCTGGGAACTGAACCCCAATCTTAACCACTCAGCTAGTGCTCTTAACCACTGAGCCATCTCTCCAGTCCATAAAGTATTTTTTAAAATCACTTGATTTCAAGATTTTGGCTCAAGTGGATCAATGATTAAAATGACATTGCTATAGTATTTATAACCTAGACTGACATGCTACCCAAAGTGTTTGTCAAGCTTGAGGAATGACATTTTCTATGGTGAAAAAGCCCTTGGTGAATCAAGCTGGATGTTTCTGAAAAAGGTTTAGCTTGAGCCCTATGGGTGGAGACATTTTTCTGTCCCAAATGCTACCTATCTGCAAGTGACAGTGAAAAATGCCACTGCTGGATTAAAACCATGAGGGGCCTCATTGGCATGCAGGGCTCAGTAGAACAGAGAGAACAAATTTCACTTTGACAAGCTGCTAGATTCCTAAACTTGAAGAGACTGTGTCCAGCCTTCTAGTGATGAGATGAAGAATACCCCACCTTGCAAACCACTGCTGGAGAGTATTCTGTTCCTTGACTGTCTCAGTTGACACACAACTCCACATCAGACAGCTGAAAATAAATGCTGAACAGAGGAACCAGCTGAATTCATAATTAGGCCTAAATAATTGTTATTAATGAGGCTAAATTCAAATGGAAAGGATTCCCAGAACATAAGAAGCATATTTAAGCAAAAAAAGGAAAAAGAAATTGGAAGAAGTGAAGTTGTAGATGTTTTAACAAAACCCAGGGGTTTCAAGAAGGTACAGAACAAAGGTAAATCTCTGCTAAAGACTGTCTGTTAGCTGGGGAAATTGAGGAAATACAGACCACAGTTCTCAGCCTGGGCAGAGCATTAACATCACATGGTTCATTAAGTGGTGATATTTGACTGACATCCAACCTAATCTCTGGCCTGTCCTGGTTATCTAGTGCTTTTAAGTACACACTGAAGTACATGCTTGTTAAACAAGATTAACAAACTTGTGAATGAATGAAAGATTGGCAGTCTACTAGTAACAATACCAATCAAACCAGAATCAAGAGCAACAGCCCTGAGTGAGATTCAGAGGGATCCTTTATTTGGAGGAAGCATATACAGTCAGTTCTGTGATATTTGGGGTTTCTTTAGATTAACCCAAATTCTTTGAAATTTTCTTGAATGACATCCACCTGGTTGTCAAGAAGACCAGGAACTGCCCTTGGAGAATTGCTCTAATAACCTTCCTGAGAACACAGGGACGTGCCCTGGACTGTAGAGAATATTCATCCCACATCACCGCCAAAGCAAGAAGAGTCCAGTTCTGCTGTGTCCTGCCTGCCTTGACCTTTCTCGATTCAGGGTGAGCACACCCATCCCTCTTTCTGACTTGCCAGCACTGGTGGGGCAAAATGTCAGTGACGCCCTGTCTCTCAGCTCAGCACAGGCCACGTGGTCTTTAGGAGGACCACATCCTGCTTTCTAGCGGCTACCTTTATCCTTTTAGATTTAGCCCTATGTCTTCTGAAGTTCAATATCTCAAGACCATCCATCTGCACCTCAAATCTTACTGGTTCTAGAGAATCACCATTAGTGGTTGCTCCTGACTCATTGGACTTGGTGGTTTTCAGGACCAGCTGATCTTGGCTGGGTCAAGGCATAAATCTGTGGTCAGCTGGAAGTCAGCTGGGGATGGTTGGTCTGGGATGGTCTTGGTCTTAGGGGCATGGCTTCCCTCTCTCTGCTCCCTCATCCTCCAGCAGGCTGATTTTCACTGGTTCATGTCATAGTAATATTCTAGGGGAAAAAAAGTGTGCAGGACTCTTGAGGCTTAGGCTTGGAATTCGTACACCATCACTCTCCAGGCAAGTCACAAGGTCAGCCCGGAATCATAGTTTGAGAATATAAATACTTCCTCTGGGTAGGAAAGTATGCAATGTGTCACTGAAAAGGTGTATAGATGTATTTTTTTTAATGACATGAGTTAATAATTGTGTGTGTGTGTGTGTGTGTGTGAATATGCCACAGCAGTGGTATGGAGATCAGAAGACAACTTGCAGGAGTCCATATTCTCCTTCTACCATGTGGGTCTTGGGGATCAAACTCAGGTCATCATGCTTAAAGGCAAGGGCCTTTACTACCTGGACCATCTCGCCAGCCCATGGATGCACTTCTTAATCATTATGCCTCTTTCTGGTCTTGGACCATGGTCAGTGTATTTAGCTGTATGGGCTGCACATTTCAGAACTCTGGGGGCATGATTCACATGCAAATTCTGTTTTTTTGGGAACAAAGTATATCATGTTTTGCTAGGATTCTCTTCAGATGCTTGAAGAGAGGTATCTTTCACCACAAACTGACATGCCATTCCCAAGGGCAGCTTAGTTTACTATAAAATTGGTTTCTGGTACATGAAAACAAAGTCTGCTGTACTAATATTCAGCTACCAACTCTAATATACTACAGGTTCAAAACTACTGGTTTTCTTTAGCTTCAGTTATTCTACATGGTGGCAATAAACCTGCCTAAGCAACAAACTTACACTGTTGACCTTTTAAAAAAATATTTATAAGTTCCATTTTCAGAAAAAAATTTTGCTGTCTATTGGATTGTATTATCTATAGTTAAATGTATTCTGCAGGTAGTTTAACATTAAAATTTCCCACAAATAATCCCCAGGCTTAACTCTACATTCTTTGTGGGGCTGTGCAATCATTCATATAAATGGAGAGCCTTGACTGCTGCAGCCTTCTTATTTCAGTGAGCAGGGAGACTTTCATTAGGGTAGAGTTTTCGTTTTGAAAAGATTATTCCATTACGATTGTTGCATTGCTGGAGATGAGCATCTATTTCTGTACATTAAGATCCGAACTCCATGGAAGCTGCCTTCTTGAAACTAACGATGCTATTAATAGATTCCTGCAGTGTGCAGCAGGCTCGCTGTGGAGTGTGGGAGTGAGGCAGCAATCTTTAATTTACCAGGGAACCCAACACCTTTGTACAACCATTATTTCTGGAAGCAACCTTTACCTTCCTGAGTGATCTATTTGTGCAATACAATGAATGTTACAAGTTTACATTACTAGAGGTTAGAAATCACACATTTCTGTAATATCTCTGGCAAGCTGATTGCAAATGTATGTTTTGCTAGACTGAACCTGGAGGCTTGTAATAATTTCAATTTAAAAAACTGCAGTCACACTGAGTAAATATCATCAATATATTTATAACAAAAATTTGCTAATTTGGTCACATTGTTTAGGAATCTCGGGTTATTCAGACGTAGTTGAAGTCCATACTTAATGATAGCTGAATAATAGATAAATGAACATTAGGATGGTTTGAACCCAATTTCAAGGAGAATATACATCTCCTAAGCAGCATAACCTGCTTTTAAATGCTTAGATACACCTGTCTTCTAAGACCACAATCCAAAGTCCTGTCTTATGAAGCTGATGTTTGGGTCTGTGAATTATGAAGTTTTCGTGCCCTAATGAGAAAGGTCTTCATGTGCTTGAAAGAATTAAACATCCAATAAAAATATTATAGAATTAGGCCCAATGCTGGATGATAGTTTATGTATGAGGATTAATTTGGTGAAAATACCATATCTGCAGTTGTATTTAAGTGGATATTTGGTTCAAAATAGGATAAGGGCAATGAGGAAGAAAGCTACTAAAACATTATTGATATTTAGAGGACTGGGAGACACAGCCCTAGAATCTGATGATCTCTCTTTTGGACTTTATATGTGGAGACCCTGTAGAGTTTACTGAAGTATATTTAAGCATGGTACTTTGCTTTACACCCAGGTGACTTCTGCATGAAGGCTCCCCAGGGCTGCTTGCACTTGCGGAGTCACACAGTTATGGACAAAGTACTGCTGGGAAAGACTTGTCATTACAGTCAGGGTTGATTACATCCCCCACAGCCTGAAGAAGACCAGAGACTTTGCTAGAGAGAAGAATGCTAACTTTCTCATGCAGAAAGGAGAGTCTTAGACCTGATCACTCTTTCCAAAATGCCATCCTTCTAGAGATCTAATCTACACAATTCTTGTCATGACCATCACCCATTAATATCATCTGCTTCATAGTCTTCTATAATTCCATGGACTTTGCCTTCCTAAATTTATTTACTTAAAGGGGAGATGACTATTGCTGTATAAAATAGAAAACCAGTACCACTTGTCATAGAGAAAACCATTAAAACCACCGTTAAGTAACACAGTGATGGTCAGCCTTCTGCTGTTGGCTTTATTTTTTTTCCAATGAATGGTTTTTATTGAATTTTTGTGGATTTCATACAGTATAACTTTGGTATTCCCTATGTCTGTCAAAAGGGTAGTGAACGAAGGTTGCAGGGTCAGTAATGTCAGCATGTCAGCAAGACTTTCTCCTTGATACAAGCAAATAATGACGGGGAATGAAATGAAATTCCTCAACCCTTTCACCATCCAGAGTCACATAATTCTGGGTCTCTGATGCATGCATGCAAAACCTTTTTTATTTTTTAACTAATAGTCAGCATCCTGCACTTTGAGAAACACAGAGATGGGTTCCTGAACACTCTGAAAGCCCATCACTTATCTACTTTAAAGTTCTGTAAGATGGGGATTCCCATGGCAATAGATGCCTACCTTTCACAGATGTTAGGCACCAGTATTCTTTCTCTACCTCAACCCCACCTGCTGTTCTGGAAGCTCAAATTCTATTATCTGAGGCTTGCTGGAAACAGAGAGCAGCTGCTCACCATCTTTCCCAAATTTCCCCTCTGGTGTGGAGGATTGTTAGCGAGCCGTTGCCTGGTCTTAACTTTTCTAAGCCAAATTACGTCAGGCCCTTTCCCTCTCTTCTATTTGATTTTCTAATGTTTGGGGGTTTTCAGATTTCCAATAGATTCTATGTATATCTTTCGGTTTCTTGAATTTTCCCTGTGCAGACGTTGGAATGTAAATCCCTCTTTTAGAAGCTTCATGTCTTAGCTCTGTCTTGTTTTGAAGGGCATTCCCCAAGAGACTCACCAAAGTAGATGCAAAACAGCAGGTTCTTTCCTGGGACCAGTTTCCTTTGCAGTGTCCTCTCCCAGTCCCTTTCTTTAAGTCTCTGGATCAAGGTGCCAAGCAGGTCTTCCGAGACCAGATGGAGCTGGCAGCCCAGTGCTATTTTTGTGTGATGGCAATATGACTCTGGGTGCTTACAGAAACTACAGATGCTCTAAGGTCTACTGGATCGGGATCTCTTGCAATGGGGCCCTGGAATCCATGTTTTCACAATCTCTGTGGCATGGGCCAAATTAGAATGAAGATTTAGTTGGGCCCTATCGTACTTAAAAAAAATTTTTTTTTGCATATGGCTCTGACTTTTAAAAATTAGATGATCTTACATAACAATATAGCGTTCCAGCTTTCTTGAACATTCCTGTCATCTGGAAATAATCTTCCAGACTCCTCTGGCTCCAGGGTTTGAGCTTGTCAAGGTTCCTGTGATAACATCTGCATAGAGGCCCAGGGTAGGCTGCCATTTTCTATCATGTGAGCCTTATTATTTTTTTTCTCCAGTGTATGTAGGTAAATGTAAAATACTTCATAATCGCTATCAAAAGTGAGGTGGAAGTTAGATCCGGTAGATCATGTGATTCGGTGATACCGAGGAAGGTTTTTGAATGAAGGCGATGCAGCTTGCTTTAATCTTCTTTCTTTCTTCACTCTGTGGAAACTTGAATCTGTGACTCTGCTGACTCTTAGATTCTTCATATTTGACTTTCCGGCTACAGCACCCCCCTTTGACACTACATGGCATCTTTCTGACCCCCGGTTCCAGCTTAAACCCTCCTATCTAGTTAACTCCTTTGACCTGCCTCCTCTACCCCACTTGTCTTTTGCCTCAGCTGCTGCAAGGAATGAATGCCACAAGTCACTCTCTAGTTGATCAGCAGAGATGTTGGTTTGTCAGATGCACAGTATCATGGTATCACGTAGCACAAAGAAGCATGGATCTGAGAGATGGGACAGGTAAGTTTGATTTGGCACTCTGAACTTGTTGTAAGAATTAAGTAAGAGAGGCACGGGATGTTCCCACGATGGTCCCTGACTGGCAGTAAATACCAAGTCAGAAGTGTTTCTGGATAAGGGTATAGGGTGTTTTAAAATTTGGCAATAATGTTAATTATACACTTAGCATCTACGCGAGAGCACAGGTGTGTTAACTAGATGTCAGGGTACAAAGATGAGGTGAGAGTCAGCCACCTGGACATTTACCACAAAGGCTTAGAGGCAAAATGCTCCAGGATCACAGTGGAAAGAACTTCTCAAAGACTTTGGATTGGTTGCGTTGGGGAGGGTGTTGTCTACGGCGTCCAGGCTGTGCTCGTGTTCTATGAGAAGCAATGAAGAGGTTCCCTGTATATAAATTCTCAGAGATACAAAAGAACATGTCGTGTTCTATGAATGCTCTCCAAACTTAAATAAAAGAGGGGAGTGTGGGTAGCCTGGGCTCATTTCTGATTTTAGAGGAACGGCTCTCAGTGTTCTCTATTTAATATGATGTTGGCTATAGTTTTCTTACATATAACTTTTATTACATTTAATTCCATGTTTCTGGAGTAGAAGCCATGTGGAAAGACTGAGATATATGAGTTTGGAAAGGCAGATAAGTATGAAGCATGAACTTCCCAAATTAGTAGAGTTTAGACATTGTTTAGGAGTCAGGACTGTAGTTTATGATGGTCACTATGACACACAGAACATGTGGAAGAGGATTCAATTAATTTTCACCTCACTGGTGGCTTGAGAAGGGCATCCATGAGAACAATATAGAAATTCTTACTTAAAATGATGGACAAGACTTTTTAAAGTACTAGCATCTCAGATTTGTTGAAAATGGGAATCTTATTCCTCAGGCATTCCTGTGACTACACGTTTTCTGTGTCAAACTTTCTGCTAAGTCAATACAAAGTTTGTGATTGAAACTAAAAATTACCATCCTGGCAAGTGTTCTTGTTGCCTTGGCAACGCTGACAAAGGTCTAGTGGAGGATTCTGGGAAGAAAGCAAAGCTGTAGGTAAATTACTATTTGGTCTACTTTGGGCTGTAAGTTAACACCACAGAAAAGCCTAGCTTGGCATTTCCTGACTTGGAAGTACTTTAATTTGCTCCTTTTGGCGAAGTGTCCCCATGGGCTCTGCTTTGGGTTGGCTCTTTGTGAGGCAGACGTGTGATTGGATGGGCTTTGACAGCCCTTCCAGCCCCCACCCCCCAAAAGAACCTCAACAGTACTACTCTGAGAGATATTTTTTTCTGTTGGCTAACATATTATTTCCAGAAAGCTCTGTCAAAGGATAGATTCATGACTGGAGAACAATGACATCTGAAACAAATAGCAGAGAAAAACACTAGCCTAGAGGGTGGATGCTCTGTGTTCTAGCTCAGCACAGCCTTCTATCCTTGGGCAATGAATCTGTTTTTCACATTGTATTTGTTATCTATTACAGCATCATCATTAGTATTAGAATCTCAGTTTAATCATATATATGGGTATAATAATATATACGTATTATAATATATGCTTTCTATCAGGAAGTTGTGAGGATCAAGTCATATAGAAAAAATGTTTTGCAAATTATAAAGCTATGCAAAGTATATAAAGCCATCAGGCAGTGGCATTTTGATTGGAGAAGGAAGTCATAGTAACTATAACAATGGAATCAAGGCTTTACCAGGGGTGAGAGAGAGATGTGTGCTCCATAGGGCACAACTTGGTGTTGGAGTCTCATCTCAGTGACCTGAGCCACACTATCTCACCCTGAATGACTTGCCATGTACCCAACAGATAATGCTCCTTCCTGTCTGTGTTTTACAGAAATGATTCTCTCTGCCAGCTTGTTCTCGCTCCATCTAGCCCTCTGAGTTATACTTTGTCTTCTTTCAAGATCCGCCTGGGCAGGTGAGATGCATCACCATAGAAATAACAGGACCTTTATAATGATGTTCCATCACACAGCCATTATCCATCTGTACACACTGCCTTTTGCACTTAAATGGTGCTGTGGACTGACCTGTTTTCTCTCAGTGCCATCCCCCCCAAAATTCATATTTGATCAGGGCTCTATTTTGAGATCACCGTGATGATATTTAGAGAAAGAGGCTTTAAGGAAACAATTAAGTTAAAGTGAGATCATAAGGGTAGGGCCCTTAAGCTTTTAGGATGATTGGCATCCTGATAGGTGGAGGAGGAGAACCAAGAGTACAGGCTCAGATCGGAGGGCATGTGGGCCCCTGAGAGAAGGTGATCATCTACAACCCAAGGCCTCACTAGATCCCAGATCCTCTGGTACCTCTAGAACTGTAAGAAAATAAATTTCTATTATCTACCCACTCAGCCTATGGCATTTTATTATAGCAGCTTGAGGAGTGTGGTCAGGAAGTATTATCAGGGCGAAGACTGTATTTAACTCCTTTCTTTGGATACCAGAGCCTGGAAAATAATATGTGCTAAATAAACCAATCTTGAATGAATGAATGTGGCGCATTGGGTTCAGTTGGTCAGTGACTATAGAGACTAGGACAGCAGAAGGAACTTGAGTTTGGGTCATAAAGTTAGGAGAGACAGATGTAGAATCAGGTGAATCCCACAGTGGGCCACAGGCTGGCCTTAGAGTAGACTTCAAGGAGCCTCAGTGTGAGAGGAACTTGGTGGGTTAAAATCTTCTAAGGCTCCATCATCTACAACGGCAAACCAAGAGTTCAACTTGACCAACAATGTATTCTGTTATATCGTCTCAGCTTACCTCAGTAAGTGCAAAGCTCACAAACTATTTATTTAATGTTTCCACTCAAAGGCAAACAATGTGTCTACTTCTGTTTCACCCAGCCCCTGGAACAAGACTTGTAGGAGCTCAGCAGATACTTAGCTAATGAATGGCGTAGGCCATAAGCAAAAGGGTCACCAACTCCCATGACACTTGCTTGTAAAGGATTTCTTAGTGACCCAGAGGCACTCAGAACAGGACTCCCTTGTAAGTGTTGTATGGGGTCTTCAAATAACAGATATTTATTCTCTCACATCCTTCTTTTTCTCTTCAGTGTTCTGGTGGCTGGAAGTATTCTGTGGCTTATGACTGCCACCTTTCTATATAATCTCTGCTCTCTGTATTCTCCTATTTTTTTTCTTTCTTCCTGTCTTTTCTTGGTAGGATCTGTGCTTGTCTGTAGACATAAAGCCCTGTCTGACTCCAAATGATCTAATCTCAAGATTCTTAATTTTATCTGTAAAGACCCCTTTTCCAGATAAAGTCAGAGTCACAGGTTCTTGATGAGCATATCTTTTGAGGATCTCTGTTCAACTCACACATATCACAGAACAAAATTTGTTTCCAGGGAGCAAATTGGAGGAGACATTGACAGAACTTAGGCATGGATGCACAAAGGACACATTAAGGGACACAACCTGAAAATCCTCAATCCACTGGTCTAGGATCCTTAAACTGTTAGGATAAGAGGACTGAACCTAAGGCATGAGAGCCAGTATAGAGATGAGAAGAAAGCAAAGCAAGAGATAGCGTTCTTCCCCAAGACTTTAAAACATTGCTTTAAATAGAGAGTGATACGATACTACCCAATGTTTAAGGCAACAAAAAGAGATGCAGGCAGTACTGGAGTGACAGTGAGGATGAAACTGGCACATGCTCAGGTCTTTGTATTAAAAATATTAAAAGAAATCTGGATATACTTTGATCCAGCAGTTCCTCAAGTAACGCAAAAATTTGATGTATCCAAGTTCATGACCATTGGAAAAAGTAGAATAACTGGTATTTCTGACAATAGGTAATTGTTTAACAGCATGAATCAGTGGGTGGAAGACCATATTTGCATAAGAAATGAAAAGCAATGATGTTCCTCTGTACAATTTGAATAGAAATTATAATCAGATGTGAAAAAGACAGTAAAATGTATACAATATTGTCCAGATTTATTTGAAACATTTACATTTTGTAAAAGCACAAGGATACATGGACATGTGAATAGCAATTTAAAAGTCATTTGTATTTTTTAATTCTTGTCTTCAGTCTTTTTATCATGAGTATATCTTACTTCTATGATAAAGTATCTCTAAATATGAAAAATAAATAAAATAAAACAAACTTTTCCAGATTATATGTATCTCTCACGCAACTTGTAGGGTAATTATATGTAAAAGCACTCTTTTTATACCAGTATGAAGTGAGGGCTTCAGAAAATGGGTTTGCTCGAACAGTTGTAAAGGTCAGGCCCCAGGCTGGCTTGAGGATCCTCAAACTCATTTGCCTTTTTTGATACTGCTGGCTGATGAAGCTTCTGTGTTGTCTACACACTGGGTCATTAAAACCTGGAAATCTAACTGCTTCTCACTTTTGATCTCCTTAAATGATCATGCATGTTAAGTGAAAGGGGTTTGGGAAGCACTTTAAATGGCATGCAGCTGTGAAAACAGTGGGCACATGATCAGTGTGCCTGGAGGCATGTGGTTGTATTGCAACTCTGGGAATGAAAATTCTCTTCCTCTGAGTTCCAGATTGTCTTGAAGGCTATTCGGAGAAGGGGTAGGGCTCACCAGTTCAACCTCAGAGACTCCACTTGAGTCCATGGTACATGGCAAAGAATCTGTTTGCGGCAAGGAAAACTTTGTAAGCCACTGACAGTGTAGTTTTTTAAGATTTCTTTTATTGTGTGTGAGGGGAGCAGGTGCAGGTGCTTACGGAGGTCAGAATGTGGCATCCAAACCTGAGTTTGTGAGCCACCGGATATGGGTGTTGGGATCGGAGCAGTAAGTGCTCTTAACTGCTGAGCCACCTCTTTAACACCAGCCACTGTTGGAGTTTTATCCTGTCATTTAGAGAAGCCTAACCTAGACTCGGGGCCAGGATGCACGTGTGATATGGAAGAGAGCAGATGACCATCCCAAGGTCTCATAATGACATAGTTGGAAGTAAATTTGAGTCTTTGGGGTTTTTGTGCTGTGTGATGGTGTCTCTAGAGATCTAAGATATGCATAGGGCCGGTAGGGATCTAGAGAAACATTACTCTCTCATAAAGAAATGGCTGCCTCTGCTCTGGCTCAAACTACCCAGCAATAATGCCCCCCCGCCTTTCTCATCAGGAATGGCAAGTATAGGAGTTTGGACGACAGCCTTTTAAGCTGTGGTCTCCTGGATCTCAGACAGCACGTGTTCTCAGCCACAGGACACTGGCTTCCTGGGGAAGACCTGTGACCACTACAGACCATGATCTCCCACCGTGTCCAGTGGCCCCACATTGCATCAAGGACAACTCTGGAAGACCTGTCTTGTGTTTTATTAAATAAGAAAGATTTTTACACAGTCAGTTGTAGAACCAGGTGCCGTGAATAAGTGACAGTAATCTAAGTAAAGTTTTTTGTGTGAGTTAGGTTTTTGCTGCTGTGAGAAAACATCTAACAAAATGAAAAGAGATGAATTATTGATTTTGGCTCAGTTTCATAGGTTTCAGAGGGGCCATGATGAGACATATCATCATGGCAGGGGGAACATGGGGCAGAAGCCACTCACCTGAAGCTATATATGAAGCAGAGAGAGCAAGGGAGGGAAGAAAGAACAGGCTAAGCTTTCCGGGACATATCTCCAATGGGGTATGCAATTGGACATTACCTCCCCTTTCACCATTTCCTAATAATTCCATCATATCAGCTGTCCATCAGGGGCGTCAACCCTGTCCGGGTAACCTATCTCTTAGATATACTCACTAACCAGTAGGTCCCAACTCAACAGGTGAAGTCACACCTTCATTTTCCTGTTCACTCTGCAAACATCTGCTGAAAATTTCCTTCTTCCTCTGTTTGCATTTCAAGGTTCACCTCTAGTGTAATCCATTGATTATGTCAGATTACTCAGGATCCAATCATTTCTCCGAAGCTCGTCTACTGGCAACTAAGCCCCAACACATGTGTCTAAGGGGTGGGTATGTCACATTCAACCCCTGCACCCCTAGACCTTAGGAATCTAATGATCTCCTAGACACATAAAGGCAACACATTTCATTTCTTGGAAGAATGAATCAAGTACTTAAGAGAGATTCAAACGTGTTTTGTGAAAGAAAAAGTGTCATTTTATATAAAGATCTGATAACAAAGAGGAAAAATGTTAGGAGAAACTAATTGACTATAGAAAGTTATAAAAGGTTTATAGAAGTTTTATGTTATCAACTTATAGTGATCGAGTTTACAAATGAAGAATTTTGTTATTTTTGTTTGTTTATAAATGGACCCAATAATGTATTGGTGCAGAAGTAGAATTTAATTTAGCTTTCTTGGATTATTTTCTGCTTGTTATAAGTAATTACAAAGGTTTCTCTTTACTTTCAAAATATCTGCTTAGGAAAACAAATTTTTCTGTTTCATCAGAATACTCTCATGCTTTATGATCATCTTTATTATAAAGGATCTCAAATTTCTTACATAAAAAAAATCTCTGTGGAAGCAAAAGAGAAAGAAGCGTTCATACTATTACTACTGACATATGTGTATATGTATGTGTCTCTGTGCATCCCTCCTCCGTCTCTCCTTCTGTATGAGTATATGTGTATGAGTCCACATGTATGTCTCTGTGTGTGTATGTGTATGTTCTCTGTCTCTGTCTTTGTGTGTGTGTATGAGTTTATGTCTCTCTCTCTCTCTCTGTATATGCATCCATACATGCATACAGGGCTCTGAGCTAAGTATTTTCACACAGGTTGTATCCAACAAAGAATTTTTCATTCACAATTTTTCACACCGATTGATCAGAAGAGTAGGAAGGATACTTTCAAATTATAGGTGAGTGTAGCTGTAGCTATTTTCTGCTCATGCTGGTAGTCACCTTTGTAATTTGAGAATGTTTAAATCTAAACTTTATAGTCATGTGACTGTGCATATAAAGCTACATTCATAAAGGCTAAGTAATGTAGAAATTACAGAAGTAATTTTCTGTGTGACCCAATTTCTCTGGGAAGGTGGTGCATTTGATATTAACTGAAATATGAATTCCTGGCAGTCATGGACATTCAGATTTTCCCAAACTTAGAAATCATGGAGGACAACCCACCCATTCCACAGATGGCTACATGAAAAAAGATCACTCTTTTCATCAAATTATTGTTTTATTTTTGGTTCCATGTTCACTGCTTATTGTGTTTGCTGACTGACTTGAAGATGAAAGATTATTTTTCCTTGAAAACTCGTTCAGGTTATTTGTTGTGAGCTAAGACAGCTTGCTTCTTTCCCTGTGTTTCATGAAATCCTCTGTCCCACTCCTGCAATCCAGGGCGTGCCCTAGAGAAGGACATACAATATTGGTAACGTACAGAAAGATCAGGTTCAGAGGCATCTAATTAACATAATTCTGGAGTGGAGCTATTGTTTTAAAGTTCACAGATGACCTTTATTTGTTCTCCTCTTACCAGGAATCCAGCAGTACAGAGGAGCTGGACTACTCTTATGTAAGGAAAGAAGGCTTGGTACTAGAGCTTCCTTCCTTCTTTCCTTCCTTCCTTCCTTCCTTCCTTCTTTCCTTCCTTCCTTCCTTCCTTCCTTCCTTCCTTCCTTCCTTCCTTCCTTCCTTCCTTCCTTCCTTCCTTCCTTCCTTCCTTCCTTCTTTCCTTCCTTCTTTCCTTCCTTCCTTCCTCTTTCTTCCTTTCTCCCTGTCTCTTTCTTTGTCTCTCTGTCTCACCCCCCCACCTACTCCTCTTCCTCTTCCCTCTGTGGAAGCCTCTTTTCACATAGAAAAAGGAGAAAAGGGGGCCTTCCCTCTTATGGAAGGAACTCAAAGAGGCTCAGAGAATAGAACAAAACAAAACACCGTCTACTTTGTATAGAGAATGAGAAATTTCCAGTGTAGTCTGCTCGAGCTTCCAGAACCAGCTGTTCTATGTAAAGCTTTGACATCAGTGCCTCTGCTACAAATACGGGCCTTCTAGGACTGCAGAAGCTGACAAGCAGTGGTCAGGAAGATGATAACTCCTTTGTCTGTCCTCTTCCATTTCTATCTTCTTATTATATTTCAATTCATCTTTTATGATTAGCACAATGTTTGGTGACTGCAGGATCAGGTGATCCCAGTGCCATCTAGTCATCCATACTGTAAAACTTGGAGGTAATCATTCATTCATTCATCTGTCCATTCATTCGTCCGTTCATTGTGCAGACCTAGAAACACTTCTCACGAATTCATTTGGAGATGAAGTCTGCAGCAGTTGGTTGCTTTCCATCTCCCTTACCTCCTTGCTACTGGTCTAATTATAACTTCCTAACCTTGGCCATCTTTACTTCTTCCTCTATCATACAGAGTGCCAAGAACGATTTTCCAAACAAGGTTACTTTCATTAATTCCCAGTGAACATGGCAAACATGGCAGGATGAGGAACAGTCCTTAGTGGGATAGCCAAGACTCTTCCGCCCTGACTTGTGACCAATTGGGACCTTGTCACTCAAGCGAGATAACCTGTCTCACGACAGTCATGGTTCCTAACTCCACAGGTGAGGTCACGTGCCACGTCTCTGTTCGCTCTGCCAACTTAGACTGAAAATTTCCATCCCTACCTGTTTGCATTTCGAGGTTCATCTCTAGTGTCACTTCTGAAGAATTTCTTGACCATTTTCCCCATAGGTAAATCTGACCATTTTTGTTAAGGAATCCGGGAGGAATGTCTTAGCAGGACTTGTGAAATATCTGTTGTGTCTCTTGATAGGATCCCGTGGATCTAGGCTCTTTAGAGAGGTTTATTTATTTTTGCATTTTTTTTCCTGAATGTTGTACTTTTCTGCTTTGAAAATTCATTAATATCCTGATCCCACTAGTGATCTGGGTCTTTTGAGAGGTGAAAGCCACAGGGATGGGGCCCTCAGGAATGGTATTAGTGCCTTTTTGAGCCAGACTCCAGAGGGCTGTCTGATTCCTTCACAAGAGAGCAAGTGAAAAGGAGCTGTCTGTAATTAGTGAACCTTCACTGGATACTCCGTTTACTGGAGCCCTGACCTTGGACTTCCCAGCCTGAAGAATTGAGACATGTTTGTTGTGTATAAGACTCAACATTCATAGTCCTTTATTACAGGAGCTTGAAAAGACTAAGATACCCACACAGAGCAGGCCCCCACAAAGCAGCCTCTCAACAAAGCGAGTTCACTTTATTGAGGTGACATGGACTGAACTGGCCAGTATCACAGAATCTAAAAGTGGGAACCCCTGAGACTAACATTCCTCTACCTCTTTCTTGACCTTTCCCCTCCCTCATTTTAATCTTCTCATAGGCACCGAAGCCAGCTTCACAAAACACAAACAGCGCAAAACAATGACCAGATCCATCTCACTCCTCTATTGCAGAGTCTGCTAACTACCTAAAATAAAGTTTGAACTCCATATTACTTAGGAATATTTATATCTAAAGCTTACCAGTTCCATAGCAGAAAATACATGACAAGACATATTCAATAAAGAATTAGAGAGACTGTGTTATTGTACTTTGACTCCTGAAAGGCTCTCCCCAAGTTTGCATCAGAACCCAATAATTCAAGGTGCTTCTCAGAGAAGTTATTGAGAAATCCACCCACACTTCAGTTACACGACATAGTTTCAGTCTTACTTTTTGGTTCTATTGACACATATCTCATGGATTGATTTGTCCCTTTTCGTACCATCTTGGTTCTGTTCACAAGAATGTAATGATTGCCAATGCTTATAAAGTTCATATTAAATGCTGGACATTGTTCTAAGGGCTGTCTTGCATATTTTCCCAATTAATCTTTACCACAGCCTATGAGGAAGGAACTATTTTAATCGCATGTTAAGGATGAAGAGACTGAGACAAGAGAAGCAGCTGCCTTGCTTCCGGTCCCAGACTCCTTAATTGCTGGCTGTGTGCTTTTGTATGGATGCAGCTCTCCCAGCTTCTGTGTCCTCATATAGTATTGGTTCTAAAAGCACTCTTTATGGGGATGGAGAGATGGCTCGGTGGTTAAGTACACTGGCTGCTCTTGCAGAAGACCCTGGTTTTTTTCCCAGCACCCACATGGTAGCTAACAACCGACTATAACTCCAATTCCAGGGAAATCCAATGCCTTCTTCTGTCCTCCATGGGCATTGTACTACATGGGTGCACATATACGCAGGCAATACACTTATACACATAAAAATAATATATAAAAATAAATGGTAAATACTGTTTATATTCTTTATACCTAGAACATAAATGAAAGAAAGGATGGAGTTTTGAGTTGCTCCTGCTCCTTGTTCTAATGGTGAGTTCCCTAATAAACCACCAGAATTTCATTGGAATGAATCACTAGGAGATAAAGTCACGTACATTTTTTTGGTTTAAGTAAATTACCTCTTCTCTAATTTGTTGGCTAAACTTTTTCAACCATAATTCTGAAAGCATCTCATACCCCAACACCACAGCAACAACAACAGCCATCTTTGTTTTAGCCTGAGTGGTGCTAGGAAATTCACTGCATTCTTGGGAAGACATAAAGTTTCACTTGCTATGGTCCATAAAGTATCCAGAATAATTCTATGCATAGTCATTAAAGAACTCTATAAAAGGCACTGAATATTGAGACCACTCAAGCAATCTGATTGCTTAATTAAATCTCTAGAAATGCTCAATATGTGCCAATTGAAACTGTGTCACCCATGAAAAGAGCAACCGTGAGCTTTCTTTCTTCTTTTCTCCTTTTCAGTTTTAGCTTATAATGCCAATAAGGACCTTGGCTCTGGGCTTCCCCTGTAGATAAATCACTGGCTAGGCTTTATGGATTTCCCTGCCCCCCCCCCCCAACTCCCCTCAACTTACTGTTCATGCTCGACAGAGGACCCTACATCTCACCTCAGCTGGCTAGGGAATGCCGGTATTTGTCAAAGCTGGTGGTGAATGGTTTCTGAATATGGATTTGTGGGTTCTTAGAAACTTTATGGCGATGTGGACATGGTTGAGAAAGGTGTCTTGACTAATTGAGAGGTGCCTTTGATACACTGTGTGTTCACAAAGAGTTTACTTTTCTTTGCTTGGTATTTCTATGTGGTTATTTAAAGCTTCTAACAATACATTTTTTTCTGC
Source organism: Eospalax fontanierii (assembly GCA_035773235.1). Taxonomy (NCBI): domain Eukaryota; kingdom Metazoa; phylum Chordata; class Mammalia; order Rodentia; family Spalacidae; genus Eospalax; species Eospalax fontanierii. Next base: position 74,208,930 of record CM069533.1, read on the forward strand.
TCCTAAAGGTTTGTTCTCTTGTCTTTGGATTATGATTCTTTTTTTGAGATTGGTAGCCTAGATTATTTTGGAGCTCATGATGTAGCCCAGACTGAACTCACAGCAATCCTCCTGCTTCAGCATCCAAATTGCTAGGATTGTAGATGTGGGTCTCTATACTCAGCTTCTGGATGCTACTTTCCTAAATCCATGTATGTACATAAAATATTTTGGGATCACAAAAGATTTATCTTGAAGTCAAAGATGATGATGTTGTATCCAAATATAGTGCAATAGAGGCAAATCTAAATTTCTCCCAACCCGTCTGGGTGAGGCTGGTAGTGGTGGTGGGAGCATCTACAACTGTTTCCAACTCGAATTCTCCTTTCTTTAATTTCTAGTTATGAAAGAAAGAACTTTAAGACATGATCACTTCCTCCCCCGCTCTGGAATGTGAACATGTAAATCCATTTTCCCTTTTTTCTTTTGAGGGTCTCTCTAATCCAGCCCACCTGGAAGTCACTCTGTGAACCAGGCTGACCTTGATCTCATAGAGATCTGTCTGCTTCTACCTTGTGAGGGCTGGAATTAAAGGTTGACGACACCATGACTGGCATATGAGCATGTAAATCTTTAGCTCCTGCTTCCCATCTGTCCATAGCCATGACCAGTCGTATAACCCTGTGCCACTGGTATGGTCTTCAATGATCTTGTTTACTGTAATAATGATATTCACACCAAACAGTTGAATAATGCTTTAGCATATACAGATTGTGGAGCTGGAGAGATGGTTCAGTGGTTAATAGCACTGACTGCTCTTTCAGAGGACCTGAGATTTGATTCCCAGTACCACATGTTGCCTAACAACCATCTGTAATTCCAGTTCCAGGGAAATCTGATGCCCTTTTCTGACATTTATGGGCATTGCACAACTTGGGGGCACTTACATGTATATAGGCAATACACTCATACACATGAAATTTAAAAAATCAAATAATAATTTTTTAAAAAGAATATGCAGATGGTGGGGCTGGGGAGCTGGCTTAGTTGCTACAGTGCTTGCTGTGCAAGCCTGGAGACTGAGTTCCAGCTTTAGGATCTGTGTAAAAAAGTCCTGGGCAGGAGCTCAGGGGCACTTGTAAGTACAGAACTAGGGAAAAGGAGACAGAGGATATTAGGGGTTTGCTGGCCAACCAATCTAGCCAAACCGGTGAGCTCTACGTTCAGTGAGACCTGACTCCAAAACTGAGCTGGAGAACAGTAAGAGAGGTCTACCCAGTGTAGACCTCTAGCCTCCACGTTGTGTGTATACACATCTGCATGTGCACAGACATGAACACACATGAGACAGAGACAGAGAAAGAGAGAGAGAGAGAGAGAGAGAGAGTAGAGAAGTGTCTCACAATTAATCTTGTTTTACAGAAGAGGAAGCTAGTTCTGAGAAACAAAGTGACTTGTCCGAGATCACGTAATCTGTAAACAGAGGTAAGTATTTGGGGTTTTTAAACTCTAAATTCAGTTTCTTTTTTAGATCTTCAATTTCTCATCTTTAAAAGAGAACTGATTCTTTCCTGTTTTATCCCTTAAATAATTTCTCTGCTCCCATATCCAAACATGTGACAGTTGCTACTGTTTGTCATGAAGTGTGAACGTCTGTTTCACATGCATCCTTTCATGCTAACTTCACAATGCACAGTGGCAAGAGCTCTGCCCACTAGAGAGGAGGGTGCTGGGGGTCGGGGAGGTCGAGCGTGTCTTTGAATTCAGGCTTTGCTAGGTCTGACCCAGTTTTTATTCTCTGACTATGAAGTCATGCTTGTCAACGGAGACTTTGTGGAGGTTTTATGACTTAGTAATGTTTTTTTTGTTGCATCATATCTGATCAGGCAAATCAGTGAGCTAAGAATGAAGTCTTAGAACTCAGATCAAGCAAGGCTGTTGACCAGAAGATGAAAATGTCCCTTGTTGGAGAGTAGCCAGAATGGAGCTATCTTTGCAGATGGCATCGAATAGACTTTGATATTCATTTGTGAGATGACTTAATCTGGCAAGTATCTTTGTGCTTTTTGCTTCTCCCGATGTGAGATCAGGTGATGGCACATAAAGAAAGGGCAATTGATCGCTCAGACATCTGAAATCTTTATCATTATGGTTAAATCATAGGAGGCACATTTTAATAAATTCACAGACCTATATAGGACCAGAGAAATCATTATTTCATTCATTTTCCTTCTTTGTAGTAAGAAAAATCCTAGAGTAGGCAGCTGGCTCCCGTTTGTAAGCAGGAGTTGGCTCTTAATGTTTTTGGTAGACTGTGGTCACCATGTGCCAGATACTGTCCTAGGCATGGGAATCTCCTGTGGGATTGAGGCTAACCTAGGACTGCCCTTCAAGAATTCAGGGTCTGCACGTAGAAGTTTGGTTTCTTGTTTCAGTATCAGCCCTTAATCCACTGAGCACCACACTCACTTGGAAAACTATCTGCTTGAGCTAACCTTGAGACCTGACCCATCATGTATGGAACAGCACGCTCTTAGTATAACCTAGACAGCGCCAGCTACATACACACAATTCCTAGACAGGGGTTTCTCCTTTTAATCTAGCAAATCAGAGTGAGCTAAGAGACAGACATTGAAAGTTGCTTCACATAATTCCAGGCTAACACTGAGCAGAGGCATACCTGCCAACTCCCTGAAGTTTTCTTTGCCTATAGAGCTTGACTCGGGTGCCAACTTCTATAGAGGGTAAAGAAGTCACTGTGGCCTTGAAAGTCCTCACAACCTTCTCCTCCTTATTCTCGTCTGACCCCTTTCATCTGCCCTTTATTCTATGGTGGAGTCATGGGGCCAGCTCGGTCTTCACCTGTCCTTGACAGGCATCAGAGTGCCTCCTTCAGGTTGAAGCAGGGCAGGCACAGAAGTGGTCCAAAGTACTCTCCATCAGCTTAGAAGAAAGTCTTGAGAAATAAGATTGCTCTGTCAGTTTTTCAAGTTCTTCATTTATATGAACTTATTACATAGCCTCAGGAGAAAACGAAGACAAGGCCAAACAAAAACAAAATAAAAACAACAGCACCTGGCAACTCCAGCGTCCACGGTAATTTATTTTTCTGCAGAGAGCTTCCCCCTATGGCTCCTTACTCTAGAGAACTTGATTTGCCATCAATATTTAAAACGAAAATAAAGTAGTTCTTAAAAATGAAGATCACTTAAAACATAGTGCTACTTGAACGTCAAGAAGCCATTATGTTTAATAGCATTTTTTAAACTATTAAAGTTGAGTGGTTACTTTTTATTTTGCATTTAGTCACTCATGGGAGGCATTTATTTAGTCTTATGTGCTACAAATAGTGATGCTGTTAGTGGAGAAGATTCTCCTCTTGAATAATGGTCTCATTTTTATAATATATCTCAGTGTAATATATGCATATATCACAGAGGAAAGAAAATACACAAGCTGCTAAGAGGATGGGAATACTGGAAATTTATACCCTATCGAATTGTGAAATCAAGAAATGTGATCATTATTGTGAGTTGGCATGTATATTATGTTTTAACCACCTTTAGGGGAATGGGCAACATTAAAAACAAAGAAAAAGATCTTTAAATTATCCTGCCAATAAGTTTAGGATGCCACCCCCTTCTGGGATATAATTTAAAAGTACAAGAGCTGAAAAGACTGGAATAGAAAACTTTCTTTTTTCACTCCTAGATGTTATTTTACAAATCCACTTTTAAGTATTGTCATCCTAGGTTACTTAGACAGATAAGCAGTCTTTTTTAAAAAGAAAAGTTTGATAATTTTCTAGAATATCACATCCTTATCTTTGAGTTTCCTATCAGATACATAGACTTAATTCTATGAGTTCTAAACAAGAGAACATTGTAAATTCTGGACAAAAATGTCACGAGTTTCTGAGTCTTTTTTTCTCTGAGTACAAATCTGAAATGTAGAGAGCATTGAGACTAAGCCAAAGGCATAGATGTGTGGCATGAGGCAAAACTATGTAGGTCCTTTGTAGATGGCCTCTGATCCTGAGGTGTTTGCTCTGGGGTCCCCTAATCCTGGGTCTTGTGAGTAACAGCCTTTAATGAAAAGAGCCACTGCTTACTGAATGCCTGTTGCATGACAGAGATTAGTCTTATATTTATGAATTTCATCATGGATGAGTGACAGAAAATAAAGCTGAAAACGCATCTAGGATTTGTCAGTGTTTCTGATTCTTGTTCTTCTTCTTTGATGTTGTGACACATAACTGTAAAACTAGAGGGGGTTTCTGAATCCCTGCTCCTTAGAGATGGGATTTTCCTCCCTGGGGAGGCTGGCTTATGTATCTTAGGTAATTTGGCAGCATCACTGGCCCTACCCATTAGATGGAAGGAGAGTCCCCCTAATCTAGAGTTGTGACAGCCAAGAATGTTTCAAGATACGGCTGAAGGTACCAGGGGTCACTGAGAACAACTGAGATGAATAAAGATGGCTGCCAGGTGCTCTTGAAGTCATCTTCCCGGACTCAGACCCTGCAGAGAAAAATCCTTCTGACCCAGAATTTCCAACAAAAAAGATATTCTAAGATTCACTGGTACTGGACCTGCACAAGGAGATGGTCGTCTGCCTTTGAAGCTGTCACCTTGAATGAAAGTAGCTCTGAGTGGCAGGTTCAGGTCATGTGCTGTGCCCCAGGGTTGGAGGAGAGTATTCCCTAAGGAAAACCATGTGTGTGTGTGTGTGTGTGTGCATGTGTGCATATGTGTCTGTGCGTATGTGTGTATGTGTGTGTATGTGTGCATGTTTGTGTGTGTGCATGTGTGTGTATGTGTGTGCATGTGTGTGTGCATGTGTGTATGTGTGTGTATGTTTGTGTGTGTGTGTGTGTGTGTGTGTGTGGTGGCAGCTTAAAGAAGTAGAGAGGCCACCTGAGACAAAGAGTGGGTTTCTATTGCAGAAAAATTAATCACACCTTTTTTCCCAACAACTCTCTGAGGCACAGAGAAAGGAACTAACCAGCCCAAGATCACACATCTGAGTAGTCTGTTATATAGTCATTTTATTATCTGATTCACAATAATGGATAAGGAACAGTATAGGAATACAAATTTGTTTCCTTCTGAAATTCTGGAGCTGTGAGAGTTAACAAACACCCAGTATCCAAATGTAGTTGCTGGGCTTCCCTGGTGCTCAGTGACTTGATTCTGGGAAGGAAGGTGAAAGATCTGCTTTCAGGAGTATGATCTAGAAATTAAAGTACATTGCTCCCCAACTATAGTAACATAAGTGGCCAAATGATATATTAAAACCATAGCACTACAGCACATCTTCTGGCTCATTATGAGTTAACTTGGCTTTTCTTGCTAACTTAGGAAAGCAGTCATAATGTCTGAAACTGTTTCTGTTGGAAAATGTGTTCTGAATACTAAACCACTGGCTCACCAACCGACTTTGGGAATTCAGTATACTTCTAAGCTAGAGGTTGCCTGTGTTGGGAAACCGACCGACAATGCACTTTTAGGTGATTTATTTCTTCCAGGAGATTTGAGGTATTTGTTCAAAGTTTCAACCTGCTGGTTGAATTTCTAGTAGTAATGAAATTTATACAAGTTCTAATGCTACAGGTCCAAGAATGACCTAAATCTAAGAATATATATATATATAGAAAACAGTGAGAACTTGCCCAATCAATTGCTGGGATTTACCTGTCATGAGCCATCAATATTCCAATTTTTAATCAGGGGTCTTTGTTAATCATACCTGAGCAGGTTATGTGTTACTACAGCATAAGAAATTCCAGCTCAATATTGTTTTATTCACATTAAACAGAAAGGAAACTTGTTTATTTCTATTTTTGAGATACACATATTGGCCTTGTTTCATTTTATCTTACTTGCATTTATTTATTTTGTATGTGTAGGCGTGTGCACTTGAGCATGACAGTGGTGCATTTGTGGAGGTCAGAGGACAACTTGTAGGAACTGGCTCTCTACTTTCACCATGTATTCCTGGTGACTGAACTTGTCATCAGGTTTGGCAGCAAATACCTTTACTCATTGAGTGATCTTGTTAGCCTGTTGGTTCATTTGAAAATTGTTTGAAATTTTTTTATTTCATGTATGTGTGTTTTGCCTGCATATGTCTGTGAGCTACATGTATGCAGTGCCTGTGGCGGCCAGAAGAAGGTGTTGAATCCCCTGAAGCTGGAGTTACAGAGGGTTATAAGATGCCATGTGAGTGCTGGGAACCAAACCCAAGTTCTCTGAAAGAGAAATCAATGCTCTTAACTCTTGAGCCATGTCTCCATCTTCCACTGACTTATTTTAAAGCTATCCAAAGCCATGATAGGAGAGAGAGAGAGAGAGAGAGAGAGAGAGAGAGAGAGAAAGAGAGAGAGAAAGAAAGAGAGACTTGATCTATCATCTATCCTCTCTTTGGAGACAGCATCTTATAGTTACTAGATTTGTCTTTGGAAATGTAGTTCATACTGCAAAAATGTTCTTCTCTACCTTCCACTGATATCTTCAACAATCCAGCTTGTTCCCTTGAAACTGGCTGCCATTTTGAATGGTTGCCATTATTTTTGAATTTTGAATAGACTCTTGCGTAGCATGATGATAACGAGTGGGGCAAATCTTGTTACTTCAATTTGGTGTAAGTTGTGTTCACGCAACGGACCTCTCTGGTGAGTCATTCTCTTGAAGATATGTGAGAATACCCATATTTTTAAAAAAAGGTTAAGAGCATTGTTACAGTGATTTTTACCTCCAAAGAACTGGTACCCTTGAAAGCATGTCTTTAGGAAACCTGTTCAAGAATTTCAGAAAACAGCTGCATAGAATCTTGAGGGAAATCGTGATAGCTTTCTATAATTTTTGCAGTGTTTAAGAACTTCACTGAAGCAATGTGAAATCAAGATGATTGACATCGCTAAGCTCTTTTTTTATGCTGCACACATGGTCTTTTTTAAAAGGAGCATTCTGCACGCAAAACATAATTGCGCTCTGCTTCTGCAAAGGTTTCCTTTCAATAGAGTTGCATTTTCCTGATAGAACTGATTAAAATAAATTAAATGAACCACTCACTTATTCCTCCAGTTTGCAAACTTTGAAATTTTTAACAGGGCTTTTATACAGGCATACATTGTGCAACTTACATCCTATTTTGTAAAGCGTATTTAAGTACACTGTTGAAAACCTAGATAACAATGTTCTTGGTAAAGAGGGAAAAATAAAATGACGCAATGTCTAGTTCCGGGGCCCTCGGACTTCTGCTGTTTGACCATCAAGCAGATAGATTTGATGCCTTTTCAAGTCAGCTAGTTCCTGACAGCACTGTCTAGTCCTTCTGTCAGGTATGAGTTGCCTTTGTTGAAATGTTATTTTTCTTCCAAGACTTTGCATAACTAGCCAGTAAATGTTGATGACAGAGGAATAAAATTCTTGGTCTGGGCTTCCATTCCTAGTCTTCTACACATCATTCTGCTTGCTCTCTAAAAACATAAATGTATGTGTATATAAATGAATGCTTGTGTAGATGATATACATCACATCATATTATTTTATGTAATTATATCCATATTATATTACCATTGTTAACTATATTCATATTAGCTATGTTATACATGAATGTATTTCAAAGGTAAACTTGCTTCAAAACTTTTTATAAGGAAGTCCCAACTAAGCTTTCTTGTGATTTATGCCATTTAGGAACCCACGTGTTAGTTTAGTAGTAATCAATGTCGAACTACAGAAAACACATCTGAGTTTATAACAATGTTGCAAAATAACAGCTACTTGACTTAGCACAACTTATTGAGCCTGTGGCAGTGATTTATTTATTTTTTTAAGAACTGTTCATGCATTGATCAGTCGAATGACTACAGAGTGACTATAAAACCAAAGCGGAGAGGGAGAATAGGAACGAACAATCACCAAAGAAGATAGAAGCAGGCAAAGTATTAGAAATAATCCACCCATTTTCAGTTTTCTTCCTGATTAGACCACACCTTACCACGTCTCTTGTCAGCAGGTGTTCTCAACCTTACATACACGGTCACTTTATTATTTTTTTCCATCTGAGAAATTTGGGGGGAGTTAAAGGCGAAGGAGACAGTGGAGTCTTTAAACATTCCAGTCAGGTTTCCTCCAGGGTCTTGCTGCAGGAAGAATGTCTTATGGGTAAATTTCCACTCTCTCGGCAGGGCGTGTTTTGCATGAACTGAGTCTCAGGAGAAAATGTTACTCCACACAACAAAGCCCAGGCGGTGACTCATATTAAGCTGACCAGGAGGTGGGAGGAAGACACTGACCTGGGGGAGGGGGACAGGACACAATTTACTTTCTAAAAACTGACTACAGCTCTCTGGGAAATGAAAATCCTCCCCGGCCTCTGCTTCCCTGCGATGCTTTTTCGTATAAAAAGTATTTTCAATGTGCCATAAGGATTTTCTAGGATGAAATGAAGATTCTTAGACTGTAGGGAGAGGGGAACAAGAGTCTTTCACAGAAAAAGTAACAAAACTATCTCTGTCACCTACCACTGTCAGTTACGATAGTGTCTCCCATTGACTGGCTGTGTGGACATGGCTAATTTCATAAAACCATTACCATCTCATGACCAGAAACCAGATTTTAAAAACTACTGATTTGAAAGGAAAGACATTTCTCACCTGGATTTGCACATTTCAAACAGCCCACAACCTAAAAATGGATTCTTCTCACATGAAACTAATCAACTTGAACTGGGAGCACCTTTCCTTTTCCAAGAGGTTTGAAATTCACAGACCATCACTGCCCTGGTGTTTCCTATTGTTTCCAAACTGCTTCTTGATCAAATGACACAGTTCTGCAATCTGATTCTTTTAATTATCTTTTTTATGATTCCAATATATACCAGGGTCCTAAACTTCTCCAGGATTTATTGATAAGGGCATCTTCCCGTGCACCACCTCATTTTATTGCTGTTTTTATAATGGTTTCTAACTAATAAAATGTTATCTTACTCATTTTGTTTATGTGTAATAAATCAGATGCCTTCCTCTTCTTCTGCAAGGCAGATATGAGTGGAGGAGACTGTCTCGATGTGTTAAACCCATGACGTCTTTTGCATACAAATAGAAATTAGTACAAGAACATTTCATTAAGGAAAGTATTGCTGTTTCTGCATGACCTAGGGAAAATTAATATTCTAAATACAAAGCCATGTGACTCAGTTTGTGTTTCTTTCCAGCAACTGAAGCTGTGAAAAGATGCTTGGAATGAAGCCTAGGATTCTTCTCTGTTCCTATAAGCAGTATTATTTCCTCGATGAAGAAAATAGATCTGATGGAAAAAAATGGTGTGCCTGTTTTTCCAGGCAGCTTTAAATCCTAGATGTTATATTTATATTTATTCAACAGAAATTTATCAAGCCCTTGAGACATTGTAGTAGGTGAGGGGGTGAACAGGAAATATGGTCCCTACCTCCCACAAGGCTTATGTTCTCAAAGAATTAAATAGACAACAAACAGATGATTGTGTCAATGAATACCCCAATTCAAATCATGCTAAGGGTAGAGAAGAGAAAGCTCAGGAAGTTGAGAGAGTATATAGCATTAATTTTCATTCACTTCCTATTTTCAAAGGCTCTGGGGGACCATCTCAGGGAATGGGGGTAAGAGTAATAGAATATATTTGACATGAAAGCAGACAATTTGGGGGGCAGGAAGCCAGAAACAGGAAGGAGGGGCTGGAGAGGAGTTTTGGGGGATAAGAACAAAGTGTACTAATATATATGTATAAAATGTTACAGTGAAATCCATTGTATGCTGCCTAAAGACAAATTAATTTTTAAGAATAGGCCCCCCAAAAGTCTGTCCTTTAGGCACCTTGCCCCGTCTTTCAGACAGAGGCAGCCTGATGACGGGCTGTGACAGTAGTCTCTTGGGGAGGGGCTGTGATGGAGATATTGGGGAAAGGAGATCTGGGGGCTTCAGTTCCATCCCTGTTAGCTGACAGAGGGAGGATATCAGGATAGAGCTATAGAAGGTGTTACTGTTCTTCCTGAATGTGGCCAAGCTTTGGAGTCCAAAGGAGGATGAGCAGAGTCATACTTTTAGGGAAGGGTGCTGAGTTCTAGGCTGCAAGGACAGGAGGTGTTCAGTAGGAGGAGGTGAGCCAAGAAAAGCAGGTTGAGGGCAAATAGGGGTAGGTGCTGTGTGCTTCGCTAAGACAGGTTTTGGGCTTTGGGAGAGCACATTGTGGGCATTTTAACATGGGAGTCAGAGTACACACATGAATTGCTCAGAGAATCTACTCACCCTTTTCTCTGTTTTAGTTAGCCACAGTCAGTTTTAGTCTGCAAGTAAATATTGAATGGAAAATTACAGAAGTAAACAACTCATAACTTTTAGATTGCACTGCATCTGAGTAGCATATGAAACCCCACACAGTCCTGCTTTGCTGTGAAGGGACGTGAACCATTCCTTTATACGGGGTATCCACACTTATGTGCTACCTGCCTAGTAGTCCCTCAGTAGCTGTCACAGCTATCAGATTGGCTGTTGCAGCATTGAAGCATTTGTTTAAAAATAAACTCTCGACTGCTCGCCTAATGCTGGTTTACAGGACTGGTTGGTGTCCCTACCTCACGTGACTATCCCGCATACAAACTGTGTCTTCACAGCACCACGAGAAAGAAGACACGGTGCCGAGGGACACTCACACAGAGACAGAGCACGTTTTATTGCAGGTTATTGTGTTTTTTCTATTTTCTATTGGTCAATAGTGTTAATCTCCTACTGTGCCTAATTTGTAAACTAAAGTTAATCATAGGCATGTAGGTAAAGGAGAAAACAGTACAAGTAGGCTAAGACTATCTACAGTTTCAGGCTTCTATTGGGGTTCCGGGGCTATATCCCCATGGAGGAAGGAGGACTACTGTGCATCAGTTGCTTTCAAGGCACCTGTCCATCTCCTGATAGATTACAACTCCAGGGGAAGTTGAGCTACCTGCTACAGGGCTGGACCCTACTAAACTTTATCTCCACTACCATTGAACACTTCCCTGGGGCTAATTTGATTATCATTTTCTTCAAGGCTAGTCAGCCCATTATTTCACCTTGGTTTCAGAAAGGTGATTAGCAATGGGCGTATGACTGATTCTTGCCAGTTAGAAGCAAAAAGGTCACTTCTGGGGGAAATAAGTTTTTCCTTTCCTTTTTAAAACATTTTATTTATTATTTTTATTTTATCTGTATGAATATATTACCTGCATGCATCTAAGTGCATCCATGTCAGGCAATGCTTTCATTGGATCCCTTGGAACTGGAGTTACAGACAGTTGTTGGCCACCATGTGAGTGCTGGGACTCAAACCTAGGTCCTCTGTAAGAGCGGCCAGTGTTCTTAACTGATGAGTACTCCCTCCAGCCCCAAGGTTTTCCTTTCTTAACAGAGCTGTTGTAGGAGATAACTCGTCCTTCTAGGGAAGTCAAGAGGTACAGAAATGGAGACCCAGAGTGCCGTCGCTAGCTGCTGTGTGCCCTCTGCAGGCTGAAGGCCCCGTCTTCGTAGGGTGCAGTCTGGAGGGTTTGGATTCAGCTGTGCCCCTCAGCTGCACAACGTCCTTGGTAGGAAGCATATTAGAGACAACGGTCCTTACCTCACAGAAGACTTGGAAGTCTGCTTGTCTCAGTAAATGTATAATGAATGTTAGATGCTTTAATTCATCCATTCACTAAGGACCCACAGTGGGCCAGTTACTCTGCTAAGCAATGAAAATATGGGTTAACAAGAGAGATACAATCCTTTTCCTCAAGGAACTTGCAGGATGTGTCTTGTACCTGTCTCTTACGTGTATTTCATTGTAGTCAGGGACTGACACGTGCCTCCCCTTGTTTATATCCCTCCACGATGCTGTGATGATGGCTTATACACAGTAAGTACTTGCTGAGTGTCTGCTGGAGGAAATGTCTGAAGAAACATCCAGCATCGTCTGGCTGGTGCAAACCCAGAACCAGGGCAGGGGCTGCGATGCTTATGGGGTGAAAGTGCAGGTTAGTAGTTAGGGGAACTAGTGTGAGCCTCAAACTTTCCTTTGAGTTCTGGCTCTCATGTTTGGGAACTGTGACCCACAGAGAGTTGCTCTTCTTTGACTCTAACATGATAATTTCCGTTACACCAGGGATGCTGTGCAGAATTGAAAAAGATAATGGAGATTGCTTATATATTATATAGAGTCCGTTGTCTGGAAGTATGTAATACACAATACAATGTATTCTATGCTATGTAGTGCATTACCTAGAAGAAATTAATGTGAATAAATTATAGTTACTTGCTATTGAGATAGTGCACTGATGTAAAATATTTATTTTGTATTCATTTGCACATTTTGTTTAAACAGGATTTCATTTTTTGAACTGCCTAGCTTCTAAACATTTTCCTATTTGAGTCAAAAAGTGTGGCAGGAATTTCCTGTCTCTAGCACTGAGTGTGATTAACCAAACGATTCTGTTTGAATCTTGAGAGAATGATAAAATGAGATCGCAAGCTGCACCGTTGGATGTTAGAGTGCTCAGGACACCTGACTGTAGCAGTAAGCATGGATGAGCTCAGGGTCTGTGTGCCTGGAGCAGGGTCTTGGCTGTGGTCAGACATCTTCAGTATTTCTTGAGCTTAGTTCTTCAGCCTTTGGATCCCTTCCTTGACTGTCCTATGCGTTCCTTTACTATTAAAGTAAAAAAGAATTGCTTTCTGTTGTTTGCAGCTGATGACCCTGTGTAGAGCAACAAATGCTAAAATTTCCAACCTAAGGATTTGAGGTTATACTGTTATGGCATTGGTAGGATATCTTATGAGACACTGAAGGTTATTTGTATTATTAAAAAGTAAACCTGAAAACAAATCAATATGAAATCTTCCCTCTTATTCTTCCTAAACTATTAAAAGTCAGATACACAGCTGTGAGGCCAACTTAGGGGAAGAAAAACAATGCTTATTTTATATTCTTTGAGCTTGGCCAAAATCCAGATGTGATGCAACTTAGATGGTATTATTTTTAATGTGTCATCTTGTTTTGTGGCAATTGTCAGTGTATGTGTAGCTCAGGAAAATGTTGACTATGAGTCAGCCCATGAGGCCCATACTGTAAATATAAAGGCAGTCTCAACTCTTCAGCTTGGTCTCAGTATGCAGTCTTTGTAAGAGTTGTTGTCTTAAACTCAGAAAAGGGCCTCCTTTCCTGCCACCAATATTTATATGATCTGTAGTTAAAACACCATTTTCTCACAGACAGGTCGTTCCAAAAGAGGGCTACATTGGGGTGATCTCAGAATCTAGCTGTGTGTTTGTGCCAATGCTTCCAGGAGACAATGGAGGTTTTTATTGCTCATGGTACATTGTAAAACAGTACACAGAATATGATAAAAACAGCGATGGACAAAAGTAATGTGAGGGACATTAGAGATCAGCCTAGAGTCATCAAAGAGCCTCTGTCATGCGTGCTAAGTTCCATCAGTGGGTAGGGGCGCATGGAGTGTCGTTAAGAACATGCAGAGGGAAGAAGTGCTGAGACGTACAGAAGTCTGTTACAGGAGCTGGAGCCTAGTGATGGTGTGCATGTCAATCATTTGCCCTTGGCCTAATGATCCCTTCAGTTTACTAGGTGGGAACAGACGCCCAGAAAGCAGAGGGGCTTTCCATAACATGGTAGAGAGATTTTTTTTTCCTCAGGTAGATACTTCAGATCCTCAGAGTCCTTGTAGAATGTGACTTGAAGTCTCTGATTATCCTGTCCTCTGTATTCATTCCGGTTGGTCCTGCGAGGACAACAGGGTGCCCTGAAATGCATTGGCTGTGGAGTCAAAAGTCCCAGCACCTCTACTCTGTAGGGTTTCTGAAATGTAGCTGCAGCATTGTATTAGCCTGATCTTTCGTTGCTGTGACAAATACCTGCAGAAAGAAAGTATTCTTGCTCACACTTCCAGCCATGGCTGGTTTGCTCCCCGGCCAGCCATGGGCCAGTGGGGACTTGGGACAGCATGGTTGTGGGGGTGGGGCTGGTGACAGAGCAAAGGCACTTGCCATCTCCATTGAGTTATAGAGATTCATTCATTCATTTTGTAAATATTTCTTTTCATTCATTCATTTTGTAAATATTTCTTATGTATCTCTTATGTGTTCAGTGAGAAAACCAGGTGAAAAACTTCGCTTTCATGGCACTCAGGTTTTAATGAGTTATATGATGTCATCTATGTGCATGGGAACATAGAGAGGTATGTGTTTATTGACAAATATTAAGTGATTAACACTGAGTAGGTATCAAATGATATGGGCACCTTTTCACCTTCACTAGTTCACACTGCTCTGGAGTGGCCTGATGAGGGCAGAGCAACTGGCCTTGACATCATAAGCACACAGACTGAATTTGGTTAAGAGGAGACTGTATGCGCAGGCGCTTTGGGGAAACAGTTCTTTAACTCTGAGGTTCCTTTCCTGGCTGAGAAGACATAAATGGTATCCAGAGATGGCCACAGACCATGACATCCTCCCTTCAAATGGCACGTTCACCCCGGGCTCTCTCCGGTTCATTGGTGGACATCAGTTTCTATGGAATTCCCTGCTCCTCGCCATTTCCATTCACCGCACAAAGCAAACAAAGAATGAAACTCCAGAAAGGCCAGACCTGTGGCCTCTTAGAACCTGCCTCTACCCATTTGGAGAAAAGACTCTGAAATATAGTTGCTCCCATTTCCTTTGAGCTCCAAGGGAATTCTACATGGGGCAGAAATCAAGGCTTTGCCTCCCACACTCAATGCCTGTCACATATTCCTAACTCTATTTTGTGTTAGAAAAGTCAAACTAGCTGTTAATCAAAAAGATATTAGTTACTAGGGTTGGAGAGATGACTCAGTGGCTAAAAGCACTGGCTGCTCTTGCAGAGAACCCGAGTTTGATTCCCAGCACCCACACAGCAGCTAACCTCCGTCTATAACTCCAGTTCCAGGGGAATCCGATGCTGTCTTCTGGCCTTTGCAGGCATTGCACAATACTGGTGCACTTATATACATGCAGGCAATGTACTTATACACACACAATAAAAAATACAATATTAATGAGAAAGTATTAGTTAATAAACAAATTAAACTCATGTTACAAAGATAGAAACCTAAATAAAATGGATTAAAAATGTCAAAGAATTTCAGTGGACAATTCTCAGAATCTGGAGACACACATGTTGATGGACACAGTTCTTGTAGTGTGTCACAGAGTGGATCAGTCCCTTTCCCCACTGAATTTGGCCATTTTCTCCTGTAGTTCACATTTGTTAAATAATAATGAAGAGCTAAGGGATGAGGAAAGCTTGGGGTGCCTTTTCGGTTTAGTGTGTGTGTGTGTGTGTGTGTGTGTGTGTGTGTGCGCGCGCGTGCATGTGCGTGTGAGCTTGTATGCGTGTGTGGAGGCCAGAGGACGACATCAGCTCTGCGGCTCTCTCATTCTCCACCTCATTACATTGAGACAGGGTCTTTCACTGAACTTGGAGCTAGGCCGGCAACCAGCAAGTCTCAGAAGCCCCGTCTCTCCCCTCCCCGCCACCACACTGGGTTCACAGGTATGTACACAGACATTCTCAGATTTTTATGTAGGTTGGAGATGCTTGTGCAGCAAGCACTCTTCCCCAGTGAGCTGTCTCCCCCGTCCTTTACATAGTTATGCTTTTTGTTTGTGGTAGAAGGTATTAAATCCTGGACCTTATGCATGCTAGTCAGGTGCTCTGCCCCAGCACTCTCTCAGTTGGTCTTGCATATGTTCCATGGAAAATTATGTTTATGGAAAATTCTGTTGTGTTCTCTTATGTGCAGTTCAGCATCATGTAAAAGCCAACTAGAAATTATATTTCTGTTTGACGAGAAGTCTAGAATTTTTTCTTTTCTCTTAAGTGTGGACAGTGATTCAGTGTGAGGCTTCCTCATACTGAGCAAAGGAGGTTTCCCAGGCATAACTGTGAGGCTGGGCATGATGTGTGAGAGCTGCTTCTAGATTTGCATTTCATGTTCTTATTGTGTAAGCAAATAAATCGACAAAATAAACATCTTTTATAAATGTGCTGTCACGCTTGTGTAGAAGATTACCAGGTGTAGTCAACATTTCGACCTTGTGATATGATGTCATACAAATTTATGCCAGGCCATATTCATTGCTCTCTTGGGACATGTGTACTGCATAGGCCATAGGTTGAACATAGCTACAACTTTCAAAGTGTTTATTGAGACCAGCATGTTTTGAATTCTGTAATGGACTTATAAAAGAGGCTAGACAGACAATATTTTTCCTACTTCAAGTTTGAGAAAACTGATACATAGCTGTTCTAATTTGATTCAATGGCTCTGACAAAGCGCTCTGACCAATACCCACTTGGGGATGAAAGGTTCATGTGGCTCACATCTCCCAGGTCACAGTTTATCACTGAGGGAGCCCAAGGTAGGAACTCAGGGCAGGAACCTGGAGGCAGGAACTGAAGTACAGGCCGTGGAAGAACACTGCTTACTGGCTTTCTCCTCTGTCCTATGCTCAGCCTGTTTTCTTATACAGTACACTCCTGCCAAGGGGTGGCACCACAAAAGTGGGCTGAGCCCTCCCACATCACTCAACAATTAAGAAAATACCTCACAGATATGGCCACAGGCCAGTCTGATGGAGACAATTCCTCAGTTGAGGCTCCTTTAACCCAGGTGTGTCAAGTTGACCGATAAAGTTCTCTAGCACAATAGCAGAGTAAATTCCCTGACTTAGGCTCTCTAAATAACATTCAGGCAGGAGCCTGCATCTCCTGCACCCAGACAAGATCTCACTCCACTGCTTCCCGTATTGGCCAGAGCCAGGCAGCCCCAAAGCAGTTGACCCAGCTGCCATTCCCACTCCTGGATACTTTGAAGTCTTAGTTTACAACCGTTGTCAGTGCCTGGAGTTGAGCCAAACACATACTTTTCTATGTGAGTCCACTCAAGTGATCCTAACTAAAGAGGTCCCTTGGCCTTCGAGAGGTGCCCTGATCCCAGTGCCCTAAGACATGGCTGTACTCTTCACTAATTTAAATTGACTTAGAATCATGGGTCTATTTTACATAAGAAGTGATGAGGACTGTTTACCTCATGGGACTGTCTTGATCACTAAGGGAGAAAATTAACGCGCAATGCTTTGTAAAGGATGAAGAACTGCATCAATGCAATTTGTGCATTGCATAGCAGTTACTGTGTGCCAAGCCAGGATTCAAGAGCTTTGCAAATATTAGCTCAAGTAATCTTCACACTAACTCTAGGAAATGTTTTATTATAATAATAATCCTCACTTTGCAGATGTAGAAAACTGCTTGTCCCCTCTCACACAGCTGGTGAGGGCAAAGCTGGGAGGCAAACCAGTACCACATCGAAATGTGTGTACTTGACCCTAACCCTACACAGCCCATAATATGTGATTATGAGCATCAGAATTAGAGATGTGGTAACTGAAGGCACAACCGGATTTGATTTTTTTCTCTCTTGTAATCTTGTGGGAAATAGAACACGTGGAGGAATGCTGAAGATAAAAGCAGAAATTAATCAATTAGAGAAAAGATGAAGCCATGGTAGGAATGTTTACAAGCTGGTTCTGTGAAAAGACCCATAAAAGAAGGAAATTTCTTGGAAGACTCATGAAGAAAAAGAACAGTAAAAGGAAACACACAGAGAGGTGAAAGACATAAGAGCGCATTGCAGACAGTTCTGCAGCTGCACATGTGATCAAATGTTGCTGGGTTCACTCATGACCTAACTTCTTTGATCATTTAAATCTTCTAGAAAACTGATTTGAGTTTCTCTTCTCTCTCTCTCTTCCCTCCCTCCCTCCCTCCCTTCCTTCCTTCCTTCCTTCCTTCCTTCTTTCCTTCCTATTTTTCTGGTGTAGAACATGCAGCATGAAAATCCCATGGGACACAATTGTCACTCTTTCAAACTTGACTTGGGAAAATGATAAAGAAATAAAGCAGAATTATTGAAAAAGACAATAAAACTATTTGTGAAGCTATTCTTAACAATATAAAAAAACAAGACTGGAGAGCTGGCTTGGCAGTTAAGAGCACTGGTTGTTCTAGCAGAGGTCTGGATTCAATTCCCAGCACCCACATGGCAGCTAACAACTGTTCATAACTCCAGTTCCAGGGGAATCCAATGCTGTCTTCCAACAGCATGAGTGCACTTACATGTAGGCAATATAATATAGACACAAAACAAAAATAAATGCAATATTTAAAAAACAATATAAAGAAATCTAAGCAAACAAATGAGTGATAAAGATTCAGTGATGTGGCAAAAGTTTTAATAAACAAATATCTAAAATTTAAGTATCCTATAATGCAATAGTTAAGTTTGAAATGGTATGGGAAACAACCCCCTTATTAATATCAACACAGATATAAACTTCTTATCTAAGAAAGGGGACTAATGGAGTAGGAAGGGGGAATGGAGCGCAGGCAGAGGAGAGGTGACTGACAGTAAAGGCCTTTAGACAAAGCCATATGGAAACCTACCAGTGTAGAAGCTTCTTAAAGTATACACATATAAAATACAGTAAGATTAAAAAGAGTTACCCTATAACAGGAGGCATTGCCCCTACTGGATACCATAGGCTATCAAAGAAAAAGCCCAATGCTAGGAATGGATCCTCTCTTTCAAATCTGTTGATCAAGCGTTCCACAGATCTTGAAACAACACAGGCCGTTGCCCCTGCTCTTGGTTACCCACCAGAATTTGACCGTAATACCCTATTGCTGAAGACACTCCATACTCAAGCTATAAAACAAAGAGAAAGCAAGCTGGTACTGCTTCAAAGCTTCATCTCTATTACCTAGCTTTCATAATGCTGGATAATGCTATGCATGTTAGTGGAAGAGAAAAGTAATGGTCAGTCTTGCCCAGTGGTGAATTCTGTGATCTACAACCAGCCTGGCAAAATATCACCACTGGTGCAATAGTGGCACAACTGTTATGGGAGTTGCCAACCACTTTCTGCTTCATAATATGGAGTCAACAGCTGACACTGATATCAGGCCTACAAATCTGTGGTTAGACTGGCCGTTGGCCATTGGGGAAAACCTACTATTGTTATTCTGCTACATACACATAGGATTGAACCCACTTTTAATGACATTGTTATACCCATAGATTAATGCTTCTTTCAACATTCACCACAGGAGCTTCCTCATGCAGCAGATGGTGATTAACACAGAGACCCACAGCTTGCCAATATGCACAGAATAAGAGAGTACAAAATGTTTATCCCTGAGTAGGATACATATATCAAACCTTTACCTCCCAAGGCTCAGGGATCATTTCAGAAGAGGGGTGCAAAGAATGTAAAAGCCAGGGGTGGTAGACAACCACAAGGAATCAGAGTTTTCCAGACAGCTGGGCATTAGCTCATGTGAACTGCAAGGATAACAGCATGCTCAAGACCCATGTAATCTCAAGTCAGACAGAATTCCAGCATGAAAGTGGGGAGGTGGGTGGGAGACCCAGCCCTAGCTGAGGAGCTATTGGCAACCGGTGGGTCCTGGAAGAGGAAGAGTCAATTTCCTTTAAGAGTTTGATGCTGGATATGTTGACGAGGCTCTGATGAATGGACCAACTATTGTGAGAACATATATATATATATATATATATATGCACATACATACATACACACATGTAATATGAAATCAGGCAGGGATTGAGAGGAGTACACATAGGTGATGGGATCTAAATATAATCAATATATTGTATGAAATTTGCAAAAACTCAATGAAAATGGAAAAAATATATGGAGTAAATGTACCTGGGCAGCTTTCAACCCCTTAGCGTTAGCACAGTACAACGGGTGGACGTTTAACACACACAGAGAACCTGCAACCATTAGTTTGGACACAGTTGGCTCTAATACCATTCATCACCCAAAGGCTGCCCTCTTCCAGGGCTGCTTCCAGCCAATGAGAAAACATGACTGGGTGGATGGAATGCATGGATTTTTTGCTCTGGGCAGAAATCTTTTGATATAATTTTTGTATTAGCAGACAAATGCAGTGGGGCATCTGGAATGCATCCCGAGACAGAGAAAGCACAATTATGGAAAAGCCACTGAAATCCAGAGAATGTGCTAAATAAACATAGTATTAACCTGGCTCCTGATGACATTGCTATCCTCTTAGATTTAATGCATCTCTCAGCTCTCACCAGAGAAGCTTTCTTAGGTTGCAGACATGCCTAACATAGAGGCCCATAGCTGGCCATTGTGTAGAGAATAAGAGACTGCAGAGTGATTATCCTCCGAATAGGACACCTGTATCTAACTTCTTCCTCCCAAGGCTCAGGGGTCATTGCAGAGGAGAGAGTGAAAAGATTATAAGAGCTGGAGAAGGGTGACCACAAGGAACCAGTTTTCCAAGCAGCTGGGCACTTACTCATATGAACTCACAGCAATGGTGACAGCATTCGTTAGACCCATGTAAACTCAAGCCAGACGGAATCCAGCATGGAAGTGTTGAGGTGGGTAGGAGGCCCTGCCCTAGCTGAGGATTATGTATTCTGTATATATGGAGAGGGAATATATATGCAGACTATATGAAACTGAGTACGGGGCCTTGAGGGGAGGTGGAGGTGGAGGGGAGCTAAATATGATCAAAATATGTTGTATGAAATTTGCAAAAAACGCAATAAAAATGAAAAATCCACATAACTTCTGTGGAGTTCTGTGCCAATGCGAGTTAGCTTTGATAAATGTGCTATGGATGTGTTCAACACTAACAGAAGTTGTCACAAGCAGGAATTCTCCTGGATTATCATTATGTCTTCCAAAATCAGTTTGAAATAAAAATTTCTAAAATATTAAAAAAGATTAATATTGAGAATAACCTAGATGGAGATAGGCATAAATTCATTTGAGAACAATTCTAGAGTCCTCAGTGTCAGACACAGAGAGCAAGGTAACAGGCAAGGGCAGCTCATATTTTTCCATGTGTTTGTTGACTTACTATTTCACGATGCTTAAATCAATGCCAAGATCCTGCCACAGCATGGGAACAGCAGACCAGACGGCCACTGTTGGGAACAATCATGCTTCTACCATAAGTGACATATCCAGCCTTCACTTTATTTGCCAAAGTCAGTGGCCACATCAAACCTCAGAAGGCAGGGACAAAAGCCATCTCAGGACTTAGAAGTAGAGAAGTGTGTTGGATACCTCCCAATAATAGAGCTGCATATCATGGACATGTATCAATAAGAACTTAAAATTGTGTTTCTGTATGTGTATGAGGGGATAGACCAATATGATAGGTATAGGCCTTTCTAATAGAGTCTGAAGAGAAACTCTCAGGATGGCTGAACAAGAGATACATTTTTTGACTGTTTTGGTGTATTGTGCGTCCTAAGCAGGTGGTCTACCCTGAGCTACATCCGGCTCTGACTTTCATTGTCTTTTTTCCCATATCTTTATTTTATAAATTTCCTAAAATGAGCAAATACCATTATAACAAAATATCAAGTTATAACATTGAGAATAAACAGCAATAAGATTACTTGTTAGATACATTTTATTTACCTTGGTAAAAATGTAGATGTATACAGTTTAAATTTTAGGAATCTTTTAAGAGTGTAAAGTTCTTTAATTTCATCTGTTATTTTTTATTATTCATTTTTCCATTGCATTGCCATGGTTCCTAAGCAGATAAACTTGCTGCTAAACTTTTGTTTGATATGAGTTTCTTTCATTTCCATCTCTTTCCAGAAAGATGGTGCTAGTGTCATTGAACTGTAATTAAGGTAGCATTCCTCCTCTTAAGGGAGACACATGAAAAGTCAAAGGTTAGGAAAGTTAAGGAGTTAAGGGTATTCTGATGGCATGTAAGTGATTATCAATAAAAAGACTGAAGATGTTGATCTTTCTCTTTTATACATGACCACAAATTTTACTTTAAGAGAACACTGTACATATTGAGTATCACAGAACTTGACCTCATGAAAATTCTGTACTTTGAAGCATAACCCTGGCTCCTCCTTCGTTTTGCTCCTTAGATTCAGGTGAATCTCAGAGTCTTATTTAGGCTTCCTTAGTCTGTTCCTCCATCTAAGCTAGATCCTTTCCTGGTCATTGCCCAGGTTTATGGAATCTGGCTGTGCTTTGTAGCTTGGGGCCATTAGTATGTCATGGAGATTAGTAAATTGAATCTGCCCAGGATCTGGAGGTCTCCAGCAAGCATCAGGCCCAACAGCACTACTATGTGTACTAAGTCAAGCTATTAGTGAGATATATTTAGGCTTCTCTGTGTTCTGACGAGACCCTTATTTTTCTGTGGGTGGACCCAGGAGGAATTAAATTATTTTAGATTTCATTATTTATTTACTTAGTGGGAGTGTGTACTACAACAATCGTGGGGCTTAGAGGACAATTTGGAGTTGATTCTCTTATACCACATGGGTCTATGGATCAAACTCATCATCAGGCTAGAGGACAGGAGCTTTAACCCACTGAACTACCTCACTGGGCAACCAGGAGGGACATTTATTCTAGAAGGTTGCATCTCAGTTTCTTCTGGGCAATGTGGTTAATATGTAAGTTCTGAATCTTGACATTATTAACTTTCTGCTGAATTATTAAGACAAACAAACCTTAGTCAATTTACTTAAGCAATGTCTGAGCTAGGCAGTCTTTCAGTGTGAATCAACTACGTATGTTCATTGATGTGGCGGTCCAGACAGGAACAGAAATAAATATGAGCAAAGTTGGGTAGAAAAATGGGGTAGAGAGACACCCAAAACCTCTGATCCTCTAGGAGTGATCATTATAATGTTGTTTCTTGGGTTAATGGATTAAGATCCCAAATTATTTAAGCCTTAGGTCATGTGACTAACTAAATGTTATCAGCTGGTTTCCCCCAGGGGGTATTGGTGGACAGCGGCTGGAAATTTCTGGAGCACCCCTCTAAGGAGAGGGATATGACTGAGACCTATCAAGACCTCTCTGATGGTCTGGTGCACCTACCAGCACCAACGTCCAGCTCTCTTCCTATTCTCAGTGCATGGCCTACTGCGGTCATCAGCCCCTCTGCCTTTACCTGACACCATGTTCTTACTCTAGCTAAGAAGGTTAGATGGGATTGAATGTAACTCTGAGGTAACAGCATGGCCCTATGTCAGTATGCAGGCTTGTTCTTTCCTGCTGACTCAACCAGAGGCCATGTAGTTTGGTGGTTTCTCCATCAGCTTGGATTTTAAAGTTACCCCATAAAGAACAGTTGCTGGGGGAGGTATTTGGCCCATGAGCTGACTTTATATCATTGAGGATGCACAATTGTGATGGTGTGCCAATCAGATTTGAGGGGTTTTCTTATTACCACATAACAATGATTTATCCTAGTTAGTTTACTCTGAAGCTGCCAGTCCACCTCCAAGCCAGACCCAAGTCTGGCTTAATATCCTTTCTGATCTGCTACCAGTTCAGCCTTGAATCTTAACCACACAACACTGGATCTTAGTTGTCCCGTTAACACTGGGTCTTAGTCACAACAGAGGTAGAGCCCATTAAACTAAATTCCTCTGAGGAAGTTGGTAGCCAGGCCTCTATTCAGACATGTTTACCTTTTTCTCCTTGGATCTTTTTCTGTAAAATGTTTAAGAGAATAGGCTTGGGATTCAAATGAGCTTAAGTGTAAAATCCAGCTTCAGTCATTTCTAGCAAACAAGATAAACGCAATAAGGAGATTTCATGATCACTCTTAAAACTTTGTTGTTCTTACGTTGTAGAAATGGGAATGGCATTAGCAGGTGTTCATGGAGCTGTGGAGGAGGCATGTGAGCTGTGAACAATGTGTGTGATGAAGACCCTGCAGTTCTGTGGAAGTCTCTATCACTTGCCCTCAGCAAACTATCTTCTTGTGCTAGTTACTTTTCTCATTGCTGTGACAACATATCTGACAAAACCGACTTAAGGAAGAGGGTTTATTTTGCAAGTGTGGCTTCCACCTACTCTTGTTCTAAAAGGCAAGCCAAAATACTAGTCAGCCCAGGATTGATCAATACCAAATTAAACAGTAAGCTGACCTAGAAGATATTAAACACCAGATCACCAAGTAAACAAGTACCTTCATTTGGAGGAGCTATTTTAGCACAGTGTGTAATTCCCTGAGTACTTCCCAAGGCACAGATGATTCCATTTCAGATATTCTGATATATACAAAAACATCCAAATCAGGCATCCGCTCACCAACATACAACTGCTCATAGAGGCAGGGCTATTGGGAATAACCATCAGGAAGTGGTAGAGTTTGGTAAAGTCCCAAATGGGTTAAGCTTCCAGCAGGGAATATTCTTGAATTAAAATGCTATGTTTTCCAAGCGTCAAGTTCATGATGCTTTCTCAAGCTGTGTCGTGAATCATAAGCTAATAGCCCTGGCTTCTTCTCCAAGGCCATGCCTGTGACCAGGTTGGGAGCCACTAAAGTGGCCTAGAACATTTCTCTCTACTCTTTCAGAGAGTAGAAAAGTATGTTCTGTCTCATTAGATTTGAGATGTGGATACAGTGCAGTATTCCAAATTCAAAACTGTTAGCCAAAGAGAGGGACCTGAGTCTTGGGGAAAAGACAGTAAGTGAGCAGGAAAGAACGTAGCTAAGTATGAAGAGAGACTGATTGGAAAGCCCTGTATTTCTCACTCGTTGTCCTTATTGAAAGGTGAGTTGACAGGCTGAGGAGATGGCTCAGTGGGTAAAAGCACTTGCCATACAACTATGGACTTGAGTTTGAATCCCCAGAACCCTCGTGAAAGCTAGACACAAAACACAGCACGTAATCTCAGCACTCCTATAGGGAAAGGGAAAGCAGAGACAGGAGAATCCACTGTAGCCAACGGGTCAGCGGGCCCACCACACACAGCAGAAAAGCAAGAGACATTCTGTCTCAGACAGTGTAAGGCAAGGACCTCTACACATGTCCTGTGGCATGTGTGTATCCATATTCACACACATGGATGTGCATACACTTAAACACACATCATACAGACAAAAAAAGTTAATTGACTTTGCCTCTTCCTGTTCTGAACGAAAAGGCCATGCACACAACTGTTAGGGAAAGACCAGTTCTCAGCTGTGTAAAGAGAAAAAGGCAGAGAGGAAGGTGTTTTATCTATACTGACATTCAGATGAAAGATCACTGAAGACATTTCTGTGTAAATGGGCAAAGGAAATGTACAAAACCATTCCACTAGAGGTGGTTTTAGTGCTAAACACACTGGGAAGTGTGCATCTTGTCTGCCGTGGCCCACAGAGCTGAGGGTATGAAGTGGTTGCACCGTGAGCCCTTAGGCAATGCAGGCAGGTAGGATATTTAATTATGTTTCTGGAGGAGTACCTTTGAGACCCATGTTTCTACACAGCTCAGGTCCATCTGAGAGCTGGGCCTCTTACATTCATCCCATGGAGCTAGAGTTGCTTTTTCCTGGCGATTCTCAGTGCTTGGAAAAGTCTGTCACTTGTGATTCTCCTATTGTAAACACACTGTGAATAACAGCAGCTCTTATTTGGAGGACACATACCTCACACTAAATATTTCTGGAGCTTGTGCATTTAGTGATTTTAATTTTTATTCTCACCCTGTGACAGGTCTCTTGGCCTTCATTCTCCTCTTTCTTCCACAGATAAGTAAACCGAGGCATAGATCAATGAAACAGTTTACCCGGGATTACATGGTTCTTATGTGCCAGTGCTGAAATTCAGAACTTGCCAAGCTGACTGTACATTCTATGTACCATGCCTGTCTATCCTCAATCTTTTTAACCTTTCATAGAGGTCTCTTTCTTCCGTCCTATCTTAGCTCAGTTTTTCCCACATGCAATAGGATTCTTGTTTAGAAAGGTATTACTAGATATCTCTCCCAGGACAATTCAGTGGTCAAATACACGTGAAAAATATAGGGTAAAACATTTCGACCACACAGCATTTTCCCAAAGTTTTAGTCTGTGTTATGATGTTTCTCGGGGGGGGGGGGGAGTGGCAGGGGTCGTGTCCCACAGTGTATCTCAGGCTTACATGATCACGAAAACTCTCTATTTGGTTTTCGTCTCTAGCATTCTAGGGAGCTACCACTGTATAAGGCGCATAAAGGAACATGACCTCACCACAGTAACTGGTGGACCTACAGGGATGCTTGCTTCCTCTTTTGACTGGAGGATGAGTTTTCTCTCACAGTTTAAGACTCAGGAGGACTCAAGCTTAGGAGAGTTTTATCTCTGCTTTCAGAATGTGACTCTTAGCCTCCTGGGTGTGAAAGGCCTCTTCTTCTGAGGGTGATGGCATCCATCTGTTGACCTCCGTACTCTGCTCCTCGTGGTCTTTATTTCTTAACTCCTGACTCTTTTCCCCTTTCTACACTGAAGGCTTTGTCAGTTGCACAAGTGTGTTTCTCCCGACTCCAGTGCTTCCACTTAGGGTGGCAGCATCTATAAAGATGCTACCAACACTAAGACCTCCAAATGCATTTTTCTGTGTGATCTCTATACTTATCCCTTCTTGACCACCTACATTCATGTTACTTACAGGAGCCCTAACCTACGGGAATGTGCATTTCTGTCTCCCACGTTGACCCGCTTCTCTCTGTACGCCCCAAGTACTTCTAGTTATTTGCTGCACTACTGTGCTCCTGACTTCTGTGCAACTCCATTCCAACACCGTCTCTAATGCGTCACACGCTGCTTCATTTGGCCTTGATTGTACGGCACACAACTTCATCAGGTCTACTATTCTCAAATTTCACACCTTTTCTTGTTGCTAGTCTGGTCCTGTTCTACTTGTTATCTTCTCCTCATGCCACCAGAGAGCTTTCCTCAGTCCAGTGATACCTGTGATGAATAAAGAAGAAAAACAATGTACAGGATTCATTTGTCCAAACCTTGACCTTCAGTCTACACAGCTAATAGTGGTCTATGTTCATTTTTCCTTTGAAAGGCTATTAGGGATCTAATGCTGATATTTGGTGTAGCTTCAGGTAAAATCAGTTTCTTCTGCTATCAGAATATGTAGATGAGCATCTTTAGGGTCTCTGCCATCTTCTGTACCTTCATATTTTTAACATCACTTTTCATTACTGTTGTCGATGGATCTAGCCTGTCATTTCCACAAACATTCATGTTGCTGAACAATTTTCGTTCCTCTTAACACCTTTTGTTGCAAGCCAATTTAGGCCAAATTAGATTTCTCCTATTTAATTAAAATTCCTGCTGTTCAGGAAACACTTGTGATATGAAGCCAGCATGCCCAGCAGAAGTGTGTGTATGTATGTGTGTGTGTGTGTGTATATGTGTGTGTGTGTGTGTGTATGTATGTGTTCAGAAAGTACTTTTATGACTTGTACCTTCTGGGTGCTAGACTTCTGATCTAGCAAGAATCATAGTGTTCTCCCAGACCTGATATAAATATAACAATATCTTCATTGTTCTTTATTAAATGAATCATTTTCTTATTTCAGGATTCTCTAGTCTAACAATAACAAAAATATGTAGTTGAGCATAATTCATCCTTCATTATGGAATGAGAACCAGAACAGTCAATTAGATAGAAATACATACAATAGCCTTCTGTGATGACACTCTAGTATCATCTTACATTGGAGAGATAGAAAGGATGTCTCAGCCAACATGCCTGTAACAGCAGACAGATTACAAAGTTGAAAGAAACAATGAATATGTAAGGGACTAATCTCTGATAAGCAAACAGGGTCACTAATAAACAAGAACATCCTTCCTGCTTCTTCTAGATCTGACAGAAAGACCTGACAGACTTTTTCTCCCATCAGCAGGCCCCTTTTCTTGATGACTGGTTCAGACCAATTTAGATATGACCAAGGCTGGAGCTGGAGGCCTTGATTTGTGATCTCTGGGCTCTTCTTTGTTTAAGCTGACCAATCCTAACTTAGGATTGTCCTAACTTAGGTCAAAAAAGTATTTAAAAGGCCCAAGTCCTCCTGTGGACTTTGGATTTTTCAGTTTCTGAGTTTCCTCCCCACTTTTGGAGAGCCTTTCTTTCTGGGTGAGTGGGTGTATGGGTATGATTCTTCATCTTTTAATAAAGCCTGTTAGTCTGTTGCTCTCTGCTATGTCTGAGATTTTTCCTGCCTTTAACTCTTTAATTGGTGGAGAAAACGAATCCAGTCAAGACCCCTGGACAACATAAAACAAATATATTTAATTATGATTAAATATTATGTACCATAGAAATCTTCATCACTGAAGCTTCAATACACAGGGGAAAGTCTGTTTTATCCTTAGGTTCAGTAAAGCTATGCAGTAACATGACCAAAAAAAGACATGACTATAAAGGAACTCTGGGAATCTGGAAAAATCCGATGGTTCAGATTCTCCTTGACCTCTGAAGTATAGCATTTGTTCCTCCCAGGTTTGGCGCATGACTCTAAAGCACTATTTGACAAAGGTAGATCAAAGAATTAAAAAACTTTTTTTTGAGGACAGGCTCTCCCTATAGCACCAGCTGGAAACTCTATTAGACCAAGCTGGCCTGTGTCTCAGAAATCTGCCTGCCTCTGGAGTGGTAGGAATAAAGGCACGTCACCACTCCCAACCAGCCAGAGTATCTTTAGAAACAGCACCAAGATAGGTGGTAAAGGTCACAGCAATAATTTTGGTTTTAATGGCTGACTTTGGGGTGGGGGAAGGGGTTCTACTTTCTGTGTTCCACCTTGGAAAAGAGAAATTCAGGATTCTATGACTGGTTTGAATGAGAATGAGAAACAGAAGCCAGGAGAGGTCAGAGAGACCTTGGTCCTGAGGTTGCTCCTGAGGTCTTGGAATGTCTTTTAATTCAGTCTTAGCAAGCCAAAGCATGTGAGTAAGTCTCCATCTCCAGCACAGCTGTTGTGCTCCCGCCATCCAAGACAATGGAGGACAATTGAATTGGTCCTCAAGTGGCTCAGAGTGTGATGGGGAATAAACTCCCCGGGAGACTGTACCAGTGGGCAGTTCATTTATTGAAACCAAGGCAGGGGTTTATATAGGGAGGCCTTTCTGGCCCTTACGGAAGGAAAGTTATAGGTGGGGTCTTTAGGTAAAGGCGGGAAGTTTGTAGGGCTGATGTGGAAATTAGGAATGAGGAAAGGAAGCCCAAAAACCTGGTTCTGGTTTGGAGTGATCTTTGTGGGGGGAAAAGATTAAGCAACTGCCAAGGATGTCGTATCTGCAGTGGTTTCCTGGGACCTAGGTGATAACTTCAGGCAGAGCAGGCCAGATTCCTACCGTCCCTTCAGAGTATCTGGGGTTGCTTGGCTTGCTAAATGTCTTTTGCAATAGACCCAGACCCCACAAAAGCACTACTTTGAGTTACCATTTTCTGATCACAAATGATATTAGTTCCTTGTGTGAGGAACTAGACGTAGCCTTGAATCCACTGGACCAGAGAATATTCTCTTGCTCACACTTAGCCTGCCTTTGCGTGCCTTCTCCTCTCCTTCCACTTGATTTCCACTTGTGTGCCCTCTACCACCCTGTCCCCTTGATTTTTTTCTCAGTCATTACTTCTGTGATTAATCACTGCTTGCTTTAAAGGGAGTCTTTATCTATTTTTCCTTCAGTTTTGCTGAATGCTTTTGATGGGCCCTGTAAATATCTAGGTACCTATTTGCTTCTGTTGTTTTAATTTGGTTTTGTTTTCAACTAACTTTGGGGAAAGCTTTTGTATGCTGAGTACTGTGAACTGTACTGGGTAGGGACTTTGACTTTCCTTTTGGACACATATAAAGACATGAACACTGTAAGTTCTCTAAGACGATTCAAGAACAGTTAGACCTAAGGAGGGATTATATTTTCTAGGGATTTTAGGGTCTTCTAACCCCTGTTACATGGAGTTTTCAGGCCATAAAGTACAAAATTATTCCTGAAATCACACATAGTGAAGTCAATGTTTAGGAGAAACAGGTGTCCAGAAAGACAATGGCAGTGAAACTAAGATTAAAAGAAAATGGCAACAGTGGGAACTCTTTGAACTGTAGTCAATTGTGATGGCAATAAAAAGTTACTGATAATGAGATGGAAGACCCTTAAATGAGATAAGAAGAAATCAAGGAAAGTAAATAGAAACTTGCCCTACCCCATATGGTTTGTTACAGACTTGACAACCACAGGCTCCAAGTGAAATCTTTGCTTGCCAAACCGCTACATTCTTGTTATCTTTTGTAGCCATACACTTATGTGTAACTGCTTGCTTAACTTACATTGTAAAGGCATCTAGAACCCCCTACTTACCTGCTTAAAGTTGACTATAAATTTCCGTACAAGCTTTATCTGGGTGACACGATTATGGAGTGATCAGCCCACTAATGTGAATGAACACCTGATTTTGGCTACTGGTCTCTTGATTCTCAGAAGTTTCTATAATAAATTATTAGTTCATAATAGATTTAGTTATTTATTTTAATATTTTGTTTATTTTTATTTTATGTGTATGAGTATATTCTGCGCATGTATTATAGATGCACCTGTGTCATACAATGCTTGTGGAGATCAGAAGAGGGTATCAGGTTCCCTGGAACTGGAGTAACAGATGGTTGTTAGCCTCCATGTGGGTGCTAGGAACCCAGCCGAGGTCCTCTATATGAGTAACTAGTGCTCTTAACCACTGAGCAATCTCTCCAGCATCTGTAGATTTAAAACAATTTATTAGAGTTTAGTGTAGTGGCTCAAGCCTAGAAGTCCAGGACTGAAGAGACTGAGACAGGAGGACTGTCATGATATGCGCTACATCTTCAGACCCCGGTGTGCATGGAAGGGATTATCTAGATTAAGTTGACTGAGATAGGAAGGCCCCCACACTTGACAGCACTCTTCCATGGGCTGAGGTCTTGAATTAAAAGAAAATTGTGAACCTGGCAGCAGCTTTCTGCTCTCTCTCTCTTTCCTGATTTTGGACACAGTATGATCAGCTGGCTCAGTTCTGGCTGCCATGACCTCCCCCACCATGACAGACTGTACTCTTAACTATGAGCCCAAATCAGCCCTTTCCTTCTCATTAGGGTATCATCATGGCAATGAGAAAAGAGCTAATACATTCCCAAACACAATGTGTTGAATTATACTGTGAATACCCTAAAGGTATTCCTTCAGTATGATCAGAGCAGCTGCTGAAGTGGTCCAGAGGAATGTGTTCAGATGCTTCCTGCTAAGAGAGAAAGGGTTCAGATATTTGGTATTCGCTCATTTATTTATGCTGCCAAAACCAGTTTGGAGTGCCTACCATAGGGAGCATTGCATGTTAAGAACTGAATACAGAGAGATGAAATTCATGATGCTCTCTCTTCTGGGAACTCATCATCAAATAAGGTGAGCAATCTATAAACAATTACAATTGGGAATTGAAAGAAGAAGGAAAGGACTGAAGGCATGGCAGGCTGTCCTACCCAGATAGGGTGGTTGAGGGGGCAGTGTTCTCAGAGCAGTGATGGTCAAGTTCAGTCTTGAAAGATGCCCATGAGAGAGCAGAGAGAAAAGACAGATGGCAAAGGTACTCTAGGGAGTGGTGTCATTCTGAGGAACATCCTGGGGTGTGGCTTGGTGAAGGGCCTGCAAGGACTTCATTACGGCTGGATTCTGTGGCCGGGGGGTGTAACATTGAAGATGGGACTGGAGAGCTGCCCGTATTTGTATGAGGTACAAAGATGAGTATATTTTGTGCTAATGAACTGAAAGATCAATGAAAAATTTTAAATTTTAGAGCATAAAGGCTTAAGTTATTGTGTGATTGTTTCCATGTTTTAAGTTATCAGCAAGGATGCATGTAAGAACAAAGAAATAAACTCTTCTCTCCAAAGCTGGGAAAACAGTCAGGTTCCCAACATAGTTTAATGCATATTGCCTTAAAATATATAAAAATGAAGTCCCAGCTCCAACTGTGCTCATTCTTGTTCCTTCACTTCAGCCACCTTGATCTTGACTGTCCTCAGACAAGCCCTGGTCAGCTCAGCTTCCTTCCTGAAGACAGCCACAGCTCCCCCAATTTCCTCAGATCTCTCAGAAGGCTTGCTATTACCCCCAGACTTTACTAGCAAGCTCCCCATTTTCTCTCTCCCCTGTTCATACTTTATGATCTGTGTCTACTTACCATGACTTTACTTTCTCCCTGACTTTATTGAGATGTACTTGGCAAATAAAGATGACTTCCCCTTAAAGGCTACTCTATGGTATCTTGATTTCCACATACACTTAATATAGTTACCATTTTTGAGAAGATTAAGTAGAAACTCAGTATTAGTAATATCATACTATACAGTAGATCTCTACAACTTATTTCTTCTACATAATAGAAGCTTTATTTCTTTGACCAGTGTCCACCTACTTTCCCCATCACATACCCAGATAAGCATTATTTTGCAATCTGTTTCTGTCACTTTACTTTAAAAAATTCTCTGGATTAATGAGACCATATAATTCTGACAAATTTCTGTGACTGGCATATGCCACTTATAGAATGATTGTATCGATGGTTTCTGTGAGTCTCAAAGGCTATCTTCATCTTTGTTTCCTTATGGAGAAATTTCAAATGCACTTTCTTTGAGTTTGCTTATTGTTTCTTTTATTTGACTGAGTCTGCTGTTAAAACTCTTTATAGAATTTTAAAAATGTGGTCATTGTACTTTTTAACTTCAAAATGTCTGCTTGGCTCTTTTTTATGATTTCTATGTTATTGAACTTTTGATTTTGTTCTTGTACTATTTCTGATCTCTTTTTGTTATGTGTCTGTGTTGTCTATAACTGAATGAACTTCCTTATGACAACTTTAATTCTTTGCCACATATTTTTTAGAGTTCTACTTCTTTAGGGAAGTTATTAGCACTTAATTTTGTTCCTTTAGTGGTACTACGTTTCCTTTATTGTTCACAATCCTTGTGACTTGTGGTATTATAAACACCTTTGAAGGAGTGGGCCACACTTCCAGTCTTATAAACGAACCAGCAAATCCCTCTAGAGACTCTGGATGATTTGACTGGCAGGATCTACAGGAGGATTTGATGCTTCCATTGTGAAATGGGCTTACCTGTTGCTGTATGTCAATGGGAATGGGCGGCCTAGTTCTTAGGTCCACAGAGGCCAACCGAGTATTTGGGTCCACTGGGGTAAGCCTGAAGACAAGTTCCACAGAAATGGCCCTAGTGCACAGGTTCTCAGTTTAGGTCTGATGGTTTCAGACACAGGGGTGTCCCTGGTGCTGGAAAATGTCTAGAGCTTAGAGTCATAGACATTTTTGTGCAATCTAGATATGTAAAGGCCAGACTATTGCCTAAATCTATGAATGGTGTCTTGGAGTCTGCAAGACTGGGTCTGGCACTCAAGTGGCTATAGAATTTTGTGACAGGGGATAAGCTTTTGTAAGGGTTTTGCTGAAATCTAATTCTTCAGGAGCTAGCCTGGTGACTGGGTAGGCTAGCCTAGAGTTTGGGTTCATAAGGGTTAGGTCTGTGCTGAGGATCATGATATTAAGCCTGGTTCTGGGATTCACAATTAAATTGGAAGCTTGCTTTACCTTCCCCGATGTAGACGAGATCACTGTGGTAAGTGGGCTTGAATAGAGGAAGGAGAGAAGTGAGCGCTGCGGAACTGTCCTTCCTGCCCCCTTCTCATTGCCTTTTCTTATTTCTGTGCTATGTTCGGGTGATACAATCACTAACTTCCTTGACTCCTTATCTCTTTCATGCATGATGGTTGCTCAAATGGATGTTTTTGTTATAGGATGCACTGGAAACTTCTGTTCATCAGCCTCTTTCAACTTCACATTGTTCATGCACGTCTTTTCTCGTTTGATTTCTGCCTCCACTCTAGGGTGTAGGCTCCAAGTGAGCAAAATGATGCCTCATTTTCCTGCCCTACCTTTATGGCCTTTCACAATGCCAAATGTAATTCAATAGTTATTTGTTGAATGGATAAATAAATAAAATGGAAGCTCCTCTCAAGGTATCCTTAAAATCTTAACTTTTGTCCTATTGTCATAAGTCTTCTTCCTAGGACTTATGTTGCACTATTGTGTTCACAAAACGGCACTAGCAATTTCCATAATAATATAATCTATCATAGACACATGACTTTTGCTTTATCTTATTGGCTGGTTA
The DNA here is from genome assembly GCA_035773235.1 of Eospalax fontanierii. Lineage (NCBI taxonomy): Eukaryota > Metazoa > Chordata > Mammalia > Rodentia > Spalacidae > Eospalax > Eospalax fontanierii. Next base: position 74,243,037 of record CM069533.1, read on the forward strand.
ATGCCAAGTATAATTAAAGTAATAAATAAAAATGGTACCGTCCACAAGGGACCAGAATTCATCCCTAAGGGAATTCTATGGTTTCTGACCTTGCTTCACCAAATACATACTTTAGTGCTCATATATAATTAATGAACAGATGTGTGTCCACTGGCTGTTTGTTGTGTGCTATATTTCAAGGCTACAGCTTTTCTGAGGTTCAATTCTTTTTGCTCTATGAACCTGAAGATGATGCTCAAACTGTTGTTTCCAGGACCCAGAGCCTTTTCAAATTTCTTTCTTTTGTATGGCCCATTTACACTCACATAACTATTTTATTTCCTGAATGCTGGTGTCTGTAAGTGGGTATTGGAAGGCAATTCTTTATGAGCTTTCACATATCTGGACTTCTTGCAAGTAGAGGCATTTACAGTCTTTTCTGAATGATTTTTTGGAGCATGTCTGTGTAGTGTATCCTTGGAAGATAAAGGGAGTGTCTTCCTTTAAACTAACCTTGGACAGGCTTGCTTGAAGAGTATTAATAAACATTGAGTAAATGATTCTTTCCCCAAATGCAATGATCTACAACTGTAGGTACTACCTGATCCTTATCATATCTCATGGGAATTGGGAATTGGGGAACTGGCCTAATAAAATGATAATACTTCAGCTTTTCTGTAGTATTCATGTTTCTGACCCAGAAATCTTGTGTCTTCAGCCAGCATCTATTAAACTTTGACAGGTTAACTTGTTAACTTTCAAAGCACATAAGAACTTCATCCTTTATACTCTTGACAGAATTTGGTAACATTTTGTTAATCAAAAATGGTATATATGAGACTGAAGAGATGACTCAATGATTAAGAGCACTGGCTGCTCTTACAGAGGACCTGGGCTCGATACCCAGCATCCGTTTGGCAGCTAACAACTGTCCATAGCTCCAGTTCCAGCGGATCTGATGCCCTCTTCTGACTTCCACAAACATTGTACAACACAGATGTACTCACATGCTTGTGGGCAATACACTCATATACGTAAAATAAAAATAAATAAGATATTTAAAAATATGGTATATATGATAAAAACACAAAGATTGGTGACAATATCTCATGAAGAGCAGTTGAAAACACTCAAAGAATTCAGTCAAGAGAACAAAAGGCCAAGAGAGAGTATAAAAGTAGTCTTCTAGTCTTTGAAGAGTAATGCAGAAGGAAGAATTTATTTTCCTGGATTGCTACAAAGGGCAAAGTTTAAACTATGTCAAAGACATCATAAAGCATATTTCATTTTAAAAAGAGATATACCCGTTCCCTACAAAAACTATAACCAGTTCACACAAACATTGGATTTTATAATTAAGAAAGAAATGGTTGGGTTCAAACTTTACTTATGCTCGATGATACAATGGGTTCCCTTGTTGGGTCCTGCATTCATGGAGATGGAGAGCATTTGGACACATCACTGGAATTATTTATAAAGAAATCAACCACTCTCCTACTAGATGCGAGGTTGTTGAAATTCCCCTCAGTTCTCTGGCTGTATGTCCCTTCTAAACTACAGCCCAGGAGGGCTGGAGGGTGGACTTCTGTGTCTGTATCTTTTAAACAATTTTTATTTATTGTTTTTATTTTATCTGTAAGAGTGTTTTTCCTGCATCTGTGTAAGTGCACCATGTGCCTGCAATGCCTGCAGAGGTGAGAACAGGGTGTCAGGTCTCCTGGAACTGGAGTTATGGATAGTTGGTTAGCCACTGTGTGGGTGCTGGGAATCAAACCCGGGTCCTTTGGAAGAACGGCAAGTGTTCGTAACTGCTGAGCCATCTCTCTAGCCCTCTGTGTCTGCATCTTTAAGCCAGTATATGTACATACTTCTGTACTAAGGTGAGACCTTATAAAAGCAGAACTCTAGTCCAGAGAGTAACTGGAAACGTATGGGAACACTTGGCAGGAGCCAAGCAAATCCTACTGACCATTTCACTCTCGTCTCATTCCCCTCTGCACAATTGCTGAACTCTGTATGGAATGCTCTTCTCAGTGTGGGGAACATGGAGAAAGTGAATACTCGTTCTTAAAGGACTTCTATCTATGTTGGGGCACAGATAAGGAAGTAAATGTTTACAGCACATTTTTCTCAGTACTGAGATAAACATAGAGTCAGAGTACTACTGAACAGGAGAGCACACAAACAGCGGGGCAGAAGGAGGGTTACAGAGAACTGAGCAGTTTCAGAAGTGAAGTTACAGTGTAACTTGGACAAGGAAAGGAAAAGAATGTTCCAGGGCACAGAGATAATGCTTGGGCCTGTTTTTTTTTTTTTTTTTTTTTTTTCCTATAACAAAATTACAAAAGGCTAGATAAAGAGATTTATTGAGCTCACAATTTTGATGCTGAAAGTCCCGACAGGTGCCTGTAGTTGCATCCTGACCTACACCGTCCAGGGGTGTGTGAGAAGGAGCAGATGGCAAAACAGGAAGCAGAGACTGGGGAGCAGCCAATCTTGTTCCTTCATAACTGGGTTCCCAAGAGAACTTGTGTGTGTGCATATGTTTGTGTGTATGTGTGTTTTATGTACATGTTAATGGAGGTGTGTGTGACTGAGTGCTCACATATATGTGTATATGCGCATCTGCATCAAAGGTCAGACGTCAGTGTCAGGTGTCTTCCTCAGTCATTCTTCACCTTATTTTTGTTGACACAGAGTATTTCACTGAACCTGAAGGTCATCAGTTTAGCTAGGACCATCCATCTCTTCCCATCTCCCAGGACTTGGATTACAGACTCCTGCTGCTTTTTTTCCCTGGCCTGATTTCATGTGGTTGCTGGGGATTGGAACTTGGGTCCTTGTGCTTGCCCAGCAGGTACTTTACTCAAGTCATCTCCCCAAGCCCCCATGAGAACTTAATCACCTCTGAGAGCAGTAGTACCAAGGATTCGTTTTTATTACATTTCCTTTAATACACAACCACCTTATCACACAGGGGACCAAGATTCTAGTGTATTAGCCCTTGGCAGACAAACCATATTCAAACTACAACAGGTTTGAGGCAGCGTGGTATGCTCAAGGAGCTCCAAATAGTAGTATCTATCCAAAGCGAAGGGTGTAGGTAGAAGAATGAAAGGACTGAAGAGGTTAGAAAGACCAGAACACTGACGGTCTTATGGTATAGGACTGTGAATTTCATTTCACAGAGATGAGTCTATATACATGATCGGGGTTGACTTGTATGTGTGCATGCATGTGCATGTGTGCATGTGCATGTGTGTTTAGGAGCACAATATCAATTTGGAGTTGGTCACAGTTACCCAGAAGAAAGATACTAATGATCAAACAAATGTGATTAATGAATACTATGAATTATGGGCACAAAATGATCCTGCATTTAGAAGCCTTTTATGCATCAAGGTTTATTCCTGAGCTCTGGATCTTGGACCCTGCAGCTCACAAGAATGGGGGGTGTGCTGTGGGTGGAGGCATCAGTGGACCAGGTAAACGAGGCTGCAGGGGTGGGAGTCACCCCTCCTCCAGCTGCTGAGCTGAACTTTCCTGGTTCTTATGAAAGGCACTGTGGGTGCCAGTGGGGTCCTCTAGTGCCTATGAAGATCATTTAAAGACTGGATACTGAGACTTCTGGATGGGAAAGGGCTTGGTTGCTAGGAAACCAGTGGCCACTGTGAACCACACCTACAGGGCGGCTCCAGATGAAGCCCTTTCTCTTCAGAAAGGAATTTCTAATTCCTCCCTTGAGCTGTGCCTGCCTACATATTTAATTTCCTTTTAGGGGTGCAGCAGCCATCTGGCATGCTAACAAAGGGTTTCTAACTGATTATGCAAAATGTTCGGAGCTAAAACTTGGCCAGATGTGAGTTTTTCTTTTCTTTCTTTTTTTTTTTATCCCTCTTTTGAAATAAGAAAATTGAGCAGGTTCTCTCTCTCTCTCTCTCTCTCTCTCTCTCTCTCTCTCTCTCTCTCTCTCTTCCTTGGTTGGTTAACAAATAATCTCAAGACAATGCCTTTTAAAGCACCATTTCTTTTTTTCTGAATGATTTTTATCCAATACCCAGAACTTCAGGCAAAGAATTCAGATAGACACTGAGGCAAAGAGGAGAAGGAACTTGAAGACATTTCCCGTTACAAGCTAAGATCAGTCTGAGATCTGTTTGGAAAAAGGATGAGAGATAGGAGATGTGGGCCACAGGGGCAGGATATGCTTGTCTTCTTCACGCGGTGGCCCAACAGCACACTGCCTGGTTTCTACCGTGTGCTCGAGACAGATTAGAGGTAGAGAACAAAAATCAAGACTGAGTCAGGGCTTAGAATACCCAGTCTCCCTCTGTAGCCATCATGACTGCTTATCAAAGCACACAGATAGTCAGAGAAGTTCAATCACAGCATGATGACGGAGTCCGTGAGGATGAAAGCTCAGGGGGGCAGTCCTGTGGAGGAAGCAGCACAGGAAGTTGTCCTCTCCACTACCTGTAACCAGGAAGTCAACTACATTTAGCGGATAGCTATGGGTTGAATCGTACCCTTTCATTCATGTTGAAAGCCCTGGTCTCCACAACCTCAGAACACGATTTTATTTGGAGAGAAAGTCTTTAAAGGGAGAATTCTTATAAAAACAAGACTCAGGGGGAGTGGCTAATCCATCAGGACTGTTTTTCTTAGAGGAGGAAGAGACACCACAGCAGGGTTGTGAGCACAGAGGAAAAGCCAGGTGGGGAAGGTGTCCATCTGCAAGCCAAGGTGAGAGGTCTTGGGAGAAACCAACCAGCTGGAATCTTGATCTTGGACTTCTGGCCCCTAGAAATACTAGTAAATACATGTATGTTGTTTAAGTGCCCCACTCAAGTAGTTTTCAATAATGACCTGACAGCTAATACAATCAACCATCCAAAACTCAGGAGAAATAAATTTAATCCTATCTTTTCCTTCTTCTAGTTGCAAAATTAGTGGGAAAAGTTTCTGTGTTGAGACTAATAACATCTAGAAAATAAAGACACCAGGAAATGATGTTTGTGGATGGAGTATACACTCCAGGGCTCCAAGCTGAATCAATGCAGTGAATCCTGCGATGTCCCTCCCGCCCCTGGAACAACTTCCTTTCCCCTTCTCCCCAGGCATGGTAACACTGCAAGAGGATATTTGACAATGTCATCAGAAGTAAAAACAGCTGCCAGCAGTTCTAACAGTGCTTTACCAATGGAAGTTTGCGGAGTGATCACCACTTTCTTCTGCCCATGCTCTTCCAGGACCCAAAGCTCCTGAAAAGATGCACTGAAAAAAAGTACATACACTACCTGTCCTCAGAGATACATTTGAGAGTAAATTGAGCTAGTCTTAAGTAGCACAACCATTAGAGCAAAGAGATATTCTGTTTGGGGCTATTCTGCAGGAGCAAGATTAGGAAGAAAGGGGAGAGAGAGAGGAGAGAGAGAGAGACAAAGAAAGAGAGAGAGAAAGGAAGGAAGGGAGAGAGAGATGGAGGGAGGGAGGGAGGGAGGGAGGGAGGGGAGAGAAAGAAACAAAAGGGAGAGAAAAGAAGGAAAGAATGAGAAAAAGATGAAGTATGACAATTATACACATAAACTATATGAAAAAATAATGAAAAGATTCACTCAAAATGTAGACAGACAATCCAGTCCAGAAGATAATATACCATAAGGAACAGAAAGGCCCCCTCCCCCAGCAGCCTCACAGACTAATAAGTGTGAATTCAGTAAGAATAGGTGTTCAAGAATAAGAATAAAGGAATAGACCATCATGAAAAGGGACATTAATGTTTCAGAGGCCAAATGATGGGGTAAAATATTTTTGTTATGGAGCCAGAAAACCAAAATTTAATAAGTAAAGATGGGAGCAGATATTGCTGAAAAGCCAATTGCTGAAAATGTAAAAAGGCTTAGAACAGTTCAATGAAAGCAGACTGCAAAGAGCAAAGACCCATAAGCAGACCGGGAGGACAGGCAAGGAGGGCGGGAAAAGCTGGCTAGTCAGTCAGTTCATCTGACAGATGTTAAGGGGCACATCTGTGAGACAAAGTCTTCAGAGGAGTTCCAAAGGAAGAGGTACGCAGCCAGTAGGTCAGAGGGTGACGGGGACTCAGAGCAGCTCCTCATGTTCGCCAGTGTCAAGGGCTAGGAAGCCCAGTGATGGAGGTGTTGATCTTTTGTCCTGGACAGTCTTGGATGGCCTCAAAGGATAACCTTGAAAGTGAGATGGGGAGAAAGTGAGGGAGCTATCCCTGAAGATATGTAGGAGAATGGCGATTCAGGAGAAGGAAACAGAATCGAAGGTCCTCCAGGCACAGTATGCCTGGTATATTTGCAGGCTTCAGGACGCTGCTATAACCAAGAGTCAGCAAGGGGGAAGGCGGTGCCAGCTGAGGCCAGAGAAATTCAAGGAGCCACATAGGCCATTGGAGAGTCTCTAGAATAGAGTCAATGGAGCATAAGAGGGACAGCGTACAGCAGCTGAGTAGTTGAGGCTAGACTGTTATAGAGATAGAAGCACAGGTATGGGTTTTAAGGCTCTTGGAGTAACTGAAGCAGGGGATTATAGTTAGTTAAAGTAGGGAGTGCTAGCGGTGAACGCCTTCTCCAGCATGAAATGTTTTTGGTGCAATGATACTAGAGGGGTCCTGTAAGTAGGACTGCATCATGAGTCCTCTGAGGAAGAAGTGAATGCTGTTACCTTGAGAGCGGGTTAGTTACCATAAGACTGGGTTGTTAGAAACTTGAGCTCTCTAGTGCGCTCTGTCTTGCTCCCATGTCTCCAGAGCTTTGGTTGAAGGCTAAAGATGCTGATACCATGGTCTTGGGTCTCCCAACCTCTACAACCTAAGCTAAAATAAGACAACTAAGTCTCATTTATGATACAAATCTGTGTTCTATTCAGACTTGTGTTTTGAATGCTTGTTCTTTGCTTGTATTGAAGGCTGTGGATCCCTTAGGAGATGGGATTTGGCAGGAAGAAGCAGGTCCCTAGGAGTGGACTTTTGAAAGTTGCCATCTTGTCTCTGGTTCTGGCCTGTGCTCTCTGCTTCCTGTTCCTCCATAATGGAAACAACTGTTGCTTCACACTTCCACCAGTATGGACTGAACCGTTTCAAATGCCTTCCTCACTAGAATAGACTACAACCATCTAAAACAGAGCCCAAGTTAACCTCTGCTTCTCTAAGCTGTTTCTATCAGGAATTTGTTCTCAGTGATGGAAAAGTACAGCCTTTGTTATTTATAAACTGCCCAGCCCATGGAATTCTCCCATGTGAGAGAGAGTGGACTAAAACAGGGATGTTGGTGTGAACTGGTGCAAGTCTGGATATTTTGGAAGAATAGCCATGTGTGGTGGCACATACGTTTAATCTCATCACTCGGGAGGTAGAGGCAGGCAGATCTCTGTTCCAGGCCATCTGAGGCTGCAGGAAGATCTTGCCAAAAAATAAACTAACAAACCAACCAACCAACAAACCAAAAAACTCCTAACAATAACAACAGAAAAAAAACAAGTAAAAAAAGCAATAAGATTTGCCGAGTGAGCGTATGTGGGCACACAGAAACAAGAGAGGCCATAAATAAGCGCAAGGCTTTTGCCTGAACATCTGGAGGGATTTCATTCCTATGTGTGAGACTGAGAACCGTGGAAGAAGCAGGCTTGTGATGGGACCAGAGTCTGGTTTGGGACTTCAGTTCAACTCTGATTCAGTAGAGGGAAAGATTGGGTATACAGTACTTGAGTTGCAAAGAGAAGTTAGGTTATAGAGATGAATGCATATTTCAAGTCCTCAAAGTAGAAAACACAGCAAACTGATCTGAAAAATCATTCCAAATATAACCAAATAAAAAAATCCCATGACTTTATAGATCCAATTAATATGTTCTGCTTCAAAACCAATTTGATGCAGAGGGTCTAAGTGGGGAGAGCCTGCAGGCAGAAATCCCTGCTTCAATTGCTGGGCTTCCAGGAAGAATGAGCTGGCCTGGCATCCAGGAAGAATAAGTCACAGAGGCAGACTACAAGAAGCCTGGCCACAGCATTACTCAGCAGGTGAAGGTAAAGACTAATGACTACATTTTCTGGAGCCAAATATGAGCCCAGAATGTCACATGTAAGCAAGACGCTGTTCAGAAATAGGGCAACAACAGGCAGGTGTTCTTACATAAACTCAGTAAATGTTTCACCTATTACTGGGGAAAATGAAATGAGGTCACTTATGAGACAGTCAAAGCATACAACTAAGGACAGATAGATGTGGTGAAAGGGGTATTGAACTCTTTTGAACACATCTGTAATACTAAGTAATTGTGGGAATTATTCTTATGAAGCAGAATGCAAACACTACAAGTCTTGATAGTCTAAAAATAATACTGTAACAAGAATCAAGAGGTGGTGAGTGGGAGGCTTGGTGGGTGGAAGCACTAGGGTGCTAACGGCTTATTCCTGGGTGTCAGCTGTTACCTCAAAAACAGAAACTCTAGCTTAGAGATACCCCATGTCACCAATGGTGACCTTAATTTTGCTTCCTAATGTTGAAGGAATTAAATATCAGTTATGCTAAAGAAATATGTCAAGGTGAGCATTAGCTTCATTTTAATGTCTTTCAGTAAATTCAAAGAAGACTAAACACCTTTTCTGAAATGCAATGCTCATAGTATCATTCTGTTGTTAGAACAAGTCTGCCAATCTGTCATCTGTATCTGTACCCAGAAAAGTTGTGGAACTATTTTCATCTGCTCTGTTAGCAATTAGTTCAGGGTGAGATAACTGGAGGCGATGCAGTAATTCATCGTGAGGTTTTTGTGTGATTATACTTTTCTGCTAGCTTGAGTTCATAAGTACATTTTGTTTTAATTTTTTTTAAAAAAACTGTATTCATTTACTTTTATTTTATGTGTAGAAGTGTTAGGCCTGCATGTGTACAAATGCACCCATGTTGTGCAATGCTCACAGAGGACAGAAGAGGGTGTTGGATCCCATGGAACTAGAGTTACAGACAGTTGTTAGCCACCATGTGAGTGGTGGGATTCAAACCTAGGTCTTCTTCAAGAGCCGCCATGCTCTTAACTCCTGAGCCATCTCTCCAGCCCTTAATTTTTTTTCTTTTTGAGGTTACTGTGAATAGTTGCTTGTGAATGACTTCCAGCAGGAGTGAGAAAGAGGACTGCTGTGGAATTGTGGGAAAATTCTTGAAAGAAGGGCCTTAAACAGAGAAGTTACCAGTGAGGAAAAGCTTGATGGAGCTATGGGCAGGGAACAGTGTAGGAGCTGTATTACCCAGGGAGTGATAAAAGCTCCTTATGTTCTTTACCTAGTGTGTGAATACAAGTATCTGCTTCTTTTAGGCTAAAGCTTATTATACCATAGGTAGTAAGTAACAGGTTACTTCAAGGAACTGTCCATGACGATTTCATGAGGTAACCTCTGACCTCTGGGAATCTCCTGCCTGGCCTTCTACACCTGAAACTTCAGCCCATCCATACCAGATTGTTTGGATAGCTTTTACCCAACACAGTGATTTAAGCTGGATGTCTGTTTTTGTTCTCCTGGGGCCTTGCCTCCATCAGTTTGACCTCTGCAGATGCTGAAGACTGAGTAATTAAGGTCAGTCATGTGAGCATTCTGCTTATGTGGCTGACTCCCATTAAAAACATTGGGCACCATGGTTCCTGGAATCTCTCTGATTGGTGATGTGTAGGAATGACTTATAAAATGGACAGTATCTAGACTAATGCATTTAAATGAACCATGGCAAACTTACTGAAGCATGTGTTCTTGTGACCTGGAAGCCTAATCTTGTTTACTGGGAACCTTAATTTGCTATTCTACCCCAAGACAGGGAATGAACGTGGATATACTTGAGAATTAACACATCAAAGCCCTGAAAGACAGTGTTCCTCTTCATTGAAAACATGACGATTGAGAAAGGCTCTTGATATTTTTGCGAGATATTCTAGAACTAGGGATGAAAAAATAAGATTATCTGATAAGATACCGGTGAATTCTAGCTTATACTTCCCCAATTAAAGCTAGAAGAATGGTTTTAAATAAAATCATGGGTAAAGCCTGATTCAAGAACATAGTTCCAGAGCACAGTTCCAGCAGCACAGTTTTGGGGCACAGTTCCAACAGACATCTGGGGGAATAGGTGTTCTCCAAGTTTGGGTCTACTCTTAAAAAATAAAACTGTTAGGCTGTTTTATTCAGGTAAATTGTAATATGGCATGATAATGCCATAGCGATGCTTCATACACATGGTCAGACATCACTCTCAGTGTCACATGAGGTCCTTGTGATTCCAGTGGGCTGGATAGCTCAGCTGGGATGCTGTACTTGCCTCACTTGGAGAGAGAGAGTAACCTGGGACGCCTTTCTCATAGGTGATTTTATATGTCTTCTTCCAATGTAACAGGCCATTGCCAGGGAATAACAGCTTTTCTGGGTTCTAGTTAATCAACATATTTGTGGTTGGTCTTAGAGACCTTGACCATGACCTGGATTTTACAGACAAAGACCTAAAGCTCAGAGGGTTTAGGTGAGCAGTTCATGATCATGCATCCAATAAACTAGTTAGGATTTAGACCAGAGTTTTTCTCACTACCAAGCCTAGCTTTTCTGGCTACAACAGTTTGCAACAACTTTTCTTTTTAGTAGCATACCATTTGGGGATGCGTGCACAAGAAAGTTTACAATATGCGAATGTAGCAACTAGAGGTGTGGGTGGAAACTTTTGAGTCATCGTTTGTTCCCACTCGTGGTCCCCCGACAGCCATTAAAGCCTTGCCACACTTAGCAAGACCTCTGGGAACACATTTGTGCCTTTGGACTGCCCTCCTTCTTCAGGAATCTCTAGACTTCCTGACTCCTCCATGGTTATCTAATTCAGTGAGCTTGTGCAGGAAGCCTGGCCATTGTGAATTGCTTGGGACTCTCCCAGGTCTATCACTGCAGACCTTATATGCCAGAAAACCTCCCAGTCTCCACACAAATAAGGATGGTTGGTCTTTCTACTTCAGTCTTCTGTAGTAGCCCCCCCTCACAGAATCCTAAGAAATGGTCACTTGTCAGTGACCTCTGAACTGAGAGGACTGAATCTGAGTTAGGCACTGTCTGGAGCCCATTGGACTGAGGCCTGACATAATTCTGCATTTGCTCAAGGGATAAAGGGAAGGTAAAGTCATTCCTTATCTCAGAATCCCCTGTATGTGGAGGATTTTGACTAGAACTTGATGTTAATTAAATTGTTTTTAGGGCCTAATGTATTATATGTAATGTTTGCTTTCTAATGACCAACAGATGGTTTTTCAATGCTAATGAGGGGGGCATAATGATTCCCAGATCCCTAGTAGAAGCTGTACAAGTCAGCATGCTGTCAACCAAATGGATTCTCTGGGCAGGGTTAGCACTCCCCAGGGCGGGCAACTGAGCCAGGCTGCAGGCCCCAATGGACCCAGGGACTTGCCACATTTGTGATAGTCTGTGTTAGGCTTTTCTGGTGAAGGCATGCTCAGACTTGTTGGCCTTGAACTGTAACACAGAATATTCTAGGTGGAACTTGCTTGTTGAATTCATCAAAGGATGTCATAGTTGAAGTGGATTTTAGAGTCCCAATTTCCCCATTTCTAGGGGGTGTCAGAATCTTTTTATGTTTGTAAACAAACTTTCTTTCTTTCTTTCTTTTTTTTTTTTGCTTATTCTATTATAAAAGTCTTATCTAGACAGAAAAATGGGGAGGTCAGAGGAAGAGAGGGAGGGAGAAAAAGAAGGAAGCGAACCAGTAGAATGGAAAATACCACAGTCACCCACAGATTAAGTGGACACAGATCACTGTGTCTGGATCTGGTTCGCTGTGGTGTGATCAAATTCATGAATCATTTGCCCATCAACAAATTTTGTCTAAAATTCAGTTTCCCAAAGTAGAAGAGACAGCTTAAAATTTCAGTCTTTCTGGAATTTCTCCTTTGACCTTCAATGTTTTGGGCATAAATATTTCTTAAGAAGAAGGCATTTTTGATGTACCAGTAATTCTAACTTTAAAAATTATATGTGTGTATGGCAGAATGAGTACAATGCTGGCAGAGGCCAGAAGAGGGCAGAACACAGAAGATTAGCTATGTATGTATGTGTCTAGTTAGCTACTATGTACATGTATCTATACATATGTGACATAAAGATATGTGAACATATACACATATGTATTTCATGTAGATATATATATATATATAATATATCTTAGAGTTGTAGCTTCTATCAGCTTGAATTAAGTAAAGATAACTTTTACTTTAAACCTTACCTAATTGATGGGAAGCATATGTCAGTAGCACTGTTGTAACATGACTTAATACTCACACAGTGTCTGGCCCATTGAGGTTCTTGTTGGATCTTTCAGCTGCTCTTTTTGCTGTTATGAACAGTGTGCTCTACTATGCATTTGCCTTTAATGATGTGTCTGAAACACATCATTGTGTCATCTTTAATGACAGGAGATACAGATGATTCCTTTCGAAATAACCTTGCTCTTTATCCCTCAGGGCTAGGTTTCTATAGACGTACACAATATTTCCCCAGATTCAATCCCTAAAGCTTTTGAGCTAATTTGTATTTCTACCAGTGGGTTATGACAATGTCCATCTAAACCTTGGGTGGCAGCTATTGCTTCTTCTTATTTTTCTTCTTCTTCTTCCTCTTCTTCCTCTTCCCCCTCTCTTCCTTTTCCTCTTCTCCTCCTCCTCCTCCTCATCAACAGGGGTCTCTGTAAAAATTTGATGACTTTCACTCCAGAAAATCTTCTTATGGATTTGCATTGCATGTATTAGATCCTAGGTCAATCCAGCTACATATGTGGCATGCTCTGTTGCTGGTCTGTCTTTTCTCATTCAGCAGTGTATCTCAAATGTCTCTCCAGAACAGAGTAAATAGATGATTCTTTTGAAAAGTTATATAGTATTTAAAAAATGCATATGTTGCAGTCCTTGGAAATTATTATTTATTAATGAACTTTTATGAACTCTATAGTTCTAATATAGAAAAAAATTCCCAATTTGATAAATAAGAAAGTTTATATTATTTCTCATTATTTCTATCACAATATATACCTTCATGATTTCTGATTTTCTTGAATATTTCTCATAGACTCATCAGTTCTTGGCCTTACTGTTGCAAGTTGCCTCGCCCTTGCTATGGCAATGAGGGCTTGCACTCCTTAGGTCTTGGGTAAGGGATTTCTCATAGTATGTTTGACTAAATATTATGGATCTTCTGTGTTGAGTGTATGTAGCTGAATGACTATTTCTTGTCAACTGAATATAAGCTTAAGAAATATTTACCACTTCTGCCCTGGATTAAGAATGGGTAAGGCTTAGATGGGAAGGATCTGTGTGTTAAAAACTCAGGCTCCTGAATGACTGTGTGGAGCAGAGACCTCCTCTCCCTTCACACTGGGCTACTAAGGAAGAAGGCAACAGACTCAGCAGGAGCCATTGTGACTTGAGGCTTTTGACAGGAACTAGCATCTCTTCACAGTAGAATATATGAACAAGCTCCTTTTTATCTTAAAATCTTATTCTTTACTTTCAAATAATAATAGTTTTATTTTTAGTGTTCAGGAAAAATAAACTTGCTTAAATTCAATCGGTTTGGGGTATTTTTTTCTTGCTGGGAACATTTTACCCACACAGTTGGATGGCTCTTTTTCATTTCTCAAGTCTTGCTTTAATCATCCTATCATAAAGATATCTTCTTCAACCATCGATTTAATTAGGTAGCCTCAGCGTACCCCACTGTCCCTTGCAGAAGTGGGCTTGTGGGGCAGATGGACCACTTTCTTCAGAGTGCCCGGAGAAGCGTTCGGGTCAGTGCTTACCAGGGTGTTCTTGTCTGTATCCTCTCCATGTAAGTTCTTGAAGGGGAGGCACGGTGACAAGATGACTCTCATTGTATTAAGCCCTTCCTACAGAGTCTGGCTTACAGTGGCAGTCTGAAAACATTTGTCAAGAAATAAAATGATTTCTAACATTCTCTACATACATTTAAAATGAATCCCCAGCTGGTGCTTACAAAATAGATGGATTTGTTGATTTCTTATTGTCAATCCAGAAATTTGGGGTCCACAGAGGAAAACCACTGAAATGGTCAAACATGTTCACTTAGCAAACAGCACTGTTGAGACTCATGGAAAAGTGACTTACCCAAGGCTATCAAGAGAGGCTGCCTGGCCACAGCTAGAAACTGATTCTTTCAGTACATACTGCGGGATGGCACGGTAGATAAGCTGGCTATGTGGACATTTGACTTCGGTTCATATTTCTGCTACTCGCTTGGTTTCATCAGTTGATGGCCACTTAAATTGCTTCCATTTCTTGGCTATTAAGACTGGTGCTGCAATGAACACAGGACTGCAGTAACCCATCTAAGTCTCTGCCTTTCCCCTTGTAAAAAGGGGCAACAGGACAAGATTCCAAAGCAGAGAAAACAAAGCAGAAATAGACAAAGTAGAGTACATCAAAGTAAAAGCTTATACTCAGCAGAGAACACAATCAATAGAGTGAGGAGACAGCCTAAAATTGGAAAAACTATTGTAAATTATACATCTGGCAATGAGTTCGTACCCTGAATATACAGGGAACTCAAAAAACTCAGTAGCGAGAAAAGAAATATCCTGATTAAAAAATAGAAAATAGACTTAAGGGGCTGGAGAGATGGCTCAATGCTTAATAACACTGGCTAGCTCTTAGAGATGACCTGGGTTCAGTTCCCAGCACCCACATGGAAGCTAATAACTCTGTAACTACAGTTCCAGGGGGATCTGACACTCTTTTCTGGCCTCCACGTGCATTTCACACACATAGTGCACTTATATACATAAAACCACTCCTAGATAAAAAATAAAAAATAAATAAAATAAACTCTGGGTATGCCCTTAATCCCAACTCTTGGGAGGCAGAGGTAAGTAGATCTTTGCAAGATCAAGGCCAGCCTGGTCCACATCATGTCTTCCAGGTAGACTGAAACTGCCAATAAATAAGTAAAGAAAGAAAGAAAGAAAACGTTAGAAAAAAAGTAAATCTAAGAAGACATTTCTCAAAAGAAGATATGTAAAGGGATAATAGGTACATTGCAAATATTCATATATGGAAGTACTAAGGAATAAGAAACACTAATATTAAATACTTTTAGATGTATACAATAAAAGAAAGACTCTGAAAATGCTCAGTGTGCCCAATCTTTAGGAAAATGCCAATCAGAACCATATGAGATAGCCCATCTTTCCCATTAGTAAGCATGGCTGTTCTAAAAAAAGACAAAAGATGAAAAGAGATGGTAAGGACGTGGAGAAATGGGAAATCTTGTACTGAGTGGATGAGAGTATAAATTAGTAAAACCAATGTGGAAAATAGCACAGAGTCTCCTCAGAAAATTAAGGAGAACCAGATCCAGCAATCCCACTATGAGCACATAACAAGGGAGTAAAATCAGGATGTCAAAGAGGCTTCGCATTCCTGTGCTTGTTTCAGTATTGCAGCTATGGAGAGATGGGAGCGATCTAAGCATCTATCAGCTGATGAGTGGATAAAGAAAATGTGGTATGTATAAACATTGCCATAAACTAAGTAGAGTGAAATGCTGTCGTTTGTTACCACATGCATGAAGCCAGAGGTCCTCCCTGTAACAAGCCAGACACAGAAAGACAAGTAGCACCTGATCTCATTCATTCTTTAATGGAAAGAAACAGTGATCTGGGAAGCTGAAACAGGGATGGTGGATACTGGAGGCTGGAAGAGACTGTAATGTGAAATCTATTTCATGAAGGAGTTTGAATGGTCACCTAAAGAAATAATAGATATTTTAGGAGAGAGACACGATCACCTTGGCTTACACATTGCACAGTATGTACAGGTATTGAAGTTTTACCCAGACACTATAAATGTGTACAATTTAAAACTATATTTTATAATTTGTTTTTAAAAATTTATGTATGTCTGGTTCTTAAAAGATATATTTTGGGGGGCTGGAGAGATGGCTCAGTGGTTAAGAGCACTGACAGCTCTTGCAGAGGACCAAGGTTTGATTCCTGGTACGTACATGGTGACTAACAACTGCCTGTAACTCCAGTTCCAGGGGCTCTTACATACTCTTCTGACATCCACGGGCATTGCACAACATGGGTACACTTACATACATGCAGGCAATATACTCATACACATAAAATAAAAATAATAAATAAAATATTTTAAAAAAATATTTTTGTTACTTCTTTGAGAATTTCATACGTGTGTTTTGACTCCCGAATTCCTCCCAGATTCCCCCTCCACCTCACCACCCTGCTCATCTTCAGTCCTCTTTTTATTGGGTGGCTTCACACCCATGACTATATGGGCAGCACAAATTAGACTTGGTGGATTATTAAAAATCTTTAAATAAGGGAAAGAAGACTGAAGTTCAGCTCCCGGCAACTGTAACTCCAACTCCGCGGGATCCAGTGCCCTCTTATGGACTCCACGGGCACCTGCACTCAGATACACATACTCACACACAGGTACAGAAGCACTCCCATAATTAAAAATTGCAAAAAGAGACCTTTAAAAAAATGGTTAAAATGTAAAGGTAGTGAAAGAACAAAAGAAGGACTAAGGACTTATGTCAGTATCTGTATGGGGAAGACCAGTCTGACGCAGAAAAGTGACCGTCAGTGGACAGATGACCTAATGTACAGGGTCAACCTTTTCCTGACACTGCCAGTACTTTTCCATTAGGTCACCCCCATGCTTAAAAATGGAGTTGCATCTCTTTCTCCTGTGCAGTAGTCTTGACTTCTGGCAATACATTTTCGGAGTAAAGTTTCCCTTGTGAAAATAAAATAAGTGAAAAGGCAACACTAGTATCCCAGTGTGTTTGGGAATTTATGTAGGTGATATGTGTGTCATTATCATTAAAGGTGGTCAGTAAATTATGATGATTATAACAGTTTGTGTCAGGTGACTTGACTCATCTCCACTTACTTAAACCTCATTCATATTTACTGACCTTTTGTTTAACTCTCAGAGTCTTACCAGATGCTGGAACAACAAACATTATCTCTGCCCTTGAGAGGCCCACGGTCCAGTGGCCTGGAAAGGGTACAAGAACAGATGATTGCAGTAAAGCAGGGTGAATGCTGGGTAAGGCTGTGCAAAGGCAGCAACAGCCCCAGCCTGAGGTAGGTCTGTGTGACAGAGGGTACATGCCTGGATTCCGTCTAGGGAAAGCTGGTACTAGCATTGCTACAGATGCCTAGAGCATCCTAGGTGAACAGAATAATGAACAGAGAATGGAAAGGCCCAGCATGACAGCAGAAGATGGATGCTGGAGCCTCTGAGTCCCTGCTAATCTCCCTACTCACGTCTCTTCCTCTTCCTATCAGTGATCTACCAAACCGTCTCAAATTTGAGAGTGTATTTGAATCACCTGGAAAGTTTGAAGCACAGATTGCTGGTTACCCTATGGACATCAATGTTTGTCAGGGAATCACATGCACTTCCGTATTTTTGGTTTCAATTGACTTAGGGTAGAGTTCACAGAAGGGTTTTTCTTTTCCTCTTAATAGACTTTATGTTTTAGATTGGTTTTCTTTATCAGTCTTTTAATCAATGATTCAAAGCAAAATTGAAGGTCAAGTACAAAGCATTCGGCCAAATCTTCTGTACTCACATGTACTTTATCAACTCCCCCACCATCAGCCTTCCCTACCAGATGAATGGTGCATTTGTCACAATCTGTGAAGGCACATGGACATATTTTTACCACCAATGGCCACAGTTATATTAGCGTTTACTTTTTACTGCACATTCTGCATTCTGTGGGTTTGAGAAAATGTGTAATGATCTATCCACCACTGCCGTGTCAAAGATAACTTCCTTATTTGAAAACACCTCTGTGTTCCACATATTCAGGCTTCTTTCCTATCTTAACCTCTGGCAATCACTGATTGTTTCACTGTCTTTGTAGTGAACAGATGCCGTATCTCTGGAATCATACCCGAAAGCCTTTCAGATTGACTTCTTTTTAATCAGTAATGCATATCTAGGGCCCCTCACATCTTTTCATGTCCTGATAGCTCATTTCTTTGGAGCACTGAATACTATTTTATTGTCTGTACCCCCTATGGTTTACCTATCTGTGTACTGTCGAGGAATAAGTTGGTTGCTTCCAGGTTTTGTAAATTATGAGGTAAATCTCTATAATTATTCATGTTGTTTCTGTGTGGACATAAATTTTCAACTCCTTTGAGGGAAGCAGGGAGCATACTTATGTGGTATGGATAGGCTTAGTTTGGTAAAAAGCTTCCAAAGTATTTTGGCAAATGATCTGAATCTTGGTTATTCTTAAAGGTGCATAAGAATGATTTTGTTTCCCTGGTAGCATATGGTTTGAAGCATCTTTTTATGTGTATAATTACCATAATGTCTTTGTGGTGAGGAATATGTTAAGACATTTTGTTCATTTTTAAAACTGAGTTGTTATTTTTAGTTGAGTTTTAAGAGTTCTTTGTCGGCTGGGTCTGGTGGTACATACCTTTAATTCCAGCACTCAAGAAGCAGAGGCAGGCGGATTGCTGTGAGATTGAATCCAGACTGGGATGGTCTATGTAGCAAGTTTTAGGCCAGCTGAGGGCTACACGGTGAGACCTTGTTTCAGCATCCCCCCTGAAGAAAACAATTCTTCGCATATTCTGATGGCAACCCTTCTTCCAGCTATGTGCTTTGTAAATATTTTCTCCCAGTCTGTGAATTGGCTTTCATTCTCTTGACTGTGTCTTTCACAGACTAGAAGTTCTTAATGTTAAGGAAGTCTGTCTTACCAAGCTTCTATATGCCATGCCCTTATTATTTTATCAAAAGATATTCCAAACTTTAAGTCATTAACATTTTCTCCTATGATATCTTCTGTGAGTTCTATAATGTGTGTTTACACTTAGGTCTGTGAACCATTTGGGGTTGGGTTTTCTGAAGGGAAGTTCCATGTCTAGATCTGTTATTTTGCATGTACAGATCCAGGTGTTCCAGTGCCTTTTTGGGAAGAGTCTATCTTTTCTCCAATGTGTTGCTTTTGCTTCTTTTTTAAATGTAGATTGACTATGTGCCCTGAATTTGTTCTGTCTATTGGCTGTTCTATATTACTTCGGCTTTATGGTTAGTCTTGAAAGCTGGTAGTACTCTCAAATCTTCTTCTCTTTCTATTTTGTGATGACTGTTATCCATCTTTTGACTCTCCAGACAGAATTTAAGTCAATTTTTAAATTGTTTGCTTATTAAATTTTACTTTATTTCTTTCATTAGGATTTTGAAGTTTTTCTCATATATGTTGTATATATTTTGTTAGATTTAGAACTATTTCTAATTTAAGGATTCTAATGTAAACTGTATTATTCTTTAACATTTAAAGTTCACTGTCTATTGCTGGCATATAGGAAACACTAAATATTTATTAACTTTGTAACCTATAATGTCACTATAATTGTTAATTAGCTTTAGGAGATTTTTTTTACTAGTCTTTTAGGATTTCACATGGAAAACCACAACATATAAAACAGTTATCTGTCTTCCTCTGAGCTCAGCGCACCTTTGCTTCTTTTCCTTCCTTATCATCTTAGCTGGCTCTTTTCAGTACTCATTAAATGAGTCATATGAGAGGCCATCCTTGCTGGGTTCTCAATCTCAGTAGCATTGCCCTGTTTTCTCACTACCATGTATAATGTTAGCTGTCAGGTATATGTTATGAAGTTGAAGAAGTCCTCTTCCTAGTTTAGCATGACTATTTGCTATGAATAAATGTTGGGTTTTGTCAAGTTTTTTCTTCATTCATTGATATGATCTTATAATTTTTCTTTTGTAGCCTGTTGCTACCATGGATTGCATTCACTGGGTTTCAGGTGTTGAATTTACTTAGATACCTTGAAGAAACCCCATTTGGTCATTGTGTTAGTAACTCCTCTGTTGGTGTGATAAGACACCATGACCAAGGCAACTTATAGAAGGAAGAGTTCATTTGGCTTCAGTTCCAGAGGGGTGAAAGTCCATCATGGAGGTAGAGGTGGCTGGAACAGAAGGCCCAGCAGTCTACATCTCCAAGCAGGACAGGAAGCAGAGGGAGTCTAGAAAGCTGTCAGGATTTGAGAACACTCAAAGTGTGCCCCCTTCAGCAAGGCTACACCCTCTAAAACCTCCAAACATCACCACCTACTAGGAAAAACACATTAAAAGGCTTGGAGCCATGGGGGACATTCTCATTCAAGCTACCACAGTCAAGGTGTATAATTCTTCTACATTGTTGAATTCAATTTGTAATATTTTGTTGACTATCTATCTGTATATGCATAAGAAATATTGACCAGTATTTATCTTTTCTTGTACATTTTCATGTAATTTGTATTAAGGTAAAGCTGATCTCCATGCAGTTAGGAAGCATTTCCTCTATGTTCGTCTTCTGAGAGAGATTAAAGATAATTAGTATAATTTCTCTGAATGTTTGGTAGAATTCGTCTGTGAGCCCATCTAGCTTTGGGAATTTTTATTTAGAAAGATGATTAATTATTGACTTAATATTTTTAATATTGGGTATTATACAATGGGTAATGCCTTACTTAAATTGTATATTTCATATTATATGAGTTTTGGTGTATTGTGTTTCAAGCAATTGATTTATTTCCTCTAGACTACCAAATTATGGTTATAAAGTTGTCCACTGTATTTCTTTAGTATCATTTTAGTATACATGGACTCTGTAGTGATGTCCCCTCTTTCGCTTCTGAGAGTAATAATTCCTATCCTCACTTTTTTCTTTAGGCTGGCTGGAGGCTTAATTACTTTACCAGTAGTTTTAAAGAACTAGGTATTTGGTTTGCTGAAAATTTTTTTCTAGTAATTCACTTTTCCAATTTTATTGACTTCTGCTATAGTATTTGCATTAATTCATTCTACTTTTTGGATTTAATTTGCTCCTCTTCTCAAATTCCCTAAAGTGGAAGCACTAATTCTTGAATTTAATCCCTCTTTTTCCTAACCTTTGCATCCCCCAATAGAAATTTCCACTGAAATGTGACTTTAGCTATATCTCAAACATTCTGATGAGTGTGTTTTCATTTTTATTTATTTTAAAATACTTTAAAATTTTTCTTGTGATTTCTTCTTTGATTCATGTATTATTTATTAGTGTGTTGTTTAATTTTTAAAAATTGTGGCCATTTTTAAGGCTATTTTTCTGTTTTTTATTTCCTGTGTAATTTAGTTGTGGTTTAAAAGCAGATGTTGCATGACTTCTATTAACTTTTATTTGTTGCGTTTTATGGCTTAGAATGTGGAATATTTAAAGCTACAAATACGATCGGATATTTCATGTGAACTAGAAGAGAATGTGTGTTGTAATGCTGTTGAATAAAGTAGTTCTGAATATTCATACATCCCACTGATGGATGACAGTATTGAGTTAAGTTGCATCCTTATTGATATTCTGCCTGCTGGATTCATCACTTTCTGATAGAGAGGTGTTAAATTCCCCAAATATAATATTGGATCTGGCAATTTTTTCCCTTATGGTTTTATAAGTTTTTTGCCTCCCATATTTTAAGGCTCTGTAGTTAGTTATGTATGCTTTAAGGACCATTATGTTGATTTGGAACATAGCTCCCTCCATCATTATGTAATCATCCTCTTTATTCCTGGTGTCTTTCTTGTTCTGAAGTCTACTTTGCATGAAAACGTCATTAATCTTCCTTCCAATGGTTTAGTGTTAATCATGGTGTAACTTTCTCCATCTGTTTATTCTCAACCTAAATATACTTGTTTGTGTTTTCAATCTACCATAATCACCTCTTCTTTTAAGTGTTGTATCTAACCAGTGGTGTTCAAAATGATTATCAATATAGTTTTAATTAGAATTTACAGTGTCATATTTTTTGATCTTGATCTTTCTTCTTCTTTTTTTCGTACCATTCATTCTATCGTGGGTTGAATGATTGTGTCTTCTACAAAGTTTTTATTGAAACTAAATTCTAAATGAATACTATATTAAGAATTAAAGATTGGTACTGGAGTGATGGTTCAGTGGTTAAGAGTACTGACTGCTATTGCAGAGGACTTAGGTTCATTCCAGCACCCACATGGCAACTCACAGTCATCTGTTACTCCAATTCTAGGGCATGCAACACTCTTTTCTGGCCTCCATGAGCACTGCACACACATGGTGCACTTACATACATGCAGGCAAGGAATTTATACACATAAAATAAAAATAATTTTTTGAAAGAATAGGGGAGGCTTTTAGAAGGTGATTACGTCCATGCAAATGGATTAGAGCCTGTAAAAGGCTTTAAGGGGGAAAGTTTGTGCCTCCATCCCTTCTGTCATGTGAGAACACAGCGTTAATTTCCTCCAGAAGAGCAGCCGCCAACCACCAATGTGGATGCAGAGAGCAGCCCTCAGTTTGCTGGTGTCTGGATCTTGGATTTGCCCCTCTCCAGAATGGAGACAAATAACTTTCTATTGTTTACTGATGACCTGTTTGTGGTGTTTTATTGCAGCAGCATGAGGAGCTGATATCTCTGTTTTTCTGCCTTCTGTGGTTTTAACTGAACATTGTAGCCGATTCTATTTTCTACTTTTTTTTTTAGCATACACATTACACTTTTTAAACCTCTCAGTAGTTTTCCAGAGTTTCCAAGAGACACTTGTAGCTGCCCACACCCACTTTTGAATAACAATTTGTGATTTCTTGGGTAGGGAACCATACTTTCTGCCTTTCTTCCTTGTTTATTTATTTCTATATGTGACTACATGTAAGTATAGACGTATCCACACACACATGCACACAGTTTACTGCTGTAATCTAAAAGGATGATTATCTATCAGACCAACTAAGAATAACAAACTTAAGTTTTCATTTGACTTTTATTTATTTTCTCTCTGATGTCTTTCTTATGTAGACACAACTCTCTGACATATCATTTTCCTTCTCCCTGAATAACACTTTAACATTGTGTTATTATTGTTTTTAATCTTTGAACATTTCTTTCAAGGCAGGTCTATTAGAACCAAATTACCTCATTTTATTTGTCTGAGGATATATTTAATATTCCTTCATTTTTTAAGAGAATTCCTCTGACTTCGGAATTCTAGGTTGGTGAGATTTTCCCTCTAAAGAGTTTGTTTCAGTGCATTCGTTTCTTGCTTATATGGCTTCTCGGGTAATATTATATAATTCTTATTTTTCTCCTCCATCAGAGAAGTGTTTCCCTTCTCTGGTTTATTTCCTAGTTTTTACTTTATGTTTGATTTTCTTCTTTAGCTTGAGTTACTATGATCTCACTGGTTTTTTTGGCTCGGGGGTTTCTTCCTTGGCGTTTATTCTGTGTGATGTCCTATTGTTTCCTGGACATCTAGTTTCTTGTCTGAAATCGATTTAGAGGAATTATCAGTTTTTATTTTGGGTATGTCTTTACTACTTTTCTTTCATTGCTTTCCCATAAGGCATTTGTCTCACTCCTTTAGTTGTACTAGAGTTCCTGTTAGTTTATTCTTTCTCTTTGTCTTTAGGTTTTAGGATTTCTATTGGGGTATCCTCTAGCTGAGAGGGTCTCTCTTCATCTGTGTCTCCTCTACTTGCAATCATCAATGGCATTCTTCCTCTTTCTTTTAAGCTTTCTGATCCCTAAGGTTTCTTCTTGTTTTTTTTCTGGAATGTCCATCTCTCTGTTTACATTACACATCTGTTCTTGCATTCTGTCTACTTTATCCAATCGATCCTTTAGTGTATTAATCATAGTAATTTTAAGTTCATGGTCTGCTCATTTGTCAAAACTAGATTTTTTTTTTGATGCTTTCTCCCTCTTCAAACTGTGTGTGTGTGTGTGTGTGTGTGTGTGTGTGTGTGTGTGTGTGAAATCTTTCAGTAGGCTTGACATTTTGTTTTTTTGGTCTGAATACAAAAGGAACTGTTGTAAATAGATGTCAGTATTGTGATAGAAAGTGATAGGGAGGAGAATGATTGTATAGTCCTATCATTATATCTCATTCTTTTAGTGAGGTTACCATATCTGACAAGGAGAAAATATTTACTTTGCTTGGGTGAATGTGGCGGGAACACATTCTTATTCTGCAGTGAAGTACCAAGGTTCTAGCACTCTAGTTTAAAAACGTAAATCTCTCCCTACAAAAATCCCAATTGGTCTTGTAGACTTTGCCTGAGCGGTTGTCGAACTTGGAGTACAGGAGAGGATGACCTGGAAAGACAGAGGGTGTTTGGATGATAAAATTGAGAAGTAGTGATAATGGAGAAGGTATGGTTATTGATAAGGACAGAGTCTACCAGGGTGTAACTAATGGTACACAGAACTGAGTAGACGGGGGAAGTGATGGAGTAAGAGGAAGAAGCACGGGAGATGGGTGACGGTTACTAGAAGATTCATCTACGACTGTTGCTCTCAACCTTGAGTGTATGTCAGCATCATCTGAGCCTTCTGTCCACTTGCCTTCCCATGTCTGTTGTAGTTCAATAATTCTCACTTCTAACATGTTCTAATAGGATCCTGGGGCTCCTCTGTCCAGGAGCATGCCTTGAGAATTATTTCAGTTAATACCTACAAAGCTATTGAAGTCACTAAAGGATCATGTCAGGAATAGTATCTTACTCATCAAGGAATCAATTAAAGGACTTTTTCCAGAATACATTTTTGTCACCAATTATATGAGACAATGGGTCTCCAGCTTCATCATGTATCAATTAACTGGGAAACTTGTGAAGAATTCAAAGTCCCAGAGAATCCCAGAGATCCTGAATCCATAGGTTTAGGGCAAGATTTAGAAATAGCCATACTAACAAATTCCTAGAATATTTCTCAGTCAAGAGGTAAAAGAACTACATATCAGAAACACTGTTGCTGTGTAGTTCAGTGGTTTGATTTTTACTTTAGCTGATTGACCTTGGGTATTTCACCAGCCTTTCTGAACTGCGGATATTTTATCAGTAAAATGGGAATAAATAATTTGCCCACAAGATCATTGCAAGGGTTAAATGGAATTAGTATTAAAACCTTTTGCAAATAGTTTTATTAATGTAAATATTTTGTTAAGAGAAACTTATATGTTCGGCCTATCATCTGCACAGGGAAGAGGGTTGAGAAGGAAGGAGAATCTGCATTTGTTGATTTCTGACTATGTTTTAAAGATACTCTCTTGATATTTGTGATGGGGTGATGTATCACACCGTTCTTTCACATGTTTAAGCAACTGAGAAACAGTAGTCACATAAGAACCAAATAACTTAAATAATTGTAACAGGATGATTTGAGGTAACTTTCTTCCACCCCTAGTACCACAGTGATGGAGAGATGCACATCTGTACACACATACACACACACAAACACACACACACATACACCCCTCAAGTCAATTATTACATGCCTGTTTCATGGGTTCCAGTTCTTTTTTTATAGGTGTCTCTGATACTGGGGCTAGTAGGGACCTGCTGCAGATTCCAGATGCTTCCAGGGAAGGAACAGAGGGAGAGCAGGAGGCAGAGGGCAAAGATAGAACCTGTCAACTCGCTTCCTGTCGTCTAGTTACTCCGAGTATCATGCAGCCTCCTTTTCTCAATCTGGAATGGGTTGAAATTCAATCTGCAGTTCTTTTCAACATTATCCTCCTCTTGCTCCTCTAAACTGCACGATGCCGCGGCTCCAAGCCCAACAGCAGTCCCTCAGCAGGGGTCTCCTTCCCAGCTCTCGGGGCCTCCTCCAAGTTCTGAGTTGTGCTCACCCAGCCTCCTCCTATTGCCCTGGCCTGTGGGTGGTAGCAGATTCTGGCAGTTACTACCTCTGTGATAATCCTGTGTTCTCTTTTATCTTTTCAGTTACCAAGGTAACAACTTTATAATTCTTTATATTAAACTCTCTCTTTTGAAATAACTGGTATGATTTCTGTTCCCCGAATACCCTTTGTTGCACATTCAAATAAATACACACAATTGGGGTGGGGGGCGCAGATAAAGAACAGCAACCCTCCCTAGCCCATGCCTCTAATGCGGGATCAAGGCTTGCCCTAGATCTAGCTTTGGGGGCAGGTTTACCCTTCATCTGCTTCGTCTGTGGGGGAAGAGGGACCCACGGAGGGCCAGAGCTTTTTGGGGCAAGTTTATCCTTCATCTGCTTCGTCTGTGGGGGAAGAGGGACCCACGGAGGGCCAGAGCTTTTTGGGGCAGGTTTATCCCTCATCTGCTTCGTCTGTGGGGGAAGAGGGACCCGCGGAGGCCAGAGCTCTGCGTGCCGGTGCCCTGATGCGGAAAACACTAATAGGCTGCTTCTCTCAGCGTTTCCTTCTCAAACCTTGAATTATGCACTCAATAATATCTTCACCTCAATATCTCCCTCTCTCCACCTCCTTAGAAATAACTGTAGGATAAAAACTTCATCCTTATCCAAAGCTTGCTATACTGGATTTTGCCACTTGCAGAAAACATGCAGGCGAGTGGCTGATTCAGCTCAGATCTTCCTGATGATGCAAGGTCTATATTTTTCCTTTTACATTGTGTGGCCTTTATCACCAGAAAAGGTCTCACTAATGGGCTAGGAATAGACTTCAGCTTACAACTTGGGGGTATAAAAGTATCTCTTAGGAAAAAAAGATTTTTTTTGTGACCCAGAAAACAAACCCAACAGTATATTTGTCTTGTCCACCATCTGCCCTCCAAAGTAGTGTATTATTTAGTTATTTTTCCCATATTTTGGTAATGGCCAAACTTCATAAATCATAACTATAATTCTCATTGTGTAATGATGGGTTTCAAAGGAAAAAGATTTCACTGATTATTGAAATCCCCATCTTTTCCTGTCTTTTCCATCCCAACTACTCAGATTTGATTATTCCTTCTCATGCAACCACACAGCTTACTATGTTCCTCCAGGGATGACTTAGATGAATTCCATCCTGTGAGACCATCTCCATGCCCTCAGCCCCTTTCAGCACAGTCTGGTGTCTTCTGCCTCTTACTGGAGTGTGATTTCTTTGGGAGCAAGAACTGCATTTTATTCATGCATGCATTTCTTCAGCTCAAGAGATTCTTACTGGAGCTGAAATGCATGAAGCTGGGCTGGGAGTCTGAGCAGAAAAAAATGCACCATTATTTCCACCAACATGTAGCAGACAGCATGCCCTTTAATCGTGAATACAGACAACAGATATGCAACAGGATCAGAGATCTCACATGCTCTTCTATCGTGTTAGAAGCTTTGGCCGTCATCTCAGAATATTTTATGCTTATCTCTGCTCTGACATTGTGATAGTTACTAGACTTTCTCCTAGGTTAGACTATGATACTGAGAAAAAGCAATGTGTATATTGTTACTGTGTCATAGTCTTTCACGTGTATTTCAAAAGCTGCATTTCATAAAATTTGCCTCCATTGTAATCTTATTTTGTTTTTGTGAATTTTAATGTGTGAGTCTAGAAAGGAATTTATAGAGTTCAGCAATGTGGCAAAGGAATTCTTGTCTTAGTACTTAACTAGGAGCCTGTTTTAAAGTTTAGTCAATGGAATATATGACTAATAAAAGAACTAGGTTAAGTAATTTCTGTTTCAAAAAAAAGTATTTGCTCTTAGTAATGTTGATGTAACAGACATAATTTGGCAAATAAATCCATTTAAATTCATAGTTCTTACCATATGACAAACAAATTCTTTATGAGTTAAAGAGTTAAATATACAGTAAATGTCAACTTAATGATTCATTAATTTTTTTAGGTATTTATTGGTATCTGCTACATGCCAGACATAGTCATAGGCAAGGATATATAGCAATAAGTAGGAACAAATGTCCAGAAATTACAGTTGGCGTATGAAACCTTTCCCAGGAGGCTCATGTATTCATTCATGTTTTCGTCTCAGTCATGAACTAGATTCAACAGATACATCAGCAAAGAACATAACCTGACAGCAAATAAGAAGATGAAAAAGACGTCCACCTAGTTTCGAGAAAAATGGAAATTGAAGTCAGAACAAGATACAATTTTTTGCCTATTGGAATGTGCACCAACAGAATCAAACCAAACTGAAGCTGAGAACTAACAATGACCCTGGTGCCGAAAGGATGTGGAGCAACTCTTCTGCACTGCTGGTGAGAATGTAAAGCAGTAGTACAGCAATTTTGGAAAGCAGTTTGGTGTTTCCTAATAAAATTAAGCATATGATTACAGTAGACAATAACAATCCTGCCCCAAGGTATCCACCCCAGAGGGTGAGAGTTTATGCTTATAAAAATAGTTGTATGCTAGTATTTACAATAGCTTTGTTTATTTTGAAGATATTTTATCTATTATTTTTATCTTATGTGTACAGTGTATTGCTTGCATGTAGGTAGGTGCCCGTGTAATGCAATGCCCACGGAGGTCAGAAGAAGGTGTCAGATTCCCAGGAACCGGAGGCACAGATGGTTGTTGGCTGCCATGTGGGTGCTGGTAATCAAACCTGAGTCCTCTGCAAGATCAATCAGTGCTCTTTACCACTGAGCCATCTCTCCAACCCCAATTTCTTTTCATTTTGACTTACTACAAACAAAGCTGTTGTGGGCTGGAGAGATGGTTCAGTGGTTAAGAGCACTGGCTGCTCTTGTAGAGGACCCGGGTTTGATTCCCAGCATCCATGTGGCAGCTAACAATGTCCATGACTCCCCTTCCAGGGGATCTGATGCCCTCTTCTGATCGCTGTGGGCATTGCATGACATGGGGACACATGCATGCAGGCAATACACTCATACATGCAAAATATAAATAAATTAATGTAAATTAGAAAAGAAAGCAAAATATCCTCAGTCTTTTGAAAGACAGTGAAACCATCCATGAAGTGATATACGTTAGCATTAAATGAGATGAAAATATGTTGATTGATGGGGCATAGAAGAATCTCAAGTGCATTGTAGTTTATGGAAGCAGTCTTAAGGGCTACATAGTGTAATACTTAATTTTTATGACATTCTGGAAGGGAGAGGGCTAGAAATACCAATAATAGACAAACCATTGTCGGGAATGGGGAAAGAAGAAAAGCTGGCTACAAACCAGCACCAAAAATCCTGGGTGTGCAGTGGTGAAATTGTTCTGTGTCTTGATTACAGCGGTGGTCATATGATGTTACGTATTTACCAAGATTCATAGAACCTAACAAAGTTTGATTTTAGCACTTTAGAAATATTTCAAAACCAAAGGAGAAAATTTGGTTTAAGAAAACCCATGAAACAAAACAAATTACCAGCTCTTGTGGCAGAAAGAAAATTAAAAGCAAATATGTCTGGAGGCCAAGAACTTTGATAAAAAATAGAGGATCTTGAGCAGACATGGTGGACACTGGCGCGGCGTGGTTGTTGACCTGGAGATAGTCATTGCGGAAGGATGAAGAACTGCAGGAAAGAGGACTTCCCAGATTCCGCGAATGAAAAAGAAAACTGGATTTTTCTTTCTAGTTTATAAAAATGTTGGAAAACCAACCTCTTTAATATTGTAGAAAACAAACCTACATCAATGAGAGCCGTACAGGCATTAATAAATGATTAAGAACCCAGTCTCAGGATGGATTTAAGACAAAGAGTGTCAGGAGGAAGGAGAGAGGGTTTCAGGGAATAAGGTCCTTTTCGCCCCTAACTCAGAGACCTGACTCCACCACAGATCCTCCAGCAGAGCCTCAACACCCTCCTCCCTTTGATTGGAGTTCGGGAGGTTAAGTGAGTAATTTCTCTTGCAGGTGCTGTGATCAGGTGTTCTGGTTCTATATATAAAACTCTGGTGCTCATGTGCAGATATCCAGAAAGCTCAATTAATCCTAAACATTCCTTCCCACAGAGATATCCCAAAATAAATTCTTCAGCACATGTAAAGTGGCTTAACTGTTTCCTTGACTTAATGACTGAATTTAAATTTATGAAGGGTTTTTATGAGGCAGATGCAGAGCTTCATTCTCCAGGTTCATGGGCAGCTGAGCAAGAATACAGACACTCTGAATGAAGCCGGAGAGCTGCGTGGACAAGCAGAAGATCTTTGTGACCTGTGGAGACTAAACATAGGAACTGGCTCCATGGAGTGGTTAGGGAGAATATATCATAACAGCTGCTCAAGGAGACAAGGGACAAACTAGTCATCTTACTGACATTTATCGATGACACGGAAAATACATCATGCCAATCTTTAGGTTTCGTCTACTGCTGACTTCCTACTAGAGAAGCATGCTTAAAGACTAACAAATGGGCGTAAATGAATGCGTGAACTAAGGCCAGCGATGCCGTAGCCACACTAAGATTTAAGACTGAGAAGAGTTTTTGATTCCTTAAAGAATTTGTTTTAATGTTCTAGGACCACAGGAACACTATGTGACAGACAATGACAAAATTTAGCCACACAGAACACTAAATGTTTAATTATGCTCAGGGATTACCTGAGTACTTTTGCTGGTTTTGCCTTGGGTCCTTGCTCCGAGTACTTCCTGGGCTGTTTTGATTCTGATCCATGAGATCTCTTTTCTATGAGTCATCTAGCATATGCTTTGTCTTATGGTAGATGTGGAGCCTAAGAGAGCAGCAGTCAGCAAGAACTGTATTGTACCATTCTGTTGCCTGAAGGCTAGGACCAGGCAAGATCTGATTCAAGATACAGGAAATGACTTTAGCTTTGAATGAGAGGGGAATGCTAAATCATATTGCAATACTTGCAAGGGAAGGGTTCCCCAGAAAAACAGAACCAATACAGATAATTAGCTGTGAGAGAGGGGATTTATCAGATTTGGTTTGTGCAGTTATGGAGGTGAGAAGTTAAGCACAAGCTATCTGAAAGCAGGAAGCACGGGGAACCTGGTGGTTCACTTCAAATTCAAGGACCTCAGGACCAAGGGAACTAGGATGTAATTATCAGCCTGGGGCCAAAGACTTGAGAACTAAGGCCAGCGGACTGGGGAAGTCCAGGGTATGAAGGTCAGGAAGCTTAGAGTTTGGTTGTTCAAGAGTAGGAGACACAAAGGAGGGATGAGAGAGGAAGGAAGAAACTGAGATGCATTATTCTACCACCTACATAAAGAGATAGAATGACAAACTTGCCTTTTGTTCTGTCTGAATGCCATCGCATTACACAGGTCCCAGAACCACTGGTGGGCAGGAAACTCTCCTACTCAGTCCACTCATCCAAATTCTAGTGTCCTCCAGACAATATACCCAGAAAGAACGCTCTATTAGCTATTTGGGTATCTGTTCTTTAATCAAATGGAGTTGGCATTTATTTACCAATAGATGGGAGAAGAGAAGACCTTGAGCTCATTGTCTATAATCAGTCTGGAGCACCTCCACTGGAGTTCTTGTCTGCTAAAATGGTCATAAAATTCCAAAATATGGTCATAAAAAATTCTAGATGTCCTGAGGCATGGGATAATAATATAGCTCTCAAGGAAGTAAGAAAAAAACCCTCATCTAGAGATGCTGTGAAATGTCTTAGAAGACAAGTATGCATTACAAAGTAGAGACAAATCAAGGCTACTTCCAACAGAAGATATAGCAAGGGCAAAAACACAGAAGTAAGAAAAAAAAACACAACAGTACTTTAGAGTGTAAAGAAATACCATGTGTATGGGCAGAAGCTGCGAAGGGAGAAGATGGAGTAAGACTGGACTGTGAAAGTGACTGGCCTTATTTACATCCACTAGCTTGCCTTTCCAATTGGTAGGAACTCCAGAGATGCTGGAGCGCTGATTTCCCCAGCACACAGAATCTATCTGGGACAGCGAGGGCTCTATAAATATTTGTTGACTGAATGAATGAAGAATGATTATTCATGAGCAGTCAGGCTTTCATCCAAGGCTTTGGGAGGAAACAATATTTTTTCTAAGCAACTGCAGGTTGTGATGTGATCTTTGAGGCCAACTAGGAAATTGTAAGAAATGAGGAAGGCCAGAGAATGGAATCCTGGGAATGGAGCCTGACATAGGGCACAGGCAGCCAGTGAAGACTTCCATTTAGGTCTACATTTTCTGAACAGATGTTGGCCTGAGAGATGAAGAGGGGGAGTGCTAGACCTACAGAGGTCTAATTGCTGGGCCTTTTTAGGAACTGATTTAGCCACACAGAACACTAAATGTTTCGTTATGCTCAGGGATTCATTGGTTACCTGAGTGCCTTTGCTGGTTCTGCCTTGGGCCCTTGCTCAGAGTAGTTCCTGGGCTGTTTTGATTCTGATCTATAAGGTCTCTTTTCTGTGAGTCACCTAGTTTATGCTTGGTCTTATGGTGGATGTGGAGCCTAAGAGAGCAGCAGTCAGAAAGAACTGTATTATACCTACAGAGGTCCAATTGCAGGGCCTTTTAAGGAACTGAAGACCCATTCAAAATTTGATAGAGAAGTTTAGAAAAATCAAGTTATCTATTAAGGCTCTCTTTTTGTTGAATATTATTTAACATCTGTTATGCATGTTTCATAACCTGGAAACTGCTACATTACATAATTTTTATTCATTAACCTGCATAGCTATTTATATATACAGGTATTTTCTGTGTCAAAGTTTGCCTTATAACACAAGTGTATATAACACAAGTATATAATCAGGAGACCTGAATTCAGAGGTATATGGTCCCGAGGCAGGGACTTCACTCCTGAACTTCATTGATGAAACAGGGTTAACTTATCACATCCTTTCTATTTCAACAGCCCATTGAGAGAACCTTATGAGACCATGTGGGAGAAAGACATAGTAAAGATTAGATGGCAGGCATGCTGGTAAGCACTTGACATACCTATTCTCATTTAATCTCATAACATTCCTAGGCTTATAGCACTGTTACCACAATATTATTCTCAATGATATTATCTACCATCTACAGATTTCAAAATGGAGGGCAAGAGTTGACTAAACCCTGTCTAATTTGATAAACTACAAACTGATATTAAAAGAAAAATGTTGAGCCAGGCATGGTGGCGCATGCCTTTAGTCCCAGCACTCCAGAGACAGGCAGGTAGATTTCTGTGAGATTGAGGCAAGCTTGGTCTACATAGCAAATTCCAGACCAGCTGCGGACTACCGGAAGATCCCTGTTTAAAACACAAAAAGAGACCAAAAAAATCAGTGTGACTGTTACTTTTGATTTGGGGGCAGGGAAAAGATGAAGAATTTCCAATATATGAATCCCATCTTCTGAGCTATGATTCATGCAAATAACTAAGATGACAAAGAAAACAGCAACAAAGCCTCCACCAGCAACGAAAACAGGCAAACAACACTCTTCAGGGTCACATCAGGGCGAGGCTTGGAAAGAGAGGAAGTGAGTAGAGGTCAGAGGGGACACCCATGAGGAAGTGCTGTTGCAGAGATCTGGACACACAGAAAGCTGGTACACCCAGATTGTTTATTCATCACCTGCAACCTGGGGATAACAGGCCTGACTGGGATTTGACTGGCAGCTTTCTTTTTCCCTTCCAACCTGGTTGCTAGGGGAACTGGAAGACCCTGAAACATGAAGAGAAGAGGTGAGCTCTAGATGTCTTCCTGTCATGATGAGGACTTAGGTTGTCTTCTCTGGTATATCAGTCCCAGTTCTCTGGAACCAGTGGAGGTGGAGACAAAAGCTAGAGAGGGCTCAAGAATAGCTCAGCTGGTGAGGTGCTTACCTTGCAAACAGGAAGATCTGAGTCTGAGCTCCCAGAAACCACAAAAAATGTCAGGGATGCTGGGGCATGCCTATAACCCCATAACTGAGATGGCAGAGACAGGTAGATCATTGGGACTTGTTGGCCAGCCTACTTAACCTACTCGGTGAGCTCAAGGCCCCTGAGAGACCCTGTCCTAAAAAATCAAGGTAAATGGCACCTGAAGAACAACATTCAACATTGATGTGGCCTTCATAAGTGTACACACATAACACATACACAAACCCACACAGACACACACACACACACACACACACATACACGCACACATACAGAACTAAAGAGACAGAAATGGAAACACAGAAATGTTAAGGAATGAGAGACTACAAACTTCAAATTTTACAGGCAGGTTAGGCTTATAGGCTAGAGACCCAGGATTAATGTTCATGGGTTTAAATGTTAATTTCATTCCAAATTCTCACACAGAAGCATCCAGAATAATGTTTGAGCAAGTGGGTACTGTGGGCTGGTCAAGTTGGCACACAAAATTAACCATCATGCCTGGCTTCTGACATGGAATCTACAATTTCAGGAAGATCTCTCAGTACCGGGCCTAGTGGCGGGTTAAAACAAGGTCAAAACAACCAGTCTGTTACTTGAGCTTCTTATAGGCTCTTGTCTTTCAGAGTGGAATCTGGAAGAATACAAGCCTCCACACCTACTACCTTCATATACTGGTCTCCCCATTTGTCACAGCTGGATTTGGTTGTCAACTTGACATACTGAGAAGAAGGAACCTCAACTGAGGAGTTTTTCTCTATTAGCCTGGTGTGTGGGCATGTCTATGAGGTGCTTTCTTGATTACTGAATGATGCGGAGGAGCATTCACCCCTGGGCAAGTGGTTCTAGCTTTTATAAGAAAGCAGGCTGAACACAGGCTGGAAAAGCAAGCCAGTAAGCAGCGTTCCTCCGTAGTCTATTTCAGCTCCTGCCTCCAGGTTTCTGCCTTGAGATCTTGCCCTGACTTAGTGATGAACTATGACCTGGGAGATGTAAGATATATAAACCCTTTCCTTCCCAAGCTGGTTTTGGTCAATGTATTATCAAATATTTGGTCAATGTAGCAATAGGAAGCTGGCTATTACTCTACCCAAGTCAGTGCTCCTTCCCTCACATTCAGCTATTGAGCCTGTGCCAAAGTGTGAGTTTGCTGTAATACACTGTGTCCAGCCCCTTAGGAGACCCCTGGTGCACACTGCAAGCCTACTGTGATCCTGTCTCCTCCAGCCTCTCCCCTCCATATTCTACCATATAAATTCATGAGATGCATTTTGCCCAGACATTGCTCTCTCAGTTTTCCCTGCCTGGATTATTGCTGACCACTTGACCAAAATCTATGCTTAATCCAAGGTTCACTTAAGTGTGCCTTCTTCTATAATCCCTTCTGATTTTTCCCATTATCTCTCCATACCGAATATGCAATGTCCTCTCTGTTAGAACCTATGATACTCTGTTATACTTATTTGTATTTTCTCTGTCTTCCCTGTGGACTGGTAATACACTCAGCACATTAGAGGTCTTCAGTGCTTGTTGACTCAATGAATGTGAGTGAAAGAATGAATGAATAAATGGATGTAGACATGGACAGGTTCTGCCGTCTGCAGTGATGGAGCTGGGATTTGAACTTACATTTCTCTAACCACAGTCACTAATGTGTACCTTAAGTAATGATTGTATACTGAGGACCCTAGACGGTGTTAGAATTGCTAGATCTAAGTCTCTAGGGGAGGTGCTTGGCAAAATTATAGAGTCTTGGGCTCCATCTAAACCCAAGAAGTTTAAATGCCTTGATGTATTGAGAAGGGTGGGAAAGATGTTAGGAAGCTGGTTTAAAACATTTCTACCTAGAGTTGTAACTTTAGGGATGTTACATGAGGCACATAGATGCAGTTAGAGATTGTTGCTGCCCGTTATTTAAAATGATAAGCAACCTATGTCTTTATCCAAAAAGAATGAGGGAAGAATGAATGCTGATATAGTCATAATCTTCAGTAGCAAACATGTTATAAGACAATGAGAATTCACATTAAAAGATCCTATGGTACATTTTTTTATATTACATTTTATTCTGAATATGACCCAGCCCAAAATTTGCCAAGACCTTCTTTATTTAGGGATTATGTAAAGATAAAAGATTGGGTAGAATATTTAATCACGGCTTTTTTATATAGGCCCAGTTTTGGTAGTATTTTTATACAATGTCCATATAATGCCTTCACCCATATTGCTCATAATAGACAAGCAGACACTCCATTGGCTTCCACTGGATGTGAATATACCATGAATCAGAAGACAGAGAGATCTGCCTGTTATGAGACACTCACTCCGCGGAGTGTGGTCTTCTCTGGCACTCCTGTCAGTGGGACAATGTTTACTTTGTCTTCATTATCAGAGTATATAACGAATTATAAATCAAAGATGTCAAAGTATTCCACAGGTCAGCTTATAGTGTGCGCCCTTTTATTTTCCTCCCGGCCAAAGTTCTAAAAACTAAGTAGGGAAACAGTCTTGTTCTTTTATCAGAATTCAATGATCACTTCCTTAGTTCTCCTAGTTATTTATTTGCAATGATAAGATTGTTCAATAGAAAAAATTGTCATGAATTTGGACCATGAAAGTAGGGACTTAAATAGATGATTACTAAATTCTTGTTATCTCAGAGATGCTAGAACATTTCCATAACTATGATCAGCTGACAAGATAAAGGGTTAATTATCAGTACAGTGTTTGCTTACGAAGTCTTTATTGTTTCTTTTAAGGAAAAGAGAATTTACTTGGAATTGTGGTTACGGTCCCTAGAAGACCGAGTGTCCATCATGGTAGGGATACATGACAGTACGTCACAGACCTGGCAGCAGAGCTGAGAGATCACATTTCAGCCACACACAGAAAGTGCAGAGAGCATTCTAGAATGGGGTGACGTTAGGAATTCCAAAGCTCAGTTTCTATGGCAAGGTCATGCCTCCTAAACCACCTCAACAGTGCTACCAAATGGGGACCAAGTGTTCAAATAGTTGAGCCGTAATTCCCATCTACTAGCATCCTTTATTTTTTTAAAAATTCTTTATTGAATTTTTGTGCCTTTCATTCAGAACATCCAAATCAGTCTTAGTCATCTTTTTAACCCTTCCCCACCTGTGCCCCCCATGCCCCCCCACTGGAATTCATATATTCTGTCATTTGTGTTAAGGCCTATCATGTCCAGACATTCCTCAGTGCAAGATCATCCCCTGGGATCTACTCAGCCTATCTAGAATCCTTCCCTTTAAGAAGATCAGCTCTTCATCATCCAGCAGTAATCAGTAGAATCAATAATTCTTTGACTAAGACTGGGGCTTGCTGTCCGTTTCCACAGTTCTTTGCTGTGGTTTTTGTTTGCTTGAGTTTGCATAGGTCTTGTGCCTTTGCTGTAAGTTCACATGAGCAAGGTCCCAGGACTTTGTAAGACTATTTCCGTATGGTCATGTACCTCCTCCTTGACTCTTACAGTCTTTCCGCTGCCTCTTCTGCAATGGTCTCTGAGCCTTAGATGGGTCGAGTTTATTATAGGAGTCTTGTCTAAGGACCCACACTCTGCAGATTCTTACTCTCTGTGCTTTGGCCATTTGTGACCTTTTGTGTTACTGGTCCTCTGATGCATGAGGAAGCTTCAAAAATAAGCATTGAGAGATTCATTAATGTCTTCTTTACACTTTGTTCTATGTTAAGTGAGCCTTAGGTGTAGAGGTTGCACTGTGGATGTGCCACTTAGGCTTGGGAAATTCACAGACAATGTCTATGTGTGATCAGTTGTGGTTTTCTGCAGTAGTCTCCAACTGATGCAAAGAAGCTTCTTTGATGAATGATGACTGGGATACTTGTCTATAAATTTAAGGATCCATATTTTACATGTAGTAAGAGATTACATTTGTCTAGGGATGTGACAGTCTTGGGTTTTCTCTAAGATCTATGACCTCTGCAGTCATATGAATTTGGCTGTGTTTATAGTATCACACATGGATTTCCTTCCATTGAGAAGCTTTATGTCCAATTAGGTTCATTACCCCCTAGATAAAAGTGCTACTATCACACCAGTATTATATGCTGTGCCAGTCATCGATGTGGTTATTTGGTCAGGAAGTTGGTGTTGGGCCATCCATTGATGTTCTCCCTTGGCTACTTGCATAGTGTTCTTCAGAGCTATGAGAAAGTGACTTCCAGGTCAATTCCAGCTCCATTGCTCCAAATCCTGTGTTAAGTTTGAGAGTCTTTGGAACCACTCTGGCCTATGACCCATTTTAACTGAAATAAGAGGTATTCGATGGAAGTCATGGAAAGAAGATGCTGTATGTTATGATTCCATTCATTAATATGGCTCATTGTTATTCATGTGCTAAGTTAAGTTTTATATATGTGTTGTGGTCTGAAAGTTTGTAACTCTGTTTTGTTTATATTTGGAAATCCTAACCCATAAAGCAGTGGTATTAGCGGGGGTCCTTTAGGGTATGATTATGATTAGATCACGAGGGTACAGCGCTCTCAATTGGATTAATGAATCATAAATAAGATTCAGATCTGCCTTGCCTCTTCGACTGAACACACAGTAAAAAGCACTGTCTGTGAGGAATAAGTCCTCACCAGACACAGAATCTTGATTTTGTGTTTCCTAGCATCCAAAGTTTGAGAAAAAGAGTTTGTTGTTTATAAATTGCATACTTTAGAGTATTTTTGCTATAGAAGCCTAGATAGTATATAAATATATGAATGCACTGATAGAGTTATGACAAAATATATGCCATGTAGTTAACAGTGATTTATTTAATTTGAAAATAAAATTATTTAAAATAAAAATACAAACTTTCAGACCACAACACATATATAAAACTTAACTTAGCACATGAATAACAATGAGCCATATTAATGAATGGAATCATAACATACAGCATCTTCTTTCCATGACTTCCATAAAAGCTTGCCTGAAATGAAGATAATTTCAGGAGGGACCTACAAGTCACAGCTTGGTTGTGGTACTGTTTGCAGCACACTATACATTGACTAAATATTGAATTTATAGACTTAAACATTGCATGGGACTGGAGAGGTGACTCAGTGGTTAAGAACATTCGTTACTCTTCCAGAGGACCCGGGTTTGATTCCCAGCACCCACATGGTGGCTAACAACCATCCATAATTCTAGTTCCAGGGGATCCAACGCCTTCTTCTGGCCTTCTTGGACTTTGCATGACATGGATATACTTACAGACATGCAGGGAAAAGTCTCATGCACATAAAATGAAAATAAATAAATAAATTGGTGAGTTTTGTGGCATGTAAATAAATCCTCAATAAAATTTTTGTAAAGTAAGCTTCCAGGTGATTTTGATTGCAACTAACTTGGGGAAACCCAGCAGGAAATGCTTTTTTGCATTCCTTGATTTTTCCCCAAATACTACTTTATTTGCATAGTGGATGTGTGTTTCTCCTCCATTATTAGAAAAGGTGCTAATAAAATCAGTAACAAATGGCAAAAGTCAAGGCACCAAAAACACTTCTGCAAAGTATTTATTACACATATTTAAAAATTGTGAAATGGAAGCACACCAGCATTAGAACCCTTTAGAGAACTCTAATTTTCCTCAGGTTTGCATTCAACAAAATGTGTGACTTCCGGCCTTGCTTATCATTGGATTCTGTGACTGGAAGTCATCCTTGAAAAGAGACCATGACCAGAAAGATAAACTTTGCAACGTGAGGTGATAGGCTATGTAAAATAAAATGAATTAGCTGCTAGTATTGAATAGAAATTCACTGCACTCTGCCTACCCTGCCCCAGCACAGCTGGTTCTGGAAACTTCCCCCAACAAACTTCAGTTCACTGATCAGTACAGGCACTTTGCCTGTTGGAAGCTAGTTTATAAGCTGGAAAACACCTGTGTGGTTGCTTGGCTACTTTATTTGCATAGCTTTACCTGCTGGGCTGACTCACTGAGCCAGTGAGAGCATCTTTCATCCCTTGTGTGTGTGTGTGCATGCACAAACATATGTTTTTATGTACATATGTGCGTGTCAGTGTGCATGCACATGTGCACATGTTCTTGTGGATGGCAGAAGTTGACTTTAGATGTTTGTCTTGATTACTTTCTACCTTGTGTTTTGAGACAGAGTGTCTCAGTGAACTTGGAACTCACTGGTGGGTAGGCTAGCTGGTCAGAGAGCTCCAGGGATCTACCTATCTCCAACCTCCTATCCAGTGCTGAGGTTATAGCACTCAGTTTTATGTGAGTGCTGGGGATCAGAGCTCAGGTCCTGAAAGTAAGCACTTTGCCCGCTGAGTCATCTCCGCAGACCAGAAACTCTCCTAGTAGGGTTGAAGTCACCACCTAAAGAGAGAGGCCATTCACTGTCATAACAATGGAACAGACAGAGACACCGTAAAGTATGCCTTTAATCATGAGTTGACATGTAATGGCTTATCATATAGTGTTCCCACTGTTCTAAACACACTCAGTTTCCACATGTTACAGC
Organism: Eospalax fontanierii; assembly: GCA_035773235.1. Lineage (NCBI taxonomy): Eukaryota > Metazoa > Chordata > Mammalia > Rodentia > Spalacidae > Eospalax > Eospalax fontanierii. Next base: position 74,283,202 of record CM069533.1, read on the forward strand.
TGTGCCTGTGTTCCTGCTTCTTAATTTCCTGTGTATTTTTATGGGGTGTCCCTCTTTCATGTTTCAGACTGAAATGTTGCGTGTTGTAGGTGAAGCAACCCAATCCACCGTGCTCAAGAAGTAGCCCAAGTCTCAGGAAATGGGGATCACAACAGATGCCTCTTTATCATTCATGGTACATCTAATACATATGAAGGTATGAGGTGTTTATTTGAAACAGGCTGTGCACACCGCCCAAGGTAGGGCTTGTTTCTATTAGTATTCTTGTAGCAATGATCAAACTGAGGTGTGGTTAGGATGTGGGGCTAGGAGCTGACCTCAGGCAGTCTGGGCCAGACTACAGATGCTAACTACTGTGTACTCTGCCCTTGTCCATACTGGCTCCTTCTCTCTCTCTCCCTTTCTCTCTCTCTGTCTCTCAGAATCATCCATCTGTTGGTGAAGCCAAAGTACATCACCACTTAGTCTTTCTGCTTACCTTAAAACTCGATAATTCAAAACCTTCACCAGAGCAGGTTCTGCCTTTCCTTCCTCTTTTCTTTCCTCCTGTGATTTGCATGACAGAGCGTCTCACATTTCTTGTGTCTTAACTCAGGGGAGCCAAATGTGCTCTGCAGAAGAAAGAGGCATAGAATGGAGGGGATGCAGCACAGAGAGGAGTTTCAAAATCTGACCTATTTTCTTTTTGGTGTTAGAAACAGGTTCTGTCTTTAGAAGTACAAAGCAGAGCTTGAGGAATGACAGAAACGTTCATCATTCTGGTGCAGTTTTTTCCAGGCAGACCCTCAGATTGGAAATATTGAAATGAACTTTTGTTTGCTTCTAAAAATGCAAAGTCCATGAAAAAGAAATGCACCTGACTTTGATAATATGAAACTATGAATGAACTGACTTCTGATATGAACGAAGGGCAGAGTTAACGGAACTTTGCTTTAGGTTTCTATCCTGCCAGTGGCTGTCTGGGTGGCTTAGCGGGGTCACTGGATTTCTTTGACCTTTGGATTTCTTTTATTGCAGGATGTCTTCCTTGTGGGGTGGGGGATTGCAGCAGCATGTGTGTAAAGTATCTCACATACAGTTCAGTTGCACATACTGCAGCATGGAACTGGATGGCATCTGTTTCAATATTGCAAACAAAGTCTGGTATATGCTCTTGGGTTCCTGGACTAAGGTTTACCTCTTCTTTCAAAGCCATGACATTTGTTCATCTGGGGAGGGTCTCATATTTTCCAAAAGATTCTTAGCAGGATTAAATGACAATGATATAAAATGACACTGAAGTTATAAACTGTCAGTAAACACAAGGATGATTCTTTGATACGTACCCTCCTTGACTCACAATGAGAATGTCTTGATGACTCCATCCATTCAAAATAGAAGTCAAAATACATTGAGTATACGTAACCTGCCACAGAGCATATCTTAGCTTGGCCTGCCTTGAATGTGCTAGGAATACTTCTTTTTACCTCTAGTTGCAGTCATGAAGACAGAACACATTTTGTAATAAAGTGTTGAACATCTCACAGAATGAATATGCATCCCAAATGAAAAACACTTCTAGGGTCCTTACTTTCCTGAATGCATGCTACTTTGGGATGTAAATTTGAAACATCATTAAATTGACGATAAGTCAGGTCAATTTTCTGAAAGAATTCTGAAAATTCTTCATTCCAAAGACATTTCTGGAAAACACTGGGGGGGGGGGGATAGTGTCATTGTTGTTGCTACTGCTCTTACAGTAGGACAAATACGATGGCAGTACTGAATGAGCCACAGAAGGAGGCAAGGCTAGTCTAGGCCTAGTGAGGAGTTGGGCATAAAGGTGGCAGAGGAGGGTGCCGGGAGATGGCCCTGACTGAGTACAGGAGAGTGCAGGAGAAGGAAGCTGAATGGAGGCAAAGATGCATAACTGTAATCTAGGGTAGATGACACTAGTCAAGGATAGATAACGGGAAGATCATTATCAGAGAGGAGAATAGTACCAAAATGAATGATAGTGGTGGGTTCCCTGGGTGAGGTAAAGAGGGACTTCACTGATGGTGAGGATGCTGTGACTCTAAAGGCTCAGGGTTTATTGGGTCCTGAACCAGAGACAGTTTCAAAGGCAGTTCTAAAGTTAAAGTCTGTTGCTAAGTGATGTCATATCATGTTGTGAGGCTCCAAGCAGGAAAACACAGTCTATTGCTTGTCTTATTTGTCCTTCAGTATAAATGCTTCGTACTGCTGTTGATTGACCTACCTCTTGTCTGGGCTGTATGAGGGAGGATGGTATGATTTCTCTGTGAACAGCTGTTTCTACTTCTAGTGTGACGTGTCCCCACTCATCCTTGAGGAAGCTGAGGGGGCTGAAAGCAGGTCTAAAGTGGAGACTTCCTTGGTCAAAGTCAGGGTCGTGCAATGACTAGAGCTTAATTGGGGTTCTGGAGTTTAAGGGTCCTCAGTGCTTCTACAGATGTTGGTGACAAAGTTGGTTTCCTGAGGTGCTTGCTTTGGTTCACATTGAGATTAAGTCTCAAAAGCAACTTCTCAGAAAACATGACGGGGATACCCCCTGCTCAACCTTCCAGAGTACCTCCCTGCCTGGGACAGAAGATCAGATTCCCTAACATCACTCCTTCACCTCACACTGCATGTCTAAAGCCAATGTATTGCACACTGAAGTTTTGTGCTTACAGACCGTGTATCTGTACCCAGGAGAGAAGAGAGAAGAGCTCCTGCATAAATAGCGACAGGCCATATATGTCTCATTCTCCGAGAGAAGGATGGGAAGAATCTGCAAATGACCTGATTTCTGCTGGCTGAAGGGAGGGAAGAGGCTCCTCTCCTAGCTCTGCTGAGCTGAGACATAACTTCATGAGGTCGTAGTCTAGCCCAAAAGCTTCTCTTGTGATTTCCTGGTGAGGCCTGCCTAACTTTTTACCCAGATCCCCTTCAGCTTGCCTTTATTTGATAGTGCTTTGTGATCCTCTCCCAGTGGTTATTTTGTGAGATGCACACGATCGTATTGCACTGTGCTAGAATCTTTGTTCAGAGAAAGGCATATCATGTTTCCATGCCAACAAACTCCAAGAAGCAGCCAATATTCCCTCCCTTCCTCCTTCTCTTCCTTCTTTCCCTCCCTTCTTTCTCTCTAAGTGTCTTAGGCAACACTCAATTTATGCACCCTGTAAAGCGCAGTTCCTGAAGGGCCAAGCACAGTGTGAAGAGGACACAGAAAGGAAGAAGGCACCAGGATGGGGAGGGCTTTCTATCTACTTCGCCAATCAATCTGCATTTCCACCTTTCAGTCTGGGGTTTGGTGTTCCACATGCACTTACAAAAATAATTTCCTGAGGCTTAATTATACCCAGACCTTGAGTATAGAGTGACATAGACATTGAGGGCCTTTCAGCTGATGTTGTACAGCTCTCCTTTGTGGTGCTAGAGAGAGCAGCAATGGGGGGGGGGGCTTGGGTAGAGCAAGGGGGCAAGGTTAAGTAATATCACCTTGCTCTGACTTGATAGAGCGTTATCATCTTAAGGACTCCATCCATTAAGGACTCCATCCATTTTCTTCCTCTTCCTCTTCTCTGGCTCCTTCTCTTTCTTTTGTACAAGGGTGTACTAAGGCCTCATGTGTGTTAGGCAAGGACTTGATCAGGTGCTCTGCATCCCCAGCCCCTATCCTTGTGTCTTCATTTTCTCACTTTCCTATGCAACTTTGCCCAACACACCTCATTTTACAAAGCAAATCTGTAGTAAATATCTGCAGATTTGGATTGAAAACAGGAGCTCAAATTTCCTACATTGTTTCTTTCCACCGTAACATACCTAGCCCATCCAATTACCTGTTGACTTATCAGCTGGGCTGCCCTCTGGGATGAATATCATAAGTGACAGAGCCTCACTTAAGATTGCCTTGAGAAGAAAAGGGTGAAGGGTATTTCCTCACAAATGCAAAGTTGAGGGAGAGACACTAGGTCCAAAGGGCCACTCAGTGTCATCAAGACGTCGAGTCCATTTCTCCATGTACAGCTTGTTCTCACTCCACCAGGTCCTCCCGACTCCACTCGACCCCTGGCACGTCAGGCTTGCATCTACACATCATGTACAGGGTTTCTCAGTTGGATAGTCCCAAGAAGGATACTGGGACTTAGTATCCTTGCCTGGGTTTACACCACTGCCTGCTGGAGAACAGTCACTGTGACCATGAGAGGGGAGCCTGAAAGGCCACGCTCGTAGGCTAGGTATCCAGCTGGAAGGCATGGAGTGAGGCAGCTCTTTCAAGAATACTTGGAAGCCAGTAGAGGAGGAAATGGAGCCAGATCTCAGCTGGAAGAGATGAATGGTTCCCAGTTCTGTTTTCCCGCTGCCCTCCGGGCTCCGCCTCGCCATCTTTGCTGGAAGTGTCGAATCTTAGGTTATCCAGCTCATAGACAAAAGAGACATTAAAAGACCAGCAGCCTACCTGCTATAAATTGGCTCCTGTTTGATACTTGATGGCAAGCATCAACTTTAAAGTGTCATTTCTTTGTATGTGGCCAGTTGTAAGTGGCTGGCAGTCAAGGCCAGACACAGTAATGACTAGTTCAGGAAGTGCATTTTCATACTTTGTGGTTCATCCATTCCCAAAGATGTTTATGAGCACTTAGAGCAGCAGCTTCCGGGCACTGGGAGAAAACACCAGCAGCACGCGACATTATGATTCTAATGCCAGTAATTGGGCAAGGAAGCATGAATGATAATAACCTGGGAAAAAGCCATCTCTCCTCCTCATTTCCTGCCTGTGTACCATGCTCGGCTTTGACAGGAAGCAGAGGAGGCATATTAGCATCTGTCCCTCAGTCGCTGTCAATACTGGCGCTGCTGAGAATCAGTCTTCCTTGACTCTTTCTGGATTCTCTTTGGTACCCCAGCCCAGCGCTCTATTCCTGTTCTCCCTTGGCCCAGCCCATTCTTCCTGCTGCTTGATAACTTCTTCAAAGCAAAGCACAACCCACAAACGATGCCCTGTGGGGCTAGTCCTGCACCCCTCTGGCTCCATTAACTCTACACATGTTTGCCAAACTTCATTAGTTGTGTCCAGATTTTATACTTTTTGCCATATTATGATTTCTTTTATATCTTTAAATTCACTTACTTTGCTTTTTAAAATTTGCCCTTATCCTAAGAATAGCCTCGATTAAACTTCAATATAAAGATTTCAAGATATTTTTAGCCAGCAGGGAGGAAAAGTAAGACAAGTAATCAATGATTTTGTTTAAAACACTGTAGAAACAATCTGTTATGGGGCTGGTGAGATGAAATGCAAAAGCTCCTGTGAAGTCTGATGACTGAGTTGAATCTCTAGGAACTCCATGGTAGGAGAGGAGAGAACTGACTCCTTTAGGCTATCCTCTGACCTCCGCATGTACACCATGGCACACACTCACCTACTTCTCTACCTCACACGCTCCAAATAAATAAATAAATAAACTAACAAAAATTTAAAAACAATCTGTTGATGCCACAGGGATATAAACATGCTCTTCTTTGGAAGCATGAGCCCTGGATTCCAAATACATCATCGCATCAGGTAGTTTCATTCTGCCTCAGTTTGCCTTCCCAGACTTACCTCGCTCCGGTTGATTCTCTGGACTTCCTGACTTCTTCATAATACATACATCATGACCTACTGGGCTCTGGGTCATCTTTCATTTCCTTTCTTACCAGATAGACCATCCTCACCCGGCAGCTCTCTCCCAGAAACTCCATGAGGTTGTTTTTCTTTGTTCTTCCTCCAGCTGCTCTGTGAGCTGGATGTTCTCCGCCATTTCGGAGTCACAGTGGTGATTTCTATCCCTGCAACTGTGAGCGCTTATCAGGAAAAAGATCTGACTCCTATCTCCATCCGTGAGCCCCACATAAGACACCCCCGTGAGGGTCTGCTGTGCTCCTGGGCCTCAGTCAGACCTGTTTGCTTGCTCCTTCGTTTATCACCGAAAAAGATCATTGTAGGCCCCATAACTATAACAATGCCTGACCGCAGAAAGCCCATGGCTCATTCTGTGAGTACACGTCTGCCCATTAAGATGACTTCTTCAAAATTTTGTTTTATTTCTTTTATTGAGAATTCCATATAATGTATTCTGACCACATTCCGACCCTCTTCTCCATCTTTAAGCTACCTTTCTACCTCTTCTCCCCAATTTCATGTCCTCTATTATTATTTGTCTTTTTGAAAAAAAGGCCTATGGGATCTAATTTGTGTTCTTCAAATGTTCTTGCGTATGCATCTGTCCCCTTGGCGTCGGGTTAACCTACGGTATGTCACATCCGTGAAGAAAACTGAATCACCCTCTCTCAGCAGCAATCAATTGTTAGTAGATCCTAGGAAGCTAGGCCCGAGCTTCCTGTCCACCTCCCCCATCCATGCTGGGCTGCTGTGTGGTTTGCTTTTCACAGGTCGTGAGCATGTTGTCATAAGTGTTGTGGGTTCATACGTGCAGCTACCTGTGCTGCTCAGACAACACAGTGTCCTCGTACTTGTCACCACTTCCGGCTCTGATGATCTTTCCTCTCTGTCTTTCACCAAAATGATCTCTGAGCCTTAGGAGGGGGTGTGGTATAGGTGTCCCCCTTACTCACACACACTCCAATTCTTTTTTTTTTTTAAGTGAATCACTTGCAAAATTTAAAACTTGATTTTTTGTAGCAAAAATCACTCATAAAACACCCCTCTAATGAGTCAGTTTTTTTTCCCCTAGTAAAACCAAAACTCTTAAGAACATAGATTATTATGCTTCCAATCTGCCCCCACAAAGACTTGCCCCAAGTCTGGGAACAACGCCTTAGATGTAGTACATAAAGCATTGGGAGTGTAGGCAATGTCTCTGTTGGTAGAGTGTTTGCACAGCAGGCACAGAGCCCTGAGTTCAATCCCCAGTGCCACAGAAATCTGGACACATGCCTATAACCCCAGTACTCAGTAGATGAAGGGGGGAGGATTAGAAGTCTGAGATCATTCTCAGCTACACAGGAAGTTCGAGGCCAACCTGTGATACCCACGACCCTGTCTCAAAGGAAAAATAAAAAATGTTAAAAAAAAAAAAACAAACCAAAACATACACAAACAGCATCAACCCCTAACATCCCCCCAACAAGAAGTCATGGTAGATACATGGCCAATTCTTTCTTTTCCAGTATTGTTTGTGTATGTGTTGTACATGGACATATATATGTTTTTTCATGTATGTGGGCGCATGGAAGTTGGGTACATGTGTGTATGTATGTGCTCTTGCATGTGGAGGTCTGAGGGTGATGTTGAGAGTCTTCCTTAATTGTTCTTCCATTATCCATTGAAGCAGACTCTCTCAATCAAACCCAGAACTTGCAGTTATGGCTTATCATGCCAGCTAGCTTGCTATGGGGTGCCCTGTGTCTACAAGGGGAGAATTGGAGAGAAGCTGCCATGCCCAGCTGGCATCTACCTGGGTTCTGGGGATCTGGCCTCTGGTTTCATGCTTGTTGTGCAAGATTTTTAACTGCTGAGCCATCCATCTCCCCAACCTATATTCTTAAACATGTTTGCCTCTGCATGGTCCTGTAACTCTGTGTTCCCGAGACAGTGTTGAGTGGATAGGGTTACCTACTTTGTATGGAGTTGGTAAAGGGAAAGGAGATATTGAAAGGCAGGAAAGATATGAACAAAACTTAATCCTTCCATCTGAAGACTTCACCTACGGCCGGGCACTGTTACATCCCAATACACATCAATGCAAGTCCATGGCTGCTCTTTCCCACTTGGACTTTCACAATTAGTAAATACTAACAGAAGGACTTTGCATTTGTGACGCAGTACACTGTCATAGCATCAACTGTGACATGGTCTCACATTAATAGGTCCATATAGTGATTATCTTGGAGTGAGAAAGATTATATATTTTATGGGCTTTGAGAACTGTCTGTATTTTTGTAATTGGCATAGTCAAGGAGCTTTTAATTTGAAATGTATGTGATGCTCTGCATGGTTCCATAGCTTTGAGGGTGTGTGTGTTTCACTGGAGAGGTCTAAAGTAAAGATGGAGAAGGCTTGCTTTGAGCTCCTTACCTTCCATCTTGCATTTCTTTTCCGTACCAGTGCTTGCTGATGTCATAGACTGGCAGAGCCTCTGTCCTCCATTACCAGTAAGTGGGCATGCTCACTATTCTGTCTGATGAAAAGGAACCAGCACCAATATCAGTCTACTTTATCTTGTGCAGAAGTTAGGTTCTCCATGGCTTCTGAGTCCAAGATTGTGAATTTTCTTCAAAGAAAATACATCTTAAAATCAAGCCTCACGCTAAACCAGGAAGAATATTAAATAGAACAGAACAAACCAAGTAAGATCAGGGACTCTAGGTAGAGATGTTCAGGCTCAGTTTTCATTTGACTAAGGACGCACGGCATCTAAGACATTCTCTTGTTGAACCGATGGTGGCCAGAAATGGAAAAAGCTTCTGCTGATTTCTCAAAGTTAAAAATATTGTGATGCATTCATTAGCTGCTTTTCTCATTGCTATTACAAAATGCTTGACAAAAAGCAATGTAAAGAGAGAAGGGCTTGTTTGGCTCTCAGTGTGATGGTACAGTGTACCATGGTGGGGAGCAGGAGCTTGAGGCCACTGTTCACATTGCATCTGCAGTCAAGAAGAGAGAGGCGAAGGGTGGTGCTCAGCCGGCTTTCTCCTTTTTTCCATTTTATTTAGTCTGGTTCCCAGACTCATATTCAAGGTGGGGCTTGGCACCTCAGTTAGACCTCTCGGGAAATACCCCTAAAACTTGCCCCTTTCCAGAGGGGTGTCTCTTAGGTGACTCCAGATCTAGTGGAGTTGACCACAGAGGCTAACATCATTATATGAGCTTTATTACCATCCTCCCTCAGCCAAACCTCTGCTCTATGTTGAAACTGATGGAGTTGTTTTTACAGTTGTTAAAATCAAAAGTCTACTCATAAACAAAAGGTCACATTTGAAAGAAAAAATAAAGCAAAGAAAAAAAATCAGAATTTAGAAACCTAATCATAGTAACACGGGTGATATTCCGCCCTTGTTGCTGATGTAAACGTCCCACAAATAAAGATCGGTAAATTGAAAGTTTTTATTTGGCATTTATTATACATTTCTGGGGATTTGCAAATCTGGCCCTTGATTTGTTGGTCTGAAGACCACTTTGTACAGCCAGTAAATCAGATCTCTGATGTGACAAATCAATTTTGTTTTCTAGATGAAGCTAGGGAGCTAAGGACAGTGGTGACGTCAAGGGACATGTAAATGCTGTGGCCTTTTGCTGGGAGAGTGTCCTGCGTAGGAGCAGTAGACCCCACCTGCACCTTGGGAGGATGAAGGTTTCTGCAGTTTTGTTTTTCGATCATTAAAAATCATGGATTATGGTTTGCAAATTGGATTTAAAAGCCCCAAATCCCATAAATATTTTGTATAACTCTCAAAATATTCCTCAAAATTTACTGTTAATTGTTATTATGGAGATGGCATTCAAGTAATTTTGCTTGGGTCAAGCCAGAGTACCTGGCTTGAGTGATGGGACCATCCCATCTTTAGCTGGAGCCTGAACTTCTTGGTGGGCCATCTTTCCAGTCTGGCCTACCCTACTCAGATAATCTGCTTGGCTTTCTAACTGTTTGCTCACTGGACCCCAGTGTACACAGTAGCATCTTTCAAAGACTGATGTGGGACCAATCCTGCGAAAGAAATATCACACCAGCCATAGAAGTTTTTCATGTATTCTCTGCAAGCCAGGAGCCAGCTATTGGGTCCCAGGGTAACTGGATAAGAAGGAAGATATAGTGTCCTCTGAGCATCTGGTTAGCCTTGTATGTGTAAGGTCAGAACATGCCATAGAAGAGGAAAAGAGACACAGGACCTGGAGAGGGGCTTGGAACATTTCAAGAAAGGAATGATGGCTATACCTAGGCTTGAGTGTCCAGGCAGATGGGTCATTGTGACACCTACGTGGTCCCAGGAGCTGAAGGAAGACTTAGAATGTCTCAAGGAAGTATTCCATAGTAAATGTCCTCTGAAGGGTAAGGATTGGGGTAGAAATCCTTTAGGAGGGTCAATAGGGTCCTCTCAGACCTTCTTACCTGGGTCAAAATGTAGTAATTTTGGCAGCTGACAAAAATGAAGTATCTAGGACATTCAGGAAAATGTAGTGAACAAATGGAACAATAAAACATTTGCCTAGGGTCAGGTTTGTTGTGTTTGATAAAACAGCATCAGTGTACAGCAATTTCTGTGTAGGGATGTTGTTTTCATTTGTCAGGTAGCCACACTTCTTTCACCAACAAACATAATCCTGAGAGGATTCTATTCTGGATATTTCCGATTGGACACACCTAAGCTCGTCTCTGGCAGTTCAGTTAATGAGTGATAAGCATTTAAATGAGACAGAATATTCTTTGGGATTTTATACATGACTACTCAGAGAAAGGATGCTAGCTTTCTCGCTACCTAGAAATATGACATGGACTCCTTTGAAGAATAGATTTATTTTTTAGTTTTGGAGGTTCGTGGTCTATACTGACATGGTGTGGTCTTGGTGAGGATTGTCTTTTGTCTCTATGATGTCATGGGAATAGTGTTGGCAGAGTTGCAGGAGCAAACTGATGACATCTTTTTTCCACTATTTATTTATTTATATTGTGTATGGGGGGGCATCTGTGGACCTGAGCACGGGTACCTGAGGAGGCAAAAGTGTCAGATTCCCTTGAGCTGAAGTTACAGGTGGTTTTGAGCCATTGGATGTGTTGGGTCCCCTACAAAAACAGTGCATGTTTTTAACCTCTCTCTAGTCCCCTAATGACATCTTAATCCTGGGATATGGCGAAGAGTTGGGCCAGGCTTGCTTCTGTTGTAACAATCCTGTCAGAAGAGTTATGGTGGGACCATAAGGCCACCTCATTCCCCAGGGACCTCCACTAGGACTGTTCCTGGAAGGTTCCACAACACCCCTGAATCCTGCCATCCTAGAACTAAAGGTACAATCACATGAAACTTAGAAGGGGCATATTAAACCATAGTCAGTCAAAGCAGAGCATTAGTTCCCACTGAGCTCACAAGAAGTTGGACTATAGTATTTGAAGCTGTGTTTAGATACCTTTCTGTGTACAGTGAAAGAAACTGCCTGCATAGGGAGAGAAGCAAGACCAATACAGAGAGAAAATGAGAAAAAAGAAAGCAAGAGAGGAAGCACTACACCAAGTAAAACTATATATAAAACACTGGGGCTTATGTGTCAATCAAATCTCTGCTTATTCGATCCCTGGGCTCTTTCTAGTATATCTCTATGTCTCTTTCTTTTTTATGTTTTGTTTGAGACAGGGTCTTGCTACTGGAGCTCACCATGTAGACCAGGCTGGCCTCCAACTCATAGATCTGCCTGCCTTTGCCTCCCTAGTGCTGGCATTGAAGGTGTGCACTACGACACCCATCTTCTTGTTTCTTTTATGTAGTCTATCTAGTCTAAGAAAGGTAGGTTTTGATTGGAAATATACTAATGAACACATTACCTTAGCACTGTATGGAGTAGAAAGAAGGATTAGAAGGGAACAGTGAGGATGAACCTGAAAGGCTAAACTCTAGGAAACGAGGGTGACTAGTGTGAGCTGGGAGGCCTCAGAGGGCATCCTGAGACACAGTGTCAACAATGTGTTCAGGTAAGGATTTGGCAGGATCAACCCTGTAGCAAAATGTTCTTTGAAAGAATATGGTTCAGAAAGCAGAAAAGGATGTCTCATGAGAAAGTCCAACAGAACGGATATGCAAAACCTGGGGAAAAGAACTTCTGATTTTAAGAAATGACAAGAAGTAAATTAAAGCTTACATAAGCAGTGTTTATAAAAGATGTATGTCTTTTAGCTATGATATATATTCATATTCTATATATGTATAGCACATACATTTTATGGGTATATATAGTATATGCAGTATATGTTATTTGTATTTATATATTCTATGTATAATTTTAAAATTGAGCTCCAAAGTTAAGTTTTCTTACTTTATTAAAAAGTGTAAAGACACCATTTACCTTTTAAAATATGTTTGTAACATGAACAAAAGTCGCTGATTACGGACCTTGGTCTATTCATGACCCATGGTTATTTATTTCCATAGTTTTTACTTAGTTTTGTTATTACCTCCGTTCTCTTTCCTCACTCTTGTTTGTGTTCCAAAGAACAGTATAGCACTGTGGTACCCGGAGCAGTAAATCAGCGCCGCTCGTTCATTTTCGCTGTTGTATAAAACTGCCTTTTGTGATGAAGCTGCAGTTTATTTGTTTACTTTGCACTGAAATTTTGGATCATCTCCAAAATTCGATATTTTGAAGTACATTGTGCAGAGCCCTGTTGTACACTGTGTACATCTCCTGGTACACATGTGAAGGGGTTTTTCTTGAGTATGGGCCAAGAAGAGAAATAGCTGGTTGGTCCTTGCAAATGTTTGTGCTAGAGAATTCCAGATTAACTCCTGAAGATAGGTTCCAGCTTTCCTTCTTACTAACTGTATGAGAATTCCCTTTGAGCCTAGGAATGTAGCTTAGTGGTAGAGCTCTAGTTTTGCATGAATAAGCTCTACGTTTGATCTCAGGCACTCCCCCAAAATTAAAAATTCCTTTTTACTCTAATCTCTAAAATTTAATATTGATCAAACTTTAAACATTTTGCCCATCATAAGTTTGTCAATCAGTTGGATTTGAAATTATGTTTTGTCTTGCTTTGTGCTTTTTAAATTACTCTGGAAGGTGAACATCTCTCTGCATTATATTTACCTTAGGTTTCTGCTTCTGATTTACTCCTGTCTATCTTTTAAAATCCAGTTTTCATCTGGGTTCTTGCCTTTTCTTTGTGCATCTAAAAGAACTCTCTGAATATCATTGATTCTAGGCATTTGTCAATCAGTTGTGTTACAAATACCTTCTTCTAGTTAATAATTTGTTGTTCTGCATTCCTTAATGTGTACTTGATGACTAAAAATATCTTTCTTGTCAAATTTTCTAGAACAAGTATACAGAGAAGAATTGAAAACAGAAAAAAATTAAATGTCTCAGGTTAAAGATTCACATACATTTTATTTTTAAAATGTGTGTGTATAACTTGTGATTATCTGGAAGAATACAAATAGAATTTTTAATACTTGCTAATATACAAATATAAATATAAACTATCTTCATGCTTTTGTATATTTAATGTTATTCAATTAATATTCGCTTTTTGAAATCAGGTAAAGAGATTACTGAAATTTCAGGAAAACTTAAAACTTTAACAAAAAAAAAGGAAAGAATTTTTTTCTGTACTAAAGTAAGATGACTCTGATATAAATACCAAATGAATATTTTGCTACGTACAGGGTTTTATGTAAAGGGAACACAAGCCATCATTTCAAATCCAATACCTATAAATCTTGTTAATTTATTCACTCCAGAAAGATTTTGAAAGTAGCACAGTCATTGGTATTCATTAGAATTACTGTCATTGAATCAAAGAAACTGAAGTTTCAGAGGACTTTACAGTGAAAACAAACACAAAGTAAGTGGTTTATATTCCTGGTCCCCATTGTCACAAGATCAAGTGGAATTTCTTTTCAAGGGCCAGATATGCAACTTGTTATAGACCAAAGCTAGAAAGTGTACCCCAAAATTCACACATGAAGAAGGGGGTAGTGGCAGACTTAGATTTCTGTCTCATCACTTGTAAGTATCATACAGAAATCTATGAAACCTTAACCTTGATCTCACTTTCTGGTACTGGGAGCTGTGTCAGATAAACCATTTCAGAAAATAAAATTGAATATCATGATTTCAGTATGTATTATGAACTTTAAACAGTGGCCTTCACTGTTTTTTGTTATTAGAAAGTTGGTGACTACGTTTGATAGTTTATAGAAATGTGATTGTTTAAAGAAAAGATCTGGTCAGTTTTACAACTTGATGTGATATTTCCTAAAATGCATTGTTAATAGACTACATAAAAATTTTAAAGTAGTTCTCATTCTCTTACATTTACCTGGTCTCCGTGATCATACAAGCCAGCATACAAGACTCTTTAGTCTCAGTGAGGAAATAAAATCTCAGCAGCTACACATATCCTGCCTCCTCTCAAAAACCAAGGTGGAGCAGTGAAGTCAGGCTTTATCTACCTCAGATTGTTTTCCCCCAAATTCAGTGGTTTTGTTTGCTCGTTCTTCCTATTCCAGAATAGGCACCAAGAAATACAGCCACTCAGCAGCTGACGGAACTTCTAGGTGTATGTCTAACCATTCCCGAGATGTATTTGAGAAATTAATCAGTTTTATAAGGAAAGATTAATTCCATTATGAAATAATTGAATCAAGTCCCCTCTCCCACGAAAGAAGGAAGATGGTAGTTTTATCATTCAAAGAAACCAAGTGAAATGTGGAGGCAAATTAAAATCAAGGAGCCAGCTGGAGAAACTGTGTAGCGTAACACAGATGTCAAAGCGCACACACACATATCAGGGGAAAAGAATGCAGGACTCTGGCCAAGACTCTCTGGTAATTAAGCATGAAGCTATCTACACATGTAGATCTTTTGGTTAAAAGGTAAATGGAGTCAGGGGAAGCCATGCCATGAACTCAATTCCTGGGTGTCTCATTTCATGGGGGCAAACTGGGGACAGGGTGAAGAAAGAAACACATACACTTCAGCAAAGACTCTGGTAGGCTGGGACACCTGAGCTGTGGAGAGGAGTGCTGAAAATCAAACCAGACAAACAGTAAGGGACTGGAAAGGGAAGAAAACGGTCCCTGGTGGAATATTCCATGTGCTGTGCAGCAGAAACCAAATAAAGCAGTGTTTTCTTTTTGTCAGGTATGATTCAATGAGTACACTTTGCTGGAAAATTGAAGATAAAACACTTCCAAACCTTATGTCTAGTCCAGGTGCCACATAAAAAATGCAGTCAGTGAATGCAATAATGAAGACTCTGGAACCCCGTAGAATGCTCACTGGAAGTCTTGGTGTAGAAGCGATGCCTGGAAGGATGATGTCTATGAGCTAGCAAAGAAAGAGAGTGGAGAAGATGCTCTCCAGGAAAGGGACTGTAGACAGGAACACCCTGCATGTGAGCCACTAAACAAAATGCAAGGTGGCCAAAAAAAAAAAAAAAAAAAAAAAGTCAGCATTGTGGGAATGAAGAAGAAAGAAATATACAAACCACCAGAGCTGGAGAGGTGAGGAGGATGCTCTGGCTTACCATGCTAGTCATGGGAGTAAGAGAAACATGATGAAGTCGGACCAGGCGCAGTGATTAAGAAATTGTCGTCCTCCAGGGTTCTGTGGACCCCAAACCTGCATGGGCGTATGACTAAAAGTTAAAAACAGATGATTTTTGAAAGCACTAATTGCAAGGCTAGAAAGATGGTGCAGCAGTTAAGAGCTTACTGCTCTTGCAGAGGACTTGGGTTTGGCTTCTTGCACCCACATTGCAGATCGCATCTCTTACGTAACTAGACTTCCAGGGGAATCTGAAGCCTTCTTCTGGTCTCTGTGAGCATTGCATGCACATGGGGCAAATACATACCAGCAGAACACTCATACACATGTAAAGAACTGCTTACAAAAATAAAGGAGCACAAACTACTACTAAATATGCAAGTATGTTACCCAAAGTGAGTTGATCTAATTGGAAAGCAGTGGTTTAAAGGGGAAGTAACCACAGAACACCAAGCTTTTCCCTATCCAGAGACAGTGACAAACCTAGTGGCTTTAATTTCTAGGCCTCTGGAGATTCCTTTGCTCCCAGTACATTTTGTCTAAATTACATTAATAATATCATTATCAAAACTTGCAGGTGATAATATATTCAAAGAAGTAAAAAGGACCTATTAATACCTAACTTGAATTATTTTTAAAAATCAGGAAAATACTCTCGAATATGTCAATCTTATGAGCTTTTCTAAAAGAAACTACTGGAAGATGGTATTTTTAATCCATCAAGAAATGACTTGAATGCATTATGTTGTGAAAATTATAAAGAAATTATCTGAAGTATGTAAACGTTCCTTCCAAATGATCAAAAGAAATATAGCACACTATATGGTAGAAAAAACTTAAAAATCAAGAGAGATGATACAAACAGAAAGCATAAAATTATGTCAACCTTAAGATTAAGTGTGTGGGGCTGGAGAGGAAGTTCAGTGATTAAGAACACACTGCTCTTGCAGAACACCCAGGTTTGATTCCCAGTACCCACATGGTGGCTAACAACCTTCCATAACTCCAGTTCCAGAGAATCTGACCCTGTCTTCTGACTTCTGTAGGCATTGCATGACATGGGTTCACGTATACATATGCAGGCAATACACTCATATGCATAAAATAAAAATAATAAAAAATATTTTTAAAAAGATTAAATTTGGGGGCTGGAGAGATTGCTCAGTAGTTAAGACCACTGGCTGTTCTTGTAGAAGACCTGGGTTTGTATCCCAGCACCACATGGCAGCTAACAACTGTCTGTAACTCCAGCCACAGGGAATCCAATGGCCTCTTCTGTCCTCCACAGGCATTGTACAGTATGGATGCATTTGCAGACATGCAGGCAATACATGCATACAAATTTTTAAAAATGAATCTTTTTTAAAGATTAAATGTATAAAGTATACCAACAACTATAAAGAAGGTAAAAACTATAATTTTGAAAATAAAAGTTGGATTACAAAACAAAACTCAGTTATCTACTGACAAAAGAGACAAAATTACAACAAAGATAGCTGAAAATAAAGGAATTAGAATAGACAAAAAGAATGACTAGAAATAAGAACAAAAAGTGGTTAATTAAAAATAATTACTGGGAACTCATGTGTGGCTCTGTAAATGTAACGAAATGCACATGGTTGGAAAGGTCATAGCTCTTAGAGGAATCCCTAAGGCTGGTACAACCCTAGATAAACCTAATTTCTTACTAAATGCTAAATACAAATTCTTATATCTACACACAAGTATGCCAGTCACCTCTCTTCAAAGATGCTTCTTTTGCAACAGATGGAGACTATTACTGAGTTCCACAAAAGGTCACACACAGAGAATAAGTGTCTGTGAGATGCTCAGTCCTAAGTGACACATCAACAATGGAACTGCTACACCTAAAGCTCATGGAACATAGTGGAACAGCGGGTAGAGAGAATACTAATGCAACTCTCAGTGAAGCTTCCTCTTGCAACAGAGGATGATGAACACAAAGGACTGCAGATGGCCAAAGTGTAGAGAAAAGAGACTGCAGAATGTAGATCCCTAGACAGAACTCCTATATTAAACTTCACCCACCCGGGGTTCAGAGACCATTGCAGTCGAGGGGGACAGAAAGACAGTAAGAGCGAGGGGAGGATCTGCATGACCACAAGGAAGCAGTCTTTCAGGCTTCTGTGACCCTGCTCATACGAACTTACAGCAATGGTGACAGCATTCACAAGACCCATGCAAACTCTGTCAGACAAAACCCCATAATGGAACCGGAGAAATGGGCAGCAGGCCCCAACTTCAGGTGAAGAACTATTGGTAACTGGTTACTGCTGGGTGAAGAAGAGTTGATCTTCTTTAAGAGGACACTCTGGATAGGCTGATTAGACCCCAGTTGATGAACTTGCACTGAGGGATGTTGGGGAACACTAACTTGACTTGATAGACTTGAACAGATATGACACAATACATGAAATCCAGTCGGGGGGGCACTATGAGGAGCTGTGGGTGAAGGACAGGATACAAAGATGATTAAGATCTTTTGTATGAAATGTACAAAATTAAATTAAAATACATTTTTTAAAGTTAGGAATTTATTCATCATTGTGTTAAAAGTTGTAGTGTGAAGATAAATTTCTTATTAAAATAATGATGATGATGATGATAATAATTGTTGGGTACTGGTGAGACAATTCAGCAGAAAAGAGCATTTATCACCAAGCCAGATGACACTGGATCCCTAGACCACACACAGCAGAAGCAGAAGAGGGTACAGACTCACAAGTTGTCCTTTGGCTACCAGACATGCACATGGCATGAATGTGCCTCTCTCTCTCTCTCTCTTTCTCTCTCTCTCTCTCTCTCTCTCTCTCACACACACGCAAATAAATGCAAAATGGTTTCCTAAAAATAATTATTGAACTTGCAAATAAAAGCTAGAGTTTTGAGGGAGTAAACAATAGATAAATTACATTAAATAGCCAAATTATGAAAAACAAAGAATATACAAACTAAAACACTAGAGATAAGTCATTACAGACAGAAGAAAATGTCAAAGATTTATTAGGATATTTCACACAGTAGTATGCAAACAAACTGGAAAAGCTGAATAAAATCAATGACTTAATGAGCAATACCTAAGGAAACGTACATTATTAAAACTGATGCTAAAGGAAACAGAAAAATCTAAAATTCCAAATAGCATAAGGTGCACACATATAGGAAAGAACGGATTCTAGAATCCATTTCTAGAGGATTTCTAAGGGAAGCTAGAATGGATTCTAGTTTTTGTTTCAATGCTTAAACCGTTTTGTCACCATCCTTTTAAAAAGGATAAAAATTTTATTTGAAGTTTGTAACATGTGTTTTTATTTATGATGAAAATATATAAAAGGAAAATTTGTGAACCAAACCCCAAACCCAATGCAAGTTGTATAAACCCCAGGTAAGTAACGTGACATCTTAAATTGATACATGTATAATTCATTTCCCCCCACAGTTCACAGCCGCTTACATGTTGGTTTCTTTATGTAACCATGCTTTGTAATTACCATTTGCTGTAGAAAGATGAGAAAGACAATTCAATCCATCCTCTGGCAATAGAGATCAAAATCAATTTTTAAAATTTTTGTCTCTTTATAGTCACTTTCAGAGTCAGAGCTAATAATTAAAAACACTGATAATATAAAAACACCTTAGGACTGTTGACAAATTTGGGAAAGCCACTACTGAATTTCTCTCAAAGACGAGATGTATTTTCAGGTTTCTTGTGCAGTGTCTAATCTTAAATACTATTCGAGTGAATGCTGCTCATTACCTAGAGCAATTCAAGCGCATTTTAAAATGGCTGCTCTGTTGTATTGAGTTGCATAATTGTGTAATCAAATTATTCATAAAGTACATGCATTGAGATATTGATAAGTAGGTGTGGTGTTCTCACTGGAATACTACTTTGTTCAGACACTTTCAGTTTTTGGTGGTTATTTGACCTACTCTGGTGAGAAACTTCTCAGTCTTGCTAAGGTGTAATTCAAAGCAAAGAGATTCAAAAACAAACAACAGCCCTCACTCTGCATGGAGATGCACCTGCTCCCAGTCTCGCCAGCGCTCATCTGAACCAGCAGTGTTGCGGGCTCTTACTCTGTCTCTGAGAATTTGAAAGTCTGTCTTGTAGAGCTTTTCTTTTTCTTCTCCGTTAGTTCTTTGAGAATCTCACACAACATGTGTTGATTATATTCACTCTCGCTCCCCAATTCCTCCCAGGCCTGCCTCCCTCTTCCCTACCACTCGACTTTATGACTTCTACTTTTTTAAATTATGGAGTCCAACTTTTGCTGCCCATGGTCTCCAGAATGTGGGACCATCCACTTGGGAGGTGGGTCCATCTACAAGGGACCACACTCTTAAAGAAAACTGACTCTCCTTTTCTGAGAGACTAAAACTGACTCTTCCTCTCCCAGCAGTTATCAGTTGCCAACTGTTCCTCAGCTAGGGCTAGAACTTCCTGTCCTCCCCTATTCCATGCTAGGTTTTGTCTGTCTTGATCTTGTACAGGTCTTGTGCATGCTGTCACCACTGCTGAGTTCATACGTTCAATTACTCTGTTGTGTCCACAGGAAACATCATTTCCTTGAAGTCATTCACTGCTTCTTGCTCTAAAAATCTTTCCAACCATCTTCTTCAATAGTTCTTGAGCCTTAGGAAGAAGGAGTTTGATATTAAATGTCCTAGTTAAGGCTGATTACTTCAAAATTTCTTATTCTGCACACCTTGACCAGCTGCGAGTCTCTATGTTAATCTCTTTGTGCTGCAAAAAGTTTGCTTCTCTGGTGAGAGTTTGGAGATTCAGTAATCTGTGAGTATAACAGTAAATCATTAGGAGTCAGTTTAATACTATGTCTGTTTAGCAGAATAATAGAAATAGGTTCTTCCCTGTGGCCTGTGACCTGTCTAGATGCAGGTTCTTGGCCAAATAATGTTATTGGAGGCCTTTTTAATTTTTAAGTGGTGCTTTCATAAATGAATATGCTACATATTGAGTATTTTCCTTCCTGGGGAATTTTTCCATTTTGAATGATGGGAAACTATTCATTTGCTTACATTACACATTTACATCTGTAACAACTGGATGTTTTCTATAGATTAGCCTGTGCCTCCATATACTTCAAACTTATCCTCTATTCCCAATATTTCCAAAGCTGGATGCCTCAAGACTAGTTCATCTTTTATGACAAGCTTCAACTTTGCACTTTCATGCTGTGATTGCAGATGGCCAATTGGAAGCCATTGCTACACTGTAAATCTGCCAATGGTAACCAAACACCGCAGACATGAATGAAAACTATGACATACATGTGCGGTGCATGTTTGCTAAATGCACCACACTCTTCACACCTACGTGGTTTAGACTGGAAGAAGCAGATACATGGAGGCATTTTAGGGTATAGGGTCATCAGGCCTCAGCAGGTAGATTGGAGCCAAGAGGAAGCAGGCCCTAAGGAAGACACCAGCTGTAATAGACAGGAGTCTACAGGTAGGGTCACTTACTGGTAAGCACACAACTCTATGAAACAATTTTTTAAGTTCTCTTTTTATGAGCGTATTGTAGTATTGAAACATAAACCAGATATACATAAAGAAATAAAAGAAATTTCAGAACAAACTCACTTACCTATCTGAATGACTAGTAGAATCCAGACGTGCATCAAGAGGTTAAAACACAATCAAATAGGAATTAACTCCAGCATGCTAAAGTTAAGGAAACCCATTCATATAATGTATTATGTATACATTATATATGTAATATACATATACATGTAATATATAAATGTATCAATAGTGAACAATTATATGATTATCTTGAGATGATGAATAAATGTTAGATAAGATAAAAGAGTCTGTCTTAATAAACTTATTAATAAAAAAATGAATATTCATGTGGCATAGAAATATACAACTAACTATGTACGTTAAATATACTTTACCCTCAAAGTTAACATCATTTTAATGAATAAATAACAGACTCATTAAATTCAATTCCAATTGATTTTGATGAGATCACTATAGGAAGGATGTAAGATTTATGTAGAAATGAAACAGGTAGAATCAAGAGTTAGAAAAGATGAGTATTAGGGTCATCCGAGGTGTTAGAGATATTATGGCATAGATAGCCATGGTAATTAAAACAGAATGGTAGTGCCACAAATGTACACAGACACTTCTGTGACATATACTAGAAATCCCAGACTATAAGCCCAATTACACATGAAGCTTTATTATATGAAAGAGGATGAACTGTTTAAAAAGATGGAAAAAGAAGGCAGCCATCTGAAAACACACACATACACCACACACACACACACACACACACACACTGCTCTTGACCTCACCTACACGTAAGAAATGAGTTCCTTATTATTTTTAAAGGTTCAGTGAAAATCAAAACCACAAAATATTGGAAGTTAATACAGAAGAATTCTTTTAAATATAGTCATGGAGGGAGGAAGGAAGTCGTTTCTTATAACAAGACCAACATGAAAAACTTATAAATTTAACTACATACTTGTAAGTATAGAATTTTACAAAGAAAAAAAAATTATGGTCAAAGAGAAACCAGAAAGGAGCAAGTGTCTGAAGCACTTAGTGCAAATACAGAGAGCATCTATTTTACAGGGACTCTTCAAATCCATACCAGATAAAAGGGAGAAAGAACAGGAAACAAGCAGAAAAACTGACAAATGATTTCAACAAAAAATTATTAGGAAATGCAAATAATTCTTATAAAAGCAAAATAAATGCTCAGTCTAATATAAAGCAAATGAAAATGAAAATGATTACAACAAAATATCATTTTATACCCAGCAAATTCATAAAATTAAGAACTTTTCATAACAGTATGAGCCAGCAGGGTCTGTGGAGAGATAGAAATACTGTCACTTAACAGGATGGGTAAATCGGCACATGTTCCCTGCAGGGAATTTGGCTATATTGGTTCACTTTAGAGATGTTCATCTCCTTTACCCCAAGAATTCTACTTCTCTAAACGAATCCATTTAGTGTAAATGTAGGTTGACTCAAACAAAACTGTTAAGCTGGCCAAAAGTAGCTGAATGTTTACAATTTTAGACAAAAGCTCTTCTGCTGAGCTGCATCCCCAGCCCTTAGCATCTGCAATTTTATGACATCCAACTTAGTACTTGAAAATGCCCCAAATAATTACAGTACCAATAAAATACACAACAACCTATGTGTCCATCTGTAGGGGACTAGCTAAATAAACTATGGTAGATTTTTTTCAATGGAAAACCATGTTGGTTTTATCTTTTATGAAATATTTCTATTTAAAATTGCCTAGAATAACTCCATGCTATAATATCCTGTCTGAAAAATAATATGAAAAATAATGTGTATAGTATGTGTCCATTTGAGAAGTCTTAAAAATAATATATTAAATATATAAAAATAACATATATTTTCCTATGTATGCAAAATGTTTCTGAGACATGCTGTGTATGAAAACCATTATAAATAGCTGGGACCTGAAGTCGCAGGAACCTTCATAATCCTTGCATAAATATCTCACATAACCTAAGTTTATGAGCCTTGATATTATATAAATTTACTTTCACATTAAAAGATTGAGATTTTACATTCAGTAATAGACATAATAGTGTCAGTTGAGAATAAAAATGTTATTATATAACATAATATCTGAAAAATTTAGACATATATATGTGTAGCCTGCTTCCCTAATGAGTATATATATATTTTTTAATTATTTTTTATTTTATGTGTATGAGCGTATTGATTGCCTGTAGATAAATGCACCCGTATCATGCAGTGTCTGCAAATGTCAGAAGAGGGTGTCAGATCTCCTGAAACTGGAGTTATAGGTGATTGTTAGCCACCATGTGGGTGCTAGGAACCGAACCCGGGTCCTCTGCAAGAAAAGCCAGTGCTCTCTTAACTGCTGAACTGTGTCTCCAACCTCGCTAATGAGTATATTTTCTTCCTTCCTTTCTTTCTATATTACTATTTTGTGTATCGCCTCCATGTATGTAAGTGCACTCTTGTCGTTCAGTGTTCACAGAGGTCAGAAGAGGGCATCGGATCCTTGGAACTGGAGTTACAGGTGGTTATTAGGTACCATGTAGGTGCTGGGAATCGAACCTGGGTCCTCTACAAGAGCAGCTAGTCTCTTAACTGCTGAGCCATCTCTCCAGTGAGTATATTCTTGTAGAGTAATATGGATGGAAGAAGCGATGACCACTACGAAGTGCGTGTAGGAAATACACGGGGTGTGCAGAGGCTTGTCTGCCAAAACAGAATGTAAGCAAAGGCCTCAAAGAAGTAAAGGCGCCGTGAAAGTCCGGGTTCGGGGAGATCGTCTCAGACAGAGAGCAGACACAGATGTAAGAAGCTTGTTGACTGGCAGCAGAATCGCTGCAGAACCACTGTGGTGGGAGTTGGGGACCACGGGAGGAAGACTAGGAGCTGAGGAAAGAAAGCTGGTGGTGGCAAGTCACGCTGACTTTTAAGCCAGAGTCGGTAGTTGAGTTGATGGATATCTCCCCTTCTGGTTACCGACCTCCAAAAGAAACAGACTTTGAGAGCAAGTTACAAAGATCAGGAGAATAGAAGGCCTAGAAGAGAAAGAGAAAGGGTATCATGGGAAAGAAGCGGGAGGCCAGAGCAGGGGGCTCTGTGTGTTTTAAAATATGACTTAAGGGGCATGCCTTTAATCCCAGCTCTCAGGAGACAGAGGCAGGCAGATTTCTGTGAGTTCAAGGCCAGCCTGGTCTACATAGTGAGTTCCAGGCCAGCTGGGGCTACAGGGAGACCCTGTCTCAAAAAGACTAAAAATAAAAATAAAAAAAATTAAGGGGCTGGAGAGGTGAATTAGGGCTTAGGAGTACTTCAGTCTTGGTGGGCACTTAACACATACCAGTAAACATACATGCAGTCAAATCACTTATGCAAATAAAAGTAAAAATCATAAGGGGATAGAGAGATGGTTCAATGGTAAGAACAACTTCTGTTCTTGCCCATGTACTTACATGGACTGGGGAATCAAGCTTATTCTCCTGCTAAT